>CM065806.1:45183500-46556156 GCA_033398695.1 Orobanche coerulescens | reverse complement strand
GGGTATGTATAATCAGATGGGTTAGCGTGCGCTAACGGCTTATGGTTAGCGCGCGCTAACCAGCCAAAACTGGTCCAGAACCTGCGGTTCTGACCCGTTAGCGTGTGCTACCAGAAAATATCATGCGCTAACAGTCCCCCGATAGCGCGCGCTATCGAGCTATAGCGTGCGCTACCTGTTCGTCATCCAGAGTCCAGAAACATTCTGCCTCAACTGGAATACCGAATTAGTGTGCGCTGCCACATACCTAGCGTGCGCTTAGCCCCAACTATAGCGTGCGCTAATCTACAGACTTAATGTGCGCTAAACTGCTCGTCTAGAGAGCAGAAACAACCTAATGCCACTGCTGTACTCGAATCATTAGCGCGCGATACTGGGCGAATTTAGCGTGCACTACACAACGAAGTTAGCATGCGCTACACAATGAAATTAGCATGCGCTAACGAGTGCAGACAGTAGTACAGACAACACTCAAAGATGGAAAACGGCGAATTCTTCCCCGGATGAAAACAATGCGCACCCGACACCAAACAACGGACTGAAAAAGACACACAAACAACGGGTTCGAGTAAGAAATGAAGCACTTAAAAGAGAACACGATTCCGTCCACCCAAAGATTCGGAAAATGACAACGATATTAATTGCCCCATAACTTTGGAAATTACAAAATGGCCCAAAACATCCGAAATACACGATACGCGATCGAAACGCCAAAGGAAAGCTCACAACATGCATAATAACATAAGATGGATTTACGGCAACCCCGAAACGGCGGTTCGAACAACGATTGTGAGAATCGAACCAAATAGCGACAGAAATGACAATACATGTGGAATTGAGTAAAACAAGTCCGAAACAAGCTCGGATGGTAAAAAGTCCAGTATTAAATATTCTCGAAATGTTCATACGGTTACAAGCGAGTCACTAAAAATAAAAAATACACCAAAAATGAAAATACCGGAAAAAAGAAAATGCGGATATTACATTCTCCCACTCTAAAAACAAGTTTCGTCCCGAAACTTAAGAAACAAACAATTCGGGGTACCTAGCACGCATGCTATCCTCGGTTTCCCAAGTTTCCTCCTCGACACCATGTCTCGACCACTGCACCTTACCCAATGGAATGGTCATATGCCTCAGTCGCTTCTCACGGTGCTCCAAAATCTTCAAGGGACGCTCCTCGAAGGTAATATCCTTACGATATCGATCTCGCCATAGTCGATGACATGACTAGGATCCGGAACATATTTCCTCAGTTGGAAAACATGGAAAATGCTATGGACGTGACTTAAAGCCGGAGGCAATGCCAAACGGTATGCCAACTCGCCGATCCTCTCGAGAATCTCAAAGGGCCCAATAAATCTCGAACTCAACTTTCCCTTATTCCCGAAGCAGAAAACTCCCATTGTCAGTGACATCTTTAGCGAAACGTGGTCTCCCACCTAGAATTCCAAAGGTCAACGACGAACGTCAGCATAGGGATTCTGTCGACTCTGAGCAATCAACATCCTCTCCCGAATCAATTCCACCTTCTTTCTCGTCTCCAAAGCGACATCCAGTTCGGTCCCGACCAGATCGGACGCCTCATTCCAACAAATCGGTGATCGACATCGCCGCACATAAAAGGCCTCACACGGTTCTATTGATCGATGCGTGTCAACTATTGTTATACGTGAACTCGATCAACGTCAAATACTCCTCCCAATCACTGCTCCAATCGAGAGCACAAGCACGCAACCTATCCTCAAAAGTCTGGATAGTGCACTCCGACTGCCCATCCGTCTGAGGATGAAAAGAAGTACTCAGACGCAAACGATTGCCCAACGCCTTATATACCGCCTGCCAAAAATGCGATATAAAACGGCCATCACGATTTGAAACAATAATCTTTGGAGTACCGTGAAGCCTCACGACCTGCACAATAAATACCTGAGCCAACCTTTTCGGACTCCAAGTATCTTTTATGTTCAGAAAGTGTGCGGACTTGGTCAGACGATCCCCAATCACCCAAACCATATTCATACCAGACTTCAATCTCGGCAAGCTCGTGACGAAGTCCATCGAAATATCTTCCCATTCCTTTCCGTAACGGGAAGCGACTGCAACAACCCGGTTGGTCGCTGATGCTCGATTTTGACCTCCTGACAACTCAAACATCTCGCTACAAATTGCGAGACCTCCTCCTTCATATCGTTCCACCAAAAGTTCCTCCTTAGGTCCTTGTACATCTTACTCGAACCAGGATGAACTGAATAAGGCATAGCATGGGCCCCACGCAAAATACTCTGCCTCAATTCCGAGTCGTTCGGTACAGAAAGCCAACTCTGGAATCTCAACACACCATCCTCGTGAATCACAAATCCAGGAGACTTCCCCTTAAAAACATTCTCTAGGATTTGAGAAATCATTAGATCCTCCAACTGCTTCAGTTTAATTTCATCGATTAGCGACGACGAAATTTCTAAAGCACGAAGTTTCCCGACAACTCCTGGCAACAAAATCTCAACACCTAAATCGGTCAAATCACGCTGAAGCTCAGATTGAGACATAAGTATCTCAAGCGTCCGCAACGTAATCAGTTTCCGACTCAAGGCATCTGCCACGACGTTCGCCTTGCCTGGATGATAAAGGATTTCGAGGTCATAATCCTTAATCAACTCCAACCACCTCATCTGCCTCATATTCAACTCCCGCTGAGTAAATATGTACTTCAGACTTTTATGATCGGTAAAAATCTGACATGCAGAGCCAAATAGATAGTTACGCCAAATCTTGAGCGCAAAAACAACTGCCGCTAACTTCAAATCGTGAGTAGGGTAGTTGAGCTCATACGGCCTCAACTGTCTCGACGCATACGCGATAGTCTTGTCGTGCTACATCAATACGCACCCAAGACCCTGACCTGAAGCATCGCTATATACATCAAAGCCATCGTTGCCACACGACAATGCTAGAATCAGGGCTGAAGTCAAATGCCTCTTCAGCTCCTCAAAACTCGACTGCCTTGTCATTCCAGACGAACTTCTCGGATTTTTGTAGCAACTGTGTAAGTTGCCGAGCCAGTTTCGAGAACCCCTCGACGAACCTACGATAGTATCCAGCCAAACCCAAGAAACTACGGACCTCCTTCACATTCTTAGGCGGTGTCCAACCCAGCACTGCCTCAATCTCCTGTGGACCCACCGGACCCCCTAGGCTAAAATCATGTGACCCAGAAACATCACTTCCTTCAGCCAGAACTCACATTTTTCGAGAACTTCGTAAGAGTCGCTCGGTCCTCAGAACGTCCAACACCACACGCAGATGATGCGCGTGTTCCTCCTCATTCTTCGAATAGATAAGGATGTCATTAATGAAGACAACGACATACTTATCCAAGTACTCGATGAAAACCTTGTTCATCAACTGCATGAACACTGCCGGCGCATTAGTTAGCCCGAAGGGCATAACCACAAACTCATAATGTCCATATCTCGTCCGAAAAGCTGTTTTCGGAACATCAGACTCCTTCACCCGAAGCTGATAGTATCCCGATCTCAAATCGATCTTCGAGAATACCGCAGCTCCCTGCAACTGATCAAACAAGTCATCGATCCTCGGCAAGGGATACTTGTTCTTGATGGTCACTTTGTTTAGCTCGCGATAGTCGATGCATAAACACAGTGAACCATACTTCTTCCGTACAAATAGGACCAGTGCACCCCAAGGCGAAGCGGTCGGTCGAATATACCCCGACTCAAGAAGTTCACTCAATTGCTTATTCAACTCGGACATCTCTGAGGGTTCCATGCGATATGGCACCTTCGAAATTAGAGCCACACCCGGCTCTAACTCGACAGCAAACTCAACCTCACGGTCTGGCAGTAGCCTCGTCAACTCGTCAGGTAAGACACCTGGGAACTCACTGACAACTGGAATCGATTAAAACTCGACTCTACCATTCTCCACCTTCAAGGCATTGCACCAATAACCAGTACACCCCTTCCGCAGGAGTTTCATCGCCTTCATGGCGTTAATTACGAACTTCTGGTTTCCCCTCTTTCGCCCCGTGGAAGAGTACTTGGTGTCGTCCTTGGCTAAGATGGTGATGATCCTCGTGTGGTATTTCATGATCGCACCATGCCGCTCAAGCCAATCATCCCCGAGAATCAAATCCTCACCCTCAATACACACAACAATAAGATTAGAGAGCTAAGCCCTCTCACAAATAACCACAGAACAGTCTCGTATCTCCCGATCACCAACGATCCTATCACCGCTAGGAAGTTTAACGATGGAAGGCTCACAAGACGACAAACCGTCAAGATCAAATGGCGCGCACACTCTAGAGAGAAAAACGAATGCTTGGCACCAGAATCGAAAAGCACACTGACATGATGAGAATGAATATGAACTCGGCCTACGAAGCATCATGATCCTGAGGTCCGACAACCTCCCACCAATCAACAGCGTCCCCAGTGAGAAAATACTTGGTGATTGGGACCTTGCGATCCTCAGGATAGTTTGTGGCAACAAAGACCTTGGACATCTCTTTGATCCACCCCTCCCAGCCAATTGGGTCTGAAGCCCCAAAAAGCTGAGAAGGATGCATCTTGGTGACATCTTGAAGCCAACGACCTGCCCCGACCCGAGCAGCATGATCCGGAGTCGGGTTTTGAACTGCTTGGGCTATCACAGCCATTTGGATCACCATCTGTTGCATTACAGCTGCAACACCAAGGTGGGCGCCATTACTGGCTGCGCCATCTTGAGTAGCAGTATGGATCTAACGGCCATCAGTACTGCCGGCTCCAGAAGAGTGTGACGTGTCCCCCCACTGGATGCCCCACGTCCCCGGCCGCATCCACGACCACGACCACGACCTCTCCTAGCATCCATATTGGAGATAGAAAGTAGTAAAAGCAACTCGATGATAAGTACGGGAGAAAAACAATCACAATTCAAGAAACGGAAGTACGATACGAGAAAATAAGAGAATCGAGTAAGGAAAACTTACGAGCATGGGGTGTACCGAGATAATGGCAGCAGGGTGATGATGTGCAAAGCAGAACACAACTAGACCCAATTAACCAACAAGCCTAGGTATCCATAAAACTAGTGCTCTGGTACCAATTTCTGTAACACCCCCAAAATATTCAGGGTATATTACAGCGTCGTGGACCCCTATATGGGACCCACCAGGCTAAATAAGAAATACCACTTGTCTAACCATCTCGTTTAGCGATAAAACACACATCACCAAGACGCAAATTAAATAAAACGCCCGGTACAACCGGTAAACCAGACATCACCGACAATCATAAATAACATTTAGTAATAAAAACCATATTCCAAATCAAAATGCCTAAGTACTTGCGAGTACGGTCTATCAGTTTACAAATTGAAAACAAACATTTAAAATGGCAACAAAAACAAAGGACTCATTTGCAGACGTCAACCACCTTAGCCAACATCCTCGTACCGCCCTAGTGCTCGATTGACCGGCTGAATGCAACCTGAAATTCATAACACGAATTTCCCAAAAATGGGTCCCCAAATGGGTTAACAATTACGCTAGTACAAGTAATCAAGGCAAACCATTCGCTTACACATTTCATAGTACATGCATCAAATCGTTTGGAAATCAAAAATCAAGACATGTCTTTTCCCGGAAAACAAACAGTCAAATATCACAGTTCAATCTTGCCTAGGAACGGGGCGAAACTACTGATCCCATCTGAGGCTCTAAGAACCCTCCCGGACTGGCCATAAGTAGAAATCAAAATCCCGCACATGCATCGCTTAGGACCGAGGCGAAACCAATGGTCCCATCCGAGGCCTATGGACCCTCCCGGACTAGCTATCCAAACAAGCTCATGAATCAGGAGTGAAATCACAGATTCCCCCGAGGCGCCATCGGACCCTCCCGGAGTGAGCAAAGCACACACATATACATTACCATTTCATGTTAAGCATAAAGGTTTCACGAGAATACCTGCCTTTAGTAATTAACGACGAAATGGACAGAACGGAGAAACAACCACGATCGCTAGGAATCGAAAACTCCGAACATAACGATTCGAAGAATACAATCACAACCATTTCTAAACGAGTACGAAAATGGAAGACACCCGAAAACCCACCTACGATTCATGTGAATACATACAAAAACAACAACGAGGGCGGGTCGTAACCGAACCCTATCGATATCACAAATACCACAAAATTTACCATGAACTCGTAGGGAAAACATGAATACCACTAAGATTAACCACATACATCATGGATTAATCAACAATATGGAACGAATCGGACAAAACTCGAAAACCCCCAATTTGCCCAAAGGTAGGGTTCTAAGAGCTTACCTCAGATTGAAGACGAAGAACAATTGTTGGTGTTGTTAATATACACCAAGAACTCAAGAAAGATGATGGCTTGGTGTTACAGGACTTTGAATCGTGCACTAATGGCTTATGGTTAGCATGCGCTAACCAGCCAAAACTGGTCCAGAACTTGCGGTTCTGACCCTTTAGCGTGCGCTACCATAAAATAACTTGCGCTAACAGTCCCCCGATAGCGCGCGCTACCTGTTCGTCATCCAGAGTCTAGAGACATTATGCCTCAACTGGAATACCGCATTAGCGCACGCTGCCACACACCTAGCGTGCGCTAAGCCCCAACTATAGCGTGCGCTAATCCACAGACTTAGCGTGCGCTAATCCGCTCATCCGAAGAGCAGAAACATCCTAATGCCACTGCTGTACTCGAATCATTAGCGCACGCTACTGGGCAAATTTAGCGTGAGATATGTAATGAAGTTAGCGCGCGCTACACAATGAAATTAGCGTGCGGTAAAGAGTGCAGACAGTAGTACGGACAGCACTCAAAGATGGAAAACGGAAAATTCTTCCGCGGATGAAAACATCGCGCACCCGACACCAAACAACGGACTGAAGAAGACACACGAACGACAAGTTCGAGTCAGAACGGAATCACTTAAAATAAAACACGATTCCGACTACCCAAAGGTTCGGAAAACGACAACGATAGTAATTGCCCCATAACTTTGGGAAATTACAAAACAGCCCAAAACATCTGAAATACACGATACGCGATCGAAACGCCAAACGAAAGCTCACAACATGCATAATAACATAAGACAGATTTACGGAAACCCCGAAACTGCAGTTCCGAACAACGATTACGAGAATCGAACCAAATAGCAACGGAAATGACAATAAACGTGGAATTGAGTAAAACAAGTCCGAAACAAGCTCGGATGATAAAAAGTCCAATATTAAATATTCTCGAGATATTCATATGGTTACAAGCGATTCATTAAAAATGAAAAATACACCAAATATGAAAATATCGGAAAAAGGAAAATGTGGATATTACAGCGCTATGCTTGGCACTATGCCAAGATACTGCTCCTCCATTAAGACTAAAATTTAGCTAGAAGTAGACATAGAGTCGTCTTTCTGTCCTTGAAAGTCTGAATCCACGAAGCCCATCACATTCAGTTCTCCACCACCATATTTAAGAACCAGATCTCTAGTCCTTCTAAAGTACTTGAGAACATTCTTTACAGCGGTCCAATATTCCCTACCTGGGTTAGCCTGAAACCTACTTACCATGCTCCAAGCATGTGTAATGTCAGGTCTCGTACATAATAAAGCATATATAAGGCTACCCACTGCCGAAGCATATGGTATATTACTCATTTCCTTTCATTGTTCCTCACTATCTTCAAGGTGAGTTTTATTCCATGTCGCGTCGGTAGGAGCCCTCTTTTAGAATAATCCATCTTAACTCGCTTTAAGATTTTATCTACATAGAGGGCTTAGGAAAGACCTACCATTCTCTTCGTCTATCCCAGTAGAGTCGAATCCCAAGAATATAGGTTTTTTCTCCCAAGTCTTTCTTGGAGAACTTACTCGAAAGCCAAGCTTTCACAGAACAAAATATTCCCACATCGTTTCCTGTTAGTAGAATGTCATCTACATATAGTACTAAGAATGTGATCTTGCTCCCACTAACCCTCTTGTATACACAAGGTTCCTCTTCATTTTGCATGAAGTCAAACTCTTTGACTGTTTCGTCAAAACGAAGATCCCAACTCGTGAAGCCTGCTACAGTCCATTTCACGGAGTCTACATACACCATTGCTAGGTCATAGATCACGGGTCGGTCTCTTAGTTATCACTTGGAACCTCGTGGATACCCAGCTCCTCCAAGTGCATAAAACCATACCTCTCAGGTAAATGAGACACCCTACTAGACCTACAAGGTGGTTGTACTTGTGTTTCAGAAGGTTCGGTTTCAATTCCTTGTACAGGTGTCTCGTGAGGAGTTTCATTGTATTCTTCTAAAGAAATACTTATACCTGCTCCACCTTCCTAAATGAACTCATCTTCTAGGAAATGTGCTTGCAAAGCAACAATTATCTTTTGATCTTCGGGCACGTAGAATAGATAACCCATCATCCCAGATGGGAATCCAATGAAACGTCCCTTCACGGACCTTGCTACCAACTTCTCCACCTTAGTCATCTTTGTTGTTACCCAAAATATTATCCGGAGATGATATTGCTGGAATGGTCGAGTAACAAACAAATGCGAGAACACTTTCGTGGGAAAGTAAATAACACAAGATTTGCCGGGGTTGTTAGTCCCGGTCTTGAACGCTCTCGCGAGATGTTATTAATATAAATACTTTGGAGTACAAATATTAATGTTAGAATACTATTACAATGAGTGTAAAGATTCTGGTTATATTAGCTATAGAGCGTGAAGATTGCCGGAAGAACCAGATATAAAGCTCTGTGAGTTCTTGTTTTTTTGGTGTTCTGTATATGTGAATGTCCAGTATGTCCACTATTTTCAGAATGTGTCTCTCTCTGTACCTTTTTTCACTCCTTTTTTTGGCCACTGTTGGAGGCCTCCCATTTATAGGAGAAAAGGTTGCTGGGTCCTCTCCGGCGATCGCGGGCGACCGCTGTTTTCTATATTAGAATAAGGTGGGAGATCGTCCCGTCACGTGGGACTGTTCCCTTAAAGTCCGAGGCTTCTGCTGGCAGCCAGCTGTGCGAGCCAATGGGGAACCTGCACGCGTCTTGAGTCGCTGTCTGGGGAGGACCCACTTTGTACCTTTCGGCGGGCCTGTTGGTAGGTGTGAGGTTAGTGACAGGATGGGGTCAAAGGCCTTATCTTGCGGCGCCTTTTGTGGATCTGCACGTGGGTCTTCGTCCGAGATTCGGTCTTCGAAGACTTTGATGGGTGTTGGATTCATACGTGGCACGGGACGATCGTCAATGGTCGGACATCATAGGCGATCGCCAGATACCAATAGACGATCGCCTCGGGTGCCGACTGTTAGACGTTTTCCCAGCATCTGTCTTCAATGGTTGGCTCTTGACCATTACGCGGATCGCCATCGAGGCGTATAAATCGTCGCACAACAATTGCCCCCCAGCTCGCTCCGATGTTGAAAACATGGGGTGAGTTGGCACTGTTGGAGATCGCCTATTTTAGACGATTGGCTCGTCTGCTTATGACAAGGACGATCGTCGCCTAGACGATCTGATTTCGAATCCGGACGATCTCCTTATGCGCTGGAAATAGCGGGAAATGGATGCGGGCTCTTGAAACGTTGCAGGGACACGCGTCGCGCTATCGTTGGGGGAGTCCGACGGTTTTGTCAGACTTGTCGTCTGGCGTGCCCTCGAAATGACGCGTACGCGGGTTTCGAGGGCTGCATTTAATGTGTCCCCCTCCCGACGGTTGCACTTCAGCCCTCGGGATTTCGCCTATTTGCACAGAGATCCATGTACTCGCCTATAAAAGGGCTAGGGCCACTTCAGTTCAACCCTTTGTGTGCCCTTGCTTTTCAGACGAGACTTTGCCGAATTTCTTCGAAGATTCTTGTGCCGACCGACCTTCCTTCTAGGTAAGAACAAAAATTTTCTCTCCCCCTTTACTCTTAAGAACATGTCTGGAGGAGGATCTAAAACATACGAGGCTGGTAGCTCTTCCGCCGCCGTGGCTTCGCCTGACCGGAAAGAAACCCCCGTGGCTCTGCATATAGAAACGGCCGTCGAGGCCATTCGTGCGGGGATTGCACCCGCGGAGATTGAAGAGCTTTTTAATGAAGATGATGCGGTGAGGTCGGCGGCGGCGGGGCAGAGGGGCTCGCCGGTGGATGAGGATGAAGCGGTGAGGTTGTACTGGGAGCAGAACAGCATGTTCGGCCCTGCCTTTTTGGATTTTGCCAAGCTCATGGAGGGGATTGCCGGACCATGTCCCCAGTTTGACTTCGGAGCTTATTCTGCCGCCCACCCCTATGAGCCCGTGAAACGGACGGCGTTTCGGGCCGAGGACCGCTCCCCGTGGACCCTAGGTCAGATTCGGAGTTCGGCGACCAGGAAAGACTTGAGTCGCTGGAGGGCGAAATACCACATTCCTTCTGATGTTTCATTTTACGTGCCCTCAGAGAACGAGCGTGCCGACCAACCTCCCGAGGGTCTGGTCGCCGTCAACGAAATGATTCTGGAGGCCGGCTTGCGGTTCCCCTTGCCGTTTGTCGTGTCATATTTTTTGAGCGCCTAGAATGTGGCGCCGCTCTAGTTGACGCCGAACGCCTGGCTGCAGATTATTAGCACCCTGACACTTTTTGGCGGTCATCGGTTGTTCCGCCTGCCTTCTGCGTTGGAAATGAACTATCTCTTCAAGCTGACGGCGCAGAAGGGCTCAGTTGGCGGCTACCACATTCAGGGTCGCATGGGCAGAGTGGTCCTCAGGGTGCCGAACAAGACCCGGGGCGACCTAACGAAATGGTTTTGGGTCGGTGGAGCATGGAGGTCAGCATCGAGCGATAAGCCGGAGGAAGAGCTGGATATCCCCACCAGTTTTCGGGAGAGGAATCCGAGTAAGGGTTTTAACTCTCCCTTTGATTGGATACCCCTTGGACTGATCTAATTTGGTTTCGTTTTTGCAGGCTTCCTTGTTCCATCGATCGGCGATCTCCCTTTCGACTTCTTGATCATCTGGGAGCGAATTCACGGCCTGTCGGACTCCTATATCGACGTTCGCACAGTCAACTACGAACCTCATTGGTTGGGCGCCCGATTGTTTCGCTTCCCTCGCCATTTGAAGGTTCCAGGTATAAGTTTTCATTTCCTCTTTTCTGCTTGACGATCGTCTGTTTGAAAGAGATGTCTAACTTGTCTGAATTTCTTCTTTGACAGAGACCCATTTTCCCCGTTATTCCGAGCCCCCGAAAGAGATCTCAATGTCGAACCCCGGTCTTTTGGGTCGTCTTCACCAGGGAAAGAAGACGGGTCGTGCCCCAGCAACGACGTCCCGTCCTGTCCCTGCGGTGAGACCTACTACGGTGCCGGTCGTCGAGCCGGAAGCTCGGGAGGAAGAACAGCTCCAGCGCAACCGCAAGAGGCGGAGGCCGGAGGAGTCCCTGCCGAATGCTGACGCGGAGGTATCCATTTTGGAGCCGCTGGTTGCCGCGCCACCTATCTCTGCTGTTCCGATGGCGGAGGGGTCCAGGCCCTCAGCTGCCTTCTTGAAGACCGCGGCGATCGCTGAAGTCGAAACTCCTCGGGGCAAGCCCTATTTCGGCCGCGACCCCGAGTTGGTCGCCAGGTAAGATTGGTTTGATCTTTCTGAGTTAGGCTATTTGTGTAGGGCGTGTACTAACTCCTTTGTTTCTTTTTGTTTGTGTTGCAGGGTCCGTCTTGCCGATCCGGACGTCTCGCCGATCGTGCTGGATTTCTTGGCGAGCAATCCTCCGCGCCAGTCCCTCGACGTCCCTTCTTATGTCTCCAGGGCCATCACCTCTCTTCCTAAGGCTTGGACGACCGATCTCGACGCGATTGCTCGTCGGCGGTCTGGAGATGCCATGCAGGCGACAATCGCCCTGACTCTCCAAGCGGCGACGATGGTCGCCCAAGCCGTTAAGGATTATGAGGGGCGACCCTCTAATGCTCGCCTCCATCAAGATCTTGAGGTCGCTCGGAACCAGAATGCTGATTTCGCCAATCGGATAGTGGCCATGGAGAAGGAGTACCTGGAGACGGCCAAACGAGCTAAGCAGGACCTTGACCGGATGAAGCAGGAGCTTGACCGGTCCCCGGGGTTTGCAGATCGGTTCCGTGACCAGATGACGGAGGCTCGCCGGATGCACGCGGCCTCACAGGAGGAGGTGACTGGGCTGAAGGCGACAGTGGATCGTCTCAACGGCGAGCTGGAGAATGCGAAGGGAAAACTGGCCGCCAAGGTGGCCGAGTGATGAGTCAATTCTTGATCGACTCATTCTGTTCTATCTAGTCCAGTTTTTATTTGCTTTTTAGTATTTTTGTTCTCTTTTATGCGTGGTATGTTGTGTTTTTAATTTATAGGTAACCAAGCGAATATTGTGGTGAAATATGCGCTTTCATAGCTAATATTGGAGTTTATGACGATCAAAAGCTAAAACGGGGCCTAAAACGACAAAAGATTTAAGCAGTTTCGGTCAAATCTCCTAAATCCCAGAATCTCCACTCCGAATTGAGATGTATTCTCCTTTGATATAAATTCCTCGTGAAATTAGCTTCGAAACGGTATATCATATGCTAAAATCCGAGGTGTATTGATACAAGAACGAAGGATCAAGCCGAAGAAGACCAAAAACCGGACTTGTTTGCACGCACTGACTCGACTCAGGCGCAGGCACTCGGCTGCAACAGGCAACTCGACCGTGCCATGGGACACGGCCGGGTCTCATTCCAGCGAGAATTGCATTTTCCGGATGAGAACAACTCGACCGTGCCTTTTGGGACACGGCCGAGTCACGATCGGCCAATCACACTTTCTGGCGCAGTGCAACACGGCCGTGTCATGGTGCACGAGAGTTGCTATGGGAGACAAGAGAGTTGCTCGTGGGATGCTAGATTTGGGGCAAGTGTGAATCTCATGCCATACTCGACCTATTTGAGGCTTGGACTCGGGGGAATCAAACCGACAAGAATGACTCTTCAAATGGCGGATAGGTCGGTGAAATACCCCAAGGGAGTCATTGAAGACCTATTAGTGCAAGTGGACAAGTTGGTGATTCCGGCCGATTTTGTTATCTTGGAGATGAGCGATTTCGGGACAAGGAAAATGAATGGACAATACTTCTAGGACGGCCATTCATGCGTACAACAAAAACAATCTTCGATGTTGATGAAGGAAAAGTCACCATGACCGTCTTGGGCGAAACCGTGGAAATCAACGTGTTCGGTTCATCTCCTATCCCTTCTCATATTTATGCTTCCCATGATGTGAATTTTGTTGATTGCATTGATTCTTTGGTTGATGGTACATATTTTCATGATGATGTAGGTGACACGTTGCATGATGCTCTAACCGTTGAGCATGATATGGGGCTCAATAATCTAGAAATTGAAGAATATGTTGCATTGTTAGATAATTCCGAAATAATTGATGAAGTTGACGGTTTTAAGATACCATTGGAATTAAAATTTGAGGAGCCCGTTGAAATCACCCCACCCCAACTTGAATTGAAAGAACTTCCGACACATCTTAAATATGTTTTCTTAGGTAAAAGTGACACTTACCATGTAATTGTCTCTTCCGAATTAACTCCTTTGCAAGAAAACAAATTAGTAGAAGTTCTAACTAAGTTAAAGGAAGCGATTGGGTGGAGTATTTCCAATATCAAGGGAATAAGTCCTGTTAGGTGCATGCATAAAATAATTCTTGAGGAAAATGTTAATCCGGTTAGGCAACCTCAAAGGCGTTTGAATCCGAACATGCAGGAAGTTGTGAAAAAAGAAGTTTTGAAATTGCTAGATGTCGGAGTCATCTACCCGATATCCGACAGTAAGTGGGTAAGCCCTGTGCATGTAGTGCCTAAGAAATCTGGAATAACGGTGGTTCGTAATGATAAAAATGAATTGGTGCCCACTAGAACGGTAACCGGTTGGAGGATGTGCATTGATTACCGGAAATTAAATGCCGTAACAAAAAAGGATCATTTTCCTCTTCCTTTCATTGATCAAATGTTGGAACGTTTAGCTGGGCATGATTATTACTGTTTTCTAGATGGTCTTTCAGGTTTCTATCAAATTCCCATTACTCCGGAGGATCAAGAGAAGACCACTTTCACTTGCCCTTTTGGCACTTTTTGCCTTTAGGAGGTGCATGCTATCCATATTCTCCGACTTGTTAGAAAAATCCATCGAGGTATTCATGGACGACTTTTCTGTGTTTGGAACCACTTTCGATGATTGTTTAAATAATTTGACTATTGTGCTAGAACGATGTATTGAGTGTAATCTTACACTTAGTTGGGAAAAGAGTCATTTTATGGTAAAACAAGGTCTTGTTCTAGGTCATATGGTTTCCAATAAAGGAATGGAGGTTGATAAGGCTAAAGTCGATTTAATTGTTAAATTACCTCCGCCTTCATGTGTCAAATAGGTTCGAAGCTTTTTAGGGCATGCCGGGTTTTATAGGCGTTTTATTAAAGATTTTTCGAAAATTGCCCGCCCTTTGAGTAACCTTTTGTGCAAAGATGCTAAATTTGATTTTACCGGGGAATGTTTAGACGGTTTCAACGCTTTGAAAGAAAAGTTAACTTCCACACCTATTGTTGTCGCTCCCGAATGGTCTCTCCCGTTTGAAATTATGGGCGATGCATCTGACTTTGCTATAGGTGCCGTTTTGGGGCAAAGAGTGAATAAATTTTTCCACGTGATTTACTATGCGAGCAAAACGCTTGATGAAGCTCAGGCTAATTACACCACCACCGAAAAAGAATTTTTAGCCGTTGTGTTTTCTTTGGACAAATTTCGATCCTACTTAGTTGGCTCAAAAGTGATTGTGCATACGGATCACGCCGCATTGAAATATTTATTAAAAAAGTCCGATGCAAAACCAAGATTAATTCGGTGGGTTCTTCTGCTGCAAGAATTTGATTTGGAATTTAAATATAAAAAGGGGTCGGAAAACGTAGTGGCCGACCATCTATCTAGGCTAACCGAGGGAGATAATTTTAAGCATGATAATCATTTGCCAATTGTTGAAACTTTCCCCGATAAGCAATTATTCGATGTAACAAGGACACCTTGGTATGCTGATATTGTCAATTACATTATTAGTGGTGTTTTGCAGCCCGACTTAACCTATCAAGGGAAGAAGAGGTTTGTTTCCATGTGCAGGCATTACTTTTGGGACGAGCCCTACTTATTCAGGTTGGGGCCTGATCAGATATTCCGACGGTGTGTCCCGGAGGAAGAGCACGAGAGCATATTGTTATTTTGCCATGAGTTGCACTGTGGGGGACATTTTAGCGCAAAGAAAACGGCTCACAAGGTCCTTCAATCAGGATTCTACTGGCCAACATTATTTAAGGATGCCTATTTCCATTGCAAGAGTCGCGATCGTTGTAAACGAACGGGTAATATAAGCAAAATGAACGAGATGCCATTGACAAACAATCTTGTTGTGGAAGTTTTTGATGTTTGGGGAGTTGATTTTGTGGGTCCTTTTCCACTTTCCCATGGTTTTGAGTATATTCTGGTTGCTGTAGACTACGTCTCTAAGTGGGTGGAAGCAATTCCAACCCAAACTAACGATGCTAACGTGGTTTGCAATTTTTTTAGGGATGTGATTTTCTGCAGGTTCGGGACGCCTAGGGCTGTAATCAGCGACAGAGGCACGCATTTTTGCAGTAAACAACTTGCAGGCTTGCTTAAGAAGTACAATGTGATGCATAAGGTCGCAACGGCGTACCATCCACAAACTTCCGGGCAAGTAGAAGTAATCAATCGGCAAATAAAGGCAGTGCTCGAAAAGACTGGGCATTGAAGTTGAATGACGCTTTATGGGCATACCGCACGGCCTACAAAACTCCAATCGGAATGAGCCCGTATCGACTAGTATTTGGGAAAGCATGTCACCTAACCGTTGAGTTGGAACACAAGGCGTATTGGGCAATCAAAGCGCACAATTTAGATCAAGAAAAGGCAGGCGAGGAATGACTTTTGCATTTAAATGAGCTTGATGAGATGCGATATGAGGCGTACGAAAACGCTAAACTCTACAAAGAACGGACGAAACGGTATCATGATAAGCGTATCGTTCGTAAATCTCTCGAACCCGGGATGGATGTTCTGTTACATAACTCCCGTCTTAAGCTCATGCCCGGAAAATTGGTATCGCGATGGGGCAGACCGTTCAAAGTCGTTAAAGTATGGCCGCACGGAGCGGTAGAACTTCTTGATACTCGGAAGAACGAGCACTTTAAGGTAAACGGGCATAGAGTGAAGCCGTATTTCGGACGAATCGAAGAAATCAATGCGTTTGAGTGCATAGAGGTGCAGGACGTTGAAGCTTGAGCAAAACGGGAAGAAGTCGAGCTAATGACTATAAAAAAGCGATAATGTTTATATTGGGGGAATTTTATTGCTTGCTATAAGTTTGGGGGAGGAATACGTTCTCAAGTCCTTGGATAATGATAGATTAAATTTTTGCAGAAAATGGCGCGAGGAAGAGGACGAGGAAATGCTCAACGCGGAAGGGGTAGGAATGGCGGGGAACAAGTGCAGCCCGCAAAAATGGCTATTAAAAGGGCTGTGGAAACCCCAGAATCTTATGGAATTAATCTACCTGAAACGCAATATGAAAGGTGGGAAATGTTGGGGCAGAAAAAAATGCTCCCTACGAGATGGCCCGATGACGAATGCATGAACGCAATGGGTATAAGGGAAGATGTGATGAAATTCCTTGAAAGAGTGCATTGGGCATGGATGATGACTCAACGATGGCCGACTTATAGGTGTCTCACGATGGAGTTTCTCAGCACTCTAACTATAAGAAGAGATCCGGTAACTCGAGAACCGACCGAAATGACATTCTGGATCAACAACAACGAAGAGACACTGACTATCGTCCAGTTGGAGGAAATTTATCATGCAAGAAACGACGGCCATTACTCGATAAATCGGCTCGCTTGTGAAACCTATTGGAGGTCCATGGTAGAATACCCGGGTAGTGAGGCGCGATATTATATTGCAAGATCGGCAAAAGGATAGAACATTCGCAATCACATGCTCAGATACTTACACAAGGTGATTGCGAGTACAATATATGGCCGAAAGGCAACCGGGCCCATTTCACTTCGGGAGTTATATATCCTGACTCACATGCTCGACGACTCAATTCCGGCAACCGGGGCTATGGTAGCGGAACATTTTGAGGATATCGCGGCAAAGCCAAAGGGGGAGATATGGATAGGGGGTTTGATTACCCCTATCGCACTTCACTTCGGTATTACCTTAGCCCAGAGGACACCCCTTCCTGGAAATATGCTTCTCTCAATCTCCGTAATGAAGGTGATGAACATCCTGGACTATGAACATCGCATGGTCTTCATGCAGACCGACAACGACCATTTCCTCCTCCCGAATCCACCTTTGACAACCATAAATAATATTCGGGATATGGGAAATCTTCAAATGGCTACGGAAGCACACCGTCGAGCACGGATGGCAGCCGGCTTGGCTCCCCCGGGTCACAGCACTGTCGACCGAAATGTTCGACCTAGGGGCATTGTGGATGAAGATAGAGCATAAAGGATAGAAGAAGAGGAGGCTTATGAAAGAGGCCCGGATGACGAGGAAGAAGAAGAGAGCGAACAAGAAGAAGAAGAAGAAAGCACGAGAAATCGGCCCGAGACGTCAAGGCGGGCCGAAATTGGACGTGCCCCATCACGCCCATCATTAAGGGAGGAGTTCGTAGCCTACCGAGAGGAGGCTAGACGGGACCGAGAGGAGGCTAGACGGGACCGAGAGGAGGCTAGACGGGAGAGACGCCAGACATTGTCTCTTGTGAGACGAATGGTCGAGTGGCATGTCCAGCAAGGCCACTTCCCTCCGCCCGAGCAGTAAACCGGCCGTAAATATTTCTTGACCAATGAAATTCTTTTCTTTAAATACTATACCCCCTTCGTTCGTATATTCTTTAATTCAAGTTTGGGGGGGATTGGTCAAGAAATACTTCATTACTCTTGTTTTTATTTGTTTTCGGATACTATTTTGCTTGTTTGCTTATTTTTGGTTGTTTTGAACATTTTGCACTTATTTGTGGTGTGTTTTTACTTGGTGTGTTTTTATTTTGCAAACTTGAAGAAAACTTTGTGGTGTGAATTTTTTGGAATGCCTCGGGATTTATTTCGTTGTTTTGATATACAAATCGAGGATAATTTGTTGAGAAAAAAATTGTTGATAATCGAAACCGGTGTGAAATTGAATAAGTGGTTTTAATATCTTGGAAGTATGAACAAACCTACTTCTGAGCTATTGAGCCTTCGTGCATTTTCTAAAATGCAAGTTTCATTGTCGAGTGTTTCATTCTTGATTAAGACTCTAGAACTTGCCTTGGTTTCTTGTCCAAAACTACTAGCGTGTGTGCAATTTAGTGGAAATGATTTTTTGGCACCTTTGATCTTAACCCTTCGATTTTGGCCAACCCGACATTCGATCATTCCTTAAATAAACCCAATAGAGATCATTGTCTATTCCATTGTTAAACCACATATCGAACTTTTCATTACTATAATCCTTCGATTCCTACTTGAGCAATTAGAATTTATTTTTGACGAGGATACAAAAGATTGTGGTGATATTGGGTGATATACATATTGTTGGGAGTGTTGAAATGGTGAAAATAATTACTCCGCTATTTTTGGGAACTTAGTAACCGGGTGTATTCATGTGACCCATGTTTATATTCGCGTAAAACGGTTACCTTAGATATGAGTATGCTTGGAAGTAATTGTGATCCTAGTAACCGGGTGTATTCATGTGACCCATCGTTTACATTCACGTAAAACGGATCCGAAAACAACCCAAGCCAAAAAAAAAAAATCGGAGCAATAAGGAGGGTATGACGCTGCGTTTTTCACTTTCGATAGTGCTTGTTACAAGTGGTTCATAATTAAGGGGATGAAAGAAGCAAATCTCAAAAATCTTGAGCTTCTAAAGCTACTATGGTGATTTAAATTCTAAAAATTGCTCGAGTCAAGTCACTTTAGCCATATATATCCCACCTGGACCAAAGCCTACATTTGAATCCGAGTAATGCCCTTTTTGATTCACGAAAATTTTGCATGCATAAACAGTGGTAGAGATTAAGACGATTGGCAAGCCTATGGGGTTCCTTATTTCATTGAATGAGTTCCGAGCGTATACTTATCCATATCACTTTGAGAGTGAGTGAATACACTTGACCAGTGAGGTTTATATTGCCAATTATTGACTATGATGTTAAGGAAGCACCGCGGGGGTTTGAAAACTTTGTAGAACTCGACTTATTTTACTTGTGAGTATTGATGAAATTTTCGAAAAGGTCCTTTGAGGTATTTTAACAGTCGAGTTCCCATTGTCAGAATGGTTATTTTAAAGTGATTTGCCCGGGACGATCAAAGTTCAAGTTTGGGGGGTTTGATGAGTCGATTCTTGATCGACTCATTCTGTTCTATCTAGTCGTGTTTTTGTTTGCTTTTTCGTATTTTTGTTCTCTTTTATGTGGGGTATGTTGTGTTTTTAATTTATAGGTAACCAAGCGAAGATTGTGATGAAATATGCGCTTTCATAGCTAATATTGGAGTTTATGACGATCAAAAGCTAAAACGGGGCCTAAAACGACGAAAGATTTAAGCAGTATCGGTCAAATCTCCTAAATACCAGAATCTCCACTCCGAATTGAGATGTATTCTCCTTTGATATAAATTCCTCGTGAAATTAGCTTCGAAACGGTATATCATATGCTAAAATCCGAGGTGTATTGATACAAGAACGAAGGATCAAGCCGAAGAAGACCAAAAACCGGACTTGGCTGCACCAGGCGACTCGACTCGGCTGCAACAGGCACTCGGCTGCAACAGGCAACTCGACCGTGCCATGGGACACGGCCGGGTCTCATTCCAGCGAGAATTGCATTTT
Source organism: Orobanche coerulescens (assembly GCA_033398695.1). Classification (NCBI taxonomy): domain Eukaryota; kingdom Viridiplantae; phylum Streptophyta; class Magnoliopsida; order Lamiales; family Orobanchaceae; genus Orobanche; species Orobanche coerulescens. The sequence continues at coordinate 46,536,178 of CM065806.1, read as the reverse complement.
CCGGATGAGAACAACTCGGCCGTGCCTTTTGGGACACGGCCGAGTCACGATCGGCCAATCGCACTTTCTGGCGCAGTACAACACGGCCGTGTCATGGGACACGGCCGAGCCTCAGTACAGAACCCTTTTCTTTTATCCTGTGTAGTTCGACACAGCCGTGTCCCAGGACACGGGCCGTGTCACTTTTCGGTTCATGTCACTTTCCTTGACATTTTTGCACACCTTTAAGCCTTTGTCTTGATTTTTTGGCTATAAAACAAAGTGTGGAGACCCTAGGTGAGATACACTTATCTTGTAGAAGATATTCTTGGGTGAAAAACACAAGATTGAGGGAGAAAACACCAAAAAGAGAGGATTGAGTGAGATTATTTCATCATCTTCCTTGTATTTTCTTGGAGTGAAAAATACTTTTGTGAGATATAATAATTCCTTGTATCATTTTGTTGAGAGTTCTTGGAAGAAGATCATCAAACCTTCATCGGGAATTCGATTTCGGCATTTACAAGGGAAGTTTTTACCATGTTTTGTTCTTCAATTTCCATTATTGTTGTTGAATTAATCATGTATAGCTAAACACTTCATATGGGTTTTTAGATATAGCCACACACATGTTTTTTATTATTAGTTCCTTTCGATTTTCCGGGTAAAGTTTGGGATTGTTCCTCTTGTTCGTTCTTCGGTTAAGAACTTTTGAATTAGATCATCAAACCTTTTTCATTGTTGTTATTATTATTCGAATCGAGGGTTTCTATCGGTGTTCGCCATCAAACGACCCGAAAGAAACGATTGTGAATGTTCTCGAGCTTTTTCGCGCGATCTTTTAACGATTTACCTCATCAAAAGTAGTCGGTTAATTGATTGTTAGTTAGGGATTCATCCCAATCAAAAGAGTATCTCTTAATTTTCGTTGAGAACAATCGTGATTTTTAGGATTACCGCCATCAAACGGATTTCTTTTAATCGTGAGCAATCGATAATTCCAAACCTTATTTATCTGTGTATCGGAACTAATAATTGATTACGTGTGTGTCGGTGAATCTAAATTCCCATATCAATCTCATTATTGTTATCTTTCATTTATCGGACGATTAAATTGGTGTTGTTATCACTTAGTTTATTTTAATTTCATGCGTTAGAATTATAATCCAATCGAACCAATGATGTATTTTAATTTGTTTTACTTTTGTTCATTCGACTATTTGCCGAACATTATCGAATTTTAAACCGTTTCCAGTTCCTCGAGAGATCGACCTCGGAGTTACTTGCCGCTTCCTACAAAATCGATTCGTACACTTACGAGTTTCTAATTTGAACCATCACCGAGCTTGCGGATGCTGACAAGACGTCTGTGGGGTTTAAGGAGCAGTTAAAGGTGATCGAGACCGATCCCTACCTTAATATGGAGTGCGTCGGCGAGTTCCCCTACTATATGGCTTACGCCGACGCTCTCCGTGCTGCCAAGAAGGTAGGGGTCGAGGTCGGCCCTATGATGGAAGCCTTCAAAGCCTATGTACTTGAGCATCCGTTGCAGCCGGACTTCTCCCTGCCGATCCTCGACCTCACCGACTTGGGGATCGACTTGAGTTGGTATCCTTTTCCGGAAAAACTTATTTATCCTGAAGCCGATGAGGGAGCGCGTGCCGATCCGCCTGCTGGGGGCGAAGGCCAGTCGGGGGCGGCCTGAGTGATGGTGGAGTTGTTTTGTTTTCCTTTGCTTGTAATTTTCTGTTTTTCTCTTGTATCGCCTTCGGGCTTGAATGTACAAACCTTTTGAATGAAATAATATACTTCTTCTTCGCATCTGATTCTTTACATATATGATCGTCTCTTTTGAATATTTGTATATGAAATTATACAAGTGTTTATATAATTGCATCTGATGCCTTGTTCGCCTGATCGACTGTTTGAATGTTCCGCACCGCTTCGACTTTATGCATTAGTACACTTGAAAATTCTTACTTGTAAATTTATTGAACAAAACCGATCGTCATTTGTGTGTTTGAACGAAGCCAATCGTGTATGTTCCCTCCTTCCCGATCGCATTTAGGAATAGCTCAACTTTGCCCCTTGTTTTTGTTTACTTAGTGTAAGTAAGGGAACGAAAATAGTATGTTTGGTGAGCTATCTTTAGTTTTGCCGATTCTTCGAGGGAGGTCGACTGTTTCGACTCTAAGGAACTGTGCATGGTCGCGGGGTTCGATGGACCGACCTCCGTAACCATGTCTTTGTGTGCGAGGGACATTCTATCTGTAGGTCTGTCTCGCGACTCACTTTATTGTTAGGGTCCTCCGTTAGGCTGCGCCCGCCTTGTATTTAAACAAAAGGCGAGCGGTCTTGGTCTGGAGAAGTCCTTGCACGGGGCGCTGTCTGTTTATTCGACTCCACGTCCGCGGCTTGTTAGCATTTTTCTACCTCGGGTCGCCATGTTAGATGGAGACCCTCGACGGTATACGTTGTGATGGAGTAGGGACGCATCGCCTTGTCCGGGTATATCATGTTAGATGATGTACTTTTGAGGGCGTGCGAGCGTGTCCACAGATTTATTTGGAGGGTCCTTCGGCTACGCTCGCCTCGTATTTAAACTAAGGGCGAGCGATCGCAGCCCAAAGGAACCTTGCATGGACGAAGCTGTCGGTTCCATCGACCTCCAGGACCATGGCTGCATTTTTCTACCTCGGATCGCCATGTTGAATGACGATCCTTGACGGTATACGTTGTGCTTGGGGGGCGATCGCCTGCATAGGTCTGTCAGGTTAGACGACGACCTCTTGTAGGGCGAGTGAGTCGTCCTCTCTTTAGTTGTTTGTTTTCGTCGATGCGAATCACATAGATGGGATAGGAAAATCTCATTATACTCTTTGTACATTGGGTGACTGAATACAGAGTTTTCATTGGTAGTATTTCTTCAAATGTACGGCGTTCCAGGGATATTAGTCCGGCGTGCCGTTAGGGTGTTCAAGTTCGTAGGCTCCCCTAGTTAGCCATTTAGATATTCTGAAGGGGCCTTCCCAATTCGGGCCAAAGACTCTCGTGTGAGTCTGGACCTTTTTGAGGACTAGGTCGCCCACTTGGAACCGTCTTTCCTTGACCTTCGAATTGAAGAACTTCTCGGATCTCCTTTTGTGGATTGTGTTCTTCATTTCCGAGATCAGTCGCCGTTCTTCCAGCATGTCCAAGTCGATTCGTCGGGCCACATCATTGTCCGTCGTCATCTCCTGTTCAGTTCGGTGGCTGAGGACGGCAATCTCCGAAGGGATCACTGCTTCTGTTCCGAAGGCGAGGGCGAACGGGGTTTCGCCGGTTGAGTTTCGGGTCGTCGTTCGATAAGACCACAAAACATCTGGGAGCTCGCTCGCCCATCGTCCTTGTCTGGATTCGAGTCGTGCTTTGATCGTGTGTTTGAGGATTTTGTTTATGGCCTCTACCTGCCCGTTCGTCTGAGGGTGATTGGGTGCCGAGAACAACTTTTTGATTCCCCACTTCTCGCAGAATTGCATGACTTCTAAGCCGTCGAACTGCTTTCCGTTGTCGGAGATTATAGCCTGGGGCAGACCGAATCGGCATATGATGTTCTTCCAAATGAACTTGATTACTTGTTCTTGGACGATCTTGTTGAGCGGCTCGGCCTCAGCCCATTTCGTGAAATAATCGATCCCCACGATGGCAAACTTACAGCCCCCTGGTGCCGTCGGCAAGGGACCTATAAGGTCGATGCCCCATTGGGCGAATGGCCATGGGCTGTACATTGAAGTGAGCTGCTCGGGGGAGAGCTTGATGTTCGGGCCCATCACTTGAGACCTGTGACACGATCTGGCATAGGCGATCGCATCTTTCTGAAGTGAAGGCCAGAAAAAACCTTGCCTGGTTGTTTTGTGGATGAGAGCTCGCCCGGCAGCATGGTTTCCACAGATCCCGTCATGGATCTCGGCTAAAACGAGCCGGCCTTCCTCCGGCGTAATGAACTTGAGGAGGGGAAGGCTGAAAGCTCGTTTGTAAAGCCGGTCGTCCAGTAGGGTGTATCTGGTTGCACGGAGCTGGAGCTGGCGAGCTTTGATACGGTCGTCGGGGACCATCCCGTCCTTCAAGTATTTAATGAACGGAGTCATCCAGCTCTCTTCGGCGATGGTAATTGTGGTAATCAGGTTTCTGTCGATCGCCGGCTTTGCTGATTTTGTGATTTGGATGTTAGAGAAATCAGCCGCCCCATCTGACGACGCTAGTTTGGATAGGGCATCGGCCTGGGAGTTGTGCTCTCTCGGGACTTGTTCGATTAGCACTTCTTCAAACTTTGTGCACATTTCGGCGACCATTTCTTGGTATTTGACCATCTGTTTGCCGCGCGCCTCATATTCTCCCTTGACTTGGTTCACGACCAATAGGGACTCCATGAAAATGTAGAGACGACGAACATCTAGGGCGAGGGCTAAATCGAGCCCGCCTACCAAGGCTTCGTACTCGGATTCATTGTTGGTCGCATGGAACCCGAAACGCACGGCATTTGTGAAACTTTGTCCGTCGGGGCTGATGAGGACAATCCTGCCCCTGCTCACGAGTTGGTTGCCGATCCATCCATGTACAGCTTCCAAGCAGGACGGCCGACCTGGGTCGGACTGTGAGGGAATGTTAATTCCACCACGAAGTCCGCCAGAGCCTGGCCTTTGATCGCCGTGCGAGGAGCGTACGTGATACCGTATTGGGCGATCTTCAGTGACCATTTGAGGAGTCGCCCGTTGGTGTCTGGCCGGTGCAGAACTTGCCTTAAGGGGAGAGTTGTCAGAACCTCTACTTGATGTTCGACGAAGTAAGCCCTTAGTTTGCGGACACTCATGTCTAGAGCGTAGGTGATCTTCTCCAGAGGCGTGTATTGCGTTTCCGCGTCATGGAGCGCTTGGCTAACGAAGTAAATTGGCAAATGGACTGGCCCCACTGCTCACACTAAAACAGCATTCAGCGCGACCTCTGAGGCCGCCAGGTAAAGGAATAGCTTTTCGCCGGGGATCGGCTTTGCCAGGATCTGGGGGTTAGATAGATACTTCTTGATTTTGGCGAACGCTATTTGACTCTCCTTCGTCCAGCGAACTTTTTGTTCTTTATGGTTGCGAAGAATGGCTTGCTTTTGTCCCCGGGCCGGGAGATAAAACGGTTGAGGGAAGCTAGACAACCCGTGAGGCGTTGCACCTGCTTGACATTCCGGGGCTCCTGCATGTCAAGGATCGCCTGGATCTTGGTGGGGTTCGCCTCGATTTCCCTTTGGCTCACGATGTGCCCCAGGAATTTTCTGGAGCTCACCCCGAAGTTGCATTTCTTGGGGTTAAGCTTCATATTGAACTTTTCAAGGATGGCGAACGTCTCGGCTAGGTCACTGAGGTGATCTTCCTTTTTGAGGCTTTTGACCACGATATCATCAATGTAGACCTTCATGGTCTTGCCGATCTGGTTGGCGAACATCCCGTTGACTAGACGTTAGTAGGTCGCCCCTGAATTCTTCAGACCGAACGGCATCCGGACCCAAAAGTATATGTCTTTTTCCGTGTGGAACGATGTGTGTTTTATGTCTTTCTCCGCCATGGGATCTGATGGTACCCGGCGAAGGCATCCATGAACGACATCATTTCACAGCCTGCAGTGCTATCGACCAAGTGGTCGATATGAGGCATCGGAAAGTGATCTTTTGGACATGCCGCGTTGAGGTCGGTGAAGTCGATGCATAACCTCCAGGAGTTGCTCGGCTTTTTGACGAGCACCGCGTTGGCTACCCAATGTGGATCGTCTGTAGCTACTCCGATTAGTTTGTTATCGAGTAGCTTTTTGACTTCTATATCGAGCGCCGCGTACTTCTCCAGACCGAATTTTCTACGTTTCTGGTGAACAGGTTTCCTTGCCGGGTCGATCTTAAAATAGTGGCAGGCGTGTTCAGGACTAATGCCGACCATATCTTGATGCGACCAAGCAAAGACTCCGATGTTCTTACGTAGTAAACTGATCAAATCTTCCTTTAACTCAAGACCACCGCTTGCGCCGATCTGTACTTCCCGCTCCGGACGAGCCGGATCTATCGTTATACTTTCTAACTCTTCAATGGGGACGGTCACTTCTCCTTTGGAACGATTTCCGGACTCGATCCTTGGATCGATGTCGAGGCTTAACTCGAAACCGATCCTTGGCTCGATGTCGTCCGTTAATCGATGTGAGATGGCGTCCTCTGAGTCGGGTTGGTACGATGTGCTTGGCTCGTCGATCTCCATCGGTTGATTGTCGATCGTCTCAATGTTATAAATAGTGTGGGAAGTGTTGAAAGAAGTTACGACACAGGAGTAATTCAAACATTTCTTAGCCATTAGTTGGTCTCCTTTTACAGTCCCGACCGTCCCATCGGCAGTGGGGAATTTGATACAGTAAAAGAAGGAAGAGGCGACCGCCTCGAAGGTTTCTAGAAATGGACGACCTAGGAACCCATTATAGATGATGGGTCTATCTATGATTACAAAATTTAGGTTCCTAGTAATCCTAACCTTGGGCTCGTAGTAACATGTTAGCTCGACAGAGAGCTTGATCCTTCCGTAGGCTTGGACTGTGCTGTCGCCGAACCCTTGGAGTACGGTGTCAAATGGCTTGATGAACTTGGTCAGGTTTCCGAGCTGGTCAAGAGCGGATTTGAATATGATATTGCAAAAGCTCCCATTGTCAACCAGCACGCGATCGACCATTTTCCCAAGGATACATGCAGAGATCACCAATGCATCCTCTTTGGGGCACTCCACTCCCTCCCTATCCTTGTTGGATAAAGTGATGAGCGCGTCTTTGGAGATGGTCGGCTCTGGGGGTACCACGACATGGACCCCGGCGAACGCCCTCAGTTTGGCCTTCCGCTTTCTATTCGACATGGTGGAAACCAGGGAAAGTCCTCCGAGGTTTCCACCTCCCGCCTGAAGCATATTGATCCGGCCGCCAGGGTTGATCGGAGGGATTGATTCGTCAGAATACTCCAGTTTGTTCTGCTCGATCCTGGCGACTGGATTAGGAGGGATTCCATCGTTCTATCGGCGCTCGCGTCCTCCAGTCCTCTCTGCTCGAAGCTCTGGCTTGGTAACCAAGTTATCCAACTTGCCTTCCTCGAACAGTCTCCAGAGTTCTCTGAGGAGGTCGCGGCACTGGCTGGTGTTGTGGTCAGGGCTCTTGTGGTAGGCACAAAATTTGCTGCGGCCTAGATGACCGTGGTCCCTCACCGGCCTTGGTTTTCTAAGGGATTCACGCCCCTTGACGGCGTTGAAAATGTGGGCCGAAGATAGGTTGCGGTTGCGGAGGAGGTGAACCTCCACATCCTCGAAAACTTTGAATTCCCCGGGCGGCTTCGTGATCGCCTTTCTGGGCTTGGCAACCGCCTTTCTTGGGACGAAAGTGGGTGCCTTTCCTTCCCCGGCAGATCCCTTGCCTAAGCGCAGGGTGAGCATCCTCTGCCTGGCTAGAAAATCAGCGGCCCTGACGCGGAAGATCGCGTAGGTCGAGGGGATGTCCTTTGTAAGGTGCCTGAACATGGGCGAATGTCCATAGAATCCTCCCAGGACCGAGTAGAGAGCGAGCTCGTCGCTAATGGGCTCGCCAGTGAGGACTATTTCATCCACCCGGTCGATGTAATCTTCATCGGGCTCGTTCTTCTTCTGCCTGATTTTCATCATGCGGTGGGGGCCTTCTGCCCGGGCAACTTTGGCGGCGAAGTACGACGTGAAGTCGTTCGCCAACTTCTCAAAACAATTGATCGAGCGAGGTAGCAGTGAGATGTACCACCTATGGGCGAGATCGCCCAATGTCAATGGGAACATTCGGCACTTCGTCGCGTCTGATGCTCCACATCCGGTCATGTAAATCCGGAACTTGCTCAAATGGGTCTCAAGATCCGATCTCCCCTCATATAGAGGTGTTTGAGGGGGAGCGATCTTCGGTTGAACTGGGGCGAGCTCGATCTGGGCCGCGAGTGGCTCACTCGGTCCAGCGATCGTTCTCTTGGCACCTGCCCCAGTTTCTAGGAGCGCCTTCATTTCGTCGAGCTGACGCTGCATGGCGGCCATCGCCGTAGCCTGACTGCTCGCTGATTGGCTCTCGGAGCGGGAGCCAAGGCGATCGTGTAGCGATATCCTGGCCCCATGGTAGGTGACGAGCTCTCTGCCACCGATCTCAATTCTTGGGCGAGTGGGCGCCCGTCGGCTGGCCTGTCTTGTGGGAGTCGGGTATGCCGAACTCCTGGTGATGGATTCGGACTCCGATGTCTCCCGGCTGGGGCCGGAATGGCCCGGTCGCCATGAGGGATCACTCCCTAGGCGACTGAAGACGGAATTGTCCCGCCTTACGAGAGCCTTCTCCAGCGACTCGGGGCTTTCTGACGATTTCTCGATATATAGCCCCTTGATCTTCTGCTTGCCTGCTCGGCGGATGGCTGATGGAGTAATGGTGGGCGAGTCGCATGCCCTCCGTCGCTCCCTGAGAATGGCCATAGCCTCCTCGATCTGTTCCGCGGTCTGGAACAGATCGAGTGAGAGGCTGGGTCCGTCCCTCAGGGAAGGGAGTGAGAGTCTAGCGTCGCCGCGGTCGCCTTCCGCCGTTGGTTGAGATTCGGTCTGGGCCGGAATGAGAGGTCCGGCAGATCGCAGGGTGGCTCTTTTTGAGGTCGTGGCAGATGTCATGTTTCTGAAGGCTTTTTCTTTGAAGATCAGTGAGTGTTTCTTCAAGTATATGCCCCGGAGAACAGTGAGTGTTCTTCGAGACGGTCGGAATAAAAACGAAGGTTGGAGCCATTCTTCTAGCGCCAATTGTTGTTACCCAAAATATTATTCGGAGATGATATTGCTGAAATGGTCGAGTAACAAACAAATGCGAGAACACTTCAGTGGGAAAGTAAATAACACAAGATTTTCCGGGGTTGTTAGTCCCGAGCTTGAATGCTCTCGCGAGATGTTATTAATATAAATACTTTGGAGTACAAATATTAATATTAGAATACTATTACAATGAGTGTAAAGATTCTAGTTATCTTAGCTATAGAGCGTGAAGATTGCCGGAAGAACCAGATATGAAGCTCTGTGAGTTCTTATTTTTTTTGGTGTTCTGTATATATGAATGTCCAGTATGTCCACTGTTTTCAGAATGTATCTCTCTCTGTACCTTTTTTCACTCCCTTTTTTGGCCACTGTTGGAGGCCTCCCATTTATAGGAGAAAATGTTGTTGGGTCCTCTCCGGCGATCGCGGGCGACCACCGTTTTCTATATTAGAATAAGGTGGGCGATCGTCCCATCACGTGGGACTGTTCCCTTAAAGTCCGAGGCTGCTGCTGGCAGCCAGCTGTGCGAGCCAATGGGGAACATGCACGCGTCCTGAGTCGCTGTCTGGGGAGGACCCACTTTGTACCTTTCGGCGGGCCTGTCGGTAGGTGTGAGGTTGGTGACAAGCTGGGGTCAAAGGCCTTATCTTGCGGCGCCTTTTGTGGATCTGCACGTGGGTCTTCGTCCGAGATTCGGTCTTCGAAGACTTTGACGGGTGTTGGATTCATACGTGGCACGGGACGATCGTCTATGGTCGGACATCATAGGCGATCGCCAGATACCAATAGACGATCGCCTCGGGTGCCGACTGTTAGGAGTTTGCCCAGCATCTGTCTTCAATGGTTGGCTCTTGACCATTACGCCGATTGCCATCGAGGCGTATAAATCGCCGCACAACAATCTTGACATAGGCGGGACATCCCCAAATCCTAATATGATGAAGACTTGGTTTCCTATCCTCCCACATCTGATGTGGTGTCTTAAGAATGGATTTGGAAGGACATATGTTCAATATATAAGCAACAGTAAGGAGCGCATAACCCCACATGTAAATCGATAAGTCGGTGTAGCTAAGCATGGAACGAAGCATGTCTAACAAGGTTCGGTTCCTTCTTTCCGACACACCATTTAACTGAGGAATTCCTGAAGCTGTAAGTTGTGACACTATTTCGTGCTCCATTAGGAACTCGTCAAACTCAGTGCTCATATACTCGCTGTTGGAGCAAGATTGGTTGGTATCGCCATTTCAAGATAGAGTTGTAAAACTCTTACGCATTGCGGAAGCGATTTAAGTAGAAGTGCGGAAATTAAACGACACAAATATTGATAGAGGTTCGGCCAAATGTGCCTACGTGCTCTCTCGGTATCTTTTTCAATAGGCTAAAGATAAACCTCTACACCTCTCTTCTATCGGTCGGGGGATAACCGTTACAAGCTCGTCTTCTATCGGTCCGAGTAAACCATTCAATCTCTCTTCTATCGGTCGAGATATTACCGTTACAAACTTGTTTTTATGTCAGTCCAAGTTAAACCATTTTCCTTTTCTCTTGAATAAGGAATCAACCACTCTAGCTTTCTATGGGTACTAGATAAACCTAACTTAGATATCGATTGCGATTCTAATAATGCCGGATCCTTGATCCTAATAACACCGAATCCAATCGTATCTTTTATTTTACCTCTCATGTATGTGTTGAATGTATAAACACTCAAACTATCAATATAAGCACAATTAGAACAACAAGAATATCAATATGAATATCTCATCAATGAGTCGTTTGCTTTGCGTTGTTGTAAGATGAATACCATTAGAAGTGGTATTTATAGGCATTTTTCTTCCAACTAACCGTTAGCCTCTGCATCCTTCTTTACGTACGCTATATGCAATATATTACGTATGTTACCATTATTACGTACGTTAATGTCAACTTGGTACGTACGTTACACCTCATGCAAATCAGTCCAGTGTCTTCTGTCTTGATCATTACGTACGTTAGCAACTCCCTTATTACGTACGTTATATATAGTCAATATGTCCGTTGCATGCTGACCTATGCCATGACATCATCTCCAACATTCATCTTGTTTGAACTCAGAAACATCACATTACATACGTTAAGCAACATGTGTTACGTACGTTAATTTTCCACAATTATGTACGTTAAGTTATCTGTTTAGCATACGTTAATAGTCCTTCTGTCCAGCTTTTTGCGTCTTCGACTCCTTTGATGCTTTGCTTCGCTTCTTTGTTGTTTTGCTTTGTTTAGAAACTTTAATAATCAAAACTCTATTAATAAATTTATGGAATAAAATATTCCAACACTCGCCACCTTGGTCCGACCGAAGTGCTTTGATATGATTACCAGTTTGTTTTTCGACTAGGGCCTTAAATTCCTGGAATTTCTCAAAGGCCTCGGATTTGTGTTTTATTAAGTACACATAACCACACCTAGTATGATCATCCGTGAACGTAATGAAATACTGATATCCGTCATGTGCTGCTTCCAAAGCACCACTCACATCGGTATGGACTAATCCAAGTTTATCAGCGGCTCTTTCAAAAGTCCCTGTGAAGGGGGACTTAGTCATTTTGCCTTTAAGGCAAGATTCACAAGTTAGAAAGGGATCTGATCCCAATGGACCCATAAGTAAATCCTTTTCCATTTCGTAAACCTTGGTCTGACCAACATGTATCATTTTAATCATATTAAATTCAATTTAAAATGCGGTAAATTAATTTTCAGGAATACACGAAGAAAACGAGCCCGAACATGTCCGAAAGAAAGGACGCTCGAACACCCTGAGACGACATGGCGGGGCACATCGATAGCCTGACCACGGTCCCAATCAATCATTCCAAATGTTAAATCATATATACGATCGCAAGACCTATGCTCCGATACCACTGTTGGGATTCGGTGCCTAAAACGAAGGCGCAGCGGAAGCAATATACGAATCAAATTTGATCTGAATCCCTAAAGAGGATCGATCAAGCTACATATATACGAATATAAAAACGAAACAAAAGAAGATACGAAATCATATCCTCGAAGTATATTGATTAAATGGTGTTCTCTACAAAAGCAATTCCCCAAGCTTTAGGTGATCTTCCTCACGAATCCGATTCGCCAAGCTTTTTGAAATCCCGAGCACCGAAACACCGTGCCTCTACTTGCCACGTGCCGGAAGCCGACCGGAATAACAACCACCCTATTATCCTCCGAGGATACGGATAGAATAGAATGGTGAAGCTTATATTAATTTAAGTATATACTCCAAGTATATTTATCAATTTATCTCTCATTAATCTCTCAATTTTTCTCCAAGAAAAATGAATAAGAAAGATGAAAAAGATGAAGGTAATGAAGAATTGAGAAAACTATTCTCTCTCTCTCTCTCTCTCAATTATTGCTTGACCGTGACTTACCTCTTGCAAAAACCAAGAGTGGAGTCTTTCAACCAACCACAAGTATAAGTCATGGTCTTCATGTCTTTTTCTTATTTTATTATTCTTTGCCAAAGAATAATATCACCAACCCTTTATCAACAGAGATATCAAGATCTCTCAATTATCTTGGTCTTCCACCAATTAAGGTGGGAGACAAGTCCAACTCAAGATCAAAGGTGGGGTGGGGCGGCCTCCAGAAGTTTACGGGAGAATTCGGTTTGTTTCGGACTTCCACGAGTCCAAACAGATAAACTCTATTCCGTATCGATGTATTATATCAATTAAATTAATCTAATTAATTAATTATATCAAAAAAAATATAATTAATTTCTCCAATAAATAATTATATCTATGAATTAAATCAATCACACAATAATTTATTTAATTCATTAGGCCGAAATTAATTTATCCAATAAATTAATTTAGACATTCAATGTCTCATAATTAATTAGACATCTAATGTCTAATAAATTAAATATCCAATATCTAATAGTATCAAAGAGAGATTAAGCTCGATTTATTCCGTCGTCTATCCTAATGCGCGACTCGGTAGGTCCGTCTCAGTTAGCAATGGGAGGAACCAAAGAGTGATAGCACCACCTAGCCAGTCCCGCGGCCTACACTGTAACCTAACTGAGAACGAATGATTGGGATAATTCAAAAAACCTTTCTGTCGTGAATACCAGTATACGAATAAACCCTTCTTTCAAATGTCCCGATCAAGGTATAGGGTCACGGTCAGTCAAACCCTATTTGTACTTGACGCTATGCATGAGTTAATGGAAACCGAGATCATTGAGCTCTCGTGTATCCAATACAACTAGCTCCAATGCTTTGGCCAAAGACTTATGATATCATTTGCCAATAACCGCATAAGACATATGCCTGCTCACTTACAGGAGAAAGAATCCTATCTTGGTACTCAGTAGGATTCGCTACTTGCCCGTCAAGATGCATGTCGAGGTCGACCCCACCTTTTAGTTTTCTGGGTTGAACTACTCTAAGAAAATCTCAACGTCAGAAGCACATCCCTACTAAATCCTCAAGTCGAAGGTTCACAAATACCTGTCACAACCTTATGATTCCATCATTGACTGTCCCAGAGTGAAATCCGTGTGACGAATCGAGGGTGAGTCGGTCCGAGTATACTAACCTCATTAGCATACCTATAATGTGTGCTCCCACTAAATATTATGATCGACAGGCACTCTTCAAGTCAAAGAACATGTCATACAAGTCTTCACATAACCTTAACACACAGTCAAGTTTCATCGGCTTGCGAACGATTAAGTATTTGAGCCATAAACCTTTCCAGTGCCAATCCCCTTATCTAATAAGGAGTGGAATGTTTTGCTCTCAAATACACGGACTAGTTTATATATATATATATATATATATTTATGAGTCAGGAATGCCAGTGACTACCAGTAAATAAAGAAACATACAGTTGCCTTCTGAAAATGATTTACATAATAACAAGTACAATGCCCTCACTCAACATCCTCTGAGTGGCATTCGAGGGCATATTCCTAACAGTGTATGCCTTTGAGATTTAGATACAGCCTTCTTTCTGAACGACTATTGGCGCTTTTGATATGCTCGGGGAGCATTCTGTTGGTTATGCCTTACAGGTCCTTGAAGCTGAGGGTTCCGCTGTCGACGGTATGACATTGGTGGTGGAATCGCAGCCTTTGCTATACGCGGGGCAGCTGTTACCTTTACGGGACTCGGGGTCTCTTCAGGTACATGAATGGGTTCCACACCCCTGACAAATACCGTACTAGATTTTCCTTTATTGGAGAATGAGTTAAATCCTAAGCAACTTTTATCATGAGCATGTTACCCAGTGCTTAGAATTTTTTCCATCCGCTTAGATGATTTCTCGAAAGATTTCAAGATGGTCTCTAATTCTCCTTGTCGTTTCTCGAGAGTTTTCACTTTGGCTTCAAGTAGAGCGAAGTCATTTATCTTGCTCTCATTATGAGACTTGGTCTCATTTAGATCGTGGGCAAGTTGATGATTGCTCTCCATGAGTTTTTTCAAGTGTGACTTGGCTGTTTTCACAATCGATGGACATATTTTCGTAATTATTTTTCAGCAAGTTATTTTCTTTTTTCAGCTCTAAGTTTGAAAGTTCGAGCTATATGTTTTCTCGTTTCAAAGTCTCATGGGCCTTTTCAATGTTTTTAAATTCATTTATCATGTTTTCAAAGGTATGAGATGCATTTACAGGAGCAGTTGATGTTGCGCTTACCTCATCATCGCTATCTTTATTATCCTGTATTTCTTTGGCCACAAAGCACATATAAGCTTTATCCCCGATCTCATCATCGAACGAATCACTGTAAGTGACTTCCTGAAGGCATTCCTCAGTCTTGGTTGGTACGGGCGCGGCTTCTGATTCGCCAATCGGGGCCTTGAGCTTGTTTTTTCACATACGTCTTCTTTCGTCTTTTTCTTGTTGCTCGGCTTCTGGCAATTTTTTCACTTTTGGGTGCGGACACTTATTTGCATAGTGTCCTGGTTACCTACAGTTGTAACACAAGTTAGAATCACCAGACGGAAAAGATTTGGAACTTACCTTGTGAGATGTCTTGGGCCTGAAGGGAGTCTTTCCAGACTGTTTGATGAACTTTTTGAATTTGTGCATGAGAAGGTCCATTTCATATTGTGACAGGATATCATCATCACTGTAAGTAGTCTTGTGGGCAGACTTGGATGTGCTAGGTCCGGAGATGTGTCTCATGTTAGATATAGAAGCCAGTGATGTAGTCTTGGCAGGTGACTCTTCGGCCTTCTCTCTCCTGTCAATATCGTACTCAAATGCTTTGAGGTCAGAGAAGAGGTCGAAAGTGGAAATATCATTAAGATTACATGATACACGCATAGTTGTTGTCTTAATGTCCCATCGGGTAGGGAGTGATCTAAAGATTCTCAAATTTTTCTCCTTTTTGTTATACACTTTACCCAATGCTTCAAGTTCACCGACAATGCAGTGAATCTGAGGTCAAGCTCCTCAAGAGTTTCAGAAGATTTCATCTCAAAAGATTCAAATTGCTGAGTAAGTTTTGAAATTTTATTTTCTTTTGAGAGCTCAGTTCCCTCACAAATCATCTTGAGTTTCTCCCATTTCCTTAGCTGTCTTACAGCTTTTTACCTTCGAGAATGTGCCTTTGTCGAGAGTGACAAATAGCGCATTCTTAGCAACATTGTCTAGGTTCGCACGCTTGTGATCGTTTGTTGTCCATTGCTCATGCTCCTTCTCGAGCATTTCAGCATGTGGTTGTCCTTATATACTTGCGGCACGATTAACCTTCATTATCTTTATAGGGCCTTCTTGGATGACAAATATCATCTCTTCGTGCATGGCTGCAAGATGGGCTTCCATCCTGATTCTCCAATCATCAAATTCGTTAATACAAAGCATAGGAGCCTTGTTTATTATTGAGGTATCCATTTGAGAGAATAAGAAAGATAAGACTGTTTTAAAAAATAAGTGATTTTTGGATCTGATTTGGTTAAAAACACGACTGATTGTTGTTATAATCAACCGCTCCGATACCACTTGTTGGCCACTAAGTATACAGAATACAGCTTGGAAAGTGATAGTACAACAAGCTGTACATTTCTCGAATATGAGTGCGTAGCGGAAGTTCGTTTAAGTGAGTTGCTGTAAATACAGCAACTAGGCATTCTCCTGTTAGCTTAGTGCGTACATGGTTTTGCAACGTATACTTGTATATAAATCACAGTTATGAAAACAATAAAGGCAGAAGGTAATAACACGCAATATAAAGTGGTTCGAGGTAAACCCCTCTACGTCCACTGGTCCTCCACACAGGAGTAAAATGTTTATTAAAATCACTACGTATACAACTACGTGACTTTAATCAAACCTATCCTTGTATCGTTCACACAGATTGATACAAAGACTGTAGCTTTCAACCGTTCACACAGATTGGCTGTAGGCTTCTTTGACTTGCTTCTTCTCACACAGATTGAATCTTTGTCCTATTCGTCCCACACAGGTCCAAATATCTTTACCTTAGTCCACACAGGGCTAAGTTTACTCAACGGTAATAATGATGAAATCACGGGTTTGAACACTTGATGATCTTAGGCAGATGATGTGCTGTTCGCATTGAATGTATATTAATTCTCTCAGATATTGTTATATGATCGAAGAAATATATTTGCCCTTGTAAGCTTGATTGACAGAATAATCTCTTCAGAGTATCTGCGATTATGAATGATTGAATCGTTCTTCGTTCGTGTGTTGTTATTGAGTGTTCTCTTGTATGGACTATTTATAACTTTGGAATAGATCAGTTATACATATGTCCGTTGTCTGATTGGTGAGCAAATCTTCATTCTGATTGACTGATTTCAGACTATTTTACTTCCAAGATCCTTGATCCGGATTTTGCTCCTTGTCTGAAGATCCTTGTCGGTTGATATTTAAATACTTTATCCAATCAGTATTTAAATATTTCTTTCAAAACGGTGTTTTGACTTTTGTAAATAAAGTAGATTCTATCACAATTGTCTTCAGTCCTATTGGATATTTGAACACTTTTAACCTGTATGCTGTATACAGTATATATCGCCTTTTGCTGTACCTGTAGGCTCTGTAGGATAGACTGCATAAGATCTTCGATTGATGTATGGAAGGGTTGTATGGATGTCTAAGACAACTTCCTTACTTAGCATAATTTCAACTTCTTTGCTATATGATAAGTTCTAACAGCTTCCATGAGAAGTTTTATCCCAACAGTTTATGATCTTCTTTGGGACTACTTAGTGTATTTTTGGCACTTTATCAAAATAGGATTGTTTATTCCAACATAATATATGTCCATTTTTGAGTTTGGAGTCCAGAGAGCTACTTACGACCATATGTATTGCAAGTTACGATCGTATGTGTGATAATTATGGCCGTAAGGCACATATATTACGGCCATAACATGCCACCACTATTTAATAGCAGGGCAACAATTCATTCGCATTTTCCATCATTTTCCTTACCCTTTCAATTTTATCGTGCGATTTAAATGGAAATACGAGAGTTATGGTCTGGGGAATCGTTGTTCATCATTCTGGGAAGCCTTGTTCGCGATTAACATCATCCTCCATTCTGTTCATCCGGATCGAATAACCTCCTTGAATCTCTTAGGGTTGACCTTGGGAATTTTCATCCTGATTTCGATTTCAATCCATTTTTGATGAATAGCTTAGTGTTATATGATGTTCTTGATAGTAATCTATCGTTTGTATATCCGTATTTTGAGTTTGTTTAACTCGATTGGCGATTTGAGTGTTCTTGAGGAACTGTGAATATTTAATGTTTGATTAAATGTTTCAATGGGTTTCCTTCGATTGTTCGGCGTTTGCTTTCGTTGTTAATGGTGGTAGTCCTCGTAGTAATTGTGTTATTGTTGTTTCTCGTGGAGATGTAGGTTTTAAAAAATGTCCGATCGAGCCGTGTTCATCGGAGTATTCGGGTGTGGTTTACCGAGGAAAGTACCTTGCCATACGGATTATGTTGCACGCAAATCCTCAGTATTCAAGTGTGTAGCATTTTTTTATGAATTAATTTTTGTGTGTACATCTATATACATATATATGTTGATAAACTCCTTTGCTCCGTGATTACAGGAATTGTACGATATATTGTTTGACCTTAGTAGTGGGTTATTCGGACTATGTTTTATTTTGTGACTTTTCGTGATATTGAGATATGCGAACTGGGGTGTAAGACCCTTATGAATGTGACATTAATTGTCTGGTGAATTCTATTAATGAGAATTGTTACGTGTTTTGCCTTGAACATACGTGATTGAAGTTGTATGCTATGTTGATTGAAACCTATATGGTTTACCAACGTGAATCTGTGCTTATGTATTGTTTCGTGTCCAAAGTTGCGGAGGGCGGGGTTTGGACTCCAGTATGTGTATGCTGCAAAGTGAGAGGCTCCTGTGAATGGTGTACGACGGTGTTTCCTAATGCATATCAAGGGGCGGATCTTGCAAGAGTGACGCCGGCGCGGTGACATGACAAGGGTCGGCCACCATAGTGTATTGAACGCCAGTACACAGGTGTTTCAGTGAAGGTTCCTGGTAGGCTTCTGAACTGAGGATACCTGTATGATACTTGTATGATAGTCAAGACCCTGATACCAAATGAAATCATGTTTTTGATTCCTCATTTGAACCTTTTTGGAATAATGGTATCAGTAAGAAAATCAAGGGGTTAACTACGAAGGACTTCCGGCGATATCTCTGAGGTTTAGTTGGTACTTGATGGTCTTGAGCAGAATTTCGCTGTGAAAGCGCATTTTGGGTCAAGGACCCCGAGAGATTTTGAAACTACTTTCTAAAGTGTTTCCGTGCATTGGGTCAAGGACCCCGAGAGATTTTGAAACTACTTCCTAAAGTATTTTTGTTCGATTTTTGAACCTTCTTGGATACTTTAAATCGGCCCGAGTAAAAAATGATGTTTTTAAACTATTTAGCTAAAATGTCCTTCAAAGGTATTTCCAGATGATTGAACTAATTCTCTTGATTCAATGGGGGCATTTCTAGAAAACCTTTTATTTTTACTTCTCCTTAAGAATGTGTGATTTTATGAATGATTGGTATTCTTGTGTATGGTATATCCTTTAGTGCTGTGTCGATCTTGTGATTTGTGTTACAATTGTGATTCGTTTGGACTGGTGTGAATATTTCTCGTATATCTTGTATATTATGTACTTACACTAGCAACATTCCAGTTTGCTAACCCCGCATATTCGGGGGGTGGGTGCCTGTTATGCATTCAGGTTTTTGCAGCTCGGGAGCAGTCACTCGAGATTGGCTTAACAGAGGATGAAGGGCAACGATACTAATCACACAAGAGTCAGAGTCTCTTTCTTTTGTCTCTGTTGTAATCAAGGGCTATCTTTGTCATTTAATCACCCTTATATGGGTGTGAATTGTGTTGCAGAGTTAAATTGTTGCTTTCCTTATGTAATGAAAACTTAGCCCTGATATGGAGTTGTTGACCATGATGGTCTTTTATATTGTCGAGTGACCTTCTCGGTTCGTCGTCGCGTATTTTGACCTCGATGGTCACTAATGTCATTATAATGTAATGTATCTAGCCTGGTAGATCCTTACAGTAAGGGGTCTACGATGCTGTAATATTCCGGTTCGAACCAGGGGTGTTACAGAATATGATATCAGAGCTTAAGTTTGTGAAAAACCTAGGCTGTTGGGTCGACTTCATGTCTTTTGTAAGTCACGCGCATCAGAGTTGTGATTAGTATTGTGGTTCCAACATCTTCTTCAGGCGATCCGTAAGTCTCCTCATCTATATGTTGTAATAGTTTTGTGCTAACTTGTTTAGCTTTGTGCGAGGAGTCGGAACTTGTCTCCAACATTATTGTATTGAATATGAAATGTGTGTATGGTTTGGGTGATACCAGCTATGAAGTGTATTTTGGGAAATGAGTATTTTATCGATTATTTTATTGTGCTGCAATGTACTTTTAGCTGTTGATTTTATCCACTGCATGTGTGTTTTAAAATGATTTTCTGGTATTTTTCCACTTGGGTATATTTTGAAAAAGAAAACAATTTCCTAAACTATTTTGTCAGTACGTGTAAGCGGGGACTTAACGTACATTTTGAAATTGTTGAGCCTTTGAAATTTTGGTCTTGAATTTTTAAATATAACTCTATGACAGTATTTGAAAATTAGATTTTTGGAGAATGTAAGTATCTGAAATATATTACCGGCTTTGACCTTTTGGCGTGTTCAAAGCGGTGGTGGAAATGATTTTCAGTCTGGTGGGTTCCGGTGCGGGGCCCACAGTGCTGTAAATCCCCAGATGGTTTTGAAAATGTTCGAGATTGCTCTGTGATAGTGGTAGTGTCATGTTTTGGTCATGCACTCGATTTAGATTTTGGAGAGCATTATAACTCGCATAAAATTATTGTCATGAACAAGGTATTTGTGGCACTGTGCGGTAAGATTTTTAAAATGCTGTTTTTAATTTTCAAATGTTTTGAAAACCTATGTTTTGACGTCATCTTGACAAATGGTCACGTACTTCGGTGGAAAATATACTTTCAATCAAACATTTTGGTAGAAGAGGAAAGACCTTAATTTTTATATTTGGATCCCAAGTAAAAATCTTTGAAAGTTTCCAGTTAGAGACGACGTCTTTGAGATTTTAAAAACAAAAATGATTTTGCATTTTAAAATATAATTTTCAAAGTCGAGGTGCGAAATAAAACTTCTACTTCTAGCAAAAGAATAGTGTTGGCAAGTTTCGGGCGAAACCTGACTCACCCTCTCTTCCAAAAGTTTTGTTTACATGAAGTGCGTGCATAGTCTCGATAATGTCACTTTGAGTGGTAACGACCAAATTCATAACTCGCATTATGGTGCGAATGCCCGGTCATGCTACTTATGCGCATCATATTCTGGTCCTTGTGGAAAGATTATAATGCGGGTTCTAAATTCTGCGCACTACGAGTTCCAGTTGTTTAGTAACTTGTATGATGTCTTTTTCATGTTAAATGAAAACACTCATAATTATGTGGAGTATGCATATGATGGCATTTCATTTTCCATATTTACGCTGTCGTTTCCATTTTGATCTCGTTCCTATAATTGGTGGATAAATTCACTAATCATCAGGATGTTATGACCATTAGATAGAAGGTGCTACGTCCGTAAGTTCTCTCCGATTGTGAGTGCAACTTTAGCGTCTTATTATGTGCCTTGTGGATACGTGGGGTGTCAATATATTGCGAGGTGGCTGCTAAGATGTTTGGAGAACCGAATTCCTTTTCCCAGTACGGGAGAGCCAAGCGGTAGTAAATGAAGGTTTCGAGTGTTTGGAATCCACCCGGTGTGGAGATTTGATAATTAATGTTCTGCTCAATTCTTTTTTGGTAATTGCCGCTTAATTACTTTTGTTACACTGACTTTTCGGCTTGCCCCGGGTATCAGGGGCGGGACCTCCTTTTTAAAGAGGGGGAATGTAATGCTCATGTTTTCCCATTTTTCGTACCTTTTTATATTCTAGCGACTCGCTTGTGCTCATCATGATTTTTATGACATATCTTTGTTTTCTTATTTCGTTAAGCGGATGAGTTCAGTGATCGTTTTGAACTATTCCATGAATTTTACTATCCTTGTTAGTTTTGATATAGATGTCGCTGGAGCCTTTTTTTCTTGTATTCTGAATCGATGTTCATCGGGGTCTTATTAACGCTTGAATTCATATATTAATGCTCTACGTAAGCGCTTTATCGTATATCATCGGTATGTTGTAATTATTCCCATTATAACCTGTTTCCCACCGATTGTGCTATTCTGCTGTACAGAACAGGCTTACGACTGTAATAGACGATTCTTACGGCCGTAAATCCCTTATCATATGGCCATAAGTACTTCATGTTTCAATCACTGGAGTCAGTGAGCTACATACGACCGTAATGTTGAGTGTTATGGACGTATATCAGAGTGGCGCAGTGGAAGTGCGGTGGTTTCGTTATGGTCATATGTTCTAATTGTTATGGCCGTAATTCCGCCTAGAAGCTCTATTTCTTTCTACACTTCTGTTTTCGGGCAAATTTGAAAGTTTTTTCGGAGTAAACAGGAGATGCTACAATTTTGTCATGCGAATATCGATTCCCGTTGATCTAGTCCATAATGGTTAGTTGTTGTTCCCACAAGTTCATTTTACCAATGTTTAATCGTGCTATAAACTTGCGCATTAACGTTTGGTCGCAAAACATGTTTTTTCAGACGTTTGGGCCATTTTGTGATTTTCCTAACTTTTGAGGCATTTATTTCCGAACCTATCTTCCTCAACTTTGGCTCATCATGTTCGTATGTATATTTGTTGCCTAGACTCTTGTATCATATCCGAGTCATACTATCGAATACGGTGAGATTGATGTAACCGAGAATGTTACTTGTGAAGAGAAGACACGTTCGAGTTACCCCAAACTTTTTACTCCTTGAGTTTCGGTACAAAACTTCCTTTTAGAGGAAGAGAATGTAATACCCATATTTTTTTATTTTTGGATAATATGCATTTTGTTGCTTTTCCAATTTTGACGACTCGCTCGTAACAGTTTCGATATTCTGCAACTATCTTGTTCTGCACTTTTTACCATTTGAACGAATTTCGGAACCCGATGGAGGGTTTGTTTTCCCTTGGTTGTTTACCGTTCTTTGCCTTAAATTTCGGGATGAAACATTTTTTTAGTGGGGTAGAATGTAATATTCGAGAATTTTGTTTCCATCTCCTTGGAATTTTTATTATTTTGTGCCGAATATCTTTCCGATTGATGATTAATTGGAATTGTTTTGATATTGTGCACTGGTTATTGCTACTGTGGACAACAGCACCCTTACGACCGTATGTCAGGTGAGTTATGCAACACCCCAATTCTCGTATGGGTTATTACACGTCGTAGAACCTTCGTCAAGGTCTACCAGGATAGGACATTCACACAATTTACAATAAATCCCATAACGACAATATTTAACAACGTAAATAAGGTCGTGGCCTCGGCCAAATCATTTTGGTTTAAATGCAGGAAAACGGAATGTGAAACGAATTCATTGCCCACGCAGGGGTCTCCAATGTTATCCTTAAAACAAAAATACGTTTACTCGACTGACTCCATCAATCAACATAGACATAATAAAATAAACGACGCAGACTCGAGCCTCATCATCATGCTTGACCATCCTTTGCGTGCGCATCCCATGCCGGCTCCTCAGTCCGCCCATTGCCTGAAATGCATGAAACGCATTGCCCCCATTTAAGGGGTTAGCATTCAGATAGCTAGTGCAAGTACACATTTACACAATATTATATACGAATATAATTCAATATGATTTTCTCATTAGAAAACATTTAAGAAAACAATATTCCGGAATACTATATTTTCATCAAGATATGGTCATCAAGAAAACCATAGCATCACATTTCATTATCACAAAATCCACACTTGGTAACCCGTGGCCGTACCCCTTAGTATCGACGCCCAGAGGCCCCGTCGGACCGTCCCCAGGTGGGAAACCACTTCCGCATCCGTACCCCTTAGTAGCGGCCCCCAGAGGTTCCATCGAACCGTCCCCAAGTGGAAGAATAAAAACAACACACTCACACATTTATCACGAATTATTATCTATGTCGAATTTACATTCTGCATAACATAATGTAACATATGTACTTGCCTTGGTTAATATGACGTGAAGAAACGGTGAACAGAGAGGGATTTGATCCAAACTCACTCCAAATTTTCATTCCTAGCACACAATGGTATTCGATCAACTACAAAACTACTGGAATATAAAGAATCACCCTAGATTCTGCCCTTAGGAACGATTTGTCTGACATTATGAGGGCGAAATCGATCATAATCGACCAACGATGGAATCACGGAATTTCAGTCCACAAATGACAGGGAAAACCAAATATTACGAGCATACAATCATAATCTAACAACAATCTAGGCTAATTCTATTTGGAATTACGAAATCATCCTAAAACTCCACAAAACCCAAAAACTATTGTTCTACGAAGAATACCTTGACCTGGACGATGAAAGGTGATTGGATGTTGCTAAATCCATATTAGAGACTCCAAATTATGGATAGGTGATGATGGCTGGTCGGAATCCACACAACTCAGTCGACAATTGCCGAGAATCGCCAAGGAAGAAGAAGAAGATAGGAAAATGACGAAATTAACTACTGCTGTCCTATTTATATTGGCAATGAATAGCATATGCTATGGACATGATTAGCATATGAAATCTTGGGTAAAGCGCAGTCCGGAGGTTTATGCCCTCCCCGTTAGCGTACGATAATGTCACTTTAGTGTGCGATAACGTTTGTGTTAGCGTATGTTAACTTATGTGTTAGCGTACGCTACCTGGTTCAGTCCAGAATCACTGAACCTTCTGTCCAATTCCAGAATATTCTGCTCGTACGTATTAGCGTACGCAACAAAATGATAACTTATGTTAATTGACTCATTAGCGTACGCAATGTGATATATATAACGTACACTAATCTACTCAGCAACGTATGCAATAGAACTATAACGCACGTTAATCAACCCACCCCAGGAACTAAAACTTACTGTCCAGCCTGATTAGTGCACTCTACATATGAGCTTACCGTGCGCTAGAGATACCACCTTAGCGCGCTCTATATATATTGTTAGCGTGCGCTAACTGCTCCGAAACAGAATACAGTTGTGAATCCCGATCAGAATGTACATGTATCGGAAAGCATAAAACTCGATAGTTACCAACGCAACAAAGCATTAATAAGAAACAACAACATGCAAGCTAACTCGTCCATCAGAACACATGATTCCAACCATTCGATGGAACGGACAACAATTCCAATAATCCAAAATTATGAAAAATTACAAAACGGCCCAGACCCCCGAGAATCATGATTTGAGGCCAACTAACAATCTCAGGAAGTCGTAAAGTATCCAAAAACATTAAAGGAACTTGCAGAAGTAACGAAACGTCAGTTTAGAATGAGATTTACAAGAATCGAGCCTAAACACGAAAAAATGAGTCAATATGTAAAATCTTGTAAAACAACTCCGAAACTCGTTCGGATGGCCATGCATGCAGAACAAAATAGTTTCAGAACACCAAAACATTTACAACCGAGTCGTCCGGAATGAAAATACACTAAAAATAGAGATTACTAAAAATAGAAAGTGGGGATATTGCATTCTAGCCCTCTAAAAAGAAGTCTCGTCCTCAAACTTACAAAGTAAATAACTCGGGATATCTTGCCTTCATATTATCCTCCATTTCCCATGTCGCCTCCTATGATCCGTGTCTTGACCATTTCACTTTAACCAAAGGAATGGTTTTGTGCCTAAGTTGCTTTACCCGATGCTCCAAAATCTGAATCGGTCTCTCCTCAAATGTGATGTCGGGTCTTAGTTCAATCTCTCCAAAATCAACAATATGGCTAGGATCCGGCACGTACTTTCTTAGCTGGGAGACATGAAATACGTTATGTATGTGACTCAAAGACGGCAGGAAACCCAACAGATATGCAAGATGTCCCACTCGCTCTAAAACCTCGAAAGGTCCAATGTACCTCGGACTAAGCTTGCCTTTTCGACCAAAGCTGTAAACTCCCCGAGTTGGTGATACCTTAAGTAATACATGATCCCCAACCTCAAACTCTAATGGGCGGCGACGCTTGTCAGCATAGGACCTTTGTCGACTCTGAGCCGTCAACAGCCTGTTACGAATCAAAGCAATCTTCTCTCTCGTCTCAACTAGTAAATCCTGTTCGATACCAATCAATTCAGATGCATCATCCCAACACATTGGCGATCTGCACCTCCTTCCATACAAAGCCTCAAATGGTGCAATTTTGGTCGAGGCATGCCAACTATTGTTGTACGTAAACTCAATTGCAACTCCCAATCATCTTTCCAATCTAAAGCACAGGCTCTCAACATATCGTCTACTGTCTATATCGTCCGCTCTGATTGGCCGTTTGTCTGAGGATGGTAAGATGTACTAAGTCTCAACTTGGTCCCCAAGGCTCGATGAATCTCCTGCCAAAAATGTGATACAAATCGACCATCTCGATCAGAAACAATACTCTTTGGAGTCCCATGCAACATCATGATTTCTGCAATGAACACACGGGTTAGTATCTCCGGTCCCCAAGTATCCTTAACACCGAGGAAATGAGTAGATTTGGTTAGTCGATCGACAATGACCCAAATCATGTTCATTCCGGTCCGAGTCCTAGGCATACTGGTAATGAAATCCATAGAAATATCCTCCCACTTCCGCTCCGGAATAGGAAGTGGTCGCAATAACCACGCGGGTCGATGATGCTCAATCTGAACCTGCTGACAGGTCAAACACTTCGATACAAACTTGCTAACGTCCTCCTTCAAGTTGCTCCACCAGAAATTACTCCTTACATCCTTGTACATTTTACTTGTACCGGGATGTATGGAATAAGGTGTAGTATGAGCTTCCCTAAAGATCTTTTGTCTTAACTCGACATCGCATGGTACGTACAATCTGCCTCACAATCTCAAAGTTCCGTCCTCCTGTATTACAAACCCAGGGGCTTTCCCTTGCTTCACATCCTCCCTTAACCGAACCAAAAATGGGTCATCATACTGCCTTGCTTTGATATCATCAATCTAAAATGAAGTGATTTCTAACGCACACAACTGACCCTGAACTCTCTGAAGCCAAACTTCAATATTCTGACAAATCATATCCCATTGTATCTTACTTTGAGGGGTAAATACTTCTAACATCTGTAGAGCCATTGGCTTACGGCTCAACGCATCTGCTACTACATTGGCCTTGCCTAGATGATAAAGAATCTCAAGATCGTAATCCTTAATTAATTCTAGCCACCTATGTTGCCTCATGTTCAATTCTTTTTGACTGAAGATATACTTCAGACTCTTGTGGTCCGTGTAAATCTTACACGATGACCCGTAGAGATAATGCCTCCAAATTTTCAAAGCGAAAACGACCACAGCTGTTGAGTCTCTTGAGGTTAGCTTATCGTCAGGAAATACGATACTCCCTAATAGGATGATTGACGAGAATATTGAGATAGGACGAAGAGAATTCGACGCTAGCCTGTATTTGATTAACTCGATGGATTTTGACATGACCCTTGGTATAGACTGGCTCGATAGACATGATGCCGATATAAGTTGCCATGAAAGAAGGTGACATTGAGGTGTTCCGAAGGCGAGTCGATCACCTTTTATGGTACTATGAGTAGGGCAGTACCAAGAGTAATCACAACCATGAAGGCACTGAGAAGTCTAAGGAAGGAGAAATTTCAGGGTTACTTGGTGAGTTTGGTCGACACTCGTACTAATGAGGGGTCTCTTACAAACGTACCTATAGTAAGGGAGTTTTTGAATGTGTTTCCAGAAGATTTGCCGGGAGTCCCACCCAACCGGCAACTGGAGTTTAGTATTGATTTGGTCCCCAAGGCAGCCGCGACATCCAAAGCACCATATAGAATGGCTCCGAAGAAACTTCAAAAATTGAAAGTTCAAATCCAAGAGTAGCTGGAGCTCGAATTTGTTCGTCCTAGTGTGTCACCGTGGGGTGCACCAGTGCTGCTGTTTGTAAGGAAGGAAAATGGGTCACTTCGGATGTGTATTGATTATAGGGAGCTCAATCAACTCACGGTGAAGAACAAGTACCCATTACCATTGAGGATCTATTTGATCAGTTGATGGGAGTTGGAACCTTTTCGAAGATCGATTTGAGGTCGGGGTACCATCAACTGAAGATTAGGGAGTGTGACATTTCCAAGACGGCTTTCAGGACCCGTTATGGACATTTTGAATTTATAGTGATGCCTTTCGGTCTGAGTAACGCACCTGCAGTCTTTATGGATTTAATGAACAGGGTGTTCCAACCCTACTTGGATAAGTTCGTGATCGTCTTCATATATGACATCTTGGGTATTCTAAGGACAAGGAACAACACCAAGAGCATTTGAGGGTTACATTGGAGACACTTCACGAGGAGAAATTGTATGCCAAGTTCAAGAAATGTGAGTTTTGGTTAAACAAAGTTGGATTTCTTGGACATGTGGTGACTTCTAAAGGAATTGAGGTAGATCCCGAAAAGGTTGTACAAGTGAGTAGTTGGGGAGTACCCAAGAATGTGAGCGAAGTTCGCAGTTTTCTGGGCTTAGTTGGCTATTATAGAAGATTTATCGAAGGATTTTCGAAAATCGCCACTCCTATGACCCAGTTAACAAGTAAAGGTGTGAAGTATGAATTGAGTGAGAGGTGCGAGGAAAGTTTTCAAGAGTTGAAAAAGAGACTAACCTCGGCACCAGTATTAATGATTCCTTATCCGACGGAAGACTTTGTTATTTATAGTGATGCCTCAAAGCTGTGGTTGGGTTGTGTTCTGATGCAACATGGAAAAGTAGTAGCCTATGCATCGAGACAGCTTAAACCACACGAGTTGAACTATCCGACGCATGATCTGGAGTTGGCTGTTGTAGTACATGCGTTGAAGATTTGGCGTCACTATCTCTATGGAGGGAAGTGTGGGATATACACACACCATAAAAGTCTGAGGTATCTTTTCACACAGAAGGATCTTAACATGAGGCAAAAGAGATGGTTAGAATTGGTGAAGGACTATGATTGTACTATTCATTACCATCCGGGTAAGGCTACTGTGGTAGCCAATGCCCTGAGTCGAAACACTAGAGGCGAGTTAGCTTGCTTGACCGATCACGAGAGTTTGATAAAGGAGTTCTCCCAGTTGAGGATTGAGGTAGTTGAGTCTTCAAAGAGTTTGAAAGCAATCCTATCATCTTTGGTCTTGCAACCAAACTTGAGGGATAAGATTAAGGAGGCTCAACCACGTGATAAGTTCTTGTGCAAGATGAAAGATCGAGCACAAGATGGGAGT
Organism: Orobanche coerulescens; assembly: GCA_033398695.1. NCBI lineage: Eukaryota > Viridiplantae > Streptophyta > Magnoliopsida > Lamiales > Orobanchaceae > Orobanche > Orobanche coerulescens. Next base: position 46,507,426 of record CM065806.1, on the reverse strand, counting down.
ACTGAGAAGTTTGTTGTTGCCGCAGATGACGCTTTGAATTATGATGGGAGTTTATATGTTCTTATGGATCAATCCCTTAGGAAGAAAATCCTTGAAGAAGCCCACAATGCACCATACTCCGCTCACCCGGGAGGTACAAAGATGTACCACGACCTGAAGAAGTTCTTTTGGTGGAGAGGAATGAAGAGGGACATTGGTGTATTCGTGGAGAGATGTATGATATGTCAGCAAGTGAAGGCATAACATCAACGGCCAGGAGGTTTGCTTCAACCGTTGGAAATCCTAGAATGGAAATGGGAGCATATCACAATGAATTTCGTGGTTGGTCTGCCGCGAACCGTGAAGAAGAACGATGCTATCTGGGTAATAGTAGATCGTTGGACGAAGTCATCTCATTTTGTACCAGTGATGATGACTTATAGTATGGAACAATATGCGAAGATTTATATTCGGGAGATTGTGAGGTTACATGGTGTTCCGGTGTCGATCGTCTCGGATAGAGATCCGCGATTTATGTTGAAATTTTGGAAGAGTCTTCAGAGTGCATTGGGCACCACTACAGGAAAAACGCAATCAGACAACACTAATCAGACAGCAGTCGGCCGAAAAAGTGTTGGCTGAAATTAATAGACAACGGTTTATTTTCATCCTCGAAAACGTATTGTGTAATCCAAGTACATTACAACGGTTTAAAAACCGTTGTCTAGAAAAACCAATCAGACAAGACTTTTTGTCGGTGGTGTTGTGCAAACTTGGAGTATTAGACAACCGTTTTAAAAATATATTGTGGGAATTAGCCTAAGACAATGCCACGTTAAACCGTTGTTGAAATAAGACAAGCGTTTTTAACTATTTCTAAAAATATTGTCTGATTAAACTTGAGACAATGTCGCAAAAAACCGTTGTTGCAATGAGACAAGTGTTTTATACATATTTTTATTTAAGTTTGTTTCAAACAGCGATTCTTCTATAGTGTTGTCTGGCTGCATGCTAACATACAAGTGTTTTAGCTGTATTGTATGTTGATTTCCAGACAAGCGTTATAGTGTTAAAACCGTTGTCTAATTTACTGTACTTAAAAAAAATAAACATAAAGAAATCAAACCTGCCAGCAAAACGGCATCATGTAACCAGCAAACCAATTACCAACGTACAGAAACTTAATAGAAAGAAAGCAAACAAGAATCATAGTTACAAATTCAAAGTACAGAAATTAAATTACATCAAGAAAGTTCTATTAGTTCATCTACATCTCGCATGTAACTAGCCACGTCCTCCTCAAGTAAATCAACATCCAGTAAATTTGGCACAAAACAGTCATTCTCAAGTTCCACTTCTACAGATCCCTCATTTTCATCCTCATTGTCTTCATAGTACTTTTTCTCGGGTAATTTTAACACAACGGACCATAACTTATCAAGAGGATCGTCGATGTAACAAACTTGCTTAACATGTTTTTCTAACACAAATGGATCATTCAAAAATCCCAACCTATTCAAATTAACTAATGTATATCCTAAGTCATCAACCTGAATCCCTTTATTCATATCTACCCACTTACAATGAACAATAGGGATTCTAAAGTTGGTATAGTCCAACTCCCATATACTTGTTATGACTCCGTAAAATGTAAGTGACGTATGCTCGATATTTTGATCCTTACCCTGCACAACCATTGTCTCGGCTTGTACACACACACACACCACTGCATTGAACTTGACGTGAATCATCACGATCATTGGTACTGTAGATAACACCATCCATTTTGTAGCCGCTGAATATAGGAACATCCTTGTTGGGGCCATCTGCAATCCATCTTATGTCCTGCAGTACCTCATTCTCATGAAACAAATCTAAGGCAATCTGCCAAGAAACATATAAGTTGTAAAATGATTCATGTGAGCTACGCAGTTGTAAAAAAAATGTACAGGAACTATTATGAAATGCAAATAATACCTTCTCTTTAAACCATTTTGGGAATGTCTCATTTTGCTTGTTTTTTAGCCACATTTCCTCATTTGCATGTTCCGGATAATTATTCATCAAAATTGACATGTGTTCACTGCATGCAATTACAATAGACAATATAAATATGTAAGCAATTATATAGGTGAAAAGAGCGCAGAAAATTGTATACATAATGAATATAAATTCATGACTTACTCAAAATATGGCCTAGTAGCAGTTGTATTTTGTAGAACACATAAATGTGCGATGTGCAAATCAGTGCTGCTCGGGGTTATCATCGTTGCACCAGATAATGGCCTACAAATGGCATCATTTGTATGTCTGCCATTTTTCGGTACCCCAATAGTCGCTTCTGCATGGTTCACCAAACACTCAATGGCCTCTTCCGCAATATAGGCCTCAACAATGCAACCTTCTTCATGAGCCCGATTCCTTATATATCCCTTGAATGTGTTTATATACCTCTCAAAAGGATACATCCATCTAAGGAAAATTGGTCCACAAAGCTCAACTTCTCGTACAAGATGGACCGAGAGATGAAACATTAAATCAAACAAGGAAGGGGGAAGTATTTTTCAAGCTGGCATAAGGTTTCTACCAACTGAGATTGCATTTTATCCAACTTATACCTCAATAACTTTACTGCATATTGCCTTGAAGAAGAGACAAAAACGAATAACAGTGTTCCTGACCTATTTTTGCAATGACGACCGCATTGAAATTGGGAGGAGTAGGTGATGCAAAATCATATGACAGTCATGAGATTTCATTCCAGTAAGTCGAAGAGTTTCCATTGATACAAAACTCCTAACATTAGAACAAAAACCATCAGGCAACTTCATGCCAGGAAATGATGAGCATACAACTTTTTTTTCAGAATGAGTTAAATTCCAAGACGCTAATGGTAACTTCTCCTTTTTCCCGGAGTTTTCGGCCTCAGCTCTGCTCTTGTTCCCATTTCTGCCATGTCAATACGAACAGTTTCCTTGTCTTTTGTCTTGTTTGGTATATTAAGCAAGGTACCAAGTAAAGCTTCACATATATTTTTCTCGATGTGCATCACATCGAGAACATGCCTAATCGGCAAAAACTTCCAATACTCAAGTTCAAAGAATATAGAAACCTTCTTCCAAATTGGTCGAGCATCACCTTTTTTCAATCGAGGTTTTAGTTGTGTCTTACCATAGACATGGTCCTTTAAATGTTGTAGTTTTTTAAGTACCTCTTCTCCAGTTAATGGAACTCGAGCAATTTCCCTTTCCACAGTGTTATCAAAATATTGTTTCTGACGGCGATATGGATGATGACGGGGCAACCACCTCCGATGCCTCATGACCACACACTTACGGTAATTAACCAGCCTCGTTGCTTTTGTTTGATCAACACAGATAGGACACCCGTTATACCCTTTGATAATGTTTCCCGTCAAGTTGCTATAGGCTGGATAATCACTGATGGTCCACAACAAAATGCCTCTAAGCAAAAAATACTCCTTCTTGTATGCGTCATACACTTGTTTCCCATGCCACAACTTTTTTAGATCTTGTATAAGTGGCTGAAGGAACACATCAATATCATTGCCGGGTTGAGTTAGTCCGGATATCAACAAACATAGCATAATATACTTCCTCTTCATACAAAGCCACGGTGGAAGATTGTAAATAGACAACAAAACTGGCCAACAAGAGTAATTAATACATGTTTCGTGAAATGGATTGAATCCATCGGATGATAAAGCTAACCGGAGATTTCTAGAATCTGAAGAAAACTCTGGCCATTTTGCATCTACTTCCTTCCACGTTTGTGAATCTGCCGGATGTCTCATTTTGTCATCCTTTAATCTCTTTGTGTCATGCCAAGTCAACTCCTTGGCTGTTTGAGGTGAACTGAACAAATTCCTCAAACGTGGTATTAACGGAAAATACCATAGAACTTTGGTAGGCACCCCTTCCAATTCATCTCCTTTTTTGTTCAACTTCCATCTAGAGGCATGACAAATGTGGCAGCTCGTCTCATCTTCATCTCTCTCTCCACGGTATAGTAGACAATCATTCGGACACACATGAATTTTCTCATACTCCATTCCGAAAACACACAAGCTTTTCTTGGCTTCACTGAATGAAGAAGGAAAAGTGTTGCCTTCCGGGAGCATAGACCCAACCAAAAGTAGAATTTCAGAGAAGCCACAATCGGATATTTGATATTTTGCTTTGAGGTTGTATAACTTTACTAAAGCCTTCATCTTAGTAAATCCTTCACATCCCGGATAAAGGGGTTCATGTTCAGATTGAAGATGGTTAAATAAATCCGAGTCTATGGAAACAACATCGTCATCATTCTCTATTTTCATCGGGATTAGATCCACGGATTGGGAAATGTCGGTCTCTTCAGCAGCAGACTCACTTTCTATTGTATTTAATTCTCCATGCCAAATCCAACACTTGCAGGTCTGATCGATACCATTTTGGAAAAGATGATCTCTCACTCTTCGAGCACTCCATGATTTACTATGTGCGCATTTTAGACATGGACAACTAATTTTATTTTCATCATATCCGTTCTCAAATGCAAACATCAACAATTCTTCCACTCCATTTTGAAACTCTCTTGATCTTCTGTCAGCCCTCAACCAATCCCTGTCCATCCTTTAAAAGAAAATATAGCTCAATCAGTACACAGTAGTAGTTGGTTACATACTTTAAAGAATACACATGATTACTAGTAATTGGGCACACTAAAAGCAAGTAATATGGAATTCAGCAAAAAGAGGAGAAACAAAAATAGGCAAGTAATCTAAATGCACAAGTAATCTGGAATTCAGCAAACACCATCTTTACACTCCATTTTGCAAACACAGAGAAAACAAATATGGTTAAAAATCAATAGCTTATATAAAACAAGTTACCATTCATGTTTTAATAAAATCATAAACAAGTAGCAGAGTAGAGAAAATTGGCCAAATCATAAATATAAATCATAAACATAAATCATAAATAAATCAACAAGCTATAAATGTATTGAGGCATAGAGGCAAGAAAATAATATACAAATATTTCACTAATTTCAAAATAAAAAACTCAAGAACAGAGGCAAACAAACTGAAATTCGCAGCTCAGGCACACTGAAATACCTAATTTCAAAATAAATCACTAATTTCGCAGCTGAAATACCTAATTTTGTAGCTCAGGCAAACTTATTAATGCACGGCTGAGGAGAAGTCTGTGGGGGATGAAACCGCGAAGTTGTGACCGCGAAGTTGTGACCTTCGGTGTTGTGGCCGCGAAGTTGAAACCGATTTTGGGGCGAAAAGAAATTCTGGGCGGGGGATGACTATAAAAACTTTTGGGGCGGGAGATGAAATTTTGGGTGGGGATTTTGGGGGAGATATGAGAAATTTTAGGGGATCGATTATTGTTTCACCAGTACAAAAATATTTTTGAACGAATTCGGTTAAAAAATCTACCGAATAATCACTAATTCCTATTAGTCGATATGATTTAGAACAAAACTTCTACATATGGTAATACAAATTGCACTATATTTTATTGCGATATTTTTTGTTTTAATTACGATATATATTTTTGTCTAAAAGTTACAAAAATACATATTAGCTGAGTGTTCCCGGTTTACTTCGAACAATACGTACGGTTTGCTTTGAATCTTTTTGAACAAAATTAATCCGTGAAAAGGATATATAACTCAATTAGATATATATTTAAAAAAAATTATTTTTTGAAAATTTGGAAACATCACTCAATTAGATATATATTGACATCCGTACGGTTGGATCGTCGAGAAATATTTTTAAAAAAATAGAAATAATAATCGAGGACAGAGCACTAGTTACTTGGCTAGTACTAGTCAATTTAGTATTGGTTTGCTAAGATCTGAAACCAAATTAATTTTTTATTTTTTGAAAATTTGGGAACATCACTCAATTAGAAATATATTGACATCCGTACGGTTGGATCGTCGAGAAATATTTTTAAAAAAATAGAAACAATAATCGAGGACAGAGCACTAGTTACTTAGCTAGTACTAATCAATTTAGTATTGGTTTTCTAAGATCTGAAACCAAATTAATTTATTATTTTTTAAAAATTTGGGAACATCACTCAATTAGAAATATATTGACATCCGTACCGTTGGATCGTCGAGAAATATTTTTTAATAAATAGAAACAATAATCGAGGACAGAGCACTAGTTACTTAGCTAGTACTAGTCAATTTAGTATTGGTTTGCTAAGATCTCAAACCAAATTAATTTTTTATTTTTTGAAAATTTGGGAACATCACTCAATAAGATATATATTGACATCCGTACGGTTGGATCGTCGAGAAATATTTTAAAAAAAAATAGAAATAATAATCCACGACAGAGCACTAGTTACTTACCTGTACTAGTCAATTTAGTATTGGTTTGCTAAGATCTCAAACCAAATTAATTTTTTATTTTTTGAAAATTTGGGAACATCACTGAATTAGATATATATTGACATCCTTACGGTTGGATCATCGAGAAATATTTTTAAAAAAATAGAAACAATAATTCACGACAGAGAACTAGTTACTAGCTAGTACTATTCAATTTAGTATTGGTTTGCTAAGATCTCAAACCAAATTAATTTTTTATTTTTTGAAAATTTGGGAACATAACTCAATTAGATATATATTGACATCCGTACGGTTGGATCGTCGAGAAATATTTTTAAAAAAATAGAAACAATAATCCACGACAGAGCACTAGTTACTTACCTAGTACTAGTCAATTTAGTATTGGTTTGCTAAGATCTCAAACCAAATTAATTTTTTATTTTTTGAAAATTTGGGAACATCACTCAATTAGATATATATTGACATCCCTATGGTTGGATCGTCGAAAAATATTTTTAAAAAAATAGAAACAATAATCCACGACAGAGCACTAGTTACTTAGCTAGTAATAGTCAATTTAGTATTGGTTTGCTAAGATCTCAAACCAAATTAATTTTTAATTTTTTGAAAATTTGGGAACATCACTAAATTAAAAATATATTGACATCTGTATGGTTGGATTGTCGAGAAATATTTTTAAAAATAGAAACAATAATTGAGGACAGAGCACTAGTTACTTAGCTAGTACTAGTCAATTTAGTATTGGTTTGCTAAGATCTCAAACCAAATTAATTTTTTATTTTTTGAAAATTTGGGAACATCACTCAATTAGATATATATTGATATCCGTATGGTTGGATCATCGAGAAATATTTTTAAAAAAATAGAAACAATAATCCACGACAGAGCACTAGTTACTTTGCTAGTACTAGTCAATTTAGTATTGTCTACATATAGTAATATAAATTGGAGCAAAGTACATAAGATGTACAACTTTAATAATTTTATATTTTCAGTAATTATAAAATTATATAAATATTTTCGACCCTTGGATTAAAGTTGTTGTAATCTGGACCATTAATTTTTTCATTTATCACTCGTCCCCTTCCAAAATCATTTCTCACTCTCACATTTCTCTCATTTGTCTCTCTTCGATTTTCTGAACCCTAACCAGAACCCGCGACCTTTCTCTTCGATTTCTCACTCTCACATTTTCTGACCGAAGTTGTTGTAATCGTTCACTTTGCAAACTCAGACTGATGCACTAGGCCGATAGTTGCCCTTCCTCTACCAGCTTCAAATATTTTTGAGCTCCCTCATATTTTTAGCTCTCTCTATGCGACGATTTCTAAACGATTCTCATTGGTCCTCTCTCTCTCTCTCTCATCGACGATTTGGGTATTGGGTTTTTTTGTGGTTCTTTCTCTGTATATGTTGTGCATGCATCAGTTTTTATAGTTTTATAGTTTTATAGTATATGTTACGCTTATCCGTGTATATTTCATGCTTGTTTAATGAATTCTGTATACTTAATGTTTGGGTATTGGGTATTTGGTGTATTTTTCATGCTTGTTTAATGTTGGTTCTGATTTGATTATTCGGTTATATGTTAATGATGTTTCAGTGTTTTGATTTGGGTATTGTGAACTCAATTTTTTTGACAATTATAATGAAATTTGATTGTATAAAATACTTAGTGTCTTGATTGGGTATTGTGAAATACTATGTTGGATAAAATACCATGCTTTTAAACAGTGCTATTTGTTAGATTTTATATGTTTATGATATATTTGATTCAATCTTTCGATGATATTATATCTCGTGAATCTTTTTGGTGTCCAGATTAATTATGGCGCCTTCAAAGAGGACAAAATCTACTCCCACTCGTACTACCTTAAACTTGTTGAAGGCACTAAAAAAGAACAAGTCGGTGGGGTCAGAATAGGTGAAGGAAACGGTGGTGAAGCCTGGCCAATCAAATTCCTCCCCTGAGTCTGTTAAAAAGGTCATTTCCACAAACCTACAAAGTATAATATCTAAGAAAAGGAAACGTGGGAATGAAGCGGTGCCTGACAAGAGAGAAGGACTCAAGCTCTTAAAACGTGGAGCTGTTACAATGCATAGGATTGTACGGCTTAAGATCCTGAGCATCAAGCTCCCGGTGCCTTTTAATGCAAAGGGTGAGCCGTACTGTAAAGTGGCCTCTGAAATACAATCTTATATTGGAGTTCTTGCCAGAACTAAAGCCCCAATATGGTATGATTCATGGTTACGTGTTCCGAAAGAAAGGAAAAATAAAATATGGGATTGTTTGCAGGTAAAGTAAATTGCATTACTAGTACTTAAATACATATGTGCTACCTGCAACCTAACTACTAACAATTCTTATGAATGTAGATGGCGTACAGAAGTGGAGGGAGTTTAAAATCCGTTTATCAAAACATTATGTCCTTCCATACAGCCATGAGCGTGAGCTTTTAGAGTTTCCTCCAGCAGACTACTCATTTATCGAGAAGGCGCCGGGACATTTAAATTCTTGACCGTCTATCCGATGAATTCAATGTGAGTTTTTTTTTTTTTTTTGTTTGGTTACAAAGTACTTAGAAGGCGCACTGGGACATCTTTGTTGCTAATATTTTACTGTTTGTTATATGGAAAAGGTGCTCAGTAATAAGCAGAAAGATCGAAGGAAGCTAAATAAATACCCTCACTGCATGTCTCGCAAGGGTTATGCTAACCTAGAACAAGAAATGGTTAGTGATCATTTGGTGCCTTTATTAATTTTTTCTGACACTCTGAATTATTGCTTAATATTAATTTCTCGAACATGTTTATTCATGCAGTCTCAAGACAATCCTGAAACAGAGATAGATCGATCTTCTACCTGGCTCCGTGCGCGGCAGGATAAAGGTGGGAACTATAAGTCGGACAAAATTAAAGAAATTGCTGAAGAGATTGTAAGTTATTTATGTTCAAGCCACAAGGTTTAATTTGGGCAATACTTTTTTTTTTGTAATGGGAATTTTTGTACTGTATATTGTTGACATTAAAAAATCAGATTGTCTGCCAATTATGATTCGTACTTGGGGATTGTTTGTTAGCTGTAAATCAGATTAATTTTTTATTGCAAAATAATCATGATCACTACTCTGGCCCTGGATTTTCTCCAGGGTACCACATATTTCATTATAAGATCCGTGGACATTTGGATTTTTATATTTCACTATAATTTATGTTATTACTAACCTACTTTCATTTTTTGTTAATTTCTAGATGAATATGAAAAAGAGAGTCAGTGATGGGGACGTGACAGAGGAAGGCACTGACGATGTCTTTACAAAGGTGCTTGGTAAGCCTGAGCATCGAGGACGAGTCCGTGGCCAAGGGACTCATGTAAAGCAGTCTGTGTACTTCAATCTTTCGAAGCAAAGGAAGAAAAGGTCAATTGATGAGAGGATCCAAAATGGTATTCAGAAGTTTATGAAAGAAGAAACCAAAAGGATTGTTCGAGAGCGAGATGAATTTTGGGCTACAGAGATGGCAAAGCTGAAAGTGGTTCTTTGTGGAAAGAATATTGAGTCTGACCAGAGTCCGAATGTTGGATCACATCAAGGAAACTGTTCCAAAGGTGCACATGACATTATGAAGGAGCTGGAGTTGGAAGGTGTTAAGAAAAAACTAGATCTTGTTATTAATGAAGTTGAGGAAAAATGTGGTGAGAAGAAGAATGAAGTTGCAGAGAAGGTTGAGGTTGAGGAGAAGAATGTGGAGACTGCGGATGTTTTAATAGTGCAGGATAATTTGGTTGATGGGAATGTTTGTACGGAAGATCCATTAGCAGTTAAGTGTGCAGAGTGGGAATTAGCTATCGGCTCCCCCACCAATGTTGTTGCCTATGCAAATGTTGATAAAACGTGTAAAGTTCTTCATGGGAAACGACTATCAATAGAGAATGCACGAGTCTCTATTACTCGTGTAATCCAAGGATCTGCTAAGATTCCTTTCCCCATTGAAGATGAGATCACGACTGTGGAACAGGCTGTGGGAACGTTTATTGAGTGGACAAGACACCTCATTCAAGAAGTGAAGACAAGCACTGCTGCAGTGAAAGGAAATCAGAAGGTTAATTTCTATTTTCGTTTACTTAACGGAACAACTTTTCTTACTATTTCACTTTGTGTTCTGAATTTTCTTTTTACTTTTTCCTTTTAAGGGAGGAAAGAAAATTTTAGCAAAGAAGTATAAGAAGGTGACAGATTGTGTCAATGTACCAGCGTATGTGTTAGACATGGGTCCTGATTACCCCCTAGTTTGAAGCGTTTGTGGCTTTGGGCAAAAGATGCCTTGAAGGACGGCCAAGCAACCACTTTTGAGCTATGTGAAGAAGCTTTTGGATCAACCAAAAAACAGTGTTTGTTTTTATCGGACATCCATGCTTTATGCTCTGGAGGTGAAATATCAGGGTCCGTCATTTGCATTTTTATCAAGTAAGTGTCTAGTCTAATTTCAAAAATTATTCGTTGACTTTGTCAATATTTTTTTTTATTTTGTTTAGATTCGTGTTAATAATTGTTTACTATTTATATAGTTTATTGGAGCAATTTTTGAAAAAGAACAAGATGTCTGAAATGGTAGCGTTCGTTGATCCTGCCAACATAGGCGCCCTCGGTTGTGGTAATGCTAGAGAGAGGTTGCGTGCGCTATCTTTCAGATTCAAGAATGCTAAACCAGGCCAATTTTTTCTGCTGCCTTATAACAGTGTGTGAGTACATGTTTTTACATTTTTTGCCATCTATATTATTTATAAAAAAAGATATCTGTTTTTTTACTTGTGCTATTATTATTAATATCCATCTATATTTATGGTGTTCACGATTTACTAGGAATCATTGGGCGCTAAATGCTGTCAATCCAGATTCACAAATAGTTTACCACATGGACCTGTTGAAGCGCCGAATTGCAAGTGAAGAATGGGTTGAAGTGATTGATAAGTGAGTACCTCATCAGAAATTTATTTAATTTTAAATTGCTTTAACAATTAAGGAAAAAAATCTTGTAGTTGATTTATATTATATTGTGGTAGTGCCATCACACTTTACAAGGACAGTGCCAAGAAGATGCTAAAGAAGAAAATAGTGTGGGAGAATCTTGCGGTAATATAGTTTTCGTATATTCATCGGTTTCTCTGATTTCCACAAGAGTAGTGTAGATATATATAAAAAAATTTATGTTCTTCAGGGTGTTCCTCTCCAAACTGGGAACCACGACTGTGGTTTATTTGTGATGCACTATATGAAAGATATATGCCTTGATAAGGAACTTAAATTTCATGTGAAGGTAAAAATTGAATTTTGTTAAGCCTTGCATATATGTCCTTGTGTTCTGTGATGAAGATATGTGACTTGCAGTATTTTTGTTCCATTTTTCAGTGGCTAAGGAGGAGCAACATGGCATATGGCATCGATGACCTCAATGAGATAAGGATTGACTGGGCGAAGCACTTCATGAAGAATCATGCTCATTAAACTGTCATAAATGTGTATTTTTGGTTGTTGGAATTTACTGAATATTAGTTTGGTTGGATAGTTGTTGGTAATGTTATGGTGAATTGGTTAGTATTAGTTGGTAATGAAACGATGAATTGGTTTGGATTGTTTTGTGTTTTCTTGCAATGGTTGATGATGGCATAGTATAGCCTAGTTTTGTTTGTATATATAAAACCATTGTGTAGCCTGCTTTTAGACAATACCCAAGCTTCACAAAAGTATCGTGTGTTCTAATAAAAGCAATGTCTTTAAAAACCAAACCATTGTCAAAATAAAGCTCATACAACAGCAGGGGAAAAAACCATTGTCTAGTGCCAAAGAATGAAAAAAATAAACATTGCAAAAATGTTGTATGTAGATAATCAGACAACATTCTGAAAACCTGAAGACCATTGTTAAACAACTAAAGGCACATTATGACAAAAATTTGTAGGGTTGAATACAACATAGTGAGACAACATGTTTTAAATACTATACCGTTGTCTAGATGAGTCAAACCCAACCATTCTCCACTAAACAAACCATTGTCTAACATAAAAACGACAACTATATTTGCAGAAGAAACCATTGTACAAAGATAATTAAAATAAGGTGTTTGCAATTTAAAAGTGTAGTGTGAAAGACATATCACAACGGTATTGGTAAATGAAACCCTTGTATAAGGTATGAAGGAATTAGAGTTTGCACTGAACAAACCGTTGTCTTCTTTATCTAACAACAACCAAAATTAAATGAAAAAGGCTCGTTGTCGGTCTTGATTTACTACACTTTCTATAAGGACTGTTGTTGTTATTAGTTATTAGCCAACATTTTTGTAAGTAGTGACTGTAGTCGAAAGGCAATTCACACAACATATTTCGTACCGTTGTCTGAGGCACCTAAGAGACGGTGTCTCAATAGACAACGGGAAAACAGGAGGTTACACAACGGGCAAAACCCGTTGTCTGATGCAATTTTTTTTGTAGTGCACTAAGTTGAATATAAGTACTGCATATCATCCGCAGACCGATGGTCAATCTGAACGGACTATCAAGACACTCGAAGATTTGTTGAGGGCGTGTGTTCTTGATACTGCTGAGAATTGAGAAAATATTATGCCGTTAGTAGAGTTTGCTTATAATAATAGTTACCAAACGACTATACAAATGGCCCCGTATGAGGCTCTGTACGGAAGGGAGTGAGGTTGGAGAAAGGAAGATTTTGGGTCCAGAATTGATCGGAGAGACTGTAGATAAGATAACCGAAATCAGAAGCAGGATTAAGACTATCCAGGAACGACAGAAGTCTTATGCTAATAAACGAAGGAAAGATATCCAATTTGAGATTAGAGAAAATGTATTTTTGAAGGTAGCACCGATGAAAGGAGTGCTACGATTCGGTAAAAAGGGAAAGCTACAGCCTCGTTATATCGGACCTTTTGAGATTTTGGGTCGTGTTGGTGACCTTGCTTATAGTTTGGCCTTGTCGTTGGAGTTATCGAGAGTGCACAATGTCTTTCACGTCTCTATGCTGAGAAAATACGTACATAATCCTGATCACATATGCAATTTCAGAGAGTTGCATGTAGCCAAGAATCTGACTTATCAGGAAGTACCTACAGCTGTTTTGGAGCGTAAGGTACATCGATTACGAAACAAAGAGGTTAAACTGGTGAAAGTTCAATGGGGCCGTCTTGGATCGAACAAAGCGACTTGGGAACGTGAAGAGGAGATCCGTTCTAAGTATCCGACGTTTGCCATTGAAGGTACATGATTTAATTTTCGAGGATGAAAATTCATTTAAGAGGGGTAGGTTGTAACGTCCCAGTTTTCGCATTTATTTTATAATTTATATAAAGTGCATGAATAATTTTAAATGCCCAACAATTTATTTACGAATTTTATTTCAGTTATTAAATAAGGTCAATTTTTCTTATTTGCATATCATGTTAAAATATTTTAGTTGACACTCCAGGCACAAATCCAAACTCTTGTATTAATATAGCCCAGTAATATTTATTTTTATAAATACTCCAAGACGAATTTCATCTAATTATGCCTAAATTATTATTTAGCCTAATTACTGTAATAATTATTATTATAGTTATTAGTATTATTATTTTAGTCTATGTAAGCCAACTATTTTAATTAGTCCAATATTATTATTATTTAGTTTAGCCTAATTATTTTGGATAACTTTATCTTTGTTCTTTTGGCCCAATTAGTATTAATTTAAGATATATTGTATTTTACATGTGGCCCAAATTATTTTACTAGTCCAATTGAGACTTCTAAACCCTAAACCAATAATTTATACCCTATACTTAACTCCTAATACAGTATAAATACTGTATGTTATACTCATACAAATCCTAGAATACACCATACTCTCTGCAAAATAGCATCACGGTAGATTTCATACCACACACTCTACAACTACAATCTATTCCTACTGCAACTCGCGATCAAAATTTTAAGATCTACAAAATAATTCCTACTACAAACTCTATTGCAAAAGAAGAACCAGGACAGAATTTGCTCCAGATTTTTCATCAAGGTCACTAGAAACGATTCTATCTCTGCTCGTGTGCCTCGTCCAAATTCAGCCTTAATCATCAAACTCTGCAATTCGACAAGGTAAACATCAGACCTCATCTCTCAGTATATTATTCTTGAAAATTTCATGCTCCAGAATTTACAAACCAAATTAATAACCTCAACCCAAACTCTTGAGATCGGGTTAACTAATCTTTGCAATTGACCCATACTTCACAAAGAACTCCCCCAACCAGTTCGCCATCAGACTCGAGATCGAGTACAATCGATCGAACCCAAAATTAATCTCTAGAAATTGTCAAAACATATGAACCCAGAACCCATTAGAACCACCTTCATCCCGATTGAAACAAAAATTAATTAAGAAAAATAGATTTTTACCCGCAGGGAATCAACCCTTTTCAGCCCTCACTTCGCATCGCTGGCAACAGCCGTGCGCCGCAATCGCCGCCATCACTTTCCACCTCGGTCGCCGCTGCTCCCGGCGGCATGGCCAGAGCCAGAAACCCTCTTTTTAGTCTGACTTGTGTAAACCGAAAATCGGGTCTAGACTAGAAGCCCTAAATCAACGATCGTCGCGACCTAAAGTCTCAATCGACGTCCTCCAACCTGGTCGAAACCCGATCAAGTCCATTCCCTTCCACACACCTCGCCGCCACACCACCACCTCCCTCTGGGTTCCATCGTGGTGTGTGCGTGAGTTTATGTAATTTTAGTGTTGTGTGTATGTGTGTGTTCCGAATGGTAAGAGGTAGGGATTTTGCAGGCGGGTTATCGAGGGAGAACAGAGGGAGAGGATGAGGATGAGAGTGTAATATGCGGCCGATTAATTAGGGCTGGGTTTTTTTATACCCAACCCTCTTTTTTGGGTATTCCAATTGAGTCCCCATGTTCCAGCCTGTTTGATTGACCCAAATCAACTTTTCAGTGTATTCAATTTTAGTCCCTCAATTTTTTCGATCCTTTTAATTCGACCCCCAGCCAGATTCAATATTTTAAAAATCAGACCTCTTTTACTCAATTATAAATTCAAATAATTTATATTAATGTATTTTGGACTCAATATTAATATTAGATTTTAATTATTATTTTAGGAGATGAGGACTTAGAGCCTAGGACTTGAATTACATTTCGCATCTCAAATTTCAAGGATCATCATTGTATTTCGAGGTGGAGATTTTACGCTTGTTTTATTTAATGCATGATATTACTTGTATATATGCTTGTTTCTTGCCAAATATTTATATGCTCAAAGTTTGCATATTATTTACGTTGTAGCCTCCAATGAGTAGTAGAAATAATGCGTTCAAAGTTTGCATGTTAATTACGTTGTAGCCTCCAATGAGTAGTAGGCAGTATGCACAAAGTTCGCATATTAATGGCCCTCGGGCAACCACCAGGTTCAGGCATGTCATATTTGCTTGACAATATGTATGTATTTAAATTTAACAAAGTGTTCCCTCCTCACTTAGCGAGTTGAAAGCTCACCCCATTATTTAACCTTTCTAGTTGAGGAGTCTGACGTGGCGGGCAAAGGCGTGGCGTGATAATAATATTTATCTGCTTCTTTATTTATTTCGTTCGTTTAAAATTTTTAACTTTGGCTTCAATGTCAGGGTTGGATATTATGGATATTTGAAATGTTGGGAATTTATTATATAGTTAGTTGCGAAATAGTCGACTTTATTTCAATTTCCGCTGCGATTATTCATTTTTTTCTTAAAGATATTTAATCTCCCTTGAAATTATTTGAAAATGGCATTTTGAAAAGTGGTCGCTACAAAAGATGCTAACTCCGGCAAGTAGGGATGGAATCAGAAATGGGATCTATGGATTCCAATCAAGTGTGGGAGCTAGTAAAACTACTTGATGGGGTACAAGCCATTGGGAGTAAGTGGATCTACAAGCGAAAGAAAGGAAGTGACGGGAAGGTTGAAACCTTCAAAGTGAGGCTTGTAGCGAAAGGCTACACTCAGAAACAGGGTATCGATTACGATGAAACCTTTTTGCTGGCAGCCATGCTAAAGTCAATCCGGATTTTTTTAGCTATAGCTGCGCATTTGGATCTCGAGATTTGGCAAATGGATGTCCAGATTGCATTCTTGAATGGAAGTCTAGACAAGGAAACCTACATGCGCCAACCAGAAGAATTCATTGCTGAATGAGAAGAGCACTTAGGCCTTGTTTACTTTTTACTTAATCTGCTTAATGCTTAATCAGCTTAATCGATCAGCTATATTTTGTTGTTTACTTTCTACTTAATGATCTTAATAATGTCTTATTCGTTAAGCAATTTTTGGAGTGTCCTTACCATTAAGACAGAAATACTTCACCAATATACCAAAATTACCCTCTTTAATAATAAAAGAATTGAGTATATATAGTATATATTATCATATAATCTTAATTATAATTGAGTATATAATATAAATTTAAAATATATATTAATATTATACATTTAAAATTCATAAAATATAAGCTATTTATTGATAAAAAAATTAATATAACTATATATATTAAAATATAACTTAATATATTATAAAAATATTGTCTGATTATTTAAATATACCTGAAAATTATAATATAATTTATGAATATATATATATATTATAATATAAATTAAAATATATATTATTTTATATTATATAAATTGATTTTTTTATATTGACTATTAAAAAATTAATATAACTATATATAATAAAATATAACTTAATATAATTATAAAAATATTGTCTGATTATTTACATATACCTAAAAATTATTATATGATTTATAGATAGATATTATAATATAAATTAAAATTTATATTATGTTATATTATATAAATTGATTTTTTTTATATTGACTATTAAAAAAAATAATATAACTATATATTAAAATATAACTTAATATATTTATAAAAATATTGTCTGATTATTTAAATATATCTGAAAATTATAATATAATTTATGAATATATATTATAATATAAATTAAAATATATATTATGTTATATTATTTAAATTGATTTTTTATATTGACTATTAAAAAATTAATATAACTATATATATTAAAATATAACTTAATGTATTTATAAAAATATTGTCTGATTATTTAAATATATCTGAAATTTATAATATGATTTATGAATATATATTATAATATAAATTAAAATATATATTATGTTATATTATTTAAATTTATTTTTTTATATTGACTATTAGAAAATTAATATAACTATATATATATATTAAAATATAACTTAATATATTTATAAAATATTGTCTAATTATACCTGAATATTATAATATGACTTATGAATATATATTAGAATATAAATTAAAATAAATATTATATCATATAATTTAAATTGATTATATAAACTAAAATGCTCAGTCCGTCCTTTATCAAAAAGGACTTAATTCATATTGAGGGGTAAAATGGTCATTTCTGTCATTCAGATAGTTCATTCAGAAAAGAAAGAAACAACAGGATATTTTTTCAAATCAGACAAATTAATCTACCCAGACAGCTTAATCCATTCAGGTATTAATGGAAAAAAAGTAAACAGCCCCTTAGTGTGCAAACTTAAGAGATCCATTTATGGACTTAAGCAAGCATCTAGATCTTGGAACACTCGATTTGACGAGGTTGTCCAGTCATATGGATTCGTCCAATGTCCGAGTGAGAGTTGCGTGTATAAGAAATGCGATGGAAATGTGTTGGTGTTTCTTCTACTGTACGTAGATGATATCCTTCTTATTGGAAACAATGTGAAGGAGTTATCGGGTGTACAGGTATGGCTGTCTGAGATGTTCGATATGAAGGATTTAGGAGAAGCTAGGCACATCCTTGGGATCAGGATCTTTCGTGATCGGAAGAAAAGGATGTTGTGCTTAACTCAGGCATCCTATATCGATATAGTGCTAAAGCAGTTTAGCATGGAGAATTACAAGAAAGGTTTTCTACCTTACACACATGGAATTCAACTATCTAAGGATATGTGTCCTAAGACACAAAAGGAGATAGATGACATGAAGCTGATTTCTTATGCGTCAGTTGTGGGAAGCCTCATGTATGCTATGCTTTGCACTAGACCAGATATCTGTCATGCTGTAGGCATGGCTGGTAGATATCAGTCGAACCCAGGACCAGGACACTCGATTGACGTCAAGCACATACTCAAGTACCTGAGAAGTACTAGGGAGTACATGCTAGTATATTAATCAGACGACTTGTGTCCAATGGGTTATACTGGCTCAGATTTTTCATCAGACAAAGAAAAGTCCAAGTCTACTCCAGGTTATGTGTTTAGTCTAGGAGGTGGAGCTATTAGTTGGACGAGTGTGAAACACAAATGCATCTCTAACTCTATCATGGAATTCGAGTACGTAGCAGCCTCTGAGGCAGCCAAAGAGGCGGTATGGCTCAAGTACTTCCTACTGGATTTAGATCTGATTCCCGATTTGCCAAATAGTATTACACTTTATTGTGATAATACCGGTGAAGTCGCAAATTTGAGGGAACCACGAGCCCACAAGGCAAGTAAACATATCAACCGAAAGTACCATCATACGATACTTAGTAAAGGAAGGAGACGTAATTGTAGCTAGGGTTGCATCGGAAGATAATCTTACTGATCCTTTCACGAAAGGCCAACCCTCAAAAGTTTTTGAAAGGCATGTGGAAGGAATAGGATTACGGTGTATGGCAACATTGCTTTGAGAATAAGTGGGAGATATGAGATATTATATAATAGAGTAGTATACTTAAAAGCATGCTTTGAATATAAGTGGGAGATTGTTAGAGTTGTATACTGCAAAGCATACTTTATGCTTGTATTACCGTATTTCTCTGTAACTACCTCTGAGAATATTAATTACATGCACATGTTTTACATATTTATTCACGTTATGATTATGCAAATGTATTATCTAATTATTTTATATTGTAGATAATGTGGTGTGTTGGTATCACACGGAAGATTAAATTATCGGTGCCTTATAAAATAATATAATAGTTCACAACCTATATAATTCTAGACAAATTATGTGAAAGGTTGTAATGTATGCTTGAGATTAGTTAGTCTTGACTATTAGCATGCATTAGCGTATTTGCATAAGTTGAACAGGATCGAAGTGAGATTGTGTCTTCTGTACTGACTGTAAGAAGAACGTAAATCTTGGATAATTATTATTTATTAATTCTAAGTGTATAATATTTAATTATATATTTATAATACTTATTGCTTTGATTTACCATGGACGAGAGTCAAAGTGATTCACTCAATAAGCTTCGTACCTTGGGCAATGATATTATTTATATGAAAATTATTATTATAACTAAAAATCCTGTCCCACTCGTGTGGGTTGATGATGTCCCCTTGAGGAGCTCGATAATGATTATTATATTAAACCCTACAGGTGGATTAGTTTTGATATAATAATAAGGTTCGAATGGCACTACTCTTGGATAAAAAAATTAATTAATTAAAGTTGTCAGTAGCTTAAATTAATTAATGGACATTCGATATTTTAAACACAAAAAATAATATATTTAAATAAGGAGCCCGATTTCGTAAATTGGGATTTGGGTTGGAAGTGCAATATTAGTTCTTTAATAGATTGAACTGATATTAGTGAACTCGACTATATTAGGAAGAACTTAATATGGAAAGTTGGGTTGCACTAGGAGTCTTAACCTTAATCCTGCTTAAGATCCTTAGAGTAGTCCAAAGCCTATAAATAGGACATAAAGGGGAGGGTTCGACCGTGAGATTTCATCCTACACAAGGGATTTCGATTTTTTCTTCGTAGTCTTTAATTATGGATCTTGACTTGTGTCTTTAATTCCACAATTGAGATAACACTTTAATTCTTGCTACAAGTCGGAAGAAAAGAAATTCGAGAGTTGTGAGAGGTAATATATTTTGGCCGATCCACTTTGTAGTTCAAGCAAGATTCGGTAGCTCGTTGCCCACACAACGTCCGGATTAAGGCGGTATCATACTCTAGAAGTTTTTAAGAAGAGATCAAGAAAGCAACCACTACGCTTCAAAAAGTAAATATCCTATGATCTTCGATCTCGATTAGGATATTTGATTTACCAATAAATTTATTTATTAAATAATAAATAATACTTAAATTACTTATTAATCTTAGTAGTTAATTAATTAGCATGCCTAAATAGGTTTTATGCTCGTGGATGCGTAAAACGCTTTTATCAAATTTTCCAACTTCGCTTCCACTTCGTTTTATTTCCATCAATCATATATAGACTGCCTGACATAATAATCAAGTCCAAGTCCCACACTAATGAAGACGTTGATTTCTGACATGTTGGATCAAAGCAACAATCTAGGGCAATATGCAGAGCGCTCTCATTCAACTCAGCACAAGCTGGACAATCGAGATCATTACTCCTCCTGGAAATCATTCCAACAAGCCAGGAATTTGAAGAGTTCAACCACGCCTATTGAATCACATAAGGCGGACCAAACGTTCATATCAAACCACAAGGAAACACGAGCATAGTAGTTAAACCAAGATTAGATATGATAAAATTAAATAAACCAATGTAACCATATGAATCGTAAAACCTTCCTTCATATATCCTCTGCGGGGCCAACATTTAGATGTTTCAGTTCCTTCTGGCAAGATCAAGTAATGTATATGTTCGTGACTTTCAATGGGAATAACTTATTTTTTATTTTTTTATTTCTCTTTTAAATTCTGGAATTTGACAGCATCAGGAAACATTTCATGGGGCTGGAGGAAGATTTTACAAGCAAGAAGTTCTATTCGGCAGTTTTGTTGGTATAGAATTGGGAATGGACTAGATACGTCAGCTTGGACTAGATTAACCAAGTATTTATTCAATGGATCGAAATAAATTACAATGTTTCATTTATTAAGCGTTATGTACTATGTTTTAACTAAGGATTTTTCTTTAAGTCGTCTAGAGAGACATCTCCTTCAAGGGCACGCACAATCTGAATAAAATGAAATCCCCAGTTATTATATCTATTCAAATGTATAGAATTCGACTATCGAGCACTAAGAACCTTTATAAATGCTGCCCGTAGAATTTAGTTTAGTTATGATAAATACTCAATAATATGATTTATTGTATTTGTTTCATAAATGATCTCCGACGCAATATGTGGAATAGAAATATAATTAAGATAAACTAATGTACTTTTTTGTGATGAAAATCAGGTTAAAACTGAGAAAGCAATCATATATCTTGAATCCGATCGGCCGGTTCGACCCGTTGGAGTAAGAATCAGTCGACTCATTAGTTCGGTTCTCTTTAGGAAATGCATGCCCAAAGAAATCAATCGAGAACCCATCGTACCGGTCCAAAACCGGTTAAACGGGCAGTTTTGTTTGTTTTTATTCTTTAATGTGATTTAATACATGTAACACTTACAAATATACATACATCCAAGTAGGCAAAAGATGTAGTCATACCTGCCTCATTTTAGGGCG
The DNA here is from genome assembly GCA_033398695.1 of Orobanche coerulescens. Taxonomy (NCBI): domain Eukaryota; kingdom Viridiplantae; phylum Streptophyta; class Magnoliopsida; order Lamiales; family Orobanchaceae; genus Orobanche; species Orobanche coerulescens. Next base: position 46,485,536 of record CM065806.1, on the reverse strand, counting down.
TCTCCTTGCAGAATGCCTAATGCATGCAGCAGCAGAAAGCACCATGCGGAGCATCTCCTGGTGATCATAGTTGTTTCCTAGCCGTGGATCCACCAACTCCTCAAAGCTTGGCCTAGCCTGTATATATAAGAATAATTTCCTTTTTTAACAAAATGAAATTAAAGAACAAAACAAATAAATAAATAAATAAATAAATAAATCACATATCAATTGGTTATTAGCACCCCACCATGAATCTCCAATTACGCAGAAAATAATATTTAGAGTAAATTACAGTAAAGCACCCTGAACTATTGAGTCTTTTATTGCACTCTAACATTCTACCCACTTGAACTATGTGTTTTACTTCGTCTTCCCCCTAAGGCAAATCAAAACCGGACACATTTCCGAGTATGATAAAATGCTAGATGGTCTGAGGGGGAAATATGAAAGAAACACATGGGCTAGGGGGTAAAGTACAACAAAAAAGTTTAGTGGGGAAAATCCAAAAATAAACAGATGTTCGGGGTTTAATGTAATTTACTCTATATATCTAATCAACCAATGTTTTCTAGCTTGACATGTTATATTTGCTAATGCAGATAGATGGAGGGCTGGAACTGATATATAGCCCCAGCAAGTTCGATATAATTCAGGCGCTTAACCCTTTCCTCGTCAAGTTCACAGGCTACAATCTTTCCCCTGCCTTTCATGAGAGAGGCAAGGTGCACAGTTTTGTTCCCAGGAGTGCGTCAATGACCTTTAAATTAAAAAAAAAAAACACATTAAGCAACAGAAAATGTGAATATTTATTTATTTTTTAAAAAGGACTAAATAAAATGTATATCAGGCTTTACAAGAACCAGACCTCCCATCCCGGTTTAGGTTCAAGAGCTACAGCTGCCATAGAACTTGCTTTTCCCTAAAAACAAAATAGACATCCAACTCCCAATTCATGCCAAAAATTCCTCTCTTTTTTTGGGAAATAATGAATTTGGAGATATAAAACCTGCAAGAAAATACTTCCATTCACGACCAGAGGATTCTTATGTAGATCAGCACCTGGTGGGAGGATCAACAAGTCTGGCACCATGTCATCTTTTTGGACCTGGTTAATAGTAAAAACTACATAACGAGGCTTTCGAAATTCTGTACAGAAATGAAAAAATATTCAGAAAATAAAAAATCAAGAGCTGCATAATACATAAATTCCTGAACAGGTTTCTGTCAGGTGATATTGAATTTTGTCACACATGAAAATAAATGTTTCAACCCAGCAAATTATTTCTATCATTACATACCCTCAGCTCGGTTAAGGCATAAATATTGTTGCTATACTATCATCAGAAGGGCATATATCAAACCGAATAAAACTACAAATAAAAACGTTGAAAGACCCCAACAATGTCGTGCTCCGAAAATTAACAGAAGCAGAAAATTAGTAAAAGAGTACAGACCGGTAAATGCATCTTTTTTTAGCATGAGATACGTTTCAGCATCGCCAATTGATGGAAATTCCAAATAAAAGATATTACTCAGTAATTTAAATGAACATAAGAATAGAGTTATGTTTTGTCTATCAGTTGCAGAATCTGAGATATGCAGGACACAAACCTAAACCCTCGTGAGTGAAAATAAAAAGGAAGAATGTGTTACCTGCCCAAACAGTAGATCATATGCGAGGATATACATTAATTCAGTCTGCCTCTGTATTCCAAAAAATAAAATGCCTTTGAACTATAACCGAGGCATCAAACACAACTTTAAACTTACACAGAAATGAGAAAGCATTTCCTCCAAATAAGCTCACCAAAATGTGCATCAAGTAACCCTCCCCTCAGCCCAAGGAATAGAAAGTCGGGAATCCCAATCACTCTGAAGTCTGATCACTTTATTTCTCTAATAACTGAATAATTTATCCAATCAATTCGTGAATTGCTGTTTGTCTCTCTTTCAGCAGCACCCATTTATCCCACCAGTATACAAATATCATTTTCTTTCTTATTTATCACCAAGGCCAGGTGTAAGTACCATAGAACAACAGTTCTCTTCCTATGAGAAATCTAGACTATAGAATACCTCAATTGACGATACAATAACTAAATCCGGCATCAACAGTACCAACATCCTTGATATATTAAACTTCATATAAGCATAAACGAGTGAAAGGCAACAAACGGAATTTCACAGTTAACTAATTCCACAATGCTCATAGAAACAATCCACCTCCCACCTTTCTCATAAAGACCAATTAGAAATCCTATCCAGCACTTAACATTTGGCACAAACACTAAAATTGCGTTTCCCTTTCCATAATCAGAATTTCGGCCAAAAATTAGTAGGCGCGTCCATTTATTTACAGTGAAATACTACTTCTCCAACAAGAAATAAATGGCGCTTCAAATCGATTAAAATGCAATAAAGACTAACCTTTATGAACGGGATTCAACGTAGATTATCAGAGCGCTGTTGAACATAAAAGACGCGCAAAGTACCTCAGTAGTATTAAAAATTTTATGTGTTATGTTTTGAAGAAGCTTACCCCATCTGATGGAATTGAAGATGCAACCTTCGATCGCCGGGCCCCGACCCAGTCCACAGGAACGAATTCCACCCGGAAGGAGTGGAATTTGATTGCTTAGATACACCTCCGTAGCCCACTGCTAGACCGGAATGGAAAGATTGATCGCCTCTTTTTCCAGCCCCAACCAGACGGTCTTTGCCAGTAGTGCCATCCTCCCCGCTGGCTGTATGGGCGGGTTGTCCCTCGCTGCTGCGGCGTCGTATCAAGAGCCCTTCTGAAGGTAGGCCAAAAGTATAAGAAATGAACCCTCGCCCTAACTGAGCAGACGAGTTTGAGTAGCAAACGAAGCAGAAGCTCATTTTTCTATGGGGACCAAGAAACACGGAGAGAATATTAGCAACATGCATATACTTCTATGAGGATTATTTAGTTATACGAAACTAAAAATCAGACCCTTAAAATCAGACCAAGCAAACCCTTAAAATCAAATCAAGCAAGAAAAAATCGACAAATCGATATCGCAGAATCAAGATCTCATAATCTAGATATGGAAAACTCTCGAAATTGCATAATCGAGAAACATCAAAATCAAAAGCAAGAAAAACAGATCCAACCTGAACTCAGACTGAATCGCGGCCAACGTTCCTGTATGCTTATATCGTCACTATTTCTGATGTTGAATGTAATTTATGCCATATGATAAGACAAATAATAATACACTTATATACAAATCGAATTTGTAAAACGGACGACTAGAAGATATTACTTCACCTCAACCTAACCCGTGCATTCGGGATAACTCAGCCCGTAACCATTGGATTTTATTTCAAACAACAAACCATATAACTCGGAATAACTCAAATTTCAGCTACTCGACATCGACCGCAATGACATCTCAACCGTTCAATCAACAAGCTTTCACAATCATCAAAACAGATTAAATAAAAAATCATCACGTTTCACACTACCAGAATCTTACCCGTATGGTAATCAAATCGAACAACTCCAGGAAATAGGAAACCTTGTTCATAAACATTGAAACATCAAAATAACAATAGAGCAGCAACTAGCAAATAAGGAAGAGCAGCAACTCTATGTAAACACAAATTAAACAAGGTAGAGCAACAACTAGCAAGCAATGGAATAAGGATTATACTAATTATCATCAAATTCAAAAGAGAAGCCTAGAAGAGGAATAAAAGCGATCTCACCTGAACAGGGTGGTGGCGCTCCGTCGCTCAGCGGTGGTGTGGCGTGGCGTTCAGCGGAGCGCGAGTGAGCAACGGCCAGCAGTGGAAGCGAGCAATAGCGTAGCGTTGAGAGCAGCGGACCAACGGACCAGCAGCGAGTGAGCTGCGAGCAGCGAGTTGAGAGAACGGGGAGTGGCGGTGCGGTGAGAGACAGAGAGTCGAGAGAGATTTGAGACTTGAGAGAAGAAAATTAGGGCCTTAGGTATTTTAACAGCATTTTAGTTTTAGGGAATAAGGATTGAAAAATAATAAAATTTAAATATATAATTATAATTATAATAATTTGTGGGGGGAGAGAGGGTTAGTATCGTTTATCCTTGAAAAGTTTATGACTGTTCAAGACAGTCACACTTTTATGACAGTCATTAACAGTCACAAATATTTGGATTTATTACTGTTTGGTCTTTGTGACTGTTATTGGCAGTCATAAAATTGTGACTGTCATTGACAGTCACAAATCCAGGGAGTCTCAATGTCACAAAATCCTGTTTTTAGTGTAGTGCGTGGAATGACCAGTATCCTAATCTATCAAATTGTTTGGCTCCTTCTTTAAATGCGCAGCAAAGGGACTCTCTTTATTGGCGCAATACTCAGGGCTTGGAGTGCCGTTTCAGCATTGCAAATGTGTGGGAAGATCTTAGACCGCGTGGTATAGAAGTTCCATGGGCAAAGGTAATTTGGTTTCCGAATTGCATCCCTAAACATGCATTTAATTTGTGGCTGGTTGTTCTTGGTAAGCTGAAAACTCAAGATAGGCTTCGGGTTTGGGATGTTCCTAGCGGTACTAATTTGGATGAGCTGAAGTGTGTTTTGTGTCGAACAACGTTAGAATCTCACCAAAGATTTATTTTTGAGTGTACATACTCGCTTAATGTGTGGAATACTCTAAGGAATAAAACCTATATCCATCGACTTTGCCGCAATCACTCATATTGTTGAATGGTTGACGCCTCGCCGTCCCAAGAAATCAGAATGGTGTTATTGCTAAGCTTGTCCTTGCGGCACCGCTATTATATTTGGGATGAACGAAATGGTCGAATCTTCAAGAAGAGAAGGCGGAACTCGGACCAGCTAGTGGAAGTTATCGTGGCTACTGTACGCTTGAAACTAATGACAATTCATTTCCGGAAGACTGATCGTGTTCGAGAAGTCCTCATGAATTGGAAAGTCCCCTATTCGGATTTGTCTTTTTGATTATTGTTGGACCTTTTTTAGCTTCTGTTGATTGATACATAAAGGGCATGTCCTTTATGTTTGTCTAGGTTGGAAGCACAGCTGGTGCGTTTGCATGTAAAGCCAATATGGTATTCTGCCATATTGCCTGTTTTTCATTATTAATAAAATTTTACCAGGGTAAATCCCTTTACCCAAAAAAAATTCTAATTTGGCAATTGTAAAAGTGATGAAAGATTAACCTGGATATTATCTGGTTTCTTTTCTTCTTTATTATCATATAATAATCGGTTATTATTTTAATTTTTCTCAATATCAATCCAAATGATATATATGAGCAAAACAAGTAAATCATCCACTTCGGTGATAATACACATCACGAGATTTAAGGGTGCAATAAATTTTGACAGTATCCATACTGTTGTTGCCCAAAATATTTATCCGAAAATTAAATACTGCTGGAATGGACGAACAACAAACAAAGTTGCGGGAGCACTTCCGAGAGAATATGAATAAACACAAGATTTGTCGGGGTTGTTAGTCCCGGGCTTGAATGCTCTCGCGAGATGTTATTAATACAAATATTCGTGGATACAAGTATTAATGTGAGAATCTAAGTACAATAAGTGTAAAAAGACTCTGTTAATCCAGCTCTTGAGCGAAGCTTGGTGTTCTTCGTCCCTGCCGATCGTCTTCTATATGAGAGAGGCCGAGAGAAGAAAGAACCAAAAGATAGCTGTTGCCAAGAGTAGGAGATAGCCAAGTGCTGAGTATTGCTTCTGTATTGTGTGCTGAAATCGCGATAATGCCAGAGAGTTGAAGTTTTGGAGCAGAAATTCGGTCAGTGCAGAAGAATTTCCGTCCTTGGACAAATGCAGGTTGCCTTCTATTTATAGGGTCAGAGGAGCCTTGATTTCTGGCGGGCGATCGCCTTCCGGCCAATATAATAATGGGGCGATCGTCTGCCGGCCAATATAATAATGGGGCGATCACCTTTAAGTCACATGGGCAGTCTGCCTAAAGTCCAAGACAGCTGCTGGCAGCCAGCTGTGCGGTCCAATGAGGAGCCAGCACGCGTCCGGAGTCACTGTCACATGCGCTCCTACTGACACCTTTCGGCTGGCTTGTCGGCTGGTGGACGGATGCTGACAGGCTGTGGTCAACGATCCGTGAAATGCGGATCTTGTCTAGGCGCTGCACGTGGGTTCTGTCCTAAGGCTTCGGCCTTTGCCGACTGGATGATCTTCGGCAAATCACCAGGAGTTGGCATCGGGCGGTCACCAAGGGTCGGAGAAACCTTTGCCTAGCCAGGAAGTCTGCGGCTTTAGCTCGGAAGACCGCGTAGGTCGTGGGTTGGTCCTTCGTAAGATGCCTGAACATAAGCGAAAGACCATGAAATCCTCCTAGGACCACGTGGAGGGCGATCTCATCGCTTACGGGCTCGCCGTTGAGGATGATCTCGTCTACCCAGTCGATGTAGTCCGAGTCGGACTCTTCTTTCCCTTGCTTGATTCGCAGCATGCGATGGGGACCTTCTGGCCAAGCGGCCCTGGTGGCGAAGTACTTTGTGAAGACATTCGCCAGCTCGTTAAAGGAGCCGATGGACCGAGGCGGCAATGAGGCGTACCACCTGTAGACAAGGTCGTCCAGCGTCAGAGGGAACATTCGGCACCTGGTCGCGTCAGATGCCCCACACCCGGTCATGTAGATGTTGAACTTGCTCAGGTGTGTTTCGGGGTCCAATCTCCCCTCGTACAGAGGTGTTTGAGGAGGGGCGATCTTGTGCTGCACGGGGGCGAGCTCGATTTGGACAGCGAGCGGCTCGCCCGGCTCGGCGATCTTCTTTTTGGCGCCTGCCCCAGATTACAGGAGCGCCTTCATGTCGTCGATCTGGCGTTGCATCGCGGCCATCGCCGTGGCTCGGTCGCTTGCGGATCGGCTTTGGGAGCGGGAGCCGAGGCGATCGTGTACTGATCTCCGGACTCTGCTGCTGCCGACCTCGGCTATTTGGCGAGGGGGAGCCAGACTGGCCGCTTCCGGGAGTCGGGTAGCCGAGCTCCCGGTGACGGACTCAAACTCCGCTGCCTCGTGGCCGGGCCGGATCGCCCGGCCGCCAGATCGGTCACCGCCTGTGCGATCGAAAACAGAGGTGCCCCGGCTGGCGAGCGCCTCTTCTTGCGGACGAGAGCCTCCTGACGATCGCTCGGCCAGTAATGCCTTGAGCTTCCACTTGGACTTCCGGCGGACGGACGAGGGGGTGATAGCGGGAGGCGCGTCGAGAGCACTCCGTCGCTCCTGTAGGACGGCCATGGCCTCGTCGATCTGTTCCTTGGTTCGGAGCTGATCGAGCGAGAGGCTTGGGCCGGACCTCAGGGGCGGGATCGAGCGTCTCGGACCGCGGCGGCTATCTTCCGCCATCGTCTGCGGTTCGTACTGAGACGGAAAAAGGCGTCTGGCGGGCTGGCCGGCGGCTTTCTTCGACGCGGAGGCGGAAGACATGACTTCTGAAAGATTTCTTTGAAGCGCATTGAGTGTCACTTCAAGTATATGCCCCGAGAACAGTGAGTGTTCTTCGAGACGGTAGGAATGAAAATTTGAGGGTTAGATGCCCTTCTTCTAGCGCCAATTGTTGTTGCCCAAAATATTTATCCGAAGATTAAATACTACTGGAATGGATGGACAACAAACAAAGTTGCGGGAGCACTTCCGAGAGAATATGAATAAACACAAGATTTGTCGGGGTTGTTAGTCCCGGGCTTGAATGCTCTCGCGAGATGTTATTAATACAAATATTCGTGGATACAAGTATTAATGTGAGAATCTAAGTACAATGAGTGTAAAAAGACTCTGTTAATCCAGCTCTTGAGCGAAGCTTGGTGTTCTTCGTCCCTGCCGATCGTCTTCTGTATGAGAGAGGCCGAGAGAAGAAAGAACCAAAAGATAGCTGTTGCCAAGAGTAGGAGATAGCCAAGTGCTGAGTATTGCTTCTGTATTGTGTGCTGAAATCGCGATAATGCCAGAGAGTTGAAGTTCTGGAGCAGAAATTCGGTCAGTGCAGAAGAATTTCCGTCCTTGGACAAATGCAGACTGCCTTCTATTTATAGGGTCAGAGGAGCCTTGATTTCTGGCGGGCGATCGCCTTCTGGCCAATATAATAATGGGGCGATCGTCTGCCGGCCAATATAATAATGGGGCGATCACCTTTAAGTCACATGGGCAGTCTGCCTAAAGTCCAAGACAGCTGCTGGCAGCCAGCTGTGCGGTCCAATGAGGAGCCAGCATGCGTCCGGAGTCACTGTCACATGCGGTCCTACTGACACCTTTCGGCGGGCTTGTCGGCTGGTGGACGGATGCTGACAGGCTGTGGTCAACGATCCGTGAAATGCGGATCTTGTCTAGGCGCTGCACGTGGGTTCTGTCCTGAGGCTTCGGCCTTTTCCGACTGGATGATCATCGGCAAATCACCAGGAGTTGGCATCGGGCGGTCACCAAGGGTCGGTCGGCAAGTGCAGAGAGATGATCGTCTGGGAGTCGGCCACCAGGAGTCGATCGTCAAGTACCGAGAGACGATCGTCTTAGATGTCGATCGCTCGGCACCGGGACTTGTCCTGGGACCTTCGGTCGGTCGATCTATCTTGACTGCTTGGCTACGGCTAGGTCGCCTGGCCGCTGGTCGGCAGTTCTGCCTTGTCTGCGGGGCTAAGACTAGGTCGCCCGAGGTCGCCCGATCTCCGAGACGATCGCCGATCGGAGAGTATAATTCTCGACACAACACATACATTCCCAGATTACAAAGACAATGACCACACCGAACGTTATATTCTTATGTGATCCATCGGTGACCCCCTAGTTCCTAAACCCAACCAAAATGGCATTCCTGCTGACAAACTTCATGAAATGCTTAAAAGACACATAACATACAGTGTGCCCATTCAGAACCTCCTATGAACGAAAGAGACACTTGAACCTGCTAGATCCACCGAGACGGACTCCAAGATACACCCTACATCCATAGGCAATCGAGAAAGCACCAAACATGTCCTCGAATGACGCATTCTGATCAGCAACTGGAAAATGATCAATGATGACCACGACACCAAAGATATCGGAGAAGGGAACATGTTACACCTACATACCACCTCATCCACCAGCGTACAATATCCCTGACATGTTCATGTTAAGTGACTATAGCTTCAACATGTCCGTTCCTCGCTCCATAGAGGTGCTACCGAGGGAAGGCACGGTGAGGTACTATGAACTCACAACACCTGAAGCAACTGCTCCAAAATTGATAGTCTCCTTCAACAAACCCTTCCTTGCAAATTTCTTCGATGACAACATAGAACGATGACGCCAACGAGCGCTAGAATACTTCCCAAGAACAGGCTTCCGACGATACCCAAAACGGGATATCCTCCGGCAACATGTACGAACCTCCTAGGATTCCTAACCCTCACATATATCTCCAGGACATAAGCCGGTTCAACAATACCTCTGGACAGCCTATTTATATATAAGCTGAAAGCCCAGCCCAAAAATAACACTATGGGCCTAACTACAAAAAGGTCCAATACTGTGGGAGTCTCGTACTGTGCTCTACGTGTGTATCGTACGCTACCCTAATTACTAGGTATTTTTCTTTAACAATATATCCTTCCAATGCTAGGCAACCATCAATATACATATTTTCTCAAAACCATACCAAAGTGGGTATCAAAATGATCGCCTTGAAAAAAATAACAAATCCGATATTTTTTCTTTTTTATTTCGATATATACAACTCCATATATCTCAATTACAAAAAACTCATTAAAACTTAACAATCACCCACAAGGTGGGCCATCCCCCAACCTATCAACCAATCAGAGAGCGCCACATCATTGGAAACAAAATTCAGCCTGCCTTTGATCCTCACCAACTAGACGTGTGTCTAGTATTACGATGGGTACAAGTTACAACACGGAGTTTATGGGTATTTTAGGGCATGTATATCATGGTGCATCTATCTATCTTAATTGGGTGTCTAGTGATCCTTTCGGTTATCGTGGAGGTGAAGCTAGGTAGGATCAATTGAATGGGTGTGTAGCTGGACGTGTTCTTGATCTTAGTTATTTTGGTGGTGATTGTTGATAGCCCATCCGTCTTGGCATCCACGTAGCACACCAGTCAGCTGAACCGGACGATCAGAGCAGCAAGCCGGACCGAGTACGAACCAAATTCTCACCCGGGCTCGTTAAAGACCGGACCGGTCAGAGACGTCAAGGCCGACCCGGTATCCAGACCGGAAGAGCCGACCAGATCCAGGATGAATACGCTTTAAATCAAAATTATGACAAGGCCGACCAGGACAACGGGAGACCTGAGGACCGACCCCAGCAGATAAGTATCGCCAGAAGCATGCGGAACAGGCACACAGGTTAATTGATGCATGCTGTCATGCCTCTTCCCGAAGCGATCCTTAGAGGCCGCCACGTGTCTAAGGCATGTTTTCCCCCTGACAAGTGTTTCAGACGTATTCCACGACACTCTCCAGCTGGCACCTCCTGATTGGCCAAGATTGTCTATATATGGAAAAAGTGTTCAGAAGAAAAGGACTTTTGGAATTTATGAAAAAATAGATAAGAGAGAGAAAAAAGAAGAAAACTTGTAATAAGCAAACAAAAAAGATAGACCGACTTAAAAACCTCTGCTCGGTCCTAACCAAAATTTCGATCATTAATAAAATTTAGTGATCCCTTTTATTTCATCTTTTTTATTATTTTCTACGTAGTTTCGATTCATTAGTCCAGATCAGCACACGTGACGTTGACTAAATCAGTCGTCAACAGATTGGCGCTAGAAAGAGGGCAAGCTCCGATAAAAAACCATTTTTCACGGAGATGTCTCACGAAAGCTCTAAAAATCCTCAGCCCACCACGGAGGAAGAAAACCTCCGCAAGGTGGCGGAATGCTTCAAACATCTGGCGTTTCATCAGGGCATGGCCGCCCTCATGGCGCGGGTCACTAGAGGCGGAACCCTTCAGAAATCAGAAGATCAAGCGGAGGCGGAGTCTCAGACGACTAGCCCAACCGCCTCTAGACGGGATAAAAAGAGGGCCGTCTCTCGAGTCGTCGAGGAAGGGGCGGAAAGCCACGGAGAAAGCTCTCATCCCTCTCGAAAAAGTCGGTTTTCTCGCCCCTCATCAGTTTTCGATCGACTGGGGGCAGGGAAGAAAGTCGAAAAGGTGGTGCCAGTGCCTACTACTCAAAGTCAGAGCCGTAAAGAAGAAAAGGATCCCCGCCAGTCCCCAATCCCGACGCAAGCACTACCTCAAACTCCAGGCGACAACTCGAGTGAGATCGAGTTCCTCAAAAGACGCCTTACGGAGCTTGAAAACAAACAACTTCAGCCATCCCAAAGTTCGGAATGGCTTAACAGCCAGGAGAGCCCCTTAGCCCCCAGTGTTTTGGCGGAACCCCTCCCGGAGAAGTTTAAGATCCCTCAAATTCCGCCACACAACGGGGAGAACGAACCCAATGCTCATCTCGGACATTACAATTCCTTGATGGACCTACATGGGTCTCAAGACGCATTTCGATGCCAGATGTTCTCCTTGACTCTGGGAGAAAGGGCCCAGAGATGGTATCGAACGCTGCCCCACCATTCCATTCAGACAAAGGCTCAGCTCACAGGGACGTTCCGATCCCATTTCATGGGATCTCTGGTGCGAGTCGCCCCGCGATCCTCCATTGCCTCCGTCATACAGGGGCCAAACGAGTCCCTTAAAGATTATATATCTCGTTTTAATAAACGGATATTGGAGACGGAACCCATGTCAGACGACGTGCTGGCCATTATTGCTCAGGCCGGCCTCCTTAAAAATTCTTTTTTTCGCTGGACGTTGTGCCAGAATGTTCCCCACACCTATCAAGAATTATTGGAGCGCGCCAGCTCCCATATTGCTGCCTAGGAAGCTATGCCGGCACCGGTTCTAGTCATGCCCTCCGACCAGAAATGGTCGTATGAAAAGAAAGAGGACAGGCATGACTATAGAGAGGCCCGCCAAGAACCCCGCCGGGATAATAAGGCACCTGCCTCCTCTTCAACAGCCCCATCAACCCAAAACTATCGGGAGCGTAGGCCCGAGCTCATGGCCAGCTTTGCTGAGATATACTCCGTCGGGGTCGCGGCCATATTTGATCAGATCAAAGACAAGAATTTGCTCTCAGTTCCTCGGCCGATCTACAAAGATCAAAAGGATATGGATCAGACCCGCTTTTGTAAATATCACGAATCGGTGGGTCATAACACCGAACAGTGCCGGGACCTTTTCGCTGCGCTGATTGCGGTATGCGATGATACCGGCTTGAGGCGATTTACCCGGAACCCACCCTGGGATCGCCAGGATCGGGCCGATCCGGCAAAAGCCAAAAGCGATCGGGTGCCTCCAGCCCCTAAGTCTCCCCGGGAAATTCTCACTATCATGGGAACGGCCGAGGTTGACGATCACCAATCAAAGCGACAGAAGAAGGCCTCCATTCGAGAGGCCACCACCTCTTACCAGCGGATAGAGCGCCGACCCGAGGGATTTCTATCAGTGGCGGAAGAAACCCCCAAAAATCCCCAGCTGGCAGTCACTTTCGAAGAGTGAGATGCCGATGGTTTAGATCATCCCCATTCTGATGCCCTTGTCATCACTCTGCCCATAATGGGGATCCCGGTACACCGAGTGTTGGTAGACTCTGGGGCCTATGCTAACATCATCTACCTTCATACCCTTTGCAGGATGAGTATAGACCAATCCTACGTCAGACCCTCCACGAGGACATCAAGGGTTTTGCCAACTGCCGCACCTCACCATTGGGAGAAATCGACCTCGCCCTAGAATTTGGTCAGGGGTCGATCAAGAGAACGATGATCACTACTTTTAAGATCATCGACGTGCACAGCGACTACAACGCCATCATAGTCCGACCTGTGATGTCGAGGCTGAGGGCCGCTCAGTCCACTTATCACCTATGCATGAAGTTCCCCACCCCGGACGGCGTCGGGGTACATAGGGGAGATCAAAAGGCCGCCCGGGAATGCAATCTCAGCATCCGGGCGCGCGAAATAAACGCCGCAGAGGGCTCCCCGAGAAGCACACCGGAAAAATGGGAGCCACCAGATCCGGACAGCTGGGAGAAGACGCACGGCTCGAACAGGAGGCCGAAGGTTCCGGGGGCCCTCAAGCCCTCGAAATGGAAATTGATTGGGATGCGGACCGAGGCCGCAGGCCAGGGAAAGAGACGATCCTGGAGGAGGATCCTATCGACCCACGGTACCAGAATCCGAAAAGAAAAATCCACCACGCTGAGCCGACAGAAGAGCTAGACCAGGTCGACATGGATACATCTAACCTCGTCCGACAGCTCAGGATCGGCCACAACCTCCAAGAGCCGATCCGCTCTGAGCTAATCTTCCACCTGAGATAGAATTTGGACGTCTTTGCATGAACCCATTCGGACATGCCTGGGATTGACCCGGAATTCGCGTGCCACCGGCTGAATATTAACCCCAATTCAAGACCGGTTATACAGAAGCGGGGGAAAATGGGGCCTGAACGGCAGAAGGGGCTAGAAGAGGAAGTGGAGAAGCTGATAGACAACGAGTTCATCCGGGAAGCCAGATACCCGACCTGGGTAGCCAACCCGGTCCTGGTGAAAAAGCCGACCGGGCTGTGGAGGCTCTGTATTGACTTCTCTGATCTAAATAGAGCCTGCCCAAAAGATAGTTATCCCCTGTCCCACATTGACTATATGGTGGACGCAACGGTCGGGCATGAGCTGATGAGTTTTATGGATGCATACTCCGGATATAATCCGATCCCGATGCATCCCGAATGATGCCTTTTGGACTCAAAAACGCCGGCGCAACCTATCAATGCCTGGTAAATAAAATGTTCAATAGCTTGATAGGTCATACGATGGAGGTCTATGTAGATGATATGTTAGTAAAATCTTTGCGTTTAGCCGACCATGTAAATGACCTCAATAAAATGTTTGCGATTTTGCGAAGTACAAGATGAAGTTAAATCCAAATAAGTGTTCATTTGGGGTCGGCTCCGGAAAATTCCTCGGCTATATGGTAAGACAAAGAGGAATTGAAGCCAACCCCGATAAAATCAGGGCAGTAACCGAACTTGTCCCACTAAATTCGGTCAAAAAGGTGCAGAGCCTAACGCTAAGTCGCTTTATCTCTCGCTCAACCAATAAATGCAAACCTTTCTTTGAGGCAATAAAAAAGAACAAAGATTTCCAGTGGACCGACCCTTGCCAAAGAGCCTTTGAGGCCATCAAGGAGGTCTTAGCAGAAGCACCAATCATACAACGACCGGCCCCAGGAGAACCTCTCTACTTATATCTCGCGGTGTTAAACTCCGCAATCAGCGCTACTCTCATCCGGACGGAAAATACAGTTCAACATCCGATCTATTATGTTAGTCAGGCCCTTCATGATGCCGAGCTCAGATACGCCCCGATGGAAAAGCTGGCCTATGCGGTCATAATGGCGTCCCGAAAGTTGAGACCCTACTTTCTGGAACATCAGGTAGTTGTCTTAACAAACTACCCCTTAAAACAAGTCATGCACCGACCTGACGTGTCCGGCCGAATGATCAAATGGGCCGTCGAGCTCGGACAGTTTGACTTGACTTTCGAATCACGCACTGCTATAAATGGTCAGGCCCTGGCAGATTTCATCGCGGAGTTCACACCACCAATCACACAAGAGAATGACCGATCAGAGGAGTGGTCACTCTATGTAGACAGGTCGTCAACTGCAGACCGGGCAGGTGCAGGAATAGTCCTCGTCAGTCCCGATCAACAATTGTTCTGCTCGGCCATTCGCCTAGGTTTTCCGGACACTAACAATGAAGCAGAATATGAAGCCCTTCTGGCCGGTCTGGAAATGGCGACCTCCCTCGGTCTCACTCGCCTCGCTGTCTTGAGTGATTCTCAATTGGTGGTAAACCAAATTAAGGGCAAATATGAGGCCAAGGAGCCCAAACTGGTCAAGTACCTCAGCCTGGTGCGGACCCGGCTGCAAGATTTTTGGGGAAATATACAACACATCCCCCGAACCGAGAACGTCCAAGCCGACTCCTTGGCCAAACTCGCATCCAGCTCCGGAGCCGAACATATGGACGAGGTCAGCATAGGATACCATGCATCATCAGCCCTAGAAATGGCCGAAGTCCAGGCAGCCGAGCAATCAGAACCGCAAGTATGGATGCAGCCTATAATCCGATATCTTCAAAGCGGCGTGTTACCTGTAATATCCGGAATTTCTATTACTGTTGTTTAATATTATTTTATCCGAGTTATATTGTACAGCGTGAAATCTGTACAGTAGGGATAAAATAAATAAAGGACTGAGATATCAGTATCGGTATAATTGTCGTATTTGGTCGACAGTTACATTTGAGGATATTGTGTATCAGGTTGTCGTACTTTTGATATTGGGTATATCGTATGATGATATTATCGATTCAGTGTTTGTGTTCGGTGTGTCTTATGTTCGCTTTTGGTATGTCGAGACGTTGGACAAGAATCTGCGGAAAATGGCTAAGTATAGCCTTATTAGCGCACGCCGATATTCATGCATAACGCACGCTATCGCGGTGATTAGCGCACGCCACGTTTATAGGTTAGCGACGCTAGTGCGCATGCATCGGAAGGAATCTGCGTGGACCCTACCGCTTGCGCACGCTGGTAAGCCAACGGTTGTTGTCCTGAAGTATTAGCGCACGCTAAAATATTAGGCTTAGCGCACGCTAACTATATATCAGTCAACAAGGAATCTTATCCTTGCCAGATGCTGTCGGAATGTGGGGGCGAGTGGTAGGTGAACACTGTAGCAAGTCAACTTCGGATAGCGCACGCTAAGATAAATGACTTGCGTACGCTAAGCAGGATATTTTACGTATGTTAATGCATGGGCATTACGTACGTAAGTTAGTTTATGAAGAAAGGCAGTAGCCTCTGGGCTTCGATAGCGCACGCTAACAAAGTCAGTTAGCGCACGCTAAGGCGGTAGCGCACGCTAAACATGAGATGTTAGCGCACGCTAATAATGAATATTATAAAAAGGGACAGAAGGGTGTTATGAAGCATTTCGTCCATTCCTTCCTTGTAACCGAGAGAGAGAGTTTTTAGAGAGAGGTTTGAGGTCCCAAACACTGAGGGATGATCCTCTTTAACAAGATTAAAGATGGAAATCATGGAGTAAAGCTTTGTTCTTGAAATCATTGGTGATTCTTGGAAATCAATCCTTTCCTTCAAAAAAGGTAATTACTCTTCACTTTGAGATTTCGTTTTGGATTGTATATGATGTTCTTGAGTTGATGATTATCATATAAACAAGTTAATGAGCATGACAACGAGTCGATTACCGTACTAAGTTAGTGTTGTTATCAATATATGAATATTGATATGTTTCGTATGGTTTTGGATGGAATTCAAGATATATGTTGATGTAATTCCCTTCTTCAATTCGTATTTTTGATGTTTTGTCGTTGGTTACTTCGTATGGTAACGATTATGGTGATGCTACTGTGATTCTTGAAGTTATATGAATTGTATGTCGAAGAACATGATGAATAAGGATTTTTAGATGTTAGAACACATCGGATTTTATCATTTTATGGATCATGAACGTGAATTTGGATAATTCGTGTTCTTGAAGAGCTATTAAATTATATGTCATGATTGTTATGAAATCCTTAATCTCGAGATGAGTTGATCATTGTCATGATGGAAGTGTTAGACGATGCTTGATATGCATGCCACTGCACAGCATTAGCGCACGCTACGTTTACTGCCTAGCGCGCGCTAACGGGAGCAACTTAGCGCACGCTACGTTAGGTGATTAACGTGCGCTAAGTAGGCAGATAGTGCAGTATTTTTGTGTTTTGATTAGGAATTCGTGATGGTTTGACTTGGTTGGTTCTGACTGTGTTTATTCGAGGTTGTGTTGAACCGTTGAGTTCGATTGGTTAGTTTTGTCAGTTGATGATTGTTATCGGATATGTGTTATTTGATTTCTTCGATAGGTTGAGATTGTTGACCGGTGATTATAACCAGATATTGCGGTCGTGTTCGAGTATGTCCATTGTATTGCTTTTGATCGGGGATGAGGAGCTCGTAGACAAAGGCAATGTGTTCGGCAGCAGCTTCGTGGTATCGGTATCGAGGCAAGTTATTACTTGCTCAGTTATAATATTTAATGAATGGTTTCAGTTTCATTTCGTTTATAATGCATATAGCGATGATTATTATTGTGAACTCTGGGTATTCGGATCGCATATCGTTCTTTCGATTCTGGGAGGTAAATCATAATGTATATGCTTTATCTCAGTTATTGGTAACTTCGAGTATCGAGGTTACATTATAATAAAGACGAAGATATGAGTATCTATAGTTCATTGTACGTTTGGATCGCCGAGCTTTGAGGATAATCGTCGGTGATGATTGGACATCGAGGTTGCTCCCGAAGGACTCGGGGCAAGTATTCCATATTGGTCACGGTTTTATGTTATTTATTTTGGTCTCGTACATTTTCTTTCATGTTGTTGAACATGAAGTCGTCCTAGTAAATTGTCATTTTGTCTGGCATGTTATGTTGTTCATGTTGATGAACGTGTTGATTTGCATATGTGTATGCATATTGTGTTGTTTATGTTGTGTAAATAATCCGATGGGATTATGAGGATCTATGCTGAGGGCGCTGGATCGAATGTCCACCATGCGTTGGTTCGACGGGATCATCATGGGGATCTATGCTGAGGGCGCTGGATCGTTGGACAGGTTTTCCACCATGCGTTGGTTCGACGGGATCATCATGGGGATCTATGCTGAGGGCGTTGGATCGTTGGATTACCAGTATTGTGTTGATGGAATCTTGTGAATTCGCATCATTGATTTTATCATGTGTTGTTGTTCACATGTGTATTGTTAGTTATCCACCTTATGTTGATCTGATAGGATCAACAAAGGGATCTATGCTGAGGGCGCTGGATCGTCGGATTTCCATTGAGTATACATGATTGTTATTGTTGTGATCATATTGACATGGTCATATGAGTATGCATTTGTAGGTCTTGTGTTAGGACGTTGTCCGTATTGCATTGTTCTGATCTCGGATTAGACTGATATGATTATCGTGGCACATCATATCTCGAGGTATGTTCCATATTTTCTTTGGTCTTGTCTTTGGTGGACAATCGGTTACCGTCTTGGGATTTGTTGATATTATTCGATGGATCGTATTGGTCAGATATGGTAGATTTCCGTATCGTGAGTTGGTTCTGATAGTTTGAGGATCTTGAGTATTGTTTGAGGTACAATACAGATATTATGTTCGAGTTTATTGGTTAATCGAGTACAGGATGTGAAATGTGATAATGGTTATTCTGATGAGAATTTCTTGAGTAAGTAAAGATTACGTTGGTCGTATTCTTATGTTGTATTCTCATTGGTATGTTATTATTAATGTGATGTGACGGTTATCATTGTTGGATATTATGGCTGACCCCGTCGTAGGATTTCTTTTAGGTTCTCGGAGTATCGAGCTTGTAGCGGTCGTGAAGAGATGAGCTTCCCGGAGGATACTGGCTAGGACATGTTCTGTTCATTGAGTTTCTTGTTTGGTTCTTGTTTTCCGCTACTAGAGTATCGTTTTGGTTGGTCTTTTTTCCGCTGCGTGAGTATTTTGAGACGCACTTTTGGTATCTGGTAACTGAGGTTACTTTGGAAATCGTTTTCTAAACTTTTGAGTATCGGCTGTTTGGCCTTGCGATTTCAAATGAGTTTTACGACGGTTTTTCTTATAAATGGATTTTATAAGTCTTTGTGAATTTTTAAAGAGAGTACCGTCGTTGGCCTCTCGGGCATTTGTAAATGTTTGTGAAAATTTCTTTTAGCCTTGTGGGTTCCATCTCGGGGCCCACGGCGCTGTAATATTTCCGGTTAAATCTGGGGGTGTTACAGAATATGGTATCGGAGCTTAGGTTGAGAAAACCTAGGCATTTGGGTCGAGTTGGTTCTGTTTTTGTCGCGTCATTCGAGTTGTCGATTGACAAATATTAGAGCCGTGAGTCTTTGTTGTTCACTCAGGCTTGTGCGTTATCGGATTTGCCAGTATCGTACTGGGCTTGTTATAACTTTTCCAAATGGTGTTAACGAGATTCTCTGGAATGAGATGTATTGTGTTCTTGAATCGAACCAATTTGACAAACGTGTGTTTTGAAAATATCTGTGTCGAGTATTTTCTTGAGTCGAGACATGAGCCAGTATCACGGGGAATTATCGGCTTCACGATCTGTAAGTATTTGGATTTTTGAATTTTGTTGAGATTTATTGCCGTTCTAAGTTTATACGTTTTGAGATTCAGCAGATATTATGCGTTACAATATAAGGTGACAGAGTTGGGACAGGATTGATGATCTTGAGGAGTTATAATTTTGAGAATCAGTATGTTGGTTAGATTTTGGAACAGAATTGTGCATTTGGGAGAAATATTGTGCATGGTTGAGAAGAACATATAACATGTTAATTCATTTTGAGATATATGAATTGCTTTTGATCATTTGAAAATGATACTTTTCAAAATGAATGTCTTACGGATGTTTTACGGAAAATGATTTTGGGCCGAGACCCAATTGATTTTGAAATGGTTTTATAACTCAGGACTTGGGTTCGAAAAAGGGTTTTCTACTTTTTAAACTTCTTGTAATGCGGAACGAGTTACGGGTTGAGACCCTAATGTTTCAAACGGCTTTTCTGTTTCCTTAAAACTCCCGAGACTTGTAAAACACTTTACCAATCGTTTACCTATGTTATTTCCGCCTTTCGAGGCTTTGGTTTACTTGTACAAATGGAATTTCTCGGGAAGTCTTTCACCGTGTTTGATTTGTTGATTTGTTTCAACGTTTTGTCATATCATATTTGAGGTGATCCAGAATGGGTAAATGGTTGACGATATGAGTCATGTGTGGAAAAGGAGTTTAGTCGGAATTTATATATTGAGATTTTGGAACTCGATCGTGTGGTTTTCCGATGGAATATCAGTGGATATTGGTGACGAACCGAATTGGTATACATGAGTATGGATATAGTCGAGCATTCGCATACTTTTCATTTTAAAACTTCGAAATCGTGTGGATTCGAAGGAAACTGTTATCAAATACTTGGCACCATCGAGCCAAGTTAATTTTTCGAAAATTGATTTTGTGGTCTTACCAAAATTTATGTTTTTAGTTTTGAAATTTTTGAAAGAACTTTCGAAAATTGTCTTCGTGACAAGAATATATGATTTCAAACTGGTTTTGAAAATGTGATCGAGGTACATACGCATTTAGTGCATAATGCATATCGTGGTGAAGTTCTGAATGAGACTCACGAACTGGATGGTACATCAGTATGGTACGATGAAAGAGATTCGAACGTTAGTATGGTAGTTCGGTTATCCACGGATGATCGGTTGAGTTATCGGATAAGAGAAATATGTTGCGTGTTGTAGATTCATGCACATAATATTATTTTGGAAACTTGGGATTTGTGAAACTGGGACATATGTGCTATGTGATTCCATTGGTACGGTAGTAGCGCGATTTTACCACAGTGATTCTGGAATGATTTCCTTGTAAGTGCAAATTTGGGGATGGTGACCCCATGCTGGTTGTTTTGGATATTGAGTGGTCGTTCCCACTCCTTGTATGAATTGGGTATGTTCGTCAGTTTGTGATGGGTTGTTCATATGCCGAGGGGTATGTTCGCCAGTCGGATATGTTTATTGAGATCCACTGTATGTGATCGGTGTGTCGTTTTGAGAATTTTGCTTTTTCGTATATCTGTTTCTGTGGTTCTGTGTTGATAGTGTTGGAGTTTACCGTGTGAAGGTATTCTCGATTTCCGTTGATCGTTCGTTGGTCGTATTGGAGTTTATCACGTTGATGATATTCTCGATTGTGTTTTGACCTCTGGTTGGTCATATTGGAAATTATCATGTCGATGATAAATTCGGTTGATTGTTGATCATTGTTGGTGATCATCTGAGCATTCGGATTTTGTGTTGATGTTTCGGAATTCGTGTCGTTGTTTTGGGCAGTTGTTTCGCAGATGTATTGTGTATTATTCGTCTTATCGGAATTGGAACTTGATCATGCGATCGGGCAAACAGGATTTGTCACGGATAGATTATTTCATCTGACGATAATATAATTTTGTTGAGACTCGTGGAATTGTGATTGTAAGCGTATTGGGACTGTACAGTGAGAACGCTGGCTAGTATCTCCGGAGATCGTCGACCTGCGTATTTGTAAGTATGCGGTTTTGGCTATTCAGAATAGTGATGTTTGATCAGTGTCGTGATGGTTTTGGGATATTTTGGGTTGAACAGTATGGTTGTTCGTTTTATGACGGATTGCAAGTTTCGAGGACGAAACTTATTTTAAGGGGTGTAGAATGTAATATCCGGAATTTCTAATACTGTTGTTTAATATTATTTTATCCGAGTTATATTGTACAGCGTGAAATCTGCATGAGGGATAAAATAAATAAAGGACCGAGATATCGATCGGTATAATTGTCGTATTTGGTCGATAGCTACATTTGAGGATATTGTGTATCGTGTTGTCGTACTTTTGATATTGGGTATATCGTATGATGATATTATTCGATTCGATGTTTGTGTTCGGTGTGTCTTATGTTCGCTTTTGGTATGTCGAGACGTTGGACAAGAATCATGAAAATGGCTAAGTATAGCCTTATTAGCGCACGCCGATATTCATGCATAACGACGCTATCGCGTGATTAGCGCACGCTACGTTTATAGGTTAGCGTCGCTAGTGCGCATGCATCGGAAGGAATCTGCGTGTGGACCCTACCGCTTCGCGCACGTTCTGGTAAGTCAACGGTTGTTGTCCTGAAGTATTAGCGCACGCTAAAATATTAGGCTTAGCGCACGCTAACTATATATCAGTCAACAAGGAATCTTATCCTTGCCAGATGCTGTCGGAATGTGGGGGCGAGTGGTAGGTGAACACTGTAGCAAGTCAACTTCGGATAGCGCACGCTAAGATAAATGACTTGCGTACGCTAAGCAGGATGTTTTACGTACGTTAATGCATGGGCATTACGTACGTAAGTTAGTTTACGAAGCAAGGCAGTAGCCTCTGGGCTTCGATAGCGCACGCTAACAAAGTCAGTTAGCGCACGCTAAGGCGGTAGCGCACGCTAAACATGAGATGTTAGCGCACGCTAATAATGAATATTATAAAAAGGGACAGAAGGGTGTTATGAAGCATTTCGTCCATTCCTTCCTTGTAACCGAGAGAGAGAGTTTTTAGAGAGAGGTTTGAGGTCCCAAACACTGAGGGATGATCCTCTTTAACAAGATTAAAGATGGAAATCATGGAGTAAAGCTTTGTTCTTGAAATCATTGGTGATTCTTGGAAATCAATCCTTTCCTTCAAAAAAGGTAATTACTCTTCACTTTGAGATTTCGTTTTGGATTGTATATGATGTTCTTGAGTTTATGATTATCATATAAACAAGTTGATGAGCATGACAACGAGTTGGATTACCGTACTAAGTTAGTGTTGTTATCAATATATGAGTATTGATATGTTTCGTATGGTTTTGGATGGAATTCAAGATATATGTTGATGTAATTCCCTTCTTCAATTCGTATTTTTGATGTTTTGTCGTTGGTTACTTCGTATGGTAACGATTATGGTGATGCTACTGTGATTCTTGAAGTTATATGAATTGTATGTCGAAGAACATGATGAATAAGGATTTTTAGATGTTAGAACACATCGGATTTTATCATTTTATGGATCATGAACGTGAATTTGGATAATTCGTGTTCTTGAAGAGCTATTAAATTATATGTCATGATTGTTATGAAATCCTTAATCTCGAGATGAGTTGATCATTGTCATGATGGAAGTGTTAGACGATGCTTGATATGCATGCCACTGCACAGCATTAGCGCACGCTACGTTTACTGCCTAGCGCGCGCTAATGGGAGCAACTTAGCGCACGCTACGTTAGGTGATTAACGTGCGCTAAGTAGGCAGATAGTGCAGTATTTTTGTGTTTTGATTAGGAATTCGTGATGGTTTGACTTGGTTGGTTCTGACTGTGTTTATTCGAGGTTGTGTTGAACCGTTGAGTTCGATTGGTTAGTTTTGTCAGTTGATGATTGTTATCGGATATGTGTTATTTGATTTCTTCGATAGGTTGAGATTGTTGACCGGTGATTATAACCGGATATTGCGGTCGTGTTCGAGTATGTCCATTGTATTGCTTTTGATCGGGGCTGAGGAGCTCGTAGACAAAGGCAATGTGTTCGGCAGCAGCTTCGTGGTATCGGTATCGAGGCAAGTTATTACTTGCTCAGTTATAATATTTAATGAATGGTTTCAGTTTCATTTCGTTTATAATGCATATAGCGATGATTATTATTGTGAACTCTGGGTATTCGGATCGCATATCGTTCTTTCGATTCTGGGAGGTAAATCATAATGTATATGCTTTATCTCAGTTATTGGTAACTTCGAGTATCGAGGTTACATTATAATAAAGACGAAGATATGAGTATCTATAGTTCATTGTACGTTTGGATCGCCGAGCATTGAGGATAATCGTCGGTGATGATTGGACATCGAGGTTGCTCCCGAAGGACTCGGGGCAAGTATTCCATATTGGTCACGGTTTTATGTTATTTATTTTGGTCTCATACATTTTCTTTCATGTTGTTGAACATGAAGTCGTCCTAGTAAATTGTCATGTTGTCTTGCATGTTATGTTGTTCATGTTGATGAACGTGTTGATTTGCATATGTGTATGCATATTGTGTTGTTTATGTTGTGTAAATAATCCGATGGGATTATGAGGATCTATGCTGAGGGCGCTGGATCGAATGTCCACCATGCGTTGGTTCGACGGGATCATAATGGGGATCTATGCTGAGGGCGCTGGATCGTTGGACAGGTTTTCCACCATGCGTTGGTTCGACGGGATCATCATGGGGATCTATGCTGAGGGCGCTGGATCGTTGTATTACCAGTATTGTGTTGATGGAATCTTGTGAATTCGCATCATTGATTTTATCATGTGTTGTTGTTCACATGTGTATTGTTAGTTATCCACCTTATGTTGATCTGATAGGATCAACAAAGGGATCTATGCTGAGGGCGCTGGATCGTCGGATTTCCATTGAGTATACATGATTGTTATTGTTGTGATCATATTGACATGGTCATATGAGTATGCATTTGTAGGTCTTGTGTTAGGACCTTGTCCGTATTGCATTGTTCTGATCTCGGATTAGACTGATATGATTATCGTGGCACATCATATCTCGAGGTATGTTCCATATTTTCTTTGGTCTTGTCTTTGGTGGACAATCGGTTACCGTCTTGGGATTTGTTG
This sequence comes from Orobanche coerulescens, assembly GCA_033398695.1. Classification (NCBI taxonomy): domain Eukaryota; kingdom Viridiplantae; phylum Streptophyta; class Magnoliopsida; order Lamiales; family Orobanchaceae; genus Orobanche; species Orobanche coerulescens. Next base: position 46,461,152 of record CM065806.1, on the reverse strand, counting down.
ATATTATTCGATGGATCGTATTGGTCAGATATGGTAGATTTCCGTATCGTGAGTTGGTTCTGATAGTTTGAGGATCTTGAGTATTGTTTGAGGTACAATACAGATATTATGTTTGAGTTTATTGGTTAATCGAGTACAGGATGTGAAATGTGATAATGGTTATTCTGATGAGAATTTCTTGAGTAAGTAAAGATTACGTTGGTCGTATTCTTATGTTGTATTCTCATTGGTATGTTATTATTAATGTGATGTGACGGTTATCATTGTTGGATATTATGGCTGACCCCGTCGTGGGATTTCTTTTAGGTTCTCGGAGTATCGAGCTTGTAGCGGTCGTGAAGAGATGAGCTTCCCGGAGGATACTGGCTAGGACATGTTCTGTTCATTGAGTTTCTTGTTTGGTTCTTGTTTTCCGCTGCTAGAGTATCGTTTTGGTTGGTCTTTTTTCCGCTGCGTGAGTATTTTGAGACGCACTTTTGGTATCTGGTAACTGAAGTTACTTTGGAAATCGTTTTCTAAACTTTTGAGTATCGGCTGTTTGGCCTTGCGATTTCAAATGAGTTTTACGATGGTTTTTCTTATAAATGGATTTTATAAGTCTTTGTGAATTTTTAAAGATAGTACCGTCGTTGGCCTCTCGGGCATTTGTAAATGTTTGTGAAAATTTCTTTTAGCCTTGTGGGTTCCATCTCGGGGCCCACGGCGCTGTAATATTTCCGGTTAAATCTGGGGGTGTTACATTACCTGAGGACAGAGCCCAGGCACGATCATTACGAACTCAGTCCGCCCGGTTCACCATCGTGGATTGGACTTTATACTAGAGAGGGTCGGTTCCATTGCTGAAATGCCTGTCCGAGTCGAAAGCAGAGTACGCCCTCAGAGAGGTGCAAGAGGGTATATGCGGCAACCATTCCGGCGGCCAGGCACTAGCCTATAAATTGATCCGGCAAGGATATTACTGGCCGAATCTTAAAAAAGACGCCATCGCGCTCGTGCGGAAGTGCGTCCGGTGCCAAATCTTCGCTCCTCAGATCCGATCCCCGCCAGAAACCCTCACCTCCGTTTATTGCCCATGGCCATTTGCCAAGTGGGGGATTGATCTGATCGGCCCCTTACCTAAAGGACGAGGAGGAGTACAATACGCCATCGTCGCAGTTGATTATTTCACAAAATGGGCCGAGGCCGAGCCTATGGCACGAACAACCGAGCAAAAGATAATCGATTTTATTTGGAATTCACTCATCTGCTGGTTTGGGATCCCTCAGTCTATTGTCTCTGATAATGCTAAACAATTTGACAATAAGAAATTTCGGGCCTTCTGCGACGGACTCCACATACGAAACAACTTTTCCACATCGTACTATCCGCAATCCAACGGACAGGTCGAGGCGGTCAACAAAATTATAAAGCAGCACCTCAAGACCCGCCTTGAAGAACTCAAAGGTTCCTGGACCGAAGAACTCCCTGGAGCCTTATGGGCATATAGAACAACGCATCGGTCCGCTACTGGAGAAACACCCTTCTCCTTAGCCTTCGGTACTGAGGCAGTCATCCCGGTCGAAATTGGGGCACCTACCTATCGGGTAACCCATTTTGAAGAACAAGATAACGACTTGTCCCTCCAGGTGAGTCTGGACCTCATCGCCAAAAAACTGACCCAAGCAGAAATGCGGAACACCATCTATAAAAGAAGATACGAAAAATATTACAACTCCAAGGTTCACCATAAAAGTTTCCAGGTCGGAGACCTCGTTCTTAAACGGGTATTGGGACCGGATCCGGGACCACTTAAGCCCAAGTGGGAAGGACCGTACAAGATTAGTGAAGTCCTTCAGAACGGAGCCTACCGGCTAGAATATCTGAACGGCCAGGGATTAACTCATCCGTGGAATGCTATGTATTTAAAAAGGTATTATCAAGAAAAATTGACTTTATCTTATTTTCAGCTTTGGCACTATAAGACCGAGCTTGATTCGGCACCTCAGAAGACCGACCCATCCGGCACTATAAGACCGAGCTCTCCTCGGCACCTCATAAGACCGGCCCATCCGGCACTATAAGACTGAGCTCGCCTCGACACCTCATAGATCGGCCCATCCGGCACTATAAGACCGAGCTCGCCTCGGCACCTCATAAGACCGGCCCATCCGGCACTATAAGACCGAGCTCGCCTCGGCACCTCATAAGACCGGCTCATCTGGCACTATAAGACCGAGCTCGTCTCGGCACCTCATGAGACCGGCCCATCCGGCACTATAAGACCGAGCTCGCCTCAGCACCTCATAAGACCGGCCCATCCGGCACTATAAGACCGAGATCGCCTCGGCACCTCATATGATCGGCTCATCCGGAACTATAAGACCGAGCTCGTCTCGGCACCTCATAAGACCGGCTCATCCGGCACTATAAGACCGAGCTGGCCTCGGCACTATGAAAGTCCGAGCTCACCTTGGCACAACCAACAGAAGATGAACAAGAAAGAAAGACAACGGCCGAACCTACTGGGCCCAAACACCCAGAAGAAAGCAACTAAACATGTGCTATATAAAAGATTTTATTCATTCAAGGAGGTATTTCGACAAAGTACATGTGATAAAAACAAAGGAAAGGAAAACTGGCACGCATGCCATACATGAAAGAAAATAAAAAAACTACTCGGCTCCACCATCCCGGCCAGCCGCCTGGAAGGACTATCCTTCACCTTCACCAGGCAGAACCAATCCTGGATCTTCAACAACCTCGACGGACTTCGGCTCATCAGCTCCAAGTGACTCAACCTGCAGGTCGGCCGCCTGAGACACTATATAGGCCTCGACCTCCTCAACTGTCTTCCCTTCCTTCATGAGATCTAATATCTCGTAGCAGGTGGAGACATAGTTCAGGATGATCACCTTCTCGAACTCAGGCGTCTTCTGAAAGGCAGCCGCCCCCTCAGCCAGACCCTTGGCATAGCCCTCGGATTCACAAATACCAACTCGTTCGGTCATGCGTTCAATTTGAGAAGTGGTTTCTTTCAAATAAGCCTCGTGATCTGCCCGGGTCTCCAAACACCGCTTATGAGCCAGCTCGGCCGCCTCGGTCATCTCTCCGGCTCGCACTTTCCACCTATCGGCCTCGAGGGCCCGGCTCTCCAAGATCTCCATATCACCCTTCAGGGAGGTTATCTCCTCCTCCAAGGACTTGATCAGGGAAGGACAAAGATGGTGCTCCTCCCGGAGGGTCTGAAGCTCGGCCGCCACCTTCTTGTGCTTCTCAACCAAATCCATTAACTCCTCAGTGGCCTTCACATAAGTGCACATTGCACGGCCGATCAGAGCACTTCCAAATTGGATCTGCTCAGCCGGATCCATGTCATTAGTCACCATCTCCAGCTTGGGTATCCAGCCCCGAATAGGGATGTGACTGGATGCAGCCACCGCCGGGGGAACCCGGTCGAGCATCTCGGCGGTTGGGGTAGCCGCCCGGACATAATCGAGGAACCAACGCGGCCGCCGCCCCTTCATCTGAGCACAAGGTTCCTCCCGGTCCTTATTAACCGGAAGATAGTGACTCTCCAAGTCGACTAAGACCTCCTTGCCAGTCGCACGACCCGTCCGGACAGGGCTCGACACGGAGATAGGAACTTCAGGAGCAGGCTGAGCCTCCGCCTTAGTCACGCTGCCCTCAGGCTCGGTCTCCCCCCTTTTCCTCTTGCCCGCACGCTCCCTCCGCTAGGCGGCCTCGGCATCCAATCTCGCCACGCGCTGCGTGGACGTTTCCTTCCTCCCAGATGAAATCTTGACCCTAGGGACTCGAAAAGGAAGAAAGGTAAAAAAAAAAAGAATAATTAAAAATACCTGAAGACATGATGCTCGGATCGGTGGATCGAAGGTCGGCCGCCCAGAGATTTTCTTCAGTTACTAGAAGGTGCGACTTCCTCTGCTCGGCGGGGAGATCCAGAAGCTTCTCAATCCGGTCGTCAAACTCGGAAGATGTCTCCTGCGCCGGGATACGCTCTGCACATGAAATAAATGATGAGAGTTAGACAAAAAAAGGAACAGAATAAGAAGACACGACACTTACGCATTTTTGCAATAAAATGTAGGGGGTCCGAAGCTCCGCGTCCATGACGTCTGGCTCAAATTCGTTCACCGAGCTCCACCAAGGCCCCCCGATGAAAAACCACTGCTCCTTCCAACTGTGGATAGTCTTCGGCACATCCACCACCTCCTTGTGCATGGTATTCCGAGCTGTCAGATAAAACCAACCGGAACCGGATCTACCGATCGATCTCCACAGAAAGAGACTGTTGAACTCCTCGAAGCTGGGCTCAGGCCAGCTGTACTGATGGAAGAGAACGAAAAGGCCCACCACCCGAGCCCAAGAATTGGGGTGAATTTGACCCAGGGGAAGGCCCTACTGCCTCAGCCAGCGGGAGAAAGCCAACTGAAGCGGAAACCTCAGCCCTGCCAGCAGAGAACGGTAATACACCGCCGTACAACCGAGAGGCGGGGTGTGGGGCCTCTCCTCGGGAGTCAGAACAAACATCTGCACCGCAGCCGGGATCTTGAACCGCCGCCGCCAAGCCACCAACTGCTCTTCCGTGACAGTGCTGCGGATCGAGGCCGAGTCCCACTCCGCCTCCACGAAAGGGGACGGCCGAGGCCGAATCCAGGCCGCCTCAGGCTCAACCCCTTCTTCCTCCGGAGTCCCGCCGACCTCCGCCAACGGCGCCGCCACCTCCACGTCTCTAGATCCCGGCGACCTCGCGACCTGGCCGCCTTCCTCCTCGTCGCTCCAGCCGACGGGAACCCCGCCGATGGACAGATCCGCCACCCCCGTGCGGTCCGGAGACACAGTCCACTCCTCCACCTCCGCCTCATCCCTCAGATCCGACATCTTAAATAGAAAAGAAGAAAATACTCACTGGAAATCCCTCTCAGAAAGTGGACAAGGTACGTAGCTTTCTGGTTTTTCCTCTGCGAAAATAGATTGCAAAAATGGCGGAATGAGGAAAGAAGAAGAAGAGAAGAGGGATAAAGGGAACCCTTTATTTATAGGAAGAAAGGGGCATTAAATGCACAGCTGAACCGTCACATCACCTGCAACGCGTGGCACAGTGAGGCAAACTGAACCGTCGCCAAAACCTTAGGCATGTGGACGTGCCGACAAATCAATTCCAGACACGTGTCCCTCATTATGACACGGATATACACAAATCGAACAAGCACGTCTCTCGAAGAGACGCTCCTTCGAGAACCTTGTTCTCCTTAACAAATCTGGATCGGCCTAACTGTGTGACGACTCCAGCTCCGACCCCCAGAACGGACCTGGACTCGGGGCACTTGTTGATAGCCCATCCGTCTTGGCATCCACGTAAGCACACCAATCAGCTGAACCGGTCGATCAGAGCAGCAAGCCGGGCCGAGTACGAACCAAATTCTCACCCGGGCTCGTTAAAGATCAGATCGGTCAGAGACGTCAAGGCCGACCCGGTATCCAGACCGGAAGGGCCGACCAGATCCAGGATGAATACGCTTTAAATCAAAATTATGACAAGGCCGACGAGGACAGCGGGAGACCCGAGGACCGACCCCAGCAGATAAGTATCGCCAGAAGCATGCGGAACAGGCACACAAGTCAATTAATGCATGCTGTCATGCCTCTTCCCGAAGCGATCCTTAGAGGCCGCCACGTGTCTAAGGCATGTTTTCCCCCTGACAAGTGTTTCGGACGTATTCCCCGACACTCTCCAGCTGGCACCTCCTGATTGGCCAAGATTGTCTATATATGGAGAAAGTGTTCAGAAGAAAAGGAGTTTTGGAATTTATGAAAAAATAGATAAGAGAGAGAAAAAAGAAGAAAACTTGTAATAAGCAAACAAAAAAGATAGACCGACTTAAAAACCCCTGCTCGGTCCTAACCAAAATTTCGATCATTAATAAAATTTAGTGATCCCTTTTATTTCATCTTTTTTATTATTTTCTACGTGGCTTCGAGTCATTAGTCCAGATCAGCACACGTGACGTTGACCAAATCAGTCGTCAACAGTGATTAATCCTGATGTTTGTGGTTCGGTATCCATGACTGGATATTAATTGATTAATATGTATTGGCTGGGAATCGAACTCGAGGATGGTGATATATATAGTTGATTGGTGTTATGATAGGTAAAACGACATCATTTATTATTTCATACAGTCCGATTTCGTACATTCCACCTGAGCTGAGCTCCTTGTATTGGAGACAAAAATACATTTACTAGTTTATCTAACGGCTTGGTATGAGGACATGTAAGTGGCCCTCGGTCTAATATTACATGAGGGCCGCACGATCGCCATTTTCTCTCTCATGTCTCCAATTATGTTGCAGAATAGTGCCCGTGTCACCAACGATGTGGCACTCTCTGATTGGTTGATAGGTTCGGGGTTGGCCCACACCTTGTGGGTGACTGTTGAGTTTTAATGAGTTTTTTGTAATAGAGATATATGGAGTAGTATATATCAAAATAAAAAAGAATATATATCATATGTTTTGTTTTTTCAAGGCGATCATTTTGATACCCACTTCGGTATGGTTTTGAGAAAATATGTATATTGATGGCTGCATAGCATTGGAAGCAATGTTTTAAAAGGCGCGAGGCAAGTTTGAGTCGTTTTGGCTGGACAAGGCGAGACGTAAGCCTCTAGGCGCATTGAGGCGTAAGCCTGGTTTGAAATAAAAAAATTCAAAGAATCTCATAAAAACATCATATTATTGATATAAATCAGTAAAAAAAGCCAAACAAATAAGAATTAGGGTACTAAAGTACCATATTATTGAGGCATAAGCCTCAATTATTTTATTTTCCACTAATAAAAAAAAGGTATAAATTAGGATCTTTTTTAATAAAATTTAATTTCATTCTCTATCAAATCTGATATTTAATTTTGTTAATTTTCAAATATTTAATTTTTTTTTGTTCGGTAAATATAATTTTCAAATATTTAATACCATTTAATAAAATAGCAATCTTATGTATTTTTCAAATAAAAAAGAGCAACAACTCACAAATTCAATATTATAACTGTTGTATTTAAATAGGTCATAAATTTAATTTTTTCAGTTGTATTTTTTTTTCTAATAAACCACAAAAAAAATATAAAATAAATTTTTCTATAAAATAAATTACATTCTCTCCCAAATTATAAAATTTATCATTTATTCTTTTTTATTACTTCTTAAAAAATAAAAATCTCATAAACATTCCAGGGATAGTGCACGCTGGTGGAGGAGGTGGCATGGAGGTGGAACATATTCCCTTCTCTGGTATCTTTGGTGCCGTGGTCATCCTCGACAATTTTCCGGTTGCTGATCAGAAGGTGTCGTTCGTGGACTTGTTTGGTGCGTCCTCGGTTGCCTGTGGATGTAGGCACTACACCAAAAACTGACATTTATGACTTTTTATCTCGCTAATTTTGTGACTGCCAATAGCTGTCACAATTATTATGACTGTTTACAACAGTCACAAAGCTTGATTTGTCATAATACTAAATATTTGTGATCATAATCGCAATACAAATTATAATGTACTTTGTGATCAAGTTTCTAGCAATACAAATTTTAATTACAACAATTTATTAAAAACGTTATATTTTTGCGCTGAACCCTAGGCAAGATCGTATGACTTTTATCTCGCTTTCTCCCTCCTCTCTCAAGCTCTCTCTCCCTCTCTCAAGATCTCGCCCATTTCCACTCCTCGGAATCAATCGTATGATTCGATACCGTGACTTTCAAACTTCATCAATCGCAGAGGCGGAGTTCTCTTTCCTACTTTCCTTGATGTTCGCAGATGCGTAACCAGAGAACCCAAAGCAATAGAACCCTAAATCTTCATCTTAGTTGATCCGGTGAGTTCCTATTCCTAGTTTCTGATTATAAATTCTTTGTGTTTTTATCAAATTTTAATCTTAGTTTTTAATTGTTGTTTTGGAGCGTAATGGGATTTTAATTTTTGCCATGAAGTTTGTTTCCTATTTCTTTCCAAATTCTTCATTTGCATCAATCGTTCTTGATCCGTAATATGAATTTTTGAGTTATTTTGCACGGGTTTTGTTTCGTTATAGAAGTCGAATGTGTATGACAACATGGAAGCATAATATGAAGGAGTAGTTGTAGTTGATGCTTAAGCCGATGTAGTTTTGGATTTAGACGGTTTGATTATAACCAGTTTAATTGGCTTTTGTTTTTGTTATGAAATATGAATGACCATCTTTATTGTCAAGCTTACTTATCGGTAATTTTAATTTATGTTCGAGTTGTCTATAAAGATGCCATTGTCTAACTCATAAATAAGCATAACGTGTATGGTGTCTTTAATTATTATGATTTTACAATTTGGAGATGGTTATAAAAACTAGTAATTGTGCATCGGATATCACCGTTTTTAGACAGGATATCACCCTTAAAATACTATCAAAACATGTTAGATTTCACAATAATATATAAGTGAACATTGACTAAGTGTCCTGTCTAGGAGAACTTCATTAGCGATGGGGTAGATTCATATCGGTGTACCGTTAAGGTAAGTCTCGTAGACAATCGAAATACCCTCATCCTCCGTTCATTTATATATTTACATTTCTTAGAGTTTTTCGATAATATTTCTAGAAGATAAAACTCAAAATAACTTCTTTTATAATACATATTGTGTAATAAACATACCGCTCCCACTTCTTTTATAATACAATCTAATGTATGTTGTTTTTATATTTATAGAAGGTAGTGATGGAGTTTCCACCTTATAAAGAGTGGATGGGTGAAAATAATAATAGACTGGGTGATGCGTATGTCATTGGTGTTAGAGAATTTGTCAAGTATGCGAGAAGAAATCTAGGAGATGATCTTATCTCATGTCCATGCACGCGTTGTAAAAATGGTAAAAATGTGAACTGGGAGATTGTTGAGGTACATTTGATAAAGTGGGGAATGCAAGAAGATTATTTATTCTGGAATTATCATGGGGAGAGAAAATTCCCTTTTGTTCCTGATCAAATACCAGCAAGCGAGCCTTTTCATAAAGAGTGTGATCCACTGCAACATAGTAGCTTGAATGACCTTGTTAATGACGCTTATGGACTTAACATGAATCAAGCTAATCAGAGTCCAATACGTGATAATAGCTGTGACGTAGAAGACCTTAGTCAGGATAAGGACTATATCAAGTTGAAAGTCGGCACCGCGAGACCTTTGTATCATAATTGCAACCCGAGCACACAACATTATATGCTACAGCTTGGTTTGCACAACTTGAAGAGCCGTTTCGGTTTGTCAGAAATAGTGTGACAGAAATCTTAAAGTGGGCGAAAGACTTACTTCCAAAGGATAACACACTTCCTGATACCTATCCAGAGATGAAGAGCAGCTTAAAGGGTTTAGGGATGAAATACAAATCTATTCATGTGTGCAAGTTCGATTGCATTCTATATCGAAAAGAGCATAAGCATAAATTGAAATGTCCGGTTTGCAATGAATCTAGATATGTCCGTAAAGTAAATATAAATTGTAACATAAAAAGATACAAAAGTACCACATAAGGTACTTAGGTATTTTCCTCTAGGACCAAGATTGTCGAGACTTTACACAAGACCTTGGATAGGAGAGGCAATGACCACGGCATGCTCGGGCGAAGTTGGTGACAATCTCATGCGTCATCCGATCTATTCTTCAATGTGGAAGGCTGCAAATTTGCGATACCCCGAGTTTGCTCAAGAAAGTCGCAATGTGCGCCTTGGAATATCAACTGATGGGTTTAATCCTTTTGGTAATTTAAGCACAACCTATAGTATTTGGCCCGTCTTTGTAGTTCCTTATAATCTCCCGCCATCTCTATGCATGAAAAAAGAATTTTCTATATTATCATTGATTATACCAGGGCCTAAGGCTCCAAGTGATGACATAGATGTATTTTTGGCACCACTAGTTGAAGAATTGAAGGACTTGTGGGTTGAAGGTGTGCAGCATTTGACTCATTTAAACAAGAGACATTCACTTTGAGGGCTATGTTATTGTGGGCCATTCACGATTTTCCGGCGTATGGCACTTTTTCTCGTGTAATGTGCATGGTTACCTGGCCGTCCCATTTGTGCAGAGGAAACAGAAGCCACATATTTAAAAAATGACCACAAAGTATTTTATCATTCTCATAGGAGATTTTTACCACTTAATCACAAGTTCGGATCGGTGGAAAGTAATTTTCTTCCAGATGGAGCTGAATTAAGGCCACTCTGGAAAGCTAACCGGCGAAGTTGAAGAGAAGTCTTCCTTGGCTTTTCGGGCTCTCGGGGGTAAACATCATAAAATTTTGGCCGAAACGTAAATCGAAGGATGAATCTGTGAAGATGGCTTGGTCTAGGAGGTCAATATTGTTTGATTTTCCGTACTGGAAGCAACATTCAGTACGACATGTGCTAGATATAATGCATGCTGAAAAAAATATTATTGAGCATATAATGGGAACATGTATTGATGGGAGTCACTCGAAAGATGGGGTAAATGCTCGAAAAGATCTTCGTACGTTGAAAACAAAAAGATCGTTATGGCTGGAGGAAGATCCTAAAACTATGAGGACTGTAATGCCGGTCGGAGCCTTTTCTTTGTCTACTGACGAAAGAAAGGTGTTACTAAATACATTGTATGAGTTGAAGGTCCCCTCAAATTTCTCTTCTAATTTGCGTAGAGTTGTCCATCATGCAACTAATGATTTGAAACAGTGTAAGTCTCACGATTGGCATGTAATTATGCAATTAGTCCCACTTTTATTTGGACATTGTTTTGGGAAGCATAAGGATCTTCGAAAGGCTATTATGCAAATAAGTTTGTGTTTTACCATATTGTGTGCAAAAGTTGTCAATAAGAAGCATGTTATGGCGGCAAAGACTACTATAGCTGAGGCTACATGTGTATTGAGAAGTATTTTCCTCCTCATTCTTCGACATTAGCATCCATTTACCGGTGCATTTATCTGACGAAGCCCTCCAATGTGGGCCGGTTAGGTATCGTTGGATGTATCCTTTTGAGCGGTTGATGAAAACCTTCAAAGATTATGTCAAAAATGCACGATATGTTGAAGGTTCTATTGCGGAGGAATATATCACAGAAGAAGCTTCCATATATGCAAAGGAGTATATTCCCAACCTGTAATGAAATACGGGAATGTTTTGTTGATGAATCGGATGGTTTTGGCTGATGAGGAGGCCTGGGAATGGAAAGTTAGTGACACTAACAAGTGTCAGATTTAACAAGTAGCTCGATATGTTTTTGAAACGCATGAAGATATAGACCACTGGAAAGAGTGAGAATTTCTGACTTTATCTAAAATTAATAATGTTAATTATTATATGTTCGTTGTCATAATTCACTTATTTATCGTATAAGAAATTTGATCAATCCGATCCAGGAAGAAAAAGAAAAAGAACACGAAATATAGGCATTGAATTCAGGCATTGGGTAGCAAAAGAGGTATGCTAACAATAAGTTCAGTCTAGCTTTATAAATGATAATAGTATTATAGCTTGACTAATTAGTATGCACGCCCTTTAATTTCAGTTGTTGAAAATTAAGGATGTGTCGTCGAAGCTTGCACGCTATGCCACCGGCCCCAACTTTGTGGCTAAGGAATATAAGAGATATCGTCTTAATGGCTACATGTTCTCAACTAGTGCACATGATTCAAATCTTGTGGCTAAACAAAACAGCGGTGTTGCAATTACTGCTTTAACGCACTTCAGGGCTAGTTCGAAGGACAAAAAATTGGTTGAGGCTGAGATTACTTATTATGGTATTATAAGACAAATTCTTGTATTAGACTATGTAACTGAGAATGTAACAACATTTTGCTGTGACTGGGTTAGAGTAGAAGACAAGGCAGCTTGTACAGTCGATGCAGACACTAACTTGGTCATGGTAAATTTGGATAAGCTCAAGAGCAAAGACCATATAAATGACGAACCATTTATTTGTGCATTCCAGAATCTAAAGCAAGTATTCAAGTGTCTCTTTCGTTCAAATGAGGTTCCGAACGGGCACACTGCATGTTATGCGTCTGTTAAGCATTTCAGGAAGTTTATCGACAGGAATGCCATCATGGTTAGGTTTAGGGGCCAAGAGGTCACCAATGGATCACATAAGAATATAGCGTCTGGTGTGGTCATTGTCTTTGTAACTTGGGAATGTAATGGATACCGTCAAGATGTATTACACCCTCGAATCTCGTGGTGTGTATTATCACTGAAGTGGATGATATGCTTGTTTTGCTCATATATTTCATTTGGATTCATAGAAGTATCGAGATCTAATCTAAAAGCTATCACTATTTAAATACTCGGATTCCAGGCAAGTTTACTAATCTTATACCCTTTTATTTCAAAGTACTTAAATTCTTGATTCATACTTGTTCAACTTTTCATACCTATTTATTTACTGAATAGAGTAATTGATTTGTTGCTCTATTAATTATTGATATTATCGTTACTCTTAGTTCCTTATTTTAGAATACGATTACTTGAGGTTTATCGTTAACCTTATCATACTTATCGGAGTACCTTATTCGTACTTCATGGAATGCCAAGAGATATAAAGTACTATTCTTCTAGACTTCTATATCTATATACCTTCAAGAAATATTCCTAAATCATTATCGAGATGTGAACCTAGACATGATGAAAGAATAATTCTTCTTTGTATTCTTTCAACTCTTAGATCTTTTACCATTCATATCTTGTTTTACCCAAGATTCGATTATTATTATCGAAAATTCAATTCCTTTAATTATATGATGATTGCTCTGTCAAAATCATCAACTTCATTGAACTATCAGTTTTATATTTTTTTATTCTCTTGATTCGTAATAAAGTTTGAACTTCTGCTTCGAACTTGACTTTGTTGAGATGAGCTATCTAACTAAATCTAGCTAGTTAATTATGTCAAGATACTGACTTATTATTAAAAACTAGCCTATTATCCTAGTTAGTTGCTCGTATAATTGTTGACACGGTTAATTGAATAACATTCTTTTGAAGTCTTATCAAAGATATTATTGTGAAGTTCTTCTAAATAGTTCTTAGAAGATGATGGTTGATTAAATCTTAATTATAAGATTGTTCTGAAAGTTCTTATAATTGTTCTTAGAAGACGATAACTGTTTGAAATCTTATCAATAAAATTACTCTGTTATTCTTCTATTTATTCAAGAAGAAAAGCATACACCTGATGTGAAAATCTATGAAAAGATTTTCCATATGAAATTGTTTCTTTCAAGAATCTATTGAAATGTTGGTGAACGGCTATACATTTGGTAAATCGTTACACCTGGAATAAGATGATTGAGAAAAAGGTTATCGATTTTACCGAAACCTTAAACCGGACTGAAAAATACTGTAAGAGACCGAGTGGCATCGGTCCAGCAAATTGAGTCCAAAAGTCACCCTGTTGTGGATCATCCTTCTACTAGTAGTAAACCAAATGAGGGAATTATTTGCTGTAAGACGACTGATCATCTATTACAGTGTTATGCCATTGTAGCTTCATTTTAGTCCAATCGAGTATATCAGATAATAGTCTGATAACTCAACTATGTTCTATGAGATTGATATTTCAGCTGAAGCCTGAGTGCTCAATGATCAAAAGGTAAAGCTCAGAATTTTGAGAACTCTTTATTATTCATTCACAGTTTTCCTTTTATATTTACTTTGAAATCAATAATATAATGTTTGTGAGAAATGTTCTTTATTACTGTTGAGGTACACTATCTATTGAACCTCAAACTTGTTTCAGAACATTCTGATAATATTATTGCATAGCATCACCTTCGCTCATACTTGTTCTGTTGTAAATATTAAATTTACAGTTAAGAAAGAACATGGCTCGACTTCTGTGTACTGCAAGAAAGGGAAGAACAAGACCTAGAATGGAGACAGTTCACTTTCTAGTACCACGAGCAGGAGTAAGTTGGTTAGGGTTGCAGTTATTTCTGGTCAGGCTTATTTACAAGTATGGTTTGTAATATTTTGAGATAATAAGAAATTGTTTTACTGGTATAAGGCTTTGTTTTTTTGGACTGAATGAATCGAATCGAATCGAATCAATCGAATCAATCGAATGGATTCGAATCGAATCGAATCGAATCGAATCGAATCGAATCGAATCGAATGGATTCGAATCGAATCGAATCGAATCGAATCGAATCGAATGGACTCGAATCGAACTGAACTTAGAAGTTATACTAGTAATACTAGATTCTAGAACAAATTTGGTCGTATCAACTTATGTATAATTATGGTTTCTTGTTTCTACTACTGTATCGTGGTTGAGTACATTATTGGTTGAGGTCACAAGTGTATGTTTCGTTAATTATTGTGGTTACAGGTGATTATATTATGTTAAGTGTTGCGCAACGACCCAAATTCTGTTGGGAAAAACGACACAAAGACGTCACAACGAAAACGCGGAAACTCGTTTGACAACTTTCCCAATCTCAATTGCAACTTTGAGGTTACAGATAAGTAGAGTAAATCAAATACAACTTGATAAACAATACAAATGATATCCAGAAACGATAAACAACGAGACACAATTTTTAGCGTGGAAAACCTCTCAAGACAAGAGTAAAAACCACGAGGCCGAAGCCGCTTAAATCCACTATCACCAATTCACAATACACGATTCGTCCCTAGTACAAACTAGAGGTATACAACAATAATCTTCAAATACTTGGTAATAAACAATCTTCAAGTATTTGGAATACACAACAACAACAAGATCGAGAAAGAAAAAACTCCGTAAATAGCTTACACAAAAAGGTAACAAAATACCCGAACTTCCGGACTCAAAATTTCGATCTACTCCGGTGAAAAGATTTGCCCAATCGCTACCAAGTTCTTATCAAAATATCACAACGATTTGATCGGTACAACTCCGGGAAATCGAACAAGTATATCTCTCTATTTTTCTTCTCTCTTTTGCTCTCTCTCTCTCTCTCGTGTATATTCTTTCTCAATGAAGTGATGTTCCATCTCAAAAACGCAGCAAAAATCTGCCTAAAAAGGAAGGAACTCGCGCCTGTTGACTTCGGGTGCTGCGGCCCGAGCAAAGTGTGCCGCGGCACACTCAGAAATTGGCCGAGAAAGAAGTCCCAGGGGGACGTGGCCCGCAGGGCTTGTGCGGCGGCCCGGAGTACAGCAGCTTGATGAAGGTGTGGAGGGATCCAGGGGGCCGCGTCCCGGAAAGCTTGTGCCGCGGCTCTGAGTACAGTCCCATTCCCGTTTGACACAGAGTTGTGTGCCGCGGTGCAGGAGAAGTGTGCCGCGGCCCTCCCTGTTCCGGACCTATATTCCGGAAATAATGCCTACAAATCTCCCCTTTTCTAGAATATAGGAAGAGTTCGCCATCCCGGCGATCGAGCAACACACCTTAACCTTCTCTCTACTCAACGCCTTAGTTAACATATCAAAACCATTATCATCGGTGTGAACTTATCAAGTTCAAACAAACCATCCTCCAATGCATCTCGAATCCAATGATATCTCACATCGATATGTTTTGTTCTCTTGTGAAAAGTCGCATTCTTCACCAAATGAATCGCACTCTGACTATCACACAGAACCACGTAACGTCGTTGTCGGAAGCCCAGCTCTCGTAAAAATATTTTCAACCATAAGAGCTCTTTACTCGCTTCCACCGCCGCAATATATTCGGTCTCCGTTGTTGACAAGGCAACACATTTTTTCAATCTCGATTGCCATGACACGGCTCCCCCTGCAAACGTCATCAAATAACCAGAAGTGGATTTTCGGTTATATTCGTTACCTGCCATATCCGAATCGCAATATCCAACAAGCATAGCTTTCCCATTTCCAAATGTGATCCCCAATTTGAAAGTACCCCGTAAATATCTAGATATCCACTTTACGGCTTCCCAATGCTTCTTTCCCAGATTCGATAGAAAACGGCTCACCACTCCCACGGCATGAGCAATGTCGGGCCTCGTACATACCATGGCATACATCAAACTCCCGACCGCAGAGGCATAAGGAACTTTATCCATTTCCTCAAACTCCTTCGTCGTAGGGCAATCCTTACTCATCAATTTAAAATTGTTAGTAAGAGGCGAACTAACAACTTTAGCTTTATCCATGTTAAACTGCTTAAGCACCTTCTCAATGTATTGCTCCTGTGACATGTGTGATTTCCGGGCTGCTCTATCCCAAGTGATTCTTATCCCAAGAATCTGTTTAGCGGCCCCCAAGTCTTTCATGGCAAAAGACTTATTCAACTCTTTCTTCAAATTGGCGATCCTTTCGGCATTCTTGCCAACAATCAACATGTCATCCACATAAAGCAATAGGATGATAAACATTCATCATCTTCAAATTTCTTGAAAAGCACGCAATGGTCCAGGGGCGTGTTCCGGTAGACTTGCTCCCCCATAACCCACTCAAACTTTTTACTACTGCCGTGGTGCTTGCTTCAAGCCGTATAGACTCTTACGGAGTCTACAAACATAATTCTCTTTTCCCTTAACCTGAAACCCTTCAGGTTGCTTCATATATATCTCTTTATCGAGGTCTCCATGAATAAATGCCGTCTTGACATCCATTTGCTCAATCTCAAGGTCAAGACTAGCCGGTATACCAAGGACCAATCGAATCGATCCTTTATTCACAACTGGAGAAAAAATCTCGTCAAAATCAATGCTTTTCTTTTGACTAAAGCCCTTGACTACGAGTCTAGCTTTATATCGGGGCAATGAAGTATGCTCCCCCGACTTCACCTTATACACCCATTTATTTCTCAAAGCTCTCTTGCCCTTCGGCAACTTCACCAACTCGTATGTATTTTTCTCATGCAACGAACTCAACTCGTCTTGCATGGCATCCATGTACTCCTTCTTGTTCTCATCCTCCATAGCCTCTTCAAAATATTCGGGCTCTCCCTCGTCGGTGAGTAAAACACACTAATCAGCCAAATAACGAGTGGAGAGATGACGGTCCCTCGTCGACCGTCTAAGTGGAACAAATGAAGGTATGTTCGTTACGGGTAGCTCAGGATGAACTCCATCGGTATCATCTTGTATCAACTCATCACCATCACCGGTATCATGTTGTTCATCATTTTGGACGTCATCTCCAGTGGGTGTCTCAACATGTTGTGGAGGAACGGGGTCCAAATCAATAAGATCATAATCATGTTGTGGATCCGACTCTCCATTCCCAACATCCTTCATCGTTTGATCTTCAACAAAAACATCTCTTGAACGAACAAGCTTCTTAGTCACCGGGTCATACAATCTATACCTGAACTCATCAAGACCATAACCAATAAAGATACATGGCTTCGTCTTGGAATCAAGCTTCGACCTCTCATCTTTAGGAATGTGTACAAATGTTTTACATCCGAAAACCCGTAAGTGGCGATATGAAATGTCTTTACCGCTCCACACTTTGTCCGGGACATCAAACTTCAAAGGAACACACGGCGTCAAATTAATCACAGGAACCGCCGTGTTCAAAGCTTCTCCCCAAAATGACTTTGGTAATCCGGCATGTGAGAGCAAACATCGAGCTCTCTCAACCAAAGTCCGATTCATCCTCTCCGCCAAGCCATTAAGTTGTTGAGTCTTCGGTGGTGACTTTTGATGTCGGATCCCTTGCTCTCGGCAATACTCATCAAAAGGCCCAGTGTATTCTCCACCATTATCCGTCCGAATACACCAACTTCTTCCCGGTCTCTCTCTCCACCGAGGCATGAAACTGTTTAAAAACATCCAAAACTTGATCTTTGATCTTTAAGGTGTATGCCCACTAGGGGTGTTCATAACCGGGTGCCCGGTTTTTCGGGTACCCGGTTATGCGGGTAATGAAAAATTCGGCCCGTGACCCGACCCGAAAAGTCGGGTACCCGAAAAAGCGGGTATCCTATTTTTTACGGGTCGGGTCATAGGGTACCCGACCCAAAATTTAATACAACTAATTTTAAATTTTTATAAATAATTTGTAATTTTCATATAAATTTATTTTAGAATTTATTATATAAATTAATTCCCCGAGTACTAAATACATTATAAATATTTTCCGTGCAATAAGTAAATTTCAGAACTAACTAAATTTTTTTATATATATCATTTTTTATTATATAATTATGCTTAATTCAATATTCAATTATATATATATGAAAGAATATATTATTTTTTATTTAAAGATTTTATCTTCTTGTAAATTTCCAAACTAGTGAGAATAAATACCATTACTGAAAATACATGAATTCTCATATTAAATATAATTCATATTATTTGAAAGATAAAGTTTCATATAATTATAAATTAATAATTAAATTTATAAAAAAAATAACCATTAAAAATAATCGGGTTTTCGGGTACCCGAATTTACACAAGTCGGCCCATGACCCGGCCCGATTATATGACTTTTTTTCGGGTCGGGTACCCGGCCGGGAAAAAATTTAAAATTTTCAAAAATACCCGGAATATTTAGTTCGGGTCATCGGGTAGTTGGGCCGGGTAGTTCGGGTCGGGTATTTTTGAACACCCCTAATGCCCACACCTTCCTCGAATGATCGTCGATGAATGTGACAAAATATAGGCAACCACCAAGCGTCCTAGTCTTCATAGGACCACAAACATCGGAATGTATAAGATCAATAGCATTTTCCTTCCGTGAAGGAGTATGGCTCTTAAAAGTGACTCTCGTTTGCTTCCCAGCTAGACAGTGAGAGCACCTTTTAAAATGTACGTCGTGAACCCCGGATAACACCTCCTTCTTTGATAATAGCGCCATCCCTTTCTCGCTCATGTGACCGAGCCTCTTATGCCATAGCTCGATCATGTCATTATTGTCAACTGTCTTCACGGCATTAATCGTGACCTTTGAAAATGTCACGTACAGTTTCCCTGTCTTCTCTCCTCTTCCAACAATCAAGGAACCTCGAGTGAGTTTCCACAATCCCTTGCCAAAATCGCTACAATAGCCATCATCATAAGCAAACGGAAATCACATTTAGCCTCATATCCGGAACTTGTTTCACATTACGTAAAACAAGCTCCACACCGGTGTCGAAAATCAAGTGTACGTCTCATACTCCAACAATCTTAGATAACCCATCATTACCCATCTTGACTATCCCATAGTCACCCGGAGTATAAGAGGAATAAAAATCCTTATATGATGTAACATGGCACGTAGCTCCACTGTCGACCACCCAACTCGACTCATCTCTGGCAAGGTTCACCATGTCATAATCGCAACATACAAAGAACTCTTCGGTAGTAGTATTTACTTCGGCTTTTTCATTACTCCCGCTCTCCTTCTTTTGAGTGTTTTCTCTCTCTTGGCGATTTTCCTTCTTTAGTTGTCGGCAAAATTTCTTCGTATGCCATTTCTTACCACAATAGTAGCATTCAATATTGGCATACTTCCCTCTGGAATTACTTCTTTGTGGTCCTCTATTATTCGGACCTCTGCTTTGATCTCTCCCCCGTCTTTCGGTAACAAGAACATCCGACTGTGACGAAGAACCCTGTGATTTTCTTCGGACCTCCACGTTCAGTATGTTCCCCTTAGCAAGTTCCATTGAAATGACACCATCAGGGGCAGAGTTAGACAACGTCATACGAAACGTCTGCCAAGTATCCGGCAATGTGCCCAGCAACCACAAAGCTTGAACCTCCTCTTCGAATTTAATACCCATTCCTACAAGTTGATTAATGATGCCTTGGAATGCATTCAAATGATCCGACAGAGGAGTCCCATTTCGATATTTTAGGTTCATCCTTTGTTTAATGAGGAATAGCTTATTATTCCCCGTCTTCCGAGCATATAATTGCTCGAGCTTGTGCCACAATTCTCGAGTGTCCTTTTCTCCACTAATATGATTCAACACATTATCATCAACCCATTGTCGAATATAGCCACACACTTGGCGATGCAAAATAGCCCAATCCGGGTCGGACTTGCCTTCCAGTTTGTCTTTGCTAAAGGCCGGTAGATAATAATCCTTCACATATAGAAGGACTTCCATCTTGCCTTTCCATACATGGTAGTTCGAACTATTCAAATTAACCATTCTACTTGTATTGACTTCCATCTTACAATTGAGATAATACAACCACGAACAGAAATCCCGTGGCTCTGATACCACTTTGTTTAGAAAAACTACACAAAGACGTCACAATGAAAACGCGGAAACTCGTTTGACAACTTTTCCAATCTCAATTGCAACCTTGAGGTTACCGACAAGTAGAGTAAATCAAATACAACTCGATAAACAATACAAATGATATCAAAAAACGATAAACAATGAGACACAATTTTTAACGTGGAAACCCCTCAAGACGAGAGTAAAAACCGCGGGACCGAAGCCGCTTAAATCCACTATCACCAATTCACAATACACGATTCGTCCCTAGTACAAACTAGAGGTATACAACAATAATCTTTAAATACTTGGTAATAAACAATCTTCAAGTATTTGGAATACACAACAACAACAAGATCAAGAAAGAAAAAACTCCGTAAATAGCTTACACAAAAAGCTAACAAAATACCCGAACTTCCGAACTCAAAACCTCGATCTACCCCGGTGAAAAGATTTGCCCAATCGCTACCAAGCTCTTATCAAAATATCACGACGATCCGATCGGTACAACTCCAGAAAATCGAACAAGTATATCTCTCTATTTTTCTTCTCTCTTTTGCTCTCTCTCTCTCTCTCGTGTATATTCTTTCTCAAGGGTGAAGTGATGTTCCATCTCAAAAACGCAGCAAATATCTGCCTAAAAAGGAAGGAACCCGCGCCCGTTGACTTCCGGTGCCGCGGCCCGAGCAAAGTCTGCCGTGGCACACTCAGAAATTGGCCGAGAAAGAAGTCTCAGGGGGCCGCGGCCCGGAGTACAGCAGCTTGATGAAGGTGTGGAGGGATCAGGGGGCCGCGGCCCGGAGTACAGCAGCTTGATGAAGGTGTGGAGGGATCAGGGGGCCGCGGCCCGGAGTACAGTCCCATCCCGTTTGACGCAGAGTTGTGTGCCGCGGCGCAGGAGAAGTGTGCCGCGGCCCTCCCTGTTCCGGACCTATATTCCGGAAATAATGCCTACAGATTCATGACCTCGGATTGGGAACATTACACCTTCTCTAACCTTTTTCCCTGTGATAATTTATAACATAAATGAATGAGCTATAAAGCTGAGCAAGTATATTTGTAATGATCCACTAAGGTTTTATAAAACAATTTTAGTTCGAAAACATTTTCGTAGAAAACAATTTCATTTCACTATAAAACCAAGTCCAAAATGTTTCATCAATGCTCCATAAAATCAATCATCATCATTTATATCTCAAGTTTGTAATAAACACAACTTCAATTTAAAACTAAACTCCAATTTAACTCCAATGAAATTAAAACTGAGTAATCAAGCAATGATAGGTTCTTTTTGCTAAATGGGATCCTC
This sequence comes from Orobanche coerulescens, assembly GCA_033398695.1. Lineage (NCBI taxonomy): Eukaryota > Viridiplantae > Streptophyta > Magnoliopsida > Lamiales > Orobanchaceae > Orobanche > Orobanche coerulescens. The sequence continues at coordinate 46,439,680 of CM065806.1, read as the reverse complement.
GACCAGCTAAACAATTGGATTAGCTTTTACTTCCAAAACAGAAATCATCACCAAATTCTCCGATTATCAAGCAAGATACTCATTTTTTCAACCATAAATCACATTTCTACTTCTACTAGCGTTAAAACAATAACTAGTGTTCACCAAAGTATACAATTCACACTTTTAAATAGTTCCGTTTAAAAAATATATTTCTACTGAAATCGATATCACACTTGAACTATTTCAGTTCAAAGTCAGTATTTTTACTAAAACCAAAATCCACCATTTTGTACATATAAAAACATAATATGCACCCATCATCTGAAACAGTAAATACGTTATCGAAAATATAACGTATAAATTTTAATTAAAAACAGAACAACATATACTTACAACCACCGCTAATTCCAAGCAGTTCAACAGCTCCTCAACAAACCTCTCAATAACCTAAATAGACATCAACAAAGATCCGTGGAGTGTCAGAGAAGCCTTGATAAGAATCTGGGAGCGGCTCAGATGTTGGGGTGCAACTATTTCACACATCTTCAGGGAAGCGAACTCAGTCGCTGATTGTTTAGCTTCTTATGGTCTATCAATTGATTCTTCTGTAATTTTTAATTCCATTCACTCTTTGCCGGCTTCGGTCCGTGCCCACTTGTTCTCTGACTTCGCGGGATTCCCCACGCCTCGCCTCATTAATCAATAAAACTGTTTTTTTTTTAGAAAAAAAAAAAGACATCAACAAAGATCTTTAGTCACATGATCTCAAAGAATAATCATATGGATTAACTCATTGAACCCTCAACAAGTTCAATCTAATAATCATCTCATTATTATCACCAATCAATAACTTTACTCATACTTTCACACCGTAACATGACCATAAAACAATCAAAGTCCAAAACTCGATTCAATTCTATGATAACTTACTAAAATCAACAACACATTCTTAAGCCATAATTATCCGAATAAGCTTCAATCGCTTACTAACGGAAATCCAAACTTCTAATGTTTTATAAACATTACTAACTAATATCAATAACATGCTCCCAAAACAATATTAACCAAAATCACGAACTCTAGCATGTTAACTTACGAAACCGAAATCCATAATAATCAACTTATGGCAACTTATACTACTACAACGCATTAATATATCGCTGAACATCATTAAATCCGATTCATAAGATTATAAACCAAGACATAATCTTATTATCTTGAATCACTATTTACTCACTCCAATTAACAACTTTCATTCTTGGACTAACTTAAAATTAGGCCTCGAAGTGATTCAAAACCAATAGCCAAATTCTTATAAAACGCTATTGCACACACCATACTCCAACATTTTTAGTAAATTGAAAATAATCTTTTTAAAATGAAACTTTCCAGATTTCATATGTATCATCATGTCAATTCTTCATAAAAATTTCATCTCAAAACCGCTTTATTTACTTAGTGAATGAATTGTATTAACTTAAGCCAAAGCATAGAAAATTCTGCGTCGTGCTACCTCTAATAAAACTTGAATAAATTTTTACTCGTTTACTCAAACGACTCAAATCTTCGCGTAAACAAACTAAAAACCATATAGAACAACTTTCATCTATAACCCACTATAAAAGACAGAATATTAACATCCTAATACAGTTTTCCAACAACATGGCTCCACAACTTATACAATCACTACGTTCTTTCATCATACACATACTTTAATCCTCCATTATCATATCCAACTTACCCAGCATCAATAACAATAATCCAAGATCATATAATCAAATATTCATATATTAATTTCAAGATCAAAATTTACTATTTATCCATAAATCAAAACATAATTTCATGAATCAAAACATGAAATTAAAGCTTAAAAATCATAGATTTATACCTCTTAAGCAAACCCAAGCCTCAAATATCAACTCCAAGCTCAAGAACACACTTTCCCCAATTTTTTCATCAAAACCTAGCTATTTAAATCTCACCAAAACTCTACCAAAAGTTTAATTCAAGGTTCAAGAATACCTTACAATGATTCAAGCAACCTTAATATGAAGTATGAGATCAAGAATCCAAGAATCAAGCAAGATATGGAAAGTTTTCCTCTCATTTTATATAAGGCCGAATGTTTCATGGAAGAAATGGGGCAAAATTGGAGTGAAGAGGGGCTGCTTCAAAGGAGAATTGCAAGGCACAATTCTCTAGAAACTCCCGCAGAACCAGGACGGTGTCCACGGCCAAAATGGGCACAATAATGAGAACAGAATAAATCAGGGAGGGCACTTGTGAAGGATATACGATCACTTACACAAACGGTCGGACAGTTCAAAGGCATCTAGTCACACTGTCTAGCCAGTAAGGAGAATATATCTTTTCGATGGAAGGTTCAAGGAGCATACTCTACCTATCCTATGAAATGCCTAACCGCAGTAACTATCACCAAGTCAACTCCGTGTCTGACGTGTGCTGCTGGACCATCAATCTCATTCATGTGGGGGATTGTTGGAAATATTAGATAAAATGGAGGAAATGGGCTGTTTTGAGCAGCCCACTTGAGAGGCAATTTTGAGTGGCTCGACTACGAGTCAAAGTCGGGACTTAGTTGGAATACGTAGTAATCCGTACGAGGTTTCCAAAACATGTAAGAACACTCAAAATGATTGAGGTATGAATGAGATATAATGTTCCAAAGTGAACCCTTTAGAAATGGGTTTGGGATGCTATCCCACATTGGAAAAAAAGAAAGGAGAAATTGTGAGTAGATGTGGACAAAGGCATGTTCAATAAGTGAGACATTTGTGGATGTGTGACTAGGCGTCCGTCGCGCACACACACACACACACGCGCGCCGCCGCCGCCGTCCGGCCGGCTCGGCTCGGCTCGGTTCGGGTCGGTCTCGGTCTCGGTCGAAGGGCGATTTGGGCGAAATGTCTCGGCGTCTCGAAGTTATCTTTTTACTGCAATTTTATTCGGTAAAATTTTATTTTACCGAAAATACCTCAATTAATAAATTCCGAATGTTTTGGATCCGGATAAAATCGAATTAAACAGATCTGGATAAGTATTGTGATACTAATCCTGATCGGTTTAGAGTTACTCCAGATACTAATTTCGATCGGTTTAGAGTTCTTCTAGATACCAATTTCGGTCGGTATAGAGTTCCTCCAGCACATGTCTCTCTCTCATCTTCACCTATAAATACAGATGTGAGGGGTCTTATTTTACACAGAAATTTCGTCCGTTTTTCACCCAATAAAATCCGACTTCGTTTTTTTTTTTCGAAAATAATTTCTTTTCGTAATTTTGGGTCGCGTCGGTGGTAGTTCAGATTTATTCTAGTTCGCTGAGGGTGCGATGATCGATTTATCAACGCATCGAGATGTTGTTTTATCCTGGGAGGCAGATGCTATACACTGTGGTGGAGGCGAATTTGCTTTAAGGAGACAGATTTTCTGGACTCAACATCGCCCCACATTCAGATTTACCTCATTTAATTAACTATATATATATATATTATTTAATGCTTTCGTCATTAACAAATCTGTCTCCTACTTTGTTCTTCTCAGATTTGCAGCACAGACAGGAGATTCAAAACATGCGATCCCTTAAGTCGTAATTTGACGGACACGGACGAGTCCAAGACAAGCTTTCGGATCTATAGGTATAATGGAAAATCATCAAATATTATACTTCATGGTATAATTATATGACTTCAAATTTATCGATATAATTTTTAGTAAATTATACCAACATTTGGTTCTATCGTTCTTGATATATTCTTCCTTGGTCTGTGCAACACATGCATCATTATCTTCAAACAATATTGTTGGATCTTTATTAACTGGTAATCCACTGGCTTCTTTAATGTGTTGAGTGATAGATCTAACACATACACATTCTCTACTTGCTTCGTGAAGAGCAATAACTTCAGCATGGTTTGAAGATGTAGCAACTAGTGTTTGCTTTTGGAAATGCCAGGATATTGCAGTACCACCGATCAAGAAAACATAACCAGTTTGTGATTTGTCTTTGTGGGGATCTGATAAATAACCTGCATCTGCAAAACCAGTTATTTCATCTTTTGAATCTTTGGGATAAAATAATCCTAAATCAATTGTTCCTTGGAGATAGCGAAGTATGTGTTTAATCCATTCCAATGTCTCCGTGTTGGACATGAGCTATATCTTGCCAATAGATTCGTAGCAAATGCTATATCTGGTCGCGTATAATTTGCAAGATACATAAGAGCTCCAATTGCATTCAAATATTGTACTTCAGGACCAAATACTTCTTCGTTATCTTCACAAGGACGAAATGGATCATTTTCAACATTACGTGTCCTATTTATCATTGGGATACTAAGCGGATTTGCCTTATCCATATTAAATCGCTTTAAGACCCTTTTTGTATAATCGGATTGGTGTACAAATGTTCCACTATGAAAGTGTTCAATTTGTAAACCAAGGTAATATTTGGTTTGTCTGAGGTCTTTCGTCTCAAATTCGCCTTTTAGATAATTAACCGCTTCTTGAATTTCATTAGGAGTCCCAATGATATTTAAATCATCAACATAGACAGCAATAATTACGAACCCAGTCGTAGTTTTCTTGATAAATACACATGGACACAATTGATCATTTACATATCCATTTTTCACTAAAAACTCTACTAGGCAATTATACCACATGAGCCCAGATTGTTTTAGCCCATACAATGATCGTTGTATTTTAATTGCACATAACTCCCTCGGTCTTGATCTTAGTGCTTCAGGCACTTTGAATCCTTCAGGAATTCTCATGTAAATATTAGTATCCAATGATCCATATAAATAGGCCATTACAACATCCATGAGGCGTATTTCTAGATTATTTGAAACTGATAAGCTAATCAAGTATTTAAAGGTAATAGCATCCATGACAGGAGAAGATGTCTCATCGTAATCAATTCCAGGTATTTGGGAAAAACCTTGTGCAACAAGACGAGCTTTGTACCTTACAATCTCATCTTTCTCATTTCGTTTACGAACGAAAATCCATTTGCATCCAATAGGTTTCACATCTTCAGGTGTGAGAACAATAGACCCAAATACCTTTGCTTATTAAGTGAATCTAATTCAGCCTGTATGGCACCTTTCCAACTGATCCAATCATGCCTCTTCTGACATTCAGATATAGATGTTGGTTCCAGATCTTCATTCACATTATCAATTTCTCGTCATATGGAATAACAAAACATGTCATCGATATCCTTCATTTCATTTTGGTTCCATATTTTTGCATTACTGATATAAATAATGGAGATCTCATGATTTTCTTCTTGCTGAAGGTTTTCTTCATCATTATGTGTTCCCTAATTTATTTCTTCGTGTGTTTCTTCCGGAACACATACACCTAATTTGGTTCCATCAGTTTTTCTACATTTATTCTTGTTTCGAGGGGTTTTATCATTGGAACCAACAGGCCTTCCACGCTTCAGGCATGTTTTGGATTCATTTGGCATATTTTCATTGGACTGCTCTTTTGGAACCTCAATCCGAGCAGGAGTATTTGTAGCAGCTATATGCGACTTTGTTACTCTTTTTGTGTCTGTAAATGCATCTAGTAATTGATTTGCTATATTCTGCAAGTGTATGATAATTTGAACTTCCAGTTCACGTTGCTTTGTGGGAGGATCAAGATACAATAATGATGATGTACACCACTGACTTTCTTTTCCCACTTGTTTCTCCTTTTCACCTAAGAGTGGAAATTCTTCTTTATTAAAATGACAATTAGCGAATCGAGTGGTGAAAATATCATCTGTTTTTGGTTCAATATATCTGATTATTGAGGATGAATTATATCCCACATAAATTTCTAATCTTCTTTGTGGCCCCATTTTTGTACATTGCAGTGGGGTAATTGGTACATATACAACACAATAAAAAATTCTAATATGTAAAATATTTGGTTCTTGACCAAATGCTAGCTGTAATGGGGAATATTCATGATGTGCACTTGGTCTAATACGAATTAGTATTGCAGCTTGCAATATAGCATGTCCCCATATAGAGATGGGGAGCTTTGTTCTCATCATTATTGGCCTGGCAATAAGTTGGAGACGTTTGATTAACGATTCAGCCAAACCGTTCTGTATATGAACATAAGCTACTGGATGTTCAACATCGATGCCCACTGCCATACAATAATCATTAAAGGCTTGATATGTAAATTCCCAACATTATCAAGTCGAATTGTGCTCTCAATTTGATTAATTGGGCAAGAAATCTGGCAAATGCCAAATTGCGAGTTGATAAAAGACATATGTGTGACCATCTTCTAGAAGCATCAATTAATACCATAAAGTATCGAAATAGTCCACAAGGTGGATGAATAGGTCCACATATATCACCATAAATTCTTTCCAAAAATATTGTTGATTCATTCCCAACTTTAGTCGGTGATGGTCTTATTATCAATTTACCTTGAGAACAAGCAACACAAGATAGTTCATGAGATTGAAAAATCTTCTGGTTTTTTAATGGATGACCACTAGAATTCCCAATAATTTTCCGCATCATTATCGAACCGGAATGTCCTAACCGATCATGCCAAACTTTGAATGTTTCAGCAAACTTCGGGTTTACTGTGTTATACGATTTCAAATATTTTTATATCAGTATAGTACAACCCAGATGATAGAGAGGGTAATTTTTCCAACACACACTTACTTCCGGAAGTGCTTGAAGTAATACAAAGATATTCATTGTTGGCCACTAAGTATATAGGATACAGCTTGGAAAGTGTTTTAAACAACAAGCTGTACGGTTTTCAAATCTGAGTGCGTAGCGGAAGTCTTGTTTAAAGTAAGTTGCTGTAAATACAGCAACTAGAAATGAACTGTATACTTAAAATTAATCATAGATATTAAACAATAAATACAGAAGGTAAATGACACGGTAATTAAAGTGGTTCGAGGTAAACCCCTCTACGTCCACTGGTCCTCCACACAGGAGTGAAAATATTTAATATAAATACTACGTACACAACTACGTATTTATAATCAAACCTAATCAATATATCGTTCACACAGATTGATATAATGATCTTAGCCTTCAACCGTTCACACAGATTGGTTTAAGCTTTCACTTGACTAGCTTCTTCACACACAGTTCCTAAGCTTCGCCTCTTCAATGCAAGTCCATCACACACAGTTCAGGAATAGCAAGGTTTCTCAGTCCACACAGGGCTGATGGATTTTGTTCAAGGATAGAACAATGTTTGAACAACAGCTTTGACTTTCTGAGCTTTTAGCTGATGATGTGTTATTCACGGTTTGAGAATAGCAGTATGCTTTGGGAGATATGTTTGCTCAGATGTATATGATGATAACTTCGTTTTTGGTTGATTTCGTCATTCGGTTAATCAGTTCCATGATCTTAAAACTCTGGGGATATATATATAGCCTTCTTGAATATATCCGTTGATATAGATCCATTGAGCAAAAGTCTGTTCCAACGGGATGATGTGTTTGAATAAACACGATCCGGATTTTGTGCTTGATTGAAGATCTCTGACGGCCTAATATTTAAATACTTTATCCTTCAGTATTTAAATATATCTTCTTAAACGGGACTTTGACTTTAGAGAATAACAAAGATTCCTTCTTGTCCTGTTTGGATTCTGTATGGAATGATAGCTGTATTGTCGTTTCGAGACAGCTTCCATACTTAGTCTTATGAGACTCCTTTGCTGTATGATTGATTCACTGTATGCTGGAACTATGAGAAGTCTTCGATACACGTTGACACCTTTGATCAGCTTTTCGATACAGCTTTTTGCTGTATGCTAGATTGGCACATTGTCAAAACATTCTATCAAAACTTTCGATACAGGGATTGTTTATCCCAACAATTTCGATACAGGGATTGTTATCCCAACAGTTTCCCCCTTTGTGATAATTTGCCAAGTCTTTCCAAGTCTTCCTTTTAAAAAAACCTTTTGATGTTATCCAAACATCCTTGATGATGCCAAAACTTTGACACTTAGCATCTTGAAGAAGGGCAGACTTCTTGGTCTTCTGATCGAATGTTCTGGCCTTCAGCATTTGGCCTAATACTAAGAACTGCTCGTAGGCAAGTTCAGCTTTTATCAAAAGAGTATTACATCTGTAAACTTATGATTGGCGCGCAGGCACAATCTTACATTGTATTCTAGATACATACAACTTAAACTATGAACTGTTCGCAGACAAGTTCTTACAGCTTATGTATTAAAACAAGTTTCATACTTGTATACAGCAAGAATAAATTAAGTGTTTGTAAACATACAAGAACACAGTAAATTACGAGTTGTAATCTTTCAAGACAGGCAAATATTTTATTGATATTGAAACAAAGAGTACAATATGTTGCTATTTTGACAATAAAATTACAGAAATAATAATACAACAAGGAATTTAACTCCTGTAATCTGAGTGTCTCCATGGCCTTTTAGGGTCATTCTTGGTATTTTTCCACCAGTTCTCATGAGCGTCTCTGTCTCGTCAAATATAAGGCTCGACCTTCATACGACTTATCGAAGACTAGGATCCAATCTTCTGGATGGGTAACCAAGTTGTTACGAAATTTGGTTAACGCAAGTGCACGTTGTCCTAATCAAGTAATAAAGTGGTAAGAAAGTATCGTTCCCTCGAGGACTGACTCACTAATTACTGATTTATTCGTATTCTAATTTTATTCGAACTATCGAAATTTGAGGTGCAAGTAATAATTAAAGCAAATTAATAAAAGAATAAATAGTAAAATCGATTGTTCGAAGAGAGAAAATCAAATAGGGAATTAATCTAGGATTGTGAATCTACCTCGGTTTATCCGAATTACTCTTGATTTATATGAATTAAGTGATTTCCCAATTTATTGAAGGCGAAGATTGCTAAAATACTCTAGTGCCTGTCCCGAGGTCAATAAAATTTTCTAAGGCGAATAACACACTCTATTCCTAGGTGAATTAATTCGACAATAGGTAAAAAGTACGAAATCTTCAGAAATGCCACGTAATTCCTATGAGTATATTCCTATCTCACAAGATAAAACGGTTCTCACCAATTTTTCCTACCAACTCTCCTCTCCCGATTCGAGTTAGGTAATCAAAACAAATCAATCATAGGCCACACAATTGACAGTAATTAAAACAATTGGGAAAACTCAATAAAAAAGGAAATATATTTTAATAAAGCAAAATCAAAAGTAAATTCGTCAAAATCTCGATTTCATCAAAATCCTAGAATAGGGTTCTAGCCTGACATGCTAGAAAATAAGAATACAAAAAGAATTAAAGAAAGCATAGAAATCAAACGCAGACGAAGAACTTGGATTCCTCCGTTCTCTAGCTTCCGCTCTTTGTTTCTTGATGTTTTCTCCTTCTCCTCGATGATCCTTTTTTTCTGACCTTTTATCCCTATTTATAATTTTCATTCGTCTCCAAAACGCGTCCGGGGATTAGGTCGAAAACGGGCTTCAGAACGGCTCAGAAACGCGACAAAATCAGCATAACCGCCCCGTGGGCCGCGGCTCGGTAAGTGCGTGCCGCGGCCCCTGATGCTCAGCGCCATATGCCTGGGCGCAATTTTCTTCATGGCCGCGGCTCATCTTTTACGTGCCGCGGCCCCCGGTACAGTGTGCTCGGCGCCTTGCTAGTGTCGTGCGTGTGACGCAGCCTGCTTTCCTTGTGCCGCGGCCCCAGGCCAAAAATTGTCGTTTTGGCCCGTTTTTCGCCGTTTGAGCTTCCGAACTCCAATTTTCTACAAAACATATAAAGATAGTGCATTAAAAGCTCATTTATGAAGATTTAGACTCAAAATGGATATAAAATAATGATAAATAAGCACATAAAAATACGTCTAACAAATACCCCCAAACTTGAGCCTTTGCTTGTCCTCAAGCAAAAAATCAATTTCAAATAAGAAGTATCGTGAATGATCGTGCAAATCCATAACAACTTAATCAATACTACCCTGAAAATCTCAAAGAATTACAACTTGGACCGGACTTACCCACTTGCTATCAGAAATAGGAAAGATCATACCTGCGTCGAGGAGTTTTAAAACTTCGACTTTTACCACCTCTTTCATATTTGGATTTAAACGGTGCTAATGTTCCACAGATGGTTTGTAGTCTTCCTCCATCAAAATTTTGTGCATGCAAATGGACGGGCTGATTCCCTTAATATCCGCAATAGACCATCCGAGAGCAGATTTGTACTCCCTCAAAACTCTCAATAATTTCTCCTCTTGATCCCACGCTAAAGTGGCCGAAAGAATGACTGGCAAGGAATCGTCGGGTCCCAAGAATGCATATTTTAAGTGGCTCGGCAGCTGTTTGAGTTCTAGCTTTGGGGGTTTCTCGATTTATGGGACGGGTCGAGTTGATGAACTTCCTAGCTCCTCACATGGTCGACGAGTGAAAAATGGCGGGGACGCATCCATGTGTCGTACATAGGCTAAATGCTCTGAATTTAATTCGGAAGCAGACCCAACTAAAACGGACTCCAGTGAATCGGATGGATAATTCTCTCGAAAGGCTCTACTTACACACGAGTTAATGACGTCAACTTGGAAACAATTTTCAGCATCACTAGGATATTTTAAGGATCGAAAGATATTGAACGTTACTTGCTCCTCTTGAACTCGTAGAGTAAGCTTCCTTTTTTCCACATCGATCAAAGTTTGGCCGGTTGCCAAAAATGGTCTTCCCAAAATAATTGGGATGTCGTGGTCCTCCTCCATGTCGAGCACAATGAAATCGGCCGGAAAAATGAATTTATCGACCTTGACTAAGACGTCCTCTATTACTCCCCTCGGATATTTGATAGATCTATCGGCTAATTGCAAAGAGACCATCGTCGACTTGGCTTCTCCAATATCCATCTTCTTAAAAATAGAAAGGGGCATAAGATTAATACTAGCACCGAGATCACATAACGCTCTATCAAAAGACGAATTCCCAATGGTGCATGGAATAGTAAAGCTTCCCGGATCCCTCAATTTGAGTGGGAGCTTCTTTTGTAGAATAGCATTGCACTCCTCCATCAATGCGACTGTCTCATACTCCTCGAGCTTTCTTTTGTTTGATAAGATTTCTTTCATGAACTTCACATAACTCGGCATTTGTTCCAAGGCGTCGGCAAATGGAATGTTGATATGTAGCTTCTTGAAGACATCAAGAAATTTAGAGAATTGCTTATCCAATTTATGCTTTTGCAGACATTGTGGGAATGGAATTTGTGGAGTGGGATGAGTAGTCGACACTGCCTTTGGCTTGGGCGCTTCGTCCTTTTCTTTCTCACTGTGGTCGCTCTTGTCCTTGTTGTTGGTAGGCTGCACTTTCAGCTCCTTTCCGCTTCATAGCTCGATTTCTTGCACGTTTTCCTTTGGGTTCATTTTGGTGGCGCTGGGTAGTACACCTTGAGGTCGAGAGGACAATAGATTTGCAATCTGCCCCATTTGTACTTCCAAGTTTCGGATGGAGGCGGAATGATTTTGCAAGGTAGTCTCAGTGCGGGTCATGTTGGCTCATATTAGCCGCCATTTGAGCAAGAGCATCTTCCAAGGATACCTTTGGTGTTTGAGGGGAGCTGCTGTGGGGGCTGCGTGAATTGAGCTTGCGGAGGTTTTAAAGCTTGCCCGTTCTTCCACGAAAAATTTGGGTGATTTCGCCACCCTTGATTGTATGTGTTGGAATACGGATTGTTCTACCGATTCCCGTTCCCCACAAACTGAGCTTGCTCCATCGGAGGTTGCTCGAAAGGATTTCCGACTTGACACTCTGCGCTAGGATGAGACCCGTTACCCCAATTACATGATTCTGTGGTAACGGTGGTAGGAGCATATGAAAAAGCTTGCAATTGCTGAGTTAGCGCTGCGACTTGAGCTGATAGTGTAGAGATCGGATCGTTGTCGGAAACTCCCATAACTCGCTTTGGGTTCACTCGTTCGGAAGGCCACTGATAAGCATTTGCAGCCATCGCCTCCAATAGAGAATGAGCTTCCGCCATAGTCTTTCCCATTAACGCTCCTCCAGCAGCTGCATCAACAAGAGTGCGTGTAGAAGCACTCAATCCGTTATAGAATATCTAAATTTGCAACCAATCAGGTAGTCCATGGTGTGGGCATCTCCTTAGCAGAACCTTGTATCGCTCCCAAGCTTCATGAAGCGACTCTATATCAAATTGCCCGAAAGTAGTTATCTCGTTCCTCAGTGTTGGTCCACTAAAAGTATACAGGATACAGCTTGGGAAATATTTAAGCAACAGGCTGTATGGTTTTCGAATCTGAGTGCGTAGCGGGAGTCTTAAAACAGTAAGTTGCTGTCGATACAACAACTCGGTCTAATCTCCTGTCATCTTGGTGCGTACAGGGTTTTGCAGTGTATACTTGTATAAATCACAGTTATGAAAACAGTAATGGCGAAAGGTAAATAACACAGTATTTAAGTGGTTCGAGGTAAACCCCTCTACGTCCACTGGTCCTCCACACAGGAGTAAAACGTTTCTTATAAATACTGCGTACACAACTACGTATTTATAACAACACACAATCAATATATCGTTCACACAGATTGATATAAAGATCGTTGCTTTCAACCGTTCACATAGATTTGGTTGAAGCTTCCTTCTTGACTTGCTTATTCACACACAGTTCCAAAGCTTCGTCCTTATTCGTCCCACACAGGTCAGAATAACTTGTTGAGTTCACACAGAGCTCAGTTTTTACACAAAGGTAAAAGGTGGGTAACCAGGTAAGAACAGCAACTTTGAATATGGAGTTCTTGAGCTGATGATGGCTGTTCAAGATGTTGAGCACTGTATGACTCTTTGATCTGAATTGCAGAAAGCTTCTGGAGATATGTTTTGCTCTGATGTATATAATAATAGCTTCGTCACTTGGTAACTGATCTTCAACACCTTGATGAGATATATATAGTATTCTGAATAATATATCCGTTGAGATAGATCCGTTGAACAAGATTCTGTGACAACTTGATAGTTGACTTGAATAGACCAGGATCCGGATATTGCGGGAATTGAAGATCTTTGTCGGCTTCAGTATTTAAATACTTTAACCTTTCAGTATTTAAATACTTCTTTTATCAAACGGGACTTGACTTTAGCGAATACTAAAGATTCCTTTCCAAACGGTCTTCAGTCCTGTTTCGATGTGAATGCTGTATCCAATTGTGCTGTAGACATATTGGAGTAGTCCGATGCTGTATTGAAGGATGCTGTATTGAGGGGCAGCTTCCATATTTGGCGTTTACTAAGACTTTGTTGTTGTATCTTGAGAGCTAGCTGTATGCTGGTGCTATGAGAAGGTCTTCGATACAGGATTGACAACTTCGATTGGACTTTTAATACAACGGTTTGCTGTATGCTGGGCATTGTTGTTTGGTAATTATCAAAACAACATTATTTTTCCCAACAATTTCCCCCTTTTTGATAATTTCCAAAACTTGTTGATGATTCCAAAACTTTGATTCCAAAACTTCTTTTAAGCTAAAACAATTTCTCCTTCTTTTAGATAACCACTTGTTGGTAATTTGAGAGGACTTCGATACAGGAGATGTTTATCCCCACTATTTCCCTCTCTTTTTGATAATGTCTTGAGCAGACTTCTTGATCTTCTGTCAAACGATCTGGTCTTCAGCACTTAGTCTAAAAGAAATGTGAACTGCTCGCAGGCAAGTTCTAAAGAAGGTCGGCCAAATTCCAGTCGTGGAATCACCTATTGCTCAAACTTTTGACATGTATGGTGAGCTTATTGCTAAAACCTGTGCCAAATTCCAGTCGTGGAATCACCTATTACTTACCTCGGGTGGCAGACTTGAACTTATTAAAACTACCCTGAGCTCTATTCCTTTCTATTGTCTCCAAGTCCTTAAACCCCCTAAAAATGTCATTATCTTCTTCGAACGGCTTTTTAACAAATTTCTTTGGGGTTCCAACGACAATAGAAAGAGACTTCATTGGGGAGCTTGGCTTAAGCTTTGTTACCCTAAGGAAGAAGGTGGTCTTGGCTGTAGGAGTCTGGGGGACATCATTAAAGCGGCTGAAATTAAACTTTGGTGGCGGTTTCGTACCTCATCTAATATTTGGACCCAATTCATGAAGGCTAAGTATTGTAAACGTCTCCACCCCATGGTGGTTAAATCCAACCCCAATGACTCTCCTACATGGAAAAATCTTTGTGACATTTGTTCCTTAGCTGATAAATGGATTTTTTGGTATATTGGTGATGGCGATATCTCGTTTTGGCACGACAATTGGTGTGACTTTAGCCCGCTGTCCCAATGGGCCTCTAACCCCCGGCTAAACACCACCATTAACCATCTTTGGACTTCACACGGGTGGGATCGATCAAAACTTCTCTCCGTCATTCCCTCGGATCTTGGGGATTATGTTATGGCCTTTCCCACTCATGTTGAGTCGGGACTTATCGCTAATAAGGCCGTTTGGAAACTTACCTCCCACGGCGGTTTTTCCTTTAAAAGTGCGTGGGAGGCTATCCGCCAACATCATGATACTCATCTTATTTTAAAACATTGTTGGAATCAAATTATTACCCCTACTATGTCGTTTTTCATGGTTAGACTTTTGAAAAAATGGATTCCCACTCCGGACGGCCTTAGATCGAGGGGCATAATTGCTGATAATTCTTGTTTTTGTTGTGATAGCACCGAGGACCTGCCTCATCTTTTTCTTAATGGTCCGATCGCATCTTCGGTTTGGGCCAACTTTTGTACCTTATTGGGCATCCCTCTTTTACAAACCAGATCTATTACTTTAGTTATGTCCCATTGGTTTAATAAAGCCTCGGGTGCTATCCACATTTTACGCATCATTCCTATACTCATTCTGTGGTTTATTTGGTGCTCTAGGAATGACATGCGGGTCAAGAAGATTCCGTTCATGGCTCAGCTTGCGATCCAATTTGGGACTTCCTGTTCATGATTAAAGGCCACAAATGCATTCCGCCGCGGGCCTGGCTAGGCGCCCCGGCTCTTTCAGATATTTTGGGTCTTCATTTCTGCCCCTGCAATTTTATTAATAATTTTGCATGTAATTGTAAAAACAAAAAAAAAAGAAAAAAATCTACATAGTGAGATGGGTCAGGCCGACTCCTGGGACAACCAAAATCAACACGGACGGGGCCTCAAAAGGAAACCCCGGGGAGTCGGCTGTGGGGGGGATTGCTAGGAATTTTTTGGGCGAACCTATCTTTGCTTTTCACGAATTTATCGGCATCCATTCTAATAATTTTGCCGAACTTTTTGCTATTTGGAGAGCGCTGGACCTTTGCCACGACAGAAACATTCGTAAGGTTTGGGTTGAGATGGACTCGGCCATTGCCCTTTCTCTAGTCAACTCGCCTAACAAGGGTAATTGGCAAGTGCTAAACATCTGTCACAAAATTGCATCATTCAGGCGTGTCATGGATATCTCATTCTCTCACATTTATCGGGAAGGGAACACCATTGCGGACCACCTGGCTAATGAAGGTTATAAGTTCAAAAATTTTCACCTTTATAGCCCGTCTGATCTGCCCGGGAAGATTAATGGCTTGATTAGGCTCGATAAAAATAATTTTCCATATGTTAGGTTTAAATAATCTCCTCGTCTGTTATTGTCGTTAATTGGGGCGTGTAGAGGGGCTCGTCCTCCCTCAATCTCTTTGGGCGTGTAGTGGGCCTCGTCCCCCCACATTTCTGGTCCATTTATTAAATTTCGGTTTTTTTTTTTTTTTTTTAAAAAAAAAGTTCTAAAGCAATAGCATCTAACAGGGAAGTGTACTACATCTTAAACTTATGATTGGCGCGCATGCACAATCTTACAGTGTGATCTAGTTGAGTACAACTTAACCTATGAACTGTTCGCATACGAGTTCTTACAGCAATACACAATAAAATAAACTTATCAATCATAATTGATGTCCTGTAAGTACTGTATCCGTGAATAATACAGCGTTCCCCTTTAAAAGGTACATACAGGTTTCAATTCTTACATTAATGTTAGGATTAACACTGTATTCATGGGTCGTACTGTATTCCCCGTTAATTAATGCACACATCAGCTGTAGGGAGGTTTCATATGTATTTGTTCACTACAGTGCTGTATTGACGGTTCTGAGTGTACAGTTAATTAATGGCAGATACTGTATTCTTGGGTCTTACAGCATTCCCCCTCACTTAATGAGTAAAAGCATAAAAACTTACAGGGATTTCTGGCTGTAGCGTTCTCAATTCTTGTTGAAGCATAGAGATCAAGTATATTTGGGTCCTGGTGTGATAGTGCCTTTCGGTACCCAAATTTGCCGGACAACAATTTGTTTGTTGTAGGCTACTTTTGGTCCATTATTTCGATATCTACGTAGGGCAGGCACGTAGTCGTTGTAATCATGATAATTATAATGCATGAAAAATCGAGAATTATAGTTGTTATTCCAGTACGATTGTCGTCTCGGAGGTGGAGCCATTTTCTTTGGCCTAACAGCTTGCCTTCTGGATCTCCAGTTGGATTCCCAACGCTGTTGTTTATACTGCGCTGCGACCTGTTTTCTTGATGGATAACGGGGCTCCTGTATCCAATACCTAGGCGCGCTGTACTGAGAGTACTGCCGTACGGGCCTTGGATAATTCGATACAGCCTTCCCTCTGAACGGATGTTGGCGCTTATGATATGCTTGTGGAGCATGCTGTGGATTGCGCCTTTCAGGTCTGAATGGCTGAGGATTCCGATGTCTGGAATAGGATTGCGAGGGCGGAATAGCAGCCTTTGCTGTTCGCGGTGCAACGGGTTCCTTCACAGGACTCAGAATTTCCTTCGATACAGGAATGGATTCCTCACTCCTGACGAATACCGTACTAGATTTTTCTTTGTTGGAGAACGAGTTGTACCCTAAGCCACGTTTATCATGAGCATATTGCCTAGTGCTTAGGATCTCTTCCATTCTATTAGAGGATTTCTCGAAAGAGTTCAAGATTATCTCTAATTCTCCTTCACGTTTCTCGAGATATTTTACTTTGGCTTCGAGTAGAGCCAAATCATTTGTCTTGCTTTCAAGATGAGACTTAGTCTCATTTATATCGTGAGCAAGTTGATGATTGCTCTCCATGAGTTTTTCTAAATTGATTTTGCTGTTTTCGCAGTCGACAGACATATTTTCGTAATTATCCTTCAGCAAGTCGTTTTCTTCCTTCAGCTCTAAGTTAGAAATTTCAAGATGGATGTTTTCTCTTTTCAATATCTCATGGGCCTTTTGAATGTTATTAAATTCATTCAACATGTTTTCAAAGGTATGAGATGCATTTACAGGAATAGTTGAGGTAGAGCTTACCTCATCATCATCGCCGTCTTCATTTTCCTCTTTAACTTCGGCCATAGAGCACATGTAGGCTCTATCTTCTAGCTCATCATCTGACGAGTCACTGTCAGTGACCACCTGAATACACTCTTCGGTCTTTGTTGATGCGGGTGGAGCTTTTGATTCTCCAATGAAGGCCTTGAGTTTGTTCTTCATCCTGTTTCTCCAGTCATCAAACTCATTAATGTGAAACATAGGTACCTTGCTTATTAATGAGGTATCCATATGTGAGGAAATAGGAAAGATAAGTTGTTTTCGAAAAAATAAGTGATTTTAAGGATCTGATTCAGTTAAAAATACGACTGATTCTTTTTAGAATCAACCGCTCCGATACCAATTGTTGGTCCACTAAAAGTATACAGGATATAGATTGGGAAATGTTTAAGCAACAGGCTGTATGGTTTTCGAATCTGAGTGCGTAGCGGAAGTCTTAAAACAGTAAGTTGCTGTCGATACAGCAACTCGGTCTAATCTCCTGTCAGCTTGGTGCGTACAGGGTTTTGCAGTGTATACTTGTATAAATCACAGTTATGAAAACAGTAACGGCGAAAGGTAAATAACACAATATTTAAGTGGTTCGAGGTAAACCCCTCTACGTCCACTGGTCCTCCACACAGGAGTAAAACGTTTCTTATAAATACTGCGTACACAACTACGTATTTATACCAACACACAATCAATATATCGTTCACACATATTGATATAAAGATCGTCGCTTTCAACCGTTCACACAGATTTGGTTGAAGCTTCCTTCTTGACTTGCTTCTTCACACACAGTTCCAAAGCTTCATCCTTATTCGTCCCACACAGGTCAGAATAACTTGTTGAGTTCACATAGAGCTCAGTTTTTACACAAAGGTAAAAGGTGGGTAACCAGGTAAGAACAACAGCTTTGAATATGGAGTTCTTGAGCTGATGATGGCTTTTCAAGATGTTGAGCACTGTATATCTCTTTGATCTAAATTGCAGAAAGCTTCTGGAGATATGTTTTGCTATGATGTATATAATAATAGCTTCGTCACTTGGTAACTGATCTTCAACACCTTGATGAGATATATATAGTCTTCTGAATAATATATCCGTTGAGATAGATCCGTTGAACAAGATTCTGTGACAACTTGATAGTTGACTTGAATAGATCAGGATCCGTATATTGCGGGATTTGAAGATCTTTGTCGACTTCAGTATTTAAATACTTTATCCTTTCAGTATTTAAATACTTCTTTTTTCAAACGGGACTTGACTTTAGCGAATACTAAAGATTCCTATCCAAACGGTCTTCAGTCCTGTTTCGATGTGAATGCTGTATCCAATTGTGTTGTAGGCATATTGGAGTAGTCCGATGCTGTATGGAAGGATGCTGTATTGAGGGGCAGCTTCCATATTTGGCGTTTACTAAGACTTTGTTGCTGTATCTTGAGAGCTAGCTGTATGCTGGCGCTATGAGAAGGTCTTCGATACAGGATTGACAACTTCGATTGGACTTTCGATACAGCGGTTTGCTGTATGCTGGGCATTGTTGTTTGGTAATTATCAAAACAACATTATTTTTCCCAACACTCAGTCTCGCTGTCTTTGACGGTGGAAAGAACTTAGCCAGAAAGGCTTGTGCTAATTCCGCCCAAGGCGGTAATGAATTCAACCAAAACTTGGCTTTATCCCTTAGAGAGAAAGGGAAAAGCCGCAGACGAATAGCATCATCGGTGACACCATTATTCTTGAAGGTGTCACATATCTCGAGAAATGAAGCGATGTGTGCGTTGGGGTCATCATTCGCCAGTCCACAAAAATTGGCTTGCTTGCACCATCTGAATAATAGCCGGCTTAATCTCAAAGTTGTTCGCTTGGATGGTTGGACGCCGAATCCCCGAGAAGTTTGCATTGATTTGTGGCATTGCATAATCACGGAGTGCCAATGCCGGTTGAGCTGGCTGCATAGGGTTGTCTCCTCCGTGATTTTCTGCGTTATAACTATCGGCCATGTTGTCCTTCGTCGGTAGCTCACACTTTTCCTTCTTGTTTTTCCGAAGAGTGCGCTCGAGTTCAGTATCCAAAGGTAGTAGGCCTTCGTTACCGAATTTTCTCATGCACTAACCAGAAATTCCTGAAAGGACAACAAATAAAAAAAATTTAAACGAAAATAAAATAATGTTCAAATTAAGACTCGAAATACTGAAATCGATATTAGTAAAACAATCAGTCCCCGGCAACGGCGCCAAAAACTTGTTACGAAATTTGGTTAATGAAAGTGCACGTTGTCGTAATCAAGTAATAAAGTGGTAAGAAAGTATCGTTCCCTCGAGGACTGACTCACTAATTACTGATTTATTCGTATTCTAATTTTATTCGAACTATCGAAATTTGAGGTGCAAGTAATAATTAAAGCAAATTAATAAAAGAATAAATAGTAAAATCGATTGTTCGAAGAGAGAAAATCAAATAGGGAATTAATCTAGGATTGTGAATCCACCTCGGTTTATCCGAATTACTCTTGATTTATATGAATTAAGTGATTTCCCAATTTATTGAAGGCGAAGATTGCTAAAATACTCTAGTGCCTCTCCCGAGGTCAATAAAATTTTCTAAGGCGAATAACTCACTCTATTCCTAGGTGAATTAATTCGACAATAGGTAAAAAGTACGAAATCTTCAGAAATGCCACGTAATTCCTATGAGTATATTCCTATCTCACAAGATAAAACGGTTCTCACCAATTTTTCCTACCAACTCTCCTCTCTCGATTCGAGTTAGGTAATCAAAACAAATCAATCATAGGCCACACAATTGACAGTAATTAAAATAATTGGGAAAACTTAATAAAAAAAGGAAATATATTTTAATAAAGCAAAATCAAAAGTAAATTCGTCAAAACCTCGGTTTCATCAAAATCCTAGAATAGGGTTCTAGCCTGACATGCTAAAAAATAAGAATACAAAAAGAATTAAAGAAAGCATAGAAATCAAACGCAGACGAAGAACTTGGATTCCTCCGTTCTCTAGCTTCCGCTCTTTGTTCCTTGATGTTTTCTCCTTCTCCTCGATGATCCTTTTTTTCTGACCTTTTATCCCTATTTATAATTTTCATTCGTCTCCAAAACGCGTCCGGGGATTAGGTTGAAAACGGGCTTCAGAACGGCTCAAAAACGCGACAAAATCAGCATAACCGCCCCGTGGGCCGCGGCTCAGTAAGTGCGTGCCGCGGCCCCTGATGCTCAACGCCATATGCCTGGGCGCAATTTTATTCATGGGCCGCGGCTCAGCTTTTACGTGCCGCGGCCCACGGTACAGTGTGCTCGGCGCCTTGCTAGTGTCGTGCGTGTGTCGCGGTCTGCTTTCCTTGTGCCGCGGCCCTAGGCCAAAAATTGTCGTTTTGGCCCGTTTTTCGCCGTTTGAGCTTCCGGACTCCAATTTTCTACAAAACATATAAAGATAGTGCATTAAAAGCTCATTTATGTAGATTTAGACTCAAAATGGATATAAAATAATGATAAATAAGCGCATAAAAATACGTCTAACACAAGTCACATTGTCTATGCTTAGACTTCATCTATTGTTGGAGCGGGAGCGTTCCTTCTTCGAACTTTTTCTTATATTCCTCAGCGGCTTCCTGTACCGTCCTGCATCTGTTAAATAAAGAAGATTCCCTGATAAGAACTACGAAGTATCTTAGCAGTTCATTCTTCCTCCAGTTTTTGATTTCTTCTGTAGTAGGCTGTCGGTTGGCTGGTAGGTTCATAGCTTGCGGTTTTCGAACGAGGTTCTTCCAAGGAAACATAGGGTCCTGGAATTCTGGGCGATCTCCCTGTATTCTAACATTTGGAGATGAAATGCGGGCAATATCAGCAGTGATGCTGTCTTCAAAAGGGGCTAGCATTTCCTTCTCTTGCTCAAGCCTAGTTCTCCTTGCAGCTTCCCTCGCTTCTTCCCCCTTTTTGGCGTCATCAAGGTATGACACCTTCTCATCAAGGCGTTCTAGGATTTGCATAGCAGCATCCTATTTCGTCTCAAAACTTGTCATTTTCTCAACCAGGGAGGTGAGCACCTGCGACATATCTTGAACTTTCTTGTCGTGGGCTCGAAGCTGGGAACCGGATTCAATCATAGCTGATGCTGTCTTGGCCTCGGACACGCGTAGCTTAGATTGTTCTTCTCTCAGGATCTTCTCCTGTCGTTCTTGCAATTGGCTTAGGGGGCCTGCTTGAAGACTGATGGCAAGATTCTGAAGGCTTCTTCCACTCGGGAAACTTCATGCCTTAGACCTGTCATCTCTTCAATGGCTGATTGGTGCATCCAATCAAGAGCTTTTTCAACAGAATATAGAGCGCTGACGGCTTCCTGGATGAAAACTGTTTGAAGGCCAAGAGCATGTAATCGCTCTTTCCTTGTGGCAGTCCTAGGAGAATCTGTCTTGGCGGAATCTTCAACTCCATTCAACCATCTCAAGTTCACATTGGGACGTGAATTGAGTTGGACATCCTCAGGTTTTATACTGTCATCGGATACCAAGATAGTTGAAGTTTCGGGAGCATCAGAGGGTGGCTCGGTGACAGGGGTTGATGATTTATCTTGTTCGGCAGTGGGTTCTGAAGATAAAGGTACAAGGGGGACTGATTCCTCTTGCTGTCTCTCAGCTTCCGCCTGCTCCGACAGAGGGACTGATTCCTCATGCAGGATGGCGTTGGGTTCTTCTTCGGCTTGGGCGGCGACAGGCTTGGGTGCCTGTTGGGTAGCCGGTTGATCCACGGCGACAGGCTCGGGTGCCTGTTGCGAAACTGATTGTTCCTCCGTGACATGAGGGACTGAATCCTCATTGTCGGGAACAATGTCTTGCTGTTGCGAAGGGGACTCATGAAGACTTGATGTCCCTTCACCATTTTGTTGTTGAAGCTGGGAGAATTCTTTTTCTCTAGCTTCCTCACGACTCATCGCCAGACCTGCCTGAAAGGCGGCGGCGTCGTCGTCTGAGTCATGGTCTGATTTTGGACTTTTGGGAGATTCCACGGACTTAGCTTTTCCTTTCTTTCGTGCTTCGGCTTTATCCAAAAGATGGCTCTCAATTAGCTCTCTACAGCATAGGTTGTCCCATTGGATCAGGATTGTAACATCTGGAGCATTCGTCACTTCTAAAACAAATCTTTCTTCGTTGCTCCATTCGCTCCAGTTGTACAGGGTGTCGTACGGAGCAAGTATGTAATTCTTCCATTGGACAAACCTTTCAAATGCCTGTTCGATTTGCACAGAAAGTAGGGTTTTGTTAATAATTATGTCCGGGGAGGGGCTGCGTACAGCGCCTGGGTCCGCTGTATGCACGGGTTCCTCTACAGGTATGGGATCCTGTATCGGAGAGGGATCCCTTACAGGGGTTGGTACCCTGATGGGAGATGGATCCTTAACGGGTGTGGAATCCCGCATAGGAAAAGTAGCTTTTGGCTCCAAAGTGGCAGCCAACTCGCCAGAGTCTTGAAAGTTGGCAGATGTCTGAGCATCAGTCATAGCCTCCAAAGGCTCAGGATCTACTGTCGCGACAGTAGCAGTCATCTCTTCCACAGGGGTTGTTCCCTGGGGGCTCGATACAGTGGGTTGGGCCGTTGAAGGAGCATCCTCGGAGATTTCCGAAGCTTTAACTTTTGTGAGTCTCCTTAACTTCCTTTTCGTCTTATCAATGGGAGTTTTGCTGTGAGATCTTTTCCTTTTCTTTGAGGTCTCCTCGCTCTGAGACTTCAAAGACATGTCCCTCGGATCGGCAGAAGGGGCAATTTTCGAACGAAAGGTCTGTTTGCAATCAGGGGTCACTACACCAGAATCACGATTTTGTGACTGCTTAAATCACAAATGGCAAAAATAATACAAATGATCACATAAAATCACTAAATACAAGTTTTTTTGTGATCACAAAAATGATCACAAAACAGTGACAAAACCTCATTTATATGACTTTGAAATACCACTTTTTATGGCAGTCACAAATATCATTTATGACTGTCATTAGCAGTCACGAATTTCCACTTTTGTGACAGTTATTAGCAGTCACGAATTTCAACTTTCGTGACTTCCATGGACAGTCACAAATATTATTTTTCTTGACTATCTTGTGACTATTTTTAGAAGTCACAAATGTTGAAAAAAATACAAAAAAAAAATAGTAAAATCTCATTTTTATCTGAATGCAATCTAATTACTTTTCACAATGAATTCATAATACAATCCAAACATATTTCTCAAAGTATTCACACAACACTCCAATTAATTTTTACAAGACATATAAAAATCACAATTTAATCCCTTGAGCTGAAAAGAAAAAATTCAGAACTCTATATAGATTTTTATTAGTCCTTCCATATAAATGAAGATAAAATATATATTATAATACATCTTAAACACACTGAAACATACAGAGGAATGAGAAAAGTGAAACAGAAAATTAAGTATGATTGTGGTTCATAACATAGTTTACCTTTATGTAAAACAACTAACTAAATTAGAGCATAAACTACTAAAGTAATAGAAATAGAGCACAAATATTTTGATTTACAAGTTTCATTATACAAACATCAAGAGAATCAATATGATGACTAAAGAAGATCCAGGAACCAGATTTCATGTTCTGTGGTTTAATCTCTCAAAAGCATACATACTATCACACATTTCTCCCTTCTCAGGCACAAAAGAGTACTATGCACGGGAAAACCACAAGAAAGCCTCTAAAGAGTATAGCATGAAGAAAAAAAGAAACAAACTGTCTAATAGTGACATTAGATAACCGAGTCGTTAAGTCTGCCTCTGCTGTGTGTCTCTAATTCCAGG
The DNA here is from genome assembly GCA_033398695.1 of Orobanche coerulescens. Classification (NCBI taxonomy): domain Eukaryota; kingdom Viridiplantae; phylum Streptophyta; class Magnoliopsida; order Lamiales; family Orobanchaceae; genus Orobanche; species Orobanche coerulescens. The sequence continues at coordinate 46,415,504 of CM065806.1, read as the reverse complement.
ACCAGCAACCAACAGAACTAGCAAATGGAATCCCTTCATCAAGAAATTTCGGTACCATTTCCTCTGAGAAATTAGATAACATGAACGTGCTTTAGACAAATGACGACATACATACAAAACAAGACAAACTCAAAATAGCTCACACAAGTGAACATGCAACATTACTCAACTGATGCTAGAGCCTTTTGCTCAAGATGAGCACGCGACCTCAAAGCAACAATAGGTACATTGGAGATCCTTAAAATCGCGTCACTAGACGAAGAGTATCCATATTTTTGTTCCTTGGCAGCAACTACATGAATCTGACAACGAAATCATCAGCTAAGTTACATAGGATAAGACTTTTGTTTTCCAAAAAAAAAAAAAAAACTTCTCCAACGCAAAAGTCTTTTGGAAGTCTAAAAATAATGTGGAGTGAGTTACTTCAGATGATGTCAACATGGAGGTGTTATTTTAGACATTCTAGTTGACATTGTCTAACTATCCAACTCACCAAATTATGAATTAAAAGCCTATAAACTTTGCATTGGAGAAGATTTGTACTCGGACCATCCACGAAAGCAAATTTGTCTATTTTTTCAGCAGATAAGTCTTACTGGCACTTGAAGTCCCTCGGGGATCAAAATCATCAAAATCTTCATCATACTTGTCAGAATGTGCATTTTGTGAGGTAAGTGAAGCATATTTATCTGGCTTGCTAGGAGAGTTTTGACTCATGCTGCAAAACATTACGAAAATTTGAGCTAGCCGATCATTTGTAGGTCAGCGAAAACAAAACCGTAACATTGTCAAGATGATAATATTCATAAGAAAATAAAAGAAATTATGAGCTACATTAAAAAGGAACGGAACAAAAAAAAAAGTACCTGTCATAGGTAGAAGGCACTTTCTTTGATTTAGTAGTCTTCTCATATTTATCTTCACCATATTGATCTGTGTCCTTATAAATACTCCTAAAAGACTCGCCGTCTCCTCTATTACCAAAACCTCCGTACCGGTCATTATTCTTAAAGCCAGTACTAGAAAATGAGGCTGCACCCAACTTACCTATCCAGCAATAAGAAAGAAAAACTCATAAACCAAATCATTAGTGAAGAAACAGAGTGAAGAGGCTCTTAAAAAAAAGAATAACAACAGATGACAAGCTTACTTTTCACGATTAGTAGCAGCTTTATTCCTTACTTCTTGTATTTTGTCTTTGTTATTCAGAAGAGCCACAATGGTTTCTACCTTTTTCCTCGCATTGATTCCCACATCCTTCCCACTTGGCTCGACATATTCAAAACTCGCCAGAGACTAGGGAATCGGAAATGGAAGGAGAAAGATCGATAAGCATCGAAGAATGATACTAAATAATAATCTCTTTTAAGAGTATTATTTGCATATTAGTAAGTTTGTAAATGGGAGTTAGCCAGGAAGATACATACAGATATCTGAAAAGTATGTTCGATGATGTCATAAACAGCACATTCTGATCCATGTGCCACCAGATACTCTATCACAGTCAACGACTAGAACTAAAAAATGTTGGAAATTTCTCCTTTGGGGACTTGAATAGAAAATTCTGAGGAAACAAATTGACTTTAGAATATCAATCAGCACAACTCCAGCCGAAAAATGGGATCAATTTTGCACATACCTCAGGTTTCATATCACGGTGTACAAAACCATGTAAATAGCACTCAGCTGCAACTTTTAGCATCTGTCTCACAACAATCGCTGCATCTTTCTCTGTGTAACGGCTACCCTTTCTGTTACAGAAAATAGGATTTAATTCCAGAAAGAATGCTTCCAGCAAGGAAAAACTCTCACGCAACACAAAAACTGGAATGCCGACCAAGTATGGAACTCGGAAATGCTTATGTTGTGTCAAGATTTAACACCTTCCGACCGGCGATCGCCTCCGAGGCCGAGCGACCGACTTAATACCGAGCGGCCAAGGCAGATCTGCCGAGCAGCGACCAGGCGACCGAGCCTCAACCCAGCGGACCAGCTAAATCGGCCAAAGGAAGGTCCCAGGACAAGTCCCGGTACCGAGCGATCGACCTCAGATACGATCATCACTCGGTACTCGGCGACCGACTCCTGGCGATCGACTAGCGGACGATCCTCTCTGGGCATCTGCCGATCGACCTTTGGTGACCGACCTCTCTGGGCATCTGCCGATCGACCGCGTCATGACGATCTCCACCGATGACCATCCAGTCGGCAAAGACCAAGTCTCAGAACTGACCCCACGTGCAGATCCACAAAAGGCGCTGACAAACCTGTCTCCTACCTCAACCCAGCATGGCCCAGACCTGCGAAAGGAGTTGGCGGACAAGACATGTGACTACAGCCTGTCACCTACCCTGACAAAGTCCGCCGAAAGTAGCTAAGTGGGACCTCCTGTGACAGTGCTTCCGGACGCGTGCTGGATCCTCATTGGACCGCACGGCTGGCCACCAGCTGTAGCTTTGGACTTTTGGCAGGCAGCCCACGTAACCTTTAGGGCGATCGCCCCATTGCATTAAATGCCGAAAGGAGATCGCCCAATAGGGGACAGGGCCTCTCAGCCTCTATATATACAAGGCTCCCAGCACTTGTCCAGGGACCGAAACTCTTCTGCACAAACCGAGATTCTGACTCTCTAAACTCACTGCATTCTCACACTTCATACCATACAGAAGCAAACATTAAGCACTTGGCTAACATCCAACTCTTGGCAACAGCTTTCTTTCGGTCTTACTTCTCCCGGCCTTTTCTCCTCGAGCAGATTACCGGCGGGACGAAGAACACCGAGCTTCGCTCAAGAGCCGGATCAACAGAGTCTTTTTACACTCATTGTATTTAGATTTCTCTAATTAATACTTGTATCCACGAATATTCGTATTAATAACATCTCGCGAGAGTATTCAAGCCCGGGCCTAACAAACCCGGCAAATCTTGTTTTATTTACCATCTCTCGGAAGTGCTCCCGCATTTGTTTGTTGTCCGTCTTCCAGCAGTATTGATCTTCGGATAAATATTTTGGGCAACAACAGCTTACTTTGATAAAATACGGTCTAGCAATTTGCCACCCTCACATAACCTAAACAGACAAGTTGATAACTAGTTATTCACATTGGTCCTATTACACACAACTTAATGCAAGAAAAAGGCAATGCAGTTTGAGGCTAAAGCTTACTCCATCACTATGTATACATATGAGTCATCCTCAAAAGAATTATAGAAGTGAACCACATTCTCATGGCCTGCTAAAGCTTTCAATATTTAGCGAGAAGGCCTTGAAAATCACCTTCAATGCCACTATGTACTTACTCTACCAAATATGTACATATATACACCAAAAAAAATAGCATAAATATTTTATATTAATTTATTCGACAAGGCTTGAAATCGGGCAACACAATTTACCTTAATTTCGCGGGCGAGATACACTCGGCCGAATTTTCCTTTGCCGAAGGGCTTGCGTATCTCGAAATCGGAGATTGACCATTGCTTGTCCGGGATTTTTTGGGTTTGCTTGGGCGGCTAGGGTGGGTGCGCGGCCATCGGAGTTGATTGAACGGGGATGGAAGTTATACAGTAAAATTGGGGAATGACTAGGGCTATAAGATTGCTCGAACCAAGGATAGATGTGTTCTCTAAGAAGAATTCAATTTGCTGGAGTTCAAGAGAGAGAAGGCGAGGTATTTTGCAATCTGAAGATGTTGGCAGAGAAGAAAGATTTTGGTAAGAATGAAAGATCCTTTGGCAGATCGCGATTTGTAACCTGAAGATTTTTTTCTTTTTCTTTTGATAGATCGGGTGTAAGAGAGAGCCTAGAAGAAAATATGAATGAAAGAGAAGAAAAAGGAAGAGAAGGTAGGGTTTGCCAAAATGTATTTATACATAAAACTGAAAAGTTTATGACTGCTCAAGACAGTCGCAAATATTTGGATTTGTGACTGTTCAAGACAGTCAGAACACTTGTGACAGTCATTAACAGTCACAGGCATTTGGATTTATTACTGTTTGGTCTTTGTGACTGTTATTGGCAGTCATAAAATTGTGACTGTCATTGACAGTCACAAATCCAGCGAGTTTCAAAGTCACGAAAACTTGTTTTTGGTGTAGTGGGTCATTTCTTGAAAACGGTGGGTCTGATGCTTCCCATATATATACGAGAAGTGATCTTCTTTGCTTTTTTGTCTTGCGGAACAACGCATTTCGTCAGGATGTAATTCAAAAGCAAACCAAAAGATTTCTTCTGCGATGCAGGCTTAGAAACTTCTTCCTGCAACCGTTTGAGGATTATTTGACACCAGTTGACCTTTTCACAGGTCATGATTGCAACCATCATCCTAAATCTTACATTGGTGCACATCTCGAACGCACCTGTTCTATTCTCAATAACACGGCAACAAAAATCGTGTAAATAGACAAAAGGTAAGCAAAAGTTTTTCTTGTGGCAAGAGGTGTGAACCGTTTCAACCGATGCTGAACCGGTGAACAACCCATAGTATTCGGTCAAGAGTTCTTGGGACCCAAAGGTCTCAAGATCTTCCATTGTCAGGCCATTAGTAGGAAGCCTGTAGATATTCTGAAGTAGCTCTTGGTCAACACGGATCTCGACTCCGCGAATGACAGCAGTGATGTCAGCAACATTTCCTCCCTGAGCAAGCGAAAGGAAACAAACTGCAGCATTGAGGTAGAATTCCTCAACCAGGTGAACATCAAAGTGTTTAGCGGTGTGACTTCCAAGGCGATAAAGGCCTTGCTGATGTATCCTCGTAATTACGTATTCCATCGATTCGACGTCATCACCTTCGGTACGAGCACGTTCAAGCACGATAGATCTAGAGAAGATCCGTCCGTCGATGATGTTAGAGGATTTCTTGAGAGAGATGGAAGAGGTTTGGGAAGATGCCATTGATGATTCTCGAAGAAAAGTTAAAAAGGATTCAAAGAGAATGCAGTAAACACAAAAAGGTTTGTAGGCTGTATGCTCAAGAACTCTTACAATATGCAGAAAACGTAAAGAGTCTCAAATGGCATTTACAGTCCTTTTATAGTGGGCGGTGAAGAAGGGTTTTCAGAGAATGAACGGTCAGATTTAAGGGATGGGAACCGTTGTTTGAAATGAACGACCACGATGGACTGAGTGTAACTGGTACAACTTATCCATCTAATTTTGAAATAAGAGCGGGTCCCACTTCTGACTTATCAAATTACCCTTATTGCCCGAAACGGCGGTGTAAAATTAATATAATAATATGAAACATCGCGGTTTTGAAGATACCAATGTCCAGATGTCGTGTAAAGCATTTAATGGAAAAACTTTTTAATTATGACAGGGCATGTAGATATAAAGATCGTTAAAATAAATAAATAAATTGATAATTGATTTCCCATAGTATGTGTTGTATCCGCGAAAATACAGTGTTCCCCCTTAAAATGTATATACGGGTTTCAATTCTGTTGTTACCCAAAATCGGAAGGGATTGCTGGAATGGTTGAGTAACAAACAAATGCGAGAGCACGTCCGTGGGAATGTAAGTAACACAAGATTTGCTGGGTTTGTTAGGAATGCTCTCGTGAGATATTATTAATACAAATACTTGGGAGTACAAATATTAATGTTAGAGCACAATTACAATGAGTGTAAAGACCCTAGTTATCTAGCTCTTGAGTGCTAGTGATTGCCGGAAGAACCAGAGTTGAAGCTCTGTGAGTTCTTGTTCTCGATTCTGCCGACCGTCTTTTGGTTAAGAGGTCTCGAGAATGGGAGATAGAAAGATGTCCAAAGATTATAGCGTGGCCAAGATAGAGAAGCGAAGCATTCGAGAGAAAAGCAGACCAAAGTCGAGAGAAAAAACAGCCCTTTTTCAAGTGCATGAAGCCTTCTATTTATAGGAGGAGCTGGGATGTCTTCCCCCTGACGGGCGATCGCCTTCCCTGTATTATAATTAGGGGGCAATCATCTTTTAGCACATGGGCTGGTTGCCTTAAAGTCCGCGGCTGCTGATGGCAGCCAGCTGTGCGAACTAATGAGAGGACAACACGCATCTCCTGTCGCTGTCTCGGTAGGTCCCACTTTGGACCTTTCGGCGGGTCTGTCGGTAGGTGAGAAGGTGGTGACAGACTGGGGTCAAGGGGCCTTATCCTACGGCGCCTTTTCCAGATCTGCACGTGGGTATCTTATCCCGAGATTTGGCCTTCACAGACTCGACAGATGTTGGCTTTACGTGGCATGAGGCGGTCGTCCATGGTCGGGCACTTTGGGACGATCGCCAGTTGCCGGGAGATGATCGCCTTGGCAGTCGATCGCTCGTCGCTGTCTTGATCTGGGACCTTCGATCGGAAAGTCTGCCTTGGTCTATTTGACTCTAGTTCGGTCGCCTGGTCTTTGTGTCGATCGCCTGTTGAGATGTATAAATCTCAACACAACAATTTCCCCCCAGCTTGCTCCGATGTTGAAGACATGGGGTGAGGTGGTTCCACTGGCGATCGTTTAAGATAATGACGGGCGACCCAATCATTTGGCGAGCTATCTTCGGTCTTGTTCTTGAACTGTAGGGAGTTCTTCAATTTTGCAGATCCCTCGTGGAAAGCCGATTGTTTCGACCTTGAGGAACCGTGCATGGTCGCGGAGTTTGATGGACCGACCTCCATGACCGTGTCTTGTGCGCGAGGGACATTCCACCTGTAGGTTTGTCTCGCGACTCACTTTATTGTGAGGGTCCTCCGTTAGGCTGCGCCCGCCTCGTATTTAAACGAAGGGCGTGCGGTCTTGGTCTGGAGGAGTCCTTGCACGGGGCGTCATCGGATTAATCGACTCCACGTCCACAGCTTGTTAGCACTTTTCTACCTCGGATCGTCATGTTAGATGGCAATCCTCGACGGTATACGTTGTGACGGGGGTAGAGACGCGTCGCATTGACCGGGTCCACCATGTTTATATGATGAACCTTTGAGGGCGGGCGAGCGTGTCCACAGATTTGTTTGGAGGGTCCTTCGGCTATGCCTGCCTCGTATTTAAACAAAGGGCGAGCGATCGCAGCCCAAAGGAACCTTGCATAGACGAAGCTGTCGGTTCCATCGACATCCAGGACCATGGCTGCACTCTTCTACCTCGGATCGTCATGTTAGATGTCGATCGTCGACGGTATACGTTGTGCCGAGAGAGGCGATCTCGTGCCTAGGTCCATCATTTTAGATGATGAACGTTAGAGGGCGAGCGAGTCCTCCATATATGTTGCTTGATTTCGGAGATCGGGTCGGAAGATTGATGATCGTCGTTCTGTCTCCGATCGCGGCCCTTGATCTTTTTCATCCGGGGCTCTGGCTAATTGACTAAACTGTCCAGCTTGCCCTCCTCGAACAATCTCCAGAGTTGTTTGAGGAGGTCGCGGCATTGATCGGTGTTGTGGCCGGGACTCTTGTGGTAAGCACAAAATTTGTTGCGGTCCAGATGACCGTGGTCCCTTACTGCCTTCGGCTTGCTTAGCCGCTCGCGCCCCCGGATGGCGTAGAAAATATGAGCCGGAGATAGATTGAGGTTATGGTGGAGATGGGATTCCACATCCTCGAAGGTCCTGAAATCACTGGGTGGTTTGGCGGACACCTTGTTGGACTTGGCGATCGCCGTTTCTGCCCCCTCGTCTTGGCGAAGGGCAAGCAACCTCCGCTTGGCCAAAAAGTCTGCGGCCTTGGCGCGGAAGATCGCGTAGGTCGGAGGGATGTTCTTCTTAAGGTGCCTGAACATGGGCGAAAGACCATCGAATCCCCATAGGACCGAGTAGAGGGCAATCTCGTCGCTTATGGGCTCGCCGTTGAGGATTATCTCATCTACCTGGTCGATGTAGTCCTCGTCGGACTCCTCTTCCCCCTGCCTGATTTTCATCATGCGGTGGGGACCTTCTGGTCGGGCGACCTTAGCGGCGAAGTACGATGTTAAGTCGCTCACCAGTTGTTCAAAGGAACTGATGGATTTCGGTGGCAATGAGATGTACCACCTATGGGCCAGGTCGCCCAGTGTTAACGGGAACATTCGGCACCTGGTCGCGTCTGATGCCCCGCATCCGGTCATGTAGATCCGGAACTTGCTCAAGTGAGTCTCGGGGTCCGATCTCCCCTCGTACAAAGGTGTTTGAAAAGGAGCGATCCTTGGCTGTACGGGGGCAAGTTCGATCTGGACCGTGAGCGGCTCGCTCGGCCCAACGATCTTTCTCTTGGCGCCTGCCCCAGTTTCTAGGAACGCCTTCATGCTATCGAGCTGGCGTTGCATTGCGGCCATCGCCGTAGCTTGGTCGCTCGTGGTTTGGCTCTCGGAGCGGGAGCCGAGGCGATCATGTACCGATCTCCTGGCTCTGCGGTAGGTGATGAGGTCGTCGCTGCCGATCTTGGTTCTTCGGCGAGGGGGAGCCAAGTGGCCGACCTGCCTGTTGGGAGTTGGGTATGCCGAACTCCTGGTGATGGATTCGGGCTCCGTCATCTCATGGCTGGGGCCAGAATGCCCCGGTCGCCACGATGGGTCGCTTCCTAGGCGGCTGAAAACGGAACCGTCCCGCCTCGCGAGTGCTTCTTCTCGTGAATCGGGGCTTCCTGACGATCGCTCGACAAGTAACCCCTTGAACTTCCGTTTGCCCGCGCGGCGGATGGCTGATGGAGTAATTGCGGGCGTTCCGCATGCTCTCCGTCGCTCCCGTAGGATGTCCATGGCTTCCTCGATCTGTTCCGCTGTTTGGAACTAATCGAGTAAGAGGCTAGGGTCGTCCCTCGGGGGCGGGATCGAGAGTCTCGCGCCGCCGCGGCTACCCTCCGTCGTGGGTTGGGGCTCGGATAGAGATGGAATGAGGCGTCCGGCGGATCGGAGAGTGGCTCTCTTCGATGTGGTGGCGGACATCATTATTCTGAAGGCTTTTCTTTAAAGAACAGTGAGTGTTTCTTCAAGTATATGCTCCGGAGAACAGTGAGTGTTCTTCGGAACGGTCGAAAAGAAAATGAAGGTAGATCCCCTTCCTCTAGCGCCAATTGTTGTTACCCAAAATCAGAAGGGATTGCTGGAATGGTTGAGTAACAAACAAATGCAAGAGCACATCCGTGGGAATGTAAGTAACACAAGATTTGCCGGGTTTGTTAGGCCCGGGCTTGAATGCTCTCGCGAGATATTATTAATACAAATACTTGGGAGTACAAATATTAATGTTAGAGTACAATTACAATGAGTGTAAAGACCCTAGTTATCTAGCTCTTGAGTGCTGGTGATTGCCGGAAGAACCAGAGTTGAAGCTCTGTGAGTTCTTGTTCTCGTTTCTGCCGACCGTCCTTTGGTTAAGAGGTCTCGAGAGTGGGAGATAGAAAGATGTCCTAAGATTATAGCGTGGCCAAGATAGAGAAACGAAGCGTTCGAGAGAAAAGCAGACCAAAGCCGAGAGAAAAGGCAGCCCTTTTTCAAGTGCAGGAAGCCTTCTATTTATAGGAGGAGCTGGGATGTCTTCCCCCTGACGGGCTATCGCCTTCCCTGTATTATAATAAGGGGGCGATCGTCTTTTAGCACATGGGCTGGTTGCCTTAAAGTCTGCGGCGGCTGCTGGCAGCCAGCTGTGCGAACCAATGAGAGGACAACACGCGTCTCCTGTCGCTGTCTCGGGAGGTCCCACTTTGGACCTTTCGGCGGGTCTGTCGGTAGGTGAGAAGGTGGTGACAGGCTGGGGTCAAGGGGCCTTATCTTACGGCGCCTTTTCCGGATCTGCACGTGGGTCTCTTATCCCGAGATTCGGCCTTCGCAGACTCGACGGATGTTGGCTTTACGTGGCATGAGGCAGTCGTCCATGGTCGGGCACTTTGGGACGATCGCCAGTTGCCGGGAGACGATCGCCTTGGCAGTCGATCGCTCGTCGCTGGGTCTTGATCTGGGACATTCGATCGACAATTCTGCCTTGGTCTATTTGACTCTGGTTCGGTCGCCCGTTCTTTATGCCGATCGCCTGTAGTATAAATCTCGACACAACAAATTCGATACAGCAGCTTTCAGATTAATGCTGTGTTCTTGGGTCTTACTGTATTCCCCTTAATTATTGCACACATCAGCTGTAGGATAATTTATGTTGCTTTGTTCCTACAGTGCTGTTCTGATGGTCTGAGTGTACAGATAACTAACGGTGGATACTGTATTCTTGGTTCTTACAGCATTCCCCCTCAATTTGCTGAGTAAAATCATTAAAAACTTACAGGGAGTTAGGCTGTAGCAATCCTAATTCATGTCGAAGCATGCAGAATCTTGCTGTGTCGAGAGGTTTGGTAAAGATGTCGGCTAACTGAATATCTGTATGAACTTTTTCCAGCCGAACATCCGTGTTGTCAACATGATTCCTAATGAAGTGATGCTTCATGTTGATATGCTTGGTGCGCGAGTGCAATACAGGTTGTGAGTGATAGCAATTGCACTCGTGCTATCGCACATAATCGGCGTCTCTTTGGCTTCAATTCCATAGTATGACAGCTGTTGTTGCATCCAAAAGATCTGCATACAGCAACTACCAGCAGCATAGTATTCTGATTCAGCTGTTGAAAGCGAGTTTGCCAATTGTTTCTTGCTAAACCAAGACACAAGTCTAGGTCCAAGAAAAATGACAAGTTCCACTTGTACTCTTCCTATCTAGCTTGCAACCTCCGAGATCCGAGTCGCTGTAGCCAACTAAATCGAATCCGCCTTCTTTAGGATACCACAGTCCTACATCGACTGTTCCTTTGACGTATTTCAGGATTCGTTTGGCTGTTGCGAAGTGTGATTCTTTAGGTGCTACTTGATATCGCGCACACACTCCTACAGCAAACTAGATATCGGGCCTGCTAGCCGTTAGGTACAAGAGTGAGCCAATAAGCTTCCTGTATAGTGATTGATCAACCAGCTTTCCAGCTTCATCAACACTAATTTGCACGGAAGTGCTCATGGGGGTTGACGATGATTTGGAAGTATTCATTCCAAACTTGTTGAGAAGCTCCTTGCTGTATTTTTCTTGGTTGATGAATATCCCTGTAGGCAATTGCTTTACCTGCAATCCTAGGAAATAACTAAGTTCTCCCATCATACTTATTTCAAATTTACTTTGCATGAGATGAGAGAATCTTTGACACAAAGCAAGGTTAGTTGAACCAAATATTATATCGTCTACATATATTTGAACCATTAGAAGGTCATCACCTTCCTGTATTTTAAACAAGGTCTTGTCCACAGCACCTTTCTCGAATCCATTATCGGTTAGATACTGGGACAAAGTTTCATACCATGCTCTAGGGGCTTGCTTAAGTCCATATAGTGCTTTCCTTAGCCTGTGTACTAGGTCTTCGCCTTCTGGATTGACAAACCCTGGTGGTTGTTCAACATATACTTCTTCAGCAAGGTCTACATTCAGGAATGCACTTTTGACGTCCATTTGGTATACAATAAAGCTCTTATGGGGGGCAAAGGCTAAAAATATCCTAATGGCTTCTAGTCTGGCTACAGGGGCAAATGTTTCATCGTAGTCTATGCCTTCTTCCTGTATATAGCCTTGGGTGACTAGTCTGGATTTATTCCTGATAATGAGTCCATTTCGATCCTTCTTATTTCTAAATACCCATTTGGTTCCAATTACTGATTGATGCGTGGGTCTGGGTACAAGATACCATACATTGTTTCTTTCGAAACCGTTAAGCTCTTCTTCCATAGATGAAATCCAATGAGAGTTGTTGAGAGCTTATTTGGTAGAAACAGGTTCGGATTGGGCTAAGAATACAGCAATAGTGCACATATTAAGTCTTCTAAGATCGGATTGAGATTTCCATTCAGGAAATGGAGATATCCCAGATTCGGGGTCTTCTTGCGCACATAGTACATTTCCTTGTGTACTGTGTATTCTCCTACGGGTAGAAACACCATCATCAATGTTTCCAATGATCAGCTCTTGCGGGTGATCTCTCAACCATCTTCTGTCGGGTTCTAATTCGGGGTCCCGTACTGTATCTTGAGTTGTTGTAGTTTCGGCTTCAGCTTGTACAGCATCGGCTTCATCTACGTCGGTTCTTACAGCTGCGGTAGGTCAACAACAGGTTCTATAGGAGTTGGTGGAGAAAGGTCTTCTACTCCTGTAGGATCATGGTGAGGTTCATCGAACACTACATGAACTGATTCCTCAATTGTTAGCTTCCTTTTATTAAAGATCATGTAAGCTTTGCTAACAGAGGAATATCCTACAAATATCCCTTCATCCGATTTCTCATCGAAGGTTCTAAGTTGATCCTTACCGTTGTTCAAAACGTAACACCTGCATCTAAATATGTGAAATACGAAACTAGCGGAGTTTTGTTGTTCCGTACCTCGTATGCTGTTTTGTTGTGATGCTTGTTGATGATACAACGGTTTTGCGTATAGCATTTTGTATTGGTGGCTTCGCCCCAGAAACGCTGTGGCAACTTGCTTGCGGCAATCATTGTCCTTGTTGCTTCCTTCAGCGTCCTGTTCTTTTGCTCGGCAACACCATTTTGTTGAGGTGTTCGGGCAGCTGAGTATTCGTGTTGTATCCCATTTTCCGAACAGTATTGCTCTATAAAGCGGTTAGTGAATTCTGTACCTCTGTCGGAACGAATGGACACGATACTCGACCCTTTTTCATTTTGAAGCTTTCTCAGGTGCTCGGGCAGCTTTGATGTTGTTTCTTTCTTCTTGCTTAGGAAGATTGTCCAAGCATACCTGGAATAATCATCAACAATAACGAGACAGTATGTCTTACCTCCCAAACTTACCGGGTCTACAGGACCGTATAGATCCATGTGTAACATTTCCAAAACTCTGTGAGTGGAAAGGTAGGATTTGCTCTTCAGGGTGGACTTGATTTGCTTGCCTTTCTGACAGGGTCCACATACCCTGTCTTTCTGGAATGAAACATTTGGCAATCCTCTAATCATTCCCTATCTGGAGAGTTTGTTGTTAGTCTTGAAGTTGATGTGTGACATCCTCCTGTGCTATAGCTAGCTTAGATCTGTAGTGCCTTTGGCAACAAAACAAGGAATTGTGGAGCTCGTAGGCATCCAGTCAGCAATATACATATTACCTGATCTGCTTCCTATGAGCACAACTTCTTTGGTCAAGATGTTCTTGACTCTACAGTGATCTCTATAGAACTTCACCGAGAACTGTTTGTCACAGAACTGGATGATGCTAAGTAGATTGTACTGTAAGCCTTCAACATAAGCTACATCGGTGACTTTAAATTTTCTGACAAGCAGGTTTCCTTTCCCTCTTGTTCTTCCTTTAGATTTATCACCGAAGCGCACTTTTGGACCGCGACCTTCTACGAAATCTGACAGCTTGCTTTTATCTTCTGTCATGTGCCGAGAACATCCGCTGTCGAAGTACCAGATGTCCTTCTCCAAAATGTCCTGTATGCAAACAAATTAGGTAGATTTAGGTCCCCTTTGATTGTTGGGTCCATGGATGTTAGTGCCTTTAGGTACCCAGATTTTCCTAACAGCAATAGGTTTACTGTAGGATGGTTTAGGTCCGTAGTTGCGATGTCTACGTGGGGCATGTACATAGTTGCTATAACCATGATAATTATTATGCATGTAAAATTCAGGGTTATTATTAGTCTAGTACAAATGCCGTCTTGGAGGTGGAGCCATTTTCTTCGGCCTTACAGCTTGCCTTCTGGGTCTCCAGTTGGATTCCCAAAGCTGTTGTTGATACTGTGAGGATACTTGCTTTCGCGAGGGATACCACGGCTCCTGTATCCAATACCTAGGCGTGCTGTACTGAAAGTACTGCCGTGCGAGCCTTTGATGTTTGGATACAACCTTCTTTCTGAACGGCTGTTGGCGTTGTTGATATGCTCGGGCAGCATGCTGTTGGGTACGCCTTACAGGTCTGAATGGCTGGTGATTCCGCTGTCTGGAATATGACTGTGATGGCGGAATGACAGCTTTTGTTGTTCGCGATGCAATAGGTTCCTTCACAGGACTCAAAATTTCTTCCGATACAGGAATGGGTTCCACACCCCTGACGAACACAGTACTAGTTTTCCCTTTGTTGGAAAATGAGCTGTATCCTAAGCCACTTTTATCATGAGCATGTTGCCCAGTGCTTAGAATTTCTTCCATTCTCTTAGATGATTTCTCGAAAGATTTCAGGATGGTCTCAAGTTCTCCTTCTCATTGTTCGAGAGTTTTTACTTTGGCTTGAAGCAGAAAAAAATCATTTGTATTGCTTTCACTATGAGATTTAGTCTCACTTAGTTCATGAGCAAGTTGATGATTGCTCTCCATGAGTTTTTCATACTCGACTTTGCTGTTTTCACAATCAATAGACATATTTTCGTAATTTACTTTCAGCAAGTCGTTTTCTTCTTTCAGCTCTAAGTTAGAAATTTGGAGCTGTATATTTTCATTTTTCAAAGTCTCATGGGCCTTTTGAATGTTCTTAAACTCATTCATCATGTTTTCAAAAGTATGAGATGCATTGGTAGGAATAGCTTAGGTTGAGCTTACCTCATCATCGCTATCTTCATCTTCCAAAATGTCCATGGCAATAAAGCACATAAAGGCTTTATCTTCGAAATCATCATCAGATGAATCACTGTTGGTGACTACCTGAAGACATTCTTCGGATTTAGATGGTGCTGGGGAGGCTTTTGATTCACCAATCAGGGCCTTGAGCTTGTTTTTCCAAGCACGTATTCTTTCATCCTTTTCTTGTTAATCGGCTTCTAGCAGCCTTTGAACTTTAGGATGAGGACATTTATTTGCATAATGCCCTGGTTTCCTACAATTATAACACAGGTTAGCATCACCAGAGGAAGTTTCAGGCTATGAACAGGCTTGGGCCTGTATGGAGTCTTTCCCGACTGCTTGATAAACTTCTTGAACTTATGCATGAGGATTGCCATTTCGTCTTGAGACAGGATGTCATCGTCGCTGTCAGCATTCTTGTGAATGGGTTTTGATGAGCTCGGCATGCTGTGTCTTCGGTCGGATATAGAGGCTAATGTTGCAGTCCTGGCGGGAGATTCTTCAGCTTTCTCTCTCCTGTCTATATCGTACTCAAATGCTTTGAGGTCAGAAAAGAGATCAAAAGTAGATATTTCACTAAGATTGCACGACACAAGCATAGCTGTGGTCTTAATGTCCCATCGGGCAGAGAGTGATCTGAAAATTTTTAGGTTTTTCTCCCTTTGGGTATAAATCTTGCCTAATGCTTCAAGTTCACCAACAATGCCAAGGAATCTGAGGTCAAGTTCCTCAAGTGTTTTAGTTGGTTTCATTTCAAAAGATTCAAATTGCTGAGTTAATTTTGAAATCTTGTTTTCTTTTGAGAGCTCAGTTCCCTCACAAATTAACTTGAGTTTATCCCAGATATCCTTGGCTGATTTGCAGCTCTTTACCTTAGAGAACGTGCCTTTGTCAAGAGTGACAAATAGCGCATTCTTCGCGACATTATCGAGGTTGGCGCGCTTTCTTTCATCAGAAGTCCATTGTTCGCGCTCTTTTTCGAGCATCTCTGCATGAGCCTGGCCTTCAATCCTTGGGGCCGGATTTATCTTCATGATCTTTATGGGGCCATCCTGTATGACAAAAATCATCTCTTCGTGCATTGCTGCAAGATGAGCCTCTATCCTAATTCTCCAATCATCAAATTCGTTAATAGAAAACATAAGGACTTTATTGATCATTGATGTATCCATATGAGAATATAAGGAAGAAAAAGACTGTTTGATAAGTGATTTAAGGATATGATTCAATCAAAAATACGACTGATTCTTTTTAGAATCAACCGCTCCGATACCACTTGTTGGCCACTAAGTATACAGGATACAGCTTGGAAAGTGTTTTAAACAACAAGCTATACAGTTTTCAAATCTGACTGCGTAGCGGAAGTCTTGTTTAAAGTAAGTTGCTGTAAATACAGCAACTAGAAATGAAGTGTATACTTCAAATTAATCACAGATATTAAAACAGTAAATGCAGAAGGTAAATGACACGGTAATTAAAGTGGTTGGAGGTAAACCCCTCTACGTCCACTGGTCCTCCACACAGGAGTGAAAATGTTTAATATAAATACTACGTACATAACTACATATTTATAAACAAACCTAATCAATATATCGTTCACACAGATTGATATAATGATCTTAGCCTTCAACCGTTCACACAGATTGGTTTAAGCTTTCACTTGACTGGCTTCTTCACACACAGTTACGAAGCTTCGTCTCTTCAATGCAAGTCCGTCACACACAGTTCAGGAATAGCAAGGTTTCTCAGTCCACACAGGGCTGATGGGTTTTGTTTAAGGATAGAACAATGTTTGAACAACATCTTTGACTTTCTGAGCTTTTAGCTGATGATGTGTTGTTCACGGTTTGAGCACTTGTATATCTCTTCTTTCAGAATAGCAGTATGCTTTGGGATATATGTTTGCTCATATGTATATGATGATAACTTCGTTTTTGGTTGATTTCGTCAGTCGGTTAATCAGTTCCATGATCTTCAAATTCTGGGGATCTGTATATATAGCCTTCTTGAATATATCCGTTGAGAAAAAGTCCATTCCAACGGGATGATGTGTTTGAATAAAACACGATCCGGATTTTGCGCTTGATTGAAGATCTCTGACGGCTTAATAAATACTTTATCCTTCAATATTTGAATATATCTTCTTAAACGCGAATAACAAAGATTTCTTCTTGTCCTGTTTGAATTCTGTATGGAATGATAGCTGTATTGTCGTTTCGAGACAGCTTCCATACTTAATCTTATGAGACTCCTTTGCTGTATGATTGATTCACTGTATGCTGGAACTATGAGAAGTCTTCGATACAGGTTGACACCTTTGATCAGCTTTTCGATACAGCTTTTTGCTGTATGCTGGATTGGCACATTGTCAAAACATTCTGTCAAAACTTTCGACACATGGATTGTTTATCCCAACAATTTCGATACAGGGATTGTTATCCCAACATTCATCATTATTTTTATCCATAGTTGCAATATGGTATCCATTCATACGAATATCTTTGAAACTTAATAAATTTCTTTGGGATTTGGGAGAAAATATTGCATTTCTGATTTCGAAGTTCGTGCCTCGTGGCATCAGAAAATTGGTACTTCCAAATCCCTCAATTATTTGTGCACTACCAGATATGGTTTTAACACTTGCTTTGACGATTCTCAATTGCTGAAAATATTTCTTATCTTTTAGTATAGTATGTGTAGTAGCACTGTCTGCAAGACATAAGTCATCGTCTTGAATTTTGGTTTGAGACATATCTATGATCTATGAAAGGAAAGTAATTAAATTGTTGAAAAAAGGATTATGAGATATGACATGAAATGCATATTTATATTATTTCAAACAAACTATTACACACATAGAGCACTCGTACATAATGAAATTTCACAACACTCTTGCAAACGAAAAACATAGAACTAGTTCATTTTTCTGGAAATTTGTTTTCATCTTAAGGATTGATCAATTATTTCCATGGTAGCAACATCAGCCATGTCCATCATATCATCGAGGCCATAATTAGAGTCATCGGAATCATTCGTAATGAGATTTGTTTCAACATTTTTCCCTTTATTTTTCCGTGATTCCTGATAAAGGTCAGCAAGATGTTTCAGCGTACGACATGTACCCGACCAATGGCCTTTCATACCACAACGATATCAAATTTCTTCCCTTTTTCTTTTGTTCAACCACCATTTATCTTTTTCTTGTTTTTACTCCTTATCTGCCTTATTATAATAAGATTGAAAACCTCTCCCCCTTCCTCGTCCACGACCACGACCACGACCACGACCTCGAATATAACCACGGCCGCAATCGTGGTTGTGACCAGATGATGTTGCATTCACTTCAGGGAATGAAACAGATCCAGTTGGACAAGATTCATGAATTCTTATTAACAACTCGTTATTTTGTTCGGGCAAAAGAAGACACGAAATCAGTTCAGAATATTTTGTAAATCCTCTCTCACGATATTGCTGTTGAAGGATTATATTTGAAGCATGAAATGTGGTGAATGTTCTTTCTAGCATATCACCATCAGTGATATTTTCGCCACATATTTTTAATTTTGAACTGATTCAGAAAATCGCCGAATTATATTCGCTGACGGATTTAAAATCCTGTAAAATGGAGTTTAGTCCAGTCATAACGAGCTTTTGGGAGAATAACTATTTTTTGATGATCATATCTTTCTTTGAATGATCGCCAAAGATCTGCAGGATCTTTGATAGTGAGGTACTCAATTTTCAGTCCCTCATGGAGGTGGTGCCAAAGAAAAATCATAGCATTTGCCTTTTCTTGTAATGATGCTTCTTTTAATTTAATTATAGTATCACCGAGGCTTTTAGCATCAAGGTGGATCTCAGCATCCAATATCCATGATAAATAATTATTGCCAATGATATCAAGTGCTTCAAATTCGAGCTTGACAAGATTCATGTTGAAGAACTATAAAAAAAATGAAACATACAAGTCATTAATTTCAAGAAACATAAAAGATTGTATTCGGATATAAAATGGGTATTATTACATATTAAGATTTATCACGAGTCCAAGTATAGGATAAAAGAGAAAAAAAATTGTGATAAAGATAAAAAATTCCTCTTCCATGTTACACTTTACCTAAACAACTAATCCAGTATATGCTATGACCAACGTAGCGTAGAATGCCAAAAACAGTTGCTGAATCATCTTGAAGAACCCTTTTGTTTTTGAAAATTTGTAAGAAGATGAGAGAAAGTGAGTGAATTGTTGAATGAAATGTGATGTATTTATAGAGTGTAAAACAGCCGTTAACTAGCCGTTGGGGAGGGGAGAGAAAATAAAATGTGATAATTATGAATGATTTAGTAAAACATTACCTTTCATTTTACATGCAAGATTTGAAATAAGAATTTTATTAAAAATAATCAACCACAAATAACTTACCCTTTTGGTGCTCAGTAAATATTTTACACTGTACAATTAACACAGTTCATAGCCGCTTCAAGCATTAATAATAATATATATAGTTTGAAGTCATACCACTCAAGCATAATAATAATATATAATATACATAGCTTGGGATAATCCACACAAACATAATAGTATAATATATATATATAGCTTGGAGTCATACCACTCAAGCATAATAATATATATATATATATATATATAGTTTGTGGTCATACCACTCAAGCATAAGAATAATATATATAATATATATATAGCTTGGAGTAATCCACACAAACATAATTAATATGTATAGACAGAATAAAACTATAAAGAAGTTCCTACCGTTGAACTCTTTTGTAAGGATTAGAGCCTTTGTGCGGATAACATGTTATAAAACTGGAATAAGCTAAAGTGAATATAAAGAGAATAGAGAGGATATAAAAAAGGTATTTCTCTTGGAATGAATTTTCATTATAAACTGAAGTCCTATTTATAGGAAAACTTCAGATGGTACAAACATAATTACATAATTTTATCAGCGACATAACAGTGATTCACATGTTATAATATATTATCTCATTACGCACTTTGAAAATGTGCATTTCAACAGTGTTGAGCTATTTTAAAGCTATTATTGCATTATGTACTATGAACTCTCATAATATATATAGCAGTGAGTTTCAGTGTATAAGTTACTATTAAAACACATGGTTGTGTTGTTTTAGCAAAACTTACTGTGCAGTGTAAAATAGCGTTGTTGGGAAAACACACTGCTCTGTATAATTCATTGTTGAGTTATTATATGTAACAATAAGTTCTAGCGCAAAACTTCATGTTTAGTACAAAACACATTGCTGGAAAATGGCATTGTTGTGTTTATTTATCTATTTTTATAAGGACATGTTTTTACAATTTCGCGCATAACTTTGATGTTCCTTGTTAAAAATTTGTTATCTCGTTATTTGAGGGTTTTTTTTTTTTGACAAAAAAGCCCTTAAGGCTTATCAAGTTCTAGAAGAGAAAGTATTACATTTGGTGGTGTTTCACAGTTCACACACACCACCAGACGTCCCCAAATCTTCATTTCTCAGATCGAGCGACACAATCTGCTCCGCCCGTTTTGCCATCCGATCCGCCACCGCATTCGCCGATCTTGGAACCCAAGCTAGCTTAGACGTTCATGGAAGCCGTAAAAGCTCTCTGCACTCGTCAATTACTCCGGCCAGGTAAGGTACGATTTCCTTCTTCCCCAAAATCATTTCAACGCATTCTTTCGAATCCATTTCAATCTGGATCTGATGGTATCTTCTTTGCCATACGAGTTTGAGTCCTTCCCGCAGAGCCAATAGCTCGATTTCATGAATTGGAGCAAAAGGGATTCTACGACTAAACCCCCACAACCAGTCGCCATTAGAGTCGCGCATAACTCTAAAGTTGTTGTTGATTTATATGTTAAAAATTGGTTTTAGTCAAAATTTAATCTCTGTTCTAATTGGTTCAAATTCATAGAATATTAAATTTTTCATATCTATCCTAATATAAGATTGAGTACTCTTATTAATGTTTAGCCTTCAACTGCATAGAGTACAAGCTAAGCAAGGGAGATTAACGATCACGGTGAATATGAAGTGTTCATGCGAATACAAACCATCACGGAGTTAAAGTTACGTCTCTTTAACTTCCATAAGTTACAACTTAGAAACAAATAATAAAATGTCAATATAAAAGGAGCTTCAATATAGACAAGCGTACGTAGGTTTTATCATATTCCTTCTTTTTCTTTAAGCTTTCATCGTTTGCATATATTAATAGTACTTGGTATGCAAGATACTCTCTCCATAATGATTTACTATTTTGGTTGATCTGTGAAGGGAATGACTTCAAGTTCCAAATACAAAAATATGAAAAGTCAGTTATTTTACATGCATATTAATCCGATAAAGGTTGTTTCCGCACTTATTAGTTAACAATAATTAATGAGGTGTTAAATTTGCATGTGTGGAAAAATTTAAAAATATCAATTTGAAAACAAAACACAAATCTACAAAAGGTTTTTATTTTTCGGTTAATTCTTACATATTACTATATGTGTTTCTTGCAGGCAAAGGAAAGCAAGAAGACGGAGTAGAGCCCTTTTCCTTCGAACGGCAAAAATATAATACGTGTAAAAAGAGGTTGTGGATTCTCTTTTTGGTATAGGCAAAAATATAATATAGATATTATACGAGTATGCATCTGTTTAAAGACCACATAACATTGATAGTTGCATAAAAAGTAATAGTATTTGTTCTATTATTGATATTATTATTCAATTTATAATGGCTATGTTAATATTTGCCTGCCAATTTTTTTTGGACTTGCAAGTTATATCCGAAAATGTTATGGACTCGGGTAGCAATAATTGGACTATCAAATGTTGTTATCCGATATTTATTTTTTGGATACATAATTTGATAATATTTGGTATTTTGTTTATTAAAATTTTCACGATGTGAAAGTTATAATACTTTTCGATAAAAATGTTTTATCACTAACCTATAACAATCGTAATAAAAATAAATATCAATAAAGAAGTGTAATAAATATTGCTCCATAATGTGAAAATCATGATAGTTATAGTAAAATAACTTACTTTTCTACATGGTAAAGACAAAAGTATTATACTATGTGTTTACTTGATGAGGTAATTCCACCATTTGCTTCTTTAGAATTGAAATGACATTTCACGGGTAAAATAGTACGGAGTATTAACTTGGATACTTATTGTGCAAAAAAGATATGTAGTTTTGTGTATGTTTGAATATGTTAAATTAGCATCTATATGTTTCACAATGTTATGACCGTGACGTTAGCGCTACATAATCTTTTTGATATTGTGTATTTATACGGCTATACGTCATTTAAAAACGTACACAACACATAGGCCTGGCAAAATTGGTGGGCCGGGCAGGCACGGGCCACGGTCTAAACGGGCTCGCCCCCGAACAGGCAGGGCTTAAATGGGCACGGGCTAAACGGGCTCGAACCTATTTGTAAATTATAACAACAAAAGTTAAATGTAAGACATAAGCAAGAGTTCAATAGAGTCTAAACCCATTATACTATAAGCTCATTGTCTAAAACTTAGACTAGAAACATATAAAAAAAAAATAAAGAAACATAACAAGAAGAACTAAGCTGTAAACTCAACAAAATAGTTGCATCGGGTCCTGAGTCAACCCAAGTTATATATGACAAAAATTAGTGTCAAACATTACGCTAATGAACACTTAGATACAGCCCGTGTGCATCGCACGGGTCTGAACATCATTTTGAGCTTTTGACTCGACCTCAATTAAAAGTGACGAAGTAAAGGCACCAACAATTTAGACCTCTTAGCACCCAAGCCAGATGCGGATATCAATATTCATCATCTTTACCGATGATTTTAATCGATATATATATTTGTTCATCTTATGAAGCATAAATATGAATCTTTTGAAGTATTCAAAATATTCCATAATGAAGTATTGTTAATACGAATAAGAGAGACTCTGTTATAGCCATTTCTGTACATTCAATGTACTCTATCTACGGATAGAGGAATACATAGAGTTGAACATAGTAAAATAATAAATTAAAAGATTTCGTTGATATTGTTCGTTTGGAAATTTCCCGAAAAGATAATCATAAGTTCTTCTCTCCATCGGAACAACAGGGCCATTATGCTCATTACTAAACTTGTTGAAGAGATACACGGAAAGATGATTAAAGCCCTTCATTCGGATCGAGGTGGCGAATATTTGAGCCAAGAATTCGATGCTCTTAGGAGTTGTAGAATTGTTTCACAACTCAATCCTCCTTGATCACCTCAACATAATGACGTGTCTTAGAGTAGGAATCAGACTTTATTAGATATGGTTCCATCCATGATGAGTCTCATTTTGGGGACACGCCTTAGAAACACCAGTATTCACCCTTAACCGTGTTCTATCTAAAGCAGTTCAAAAGCTACAATTTGGGAAATAGACTAGTAAGAGAATCTTTTCTGCAAATCTGGGTTGCGAATGTTTCAGTAGGCACCAAGTGTCTAGAAAATTGGTGCCTAGATCTGAAAAATATTTATTTATTGAATATTTTAAGGAAACTAAAAGATAATACTTTTATAAATCCTCAGAGAACAAAATATTTGTTGCTCGAAATACTGTCTTCTTAGGAAGGGAATTTGTATCAAAAAGAGATGGTGAGATAAAATTAATTCTCGAGTAAACTCGAGAATCACAAGAAGATATTACTTCATCGATGGAAACTGGATAGACTCCACAATTAGTTGAAGAGCTAGACCAGAGTACACATTTCCTCGCATATCTGATAAGGTGCGACATGAATCTGAGAGATATGGGTAGCTCGTGACAGAGGATGATGATGCATCGCTTATAGACGATGAGCCTAGTATATATCAGAAGCTGCATTGGGACCAGAGTCCTAAGAACAGCTAGAATCATGAAGTCCGAAATGCAGTCCATGTATGACAATCATGTTTGGAACTTGATACGAACAAACGATCGAATTTATATGCAAGTGAAACAAGTGCTTACACGAATATTCAGAGCAAACATATCTCCCAAGGCATTCTGCTATTCTGAAAGAAGAGATATACAGTGCTCAAAATCGTGAACAACACATCATCAGCTAAAAGCTCAGAAAGTCAAAACTGTTGTTCAAATATTGTTCTAACCCTTGAACAAACCCATCAGCCCTGTGTGGACTGAGAATCCTTGCTCTTCTCGAACTGTGTGTGACGGACTTGCATTGAAGAGACGAAGCTTCGGAACTGTGTGTGAAGAAGCAGTCAAGTGAAAGCTCAAACCAATCTGTGTGAACGGTTGAAGGCTAAGATCATTATATCAATCCGTGTGAACGATATACTGATTAGGTTTGATTATAAATACGTAGTTGTGTACGTAGTATTTATAATAAACATTTTTACGCCTGTGTGGAGGACCAGTGGACGTAGAGGGGTTTACCTCGAACCACTTTAATTACTGTGTCAATTACCTTCTGCATTTACTGTTTTAATATTTGTGATTATCTTTAAGTATACATTTCATATCTAGTTGCTGTATTTACAGCAACTTACTCTGTCAAGACTTTCGCTATGCACTCAGATTTGAAAACCGTACAACTTGTTATTTAAAACATTCTCCAAGCTGTATCCTATGTACTTAGTGGCCAACACTAAGTACTCGCGAGTACTGTCTATAAGTTCACAAGTTCGGAAGAACAACCATATCAAAAATGGACAACGGGAATAAGGAACTCATTTGTACATGTCAACAACTCTGGCCAGCATTCTCGTACTGTCCCAGTGCCCGCTCGTCCGGCTGAATGTAACCTGAAATTCATAACAATAATTTCCCCAAACGGGTAACCAAAGGGGTTAGCAATTACGCGTTGGGAATACTTTGGTATCCAGCATCCTCACCTTCGACTCGGGAGAATGTAACTGGTCGGGCTTAACATCCCGACCCGCGGCATCCTAGTGGTGCAGCCCCTCATGTCCGCCTGTCGCTTAGTACGGGGCTCTGCACTGCCACTAGAAAGTGGTTAAATGAATTGATTTGGACTACTCATACCAACAAGATGCATCTTCTTTTCTGGTAGTCATCTCATAAAAACTCCAAAGTTAAGCGTGCTTCGGGGTCAGTCATCCAGATAATGAATATCAAATACATGTACAACATGATATGCATCCAAAGGCAGAATGAAACGGTACAATAATAATAATACGAGATGCTCACAACCCAAAGTAAGAACCGAGCATTCGTGAAACACTATGCCCACGGCATACTATGATCAAAATGACAAAAATTAGTGCTGAACAATACGCTATGTACAATATCCGACTTATAAAATTATTTTGAGTATTTGTGATAAGAAAATCACAATTGGTGAACCTATTGACCAACAAAATAACGAAAATTAGTGCTGAGCAATACGCTACGAACAATTAGAACGAGCCTGTGTGCATTGCACGGGTCGGACTGACTCGTATATATATAGATTTATATCCAGACAGTTATAGTTTCTAATCATTTACAACATAATTCTCGAACCCTTGTTTTTCTCTCTCTATTTTCAAAGACGATTCAGTTAGTTCATACTCTCAAATCCTAAACACTACATCAATGGCTCCTTGAAGAAACCAAGACAACACCCCACTCGTACTTGTAAAATCAAAATTCATATCCATCAATTTACCTGAAAACACTTGTGAAGCTTTTAGGTCTATTATTGAGTTCTTCAACCATTCATGTCTAAACTATGCCCTAACCACTTCACCACCACTCATTGTCCCCGTAATTTATCAATTTTGGACTACTACAAAATGCCGTGGTGATGGTGATACTACAACTTGTTGGGTATCGAGCCGTGCACTTTAACAAACAAGGATCAATAATACAATGCGGATTAACGAATATAACTACTACATAAGTGAATTTTTCGGGGAAGGATTTAAGGATTGTAGGCCAACAAATATTAAATTATAATCGGTAGGAGATTTAACCGGACAAAGAGCCAATCTTTTCTGGACGCTAATCCAACACCAGAAAGTCACTCAAGTCCAGAACAAATCTGACATACAAGGCACAACAGTTCAGATTAAGTACTTATATCTCAGACGAAAATCTGATCCAAATATATATTATATATTAATAATATATACAATAACATATCATATATTATATATTACTCCCTCCGTCCCGCAGGAGTTTGCACACTTGCCTTATTCGTCCGTCCCACAGAAGTTTGCACACTCATAAATGGTAAAAAAATTTGTTCTTTAACACCCTCACTATACACAATTATCTACACAATTGCCATTACTTTTACAAGTCAATTAACACACTTTTATTTTTTCCCTTACTTCACTTACACATGAGTTACCTTTTATACACTCCCTTTAAATTGGTCAACTCTTCAAAAAGTGCATTTTCTTAATCTCCGTGCCCAGTCAGATTAATTATATATATATAACAAATTAAATGCACAATATGCACGAAGAACATAAAATAACTGTAAGGAAAAAGGAATCAAGAAACCCCATTTTTGGAACAAGATATGGCTGCTCAGTCTCCGAAACCCTAGAAAATTTGACACCGGAAAAATCACGTCTCCACAGAGGAAGAACATTGATCCAACGTCGGCCAGCCACAAAGCCCGGTGGCACCTTCAAACAACCCAGAATCACATGAATCCGTACTTCTCTTACTCACGGCTCACATAAAGAAGAATAAGAAGGCTTCTTTCGCTCGATTCACTTAGGTTTCAAGGTTTTTTCTCTCCTCCTTCTCTCAACAAGGGTCGCGCCCTTTTATACACAAGGAGATGGAATCGGTCATTAAAACTGTCACGAGATTCCATTAGAGAAGTCAGAGAACATGGGAGGATGGTAGTTGGAGAAGTCGACGGGAGCAAAATGTAACGCCCGAGATTTTCATTTACGGTTGCGTGGAATTTTTTTCCTACTGTTTAGCGGATTGTATGTTGTTCGTGCCTATATGATCGTGTGTCATGCATTGACGCATGTTGTTTGCGATTCAGATTCGTTGCGTGTTTGTCGTGCCGATGGGAAGTATCGTTATTGTGATGAGTTTTGGTGCGATCTTACTGCCTGTGCAGTAGGAATAGCACACGCTACGTGCATGGATAGCGCGCGCTAGTGCAGCGTTGCTAGCGCAGGCTAAGGCATAGTTAGCGCACGCTAACTAGAGGTGCAGAAACAGCCCAGAAGCTGCTGGACTGGGTTGGAGTGTCGATTAGCGCACGCTATATAGTGATATAGCGCACGCTAAGGTATTGTAGTAGCGTACGCTATCGGTTGTAGTAGCTGTAACACCCCCAATCCGTTCTGGGAATATTACACGCCGTAGATCCTTCCCACGAGGGTCTACCAGGCTAAACATCACAAAACAACCAAGTGTTTGCCCGACCGGGGCAAACAATACAATAATACGGACCATTATGGTCAATTATGAACAACTATATGAACCGATGAGGTCGTACGACTGACACAAACAGAAAAACACAACTCTTTACAACGGATGCCCACGCAGGGGAAAAGATAAAAAATAGTGGAAAGCGGAATAAGACTCTGACGATAACTCACTCGACTCAACACCCAACTCTCGATTAGTATCGTAGCCCGTCACTTCCTGTGCCGATCCTGAGACTGCTCCCCGAACCTGCAAGCACCTGGACACAAAACAGACATCCACCCCCCGATTACTCGGGGGTTAGCAAAATTCCACTATTTTGCTAGTGCAAGTATAATACGATACGAAATGCAACAAGTAAATAGCAACCACGAATTCACCACGGAAATCAACTATCAAAATGTTCCCCAGAAGTTTTAGAATTTCGAACTCAAGCAAGCAATATTTGAAAAAGAACTCATTAGCTCGGGGATTTTTAAAGTAGAAATGCATTTGGACCTCAAGTCCCGATTTACAAAACCTTTTCGAAAATGTTAGGGCCTCAGCCCGATTCTCATTTCAAAACACACTAGTTAAGATATCATTATGAGTCCGTGACCCATGTTATAAAACGTTATCCAAACAATGACTGTCATACGATCACTGTTCGTACACATCATGTACCGAACTCCGGAGGCCTCGACGGACCCTACCCGGACCACACGCATTGTTCGTACACGTCATGTACCGAACTCCAGAGGCCTCGACGGACCCTAACTGGACAACATACATCGTTCGTACACATCATGTACCGAACTCCAGAGGCCTCGACGGACCCTACCTGGAATACACATCTTGTTCGTAAATATCATGTACCGAACTCCAGAGGCCTTGTCAGACCTTACCTGGAACACACACATTATTACGACGCAACTCATATTGATCAACTCAACACATCACAGCAAGTAACACACATGGTTATCAATAAGTCAAACCAATCAACAATACATCGTAATACATATTCAAATATGTAATCAAACCGACACAAATGTCATGATCATCACGATAATTCAACCATGACTAATCACGCACAACACGAACCACATGATTAACACAACCAAGACCATTCCACGACATTAACCAAGTGAGAAACATCATCACTACCATCAATTGTTCACACTTATCAAATCATACGAAGCATGTTCACGAAGGCAAAACAATTCATCACAAACCTAACACAAAGTTTCTATCCACAAGACACAAATCATATAGCAAGATACTTGCCTCAATAACCGCTACCGAACACTCCGAAGAACACGGTTCGACCGGGAAGCTCGGACCCCAAAGAAGACAATGAACGGGAGGGTTCCGGTTCTTCACAAGGACTTCGTCCCTAGGTCATATCAACAATAAATCAACATTCGTACGGTGAATAATAATCGCATAACGCCCGAATCCCCCTCTAAGACCTTTTATCGGACACCTTCAAGGCATTGATTAAGAACTCGACCAAAACAACGAATCTATACAATCCAACCATTGAATAACAAGGGAAATGATAGAATACATCTAAATAATCATCAATCCATCACAAATCTAAGTTAATACGATTAAATCGGACAAAACCGAACAAAACCCCCAAATTTCCCAAACTAGGATTTCTAGGAAATCTGACCTGATTCGCTCGATCAAAGGATGTTATAGGATGGCTAATCGATGATATCAACTCAAGGACTTCATGGATTTATCGCCTGACAACATGCCTCCACGGCCACCAAGCTTCCAGCCGCGGAAGGGAAAGAAACGAAGTGAGAAAATGGGTGTAAACCAGTCTGCTGTCCTTATATATACAGCCTGCCCG
Source organism: Orobanche coerulescens (assembly GCA_033398695.1). Taxonomy (NCBI): domain Eukaryota; kingdom Viridiplantae; phylum Streptophyta; class Magnoliopsida; order Lamiales; family Orobanchaceae; genus Orobanche; species Orobanche coerulescens. The sequence goes on along the minus strand of CM065806.1, from coordinate 46,386,748 downwards.
ACGCCTTGCGTACGTAATCGCCATGGCTTACGGCCGTAACCGGCCATGGCCGAACCTTCTGCCCAAAACTGCCGGCAGCATTACGTACGTTACCGGTCAGGCCTTACGGCCGTAGCTGCCGGCCCATTACGGCCGTAACTCGGCCAGGTGTGACTCGATCGATCCGACGGTCCGGACAACCCCGAAACCCAGACCTGAATATAAACCGAAGATACGGTTACGAAGTACTTGCAAAGACGAATCTAAGCGCTAAGAGAACACACGATTCCGACCACCCGAGGGCTCGAAATTCGACAACGGAAGTAATTACCCCAAACTTTGTGAAATTACGAAAATGACCCAAAACGTCTGAAATATACGATACACGATCGAAACACTAAGCCAAAGCTCGCAACATGAATAATAACATTAAATGAATTTACGAGAAACTCGAAAAAATAGTTTCGGACGAGATTCGCAAGAATCGAACTCAAGTGCGGAAAAGCCGTTTACGAACACGGAATTCAAAAAAACGATACCGAAACAAACTCGGATGTCAAAAAGTACAGAATTAATCATTCTCGGAATGACGAAACGGTCACAACAGAGTCGCTAAGATGGACTTCCGTCAAAAACAAAATTACCGGAAATCGAAATTGCGGATATTACATACTACCTCCTTAAAAGAAGTTTCGTCCCGAAACTTAAAACAAGTAGGAAGAAGCAATATCCCGCCAGGAAAACTCAACGATATACACAAGAAACGCGTAACTTTCGCCCATCGGCGAAACGTTACAAGCAACACAAACGTATATACGGCGTGAAAACACGCTCCACGACGACCAACACAATGCCACCGGCTATGATTCAAAACAATAACGAGCAATTAACGACACATCACATACCACATCACATGCACACATTTAGTCAAAGAGACGTACGGGACGACAAGTCTCGCTCGTCAACACTACAACAGAGTATATCAACCCGTTCCCGACAGAAAAACGAATTCCATATAATCATAACGGCACTAAAAAACCGATACCAACCGACACATAGTTCAAGGCAACCGAAATAAAAATCTCGAGTATTACATTCTACCTCTCTAAAAATAAGTTTCGTCCCGAAACTTAAAATAAGGTTATCACAGTGATACATAATAACACAACGACACATAATAAATTGCTAATTTCATGACTCCATGGTCCACTGTCACGTCTCCGTAGGTTCAGCAACCATACGGAAACTTATTCAAAACAAATATCAGTCGTCAAGCTCCAAACATAGAAACGTCACAAAATGCATCTCTACACGAGAAACAATCCGCGTAACGAGCACGAAAACACCATCACTGGACATCACTGGGCCCTCCAGGAGTAGGGATGGTGTAATATCCGGTATCCTCGTTTTCCGTTATCTTGAATTGTTTGTGTTTTGACGTCGGACATTTTCTTGTTGATGAGAATCGGAGTGATTTCTATCGTGATATTCTATTTGTTTCTATCGCATAGCCGTTTTAGTCGGGTGACTTCTTGTCGCGTGCGTTTCTTTGATTAAATGTGTGCATGTGATGCGTCGTTAATTTCTAGTTATTGTTTTGAATCATAGTCGGTGGCATTGTGTTGGTCGTCGTGGAGCGTGTTTTCACGCCGTATATTCCTTTGCGTTGCTTGTAACGTTTCGCCGATGGGCGAAAGTTACGCGTTTCTTGCGTATCTCGTTGAGTTTTCCTGTCGGTATATTGTTTCTCCCTACTTGTTTTAAGTTTCGGGACGAAACTTCTTTTAAGGAGGGTAGTATGTAATATCCGCAATTTTGATTTCCAGTAAATTTCTCTTTAGGGTGGAAGTCCATCTTAGCGACTCTGTCGTGACCGTTTCGTCATTCTGAGAATATTTAATTTTGCACTTTTTGTCATCCGAGTTCGTTTCGGTATCGTTTTGTTGAGTTCCGTGTTCTTAAACGACTTTTCCGCACTTGAGTCGACTCTTGCAAATCTCGTCCGAAACTGTTGTTTTGAGTTTCTCATAAGTTTATTTAATGTTATTATTCATGTTTCGAGCTTTGGTTAAGTGTTTCGATCGTATATCGTGTATTTAGGACGTTTTGGGCCGTTTTCGTAATTTCCCAAAGTTTGGGGTAATTACTTCCGTTGTCGAATTTTGAACCCTCGGGTGGTCGGAATCGTGTATTCTCTTAGTGTCTAGATTCGTATTCGTGAGTACTTCGTAACCTTAATTTCGGTTTATTTTCAGGTCCGGGTTTCGAGGTTGTCCGGGCCGTCGGATCGACCGAGTCCTGACTGGAAAGACCTGGCCGAGTAACGGCCGCAATGGGCCGGCAGTTACGGCCGTAAGGCGCGTTACGTACGTAAGTCCTGGCCGGTAACGTACGTAACGCCCGCAAAGCGGGCGTAGTTCGGCCATGGCGGATTACGGCCAGTAAGCCATGGCCGAATACGTACGTAAGGCGGCCGGAGCTTCCTATATAAGGCCAGCGGACGTGTTTTGCACTCATTTTTCTCACTTCATTCTTCCTCTTCCGCGGCTAGAGACTTGTTGGGCGTGGAGGCATGTTGTCATACAATGAACCCATGAAGTCTTGGAGTTCATATCATCGATTATCCATCCTATAACGTCCTTTGATCGAGCGAATCAGGGACGAAATCCTTGTGAAGAACTCGAGTCGGAACCCTTCCGTTCGTTGTCTTCTTCGGGGTACGAGCTTCCCGGTCGAACCGTGTTCTTCGGAGTATTCAGTAGCGGTTATTAAGGCAAGTATTTTACTATTCGAATTGTGTCTTGTGAATAGGGACGTTGTGTTATGGTTGTGATGAATTTGGTGTACTTTCGTGAATATGCTTCATAAGAATTAATTATTATGAACGATTGATGGTAGCGATAATTGATGAGTCGATTGTTGATCAAGTCATTCTGTTCTTTCTAGTCATGTTTTTGTTTGCTTTTTAGTATTTTTGTTCTCTTTTATGCGTGGTATTTTGTGTTTTTAATTTATAGGTAATCCAGCGAAGATTATGGTGAAATATGCGTTTTCATAGCTAATATTGGAGTTTATGACGATCAAGGGCTAAAACGGGGCCTAAAACAACGAAAGATTGAAGCAGTATCGGTCGAATCGTCTAAATTCCAGAATCTCCACTCCTAATTGAGATGTGTTCTCCTTTGACATAAATTCCTCGTGAAATTAGCTTCGAAACGGTATATCATATGCTAAAATCCGAGGTGTATTGATACAAGAACGAAGGATCAAGCCGAAGAAGATCAAAAACCGGAACAGAAGAACTCAACTAGGCTGCAACAGGCAACTCGGTCGTGCCATGGGACACGGCCGGGTCTCATTCCAGCGAGAATTGCATTTTCCGGATGAGAACAACTCGACCGTGCCTTTTGGAACACGGCCGAGTCACGATCGGCCAATTTGCACTTTCTGGCGCAGTACAACACGGCCGTGTCGTGGGACACGGCCGAGCCTCAGTACAGAACCTTTTCCTTTATCCAGGGTAGCACGACACGGCCGTGTCCCAGGACACGGGCCGTGTCACTTTCCGTTCATGTCACTTTCCTTGACATTTTTGCACAACTTTAAGCCTTATTCTTCATCTTTTGGCTATAAAACAAAGTGTAGAGACCCTAGGTGAGAGAGACTTATCTTGTGGAAGATATTCTTGGGTGAAAAACACAAGATTGAGGGAGAAAACACCAAAAAGAGAGGATTGAGTGCGATTATTTCATCATCTTCCTTGTATGTTCTTGGAGTAAAAAATACTTTTGTGAGATATATTAATTCCTTGTATCATTTTGTTGTGAATTCTTGGAAGAAGATCATCAAACCTTCATCGGGAGTTCGATTTCGGCATTTACAAGGGAAGTTTTTACCATGTTTTGTTCTTCAATTTCCATTATAGTTGTTGAATTAATCATGTGTGGCTAAACACTTCATATGGGTTTCTAGATATATCCACACACATGTTTTTGATTGTTAGTTCCTTTAGATTTTCCGGGTAAAAGTTTGGGATTGTTCCTCTTGTTCGTTCTTCGTTTAAGAACTTTTGAATTAGATCATCAAACCTTTTTCATTGTTGTTATTATTATTCGAATCGAGGGTTTTTGTCGGTGTTCGCCATCAAACGACCCGAAATAAACGATTTTGAATGTTCTCGAGCTTTTTCGCGCGATCTTTTAACGATTTACCTCATCAAAAGTAGTCGGTTAATTGATTGTTAGTTAGAAATTCATCCCAATCAAAAGAGTATCTCTTAATTTCGTTGAGAACAATCGTGATTTTTAGAATTTCCGCCATCAAACGGATTTCTTTTAATCGTGAGCAGTCGATAATTCCAAACCTTATTTATTTGAGTATCGGAACTAATAATTGATTACGTGTGTGTCGGTGAATCTAAATTCCCATATCAATCTCATTATTGTTATCTCTCATTTATCCGACGATCAACTTGGTGTTGTTATCACTTAGTTTATTTTAATTTCATGCGTTAGTATTATAATCCAATCGAACCAATGATGTATTTTAATTTATTGTACTTTTGTTCATTCAACTATTTGCCGAACAATATCGAACTTTAAACCGTTTCCAATTCCTCGAGAGATCGACCTCGGAGTTACTTGCCGCTTCCTACAAAAGCGATTCGTACACTTGCGAGTATTTAATTTGAACCATCAATAATACTCTCACTTAGCTAACGTCGTGGAATTGTGTTGGTCGTGTTAATCATCTAAGTATGTGCCGGGCGTGTTTGATCATTGTTGAGTTTTCGTGATGATTATGATATTTGTGTCGTGTTGATTTACTTACTTGATTATACATTTCGGTGTAATGCGGAATGACTTGACATTTGATGATTATGAGTTGTGTCGTGACGATGTGTGTGTTCCAGGTAAGGTTTGACGAGGCCTCTGGAGTTCGGTACATGATGTGTACGAACAAGGTGTGTGATCCAGGTAGGGTCTAACGAGGCCTCTGGAGTTCGGTATATGATGTGTACGAACGATGTTTGTGGCCGGGTAGGGTCCGCTGAGGCCTCCGGAGTTCGGTACATGATGTGTACGAACGATGTTTGCGGCCGGGTAGGGTCCGCTGAGGCCTCCGGTGTTCGGTACATGATGTGTACGAATGATGTTTGTGGTCGGGTAGGGTCCGTTGAGGCCTCCGGAGTTCGGTACATGATGTGTACGAACAACGATCGTATAACAGTGATTGTTTGGATAACATTTTAAATATGGGTCTCGGACTCATAATGATATCTTATCTAGTGTGTTTTGAAACGAGAATCGGGCTAAGGCCCTAATGTTTACAAAAAGGTTTTGCAAATTGAGACTCGAGGTCCAAAAGAATTTCTGCTTTAAAAATCCCCGAGATGATGTGTTCCTTTTCAAATATCTCTTGCTTGAGTTCGAAATTCTAAAACTTCTCAGGAACATTTTGATAATTGTTTTCCGTATTAAATTCGTAGTTGCTACTTGTTGCATTTCGTATCGTATTATACTTGCACTAGTAAAATAGTGGAGTTTTACTAATCCCCGAGTAATCGGGGGTGGATGTCTGTTTTGCATCCAGGTACACGCAGGTTCAGTGGAGCAATCACAGGATTGGCACAAGAGTATGACGAGCTGCGATACTAATCAAGAGTCGAGAGTTGGTAGAGTTTAGTTGTATTGTTAGAGTTGATTTCAGTCTTCCGCTGTATTGTGTTTTGACCCCTGTGTGGGTAATGTTGTTTAAGTCAGTTCCGTTGATTGAGTTGTGTGACCTCATCGGTCTGTGCATTCACGTGTAAGTGACCATAACGGTCTGTATTATTTTATTGTTTGACCCTGGCTGGGAAAGCATTTGGTCGTTTTGTAAGGTATAGCCTGGTAGATCCTCACGAAAAGGGGTCTACGGCGTGTAATATTCCCATATGGTTCTGGGGTGTTACATTTATGGTATCGGAGCTTAGGTTGTGGAAACCTAGGCTGTCGGGTCAAATCGAGTCGTGATTTGTCGAGTATTGTGTGGTTTTGACATTCGAGATGCTGGGTGACAAGTTGAGTTGTGCGTAGTCACAACGTGTCGGATACGTTGTCGGGTGAGATTAGTATCGTAGGCGATCGTCATCTCCGTGCGGCCTGTGGACGTAAGTCTCCTCTTTTATGCGAGGTACCTGTGTATCGTGATTTTATCTAAGTGAGATAATTGCGGTGCATAATTTTATTTGCACGGTGTTGTGTAATTTAGTTATATATAATACTTGTGACACATAGTGTATGTATAAAAACTGGGCGTATTGTTGTTTTACCTTTGAACCACCGTATGGGGTGGTATGGTGTAAAAAATTGAGAACCTTGATGGGTTTCGAATAAGGTATCGACGATTGAGTTCGTGAGAAACTCTGAGGAATTGTTTTGTTGTATGTTTAAACTTGATGTTGTGAGATGTATTCAATTGGATTGGCGATCCTATTTGCCGTTTGGGCATGTGATTTTTAGTTTGATTGTTTTTAGATTGTTATGTTTATGCCGTTACGGGTAGGTTTTAGAATGTTCTTCCCGGAGGACTTTACGAGTTTGAACATTTTTGTGGGAATCGTTTGCTATTGTTTAAAATATTTTGATGGTGCGGTTAAAACCACGGTTTATATGGATTTTAAAATCGGTTAAATTTTTGACAAATTGGTCGTGTATTTTCAAATGACACCATCAGACGCTATCTGGAAAATATGTTTTGAAGTACTTCGGACATTGTAAAATATTACCATCGTTTTGGTTATGAACGAAAGGATTTTAGAAAATTTTTATTTTGCAAAACGAATTTTGGTTTTTGGAATTTTAAACTTCATATGTTCACGTGATGGGGCTAAGTGGTTGCGATAAGTTTGTGGTGTTGTTGTGCTCGCTGGAGAATGTTTCAGTGTTTTCTGAATGTTGGGATACATTGTTAGGTATCGTTCCCTAACTCTCGGAGCCCTGTTGGGGGGGCTGTTGTGACAATTCTGCAGTCCCACAGCTAGTTGTTACGGCCGTAATATGTTTTCCATTACGGCCATAAGCTCAGAGCTGTTGCGGCCGTAAACTGCATGTTGTTACGGCCGTAAACTTTTGACTGACCGGTAGTAATTTGTTGTTACTGTTGTATTTGTGCCCTTTTACTGATTATTTAATCTCTATTGATATATTCGCGATGGTTGGCGTGGTAACATGTTGTTACCCTGTATATCGCTAGTAATGATAATAATATGTTGATAAGGTCACTTTGATGATATTTTCTATCGAGTATATTGGTGTTTCAAAGTGTTATTTTGCAAGTGATCTCGAATCAAAACATTTCTGATAATGAGATACATAGTTTTGATTAAAAGACCGAGGTATTAAAAGTTTTCAAAAACTTCATTTCATCAAATCTTTCAAACTCGCGAATTTTAAAATTTTATCATTTGAACAATACTCCGGAAACATTTTATTTTTGGTTGCTAGTGTTTGATCCCTATGATACGTGTGTGGTTTTGACCGTGTTTGTTTTGGTGAAAACCCAAACATCTCTATTGATGTGACTGTGTGAATTATTTTTGAATGAAGTTCTAAAAATTACAGTGTTAGTTCGTGCACTTGTATGATTGGAGTTGATGTTTTATCGTGCTGCCATTTATTGTCCTATGTTGGCGTCATGATGTTTGTTTGGTTGTGTTATTCTGATTGGTCGTCCATTCAGTATGCCGAGAGGTCGAGGCCGAGGATGTGGTCATAGTCGTGGTCGAGATCATGAGCGTGAGAGGGTGACTCGCTCGTTGTCGAGTGCCAATCAGCTCAGTACAGAGGGTCATGATGACCAATCACATGATCAGCGACAATCATCTAGAGGTAATGTTGACATTGGCGCCGCCACCATCCTTCGTCAGGTGGCTGACCAGTTGGCGCATATGAATCAGACCGTACACCGAGACGGGATTCTGGATGAGGATAACGGAGCTAGTAAGTGGTTATGAGATGTGATTAGAATGTAACCGCCCCGTTTCGTAGGTTCTTCGGACTCTTTAGGCTGGGAGAATTGGCTCTTCCAGTTGGACAGAACATTCAATGTTGTAGGTTGTCCCGATGAAAGAAGAGTATCCATCGCCCAATACCTGCTCGACAGGGAAGCTGCACACTGGTTGGAGGCCATAGCGCGTAGTGATCGTACCGCTACTTGGGCTGAATTCAAAACTGCCATGGAGGCCGAGTATTGTCCGCCGCATGTTAAAGAGCGCAAGATTGTCGAGTTTTTCTCGGCTACGCCCCGAGACATGTCGGTATCTCAAGCAATAGTCGATTACAATGGACAGCTGTGTTATGTTCGGGATCAGGTGAAAAGTGAGGCAGATAAAGTTCGTTATTTCGATATGCGTATGAAACCTTAGGTTCGGCAGTGTATGGCTCCTTTCATGTGTACAACCTTGAAGGACCATCAGGATCGAGCCTTGGCATTTGAGATGGCTATAATGTCTACCGAGTCCGTATCGGTAGCGAAGAAGCAGAAGATCTCTGATGACGCATCGGGAAGTGAGGGAATTGGGATTCCCACACCTCAACCCTTGTATCAGTCGAATATGGGGCCTGTTCGGTCAACTGTGGAACCTAAAAGACCCAAGCCGATGTCTTTGAGTTCTAGTAATGCTCCTTGGTGTTTCAACTGTAACGTTCTGGGCCATGAACGCGCGCATTGTAAGAAACCGCCAGTGACTTGTTATAATTGTGGACACGAGGGGCATCGAGTTCAGTACTGCGAGATTGTTGCCGAGATGATAAGGAACCGGAGTTCCATTCCTACTTCCGGAGGGCCCAGTGATGTCCAGTGATGGTGTTTTTGGTACTCGTTGCGCAGATTGTTTCTCGTGTAGAGATGTATTTTGTGACGTTTTTACGTTTGGAACTTGTTAAATGATATTTTGTTTTGAATGCCCGTATAGTTGTTGAACCTACGGAGGCGTGACAGTGGACCGCGGGGTCATGATTATGGTATTTTATTATGTGTCGTTATGTTTTGTTTCGTATCACTGTGTTGTCCTTAGTTTAAGTTTCGGGACGAAATTTATTTTTAGTAGGATATAATGTAATATCCAGTATCCTCATTTTCCGTTATCTTGAATTGTTTGTGTTTTGACGTCGGACATTTTCTTGTTGATGAGAATCGGAGTGATTTCTATCGTGATATTCTATTTGTTTCTATCGCATAGCCGTTTTAGTCGGGTGCGACTTATTATCGCGTGCGTTTCTTCGATTAAATGTGTGCATGTGATGTGTTGTTAATTTCTCGTTATTGTTTTGAATCATAGTCGGTGGCGTTGTGTTGGTCGTCGTGCAGCGTTTTCACGCCGTATATTCCTTTGCGTTGCTTGTAACGTTTCGCCGATGGGCGAAAGTTACGCATTTTTTGTGTATCTCATTGAGTTTTCCTTTCGGGATATTGTTTCTCCCTACTTGTTTTAAGTTTCGGGACGAAACTTCTTTTAAGGAGGGTAGTATGTAATATCCGCAATTTTGATTTCCGGTAAATTTCTCTTTTGGGCTGAAGTCAATCTTAGCGACTCTGTCGTGACCGTTTCTTCATTCTGAGAATTATTAATTCTGCACTTTTTGTCATCCGAGTTTGTTTCGGTATCGTTTTGTTGAGTTCCGTGTTCTTAAACGACTTTTCCGCACTTGAGTCGATTCTTGCGAATCTCGTCCGAAACTGTTGTTTCGAGTTTCTCGTAAGTTTATTTAATGTTATTATTCATGTCACAAACCTAACACGAAGTTTCTATCCACAAGACACAAATCATATAGCAAGATACTTACCTCAATAACCGCTACCGAACACTCCGAAGAACACGGTTCGACCGGGAAGCTCGGACCTCGAAGAAGACAATGAACGGGAGGGTTCCGACTCGAGTTCTTCACAAGGACTTCGTCCATAAGTCATATAAAAAATAAATCAACATTCGTACGATGAATAATAATCGCATAACGCCCGAATCCCCCTCTAAGACCTTTTATCGGACACCTTCAAGGCGTTGATTAAGAACTCGACCAAAACGACGAATCTATACAATCCAACCATGGAATAACAAGGGAAATGATAGAATACATCTAAATAATCATCAATTCATCACAAATCTAAGTTATTACGGTTAAATCGGACAAAACCGAACAAAACCCCCAAATTTCCCAAACTAGGATTACCAGGAAATCTGACCTGATTCGCTCGATCAAAGGATGTTATAGGATGGCTAATCGATGATATCAACTCTAGGACTTCACGGATTTATCGCCTGACAACATGAATCCACGCCCACCAAGCCTTCAGCCGCGGAAGGGAAAGAAACGAAGTGAGAAAATGGGTGTAAACGCGTCTGCTGGCCTTATATATACAGCCTGCCGGCCGCCTTACGTACGTAATCGGCCATGGCTTACGGCCGTAACCGGCCATGGCCGTACCTTCTGACCCAAACTGCCGGCAGCGTTACGTACGTTACCGGCCAGGCCTTACGTACGTAACAGGCCTTACGGCCGTAGCTGCCGGCCCATTACGACCGTAACTCGACCAGGTGTGACTCTGTCGATCCGACGGTCCGGACAACCCCGAAACCCATACCTGAATATAAACCGAAGATACGGTTACGAAGTACTCTTAAAGACGAATCTAAGCGCTAAGAGAACACACGATTCCGACCACCTGAGGGCTCGAAATTCGACAATGGAAGTAATTACCCCAAACTTTGTGAAATTACGAAAACGGCCCAAAATGTCCGAAATATACGATACACGGTCGAAACACTAAGCCAAAGCTCGCAACATGAATAATAACATTAAATGAACTTACGATAAACTCGAAACAACAGTTTCAGACGAGATTCACAAGAATCGAACTCAAGTGCAGAAAAGCCGTTTAAGAACACGGAATTCAACAAAACGATACCGAAACGAACTCGGATGACAAAAAGTGCAGATTTAATTATTCTCGGAATGACGAAACGGTCACAACAGAGTCGCTAAGATGAACTTCCGTCAAAAAAAAAATTACCGGAAATCGAAATTGCGGATATTACATACTACCTCTTTAAAAGAAGTTTCGTCCCGAAACTTAAAACAAGTAGGGAAAAGCAATATCCCGCCAGGAAAACTCAACGAGATACACAAGAAATGCGTAACTTTCGCCCATCGGCGAAACGTTACAAGCAACGCAAAGGAATATACGGCGTGAAAACACGCTCCATGACGACCAACACAACGCCGCCGGCTATGATTCAAAACAATAACGAGCAATTAACGACACATCACATACCACATCACATGCACACATTTAGTCAAAGAGACGTACGGGACGACAAGTCTCGCTCGTTAACACTACAACAGAGTATATCAACCCGTTCCCGACAGAAAAACGAATTCCATATAATCATAACGGCACGAAAAAACCGATACCAACCGACACATAGTTCAAGGAAACCGAAATAAAAATCTCGGGTATTACAGTAGCGCACGCTAACTGGTGGTTCTGGGACAGTCTAGAAGCTACTGGACTGAGTTGGAGGCCTCGTTAGCGCACGCTAACGATTGTTGTTAGCGCAAGTTAACCTGTCCGGTATAAAAACCGAACAACAGTCATTTATTCCCATTTTCTTTCCCATTTCTTCTTCCTCCGTGGGTATGAGTCAAGGGCGACTAGAGTTCGTGTTCTTGGCCTATTTTACTCCATCCAAGAGTGTTTTGGAGAGTTCTAGGTGATTTTATCATCATCTAATCTGTTCTTCTTCGGATCGAGGTAATTCCTTGATTTTTTTTCGAGTTGACTTTTTCAAGGTTTTGTTCTTGATTTCGGATTGATCCAGTTTTGATGAATCGGTTGTCATAAAAACGTTGTTTTGAACATATTTTATGGATTGAATATCCATATCTTCGGTTCGTTCAACTCGATGGGTGATTTTGGTGTTCTTGAAGGGTCGTGAACATTTAATGTTCGATTAAATGTTCGAATGAGCTTTCCTTCGATAGTTTGATGTGATTCCCGTTGTTATTGGCCTTGATCCTTGTTGTGATCGTGTTTTCGTTGTGTCTTGCGGAAGTTGTAGGTATTTAGAGTTTTCCGGTCGAGCCGTGTTCGTCGGAGTGTCCGGTATCGGTTATTGAGGCAACTATCTTATTTATACGATTTGTGTCTTGTGAATAGAGATTACGTGTTAGAGTTTGCGATGATTAATTTACCCCTGTGAACATATATATTTCATATGGTGTGAGTATAAACTAAATGTAGTAAATACTTCGTATTGGTTGTGTTGTGCTTGATTGTCATGATCGAGGGACCATGATGGTTGTGATGATTGTGTCGGGTTGATTTTACGCTTGGACGTGTATTGTGTGTTGTGTTATGTGTGCAGGATTTGAGATAATCTTGTTGGTTGGTTATACACGTGGTTGTGCAATGTGTTGTGCTTCGATCATGAGTTATGCTGGATTATGTGTTAGTGATGTTGATGGTTGGATTGTTGAGATTGTGCTATGTGCGTTGGGTGTGTACAGTTGTGGTAATCAATGTGATTGATTGGCCGTATGACCTTGGTGAAACGTGAATGTTAATGTTGTGTGCTGTACTGCTAAGTTCACTCGTGCGGGTTCGACGAGACCTACGAGGATTCATGGCGGGGGACCATGGGACCGGAACTTAGTATGTGGTGCTGAGGTCCAATCGTGCGGGTCTGATGAGGCCTATGATGACACATGGCAAGGGATCATGGGTCAGGACACAGTACGTCTAACCGTGTGGGCTCGACGGGGCCACGATGACTCATGGCAAGAGGTCATGGAGTCGGGACTGGTTGTTGTGATTGTTGTGTTGGCTCAATCCGCGTGGGTTGTTGAACTTACGGAGACTCGTGGCAAGCGATCACGGAGTCATGAGCATGACTAGTTGTGTGATTGTTGTGTTTGCTCAGTCCGTGTGGGTTGTTGAACTTACGGAGACTGGTGGCAAGCGATCACAGAGTCACGAGCAAGATTGGTTGTTGTGATTGGTTAAGTCCGTGCGGGTCGTTGAATCATGTTTTGTAAATCAAAGTTTTGAAAGAAAGTTTTTAAGAAAAGAATGTTGGGCCAGGCTGTTGGAATATAAAACGCAGCGGAAGCGAAATTTAGGAAAGTTGTATAAACGCGTTTTACACATCCACGAGCATAAGATATATTTAGGCATACTAATTAATTAATTACTAAGACTAATAAGCAATTTAATATTATTTATTATTCACTAAATAAATATGTTGGTAATTAAAATATCCTAATCTAGATCTAAAAGATCATAGGATATTACCTTTGAAGCAAAGTGGTTGCTTTCGTCTTGATCACCTTGTATTTCTATCTTTAGACCTTCTAGAGTATGATCCGCCTTAACCCGGACGTTGTGTGGGCAACGAGCTACCGGATCTTGCTTGGAGACAATATGGATCGGCCGAACCTTGTTGTATGTGGTCACTCAACTTTTTCTTTATTTTTTAGTATTGCATGAACACTCTTAGAAAATTTAATGTGTTATCTAAATTGTAGAATCAAAGACAAAAGTCTAGATCTACAATTAAACACATTGATCTCACAACCTTGCAAAAGCATACAAAAATCAGCCCCCCTTATTGTCCTATATATAGGATCTTGGACTACAACTAGGATCTTAAGGAGGATTATGGAAGGACTCCCAATAGATTCCATCTTACCATATTATGACTCTTCCTAATATAATGAATCTATTAATATCAACTTAGTCCACAAAAAGGTTGATATTGCGAAATTGCAAATTACAAAATTGGGCTCCTTATTAAATATATTCTCGTATTTAAGATATCGAATGTCCATTAATTAATTATAAGATACTGACAACTTTAATTAATTAATATCTTATCCAAGAGTAGTACCACTCGAACCTTATTATTATATCGGAATTAAATCCACCTGCAGGGTTTAATATAATAATCATTATCGAGCTCCTCAAGGGGACATCGTCAACTCGCATGAGTCGGGACATGATTTCTAGTAATAATAATAATTGTCATATAAATAATATTATTGCCCAAGATACGAGACTTATTGAGTCGATTATTTTGACTCTCACATATGGTAAATCAAAGCAATAAGTATTATAAATACACAATTAAATATTATATACTTAGAATTAAGAAATAATCATTATCCGAGATTTACGATCTTCTTACAGTCAGTACAGAAGACACTATCTCACCTCGATCTAGTTCAATTTATGCATATACGCTAATGTATGCTAATAGTCAAGACCAACTAATCTCAAGCACACACTACAACCTTTCATATAATTTGTCTAATAATTATATAGATTGTGAACTATTATATTATTTTATAAGGTACCGATAATGTGATCTTCCATGTGACACCAACACACCACATTATCTACAATATAAAATAATTAGATATTTCATTTGCATAACCATAACGTGAATAAATATGCAAAACATGTGATTAAATGTAATTAATATTCTCATAGGTAGTTACAGGGAAATAAGATAATACAAGCATAAAGTATGCTTTGCAGTATACAACCCTAGCAATCTCCCACTTATACTCGAAGCATGCTTTTAAGTATACGACTATATTCCATAGTCTCTCATTTCTCCCACTTATACTCAAAGCAATGCTGCCATACACCGTAATCCATTCCTTCCACATGTCTTTCAAAAACTTTTGAGGGTAGGCCTTTCGTGAAAGGGTCAGCAAGATTATCTTTCGATGCAACCCTGGCTACAACTACGTCTCCTTCCTTTACGAAGTGTCGTATGATGTGGTACTTGCGGTTGATATGTTTACTTGCCTTGTGGGCTCGTGGTTCCCTCGAATTTGCGACTGCACCAGTATTATCACAATAAAGTGTAATACCCTTTGGCAAATCGGGAATCACATCTAAGTCCTGCAGGAAGTACTTGAGCCATACTGCCTCCTTGGCTACCTCATAGGCTGCCACGTACTCGGCTTCCATGGTAGAGTCCGAGATGCATTTCTGCTTCACACTCCTCCAACTAATGGCTCCACCTCCCAGACTAAACACATAACCCGAAGTAGACTTGGACTTTTCTTTATCCGATGAAAAATATGAGTCAATGTAACCCACCGGACAAAGGTCGTCTGACTGATATACATGCATGTACTCCCTAGTCCTTCCCAGGTACTTGAGTATATGCTTGACAGCAATCCAGTGTCCTGGTCCTGGGTTTTACTGATATCTAGCAGCCATGCCTACGGCACGACAAATATCTGGTCTAGTGCAGAGCATAGCATATATGAGGCTTCCCACAGCAGATGCATAAGGGACCATCTCCATGTCATCTATCTACTTTTGTGTCTTGGGACACATATCCTTAGATAGTTAATTTTATGTCTGTAAGGTAGAAAACCTTTCTTGGAATTCTCCATGCTAAACCGCTTTAGCACTGTATCGATATAGGATGCCTGGGGCAAGCACAACATCCTTTTTCTTCCGATCACGAAATATCATGATTCCAAGGATGTGTCCTGCTTCTCCCAGATCCTTCATATCGAACTGCTCAGATAGCCATACTCGTACGTCCGACAATTCCTTCACGTTGTTTCCAATCAGAAGGATATCGTTTACATACAGTATAAGAAACACCAACACGTTTCCATCGCATTTCCTATACACACAACTCTTACTCGGACATTGGACGAATCCATATGACTGGACAACTTCGTCAAAACGAGTGTTCCAAGATATAGATGCTTGATTAAGTCCATAAATGGATCTGTTAGGCTTGCACACCAAGTGCTCTTCTCCTTCAGCAATGAATCCCTCTGATTGGCGCATATAGATTTCCTTGTCTAGACTCCCATTCAAGTATGCAGTCTTTACATCCATTTGCCAAATCTCCAGATCCAAATGTGCAGCTAGAGCTAAAAGAATCCGGATTGACTTAAGCATGGCTACCGGCGAAAAGGTTTCATTATAGTTGATAACCCTCTTTCTGAGTGTAACCTTTCGCAACAAGCCTTGCTTTGAAGGTTTCAACTTTCTCGTCACCTCCTTTCTTTCGCTTGTAGACCCATTTACTCCCAATGGCTTGTACACCATCAGGTAGCTCTACTAGCTCCCACACTTGATTTGAATCCATAGATCCCATTTCTGATTTCATTGCTACTTGCCAGGAGTCAGCATCTTTATCTTGGATTGCTTCCTTGTAGGTCCAGAGATCTGATTCATCTTCGCCTG
Source organism: Orobanche coerulescens (assembly GCA_033398695.1). Classification (NCBI taxonomy): domain Eukaryota; kingdom Viridiplantae; phylum Streptophyta; class Magnoliopsida; order Lamiales; family Orobanchaceae; genus Orobanche; species Orobanche coerulescens. The sequence continues at coordinate 46,370,506 of CM065806.1, read as the reverse complement.
GGATTGAGTCCGAAGACTTTCCCACACCTATGAATCGTTCCGGTTGATGAACAACCCTCATACTACGAGGAGGCAAATCCTGAGTTGGTGTAGAAGTCTCAAAATCAATACGTGGTGCAGTGTTAGTTGGCGCTTGTACGATTGCTATAGACGGAGTCTTGCCCCTCAGCTCTTCCAGAATTATCTCGCTCATGGGCTTGTGACTAATCATATAATCCTCTTCCAGGAATCGGGCATTGGTGCTAACAATGACCTTCTGATCCTGTGGACTATAGAACAAGCCACCGTTCGTTCCATTAGGATATCCTACAAACACTCGCACTTCTGTACGAAATGCCAACTTATCAGCTTCCTTATTCAGCACATGTGCTGGAGTACCCCAAATCCGAACATGTCCTAGACTGGGATTTCGCCCACTCCACAGTTCTGTGAGTGTTTTTGAAATTGATTTCGAAGGCACCAGGTTTAGAATGTACGCCGCTGTTTCTAAGGCGTATCCCGAAAACAAAATGGGTAAATCCGTATAACTCATCATTGATCTAACCATTTCTAAAAGAGTTCTATTCCTTCTTTCAGCAACACCATTTTGTTGTGGAATTTCCGGCGCGTTGAACTGGGACGAAATCCCCTCATTCGCCAAGAAATCCAAAAACTCTCCACTAAGGTATTCGCCACCACGATCAAATCGTAGTGACTTGATACTCTTCCCATGACGCTTCTCCGTTTCAGCCTTGAAGTCTATGAACTTGTCAAAGGCTTCAGACTTACGTCGCATCAAATAGATGTACCCATATCTCGAGTAATCATCTATAAACGTGATGAAGTATTCGAAACCACCCCTTGTCCTTAGGCGGGCGATCGCCTTCCGGCCATTATAATAATGGGGCGATCGTCTGCCGGCCAATATTATAATGGGGCGATCACCCGGGCTGTCGGGCTAAAGTCGAGAAAAGGCGTGATCTGCCTAAAGTCAGCTACGGCGAGGCACCGGTGGCGGTCGATGAGGGCGGCCGACGCGTCCGGAGTCAGTCACATGCGGCCCCACTGACAACTTTCGGCGGCTTGTCGGTTGGTGGAAAGATTCGGCCAGGCTGTGGTCAATGATCCGAGATTCGCGGATCTTGTCTCGGCTCTTGCACGTGGTGTCTGTCCAGAGGTTTGACCTTTGCCGACTGGATGGCCATCGGCTCTGATCGACGTGAGGCGGTCGTGCTTAGCTGGTCACTGAGGGTCGGTAACGGTCGGTCACCAAGGGTCGATCGGCAGGTGCCGAGGGATGGTTGGCATCGGTCAGTTGCTGAGGGTCGGCATTGGTCGGTCACCAAGGGTCGGTCGGCAGATGCCGAGAGAGGATCGCCCGCTTGTCGGTCGCCAGGGGTCGGTCGCCGAGTACCAATTGACGATCGTATCTGAGGTCGATCGCTCGGCACCGGGACTTGTCCTGGGACCTTCGGCTGGCCGATTTAGCTTGTCCGATGGGTTAAGGCTCGGCCGCCAGGTCGCTGATCGGCAGTTCTGCCTTGGCTGCTCGGCAGTGACACGGTCGCCCGATCTCCGAGGCGATCGCCGGTCGGAGAGTGTTAATTCTTGACACAACAATTGCCCCCCAGCTTGCCCCTATGTTGAAGACATGGGGCGAGGTGGTTTTTGCTGGCGATCGTGTAAGGATGAGGACGGGCGATCTTGCTGAGCTGACTTACGATTCGGACTTGGGCTATCATGGTCGATTGGCTAGCTATCTTCGGCCTTGTACCTGCAAAAACAACATTGGCCGATCCCCCTCGGAAACTTGGTGGTTTCGCTTGTTTGAGGAATCGTGCACAGTCGCGGAGATCGATGGACCGACTCCATGGCCGTGTCTTGGTGCGCGAAGACATTGAGTGTCTCGTGACTCACTTTATTATGAGGATCCTCTGTTAGGCTGCGTCTCGCCTCGTATTTAAACGAAGGGCGTGCGGTCTCGGTCTAGAGGAGTCCTTGCGCGGGGCAGCATCGGATGAATCAACTCCACGCCCGCGGCTTGTTAGCTCTGCTTCCACCTCGGCCAGCCATGGAGATGGCCGACCTCGACGGTGTACGTTGAGACGGGGGTTGTGGCACGTGTCCACTGATTAATTTTGGAGAGCCCTCAGACTACGCCGGCCTCGTATTTAAACGAAGGGCGGGCGATCTCGGCCGAAAGGGACCTTGCATGGCCGAAGCAGCCGGTTCCATCAACTGCCAGGACCATGGCTTTATGATGTGCGGTGGAGGCGATCTTATGCCTTAGTCCGTCATGTTAGATCTTTGGATGTAGATGGCGATCGCGTCGCCGTTCTTGATGATGTAGCGTGATGATCGCGATCGGGTGGAAGACTGTCGATCGTCGCTCATTTCGATCGCTTTATTCGTAGGTCGATATTGGCGATCGGGCGGGAGATCGTCGTCCGGGCGCCGATCGCGCTGCTCACAGGCTAAGAAGGAACCTTTGCCTGGCCAGAAAATCTGCGGCTCTAGCCCGGAAGGCTGCATAGGTCATCGGTCGGGTCTTCGTAAGATGCCTGAACATAGGCGAAAAACCCTGAAAACCTCCTAGGACCGCGTAGAGGGCGGTCTCATCGCTTACGGGCTCGCCGTTGAGGATGATCACGTCTACCCGGTCGATGTAGTCCGAGTCGGACTCTCCTTCTCCCTGCTTGATTTGCATCATGCGAAGGGGACCTTCTGGCCGGACGACCCTGGTGGCGAAGTACTCCGTAAAGACGTGCGCCAATTCGTTGAAGGAGCCAATGGACCGAGGTGGCAATAAGGTGTACCACCGGTGGGCGAGGTCGTCCAGCGTCAGAGGGAACATTCGGCACCTGGTCGCGTCAGATGCCCCGCACCCAGTCATGTAGATGTTGAACTTCCTCAGGTGCGTCTGGGGGTCCGATCGCCCCTCGTACATGGGTGTTTGCGGGGGAGCGATCTTGTCTTTGCCGAGGCGAGCTCGATGTCGATCGTGGCGGCTCGCTTGGCCGGCGATCGTCTTCTTGGCGCTGCCACAGATTCCAGGCGCCTTCATGTCGTCGAGTTGACGTTGCATCGCATCCATCGCCGTGGCTCGGTCGCTTGCAGATCGGCTTTGGGAGCGGGAGCCGAGGCGATCGTGTACCGATCTCCGGACTCCACTGCTTCCGACCTCGGCAATTTGGCGAGGGGGAGCCATCTGGTGAGGCTGTCTTAAGGGCCGGGTAGGCCGAGCTCTGGTGACGGACTCAAACTCCGTCGTCTCGTAGGCCGGGCCGGGTGCCCGGCCGCGAGTCGGGTCACTGCCCAGGCGATCGAAGACAGAGGTGCCCCGGCTGGCGAGCGCCTCTTCTTGCGGACGAGAGCCTCCTGGCGACCGCTCGGCCAGTGTCGCCTTGAGCTTCCGTTTGGACTTCCGGCGGACGGCCGAGGGGGTGATAGCAGGAGGCACGTCGAGAGCACTCCGTCGCTCCTGTAGGACGGCCAGGGCCCCTTCGATCTGTTCCTTGGTTTGGAACCGATCGAGCGAGAGGCAGGCGCCGTCCGGGGGCGAGATCGAGCGTCTCGACGCGGCGGCTACCCTCCACCATCGGGCGTGGCTCGGGCCCGGGACGGCAGAAGTGCAGCCGGCTGGTCAGCGGCTTTCTTCGACGCGGAGGCGGAAGACATGATTTCTGAAGGATTTCTTTGAAGTGCAGTGAGTGTCACTTCAAGTATCTGCCCCGAGAACAGTGAGTGTTCTTCGGGACGGTAGGTGTAAAAATTCGAGGGTTGGATGCCCTCCTTCTAGCGCCAATTGTTGTTGCCCAAAATATCTATCCGAAGATTAAATACCGCTGGAGACGGACAACAAACAACAATTGCGGGAGCACTTCCGAGAAAAGATAAATAAAACAAGATTTGCCGGGTTTGTTAGGCCCGGGCTTGAATGCTCTCGCGAGATGTTATTAATACGAATATTCGTGGATACAAGTATTAATGAGAGAAATCTAAATACAATGAGTGTAAAAAGACTCTATTAATCCGGCTCTTGAGCGAAGCTCGGTGTTCTTTGTCCCCGCCGATCGTCTGCCTGATGAGAGAGGCCGGGAGAAGTGAGACCGAAAGATAGCTGTTGCCAAGAGTTGGAGAAAGCCAAGTGCTGTGTATTTGTTTCTGTATTGCGTGTGGAATGCAAGGATGTCCCAGAGAAAATACAAGTGCAGGGTGCCTTGTATATATAGGGGCTGAGGTGCCTTGTCTCCTAGCGGGCGATCGTCTTTTGGCCATTAATATAATGGGGCGATCGTCCTAAAGGTCACATGGGCAGCCTGCCAAAAGTCCAGAAATCCAGTAGCGTGACCGTGTGTGGCCCAATGAGGAGCCAGCACGCGTCCGGAAGTACTGTCACAGGCGGTCCCACATCGTTACTTTCGGCGGACTTGTCAGTAGGTGAGGTAGGTGCCAGGCTGTGGTCACATGTCTTGTCTGCCAGCTCCTTTTGCAGGTCTGCGGCCCTGTTGGTAGGTGAGGTAGGTGACAGGTCTGTCAGCGCCTTTTGTGGATCTGCACGTGGGTGCTGTCCTGTGGCTCGGCCTTAGCCGACTGGATGGCCATCGGCCCTGATCGGCATGAAGCGGTCGTCTCTTGCTGGACATCAGAGGTCGCCATCGGCCAGTCACTGAAGGTCGGCACTTGGTCGGTCACCAAGGGTCGGTCGGCAGGCGCCGAGAGATGATCGTCCTCTGGTCGGTCGGTCACCAAGGGTCGGTCGGCAAAGCGCTGAGAGATGATCGTCCATAAGTCGGTCGCCAGTAGTCGGTCGCCGAGTACCGAGTGACGATCGTATCTGAAGTCGATCGCTCGGCACCGGGACTTGTCCTGGGACCTTCGGTTGGCCGATTTAACTTGTCCGCTGGGTTAAGGCTCGGCCGCCTGGTCGCCGATCGGCAGTTCTGTCTCGGCTGCTCGGCAGTGACACGGTCGCCCGATCTCCGAGGCGATCGCCGGTCGGAAAGTGTTAATTCTTGACACAACACACCCCTAGCCTGGATGTTCATTGGACCACATACATCCGTATGAACCAATTCTAACACATTCTGAGCACGGTTTTCCTTGGTTTTAAAAACCCTTTTGTTCATCTTACCTTCCAGACAGGATTCAACTATTGGAAATGACTCAACTTGGAGATCATCCAATGGGCCATCATCTACCCATCTTTGAATTCTCCCAAGGTTTACATGCTCTAACCGTAAATGCCACAGATATGTTTGGTTTATGCTTGAAGGTTTTTTATCTTTTTAGGTTTAGACAAAGAGTTAAGTGATTTATGCATGGGATTTTGTGCAGTATTAACGACATACAGTCCATCATTAAAAGTACCTTTGCAAATATATTCACCGTTTCTTTTCCTAATAATAGCATCATCATCAAAAGAAACTGAATAACCATTGCATTTTAATTTAGAAATCGAAATTAAATTCATTCTAAAATTCGGTACTAATAATACATTATTGAGGACTAATAATTTATCATTAATCTCCAACTGCACGACTCCCACTGCAACAGCCATAAGCCCGGAATAATCACTCCAGTTGATGGTAATCTCACCCGCACTAAGCTGCTTGGTTACCTGAAAACTATGCGACTCAAATCAAACATGATCAGTGGAGCCTGAATCAACTATCCACGAAGTGGAAGAACAAGCTGCCAAACATGTTTTGACTACTAGTGTAATATCTGCAAATTTTCGATTTTCGGTAAATTTCTTTTTTCGACCAAAGTTCGTTTTGACAACTCTATCATGACCATTTCGTCATTCGGAGAATATTTAATTCTGCACTTTTTATCATCCGAGTTCGTTTCGGTGCTGCTTTGTTGAGTTCCGTGCTTTTTAGCGACTTTTCCGCGCTTGAGTTCGGTTCTTGCGAATCTCGTTCGAAACTGTTGTTTGGGGTTTTTCGTAAGTTCATTTAACGTTGTTATACGTGTTGTGAGCTTCGGTTTGATTATTCGTTGTCGTATGGTGATTTTCGGGCATTTGGGCCATTTTCGTAATTTCCCAAAGTTTGGGGTAATTACCTTCCGTTGTCGAATTTCGAGCCTTCGGGTGGTCGGAATCGTGTGTCCTACTAGCTCTTAGATTGTCTTTGTGAGTACTGCGTAACCGTATCTTCGGTTCGTATTCAGGTTCGGGTTTCGGTGTCGTTTTGTTGAATTCAGGATTACTAAACGACTTTTCTAAGTATGAGTTCGTCTTTGTTAGATCACCATTAATTCTTGGTAACTCCAAAAATTATAAATCTTTGCAATATTATAGAACATCGAGTTAGCGTTCCAATGGTTCTAACGGTGAGTCAATCGGAGTCCGGACGAGAGAGTTATGGTCGTTTCGGTTCTTGGCCAATCATTGTGGAAATGGAGCTTTTTCCTCAAATTTCTTCACATTCGAACTTCCAGAGCCTTTCGGCCGATAGGGAGGGTCGATAGGCTCCACCGGCATTACGTATGGGTATCGGTTGGGCTATCGGCGATAGGCCGGCCGATAGGTTCTCGCGTGTTTCACTATATTACACGGGATCGAGGAAGATTTTTCATTTTCCTCTCCTCTCTTTTCTTCCTCTCGTCTTGGCGATTAAGCAACTTTTGGGCGATTTTAACATTTTCGGACTTGAAGAAATCATCCACTTCGAGTTTTGTTGTAGATTATCGATTTCTTCTTGAGTCATTCATCCTAATCCAAGGTAATCTTCTAAGAACCCATTTTTGGGAGATTTGGGGGTTTTGGGTTTTTCTTCCGATTAGTTCCGTTTTGTTGGTGGATTCTTGATGAATACGATTAATATTGTTAGTATCTTTAGTTTCCTACGGATTCATGGATATTTTGTGGATTTTTACGGAATCGAGAGGGTTTGGTTGTGGTCCGCCCTCGTTGTTATTTTTGGTATGAATATACATGAATCGTAGGCGGGTTTTCGGGTGTATTCCATTTCCGTATTCATTTAGAAATGGTTGTGATTGTATTCTTCGAATCGTTAGGTTCGGTCTCGTTGGTTCCTAGCGTTCGTCGGTGACTTTCCTTTCCGTTCGTTGCGTCGTCAATAATTCAAGGCAAGTAATTCTTGGAAACCTTTATGCTTAACGTGAAATGGTAATGTATATTGTGTGTGCTTTACTCACCTCGGGAGGGTCCGACGGGGCCTCGAGGGAATCTATGGCTTCGTCCTGGATTCATGAGTTTGATTCGCTAGCCAGCTCGGGAGGGTCCTTAGAGGCCTCGAGTGGGATTCGTGGCTTCGTCCGGTCTAGGTGACGTGTGGTGCTTGATTTGTTTTGTGAATGTGGCCGGCTCGGGAGGGTCCTTAGAGGCCTCGAGTGGGATTCGTGGCTTCGTCCGGTCTAGGCAAATTAATTGTATTGTTTGTTTAGGAAAAGACATGTCTTGTTTTGGTTTTTGAAATGATATTGGTGCATGTACTATGGAATGTGTAAGCGATTGGTTTGCCTTGATTACTTGTACTAGCGTAATTGCTAACCCCTCTGGGGACCCGTTTTGGGGAAATTCTTGTTATGGATTTCAGGTTATGATCATCCGGACGAGCGGGCACCTGGACAGTACGAGGATGTTGGCCAGGGTCGTTGACATGTGCATTTGGGTCTTTCTATTTCATTTGTCCATTTCGATTTGGTTGTTTTCTACATTTATAAACTGATAGACTGTACTCGCGAGTACTTAGGCTTTTCCTTTCAGATTGTGATTGGTCTTCGTTGGAGTTACTGTATTTGTCGGTTGATGTTATTTATGCCGGTTGTACCGGACGTGTTGTTTTATGTTCTTATTGTTAACAATTGTTTCCTTGCTAACCGAGGCGGTTAGTCGAGTGGTGTTTTCTTGTGTTAGCCTGGTGGGTCCCATGTAGGGGTCCACGGCGCTGTAATTCTCCTCGAATATCTTGGGGGTGTTACAGAAATGGTATCGGAGCTCTAGGTTTATGGATACCTAGGCTTGTTGGTTATTTGGGTCTAGTCGTATTTGTTTTGCACATTGTCACACCGCTGCCAGCATCTCAGTACATCCAGTGCTCGTAAGTTTTCCTTACTCGATTCTCTTGTTTTCTCGTATTGAAATTCCACTTCTTGAGTGATTGCCTCTCTCGTACTTATTGTCGAGTTGTTTCGATCCTTCCGGTTCGTGTACTTTTGATTCTAGTATTGCGCGATCCTTTGTCTCTCTGGAGTATGTGCGCCGTTAAGGCTTGACCGTTTGTCGTTTTTGAGCTTTCCACCGCTAAACTTCCTAGCGTTGGTGGGATCGTTGGTGATCGAAAGATCCGAGTTTTGCTCCGTGGTATATTGTGAGAGGGCTTGACTCTCTAGTCTTTTCTTTGTGTGATGGAATCTGTGTTTGGTAATTGCGATATACTAAATGTATGTTGAGCCGAATGTACCGATGAGTTGAGAAACTCACGTATTTGGTTTCGACATATGTCAAATCGGTGATCTTTGGTTACTGTTGTTAAACTTGGAGAGATAGTTTGACATATGCTTGGAATTAGTATTTCCGAGTTGCGCTTTTAGTAGTGATTTTTGAATGTCGTATATGAGTGTGTCCGGAATTGTTGGTACTTTGCTAATTAATATAATTAAAAACCAATGAATATCTATAAATAATAATAAATTTGGCGTGAATGCTTGAAAATATATTAGACTTGATCGTATTGTGGGTTTTTGAAAGTGACATGAATTTGGGCGAGCCTTGTATTTTCAAATAAAACCTTGTGTCGTATTTAAAGTTCTTGTTTAAAATTGTTTTAGTACATTTTATAAAAGGCTAACATTGTTTTGGCATTGTCTTGTTTAAAAGGGTCTTGAAAAAGATTTTTATCTTACAGGTTTTAATTTCGATTGTCTATAGTATACGATTTTAAAAATCGATTAGCACAGGAAACCTATTTGTCGAATCATGTTGTGTTTGTCGAGTTTTGTCTTAACGGATTTTGTCGACTTAGTCGCATCGCGACGCGTCGTTTGAGATCATTGGTCGTGATTAGTATCGAGGGTGGTCGTCACTTACGTGCGACCTATGGATGTTAAACTCCCTTCCTTGTGTTGTGCCTCGTGTGACACGAGTTATTTGTATGATTAGTCGTTAAATGATGGAATCCTTCGTGGATTTTGATTTCACGATATGTGTTTATTAGACTCTCGTATTTGGTTTATACGAGGAGTGTAAATCCTTCTTGATGTATTTTCGTACCGTATTTTATCCATTGCGTGAGTTCTTTCAAACGGCTTTCGGTATTTTGCAAGCGAGTTTTATTTCGTAAAACCGATTCCTTGAATCAAGTTTTGGCATTTTGGCCTTGAATATTTCATGATGGTTTGACAAATGATTTTTGTGAGTTTTGGAAAATATTACCGTCATTGGTCTTTTTAGCATTTTTGAAATGACGTGGGAAATTGTGCTTAGCACAGTAACTGTGTGAGAAAGGTTTACGGCATGTAATCTTTCGATATGTTCTGTTGTTGTCTCTGTTGGTCATTAGCGCACGCTACGCTTTGCGGCTAGCGCGCGCAAGAGTGCGTTGGTAGCACGCTAAGGAGGATAGCGCACGCTACACAGTAGTTCGAGGCGATCCGGGAGCTACGGGTCTGATCAAGTTCTCGTTAGCGCACGCTAACACTTGGGGTTAGCGCGCGCTAACGGTGTATTTTTGGTCGGGAGTTTTGTTTGGTGCCGTGATAGCGCACGCTAACCTTAATGATTAGCGCACGCTAATTGTGTCGATATAAATCTTTGGACACCGGTCTAAGTTGCATTTTTTTTTCTTCATTTCTTCTTCTTCCTCTATGAGTTTGAGACGTAGCGACTCGGTTTCACATCTAGGCTGATTTTTCTTCCATCCAAAGGTGTTTTGGAGTATCCTAGATGATTTTTAACATCATCTAATCCATTGTTCTTCGCGAATCTAGGTATTTTCTTGAATCCCTAGAGTTGACTTTTGGAGTTTTGTTCTTGATATCATTTTCCATCCAGGTTTTGATAAACCGATTGTTGTTTTAACGATGTTGTTAAACATATCCCGAGGATTGTATATCATTGTCGTAATTTCGAGCGATTTAATGCGTGTGATATGATGTGTTTAAGTGAATGTTGATACGTGCGAATTTTGGGCATTTTGGCTATTGTATACGAAAAACCTTGAGTATCTTAGAAAATAAACCTCGAGACGTACTTTTAAAATGAATTATTTTCTCACAGTGCTCTCAAGATGCCTACTAGTGCCACGCTATGTTTCAAAATTATCCTACTTTGAGGATCAAAATATTTTGAGATATTTCTAATGATTTAGAAACGCATTCGCTTAGACCCGAAGGTCGAAAATAGCTGAAAAGTTTTAATTTAACGAAAGGTGTCTTCGTTTCTTTTTTTTTCAAATGCAAGATGATTTTTTTTTAAGTCTCGATGACGATGTTTGTACTATTTTTTGATATATGATACTCAAGATCAACTGGTGCTTGCAAGTTATTTTCAAAAGATGGTTTTCGTTTTCAAAACCTATCATTCCTATTTGTGGTCCGGGAATATATGTGTGATGTCCGTGCTCTCGTTAGGGTATTAACCCCCGAGCTGTTGTTGAATTGGTGGTGTGAGCGTTGAGTCGTTCGCCACACAGTTGTCGTGGTAGCCTCTGCGAGGGGTGTGAGATTGGTATTGGATGTTGTCGCCTCGTAGCGGTTTATGCGTTATCGCATATATGCGAGCTGTTAGAGATCGGGTTGGTATGATTGTGTGCATCGGTGATTGTTCCACATTGTGTCGGTTGCTTGTTGTATTGTTACCTTGGTTCCGTTGTGGTGAGTTTCGGGGGCGAGGTCAAAGGTAATAGCCGTACTATTTTGACTTCTATATTTTCTCTTTCTCCAGTCTATCGATTCGCTCGTGTTCGTTGATACCGTCCGAACTTGTTTTGTATTTCGGGTTCATCATTCGAGCAGCCGTGATCTTGTTTTGGGTCGATCTGGTTATCGCCGTGACTTTTCCGAGTTCGATTCGATTCTTGTGAACCTTGTTCGGAAGTAACATCTTTTGGTCCTACTAGTTCTTTTATTCAAGTGGATCGGATTTGGAACTTCGTATTTTCGACTCTGTCGACTCGTTTATGTTCGTTGACATTTCGAACTTTCCTATCCCTTACTATTGTTGATCGAACGAGTGTGGTATTGTTTTGGAATAACTCGTTTGTCATTGTGACATTACAATAGCTATTCCCTATCCTGTCGAACTTATGGGAATGCATTCCTTGTAGTTCTCACCGGATCATCCCGGGAGTTGTTGTTTGAGTTTTATTATCCTTCGTGTTTGGACATGATTGTTCGATTTTTGTTGTCTCGATCGTTTGTTCGTTCGGTTTTTGTTCTCGTTTTGTGATCGTTGAGCATTCATGCTCCTTCCTAATTCCCTTAAGTTTGGGAAATTAGTCTCGTTTCGATCTTCCAACCCTTGGGCGGTGGAATTGAGATTAGTTCGGCGATTGGCTCGCGTTTGATTGATGTACCGTTGGGTTGGTCGATCATCGACTTTCGTTCGTTGTGTTTTGTGATTGTCGGATAATTGACTTGGCTATATTATCCGTTTGACGCTTGTCATTTGTGGTTTTATTGTATCCTACGGCGACATTGTGTTGGTCGCCGTGGAGCGTGTTTTCACGCCGTATATTCCTTTGCGTTGTTTGTAACATTTCGCCGTTGGGCATTAGTTACGCATTCTTGTGTATCTTGTTGAGTTTTTCCTGGCGGAATATTTCTTCCCCCTACTTGTTTTAAGTTTCGGGACGAAACTTCTTTTAAGGAGGGTAGAATGTAATATCTGCAAATTTTCGATTTTCGGTAAATTTCTTTTTTTCGACCAAAGTTCGTTTTGACAACTCTATCATGACCATTTCGTCATTCGGAGAATATTTAATTCTGCACTTTTTATCATCCGAGTTCGTTTCGGTGCTGCTTTGTTGAGTTCCGTGCTTTTTAGCGACTTTTCCGCGCTTGAGTTCGGTTCTTGCGAATCTCGTTCGAAACTGTCGTTTGGGGTTTTTCGTAAGTTCATTTAACGTTGTTATACGTGTTGTGAGCTTCGGTTTGATTATTCGTTGTCGTATGGTGATTTTCGGGCATTTGGGCCATTTTCGTAATTTCCCAAAGTTTGGGGTAATTACCTTCCGTTGTCGAATTTCGAGCCTTCGGGTGGTCGGAATCGTGTGTCCTACTAGCTCTTAGATTCGTCTTTGTGAGTACTGCGTAACCGTATCTTCGGTTCGTATTCAGGTTCGGGTTTCGGTGTCGTTTTGTTGAATTCAGGATTACTAAACGACTTTTCTAAGTATGAGTTCGTCTTTGTTAGATCACCATTAATTCTTGGTAACTCCAAAAATTATAAATCTTTGCAATATTATAGAACATCGAGTTAGCGTTCCAATGGTTCTAACGGTGAGTCAATCGGAGTCCGGACGAGAGAGTTATGGTCGTTTCAGTTCTTGGCCAATCGCTGTGGAAATGGAGCTTTTTCCTCAAATTTCTTCACATTCGAACTTCCAGGAGCCTTTCGGCCGATTGGGAGGGTCGATAGGCTCCACCGCCGGCATTCAGTATGGGTATCGATTGGGCCTATCGGCCGATAGGCCGGCCGATAGGTTCTGCTGTGTTTCACTATATTACACGGGATCTGAGGAAGATTTTTCATTTTCCTCTCCTCTCTTTTCTTCCTCTCGTCTTGGGCGATTCCGGAGCAACTTTTGGGCGATTTTAACATTTTCGGACTTGAAGAAATCATCCACTTTGAGTTTTGTTGTAGATTATCGATTTCTTCTTGAGTCATTCATCCTAATCCAAGGTAATCTTCTAAGAACCCATTTTTGGGAGATTTGGGGGTTTTGGGTTTTTCTTCCGATTAGTTCCGTTTTGTTGGTGGATTCTTGATGAATACGATTAATATTGTTAGTATCTTTAGTTTCCTACGGATTCATGGATATTTTGTGGATTTTTACGGAATCGAGAGGGTTTGGTTGTGGTCCGCCCTCGTTGTTATTTTTGGTATGAATATACATGAATCGTAGGCGGGTTTTCGGGTGTATTCCATTTCCGTATTCATTTAGAAATGGTTGTGATTGTATTCTTCGAATCGTTAGGTTCGGTCTCGTTGGTTCCTAGCGTTCGTCGGTGACTTTCCTTTCCGTTCGTTGCGTCGTCAATAATTCAAGGCAAGTAATTCTTGGAAACCTTTATGCTTAACGTGAAATGGTAATGTATATTGTGTGTGCTTTACTCACCTCGGGAGGGTCCGACGGGGCCTCGAGGGAATCTATGGCTTCGTCCCGGATTCATGAGTTTGATTCGCTAGCCACTCGGGAGGGTCCTTAGAGGCCTCGAGTGGGATTCGTGGCTTCGTCCGGTCTAGGTGACGTGTGGTGCTTGATTTGTTTTGTGAATGTGGCCGGCTCGGGAGGGTCCTTAGAGGCCTCGAGTGGGATTCGTGGCTTCGTCCGGTCTAGGCAAATTAATTGTATTTGTTTGTTTAGGAAAAGACATGTCTTGTTTTGGTTTTTGAAATGAAATTGGTGCATGAACTATGGAATGTGTAAGCTATTGGTATGACTTGATTACTTGTACTAGCGTAATTGCTAACCCCTCCGGGACCCGTTTTGGGGAAATTCTTGTTATGGATTTGTGTTATGATCATCCCGGACGGCGGGCACACAGACAAGACGAGGATGTTGGCCAGGTCGTTGACATGTGCATTTGGGTCTTTCTATTTCTTTCGTCCATTTCGATTTGGTTGTTTTCTACATTTATAAACTGATAGACTGTACTCGCGAGTACTTAGGCTTTTCCTTTCAGATTGTGATTGGTCTTCGTTGGAGTTACTGTATTTGTCGGTTGATGTTATTTATGCCGGTTGTACCGGACGTGTTGTTTTATGTTCTTATTGTTAACAATTGTTTCCTTGCTAACCGAGGCGGTTAGTCGAGTGGTGTTTTCTTGTGTTAGCCTGGTGGGTCCCATGTAGGGGTCCACGGCGCTGTAATTCTCCTCGAATATCTTGGGGGTGTTACAACTAGTGCACGAGACATACCTTTCTTAAGAGCAGGGCAGTCCGCTTTAGAATGTCCTTTCTGACCGCACTTGTAGCACTTTTCCTTTAGCTTTTTGTTCGCCTCGGGGTGAGGAGCCTTGCTTTTCACCTTGAGAGTTGCCACTTGCTTCTGGCCAACCTGCATTTTCTTCTTTCCCATTTGGGTTTGGAAGAACCAGCACCGGTTGCCGCAAGAATCTAATGATAACCTTGTTTGAAGAGACCTTCAGCAGATTGAAGCTCTGTCAGAAGTTCCGCCAAAGTATTATGTCCTACGATTCATATTGTAGTTAAGGCGGAACTGCTCAAAGCTTCGTGGTAAACTGCCCAAGATAATATCGACATGCGACTCCGCATCGATAGTAGCCCCCAGTATGCTCAGTTCGTTCAAATGAGACGTCATTTTCAGAACATGATCCTTACTGGGGTCCCTTGAGACATTTGGGTTGTCATCAACACCCTCATTGCATTTTGTCTAGCCGCCCGGTTCTGATGACCAAACATCTCAGTGAGATTTTTCATAATTTCTGCGGCTGAGCCCATAGTCTTATGCGATACTACAATACATTTGTCAGTGAAGCCAAAATGTAACATCGAGCCATCTCATCAAGCTTCTTCCATTTTTGAAATTCAACCAACTCTCCAGGAGTGGCATTCGGTTTTGGATCCAGAAGACTCTCCTCAATTAAGACAAATTTATGCCCCTCAGTAGTCAGGACAATGTCAAAATTTCTTTTCCAATCGACAAAGTTAGGGGGTGTTTGGGGATTAGCTGTTAGCTGTTAGCTGATTGTATTAACTGATTTGACTAGCTGATTGCATTAGTTGATTTGACTAGTTGATTGTGTTAGCTGATTGTATAAATATGTTTGGTAAAACTAGCTGATAGCTGATAGTAATTTGTGGTCAAATGACATATAAGGACATGGATATATTTTATTATTTAATCATACAAATAGTAATATTAATTAACATATTATTATCTCTTAAATATAATTTTTTTTTTCAATTATATATAGAATATAAATATTTAAAAGTATAGAATACTTACATCTTCATTTTTATGGATTTATCTATTATTAATTATTAATTTATTTCTTCATTTTTTAGGCATATATTAATAATTTAGTTATTAAAATATAAAATATATTAAAATAATTAATATTAGTTACTGATGTTTTTTTTTAAATAAGTTAATAAGTGTTAATTAAGTAATATTAGTTAGTTATATTATTAAAAATATATTACATAAGGGATAGAAGTGTCCTAGAAAGTGAAAAATTCAAAAAGCTAATGGAAAACGCTCCTTTTTTGAGCTTTTTGAAAATTAGCTTTTTGACACCAAACAGCTCTTTCAAACAGCTCATCACCAAACATCTTTTTTAGCTTTTTGATTTGGTCAAATAGCTAACTGCTCTCAATCAGCTCTTTTTGCCCCAAACAGCTCTTCACCAAACACCCCCTTAGTGCCATCAAGTTTATTTTCTTTGAGAATAACAGCTAGTGGATTGAAAGACATCTGAGATAAAAATTAAAAACATCCATCACATAATGCATAGCAAAATATATCGAAAAAATCTCAAAACATAATATATATGCTAGCAACCAAAACCTCGAAAAATCCACATCTGCAAGCCACGGTCGTGTGGATGTTTACATACACATTTCTCAAGTAGAGTTTTACGTCTTTAATTTTACTATCTAGTCAACTTACGTTATGACAAGTAAATTTAATAGTTGGTTCCTCTTGGCCATGTATCAATTAACATAGATTCCGATGGAGAGCTTATTAATTAATACACATAAGTGAATACCATAATTTAACATCCTTAAAATATTATCTTTTAAATAATAGTCCTATAGATGGAGAGGTCCTATCATAAAAAATAATATTTACCTTATGTTATCATTTTGAAATTTAAAACTAGTGAACCTATAATTAGCTCATCCGATATGGAGGAAGACCATAATGTCAACGCGCATGCTAATTACTTCACAATTTAAATTAATTAGGAGGCCAATTTGATTTTATTTTAAAAATAAATCAATTTAATCACTTAGTTATTATAGACTTAAGGTTTTTAACTTTCTCGTCCTAACATGCAGAAAACATATCACGCATACATTCATACATGTCATTCATCAAAACAATAAAAACCAAAAATAAAACATGGATAATTAAATTATCCAATTATCATGATCTTCTTCCTTGAGTTGAATACGAGAAAATCTTCGACTCGATCTCTCCCACTGAATCAAGCATCTCGTCGCTCCTCCCCGGCCGGGTTGTGGATTTCCAAAATTAAAAGTTCACTTTTATGCAAAATTAATTACATAAAAAAAATTAATTTTAAATCCCGACTCTCAGTGGGCCGCGAGCACAATGGCCGAAAGCGGACCGGACCAAAAGCTGGGCGACCCGAAACGAACCAATAACGGCCGGACGGTGCTCGTGGCTCTGGCGGCAAGATGCTCGACGCTTTCAGCGGCAGGATCGTGTCTTTCAGCGGCGCTTTGCTCGCTGGCCGCTTGCCAATGAGCCGCGGCGATCCGATGCTCGCTCTATTTCTTCGTAATTCCGTCTTTTCCGAATTCGATTACAATTTTATACAAAATAAAATACAACGAAATTACAACAAGATTATACGAAAAATAAAACACCTAGAACTACCCACGGATTTTCTCACGGGAAAAACCATTACATGCCTCAAAACTGAGCAAAACCAACAATTGCATAAATAATAAAAATAAATAAATAAACCATTCACATAAACCATGATAATTGGATCATATCACCTGCAAGAACACATCTAGCAAAATATTCCAACATCAAAATACATGAATATTTAAATTGCTATCAATTAATTAATTAAAATAGCAAAAAGCCTAAAAATTCGTCTCCGATACCAAATTAATGTGTTATCTAAACTGTAGAATCAAAGACACAAGTCTAGATCTACAATTACACACAAGAGGAAAAATTTGATCTCACAACCTTACAAAAGACTTGGAAAATCGGCCTCCCCCTTAATGTCCTATATATAGGCTCTTGGACTACTATTAGGGATCTTAAGGAGGATTATGGAAGGACTCCCAATAGATTTCATCTTACCATATTAGGACTCTTCCTAATATAATGAATCTATTAATATCAACTTAGTCCACTAAAATGTTGATATTGCACTTCCTACCAAAATCCAAAATTACAAAATTGGGCTCCTTATTAAATATATTATTTCCCGTGTTTAAGATATCGAATGTCCATTAATTAATTATAAGCTACTGACAGCTTTAATTAATTAATATCTTATCCAAGAGTAGTACCACTCGAACTTTATTATTATATCGGAATTAAATCCACCTGCAGGGTTTAATATAATAATCATTATCGAGCTCCTCAAGGGGACATCATCAACCCGCACGAGTCGGGACACGATTTCTAGTAATAATAATAACTGTCGTATAAATAATATTATTGCTCAAGATACGAGGCTTATTGAGTCGATCATTTTGACTCTCACCCATGGTAAATCAAAGCAATAAGTATTATAAACACACAATTAAATATTATATACTTAGAATTAAGAAATAATAATTATCTGATATTTACGCTCTTCTTACAGTCAGTACAGAAGACATCATCTCACCTCGATCCAGTTCAACGTATGCAAATACGCTAATGTATGTTAATAGTTAAGACCAACTAATCTCAAGCATACACTACAACCTTTTATATAATTTGTCTAATAATTATATAGATTGTGAACTATTATATTATTTTATATGGTACCGATAATGTGATCTTCCGTGTGACACCAACACACCACATTATCTACAATATAAAATAATTAGACATTTCATTTGCATAACCATAACGTGAATAAATATGCAAAACATGTGATTAAATGTAATTAATATTCTCATAGGTAGTTACATGGAAATAAGGTAAACAAGCATAAAGTATGCTTTGCAGTATACAACCCTAACAACCAGGACCACACACATTGTTCGTACAAATCATGTACCGATCTCCAGAAGCCTCGTCAGACCCTACCTGGACCACACGATCATTGTTCGTACACATCATGTACCGAACTCCAGATGCCTCGCCAGACCCTACCTGGATCACACGCATTGTCACGACACAACTCATATTGATCAACTCAACACATCACCACGAGCAACACACATTATTATCAATATGAAACTATTCAACAATGCACTGTCATACACATTCAAGTATGTAATCAACCGACACAAATATCATAATCATCACGGTCACCCAACCATGGCCAATCACGCACGACACGAACCATAGGATTAACACAACCAACACAATTCCAAGATGTTATCCAAGTGAGGATATCATCACTACCATCAATCGTTCACAATTATAAAATCACACAAAGTAAATTCACGAAGATATAACCAAATCATCATAAATCTAACACGAAGTCTCTATTCACAAGACACAAATCGTATAGCAAGATACTTGCCTCGATAACCGATACCGAACACTCCGACAAACTCGGACCAACCGGGAAATCTCGAACACCTACAATCCTCCGGGGAAAACAACGAAGATACGATTACAACGAGAATCAAGACCAAAAATAACGGAAATCCCACCAAACTATCGAAGAGAAACTCATTTGGGACATTTAGTCGAACATTCAATGTTCGATAACTCCCAAGAACACTCGAATCACCAATCGAGTTGAACAAACTCGAAATACGGATATACAACCCATAGAATATGATTAATAGAACTCAATAACATTAACCGATTCATCAAAATCGAACGGGCAACGAAAATCAAGAAAGAAATCCCAAAAGTCAACCCTAGGAGATTTCAAGAAATTAACTCGATCTGACGAAGGACAAGGATTAGATGATGATATAATCGACAAGAGCCTTCCAAAACGTCTTGGAATTGAGTGGGATCAACCAAGAACCACTCTCCCCGAACCTCCCGTTCGTCAGCCGCCACAAGAAGGGAAAAAGGGAGTGAAAATAAGGTCTGCCCGTCGCCAGGCCTATATAAAGCCGCGCAGGTTTCGGCCGTAACAGACGGTACCTTACGGCCGTAACTCGGCCCTTACGGCCGTAATAGGCATCTGCTTACGGACGTAACCAGCACCTCCCAGGCCACTGCCCAACACGCTCGGCATATTATGGCCGTACCCGGCCACACATTACGGCCGTAATTGATCATCCCTGGGCTACGGCCCAACATGTGCGGGTGCCTTACGGCCGTAACCGGCAAGGCATTGCGGCCGTAACTGGCCATGCATTACGGCCTTAACAGGCCCTACATTGCGGCCGTTCGGTCGGGACTCGATCGTTCCGACACTTCGGTTAGGCGTTCGATAATGTCTCGGTCACACTAACGCGTCGGCAATGATTCAAAACAATAACGAGCAAATTACGAAACATAACATACCCCACCACACGCACACATTTAATCAAAGAAACAGACGCAACAAGTCTCACTCGACGAACACTACAACAGAGTATATCATACCGTTCCTGACAGAAAAACGAATTCCACATAATCATAACGACACGAAATAACCGACACCAATCGACAAATAGTTCAAGGCATCCGGAATAAAAATCTCGGGTATTACACAAGTGAAGTCAATTACCAGCAAAGTTCTTCGTAAATTTTTGGTATATGTGTCTTGCACAAATCCTGTGCTCAGGATTAGGCAAAAGTTCAACTATTGCCTGATTCAACCCCTTTTGCTGGTCTGCAACATATAAGATATTAACAACATATAAATATTAACAACATATAAGATATTAACAACATAAAAAATATTAGCAGCATATAAGATATTACCTGTGATCAGTGTCAATCCAGTAACAAGCCCATGAATTCCAAGATCATCTTTAAGCAGTTTAAGAAACCAATGCCAAGAATCCCTGGACTCCACTTCCACAACAGCCCAAGCAAGTGGAGACATCTGGTTGTTGGCATCCCTCCCAACAGCTGCAAGAATCTCACCACAACAGTATCCTTTTATGAAACACCCATCTAAACCAAGTATGGGCCTGCAACCTTCTATCCAACCTTTTTTAACAACTTCAAAGCAAATGTACCTCCTTTTAAAGAATGGTGGATCAGTGGGGGTACACCTCTCAACACATATCTTCGCTGTATTCTTTGGGTTTGATCTTAGGATTTCTTTCCCATATCTCCTTAGCATTGCATAATGATCTTTCAGTCCATTTTATGCCTTACCTAGAGCTTTCTTCTTGGCTCTAAGACATTCATTATATGTAAGACACATGTAAACCATACCTTTCAAGAACATCATCTTTAAGCTCTTTAGTTTTCCATGTAGGATTCTTGCTTATCTTCTCACCATATTTGACTGCAAGCCATGACTGAGTTACAATCTTAAGACTTGTTTTCCTAGTACACTTGTGCTCACTCCATAATGCCTTAATCTGGAATTATTTTTTAACTCATCCAGCTGGCATACAATCTCCAAGGACACCCTTCACTACAAACTTCAAGTACCAGTTCTGGTCTGTTCCTAGTAATCTTTATTTCATATCCATTTGATCTCTAACTGCATTCTTTAGTTCTTGGGGACTTGAGAATTTCATGCCTAATTCAAACACTATCTTCTCAATAGCAGTATTCTGATTAAAGACAGGGTATTTGCACTTCTTGCTAGCATGATTCAAAGTACCATCATCATCACTACTGGGTGGAGTATCAGTTTTCATATTCCACATTGTCATTATCATAAAGACTGAGAACTTCTTCATCACATACTCCTTCATGGGTTGGTTGTGAGTTGGAACTGGCTGCCTTCTTATTACTATTTTTTTCTTTGATTTTAACTGATTCAGTTTCTAAGTAAGTGGATTCTTTTCTTAATTCATCAAGTGTTTCCTTCAGATCCAGCTTAATCTCTATAAGTTCCTCATCATCAGTGACATATTCTAAGCTATTCACACTCTCATTTTCAAATTCTTCATAACCTAAATCACCCACCTGCATATCTTTCTCCAACACAACATGATCTTACAAAATAAGATCCTCATTCACATCAGCATTTACAGCCTCAACAACACCCTCAATGACCTTTTCAACCCCATACTCATCCTAAAGAAATTGTTGCTCATCAATGGTTTCAATACCCTCGTTGACCTCCTGACCCATAGATTCAATACCCTCATTGACCTCCTTACCCACTGATTCAGGAACAGATAATTGTTCAACATACACTTTCACAACGCCATTGTTCTTACATGAATTAAGAATAACAGGAATTAGGCTATCATCATACCATAATTTTAAACCCATGTCTAAGCTCACATTGGGTTCACAATAGTACATTTTAGCATCTTCAGTATAACCCAGTTCTTTTACCATGCCCAGTACTTCAAAATAAGATAAATGATCAATATCCACATCATTGTAATACTTGACTTGTCCATTAGTGTAAGTAGTGTACATAGTGGGAACAACAAACCCTTGTTTTTTCTCAAATTTGCCCCCATGGTATAATTAAATTATAATCTTATCAGCCATATTCCAACCTAATTTAAGATAACAAATGGGACCATTTCAGAATAAAAAAAAGCATATTAGGACCACAAATTTGAATAATTAACCATACAAATGACTCTAAATCGTTGGGTCTTCTAAATCCATTTTTTCACACAAAACACGATATACATAGAATAGTACTGAGTTTCCCTTTTTCGAAAATATATTATTTATGATTTAAGTTGACATAAGTTTCAACACAATGAAATATGATACAAAACATGTAAAAAAACATACTAAGGTTTATGATTATCTCGATTAAGCGGTCCAAAACAGAAGCTTCCAACTCGCGTTCTTCTTTTACTTAGTTTCCTTTTTACAAATGATGTGAATCGATCAATTTAAGGTTCAATCAGAGTACCGATACGGAATCGTATTCAATCTTAAGATAGGAATAGAAAGAATTTCAGTCGCTTAGGGTTTAAAGTTAATCCGTTTAAAATAAGATTTAATAAATCGACGTCGTTGTTTAAAAGATCCATCCTAGTCAGCATACGTCCTCCGTCTTTGACTTTTTCAATGGAGTCACCTTTTTGTCTGACTTAAAAGTAGATTTTTATAACTATTAAAAAAAATAGATTTTTAAAACCAAAATACATGACCTAAATCAGTCATTTTTCCACCCAATTATTCATGACCCATGAATCTATCCATTTTAGTTACCAATTACCTTTTTTAACCATTTTTTTCAATAGTTAAATATCTATTTTACCCATCAGTCATATTTAAATTTATTCATATTCAGACTTTCCTTATATTTGATCTCTATCAACAGTATAACATTAATTGAACATATTTAATTTATTTCAAAATTTTATTTTATTTGATATTTTAGTATTCTAATTTTGTTTTCTTATATCATATTTATTCATGATTGATATAATTTTTTTACTTTTTTCTATTTTCTCCATTCTCGTCATAATCTAAATAAAGAACAATTAATGAGTAAAATTCAACATTGGGAATTCTTTAAAATAAAGATTTAGCACAAAAAATAGCTGTAAAAATATATTACTATAAATATTTCTGTAAGTATTTTTACTTCTATATAATGCTCTCTTAATCTTCAAGATTTAATAAGTATAATAAAATAAGATATTTACTTCTATTTAATTAATATTAGGATTTATAACTAAAGTTATTAATTATATTCTAATCTTTTAAATGATGTTATCGGAGTTATACTAATTAATTTATTGTTAAAGATCTAAAAAATATTATAAGTAATTAATTTTAATAATTTTTTAAATACAACATATGATTAATTTTTATTTAATTAATTAATTTTATTCTCAAATATTTAATAATTTTAATGAATGGTCTAATAACTATAGTAATTAAGTAAAGATCTAATAATTGTTTATTGATTAAATAGTTAAATATACAATTCTTCCAGTATGATATTATTATTATTTTTCAAATAACTATAATGTATAATTATTGTCATCTCTTTGTTTTATCTTATTTTGTTGTTAATTAATAGATTATTATTATTATTATTATTATTATATATACACATACATACATGTTAAAATATTGGAGTTTTTGAGACGAGACAATCCCTTCCTTTATTATTAGAAATTTAATAAAATCAATCAGGAAGGTTCATTATGAATTGAAAATAATTATATCATATCATTTAATAAGAATAAATAACAATTATATGATATTCGGTACTTACATTATATATATTTCACTACAAAAAAACAGGGCATCTGTGACGATGAAATTGCAACAAAAATTGAAGTCGTCGCTACTAGCGACAGATTACCTACTAAATACCAACAAATTTTTTACACAGATATAGTTTATAACATTAGCGACAACTTAACAACAAATTGCCCACAAACTTAATTTTTGTTACAAAACAAGGCAACTGTGACGATGACATTCTAACGAAAGTTTATTTCGTAGATAGTAGTGACAAATTACCTACGGAATACCAACATTTTTTTCCACATATTTTTCTTGTATCAATAGCAACAACATACCAACATAATTTACTAGAAATTTATTTTTGGTAGCTACTCCGTTGCAATTTCATTGCTTTGATTCCAGCAAGTTCCTTATTGCGTTGATATTTTGTAGATACCAAAAATTCAGTTTTACAGCTAAAACAATTAGAAAAAGAGTTGAAACTTATACGAACCAACGAAATTGCCAAGCAGACTATGTAGCTAGCAAAATTTACCCGTTGGTTTTTTATTCTATAAGAATCCATGTACAACTTAAGGAAATTCTTATTACAAAAGTCCTATCATAAATCATTAGTATACACGAAACGATGAGCATCATTTTTAATTAATTTTTAAACGGAAAATAGTACTGGCAAAAAATAATATAAATTTTGTTGCACCGTCTAGAGGATGGATAAGTGTAGCGGAGGATGTAGAACCCTGGCCGTCTCTTAATCTTTTTGTGTGAATCTGCCGCGAAATTGAAGGCATTGGGCCTATTGTCGCAGACCTGGAGTTGGAATTTAATTTGTTGATCTGTCTATGCTTTTACTCTTTAGTTTATATATAGTGTTAATAATTGAATTCTACTACTAATCGAGTTGGATTTATAGCTAGTCTATGTTAATTTCTTAATTGAGTTTTTATCCCTAGGTTGGTCATCACTCTATTTTCCGAATTAGTATAATTATTATTATCCCTCCGTTCCACATACTATTCTGCGGTCAACACATGAATTACTCTTAAATTATAATGATTTATTATTTAATAAAATTATATTATAAATATTACCAATTCAAAAATTTCATTATACGTTGAATCTTTTGTCATAATATTTTAAGAGTAATCAATGCCACAAACTTCCAATCAATTTCCTTCGATTTTTTCACGATTATATATTACTCGTAGCTCATATTGGATAAAAATTAGAGAACACATAATTAGAAATGTAAAATGTATTATTTTTTATCGTAACTGTTTAATCACAAAACTTAATGAGAGACGGTTTCTAGATAACTTATAAATTATATAAGTATGATAATATAATTCCTTATTTATAAAAAATTAAAAATTAAAAATTATCTAAAGACCGTATAATATGAGACTTGATCATGTTTAATAGCATATTTTTTCTAATTGGTATACCATATAAGTTATGATTTTAATTAATAAAAAAGTTTATTAATTTTTGAGGAGTATGTATTTGAGACCTACAAATTTTGAAGTCCATATTAACTATTAAAGACTTGGCCCATCAAAACAATTATTCCAACCTTCTATCTTCTCCTCACGCGTCTTCCTCCCACAAACAAAACACAGCAGCGGCGGCGAAAGTTCCTCACGCATCTTCCTCCCTAAATTCCTTCAATTTTGCTGTCATCCCGTCAAAATTCTCCAATTCCTCAGTCCTCCCTCCAAAATCTAGAGTCCATATGGTAATGGAATTGCTCAATTACATCCGGGTGGAAGCCCTAATTTTAGCTATTTATACTCACACCGTCTCAGTCTTCTTCAGTCGTCCTCGTCCGCACATCTATACTATATTCCAACTCTACAAACAAGATTTGTGTCCATTTAACTATGTGATGGTCTCTTCATTTATCTATATGAATGGATATGTCATTTGTCTGTGAGTGGTTTTACTCTGTTTCTGTCACAATCTATCATACTTATTCATGTTCTCATGGAATCTGAATGATTCTTCTCATCCTTGGCCTTTTTCAATTTGATAAAAAAGGATTATTCTTTCATTTACAAATGTATTAATGGGATATGGATGAGGAGTGTGTACTTGAATTTTCATTTTGATAAACAAGGAATATTTGTTTTGGTTCTGTTTGGGCCTATTTATTTTACGTTGTGAGATTTGTGGAGCAAGTCCGATATTAAAGCTCTGGGCAGTTTTAAGATTTATTTTTTTACCATGAGTTTTAAACCTGCCCTTGCTCTTGCTGCTTCTGTTCGCATTTTTGATGAATATTGTTCATCGAACGAAATACTTGTTGCAGGTGATGGGGAAGCTTGTCCATTTTACCCTTTTTCTTTCTTAAACTTTTAGGATTCTTAGTCTAGCACTACAAAAAAAATAGTTTTTACCGACGCCATTTACCGACGCCCGTACCCGCCGTTGTTAAACTTATAATTTACCGACGCCATTACTGACGCCCATTATTTAATTGATTTACCGACGCCATTGCCGACGACCGGTTTGCAGACTTATTTTTTTTTTCTCTTGATGTTTAAAAACTCAGACATATCTGTTGTTTAATACACTTGGTGCATTTTTGTTGTTTATTAATCCACCTCTTAGATTATCTGTTGTTGGTCACTGGTTATGCTTTTTTTTTTATTGTTATTGGAAGTAATTTTATGGAACTAATTTGAGGAAAAATGGCTATTAAGTTGCTCGGACGGAATATGCGGTTGATGTACAGTGATAGAGATCTCTCTTCGTCTATTTGATGTTGAAGAGACGTGTCCCTCTCATTGTGTGACTGTATGTATGTGTTTGAATGAAGTTGCAACGCTCAATTTTTCATCTTTTATTTTTGGAAAAACTAGATAGAGGTAAGATTTGTGGTCAATTAATTGGTTTATGATGTAATAGATTATGGACGGATCAGACTGGTAATGGTTATCCATGACTTGTGTTCTGGACTCCTGCATGCTTGCTGGTTTAGGCCATGTTTATTTGTTGCTGGTGTTAGTTTAGATAAATAGTGGATTAATGACGGGTTTTGTGGTTTATGTTTTAATTACTGTGTTTGATTAGATAAATTGTGTATATTTAATGTTCAACAAATTAGTTTTTTTTTTTCAAAATTAAAAGAATATTTCGGTTTATATGTGCAAATGACGTCGTCAATGCTGGAAGAGGAGCATTGACATCTAAATTATGTACTTTTCTACTTTCGAAAAAAAAATTGTCCTTTTGCTGCCTACTGTACAACAAATTAGTTAATTACTATTCAAAAAACAAAAAATTTAATTAGTCTAGCTACAATTTTAACAAACTTTTGTGATGTTTGTATGATGCAATATATTAACTGTATCATCTTTTGCAGGAGACGTATGAAACAATTATAAAACAAAAATATCCTGATCCAGAATCACGTCCGAGTTTTGATGTCACAGCTTGGAAAGATGCATCTGGAAGAGCTGAAGGGAGAAGACTATATGGATTTGGGAACACTCGACAGACCCTTGAGTATGAACGGGATGGGGCAGATGTAGAAGGAAGCAGTGTAGACCAAGGAGCCTTGGAATATATAATTAAATTGAAGATTGGTGACTGCACAAAGGACCTGGTTAAAAAACTTAAAACCATTTTGCCAGAAATGGTGTGCGAGGTACTGGAACATCTCCGACAAAATGATGTGAAAGATGAAGAAACTAGAAATTTTTACGACCCTTATGACAGCTATGAAGATGATTTCGAGATAAGTATGGATAATTCAAGAAGGCATCGCATTTACGCAAAGAATGATGGCAAAAAGCATGCATATGGCAAAATAAGTAATGATGATCAGCATGACAGGTCCCAAAAGCATAAGGATCGTAAGCAAAAGTAGTTGGTGTCTTTGGTGATGGATGATCTAGGTCATAGTTATTTTTAGTAGAATAATTGATTTGTCTTTAGATTAGTATGGATTAGTATTGGTTTCGTTTACATTTCTTTTTTTAGTTAAACAATGCCTTTGTTTGCACTTTATGGTTATATTTGTTATAAATGCAATCACTTCTCAACGCTAAATGTTTTAAAAATTTCCATTTTGTTAGTTTGAAGCTAAATATGTAACTGAATTTCAACCACAGGTAGTGACAAAATATTTGTTATCATGCGTTAGTAGCTTCTAATTTGTTTATAACAAAATAGCGATAACATTGTTTGTTGTAAATTTGGTTAAACCTATAACAGATTTACGACGTCAAAATGCGTAGCTAACTTTCCAACACTTAATTTTGTTGCTACGTTTGTTGTTATAACCCCGTATACTTATAACAAGATACCAACAAAAAATTTTGTAGCAGACTTTCTAACAAAAAAGTGGTTGCTAAAATTTGTTGGTAAAAATGCAATATTTCGTAGTTACTTTCCAACAAAAATGTGGTTGCTAAAATTCGTTGATAAATTTGCAACGCATTTTCCGACATACAATTTGTTGGAGAAAGTGAATGTGCTTCATTGAGTTTTTTCATCATCACCAACAAAACACCAACATTTCACCATCAAAAAAGTGTCGTTGCTATATTTTCCAACAAAAATCATTTTCGTAGCAGTTGTTTAACTACGCCACTTTCAAAAACAAATCTGCCACGACAAAATCTGTTGGTGATAGTCATCTCTATCAAAATAGCAACAAAAATAAACGTCATTGAAGGCCTTTTTTCTTGTAGTGTTTTGAAAATAATGAATATCAAGATTATAACAATTGTGTACAAATTATATATATATATATATTAAACTAAAATAATTTATATTGATAACAAAATTAATTATTTAATTAAGATTATTTTAAAATATTATATATGTAGAAAGGAGGATCCAAGGCTCATGATGTGGAGGGCTTCAAATCTTCCCAACAAATTTTCTCTATTTTTCTAGAGTTCTTATTTTAAATTTTGGTAAAACATACAAAATAAATCACCAACAAAGATATTTAATATAGGAAATATGAAGAGGTTTGAAACCTATCATCTATATTATGTATTAAATATATTGGATTCTAACATAATACAATATATCTTTTTGTGTTATATAATCCATATTACATCGAGTTTGAAGGCAAACGGACAACAAGCTGCGCCGCTAGGCCTTTCTGAATGGCAAAATTAATTCTTTCAAAAACAACCTCAACCGATCTTGGGGTCATAACATTACTATGCATGACCTTTTAGATTCTTTTTAGGAGCTACATGGCCTCTGGTGCAAGAAAACCAAATGTATCAAACGCGAATGGTATAAACACATGTTGATTTTCCATACACGCTTTCCCGTGTTTGGCTACTTTGCATGAAGTAGCTTTTAAAGCGGCTTGCCCCATCGTGAAACCCCCATTTCACAGGCCCACTAGAGGAGAAACCCCTGTCAGATCCACACAAGCATGCTTCCCTCCCTCTCATCCAAAAATCGGGAATCATGAGGCGATACTTAAGGATAGTACGATACTCTACGGGTGACATGTGTTGGCCAAGACCCTCTATAGGGATAACCAAAAGAAAATCCTGAGCATGTGGTGCTTGTAGAACTCAAAAATGGCTTTGTGTCTAACAGTCATGTCGAAGTGTACGTCCATATCCTGGACAATTTTGCTAATAAGGGCACTCGCCAATGCATGTTGGGCTTTCTGTGGAACGGTGTCCTTATTAGTGAAATCACCAAAATCAAAGCTCGGAATCGTATCATGAAGACAAGCCAAAACACAATCATAATCAACATCCATACTATATGTACCATTATCCCGTAAGATGTGGTCTTGTAACACCCAAGATTGGGCCCTGGATGCGACAAAGGCATATGATGAAGCCTCTACAGCCGAGTACAAGCCCAAACCACCAAACCTAATGGATAGAGTGGCAAGTCGCCACTGGATATCTCGAAAAATAACCTCCGCAAACAACAATGTCCTCAATCGACCCCCGTAATCCTCCATCAAAAAACAATTCCGCCTCCTGCATATATATGGGGTGGCATGCCCTCAAGCCAAAGAAAAGTTTCGTAATACCCATGCACAACCGAAACAAAAGAAGCTCACTCTGCGGGTCACTTAACTGTGGAAGAAGGCGCATCAAATCAACAGCGTTGACAGATCTCTTCATAGACAACCCACGAATAAAACTCGCATCCATGCTAACAGCCCCCCTAAGCAGCTTCACCCCTAATAGCGGCCTCCCAATGCCCACAGGGAGTAAACCCTCTTAAAGCTTCCTACCATCGCATGAAGGCCAAAACAACTATGTTTTATTGATATTCGGTTGAAGACCCAAACTGGGACCAGTCACCCTAATGATGTCCAACGCTCTAGCTACCTCCTCTACATCTCCAATGACTATCCCATCATTAAGATACCAAGCATGAAGAAGAAGCTTGCAACTTTCCCTAATCTTATGCACAAGGGGGTGTAATACAAGAGCAAAAAAAAGTGGTCATAAGGGGTCACCGTGCTGAGCCCCAGTGGTAGACCATACATGCTTGTCTCCCACATATAACCGTGCTGCTTGTCCATATAGGAATTCAACCCACAAAGAAATAGAAGGGAACCTCAACCTGACCTCATGAAGTAAGGCTGATCTATCCACAAGATTAAAAGCATTTGAGAAATCCACTGTAAGCATTGCAAGAGAGCCATTGGCATGACACATTCAAGACTCTGTTGATGCTATGCAATACAACCTCAGCACCACCCGAAACGCCGACCCCAAATTTAAAATCATTGAGGTACTTTGCCATTTATTTACCAACACCTTTCATGACAACCTTGGAAACCAGACACCTCCATATACTGCTCACTGCAATAGGCCGGATCCCATTGTCGGGTTTAGGAGCGGTGTAAGAGGAGCATAAGCAACAAACTCAGCCAAACTTGATGACACATTCCCCTAACCACAGATTAACGACTGCGGTGATGGCACGTAAAAGATCTGTGGCTATGGTAGACCCCTCTCCACATAGGGCATCCAAAATGTGTTGCGCCCTCAAGCCGTCTCTCCCACATGAAGTTCTTTAATTAGGAAATGATTTAATGCAACCAAGGACACTATCAATATCTACCACAAGGGGAGGCTCGGAATAGGTGGTCATTAGCATGGATGGGGGCGGATGATACGGATGTTTAGCCTCTAAGGCCTTCAAGGTATCATCACCGTAAGGAGCAACACTTGAGAAGCATAATACTTTCACAGCTGCGGTAAAATGCCCATCTGCCACCTTACGGAGACATTGTTTCACATTGGTTCCTCTTGTTCTTTCCTTTTGAATATCCCCTCCTCCTTGGTCCATCATAGTTGTAAGTACCACGGATATACCATCCTCTTTACCCCATGTAGCTAAGGAATTCAAAATAGAGCAGTATTATAATGACTTTCTATTCCCATATTTACTTTTCTGCCTGTTCGTGGGCCTAAACACCTGCAGAGTGCAACGAGGTAAAAGTAACAACCTAACCCAGGCTTCAATAGACCCAGGCTGAGCAACCACCTGGTAAAGAACTATTTTCAACGCCTAGGAGAAAGCCATGCGACAGCTATGAGGGATACTTTTGACAGTAGTGATCGGAGATTTAAAGACACGGTCAAGAAGCTCAACATTTAGAACCACCCCCTTATCTACAACAGGCTTGGTCTCCTTAGTAGACGGCTTTAAAATTCCCATGGTCTGTCCGCTCATATCCTTTGTCCCATCAGTAAACGACCAAGACCATCAGGATGATGACAAGCACGACTCACTGCATGTATACTCATACACTTCCCACACAACCATTGACCAAACGCCCTTAGAGTTTCCTCCACCGCGATAAACAGTCCTTGGTCCGTAGCAATAGTCTCCCTCAACACACTTTTACGATAATCAGATGGAAGATGTAACCTTTTAATATGAGATATCATGAGAGCAATCCCTTTATTTCCCACTTCATCATTCGGGCAAGAAGAAACCCCCGAAACGGACAGAGCCAAATTTCGTTTGTAGATGTAGAAGAAGATGCCATGAAAGACAGCGGTAAGTTGCAAAAATCCTCGAGTTGAAGCACTAAAATAAAGGGAAACTGAGACCTAAAAGAAGATACACTCCAACAAGTTGTTGGTGTGCACATTAAAATAAAACAAAATAAAGGATCATGAATTTTGGTATAGAATTTGGTGGGGTTAGTTATGGGTACAAGGAATCTGCTTTATTATTTATTTATTTATTTTTTGTTGAGGGAGAGACGAGAAACTTCCCCCACCTGTATCAGAGGTCCCTTGACTAGGCGGGTGTTAAATCGAGGGATGTGCACTAATGGCAGCCTGTAAGGGAGAGGACCAACGAGACACAAACCGAGCAACAAACCTTGCAATATTTCAGCAAACTATTGTCACCACACGGATTCGAACCCGCGATGTCAGAGTGTTTCCATCCCAATAACCTTGCAACTTACCATCAGTCTATTGTTGGAACATTTTGTTCCATACATGCTATAATAGTGTTTTGATGATTAAAGTTGATAAACAAAGCAAAACAACGAAAAGACGAAGCAAAGCATCGAAGGAATCGAAGTGCAAAAAGCTGGAAACTACATGCCTAACGTACGTAAGTCAGATATCATAACGTACGTAAGAATGGAAGATTAACGTACGTAACGAGGACACGTTAACATACGTAATGTGTTCAAATCAGATGAACGTTGGGAAAAGTCGAGTCAAAGTCAAAAAGGCGGCAACGGATATATGACGTCAGCAATGACGTAGACTTAACGTATGTAATGGATTGTTGATAACGTACGTAAGGAAAGAAACGAATGTTACTGGACTAAAACTGGTACTTGCTAACGTACGTAACGAGATCGATATAACATATGTAAACATCGTAACAAATATAATACAGTGATGATAGCGGCCGTAATCAATGCACAGGGAGCTAACGGCTAGTAAGGCTCCAATGCCTATAAATACCACATCCTTGGTATTCATCCATACAACAACGAAGAGCAAACGACTCATTGATCAGATATCCATATTGATATTATTGTTGTTGTAATATTGATCTTATATTATTAGTTTGAGTGTTTATACATTCAACATCATACACGAGAGGTAAAAGAAAAGATACGATTGGATTCGGTGTTATTAGGATCAAGGATCCGACATTATTAGAATCGCAATCGACATCTTCATGAGGTTTATCTAGTACCCATAGAAAGCTAGAGTAGTTGATTCCTTGTCCAATAGAAAAGGAAAACGGTTTAACTTGGACCGACACAAAGACAAGTACAAGTAGTTTATCACGGACCAATAGAAGACGTGATTGTAACGGTTATCCCTCGACCGATAGAAGAGAGGTGCAGAGGTTTTTATCTTCAACCTATATAAAAAGATACTGAGAGAGGACGTATGCTCGATTATAGCCGAACCTCTATAAATCCATGTGTCGTTTATATTCCGCACCTTTATATTCACGCTTCCGCACAACGGCGCATATTCCGATCTTGCTCCAACAATTGGTATCGGAGCGGTTCCTCCAATACACGGCTTAACATCCGAGGAGTCGATCCAAATGGCGTTTCAATATGCTCCAGTCGAAGGCCTTGCTCTTAACCGACCACCATTTTTTGATGGCTCAAACTTCATGACGTCGAAGAAAAAGATGTCAATATTCATCCGAGCATATGACATTGAGCTTTGGAAAGTAATATGTCTTGGTCCGAAAATTCCTCTCAAATCCGACGGTACGCTTAAATCTTTCGAAGAATATGATGACGCGGATTGTAAGAAAGACCATCTAAATTGTAAGGCTACTCAATTTCTATTTTAGGCCTTAAATCCGGAAGAAGTCAATCGTATCTCATCGTGTGAAAGTGCTAAAGAGATATGGAAAATTCTTGAAATCACACACGAAGGGACAACTCAAGTCAAGGAGATGAAGATCAATATGCTTCTCCATGACTATGAGTTATTCATGATGAAGGGTGACGAGTCCATCACCAACATGCTCGACCGATTTTCGGTCATCACTAATGGACTTGCTTCGTTTGGAAAACCATTATCAAGTAGTGAAAAAGTCAAGAAAATCTTAAGATCACTACATGTTGAATGGGACGGCACGGTTACGGCGATTATGGAATCGAAAGATCTCAATAATCTTGATTTTAGTGCCCTCGTTGGTGCACTAATAAATTACGAGATTGTCCTTAAATCTCGAAATGTAAAGCCGAAACCGAAGTAAAGGATCGATAGCCTTGAAGGCTAAGATGTCAAACAGAGAAGAAATTCCGGTGGATGGTAGCGATGAAGAATCGGCATATTATGCCAAGAATATTAATAAGTTTCAAACCTTATTAAATCGGAGAAAGAAAGACATCTCGGGCGAATCTAAGAAATTCGATAACAATTGTCGATTATGTGGTAAACCAGGCCACTTTGCTAAAAATTGCCGAGCTAAACCCAAGAAGGAGGTCCTCGTTGCAACATGGAGCGATGAAGACGAAGATGATGATTTTATCAATCAAAATAATCTCGCTCTCATGGCCCGAAGTTCACTCGATGATAGCGACGTCAAAAGCCGGGTCATTACGTCATCTCAAGATGAGTTATTTGAAGCATTCGAGTTATTACATACCGATTTCCAAAATGCTTTAAAAGAAATCAAATCCCTTCAAACTAAAAATAAATCTTTGGAAAATGAGATTTCCAAAGTTCTTGAAAAAGGGAAATTTATCGAAACCGATCATTCGAAATACCTTGAAAACGAAAATATTTTAAAGGATGATCTTGTTAAAACTCAAACCGAGCTCAAAAATTTAATGAAAAAATTTTCTCTCGGAAACGAGAAATTTGAAAATATGCTCTCGGTTCAAAAGTTTACTTTAAATAAACAGGGGTTGGGATTCAAACCTCATTCTTGTAACACCCCAATACACAAAGGGGACATTACACGCCGTAGAAACCTCGTGAGGTCTACCAGGCTAACACAAGACACATAACCACAATGACAAACCCAAAAGATGCACTCAAAAGTAAACAGGGCCGTGGCCTCGGCCAAAACATTTCAACGGAGTACATGAAACATAATGTAAATATCAATTCATTGCCCACGCAGGGGACTTAAACCAAAATTCAGAAGTAAGCAGTTTAACTCCAATACTCGACAAATGCAATGACGAAAAGTAAAAAGTACAATACAGACTCGAGCCACTATCATCAAGCCATCCCATCCTTCGCGTGCGTGCC
Source organism: Orobanche coerulescens (assembly GCA_033398695.1). Taxonomy (NCBI): domain Eukaryota; kingdom Viridiplantae; phylum Streptophyta; class Magnoliopsida; order Lamiales; family Orobanchaceae; genus Orobanche; species Orobanche coerulescens. The sequence goes on along the minus strand of CM065806.1, from coordinate 46,335,966 downwards.
CCGTGCCTGCTCCTCAGCTCTTCCGGTACCTGAAATGCATAAGACGCATTTCCCCCATTTAAGGGGTTAGCATTCGAATAGCTAGTGCAAGTACACAATTACACAACATTATATACAAAATACAGTTTACACAATCGTCCCAAACGTAAGTCATTTGCCACATATATATTCCGGAATACTACATTGGCAATCACATCAATTTCCAATCATCACGATATCACAAAATCACAACTGGTATCCCGTGGCCGTACCCCTTAGTATCGACCCCGGACATCCCGTCGAACACTCCGGTGGGATACCACTTCGCGGCCGTACCCCTGAGTATCGACGCCCAGACACCCCCTCGGACACCCCGGGTGTAAGTTCAACCACACCCGCCCCCCAGTCCACTTCCGCGGCCGTACCCCTTAGTATCGACCCCCAGACATCCCGTCGGACACTCCGGGTGGAAGGAACACAACTCACGCACTCAAAAAGCACCATTCATCATTCATTTCTTATATCACAATATACATAACGAAATGGAATACATGTACTTGCACGAGTAATACTACGTGAAGGAAAACGGCGGACGGAAAGGTTTCGGCCCGAACAACTTTCACAAATCCGATCCTAACACAATAACGATGGACAACAAATCTTAAAACTACGTAAATGATGGAATACATCCTAGTTCGACCCGATGAAACCCTTAGTAGAACAAAACTTGGGTATCGTTGACTATAATTGACGAACAATGGAAAACTTGGAATTTTAAACCAAGAATCATCAATAAACTGTAGGCTTACAAGTGCACGATCGACGTCAAGCGATAGCCCGGTAATAATTCGGACTAAGAGAGTTAAATCCCAAGAAATCCCCAAAATTCCCCAAAATCTTAAAACAAGGGTTTTGGGAATATTTACCTTGATTCGGATGGTGGAAAGTGATTAGGAGCTTGAAGAATCCACGCAAGGAATGCACGGTGGTAGTGTATGGTGATCTACGATCGAATCGGCCCTAACCCCGCCTGGAATCGCTCAAGCCGAGAAGGATAGGAAATGAAGGAAAAATGACAAAGTTGATCTTTGTCCTATTTATATTTAACAGACTTAGCGCACGCTATGCATAAGCATTAGCGTGCGCTAGCGGGCATGGCGTAATCGCCTTCCGACCACCGTTAGCGTCGCAAACTAACATGGTTAGCGTGCGTTAGTATCGGGATTAGCGTGCGTTAACGCTGATTAGCGTCTGCTGTCCAGCATCGAGGTATCAACCCATCGACCGAAATCGCCTGAAATCGATAGCACGCTACGAACCCCAGTTAGCGTCGCTAACCACACAATGATAGCGCACGCCAAGTAAATCTGAGTAGCGTCGCTACTCAGTAGCAGCTTCGCATACCACTGCGCGCCAACAGCGCACAAGTGCCGAAAAACGAAGCAAGACCGTAATCCAGAATCATAAACACGTAATAACCAAGGCGACAAAGTTGAGCGTTGAAAGAGAATATAATCTCGATCACTAGAGATTTTGAAACGAAGCAAATAAGGCGAAATTCCCAAACTTATGAAAATTACAAAACGCCCAAATGCAGAAAATCGCGATACAACGTCGGATTAACAAACCGAAAGTTCCAACACGACCAACTCAACCATACAAACTTATACGAATCGAGAAATAATGAAAACGAACAAGTTTTACGAGAATCGAACGCACATGCGGCAAGGTATAATTCAAAATGAAATTATGCAAATGCAACCTCGAAACTCGACCACAAGGAAAATCTCCAAGAACAAAATAGATTCTAATTCCAAAACAGTGCTAAGCGAGTTGTCCGGAACGAACATACATCAAAAATAGAAATTACCGAAAATAGAAAACGCGGATATTACATTATCTCCCCCTAAAAATAAGTTTCGTCCCGAAACTTACAACGCGAACAACTCGGGGTATCTCGACTGCATACTCTCCTCCGTCTCCCATGTGGCTTCTTCGGACCCATGTCTCGACCATTGAACTTTAACCAGAGGGATGGTTTTATGACGAAGTTGCTTCACCCGACGCTCTAAAATCTGAATCGGCCTCTCCTCAATGGTAAGGTCGGGTCCCGGTCGATCTTTCCAAAATCGATAATATGGCTAGGGTCCGATATGTACCTCCTAAGTGGAAACATGAAATACGTTATGAACGTGGCTCGGGACGGCGGTAAACCTAACCGATATGCAAGCTCTCCGACTCTCTCTAGGATCTCGAACGGCCCAATAAATCTCGGACTAAGTTTACCCTTCCGACCGAGCGGTAAACTCCCCGTGTCGGCGACACCTTAAGCAACACATGATCTCCCACCTCAAACTCCAACGGCCGGCGACGCGTGTCGGCATAAGACTTTGCCGACTGGGCCGTCAACAATCTATCGCGAATGAGAGCAATCTTCTCCCTCGTCTCAACTACCATATCGGGCTCGGTACCCATCGGCTCGGACGCATCGTCCCAACACAACGCGATCTGCACCTCCTCCCATACAATGCCTCGAATGGTGCCATCTTGATCGAGGCGTGCCGGCTATTGTTGTACGTGAACTCGATCGGTGGCAAGTGCGACTCCCAATCATCCTTCCATCTAAAGCACGGGCTCGCAACATATCCTCTAGCGTCAGTATCGTCCGCTCATCGTCCGTCTCTGCTCGAGGGTGGTAGGATGTGCTAAGTCTCGGCTCGGTCCCCAAGGCTCTATGAACGGATCGCCAAAATGTGATATGAACCGGCCATCACGATCCGAAACAATACTCTTAGGGGTCCCATGTAACCTCACGATCTCCGAAACAAACACTCGTGCAAGTCTCTCTGCCCCCAAGTGTCCTTAATACCCAGAAATGAGCCGATTTGGTTAGTCGATCGACAATGACCCAATTCATGTTCATCCCGGTCAGTCTTAGGCATACCGTAATGAAATCCATAGAAATATCCTCCCATTTCCACTCCGGATAGGAAGTGGTCGTAAAAGCCCAGCGGTCGCCGATGCTCGATCTTAACTCTTGACAGTCAAACACCTCGACACAAACTCGCTAACGTCTGTCTTTAAATTACTCCACCGGTAGTTACTCCTCACATCCTTGTACATTTTACTCGTACGGGATGTATGGAGTAAGGCGTGGTATGAGCTTCACTCAAGATCTTCTGTCTCAACTCAACAACATTCGGTACACATAGTCTGCGCGAAATCTCGTAACGCCATCATCCCGAACCACAAATCCAGGGCTTTCCCCTGCCTCACATCCTCCTCACTGGACCAAACACGGATCATCATACTGTTTCGCCTTGATATCATCGGTCAAGGACGAAGTGATCTCTAATGCACATAATGCCTGAACTCTCTGAACCCAAACCTCAATATTCGACAAATAAGATCTCATTGGATCCTACTCTGCGGAGTAAGTACTTCTAACATCTGCAACGCTATCGGCTTACGGCTCAACGCATCCGCCACTACGTTAGCCTTACCGGATGGTAAAGTATCTCAAGGTCGTAATCTTTAATTAGCTCCAACCACCTACGTTGTCTCATATTTAACTCCTTCGATCAAGATATACTTCAAACTCTTGTGATCGGTAAAAATCTTACATGACGACCCATAGAGATAATGCCTCCAGATCTTTAAGGCAAAACGACCGCACTAATTCCAAATCATGCGTGGGGTAATTCACCTCATAAGGTTTCAATCGCGGGACGCATACGCAATCACTGTCTCTCGCATCAAAACACATCCTAGACCAAGGCCCGATGCATCACCGTACACTACGAAATCCTCGTTCCCGAGGCAACGCTAACACGGGTGCGGTAGTCAAACGTCTCTTTAACTCATCAAAGCTGCCCCTGCTGTCTGCAGTCCACTCGAACTTCTGAGTTTTCTGGAGCAACTGAGTGAGCGGTCTAGCGATCTTCGAAAATCCCTCAACGAATCTACGGTAATAGCCGGCAAGACCCAGAAAACTCCTCACCTCCTTCACATTTTTAGGCGGCTCCCAAGCCATCACTGCCTCTATCTTCTGCGGATCTACCCGAACTCCCTCTGCTGAAATCACATGCCCGAGGAACGTAACTTCCTCGAGCCAAAACTCACACTTAGAGAACTTCGCGTACAACTGCTCAGCCCTCAAAATGTCTAATACAATCCGAAGATGTAAGGCGTGCTCCTCCCGACTCCGTGAATAGATGAGAATATCATCAATAAAAACGACTACGAATTTGTCCAGATACTCAATAAAAACTTTGTTCATCAACTGCATGAACACTGCTGGGGCATTGGTTAGCCCGAAAGGCATAACCACAAACTCGTAATGGCCATATCTCGTCGAAGGCGGCTTTCGAATATCGACGTCCCGAATCCTCAATGGTAGTAGCCCGATCGCAAATCAATCTTGAAAAGACCGCCCCCAAGGTGATCAAACAAATCGTCAATCCGGGCAAAGGGTATTTATTTTTGATGGTTAGCTTGTTTAATTCTCGATAGTCGATGCATAAACGGCGATCCATCCTTCTTCTTGACAAAAGTACAGCGCACCCCAAGGCGATGCGCTCGGTCGAATATACCCTTTATCTAACAACTCTCCCAATCGATTCTTCAACTCTAGCATCTCCGACGGTGCCATACGGTGCGGTGCTCGAGAAATAGGGGCCGCATTCGGCTCAAGGTCAATAGGAAACACCACCTCTCGATGTGGTGGTAATCCCGTCAAGTCATCCGGAAATACATCGGGATACTCGCTAACAACTGGAATCGACAATATGTCAACCCCACCATCTTCCGCCTGCAGAGCGAAACACCAGTAGCCGACACAACCCTGGTTCAAAAGTTTCATCGCCTTCAAGGCGCTAATCACACTCCCCGATCTACCCGGCTTACAACCGACTAGAGTATGCTCGGTGCCGTCCTCGGCAACTATCGAGATGGTACGAGTCCGATAGTTCATGATAGCACCGTGACGATCTAACCAATCGTCCCCGAGGATCAAATCCTCACCCTTAAGGTCTATAACAATGAGATTCGAGGGCCAATCCCGGCTCCCGATCCTCACTGGGCAATCCCTAACTTCCCGGTCCCCAACCATACGATCTCCACTGGGTGTACCCACTACAAACGGCTCACACTCAAACAAGCAGTCAAAACCAATACGACTCACACAATCCGAAGCAATAAAGGAATGGGTAGCACCCGAATCAAAAAGTACTGAAACTGGATGAGTAAGGATCTGAGTGGTACCTGACGCCACTGGAACGTCTGTCTCCTCTGTACGCCTCATCTGATACAACCGGGGGTGAACTGAACCCGAACTCGACAGATCGGTGATCCGGTGACCCGACCCCTACCACGGCCCGAACCACTGCGGAACATGAGTAATCGAATCTTGTGCTCCCTCTGATCGGCGGTGGTAGTCGGGACTCTAGCGGCCTGGTGGCCCTCTCACAATGGGCCGCCCGATGCCCGCGCCTGCAAGTAAAACAAATAAGCTGGAGGAAAAGGGCAATCCTTCATCAAATGCTCATATTGGTTGCGATTAAAACAAACCACCACGGAAACAGCAATTTGGGTGAGCGATTACCACTGAGATCCCCGGTAGGTGAAATGGTCTCTTCCGTGTGTAGGAACAGAGCGAGACCTCGAAAATCGACCACCTTCTGCCGAGAACCCGCGGTGGTCTTACGCTTCTTAGCTTCCGAACGACTCGATTAGGATGACCATCTCGATCGCGGAGCGCGATCCCGATATTCCTTCAAGGTGGCACACATGAGCGGTGCCATACTCTGCACGATATGCGGTTTCATGCGCATATTGAAATGTAGTTTTATCGGCCTCCGTCCTCACACGATCTCTCACAAAACCCAAGCTGATTGTAGGAAATAATGGCACGAGAAATCGGCACATCCCGAGGTGTAGCGGTGAAAAACTCCACATTCTGCGCTCCTTTGCGGCGGTGGACAATACGCTTCCATAGCAGCCACGAACTCATCCCAAGTGGCCCGACGATCTCTGGGCGCAACGGCCTCCCACCACTCCAGCCTTCCTTATCCAGAGGTCTTGGGCAATATGAACCCTCCTGTCTTCGGGACAAGCTACGGCATCAAAGGCCCTCGACAGCTGAAAGAGCCAATTCTCCCAACCGAGGGAGTCAGAAGATCCGGAGAAACGAGGAGGGTGCATCTTAGACACCGTCTGAAGCCACTTACTAGATTCCTCTTCAGGTGTCGGGGCGGATTCAGCGTCCACCACGAGCTATCGAGCAAGGCCGGTCTACTAGGCTGGCAAGTACGGCATAGCCAGCGTCGGCATTATTACCCGACGGCAGAGTGAGAGGCCGAGTCTGCGAACACGATAAAGTGAGCCCTCTTCATTATCGGCACCCAGACCACGGCCTCGGCCGCGTCCCTAGTGGTCTACCACGACCTCTCAACATACCGAAGGAAATACGAAAAGAACAAGATCGAAAAATTCACAATTTACAAGGTTGGTAATCATAATCCTCAATTCCGAACAACGCAAGAAAACGAATACGAATAAAAGAGTTTGAGAAGACTTACACCACGGGTCGCACGAAAAGACGGTAGCATGATGATATTAGGCTCAACGACCGACTCTAATGACGCAACTAATGGACCCCAAAATTAACCGACACCTAGGTATTCAAAACCTAAGCTCGATACCATAAATGTAACACCCCAATACACAAAGGGGACATTACACGCCGTAGAAACCTCATGAGGTCTACCAGGCTAACACAAGACACATAACCACAATGACAAACCCAAAAGATGCACTCAAAAGTAAACAGGGCCGTGGCCTCGGCCAAAACATTTCAACGGAGTACATGAAACATAATGTAAATATCAATTCATTGCCCACGCAGGGGACTTAAACGAAAATTCAGAAGTAAGCAGTTTAACTCCAATACTCGACAAATGCAATGACGAAAAGTAAAAAGTACAATACAGACTCGAGCCACTATCATCAAGCCATCCCATCCTTCGCGTGCGTGCCCCGTGCCTGCTCCTCAGCTCTTCCGGTACCTGAAATGCATAAGACGCATTTCCCCCATTTAAGGGGTTAGCATTCGAATAGCTAGTGCAAGTACACAATTACACAACATTATATACAAAATACAGTTTTTACACAATCGTCCCAAACGTAAGTCATTTGCCACATATATATTCCGAATACTACATTGGCAATCACATCAATTTCCAATCATCACGATATCACAAAATCACAATCGGTATCCCGTGGCCGCACTTAGTATCGACCCCGGACATCCCGTCGAACACTCCGTGGGATACCACTTCCGCGGCCGTACCCCTTAGTATCGACCCCGGACATCCCGTCGGACACTCCGGTGGAAGTTCAACCACACACGCACCCAAGTCCACTTCCGCGGCCGTACCCTTAGTATCGACCCCGGACATCCCGTCGGACACTCCGGTGGAAGGAACACAACTCACGCACTCAAAAATCACCATTCATCATTCATTTGAAAATCACAATATACATAACGAAATGTAATACATGTACTTGCACGAGTAATACTACGTGAAGGAAAACGGCGGACGGAAAGGTTTCGGCCCGAACAACTTTCACAAATCCGATCCTAACACAATAACGATGGACAACAAATCTTAAAACTACGTAAATGATGGAATACATCCTAGTTCAACCCATTGAAACCCTTAGTCGAACAAAACTTGGGTATAAATCGACTATAAGTGACGAACAATGGAAAACTTGGAATTTAAAACCACGAATCATCAATAAAATGAAGGGTTACAAGTGCACGATCGAAGTCTAGCGATAGCCCAAGAATAATTCGGACTAAGAGAGTTAAATCCCAAGAAATCCCCAAAATTCCCCAAAATCTTAAAACAAGGGTTTTGGGAATATTTACCTTGATTCGGATGGTGGAAAGTGATTAGGAGCTTGAAGAATCCACGCAAGGAATGCACGGTGGTAGTGTATGGTGATCTACGGTCGGAATCGGCCCTAACCCCGCTGGAATCGCTCAAAGCCGAGAAGGATAGGAAATGAAGGAAAAATGACGAAGTTGACTGCTGCTGCCCTATTTATATTTAACAGACTTAGCGCACGCTATGCATAAGCATTAGCGTGCGCTAGCGGGCATGGCGAAATGTCGCCTTCGACCACCGTTAGCGTACGCAAACTAACATGGTTAGCGTGCGTTAGTCTTGGGATTAGCGTGCGTTAACGCCGATTAGCGTGTTGCTCGTCCAGATCGAGGTATCGAACCCATCGACCGAAATCGCTGAAATCGATAGCGCACGCTTTAACCCGTGTTAGCGTACGCTAACCACACAATGATAGCGCACGCAGTAAATCCTGAGTAGCGTCGCTACTCAGCAGCAGCTTCGCATACCATCTTTGCCGCAACAGCGCACAAGTGCCAAAACGAAGCAAGACCAGAATCCAGAATCATAAACACGTAATAACCAAGACGACAAAGTTGAGCGTTGAAAGAGAATATAATCTCGATCACTAGAGAGTTTGAAACGAAGCAAATAAGGCGAAATTCCCCAAACTTATGAAAATTACAAAAACGGCCCAAATGCCCGAAAAATCGCGATACAACGTCGGATTAACAAACCGAAAGTTCCAACACGACCAACTCAACCATACAAACTTATACGAATCGAGAAATAATGAAAACGAACAAGTTTTACGAGAATCGAACGCACATGCGGCAAGGTATAATTCAAAATGAAATTATGCAAAAGCATCCTCGAAACTCGACCAGACGGAAAAACTCCAAGAACAAAATAGATTCAGAATTCCAAAACAGTGCTAAGCGAGTTGTCCGGAACGAACATACATCAAAAATAGAAATTACCGAAAATAGAAAACGCGGATATTACAATTCTAAAAACGAATCCTTAAATTTAAAAATACCCCGTTGCGAAAAATTTTTGAAAATCGGGCAACATATTTCGAACTGTAAAAGCCCACGCCGGACGATTAAAATTAAAAAGATTTGGGTTCCTAAAGGAACAATTATTTCAAATACCGTCTATGTTTCAAATGAAAAACCAACTATAGGTTGGATCCCCAAAAATTAATTTTTATCAAAATATATTTTACTTAGCGGGAGTAATAATTTTTTAAAGGGGAGATAATATTTTCAGGGGGAGTTTATACCCTATTCATGCATATAGTTATATTCATCATTTGGATCACATATTTTTATCAATTTGGTATTTATTACTCGTTTTATTTTTTATACTTTTTGATGAAAACAAAGAGGGGGAGAAAAGGAGAAAAGAAAAAGAATGGGATTAACCCTGAAAGGGGGAGAAAATCGATGAAAAGTCGAAAAGATGAAATTGAAAAGAAAAATGGAAGTTGAAAGGAGAAAAAGAGAAAGAAAAGTTGAAAAAGAGAAGTTGAAAAGAAAAATGAGGAGACGTCGAAAAGATGATGAAAATTTGAAAATTCGAAAAGAAAAAGAAAAGGAAAGAAGGAGTCGAAAAAGAAATGGGAGAAGAAACTAACGAAATGGACAAAGTCGAAAATTTTGGTCTGTACACGTATACATATATTTGTAATATTTGCAGGTAAATCCCATTGACGAAGTGTTGTTTTGTAATCATCAAAAAGGGGGAGATTGTTGGAACATTTTGTTCCATACATGCTATAATAGTATTTTGATGATTAAAGTTAATAAACAAAGCAAAACAACGAAAAGACGAAGCAAAGCATCGAAGGAATCGAAGTGCAAAAAGCTGGAAACTCCATGCCTAATGTACGTAAGTAAGATATCATAACGTACGTAAGAATGGAAGATTAAAGTACGTAACGAGGACACGTTAACGTACGTAATGTGTTCAAATCAGATGAACGTTGGGAAAAGTCGATTCAAAGTCAAAAAGGCGGCAACGGATATATGACGTCAGCAATGACGTAGACTTAACGTACGTAATGGATTGTTGATAACATACGTAAGGAAAGAAACGAATGTTACTGGACTAAAACTGGTACTTGCTAACGTACGTAACGAGATTGATATAACGTACGTAAACATTGTAACGTACGTAATACAGTGATGATAGCGGCCGTAATCAATGCACAAGGAGCTAACAGCTAGTAAGGCTCCAATGCCTATAAATATCACATCCTTGGTATTCATCCATACAACAACGAAGAGCAAACGACTCATTGATCAGATATCCATATTGATATTATTGTTGTTGTAATATTAAGCTATATTATTAGTTTGAGTGTTTATACATTCAACATCATACACGAGAGGTAAAAGAAAAGATACAATTGGATTCGGTGTTATTAGGATCAAGGATCCGACATTATTAGAATCGCAATCGATATCTTCGTGAGGTTTTATCTAGTACCCATAGAAAGCTAGAGTGGTTGATTCCTTGTCCAATAGAAAAGGAAAACGGTTTAACTTGGACCGACACAAAGACAAGTACGAGTGGTTTATCACGGACCAATAGAAGACGTGATTGTAACGGTTATCCCTCGACCGATAGAAGAGAGGTGCAGAGGTTTTTATCTTCAACCTATATAAAAAGATACCGAGAGAGGACGTAGGCTCGATTATAGCCGAACCTCTATAAATCCGTGTGTCATTTATATTCCGCACCTTTATATTCACGCTTCCGTACAATGGCGCATATTCCGATCTTGCTCCAACATCTATGCCCTGGGTATTTTCACTATAAGAAGGGTGAATCTGCTTTAAATCTATAATTGATCTATTTTTCTCTTGTTTATGCTATCACGTTTACAATTATTATTATTCATTAGATTTCTTACTTCTTTTGGTCTTTTTTTTTTCACGCACGTTTGGAATAAAAGAATGATTATTTTAGAGACCGCTGCTATGTCTATTGAGGTAAATTACATACCTTATAATTTATTTGTATTTTTTTATATATACGTGATTCTTGTTCGAGGATATTTTTTCCATGTTGGTGTCTTGCCTAATACTGGTTGTAGGAAGATACACAGATGGAAAGTTTTATATCCTTCTAGAGGTAGTAGTATCCCATTAGATGTCTTACCTTATCTAGAAATCCTATATATGCCTGTATAAGGCCCCCTCAATCAGTGTTACGAATACAATTGATTGACTTATATTTACAGCTTTCTTACTTTCTCCTTAAACATGTTATCAGCACGTAGCTCTAAATTTTTTTTTTACAAATTTCGAAAAAAATCGGCCCTTAACCCTAGCCGAACCCCCACCTGTCAACCACATATCGCCGCGACCAGTATGCCGGACCTCTGTCGGACCTCTGCCGCACCTCTGCTGCACACCAACCAGTCCGTCGGACCTCTGCCAGACCACTGTCGAACCTCTGCCGCATCCTGCCGCAACCGATCGGTTCTCCCGCACCCTGCCGCATCCTGCCGCAAACCGATCAGTTCGCCCGCACCCTGCCGCAAACCGATCAGTTCGCCCGCACCCTGCCGCATCCTGCCGCCCACCGCCGCGTCGGACCCCTATCGCACTCTGCCGCGATCGACCTTGATCAATCACTGCTGCACTCTACCGCGATCGACCTTGATCGCGCAATCGACCGTGATCGGTATCTGCCGCAGCAATCCGACCCAGCCCCGATCGCCCCGCTCGCCAGTCCGCCCGTGCCGACCACATCTTACTCGGCCCTCCCTTGCCGATCCAGCCTAGCCGCGAACACAATCCGCCTGTGCCGACCGTGCCCCCATCTATCCCGATCTGACCCAGTCGTGATCGACTCTGCTCGGCCCCTGCCGAACATTGCCACCACAGTCCGCCCGTGCCGACCGTGCCCCGCATCCGCCACGATCCGACCCAGTCACGATCGATCCTGGTCGGCCCCTTCCGAACCCTGCCTGCCGATCCAACCCAACTACAATTCGACCAGGCCACCGCCTACACTACCCGACCAAGCAGCGACGAGCACCGCCTCCCGTGTTTGACCCGTGCAGACCAGATCGTCTGCACGAAGACCTTCTCGACCAGTTCCTTCCGCGTCCGACCCGATCAAGCCTAGATCATCCGCACCACTCGCCGCCCAATCCGACCAGCTCCAGCCTAGTCGCCCGCTGCCGAAAGCCGCGACCCAATCCAGCCCAGTCGGTCCGACCTGGTTCAAAATCTCGGTCCAAGGACCCGAACATTGACTTAATTTGTGATTTTCTTAAACCACCAAAATAACCCCCCCCCCCCCCCCCCGATTTCACGTCGTCGCATCGAGTATCAATCGGTAGATCGGAGCACATCACCAATTGTTCCATATCACGTGCCTACTTTCATAATCGAGGTAATTATCTAAACTTGTCACTATTTCAATTCTCCCTTTCTGGGATTTTTTTTTGGGACATGAGTTATTGGGTTCTTTATCTCCCACGCTACTTTGCGGTGGATGAGACCGCGAGAGAAGTCGGTATCTTTGCATGTCGAATAAAATTGTGTGACGGTTCTGGGGAGTCACAGAATTGTTGAAAGCTGATACTTGTGGTTGTTGCATACACCACGCATCTGGGTGCGATTTGATGTCGCCATTTTTTTTTACTTTACTAAAAACAATTAAGGGAAGTACATCGAGTAACGGTTATGTTACACGCTTTTAAAGCATCAAGTGACCGTTTACATTGTCACTGAAAATCCAACAAGACTACCTCTTATTTATATCTTGTAGATGGCACAAAGCTCCAATATTCACCCGAAGTTCGAAATCCTTGACCATGCTGGTAAGGAGTACCATAGGTGGGTCTCAGACGTTCGCTTGGAGTTCATCGATAAGAGATTTACTACAACCATCTTTCCCTCTAATGAGCCTACCGCTCAAGAGCCGAGCGAGGAAACCAAGGCTAATGCACTGATGTACTTGCGTAGATATATATCCGTTGTTGAAAAAGTATTACATGAATTTGCAAACCCCAAAAAATTATGGGATACACTAGAATAAAGTTTTAATAATGTACATGATCAGCGCTTCCCCGAATTGCAACTTCAGTGGGAGAAAATCCAGTTCTTGGATTATGCGAATGTGGAGGCCTATAATCAAGTCGTCCTCGATCTTCACGCTGATCTTGGTTTTGTGGTGTCAAGAAGTCTGATCAAGACTTGATCGAAAAGACTCTTAACACGTTTTCCATGGAAGCAAGTGTGATTTCTCATCAACTACGTGTTGCCTATGAGGAAGGGAGAATTAAAAATTTTAGTGACCTTATCTCCCATCTCGCGAAAAAAGAAAGACCCCATGAGATTATTCTCAACAGCAATTTGCGCCCAGTTGGTACGAAGCCGATTCCGGAAGTGAATCAGGCTACCAACAGGAAGGCACCACGAAAAATAGAAAAGGCAATTCTACTCAGTTTTTTCAAGCACCATGGGTGCATGACTCGAGCAAGCGAGGGAAAAGACGAGGTCGCCGTTCCAATGTGTGGAAGAGGCGAGGTGGCTGTAATATCCGTATTTTTTTATTCCTGTACTCTTCGATTCTAGTGACTCGCTTGGGTTTATTGACACATTTTGGACATGTTTTGTTCTGCACTTTTTATCATTCGAGTGAGATTTGATATTGTTTCGGGTTAATCGGCACATTATTGCGACTTTTTCGCATTCGGGTCCGATTCTTGTGAATCTTTATTGGAACTGTTATTTTGTCGTTCCTAAAAGTTCGTTTTACATTTGTGGTCGTGTTGTGAATTTGGGAATTATTATTCGATCTCGTGTCGTTACGGCCGTAACCTGCATTATGTTACGGCCGTAAGGTTATGGGTGTTACGGCCGTAATGGATTATCGGTAACGGCCGTGACACACCCTTACATTTTGGACAGAATACCCGTGAGCTGGGTTACGGCCGTAATATCCTATGTGTTAAGGCCGTAACATACCTAGCTATTTAATAGCTGGGCGACGGGTTTCACTTCATTTTCATCCTTTCTCCTTCTCTTCTCACGGGCGACGGTAGGGTGAAGCTAGGTTTGGATCCTTGGTCAATTCTACTCGATTACAACATGTTTTGGAGGGTCTTAGGTGATTGCAACATCATCTAATCGGTTGTTCTTCGTCGGATCGAGGTATTTTCTTGTTTTCCCTAGAGTTGATTTTTTTGGGGATTTTGTTCTTGATCTCGTTTCTAATCCAGTTTTTATGTATTTATCATTGTTAAACATTATTATTGATCACGTTATATGGATTGTATATCCATATTCCGGTTTTATATAATCCGAATCGTGATTCGGTGACCTATTGAAGTCTTGAGCATTTAATGCTCGATTAAATGTCTCAATGAGTTCCGTAAATTCTTAGGCGTGTTTTCCATTGTCTTTATTCGTTATTCCCGTAGTAATTGTGTTGTTTTTGGTTTTCTGCAGAGGATATAGGTGTTTGGAGCTAGTTGGTGGAGCCTTGTTTGTCGGAATTCCGCTATCGATCATCGAGGCGAGTGTTCTTGTCTATGCGATTTATATTGTGTGAATTGTAGTTACCAAACAAATCTATGATGGTTGTTCATTTTGTCAATTGTGCGTTGTACGAATCATCGTAGGTGTTATGTTATTAGGTTGAGTTAGTGTCAGTTGTTGCCTGACGTAGAAGTATGTCATTAGAGGCGAGATGTTGGTTAGATAGTACACTTAGGCATGTGTCGAAATGTCTAGAGTATCATTGTGTCATGTGGATTAACATGTGGATTAAATCGTGTAAAGTCACCGGTCATATTTAGGTGGTGATAGTTCGTAATTGTGAAAAGGAATTGAGTCGATATTAATAATTTGATTTAGTTGATTTTACTTATCAATGTGTAATGAAGCGTCGAGGATTGTTAGGTTGTTGTGAAGTCGTGTCGGTTGTGTCGTAGGTGCTGTTTGTGGTGATTGTTGTGTGTTGACGTATACTAGGGATAGTTTTTGTGTCAATCCTTGGTTGTAATTACGTGTTAGTGTGAGGTCATTCTAGCAGGTGCCATAACTATGTATATTGTATTCAACTTTGGAATTTGTGATAGTTGTGAACGCAAGTGTGCGTGAGTTGTTCTTCCACCTGGGGATGGTTCGACGGGACCTTTGGGGATGCTAAGGGGCGCGGCCAGGAAATGTTTTCCCAAATGAGGAGGGTCCGACGGGGCCTCTGGGGGTCGATGCTAAGGGGCACGGCTAGGGTTACCAAGTGTGTTGTGTATTTTGGTAATATTGTTTTTGGCGATAAATTGTGATATCCGGAATATCACAATGTTTATTCTCGATGTTAAGTTACATTATATATAGGGTGTTGGTACTTGGCTAGAATGGCACTAGAATATGTGTCGTATGTGTTTAGTTCCTTGGTTGTGAGGTTTTGGTGCTGGGAAACGGAACTTGTTATTGTTTTCGTGTACTGTGGTATGAAGAGATTTTGGGTGTCTATCCCAACGGTTGTGTAAAGATCGTTTTCCGGAAAATAACTTTGGGCCGAGACCCAATTGCTTCGAAATGATTTCGTAATTAAGGACGTGAGGTCCAGAAGGATTTACTATTTATGGAAATGTCTGTTTCATAAAAGAGATATGGGCCGAGACCCTATTGTTTTCGGAAATATTTGTAATCTCGAACTTGAAGTCCCAAAAGACTTTCTGTCGCGTTCTAAAACTCCCGAGTTGATATACATTATTTTCAAATACTTGAGTTGTACCTTAAATATTGAAAACCTCTCGAGAACTTCTTTCACGACTGTTGTTATTTTAATATAACTGATATTGGCGTGATATATTTTGTATAGACTGAATACTTGTACTAGCCATTCAAATGCTAACCCCTTAAATAGGGGAAATGCGTATCATGCATTTCAGGTGTGCTTAGTTCGTTGGAGCAACCACAGGGATGCATGGAAGAAGACGAGCCGCGATACTAATCAAGAGTTAAGAGTCCAGTTTGATGTTGTTGTATTGTTGAGTTATTTTCAGTCTTCCGCTGTATTGTATTTTGACCCCTGCGTGGGTATGTACAATAATGATTTTATTTTTGGGTTGACTTAATCGTGAGACCTCATTGGTCAGTGCAATTAATATTTGACCTTATCGGTCTGTGTTAGTAAGTTGTTTGACCTCGGCCGGTCAAACGTCGGTTGTATCATGGTTATTAGCCTGGTATATCCTTATAGAAAAAGGGTCTACGGCGTGTAATACTCCCGGTGGTTTCTGGGGGTGTTATATTTATGGTATCGGAGCTTAGGTTGTGGAAACCTAGACTTATGGGTCGAGTTGAGTCGTGTTTTGTCGAGTCTTGTTTTGTTGCGTCATTCGAGTTGTTAGTTAACAAGTGGACTTGTGCGTTGTCATATCATGTTGTTCGTGTTGTTCGTTGAGATTAGTATCGTGGGCGACCTTCATCCTCGTGCGACCTGTGGATGTAAGTCTCCCCTTATATATATGTGTATATATGTGTGTATATATATATATATATATTATTTTATATTTTGTGTTGTAGGATTTTGTTTGCTAGTAAGAAGTAAAATAGAAACCATATTTGACACTTGTGGTATATTACGTGTGTAGCAATTGGGATGTACTGGTAGATTGAGTTTTGATTGGTACAACGTGTTGTGGAAGTCTCTGGACATTACTGTGTTCCAGAAGGCGTATTAACGATAGAGTTGTTGGAAACACAAACGGATGGTTTCGACGTATGTTTTAATATGAGATTATATTCATGAGTGGTATCGATTAGTATGATGATTTGAATGCTAGATGGGCACGTGTTTGAGAACTAAATATGTTTGACATTGTTGCTAATCGCTACAAACGTATTTTTATTGATAACTGTGTTGGCTACATTGTATTTGATAATATTTCTGAAAATTTCATAAACTTGAGTATGTTGTGAAAATCAGATCTTCTCAAACACTTTACTAGTACGGTTAAACGGCGGTTACAATGAATTTTGAAAATTTTCTGAAATTTTCAGAAAGCCGGCCGTATATTTTCAAAGAAGAGAGTTGATTGATCGTTTCTTGCTACCTCAGTGAACGCTCATCGTTAGCTATACATACTGCACGTGTATTTTCAAATGACTTGCAAGTGTTTCGCAATCTGGGTTAAACTAGAAAATTTTCGTGACTATTTTATCGGTATGCATAAGTAGTGACTTAGTGTATACATTGTTTTTAATTATAAACGTTTTGAGTTTTGGCAAAATGATCGTGCACTTTCATAGAAACCTTACGACGAAATACGAAGGATATATTTTGAAGTACTTTCAATATTTATAAGATGTCACCGTCATCAACCTTTTGTCACATTTGAAATAATTTTAGAAAGATTTTACCCTATTGATGTTAACTTCAAATAGCTCGAGTACACGATTTTAAAATCTTTCACACCATAAAATTTTTATATTTTAAACCAAAATGTGATTTTTATTTTCAAGAATTTATAGATAGTGAAAGATGAAGAATTCTACTAGGCTTAAACTTTAACCTTGGATTTGGAGTAATTGTCTGAGAAGAGTCAGTCAGCACACGCTAATATCATTATTAGCGCACATTAATTTTGTACCTAATTGTCGTGTTGCGTGGGTTCGGGTTGTTTTGTAGCCCGTGTAATGTTATTTCGACATGATTTCTCTTGGCGATGATGGTTGAATGGATTTTAATATTTGGATCATGGTTTCGTAAATGATTCCAGAAAGAAACAATTTCGATCTATTCCTTATAGTTTTGGTAAAACATCCCGAGGTGCCAAAAGCGTTTTCCACTCTTATTTCGGAAAAATTTTATGAACTCAGATTTTAAAATGTTACTATTTAAACAAATGTCTCTGGGACGATTTGAAAAGGAATGTTATAAATAATTTACTACTATGACGTGCGATTTGTGGTGGCCGTGTCTGTTTTCGTATCGGCATTAGACGTAAATTCCCTCTTGATATGGTCATGTGGTCCATCAGTTACGATTGTAAGTTCAATTTCTTGCAATTGTGATTATTGTACTCATGTAAATTTCTTGAGTGAATATTTTGTGCGATGTTATTATTGCCTTACGTCGGTATGTTGCGATGAATTGGCATTATGGTTATTGTTTTGCGATGTTATGTTCTATAGAGTTGAGCAGTTGTGTGTTCAGTATGCCGAGAAGACGAGGTCGAGGTTGTAGTGGTGGACATAGTCAGAAGCATGGTGAGGTACGTGATCAGAGGCAAGTAGCCGGAGAGAATGTCAGTGTTGGCAGTAATTCAACATTCGTAATGGCTATATCATTGACGAATCCTATGTCCGTGGCAATAGAGCAGATGAATTTAGGTCATTCATCGGGAAGTAAGGGAACGGGGGTCCATAGACCTCAACCCTCGTAATAATCGATTATGGAACCTTATAGGCCATCAAGAAAATCCAGGAGATCCAAGGCGGTATATTTGACTGTGGGTAACTTGCCTAGATGCTTCAACTGTAATGTTCCGGGTCATGTTCGCGCAAATTGTAAGAAGCCGCCGATAGCTTGCTATAATTGTGGACACGAGGGGCATCGAGTGCAGTACTGTGATGAAGTATCTAGATCAAACATGTTCACTGAGAGAGTCATTCCTATGATGGAGGCGGGTCCAGAAAGTAAGAGGCTGAAGACCTCGAGTAACTTTTCCGGAGATCAGAGAAGTGATTTTTGTCAGCGTGCTGCTTTGCATTATCCTTCTGGGAGCACCCCTCGTTCATTTGGTCAGTCCAAGAATCTTATCCCAGAGGTGAGTAAGGTGAGCGGTGTGAAGGTGTGTTTCAACTGTAGCCGTGTGGGCCATACTCGATAGAATTGTCGCTCACTGCAGGTTAACTATTTCCAGTGCGGTCATTTGGGACATCAAGCAGTGCACTGCGAGACCGTCGTTGAGATGTTAGGGAACCGGAGACCCGCTCCTGCCCGTGGAGGGCCCAGTGGGGCCCAGTGATGTTATTGCGTGTTGTATTGTGGGTTATGTCTTGTATGCGGATTGGTATTGGTTGTATGAACCTTTTTACTTCGTTTGTGTTCTACCTCGTTATTTTGTTTAAGTTCCGGGACAAAACTTATTTTTAGTGGGGTATAATGTAATACCCGTATTTTTTATTCCTGTACTCTTCGATTCTAGTGACTCGCTTGGGTTTATTGACACATTTTGGACATGTTTTGTTCTGCACTTTTTGTCATTCGAGTGAGATTTGATATTGTTTCGGGTTAATTGGCACATTATTGCGACTTTTTTCGCATTCGGGTCCGATTCTTGTGAATCTTGCTTGGAACTGTTATTTTGTCATTCCTACAAGTTCGTTTAACATTTGTGGTCATTTTGTGAATTTTGGAATTGTTATTCGATCTCGTGTCGTGATTTTCGGACTGTTGGGTCGTTTCGTAATTTCCTAAAGTTTTGGGCACTCGTTTTCATGCCCGTTTTTACTTACCTTATATCATTGGAATCTGCTGCCAGAATGCAGGTTACGGCCATAACCTGCAGTATGTTACGGCCGTAAGGTTGTGGGTGTTACGACGGTATTGGCTTATCGGTAACGGCCATAACACACCCTCATATTTTGGGCAGAATACCCGTGAGCTGGGTTACGACCGTAATATCCTATGTGTTACGGCCGTAACACGCCCAACTAGTTAATAGCTGGGCGACGGGTTTCACTTCATTTTCACCCTTTCTCCTTCTCTTCTCGCGGGCGACGGTCGGGTGAAGCTAAGGTTGGATTCTTGGTCGATTCTACTCGATTTCAACATGTTTTGGAGGGTCTTAGGTGATTGCAACATCATCTAATCGGTTTTTCTTTGTCGGATCCAGGTATTTTCTTGTTTTCCCTAGAGTTGACCTTTTTGGGGATTTTGTTCTTGATCTCATTTCTAATCCGGTTTTTATGTATTGATCGTTGTTAAACATTGTTATTGTTCACGTTCTATGGATTGTATATCCATATTCTGGTTTCGTATAATCCGAATCGTGATTCGGTGACCTTTTGAAGTCTTAAGCATTTAATGCTCGATTAAATGTCTCAATGAGTTCCTTAAATTCTTAGGCATGTTTTCCGTTGTCTTTATTCGTTATTCCCGTAGTAATTGCGTTGTTGTTGGTTTTCCACAGAGGATATAGGTGTTTGGAGCTAGTTGGTGGAGCCTTGTTTGTCGGAATTCCGCTATCGATCATCGAGGCAAGTGTTCTTGCCTATGCGATTTATATTGTGTGAATTGTAGTTACTAAACGAATCTATGATGGTTGTTCATTTTGTCAATTGTGCGTTGTACGAATCGTCGTAGGTGTTATGCGATTAGGTTGAGTTAGTGTCAGTTGTTGCCTGACGTAGAAGTATGTCATTAGAGGCGAGATGTTGGTTAGATAGTACACTTAGGCATGTGTCGAAATGTCTAGAGTATCATTGTGTCATGTGGATTAAATCGTGTAAAGTCACCGGTCATATTTAGGTGGTGATAGTTCGTAATTGTGAAAAGGAATTGAGTCGATATTAATGATTTGATTTAGTTGATTTTACTTATCAATGTGTAGTGAAGCGTCGAGGATTGTTAGGTTGTTGTGAAGTCGTGTCGGTTGTGTCGTAGGTGCTGTTTATGGTGATTGTTTTGTGTTGACGTATACTATGGATAGTTGTTGTGTCAATCCTTGGTTGTAATTACGTGTCAGTGTGAGGTCATTCTAGCAGGTGCCTTAACTATGTATATTGTATTCAACGTTGGAATCTGTGATAGTTGTGAACGCAAGTGTGCGTGAGAGGTTCTTCCATCTGGGGACGGTTCGACGGGACCTCTGGGGGACGATGCTAAGGGGCGCGGCCAGAAAGTGGTTTCCCACATGGGGAGGGGTCGATGCTAAGGGGCACGGCCAGGGTTACCAAGTGTGTTGTGTATTTTGGTAATATTGTTTTTGGCGATAAATTCTGATATATCCGGAATATCACAACATTTAGTCTCGACGTTTACAATGTTGTAGCTGTAGGTTCCACGCTGTAGGCTACCTTAGTGCTGCTGTATGCAAAGATGCTGTATGAATATTTCAGGACAGCTTCCATACTTGGTATCATACCGACTGATGAACTTCTTGCTGTATGATGACACTTTATACTTTTGCTGTATGTTGGCAACGTGAAGACTTGCTGTATGTTGGAACTTTATCATAACACACATCTTGCTGTATGATTGACTTCGGGACAACAACTTGCTGTATGTTGGCACTTTATCAAAACTCGATACAGGATTGTTTATCCCAACAATTTCCCCCTTTTTGATAATTGCCAAAGCTTCTTGATGATGCCAAAACCTTGATGCCAAAACCTTTAAAATATCTTGACTTCGAGAGGCTTTCTTCTTGATCTTCTGTCGAATGATGTAGCCTTCAGCAAATAAAACAATGTGAACTGCTCGCAGGCAAGTTCTAAAAATGATAACATCTAACAGGAGAGTATATTACAACTTAAACTTATGATTGGTGCGCAGGCACAATTTTACAGTGTAGTCTAGTGTTAAATACAACTTAACCTATGAACTGTTCGCAGATGACTTTGTACTATACAAGTTTTTACTTGTTAGTTTGCAGCAAATAAATTAATTTCGTAATCACACAGTAACACAGTAGTAGATTACGAGTTGTTATCTTTCGCGACAAAAATAGATTTTATTGATATTTGGCAAAGATTACAAAAAAAAAAACGGAAATAAAGATACAAATTTTTGCTGTTTCTAAAATTAAGATAAAGAAGGATCCTCCATTGCTAGCTCCTGTAGTGAGCGTGTCTCCAAGGGATTCTGGGATCATTCTCGGTTCACTTCCACCAATTTTTCAGGGATTCCTTGTTTCGATTCAAGTAGATGGATTGTCATTCATGTGATTTGTTGAAAACAAGGATCCAATCTTCAGGGTGGGTAACCAGATCGCCTTTCCTGTGCTTGGATTTCATCTGAAGCTGTGGGGGGAGCTTTCCTTCGTCCAGCCTTCTTTTAAATTCATCGATGGCTTCCTTTAGCGTTTTACAATTGTTGAATATGGTGGATTCCCTGATGAGAACTATGAAGTATCTCATCAGTTTGTTTTTCCTCCAATCCTTTATTTCATCGGCTGTAGGCTGTCGGTTGGCTGGGAGATTCATTACTGGCGGCTTTTGCACAAGGTTCTTCTAGGGAACGTTAGGATCATGGAATTCGGGGCGAGAACCCTGTATTCTAATAGAATGGGAAGGAGCTGACAGTCGATTAATTGCAGCAATGACAATGTCTTCTAATGCAGCGTCAAACTCCTTTTCTTGCTCAAGCCTCCATTGCCTTCCAACTTCTCTGGCTTCTTCCCCCTTTTGGCCTTATCAAGATAAGAGACCTTCTCATCAAGGCATTCCAGGATTTTCATTGCATCATCCTGTTTGGTCTCCATACTTGACATCTTATCAACAAGGGATTGAAGCACCAGCGACATATCATTTATCTTTTTATCATGTCCTCTTAGCTGGGAGCCAGTTTCGTGTAAGGCAGATACAGTTTTGGCTTCAGAGATGCGGGGCTTTGCTTGTTCCTCCATGATAATCTGCTCCTGGCGCTATTGGAGTTGGTTGAGAGCTTGCCTTAAGATGGTGGGCAATATGCGGAAGGCTTCTTCCACATTGGAGATTTCTCGCTTAACACCCGTCATTTCATCAATGGCAGTCTCATGCAACCAGTTGATCTCCTTTTCAATAGTATGCAGACCATTCACAGCGTCCTGTAGGAAGACAATTTGGCGACTGAGAGCATGAAGTTGCTCGTGTTTGGCTGGAGAGCTTGGCTTTTCTTCATCAGCTCCATTGAGCTGTCTGATGACCACATGAGTGCGTGGCTGTTGTGGTTCATCCTCAGGTAAGAAACCATCGTCGGATTCCACAGTTGGAGATGCGGGGGCATCAGTTGTTGGTGCAGCTTGTGGTTGTTCTACTTGTTCGGACTCGGCAACAGGGGGGACTGATTCCTCCTGTTCTGGATGAGTGTCTATAGACAAATGTACAGAAGGGACTGATTTCTCCTGTTGTCTCTCAGCATCCGCCTGCTCCGGAAGAGGGACTGATTCCTCATGCGGGATGGCGCGGGCTTGGTCATCTGGTTGGGCGGCGACAGGCTCGGGTGCTTGTTGTGAAACTGTTGGGGCTTAGGCGACAGGGGGACTGATTCCTCGCTGTCTTGAGCAGTTTCTTGCTGTTGGGGAGGGGACTGTTGTTGTCGAGAGGTCCCTTCACGCTATTGTTGCATTCTGTAGAACTCGTATTCCCTGGTTTCCTAACGGCTCATTCTCAGACCAGCCTGAAAGGTGTCGTCATCGTCGTCTGAGTCATGGTTTGTTTTGGGACTAACAGGAACAGTGTCTTCGGATACAGATTTTACTTTCGAACGAGCGTCAGCATTATCCTTGAAATAGCTCGAAATCAGCTCTTTGCAAAAGACATTGTCCCATTAGATTAGGACTTCAATTGGAGAATCTGTTATCTCCAGAACAAACAATTCTTCTTCTCTCCACTCGCTCCAATTATACAAAGTGTCGTAAGGGGCGACCCTGTAGGTTTTCCATTGAAAAAAACTTTCGTAAGCTTGTACAATTTGAACTGTCAGCAAAGTTTTGTTAATTATGGTGTCGGGAGAGGGGCTGCGTACAGTGCATGGGTCTACTGTAGGCATTGGTTCCGCTACAGGTGTGGGAGACTGTATCGGAGAGGGATCCAGTACAGGGTTTGGTACCCTGAGGGGAGATGGATCCATTACCGGTGTGGGTTCCCGTATAGGAGATGTGGATTTTGGCTCCGAAGGGCAGCCGATTCGCCAGATTCTTCAATGTTGCCAGATAGCTGTATATCCGTCGTTGCTGCCAAAGGCTTGGGATCTACTGTTTGAATAGTAGCAACTGTCTCTTCCGCAGGGGTTGCGCCCTGGGGGTTTGATACAGTGGGTTGGGCCGTTGTCTTTGATTTGGAAAGCCGTCTTAGCTTCCTTTTCGGCTTCTCAGCAGCAAGGGGAGTTTTGCTGTGAGATCTCTTCCATTTCCTCGAAGTTTCCTCGCTTCCGGACTCCGAAGTTATGTCCCTGGAATCATCGGAAAGGGGCAGAGTTCTGATAAAGGGTCTCGACCCAATTAGATGATCTTTTTTGAATACGGAGGGCTTGGTTCCTCCAATATATTTTTGCTGATTGATCTTTTTTTCTTCCTTTGATTGCGGAACATCGCACTTGGTCAGAATATTATTAAGAATGAGACCAAAGGACTTCTTCTGAGTAATAGGTTTAGAGACTTCTTCCTACAGCCTTTTGAGGACAATTTGACACCAATTTACCTTTTCGCCAGACATGATGGCGACCATCATTCTGAATCGAAGATTGGTGCACATCTCGAAAGCACCAATTCTGTTCTCAATCACACGACAACAAAAATCATGTAAATAAACAAATGGTAAGCAAAAATATTTCTTCTGGCATGAAGCATGAACAGTCACGTTCTATGCCGAGACAGTGAATAATCTCCAGTATTTAGTGAGGACCTCTTGGGACCCAAAGGTCTAAAGTTCCTCCATAGACAGGCCATCAGCAGGCAGCCTGTACAAATTCTGCAATAAGGCTTGGTCAACGCGGATCGAGACTCCGCAAACGGTGGCAGTGATATCAGAGACATTTCCTCCTTGTGCAAGAGAGAAGAAACGGATAGACGCGTTGAGATAGAATTCCTCAACCATGTGCTCATCGTAGAGCTCAGCAGTGTGGCTACCAAGGTGATAGAGGCCTTGTTGATGAATCCTTGAGACGATGATCTCCATGGAGTCAACTGTTGGAAACTAAAACGCAGCGGAAGTTAAGTTTGGGAAAGTTGATAATCGCGTTTTACGCATCCACGGGCATAAGATCTATTTAAGCATGCTAATTAATTAACTACTAAGACTAATAAGCAATTTAAATATTATTTATTATTTATAATTAAATATGTCGGTTATATAAATATCCTAATCTTGACCTAAAAGATCATAGAATATTACCTTTGAAGCGAATTGGTTGCCTTCGTCTTGATCACCTTGTATTTCTACTTTTAGCCTTCTAGAGTATGATCCGCCTTAACCCGGACGTTGTGTGGGCAACGAGCTACCAGATCTTGTTTGGACAACTTTGGATCAGCCGAACCCTTTGTTTGTGATCACTCTATTTTTCTTTGCTTTCTAGTATTTTATGAACACTCTTAGCAAATTAATTGTGTTATCTAAATTGTAGAATCAAAGACACAAGTCTAGATCTACAATTAAACACAAGAGGAAAAATTTGATCTCACAACCTTACAGGAGAGTACAAAATCAGCCAACCCCCTTAATGTCCTATTTATAGGCTCTTGGACTACTACTAGGGATCTTGAGGAGGATTATGGAAGGACTCCCAATAAATTCATCTTACCTTATTAGGACTTCCTAATATAATGAATCTATTAATATCAACTTAGTCCACTAAAAGGTTGATATTGCACTTCCCACCAAAATCCCAAATTACGAAATTGGACTCCTTATTAAATATATTATTTCCCGTATTTAAGATATCGAATGTCCATTAATTAATTATAAGCTACTGACAGCTTTAATTAATTAATATCTTATCCAAGAGTAGTACCACTCGAACTTTATTATTATATTGGAATTAAATCCACCTGCAGAGTTTAATATAATAATCATTATCGAGCTCCTCAAGGGGAAATCATCAACCCGCACGAGTCGGGACACGATTTCTAGTAATAATAATAACTGTCATATAAATAATATTATTGCCCAAGATACGAGGCTTATTGAGTCGATCATTTTTACTCCCACCCATGGTAAATCAAAGCAATAAGTATTATAAATATATAATTAAATATTATATACTTAGAATTAAGAAATAATAATTATCCGAGATTTATGCTCTTCTTACAGTCAGTATAGAATACACTATCTCATCTCGATCCAGTTCAACATATGCAAATACGCTAATGTATGCTAATAGTCAAGACCAACTAATCTCAAGCATATACTACAACCTTTTATATCATTTGTCTAATAATTATATAGGTTGTGAACTATTATATTATTTTATAAGGTACCGATAATGTGATCTTCCGTGTGACACCATCACACCACATTATCTACAATATAAAATAATTAGATATTTCATTTGCATAACCATAATGTGAATAAATATGCAGAACATGTGATTAAATGTAATTAATATTCTCATAGGTAGTTACAGGGAAATTAGGTAATACAAGCATAAAGTATGCTTTGCAGTATACAATCCTAACAATCTCCCGCTTATACTCAAAGCATGCTTTTAAGTATACTACTCTATTACATAGTCTCTCATTTCTCCCACTTATACTCAAAGCAATGATGCCATACACCGTAATCCCATTCCTTCCACATGCCTTTCAAAAACTTTTGAGGATAGGCCTTTCGTGAAAGGATCAGCAAGATTATCTTCCGATGAAACCCTGGATACAACTACGTCTCCTTCCTTTACGAAGTGTCGTATGATGTGGTACTTGCGGTTGATATGTTTACTTGCCTTGTGGGCTCGTGGTTCTCTCGAATTTGCGACTGCACCAGTATTATCACAATAAAGTGTAATACCCTCTGGAAAATCGGGAATCACATCTAAGTCCTGTAGGAAGTACTTGAGCAACACCGCCTCCTTGGATGCCTCAGAGGCTGCCTCGTACTCGGCTTCCATGGTAGAGTCCGAGATGCATTTCTGCTTCACACTCCTCCAACTAATGGCTCCACCTCCCAGGCTAAAAACATAACCCGAAGTAGACTTGGACTTTTCTTTATCCGATGAAAAATATGAGTCAATGTAACCCACCAGACACAGGTCGTCTGACTGATATACAAGCATATACTCCCTAGTCCTTCTCAAGTACTTGAGTATGTGCTTGACAGCAATCCAGTGTCCTGGTCCTGGGTTTGACTGATATCTAGCAACCATGCCTACGGCATGATAGATATCTGGTCTAGTGCAAAGCATAGCATACATGAGACTTCCCACAGCAGATGCATAAGGGACCATCTCCATGTCATCTATCTACTTTTGTGTCTTGGGACACATATCCTTAGATAGTTAATTTTATGTCTGTAAGGTAGAAAACCTTTCTTGGAATTCTCCATGCTAAACTGCTTTAGCACTGTATCGATATAGGATGCCTGGGGCAAGCACAACATCCTTTTTCTTCCGATCACGAAATATCATGATTCCAAGGATGTGTCCTGCTTCTCCCAGATCCTTCATATCGAATTGCTCAGATAGCCATACCCGTACGTCCGACAATTCCTTCACGTTATTTCCAATCAGAAGGATATCGTCTACATACAGTACAAGAAACACCAACACGTTTCCATCGTATTTCTTATACACACAACTCTCGCTCAGACATTGGACAAATCCATATGACTGGACAACTTCGTTAAAACGAGTGTTCCAAGATCTAGATGCTTGCTTAAGTCCATAAATGGATCTCTTAAGCTTGCACACCAAGTGCTCTTCTCCTTCAGCAATGAATCCCTCTGGTTGGCACATATAGATTTCCTTGTCTAGACTCCCATTCAAGAATGCAGTCTTGACATCCATTTGCTAAATCTCCAGATCCAAATGCGCAGCTATAGCTAAAAGAATCCGGATTGACTTAATAAGCATGGCTACCGGCAAAAAGGTTTCATCATAATCGATACCCTCTTTCTGAGTGTAACCTTTTGCAACAAGCCTCGCTTTGAAGGTTTCAACCTTCACGTCACCTCCTTTCTTTTGCTTGTAGACCCATTTACTCCTAATGGCTTGTATACCATCGGGTAGCTCTACTAGCTCCCACACTTGATTGGAATCCATTGATCCCATTTCTGATTTCATTGGTACTTGCCAGGAGTCAGCATCTTTATCTTGGATTGCCTCCTTGTAGGTCTAGGGATCTAATTCATCTTCGCCTGGGATTGAGTCCGAAGACTTTGCCACGCCTATGAATCGTTACAAATGACGAACAACCCTCCCATTATGATGAGGCAAATCCTGAGTTGGTGTAAAAGTCTCAGAATCGATACGTGGTGCAGTGTTAGTTGGCGCTTGTACGATTGGTATAGATGGAGTCTCGCCCCTCAGCTCTTCCAGAATTATCTCACTCATAGGCTTGTGACTAATCATATAATCCTCTTCTAGGAATTGGGCATTGGTGCTAACAATGACCTTCTGATCCTGGGGACTATAGAACAAGCCACCCTTCGTTCCCTTAGGATATCCTACAAACACTCGCACTTCTGTACGAGATGCCAACTTGTCAGCTTCCTTATTCAGCACATGTGCTGGAGTACCCCAAATCCGAACATGTCCTAGACTGGGCTTATGCCCACTCCACAGTTCTGTGGGTGTTTTTGGAACTGATTTCTAAGGCACCAGGTTTAGAATGTACGCCGCTATTTCTAAGGCGTATCCCCAAAACGAAATAGGTAAATCTGAATAACTCATCATTGACCTAACCATTTCTAAAAAAGTCCTATTCCTTCTTTCAGCCACACCATTTTGTTGTGGAGTTCCTGGCGCTGTGAGCTGGGATGAGATCCCCTCATTCGCCAAGAAATCCAAAAACTCTCCACTAAGGTATTCGACACCACGATCAGATCGTAGTGACTTGATACTCTTCCCATGACGCTTCTACATTTCAGCCTTGAAGTCTCTGAACTTGTCAAAGGCTTCAGACTTACGTCGCATCAAATAGATGTATCCATATCTCGAATAATCATCTATAAATGTGATGGAGTATTAGAAACCACCCCTAGCCTGGATATTCATTGGACCACATACATCCGTATGAACCAATTCTAATATATTCTGAGCACGGTTTCCCTTGGTTTTAAAAACCCTTTTGGTCATCTTACCTTCCAGACAGGATACACAAATTGGAAATGACTCAACTTGGAGATCATCCAATGGGCCATCATCTACCAATCTTTGAATCCTCCCAAGGTTTACATGCCCTAACCATAAATGCCACATATATGTTTGGTTTAAAGGTTCCTTTTTTTTTCTTTTTAGGTTTAGACAAAGAGTTAAGTGATTTATGCATGGGATTTTGTGCAGTATTAACGATATATAGTCCATCATTAAAAATAACCTTGCAAATATATTCACTGTTTCTTTTCCTAATAATGGCATCATCATCAAAAGAAACTGAATAACCATCGCATTTTAATTTAGAAATCAAAATTAAATTCATTCTAAAATCTGATACTAATAATACATTATTGAGGACTAATAATTTATCATTAATCTTCAACTGCACGACTCCCACCGCAACAGCCATAAGCCTGGAATAATCGCCCCAGTTGATGGTAATCTTGCCCGCACTAAGCTGCTTGGTTACCTGAAAACCATGCGAGTCAAAGAAAACATGATCAGTGGAGCCTGAATCAACTATCCACGAAGTGGAAGAACAAGCTGCCAAACATGTTTTGACTACCAGTGCACGAGACATACCTTTTTTAAGAGCAGCGCAGTCCACTTTAAAATGTCCTTTTTGACCGCACTTGTAGCACTTTCCCTTTGGCTTTTTGTCCGCCTCGGGGTGAGGAGCCTTGATTTTCAACTTGAGGGTTGCCACTTGCTCCTGGCCAACCTGCTTTTTCTTCTTTCCCCATTTGGGTTTGGAAGAAGTAGCACCGGTTGCCTCAAGAACCTGATCATAACCTTGTTTGAAGAGTCCTTCAGCAAATTGAAGCTCTATCAGAAGTTCCGCCAAAGTATATGTCCTACGGTTCATATTGTAGTTAAGGCGGAACTGCTCAAAGTTTCTTGGTAAGCTGCCCAATATAATATCGACCTGCTTTTCCGCATCTATAGTAGCCCTCAGTATGCTCAGTTCGTTCAAATGAGACATCATTTTTAGAACATGATCGCTTACTGGGGTCCCTTCAGACATTTGGGTTGTCATCAACACCCTCATTGCATTTTGTCTAGCCGCCCGGTTCTGATGACCAAACATCTCGGTGAGACTTTTCATCATTTCCGCCCAAAGGAAAAATTTGATCTCACAACCTTACAACAGAGTACAAAATCGGCCAACCCCCTTAATGTCCTATTTATAGGCTCTTAGACTACTACTAGGGATCTTAAGGAGGATTATGGAAGGACTCCCAACATCTTACCTTATTAGGACTCTTCCTAATATAATGAATCTATTAATATCAACTTAGTCCACTAAAAGGTTGATATTGCACTTCCTACCAAAATCCCAAATCACGAAATTGGGCTCCTTATTAAATATATTATTTCCCATGTTTAAGATATCGAATGTCCATTAATTAATTATAATCTACTGACAGCTTTAATTAATTAATATCTTATCCAAGAGTAGTACCACTCGAACATTATTATTATATCGGAATTAAATCCACCTGCAGGGTTTAATACAATAACCATTATCGAGCTCCTCAAGGGGACATCATCAACCCGCACGAGTCGGGACACGATTTCTAGTAGCAATAATAACTGTCATATAAATAATATAATTGCCTGAGATACGAGGCATATTGAGTCGATCATTTTGACTCTCACCCTTGGTAAATCAAAGCAATAAGTATTATAAATACACAATTAAATATTAAATACTTAGAAGTAAGAAATAATAATTATCCGAGATTTACGCTCTTCTTACAGTCAGTACAGAAGACACTATCTCACCTCGATCCACTTCAACGTATGCAAATACGCTAATGTATGCTAATAGTCAAGACCAACTAATCTCAAGCATACACTGCAACCTTTTATATAATTTGTCTAATAATTATATAGGTTGTGAACTATTATATTATTTTATAAGGTACGGATAATGTGATCTTCCGTGTGATACCAACACACCACATTATCTACAATATAAAATGATTAGACATTTCATTTGCATAACCATAACGTGAATAAATATGCAAAACATGTGATTAAATGTAATTAATATTCTCATAGGTAGTTACAAGGAAATTAGGTAATACAAGCATAAAGTATGCTTTGCAGTATACAATCCTAACATCAACGTCGTCGATTTCAGCGCGGACACGTTCAACGACAACAAATTTGGCGAAGATTCGCCTGTCAATGATGGTGGCAGTTTTCTTGAGAGAGGTCTGCGAAGATGCCATAGTGATTTCTTGAAAAGAAAGTAAGTGAGATTCAAAGAAAATGCAAAAAAATGCAGTAACTCAAATTGTTATTTAAATTATTAAATAATTTAAAAAATCGCGGCGTTTGAGATAAAATAGTTCATATGTCGTGCAAATCATTTAATGCAAAAGATGTTTGATTTAAAACAAGGCACGTGGACTCAAATTGTTTTAAAATGAATAAAATATTAGTATAATATTAATTAAATTCCCATAGTATGTGCTGTATCCGCGAAAATACAACGTTCCTCCTTAAAAGGTACATACGGGATTTAATTCTTACAGCAATTTTTGGAATAATACTGTATTCATGGGTCATACTGTATTCCCCCATAATTATTGCACACGTCAGCTATAGGATGAATTTATGTCTTTTTATTCCTACAGTTCTATCGGATTATCTGAGTGTACAGATAATTAACGGTGGATACTGTATTCTTGGGTCTTACAACATTCCCCCTCAATTGTTGAGTAAAAGCATTAAAACTTACAGGGAGTCGGGCTGTAACATTCCCAATTCTCGTCGAAGCATACAGAATCTGGCTGTGCTGAGAGTTTTGGTAAATATGTCGGCTAACTGGATATCTGTATGAACTTTCTCAAGCCGAACATCCTTATTCTCAACATGATTCCTAATGAAGGGATGCTTCATATGAATGTGCTTAGTACGTGAGTGTAATAAAGGATTGTGCGTTATTGCAATTGCACTCGTGCTATCGCACATGATCGGTGTTTCCTTGACAGTGATTCCATAATCTGACAACTGTTGTTGCATCCAAAGGATCTGCATAGAGCAACTACCAGCAGCATAGTATTCTGAATCAGCTGTGGAAAGCGAGTTTGCCAATTACTTCTTACTGAACCAAGATACAAGTCTAGGTCCAAGAAAGTGACAAGTACAGCTTGTACTCTTCCTATCTAGCTTGCAGCCTCCCGAGATCCGAGTCGCTGTAGCCAACCAAATCGAATCCTCCTTCTTTAGGATACCACAGTCCTACATTGACTGTTCCTTTGACGTACTTCAGGATTCATTTGGCTGTTGTGAAGTGTGATTCTTTAGGTGCAACTTCATACCGAGCACACACTCCTACAGCAAACTGGATATCGGCCCTGCTAGCTGTTAGGTACAGGAGTGACCAATAAGCTTTATGTAGAGTGATTTATCAACCAACTTTCCAGCTTCGTCGGCACTAATTTGCACCGGAGTGCTCATGGGGTTGATGATGATTTGGAGTTGTTCATCCCAAATTTTTTGAGAAGCTCCTTGCTGTACTTTTCCTGGTTGATGAAGATTCCTGTAGGCAACTGCTTTACCTGCAATCCTAGGAAATAACTAAGTTCCCCCATCATACTCATTTCAAATTTACTTTGCATGAGATGAGAGAACCTTTGACATAGAGAAAGGTTAGTTGAACCAAATATAATATCATCTACGTATATTTGAACCATCAAGAGGTCATCACCTTCCTGTATTTTAAATAGGGTCTTGTCCACAACACCTTTCTCGAATCTTTTATTGGTTAGGTACAGGGACAGGGTTTCATACCATGCTCTAGGTTCTTGCTTAAGTCCATACCGTGCTTTCCGTAGCCTGTATACAAGGTCTCCGCCTTCTGTATTGACAAACCCTGGTGGTTGTTCAACATAGACTTCTTCGGCAAGGTCCCCATTCAGGAATGCACTCTTAACGTCCATTTGATACACAATAAAGTTTTTATGGGCGACAAAGGCTAGAAATATTCTAATGGCTTCTAGTCTGGCTACAGGGGCAAATGTTTCATCATAGTCTATACCTTCTTCCTGTCTGTATCCTTGTGCGACTAGACGGGATTTGTTTCTGATAACAAGTCCATTTGCATCCTTCTTGTTTCTAAATACCCATTTGTTCCAATTATGGCTTGATGCTCAGGTCTGGGTACTAGATACCATACGTTGTTTCTTTCGAAACCATTAAGCTCTTCTTCCATAGATGAAATCCAGTGAGAATTGTTGAGGGCTTCTATGGTAGAAATAGGTTCGGATTGAGCTAAGAATACAGCTATAATGCACATATGAAGTCTTCGAAGTTCAGCTTGAGACTTCCATACAGGAAATGAAGATATCTCAGGTTCGGGTTCTTCTTGCGCACATAGTACATTTCCTTGTGTACTCTGTATTCTCCTATGGGTAGATACACCAGCATCAATATTTCCTATGATCAACTCATGTGGGTGATCTCTCAACCATCTTTTGTCGGGTTCTAATTCGGCGTCCCGTACTGTATCTTTAGTTGCTGTAGTTTCAGCTTCAACTTGTATAACGTCAGCTTCATCTACTTCTGTTCTTACAGCTGCAGGGTTGATTTCTAAGTCAACGACAGGCTCTATAGGAGTTGTAGGATCATCAATGGTGAGTTGTTGGATATTCTGAGTAACATATTCTACTCCTGTAGGATCATGGTCAGGTTCGTCGAACACTACATGTACTTATTCCTAAATTGTCAGCTTCCATTTATTAAAGATCCTGTAAGCTTTGCTGACATAGGAATATCCTACAAGTATCCCTTCATCCGACTTCTCATCGAAGATTCTACGTTGATCCTTCCCGTTGTTCAAAACATAACACCTCCATCCAAATATGTGAAAGTACGAAACTAATGGAGTTTTGTTGTTCCATACCTCATATGCTGTTTTGTTGTGGTGTTTGTTGATGATACATCGGTTTTGTGTGTAACATGCTGTACTGGTGGCTTCACCCCAGAAACGCTGTGGCAACTTGCTTGCGGCAATCATGGTCCTTGTTGCTTCATTGAGCGTCCTGTTCTTTCGCTCGGCAACACCGTTTTGTTGAGGTGTGCGGGGAAGTGAGTATTCATGTTGTATTCCATTTTCCGAACAGTATTGCTCTATAAAGCGGTTTGTAAATTCAGTACCTCTATCGGAACGAATGAACAAGATACTCAACCCTTTCTCATTTTGAAGCTTTCTCAGGTGCTCGGGCGGCGTCGATGTTGTTTCCTTCTTCTTGCTTAGGAAGATTGTCCAAGCATACCTGGAAAAATCATCCACAATAATGAGACAGTATTTCTTAACTCCCAAGATTACCGAGTCTACAGGACCGTAGAGATCCATTTGTAGCATTTCTAGAACTCTAAGAGTGGAAAGGTAGGATTTGCTCTTCAGGGTGGTCTTGATTTGCTTGCCTTTCTAACAGGGTCCACAGACGCTGTCTTTTTGGAATGACACATTGGGCAAACCTCTGACCATTTCCTATCTAGCGAGCTTGTTGATCATCTTGAAATTGAAGTGAGACATCCTCTTGTGCCATAGCCACATTAGATCTGCAGTGCCTTTGGCAACAAAACAAGGAATTGTGGAGCTCGTAGGCATCTAGTCAGCAATATACATATTACCTGATCTGCTTCCTGTGAGCACAACTTCTTTGGTCACGGGTGTTCTTGACTCTACAGTGATCTATATAGAATTTCACCGAGAACTGTTTGTCACAGAACTGGCTAATATTAAGTAGATTATACTGTAAGCCTTCAACATAAGCTACATCGGTGACTTTGAATTTTCCTACAAGCAGGGTTCCCTTCCCTCTTGTTCTTCCTTTTGATTTATCACCGAAGCGCACTTTTGTACCGCGACCTTCTACGAAATCTGATAGCTTTGTGTCGAGAGCATCCGCTATCGAAGTACCAGATGTCCTTCTCTAAGATGTCCTGTAGGCAAAGGAATTAAGTAGATTTAGGTCCCCTTTGAATGTTGTGTCCATGGGTGTTGGTGCCTTTAGGTACCCAGATTTTCCTGACAGCAATGGGCTTGTTGTAGGTTACTTTAGGTCCATTCTGGCGATGTCTACGTCGGGCAGGCACGTAGTCGCTGTAACTTTGATAATTATTATGCATGAAAAATTCAGGGTTATTATTATTAATCCAGTATGAATGCCGTCTTGGAGGTGGAGCCATTTTATTCGGCCTTACAACTTGCCTTCTGGGTCTCCAGTTGGATTCCCAAAGCTATTACTGCTACTGTGCGGCGACCTACTTTCGCGATGGATAGCGAGGCTCCTGTATCCAATATCTAGGCGCGCTGTACTGTTTGAAGTACTGCTGTGCGGGCCTTTGATATTTGGGTACAGCCTTCTTTTCGAACGGCTGTTGGCGCTTTTGATATGCTCGTGGAGCATGCTGTTGGTTACGCCTTACAGGTATGAATGGATTAGGATTCCGCTGTCTGTGATATGACCGTGGTGGCGGAATGACAACCTTTACTGTTCGCGGTGCAACAGGTACCTTCACAGGACTCGGGATTTCTTCCGATACAGGAATGGGTTCCACACCCCTGATGAACACAGTACTAGTTTTCCCTTTATTGGAGAATGAGGTGTATCCTAAGCCACTTTTATCATAAGCATGTTTCCCGGTGCTTAGAATTTCTTCCATCCTTTTAGATGATTTCTCGAAAGATTAAGATGGTCTCAAGTTCTCCTTCTCGTTTTTCGAGAGTTTTTATTTTGTCTTGGATCAGAACAAAATCATTTGTCTTGCTTTCACTGTGAGACTTAGCCTCATTTAGTTCGTGATCAAGTTGATGATTGCTCTCCATGAGTTTTTCGTGATCGACTTTGCTATTTTCACAATCAACAGACATATTTTCGTAATTTACTTTCAGCAAGTCATTTTCTTCCCTTAGCTCTAAGTTAGAAATTTGGAGCTGTATGTTTTCATTTTTCAATGTCTCATGGGCCTTTTGAATATTTTTAAATTCATTCATCATGTTTTCAAAGGTATAAGATGCATTTACAGAAATATTTGAGGTTGAGCTTACCTCATCATCGCTATCTTCGTCTTCCGGTATGTCTTTGGCCATAAAGCACATATATGCTTTATCTTCGAATTCATCATTGGACGAGTCACTGTCAGTGACTGCCTGAAGACATTCTTCGGACTTTGTTGGTGCGGGGGAGGCTTCTGATTCGCCAATCAGGGCCTTGAGCTTGTTTTTCCAAGCACATCTTCTTTCGTCTTTTTCTTGTTGCTCGGCTTCCGGCAACCTTTGAACTTTAGGGTGAGGACATTTGTTTGCATAATATCCTGGTTTCCTGCAATTGTAACACAGGTTAGCATCACCAGAGGAAGATTCGGTACTTTCCTTGTGAACAGGCTTGGGCCAGTAGGGAGTCTTTCCAAACTGCTTGATGAATTTCTTGAATTTATGCATGAGGAGCGCCATTTCATCTTGCGACAGGATATCATCGTCACTGTCAGCATTCTTTTGGGCAGACTTTGATGTGCTGGGCATGCTATGTCTTCTGTTGGATACAGCGGCTAGCGTTGTAGTCCTCGCAGGTGATTCTTCAGCTTTCTCTCTCCTGTCAATATCATACTCAAATGCTTTGAGGTCAGAAAAGAGGTCAAAAGTAGATATGTCATTAAGATTGCATGACACACTGCATAGCTGTGGTCTTAATGTCCCATCGGGCAGGGAGAGATCTGAAATTTTTTAAGTTCTTCTCCTTTTGGGTATAAATTTTGCCCAACACTTCAAGTTCACCGACAATGCCAGTGAATCTGAGGTCAAGTTCCTCAAGAGTTTCACTTGGTTTCATTTCAAAAGATTCGAATTGCTGAGTTAGTTTTGAAATTTTGTTTTCTTTTGAGAGCTCAGTCGCAAATCATCTTGAGTTTTTCCCAGATTTCTTTGGCTGTCTTACAGCTCTTTACCTTCGAGAACGTGCCTTTGTCAAGAGTGACAAATAGCGCATTCTTAGCAACATTGTCGAGGTGGGCGCATTTTCGATCATCTTTGGTCCATTGTTCGTGCTCTTTCTCGAGCATCTCGGCATGAGCTTGGCCTTCAATCCTTGCAGCCGTATTCACCTTCATGATTTTTATGGGGCCTTCTTGGATGACATAAATCATCTCTTCATGCATTGCGGCAAGATGAGCCTCCATCCTAATTCTCCAGTCATCAAACTCGTTAATAGAAAACATTGGTACCTTGTTAATCAGTGAGGTATCCATGTCTAAGATTAGAAAATATAAATAAGTTTTCAAAAATAAGTGATTTAAGGATCTGATTCGGTTAAAAATACGACTGATTCTTTTTAGAATCAACCGCTCCGATACCACTTGTTGGCCACTAAGTATACAGAATACAACTTTGGAAAGTGTTTTAAGCAACAAGCTACACGATGTTCAAATAAGAGTGCGTAGCGGAAGTCTTGAAACAGTAAGTTGCTGTAAATACAACAACTAGGTTTTATCCTGTTTGCTTGGTTCGTACAGGGTATGCAGTGTATACTTATAAAATTAATCACAGTAATAAAAACAGTAAGTGCAGAAGGTAAATGACATGATATTTAAGTGGTTCGAGGTAAACCCCTCTACGTCCACTGGTCCTCCACACAGGAGTGAAAATGTTTATTATAAACACTACGTACACAACTATGTGTCTGTAATCAAACATATCCTTGTATCATTCACACAGATTGATACAAATACCGTTACTTTAAACCGTTCACACAGATTGGTCAAAGCTTTCTCTTGACTAACTTCTTCACACACAGTTCCGAAGCTTCGTCTCTTCAATGCAGATCCGTCACACACAGTTCAGGAAAAGCAAGGCTTTCTCAGTCCACACAGGGCTGATGGATTTCTTTAAGTGTAAGATCACGGGTTGAACAACATCGTGACTTTCTTGAGCTTGGGATGATAATGTTTTGTTCAATGATGAGCACTTGTATATTTCTTCTCTCAGGATTAGCAGTATGATTGAAGAAATATGTTTGCTCTTGATATACTGTTCTTGAGATGTTTATGATTATATCTCAGTATATCTCATATTTCAGATCTTATGAATATTTGAATGTATGCTCGTTGAGTTGTATTCTCTTTTTTGTGTATATCTGATCTTCAAACTTCGGGGTATATATAGCCTTTGGAATAGATCCGTTGGGAATAGATCCATTGAACAAAAAGTCCGTTCCAACGGGATGATTGACTTGAAAAATACAAGATCCGGATTTTGCTCCTTGTCTGAAGATCTCTGTCGGCTTAGTATTTAAATATTTTATCCAGTCAGTATTTAAATACTTGTTTAGGTTTGACTTTAGCGTATAAAGCAGATTCCGTTCCAACGGTCTTCAGTCCTGTTAGATAAGTATTGAAAATCAACACTTACAGCCTGTATGCTGTATCCAACATGTTGCGTTTACAATGCTGTAGTTGTAGGTTCCACGCTGTAGGATATCTTAGTGCTGCTGTATGGAAAGATGCTGTATGAATATTTCAGGACAGCTTCCATACTTGGTATCATACCGACTGATGAGCTTCTTGCTGTATGATGGCACTTTATACTTTTGCTGTATGTTGGCAACGTGAAGACTTGTTGTATGTTGGCACTTTATCAAAACACACATCTTGCTGTATGATTGACTTCGGGACAGCAGCTTGTTGTATGTTGGCACTTTATCAAAACTCGATACAGGATTGTTTATCCCAACACTTGAGTTGTACCTTAAATATTGAAAACCTCTCGGGAACTTCTTTCACGACTGTTGTTATTTTAATATAACTGATATTGGCGTGATATATTTTGTATAGACTGAATACTTGTACTAGCCATTCAAATGCTAACCTCTTAAATGGGGGAAATGCGTATCATGCATTTCAGGTGTGCTTAGTTCGTTGGAGCAACCACATGGAGGGCATGGAAGAAGACGAGCCGCGATACTAATCAGGTGCGCCAAAGAACATCCAAGTGTACCACAAGCACTATAAATAGTACTTGACTCAAGCTTCGAATTCCATTTAGGAAGATAATGAGAATATGGAGGTGAACCATGTTGAGATCCCTCCTATCACCATTGCGGACAAAGACCAGCATTTTGATGCTGCTGACTTTAACTAGATCATTGTAGTTTAACTGGTTATTACGCTTTGGTTATATTTTGTCTTGTTTCTAGTTTTCGTTTGAGAACTACTTTGGGATTTTCTATGAATGTAATAAAGTTGGCCATGATGAATAAAATTCTATTAATTGTTGTGATTGTGCAAAAATGAATTTTATTTTTTCCCTCAAAGAGCAGGTTTTGGTTTATTACAAAACAAGTGCTCAGTAAGAATTTCTTGGCTAATTTGATACATTGGTAGATTTTA
The DNA here is from genome assembly GCA_033398695.1 of Orobanche coerulescens. Classification (NCBI taxonomy): domain Eukaryota; kingdom Viridiplantae; phylum Streptophyta; class Magnoliopsida; order Lamiales; family Orobanchaceae; genus Orobanche; species Orobanche coerulescens. The sequence goes on along the minus strand of CM065806.1, from coordinate 46,296,682 downwards.
TCAAAAACTTTTAATCACGACTAGGCGCATCCTCATTGGTATTTATTTATGCTTTGAAAGTTCAAACAGAATTAGTGGTTTTTAAACAGCCTTAGATGTACCGACATTCCTACTTTCTCTACAAGTCTACCAAGTTGGAGTTAGCGAAAGGATCATTAGTCGAAATATAAATCGAACATCCAAATGCATTTTAAAAAGTTTAAATACTCCTACGGCCATCATTGCCATAGTATTGCATCAACGATAATGCCTTTGCAAAAGGCGTCAACTTGCTCTATCACTCAAAAAATAGGGAAATACCAAAATAGCATCTTGAAACGATCACTACGATCTGAGTTTAATGATCCAGAAAGTGCACGACCTATGGATGAAAATATACGGAAGTATAGTTTCCAGAACAACTGACCGTTGGTCCATAGACTTCTTAACGAGGACGTTATTGCTGTTTTAGTGAACAAAGGTCAAGTTGCATGGAAATTATTTCCAGCGATTTTGCTAACTTTCATCCTAACCAACTTGGTCGAATTTCCCCAAACTCGAAGTTAGTGAGTTTTCGCTATGTCTTTCATCAGAAGACTAATCGGTTTCATGTCCTATTATAGATGTCTCGTGGTAAAATTGAGTGCCTTGTTGATAGTGGAACGACCCACATTATTATTCGGAATAGGCAATTATTTAGGGATATTGTGCCATACATATCCTCAGTGACGACAATGATTGGTTCCTCCCAAGTAATTCAAGGGACGGGACCTGCTCATTTCTTGCTACCTAATGGTACGCATATTAATATCACAAATGCTCTCTATGCCCCAAGAGCAAATAGAACCTTGCTAAATTTTAGGGACATCCGTGCCAACAGTTATCACCTTGATACACATTGTGAGAATGTGATAAAATTTTTGTGTGTTACTCTGGTAGAATGCGGAAGATGCCGCGTTATCGAAAAAATAGTGAGTCTAAGTAGTGGTTTATACCACACTACAATAAGGGTATTGAATCCTAAACTGTGAGTCACGAACTTTAGAATTCCGAAGCATACCAACTATGGCATGACCGGATCGGTCACCCTGGACGCGACATGATGATTCGCATTTTGAAAAACTCATATGGTCATTCATTTTTCAAGTCCAGAAAACAATTGGAAGCACCACTCAATATCGACATTGATGTGAGTGAGTCTGATCCCGTATCACCGGGATTGAAGATCGCATGCCCTACTGAGGTTGGCGGTGCATCTTCTGCAAGTCCCGAGGCTTCCGTGGCAATTTTCGATGCCCATAAATCATTTTGTAAAGCCTGTTCACTAGAAAAGTTGATACCTTCTCCATCCTTTTATAAAGACTCAACATAAATTACTCGCTTCTTACAAAGAATTCAAAGGGACATTTTTGGACATATTCAGCCAGAGTGCGGACCATTCAGATACTTTATGATTCTGGTTGATGCATCGACGCGATGGTCACACGTTGCTCTACTATCCACAAGAAATGTTGTATTTGCTAAACTCCTAGCACAAATTATCAAAGTTACAGGCTAACCACCTCGACTTTCCAATCTCGTCATTAAGATTGGACAATGCTGGTGAGTTTACGTCAAAGTCCTTTGAATACTATTGTATGTCAATTGGGATTGAAGTTAAACATCTTGTACCCCATGTTCATTCACAGAATGGCCTTGCTGAGGCTATGATTAAGCGGTTACAGCTTATCGCCCGAGCATTGGTATTGCACACCAACTTGCCGATTTCTGCCTGGGGTTATGCAATATTGCATGCTGCTATAGTTATTCACTTTCAATCCACTGACAATCAACCGTTTAGTGCGTACCAGTTGGTAACCGGATATGAACCTTATATTTCACACTTAGGCATTTTTGGTTGTGCAGTCTATGTGCCAATTACGCCTCCACAGCATACTAAAATGGGTCCGCAAAGACAATTAGGTACATATTAGCTATGAATCATCTAAAGTTATCCGATACTTGGAACCATTGACATGAGATCTGTTTACTGCAAGATTTGTAGACTGTCACTTTGATGAGACAAACTTCCCATAGTTAGGGGGAGAGAGGAATCAAACAATTCCAGTTGAACACCGGGAAATTGTCTGGTGTGCTCTCTTTGCCTCATCAAGATCCCCACACGGCTCAATCCGAGCTGGAAGTGCAACGTATTCTCAGTCTTCAGAAAGTTGCGGATTCCATGCCCGACAACTTTACTGATACTGCGAAAGTGACAAAATCTACCATCCCCACTGCGAATATTCCCGCAAGGTTAGAAGTCCCAGTTGTTGGAACATTTTAATCCATACATTTATATTAAAGGTTTTGATGATAAGTTGATAAACAATGAAAACAACAATTAATCAACAACAGTTGAAGAAGCACGAGCTGGACAGAAAAGCAAAGAAGTGAAGCATAAAACACTACTAACGTACGTTATGCATCATAACTAACGAACGCAACATGTATATGACAATGTATGCTAAAGCGTTTGAATCAGAATTCAAATATTAGACCGTTAATGAGCGAGTGACGTCATGGAATATATCGTCATTTCAACGAATATCTGAGGTTTCATATAACGTACGCAAACAATATCATTAACGTACGTTAAGGAAGAGACAATAGCCACGGGAGTGAAATAAACAGCAGATAACGTACTTGACAGGGAAGGATTACATATGCTAAGAGCATTACGTACTCTAAATAGAAAGCATAACGTACGCTATGTAAGAACAGGCAACAACGACTATTTAGGCTTTGGAGCCTATAAATACAACTTCATATGATATTCACATTACAACAACTTCAAGCAAATTGTTATACATCTGATATACATTATAAACATTATTGTTGTTGTAATCGAGCTTAAGTGATAAGAGTTCGAGTGTTTATTTCACTCGACCATACACGAGAGAAAAGAAAGGAGGATTGTATATTTGATTCGGTGTTATTAGGATCGTGGATCTGGTATTATTAGAATCATAATCTAAATCCAAGTGAGGTTTTTCTATTACCGATAGAAAGCTTGATTCCTTGTCCATTAGAAAAGGAAAATAGTTTATCTTGGACCTACATAAAGACAAGATTCTAATGATTTATCTTGGACCGATAGAACACAAGATTGTAATGGTTTCCCTCGGACCGATCAAAGACAAGGCGGAAAGATTTATCTTGAGCCAATAGAAAAAGATAAGGAGAGAGGACGTAGGCACATTGCCGAACCTGTATATATCAATGTGTCATTTACATTACTCACTTTATCGCTTCCGCAATCGCAAAAGAATTCTATATTCTTAACTGCACTATTTAACCCACATTCAAGTGGCAGTACCAAACCCAACAGCAGTTATAGGGCAAGGTTCATCCTCCCAAAGGAATGATGCCTCCGGCATGGACCTTAATGGTGGGACAGCTGCTTCAGCTGCTCTTATCCCTACTCTAAAGAGGGGGAGTCCAGTGGGCAGAAAGGATACCGAACCTAGAAAGAGAAGAGTAATAGAGGCACAAAATCCTCCCATTATCGACACAGTGACTCCGTCACACGATATTCTCTATGACTATGGATATGTCCTCGAATCAATAATGGAACGATCATCGGACGCGTCGGAAACTTTGTTAATGTCGGAGAATAAAGAAATCTCGATGCAATGTACGAGTGAATATGTACTGTTAGACAGGTCATCCACGCTAGTCAGTGATGCTTTTGCCGACTTCCTCGTTCAAAAAATTATTAAAGACGACAATGATGAGCCGCGCTCGGTTGCTGAATGTCAACAAGGAGCCGATTGGCCGAAATGGAAAGATGTAAAGCAAGCTGAACTAGACTCAATGGCTAAACATGAGGTATTTGGCCGTATCGAGCCAATAACTGTGGGCGTTAAACTAGATGGACATAAATGGGTCCTTGTTTTGTAAAGGCAATGATAAGAATGAGGTCATGCGTTACAAAGCGAGACTAGTTGCCCAAGGCTTCTCGCAGCACCCTGCATTGATTACGAGGAGATGTATTCTCCCGTTATGGACATCATCATTTTCCGCTACTTAGTCAGTTTGTTAGTGTCCGAAAAACTGAATATGCAGCTTATGGATATGGTTACAGCGTTTATTGATGGGGATCTAGATACGGATATTTATATGAAAGTCCCGGAAGGGATTTCATTGCCCAAATCAAGTAGCTCTAAACCATAGAGCACTTATGCTGTAAAATTGCGTCGTTCACTGTATAGTTGAAGTAATCCGGAAGGATGAGGTATAACCACCTACGTGAATACTTGTTTGGGAAGGGATACAAGAACAGTGATATCTGTCCATGCATTTTCATGAAAAAATAGATACATGATTCGTGATTGTAGCCATCTATGTATATGACATGAATGTTATCGGTACCATAGATGAGGTCGATGAAACCGCCAGTTACCTTAAGTCCGAATTCGAGATGAAAGACCTGGGGAGGACTCGATTCTGCTTGGGCTTAGAGCTAGAACATCGAGATGATGATATACTCATTCATCAATCTACCTACGTCTAGAAGATGCTGATTAGTACATAATTGATCAAAAAATTCTTATACAAAAATTCCTTTTTTCTGGCATAATCATATGATATAAAATAAGTGTTTTAAAGATATGTCAAAACATGAGCTAACAATTTTAATTTACAGATTACTGACATGAAACTTCAAAAAGGGCGAAAAGCAAAATCAAATCCAAAATTAGAAACTTTTCTAGGACAAAGTCTACAAAATGGTGATAAAACACGGCGCAAAATAGGGCCGTTTCTTTCAGCCGTTTCTCACACGGTGCAAACTGGGCCATGTCTTGCCCCGTTTCTCAAATGGCGGGCATTTTGCGCTGGGTCCTTGCGCGATTTTCGGATAGACCGAGTCACCCTACAAACACCGATACAACACGGCGCAAACTGGGCCGTTTTCCATCATCGTTTTCAAGCAGATCCTTTGCTGAAAATTCCACTTTTGACCATCTTGTGAGCTCAACAACCATGTATTTTATTTGGAGGTCAATGATCCGAAAACCAAGACATGCATGGAAGATCAAGTGTGAATCAAGTACCAAAGAAAAATCGAGATACTACAACACATCTTTTGAATTAAATAATCCATAGTATTCTTGAAAATCACCTATAAAATGACACCTTCATCTATGAAAAAAAAAACACTCCTCTTCTTGCCAAGAAATATCCTTTCTTTAGCAAGACATCTCTCCCTAGAAAAGAACTCTCTACTATAGTTTTGTATCCATTTTTTTTGATAGTTTGAAGTTGTTCTACTATTTAATTTGTAATTGAAAAGTGTTTGATCAATATGTACTTAGTATTTTACTTCCATATTTTATAGTTTGTAACTTTTGGAACCAAGTTCAAAGTTGTATTTCAGAGATTGTTTCTTGCACTTTGATACATCATATTCAAGTAAGTTTTCATCTATTGTGATTAAGCTCTAATTATTAAAAGTTTTTATACATTATGTATATTAATCAATTCTATTTTAAATATAGTATGTATAAATCGATGAATAGCTAATCTTTATTCCTAAGGGAAAGATGATTTCTATTAGGTCATATATATATATATAATATTTGATCGATTTACACTATCTCAATTAAAAGGGATTACTTGGTTTAAATAGTGATTGATCATATCCTATTTCTACTAATAAAACCTTCTTGATTGATTGTTAAGTAAATTGGAAACATATCTTTTCAATCATCAAGTGTTTATATTGTTAACAACATCTTAAGCTCACGAAAGTGATTAAGAAGCCTTTGAATACGAAAGTTATCAGGTAAAAAGTTGATTACTCGATAACACTCGTTTTTTTTATATCCGTGTAAGTCAATTCATCTACTTTATTAAAAATCGAATTTCATGAACCCATAATCTCCTAGATTTTATTAAATCAAGTTCCAACTCATTCTAGTTCTATTCATTATTTTTACTAGTATGAAAATAGTCTAGTTAAAAAATATTCTTAATAAAAATAGTCTTAATAAAAATAGTCTAGTTAAAAATAGTCTTATAAAAATAGTCCTAATAAAATAGCCTAGTTAAAAATAGTCTCGTTTAAAAATAGTGCCTTTAATTTAGTTAACATAAAAACCCAAAAATCAGTTTTAGTATTTATTCTCGCAACTTAAACAAAATATTATACGAAGCCTTGTAAGCAATCCCTGAGAGAAAGGACCTTGGTAGAACTTACCACAACTACTTCTACCTCATATATATTTGCGAGCGACTCAAAAATTCCAATTTTTTAGGATAAGTTTTGACTGATCAAATTTTGGCGCCATTGTCGGGGATTGTTTTAGGCCAAATATAATTTTTGTATACTTTTGTTTATACCTTGTGATTTTATCTTTCTTTATTTTTATATATTTTATTCTTCTTGTTCTTATTTTTTTCACATAAGGTGCGCTTAACTGTTTTCTAGTTTATGCAGGGCCGTAGGTCCCTTGTAAGAACTTTGGTACCATACAACGAAAATATTCATCCTGAATATTGAGTTGGAGATAGCCTAGAAGATATTAGCAGTGAAGGAGAATTTTTGACAGAAGTAAGTACTGAATCTTTCAATTAAGAAGAAAACTCAACCTCTAGAAACGAAGAACCTATGGCGAACCAACAAACTTTGAAAGATTTTGCTAGACCGGTGATCGGTACAACAACGTCATGCTTACAACTTGTCCAAACAGCACGAAATTATGAATTGAAATCCATTCATTTCAACCAACTCCCATCTTTTTGTGGGATGCCAAATGAGGATCCTTTAAGTTTTATTCGAGATTTTTATTCGGTTGTCAATACCTTTCCATTACAAGGGCTAACTGAAGATCAATTAAAAATGAGGTGTTTTCCTTACACTTTAAAGGATCGAGCGAAAACATGGGTTATGACGTTGCCACCAAATTCATTGGATACTTGGGATGATGTGTGCAACAAATTCATGTCCAAATTTTATCCACATCATAAAACATCGGATCTAAGGACCAAAATTGCGGCTTTTACGCAATCGGAGGGTGAACAATTTTTTGAAGCATGGGATCGTTTCAAAGATTTTTTACTAGCATGCCCCCATCATCATTATCCTTTACACTGTCTGAGTCAAACTTTTATGATGGGCTAACTCATAATTGCCAATTCTCTATTGATAATGCAGTTGGGAGAGATATAGGAACACTAATGGCGTAAGCCGCTTTTGATTTATTTGAAAAACTTGCTGTATCCTCCCAGCAAAAGAGTGCACGAGGCAGGAGAGTCGGAGCTAATGAAGTAAATTCCACCAACGATCTAATTGCACAAATTGCCGATCTAACCAAGCAAGTCCAATGACTTACAACTCAAGGAATTTCTCCACCACCTACAGTCATGCCGACTCAAGAAGAATTTTTCGCCGGTGGTGAGTATAGTCATGCACCCAACATATACCCCCCGAAGAACTCTGAAGAGGTAAATACTTTAAATAATTTTTACCAACACCCCATAAATGACCCTTTTTCTGAAACCTATAATCTCGATTGGCGAAACCATCCTAACTTCTCTTGAGGTGGAAATCATCACCAACAACCACCACCTCCCCAGCATCAAAATTTACAACAACCATATTAAAGACAAAACCAATTCCAAGGGTCATCCTCAAACCAACCCCGAAAACCCTCATTAGAAGAAACACTTCAATCATTCATCCAAAACTCGGATCGGAGATTTGAAGAAATGGAAGCATCAGTAAAATGAGTCGAAAATCAAGTCAGGAAACTAGAAAATCAACTTCAAAACAACCAGAAAGGGAGATTACCAAGTCAACCCGAACAAGCTAAAGCTATCACCACACTTAGAACTGGTAAGATTTATAACAATCGAGTTGATCCCCCTTCTAATTATAATATCCGGAATTTCTACTACTGTTGTTTAATATTATTTCATCCGAGTTATGTTGTACAGCGTGGAATCTGTACAGTATGGATAAAATAAATGAAGGACTAAGATATCTATATTGGTATAATTGTCGTACTTGGTCGACAATTGCATTTGAGGATAATGTGTATCATATGAGAATATTATTGGAAGAGTATGTGTATTCAGTATGCCGTATGTTCGTATTCTGTATGATGAGATGTTGGACAAGAATAGCTGAAAAATGGCTAAGTATAGCCTTATTAGCGCACACTAATAGTTAAGCATAGCGCACGCTATCGTGCAGGTTTAGCGCATGCTAAAGGTAAAGGATAGCGCATGCTAGTACAGACCAGATCAGAAAGAATCTACATGTGGACCCAGCCACTTTCGGCGCATGTGCCGACAAGGTCAACGGATGTTTGTTATGAAGTATTAGCACACGCTAATGCATATTGCTAGCGTACGCTAATCAAATCGGTCCAAAGAAATCTTGGCTTTGTCAGGTTACTTTCGGCAGGTGGGGGCACGGGCATCTTCGGGGTAGGTGCAGACTGCAGCAAGTCAACTATGAGTAGCGCACGCTATGGATGAAGGTTTGCGTACGCTAAATAGAGGCCTTTACGTATGCTATTGCATGGGTATTGCGTACGTAAATCATTGTATGCAGTAAGGCAGTAGCCTCTGGATTGCGATAGCACATGCTAACAAAGACAATTAGTGCACGCTAATAATAGTCAGTATATATATGTGCAGTTGGCCATTATTCTTCATTTCGTCCATTATTTACTTGCAACCGATAGAGAGAGTTCTTAGAGAGATGTTTGAAGTTCCAAACACTGGATTATGGTGGAGTTAATCATCCATATCAACATTTAAAGCTTGGAAGTGATTGAGAATGGATTCAACCTTGGAAATCAATCTATTCCTTCAAAGATGTAATTACTCTTCACTTTGGGATTTCGTTTTGGATTGTATATGATGTCCTTGAGTTGATAATCGTCATGTATATGAGTTAACAAGTATGATTATGAGATTGGTTACCAAGTTAAGTTGATGTTATTGTTGATATACGGGTATTGATATGATCCGAATGGTTTCGAATTGTGTTGTTTATCTTCAAAGAGATATGTTGATTAATGTCTTTCTTCAATTCGGGTCTTTGATGTTGTTATTATTGGTTTCTTCATATGATGGTAAACATGGTGATAATTATGAACACTTGGTATTCATATGTTGATATTGAGGAAGAAGATGATATATGAATATATGACTTAGATTATGAGTTGAATGATTGTTTATACGTTAAAGGATATTGGATTTCGTTGTTTTTGATAGCTATGAACATGGTTTTGAATCACTTAGTATTCTTGATAATCGCCATATGTTGATCGATACTTGTAAGGCATGCATCTGACAGCATTAGCGCACACTAAGCTTACTGGCTAGCGCATGCTAATTGAAGTGACTTAGCGCACGCTATGTTAAGTGATTAACGTGCGCTAAGTGGTCAGGCAGTGTAATATATCCTGTTTCGGTTATGAATTCGTGATCGTTTAAGTTGGATTGATCAGATTTGTGGTTAATCGAGATATTGTTGAGCCGTTGGGTTTGGGAATTGGTTATATCGATTGTTGATTGTTATTGAACTTGTTGTTTATCGATTATTGTAATAGGTTGAGATTATTGATCGGTGATTAGAACCATGCGTTGCGGTCGTGTTCGAGACTGTTCGTGAATTGCATTGATCGGGGCCGAGGGACTTGTAGATGACGGAAAGGAATTAGTAACGGCTTCATCGGTATCAAGGCAATTTATTACTTGCTCAATTTATAATATTTAATGAATGGTTCTGTTTCATTCTTTTATTTCGTATAGCAATGTTTATAATCGTAATCACAGGAGATTTGTGATTATAAGTTGTATTCGAGATTTGAGATTTAAATCATAATGTATATGATTTACATTTGTTGTTGGTATACTTGGTATCGAGGATACATTGTGGCATAGACAAAGACGTGAATTATCTACCATCCGTGACATTTTGGATCGTCGAATATTCAGAATAATGGTTGGTGATGGTTTAGACATTGAGATCGCTCTCGAAGGACTCGGGACAAGTACTCTAATCATTTTATCATTTGTGTCGATCATGTTGTGATACATTCGTGTATTGTTGTTGTCATGCATTTGTGCATTGTTGTTGTCGTGCATTGTGTACTGTTGTTTTGTGCAGTTGTGCATTGTTGTCATGTGTCCACCATGCATTGGTCCGACGGGATCAACATGGGATATCTATAGCTGTGTGCGCTGGATCGTTGGATAGGTATTTCCACCATGCATTGGTCCGACGGGATCATCATGGGAATCTATAGCTGTGTGCGCTGGATCGTTGGATTACCATGTGTTGTTGTTGTGCATATGTATATTATGGGTTTGCCATAAGTATACATTGTTGTTATTTATGCGAGCATATTGACGTTATCTTATGAGTATGCATTTGTAGGTCTTGTGTTAGGACCGTGTCCGTATGTTGTGTTGATATGATTTTGGATTAGACTGACGTGATTTCGTTGTGGCATTTCATATCTTGAGGTATGTTCCGTATCTCCTTTGGTATTTGTCTTTGATGGACAATCGATTATCGTGTTGAGATGTGATGATGTTACCCGATGGATTGGGTTGGACAGAGTTAGTGAATTTTGTAACAGTGAGTTATGATAATGTTTTGAGAACCTTTGGCATTGTTGAGATATAGTACAGATATTTCGGTATTAGCTTATCGTATTGTTAAGGATACGAATTGTGGATTTTCGTAAAGTTATGGCAGTAAGATTACATCGGTAGTATTCTTACTTAGTATCTCATTGGTATGTAATTATTGACGTGTTGTGAAGGTTATCATTGTTGGATATCATGGCTGACCCCGTCGTGGGCTTTCTTTTAGGTTCTTGGAATATCAATCTTGTAGCGGTCGTGGAGAGATGAGCTTCCCGGAGGATACTGGCTAGGGCATGTATTTGTGTATTGAGTTTCCTGAGCAATTCTTGTATTCCGCTGCTAGAGTATTTTTAGTTGTATGTCTTTTCCGCTGCGTGATTATTTTTTAAATGGCCTTTTGGTATCTAGTAACTTAGGTTACTTTGGCAATCGTTTCCTAATCTATTTTGTTGGTATGTATAAGCGATATCTTAACGTATGTTTTTTCTTAAACTGTTGAGTTTTGGCATTTCGGGCCTTGTGGTTCCAAATGAGATTTTACGACGGTTTTAATAAACGGATTTGATTAAGTCTTTGAATGTTTTTAAAGATAGTACCATCGTTCGCCTCTTGGGCATTTGTAAATGTTTGCGAAAATTTCCTTTAGCCTTGTGGGTTCCATCTCGGGGCCCACGCCACTGTAATATTCCTGGATGGCTCTAGGGGTGTTACAGAAAAGCTAGGCAGTCGGGTCGAGTTGCGTCGTGCTTTTGTCATGTCATTCGAGTTGTCTATTTGACTAATACTAGAGCCCTAGATTTTTGTTGTTCATTTGGGCTTGTGTGTTATGTGATTTACCAGTGCGGTACTGGGGTGGTTGTAAACTTTTCCAAATGGTGTTAACGTGTTTCTTATGATAGAGATGTTTTGTGTTCTCGAGTTGAATTGAGTTGAAAAATATGTGTTTTGAAAATATTTGTGTCGAGTATTTTCTAGAGTTTAGACATGTGCCAGTATCACGGGGAATCGTCGGCTTCACGATCTGTAAGTATTTGGATTTTTGAATTGCATTGAGATTTATTGCCGTTCTAAGTTGATATGCTTTGAGATTCAGCAGAATATTAATCGTTACAGTATAAGGTGACAGAGTTGGGACAGGATTGATGATCTTGAGAAGTTAGGATTTTAGAAATCAATATGTCGGTTAAGTTTTGGAGCGAAGTTGTGTATTCGGGAGAAGGACTGTGGATTGTTGAGAAGAACATGTAGCATTTTAGTTCATTTTGAGATATATGAGCTGTTTTTGAGCATTTGAAAATGATACTTTTCAAAATAAATGTTTTGCGGATGTTTTACGGAAAATGATTTGGGGCCGAGGCCCAATCGATTTTGAAATAGTTTTATAACTCATGACTTGGGGTCTGAAAAGGGTTTTCTACTTTTTAAACTTCTTGTAATGCGGAACGAGATACGGGCCGAGACCCTAATGTTTCAAAAGGCTTTTCTGTTTTCTAAAACTCCCGAGATTTGTAAAACGCTTACCAATTATTTATCTATTTTATTACTGCCTTTCGGGGTTTTGATTTCTTGTTCAAATGAAACTTCTCGGGAAGTCTTTCGCTGTGTTTGATTTGTTGGTTATTCAATGTTTTGTCATAGCATAATTGAGTTGATCCAGGATGGGTTAATGATCGACGTTGCGAGTCATATGTGGAAAAGGAGTTTTTATCGGAGTCTATATATTGAGATTTTGGAACTCTATCGTATGGTTTTCCGATGGAATGTCAGTGGAACTGGTTACGAACTGAATTGGTATACAGGAGTATGGATGTGGTCAATCAATTGCATAGTTTTCATTTTAAACTTCGAAATCGTGTGGATTCGAAGGAAATTGTTATCGAATACTTGACATTAGCGAGCCAGTTTAACTTTTCGAAAATTAATTTCGTGGTCTTACGAAAATTTTTGTTTTGATCTTTAAAAATTTTGAAAGAACTTTCAAAAATTTGTCTTCTTGACGAGACTATATGATTTCAAACTGGTTTTGAAAATATGATTGATATACATACGCATTTAGTGCATAGTGCATATCATGGTGAAGTTATGAGTGTGACTCACGAACTGGATAAGAAATCAGTATAGTACGATGAATAGAGATTCGAACTTCAGTATGGTAGTTTGGTTATCCAGGGATGATCGGTTGATTGATCGGACAAGAAGAATATGATGCGTATTGTAGATTCGGGTATAGAATATGATTTTGGAACTTTGTATTTTGTGAAACCGGGACATATGTGCTATGTGATTCCATTGGTATGGTAGTAGCGCAATTTTACCATAGTGATTTTTGAATGATTTCTTCGTAAGTGTAGATTTGGGGATGGTGACCCCATACCGGTTGTTTTGGATATTGAGTGGCCATTCCCACTCCATGTATGATTTGGTATGTTCTCCGATTTGCGATTGGTTGTTCATATGCCGAGGAGTATGTTCACCAGTCGGGTATGTTTATTGAGATCCACTGTATGTGATTGGAGTGTCATTTTGAGAATGTTATTCTTTCATATATCTGTTTCTGTGGTTCTATGTTGATCATGTTGGAGCTTACCGTGTGAGGGTATTCTCGATTATCATTGATCGTTCGTTGGTAATATTGGAGTTTATCATGATGATGATATTCTCAATTGTGTTTTGACCTCTGGTTGGTCATATTGGAGTTTATCATGTTGATGATATTTTCGGCTGCGTTTTGACCTTTGGATTGGTCGTATTAGAGTTTATCATGTCGATGATATTCTCGGTTAATTTATTGGTGATCATCTGAGCATTCGGATTTTGTGTCGATGTTTCGGGAATTCTGTCGTTGTTTTGGGCAGTTGTTTCACAGATGTATCGTGCACTATTGGTTTTTAGGAGATTGGGACTTGATTGTGTAATCAAGCAGATAAGATTTGACACGGATAGATTATTTTCCTCCGGAGATGATATATTTTGTTGAGACTCATGGAATTGTGACTGCAAGCGTATTTAGGCTTTACAGTGAAGTCACTTGCTAGTATCTCAGGAGATCGTCGACTTTGCGCATTTGTAAGTATGTTATTTTGGTTATTCGGTAATAATGATGATCGATCGTTGTCGTGATGGTTTCGGAATATTTTGGTTGAACGGTTTGTTTGTTTTTCTATGACGGATTGCATGTTTCGAGGACAAAACTTATTTTAAGTGGTGTAGTATGTAATATCCGGAATTTCTACTACTGTTGTTTAATATTATTTTATCCGAGTTATGTTGTACAGTGTGGAATCTATACAGTATGGATAAAATAAATGAAGGACTAAGACATCTGTATTGGTATAATTGTTGTACTTGGTCGACAATTGCATTTTAGGATAATGTGTATCATATGAGAATATTATTGGAAGGAGTATGTGTATTCAGTATGCCGTATGTTCGTATTCTGTATGATGAGACGTTGGACAATAATAGCTGAAAAATGGCTAAGTATAGCCTTATTAGCGCACGCTAATAGTTAAGCTTAGCGCACGCTATCGTGCAGGTCTAGCGCACGCTAAAGGTAAAGGATAGCGCACGCTAGTACAGACCAGATCAGAAAGAATCTACGTGTGGACCCGGCCACTTTCGGCGCATGTGCCGACAAGGTCAACGGATGTTTGTTATGAAGTATTAGCACACGCTAATGCATATTGCTAGCGTACGCTAATCAAATCGGTCCAAAGAAATCTTGGCTTTGTCAGGTTACTTTCGGCAGGTGGGGGCACGGGCATCTTCGGGGTAGGTGCATACTGTAGCAAGTCAACTATGAGTAGCGCACGCTATGGATGAAGGTTTGCATATGCTAAATAGAGGCCTATACGTATGCTATTGCATGGGCATTGCGTACATAAATCATTGTATGCAGTAAGGCAGAAACCTCTAGACTGCGATAGCGCACGCTAACAAAGACAGTTAGCGCACGCTAATAATAGTCAGTATATATATGTGCAGTTGGCCATTATTCTTCATTTCGTCCATTCTTTCCTTGCAACCGATATAGAGAGTTCTTAGAGAGATGTTTGAAGTTCCAAACACTGGATTATGGTGGAGTTAATCATTCATACCAACATTTTAAGCTTGGAAGTGATTGATAATGGATTGAACCTTGGAAATCAATTCATTCCTTCAAAGAGGTAATTGCTCTTCACTTTGGGATTTCGTTTTGGATTGTATATGATATCCTTGAGTTGATAATCGTCATGTATATGAGTTAACAAGTATGATTATGAGATTGGTTACCGAGTTATGTTGATGTTATTGTTCATATACAGGTATTGATATGATCCGAATGGTTTTGAATTGTGTTGTTTATCTTCAAAGAGATATGTTGACTAATGTCTTCCTTCAATTCGGGTCTTTGATTTTGTTGTTATTGGTTTCTTCATATGATGGTGAACATGGCGATGATTATGAACCATTGGTATTCATATGTTGATATTGAGGAAGAAGATGATATATGAATATATGACTTGGATTATGAGTTGGATGATTGTATATATGTTAAAGGATATCGGATTTTGTTGTTTTTGATAGCTATGAACATGTTTTCGAATAACTTAGTGTTCTTAATAATCGCCATATGTTGATCGATAATTGCAAGGCATGCATCTGTACAGCATTAGCGCACGCTAAGCTTACTAGATAGCGCACGCTAATTGAAGCGACTTAGCGCATGCTACGTTAAGTGATTAACGTGCGCTAAGTGGTCAGGCAGTGTAGTATATCCTGTTTCGGTTATGAATTCGTGATTGTTTAAGTTGGATTGATCAGACTTGTGGTTAATCGAGATATTGTTGAGCCGTTGGGTTTGTGAATTGGTTATATCGATTGTTGATTGTTATCGAACTTGTTGTTTATCGATTATTGTAATAGGTTGAGATTATTGATCGGTGATTAGAACCATGCATTGCGGTCGTGTTCGAGAATGTTCGTGAATTGCATTGATCGGGGCCGAGGGACTTGTAGATGACGGCAAGGAATTGGTAACGGCTTCATCGTTATCAAGGCAAGTTATAACTTGCTCAGTTTATAATATTTAATGAATGGTTTTCATTTCATTCATTTATAATTCGTATAGCAATGTTTATAATCGTAATCACAAGAGATTTGGGATTATAAGTTGTATTCGAGTTTTGGGAATTAAATCATAATGTATATGATTTACATTTGTTGTTGGTATACTTGGTATCGAGGATACATTATGGCATAGACAAAGACGTGAATTATCTACCATCCGTGACATTTTGGATCGTCGAATATCAAAATAATGGTTGGTGATGGTTTAGACATTGAGATCGCTCTCGAAGGACTCGGGGCAAGTACTCTAATCATTTTTATCATTTGTGTCGATCATGTTGTGATACACTCGTGTATTGTTGTTGTCATGCATTTGTGCATTGTTGTTGTCGTGTATTTTGTACTGTTGTTTTGTGCAGTTGTGCATTGTTGTCATGTGTCCACCATGCGTTGGTCCGACAGGATCAACATGGGATATCTATAGCTGTGTGCGCTGGATCGTTGGACAAGTATTTCCACCATGCGTTGGTCTGACGGGATTATCATGGGAATCTATAGCTGTGTGCGCTGGATCGTTGGATTACCATGTGTTGTTGTTGTGCATATGTATATTATGGGTTTGCCATAAGTATACATTGTTGTTATTGATGCGGGCATATTGACGTTGTCTTATGAGTATGCATTTGTAGGTCTTGTGTTAGGACCGTGTCCGTATGTTGTGTTGATATGATCTTGGATTAGACTGACGTGATTTCATTGTGGCATTTCATATCTTGAGGTATGTTCCATATATCCTTTGGTATTTGTCTTTGATGGACAATTAATTATCGTGTTGAGATGTGATGATGTTACCCGATGGATTGGGTTGGACAGAGTTAGTGAATTTCGTAACAGTGAGTTATGATAATGTTTTGAGAACCTTGGGCATTATTGAGATATAGTACAGATATTTCGGTATTAGCTTATCGTATTTTTAAGGATACGAATCGTGGATTTTCGTAAAGTTATGGCGGTAAGATTACATCGGTAGTATTCTTACTTAGTATCTCATTGGTATGTAATTATTGACGTGTTTTGATGGTTATCATTGTTGGATATCATGGCTGACCCCGTCGTGGGATTTCTTTTAGGTTCTTGGAATATCAAGCTTGTAGCGGTCGTGGAGAGATGAGCTTCCCGGAGGATACTGGCTAGGTCATGTATTTGTGTATTGAGTTTCCTGACCAGTTCTTGTATTCCGCTGCTAGAGTATTTTTAGTTGTATGTCTTTTCCACTGCGTGATTATTTTTTAAATGGCCTTTTGGTATCTGGTAACTTAGGTTACTTTGGCAATCGTTTCCTAAACTATTTTGTTGGTACGTGTAAGCGATAGCTTAACGTATGTTTTTTTTAAACTGTTGAGTTTTGGCATTTCGGGCCTTGTGGTTCCAAATGAGATTTTACGACGGTTTTGATTAACATATTTTATTAAGTCTTCGAATGTTTTTAAAGATAGTACCGTCGTTCGCCTCTTGGGCATTTGTAAATATTTGCGAATATTTCCTTTAGCCTTGTGGGTCCCATCTGGGGGCCCACGACGCTGTATATTCCTGGATGGCTGTGGGGGTGTTACACTAATGATGATGTTTCACATATTGCAGGAAATAAGGACGAAGAGAAGGAATCAAATGAAAATTCTAAGAAGAAGTTCCTGCTCCAACACTCCAACAAACTACATATCCATACAAACCCCTAATACATTTTCCAAGCCGACAAGAAAATAAAAAACTTGATAAGCAGTTTCTCAATCTTTTAGATATGCTGTCCAATGTAAATGTAAACATTCCTTTATTGGAAGTAATAAGAAGTGTCCCAGCATACGAAAATTTTTTCAAAGCATTACTCACAGAAAAAAGAAGTTTGGACATAGCAAAAAAATCATTGTCTCGGAGGTTATGTCTGCATTGCTCCAACAACGATTACCTCCCAAGCAAAGTGATCCAGGTAGCTTCATAATAAATATTGCTATGGGAAACGGTAAGAAAACCACGGGTATGCTTGATCTCGGAGCAGGTATAAATTTGATGCCATTATATATTATTGAGCAACTTGATCTTCGTGAACTTAGCTAAACTAAAATATGTTTACAATTGGCTGATAGAACACTTCGTTATCCTGTAAGAATTATCGAAGAAATTTTGGTAGACATAGAGGGGATTATTATTCCAGCAGATTTTGCTGTCTTAGAAATGTGACCATGTCTAGATAATGGAAAAAAATCATTCTATTTTATTGGGAAGACCTTTCATGGCAAATTAATTGATGTTAAAAGAGGAAAATTAACTATGAGTGTGTTAGGTAAAACCGTGACATTTTCTGTGTTTGATTCGGCCCCTATTCCCAGTTATGATTTATATGAGGAATGCGCTTTTATTGATATTATTGATAATTCTGTATAAACTCTTATTATACAGGAACAAGTAATGGAATGTTCAGAGCTTTACCTAGAAGTTGAAGGAGAAATGTGCGAAAATCTCTTACAGGGGGTAAGATAGATAGTCTGGAGTCGTTAATGGAAAGCAAAGAAAAAGAAATACCAGAGCTTAAAGAATTGCCTAAGCATTTAAAATATATTTTTCTTGAAGAGGAAAATAAAAAACCCATAATTATTAATGCAGAATTGAGCAAAGATGAATAATTTCTTTTAGTAGAAGTTTTGAAAAAATGCAAAGAGGCAATAGGATGGGGTTTGAGTGATATTAAGGGAATTAGCCCTTCAGCATGTATGCGTAAAATAATCTTAGAAGAGGGAAAAAAACCAAGAAGAGAAGCACAACAGAGATTAAATCCCAATATGCTAGAGGTAGTAAAAATGGAAATTTTAAAATTGCTAGCTGGGGGAATTATTTATCCAATTGCAGATAGTGAATGGGTAAGCCCTATATATGTGGTGCCAAAGAAAAGTGGCATAACAATGATGAAAAGGATAAGGGGGAGCCAGTACCAACAAGGGTAACAACCGGGTGGCGAATGTGCATTGATTATCAAAAATTAAATGCCGCCACCAAAAAGGATTATTGTCCTCTTCCTTTTATTGACCAAATGCTTGATAAACTTCTAGGACACAACTTCTACTGTTTTCTTGATGGACTTTTAGGGTATTACCAAGTGGCAATTGCACCCGAGGACCAATCGAAGATCACACACATGCCCTTTTGGAACTTTTGCTTGTCCAAGAATACCCTTTGGATTATGCAATGCACCAGGAACTTTTCAAATGTGCATGTTGTCAATTTTCTCGGATATGATCGGCGATTTTATTGAGGTATTTATGGATGACTTTTCAATATTTGGATCATCTTTTGATGATTGCTTACATAAATTAACCAAAGTACTTGAACATTGTATTGAATGCCATTTAACTCTCAGCTGGGAAAATATCATTTAATGACAGAAAGTGGCATTGTGCTAGGTCACGTAGTGTCAAATCGTGGAATTGAAGTCGACAAAGCAAAAAGTGATGTTATTCAAAAATTACCACCACCAAGCAATGTAAAGGCAATTAGGAGTTTTTCAGGACATACCAGTTTTTATAGAAGGTTGATTTTTCAAAAATAAGTAAACCTCTCTGCACTTTGCTTACCAAAGATATTTCCTTCATTTTTGATGACGCTTGTCTCGACGCCTTTCAAACTTTGAAATAGAAACTAACCAGGGCACCAATCGTAATTGCCCCTGGTTGGTCCTTACCTTTTGAAATTATGTGCAATGCATCTGACCCTGTTGGTGCAGTTTTAGGCCAACGAATTGATAAAATGCTTCGTGTGATTTATTACGCTAGTCTAACATTGAATGATGCGCGGGTTAATTATACAATAATTGAGAAAGAATTATTAGATGTGGTTTTGTCATTGGATAAATTTAGATCTTATATTGTAGGATCTAAAGTAATTTTACATTCAGATCATGCATCTTTACGACATCCGTTGACAAAGCAACAGGTGAAACCTCGGTTAATTCGGTGGATTTTAATGCTTCAAGAATTTAATGTGGAAATAAAGGACCGAAAGGGAAGTGAAAATATGGTCGCAGAACATTTGTATCGTTTAAAAATAATATAAGAACAATTAACAAGCATGAGCAAATTGTGGACTCTTTTCCACATTAAAATTTATTTAAAATTTCTTCGGTACCTTGGTTTGCTGATATTGTGAATTATTTGGTTTGTGAAATGCTCCCACCTAACATTTCTTATCAAGAAAAGAAAAGGTTTTTATCATCATACAAAAAATATTTTTGGGATGAACCAAACCTTTTTCGATTATGCAAAGATGAAATCATAAGGCGATGTGTCCCAGAAGATGAGCAACAAAGTGTACTAACCTTTTGCCATGAACTTCATTGCGGAGGACATTTTGGCGGATGAGAGACCGCTAACAAGATTCTTCAGCCTGGTTTGTATTGGCCATCCTTATTTAAAGACGCACGTCATTTTTGTGTTCAGTACGATAGGTGTCAACGAACTGGTAATATCGGAAAAAGAAATGAGATGCCCCTCACAATCAATTTGGTCGTAGAAATTTTTGATGTATGGAGAACTGATTTTATGGCACCATTCACTAAATCAGGAAATTCCGAGTGCATTCTTTTAGCACTCGATTACGTGTCCAAGTGGGTTGAGGCAATCCCCATAAGGACTAATGATGCTAATATTATTGTTAAGTTTGTACAGGGATACATAATCAGCCGTTTCGGATTCCCCAAGGCAATAATCGGTGATGGGGGATTCCACTTTTGCACCAAGATATTTGACAAACTTATGGCCAAAATGGCATAAATCATAAAGTTACGGCTCCCTACCATCCACAAACGTCGGGTCAGGCTAAAACAAGCAACCGACAGATAAAATGGGTCTTGGAGAAAACTTTGCGCCCAACTCGAAAAGACTGGGCTGATAAATTGGTCGATGCACTTTGGGCATACCGAACAGCATACAAGAGTCCACTGGGAATGAGCTCCTACCGTCTAGTCTATGGAAAAACTTGTCATCTTCCAGTTGAAATCGAACATAAAACTTATTGGGCAATTAAGGTTGTTTCAATGGAATTGAAAGAAGCTGGACAAGAAAGACTGCTCGAAATGTATGAATTAGACGAGTTAAGAAACGAAGCGTACGAAACTCTCGGATCTACAAGACAAAGGCAAGAGACTTCATGACCGGAAGCTTAACCTCAAATACCTTGAACCAGGTATGAAAGTACTTTTATTTAATTCTCGCTTGCGATTATTTTCAGGTACGTTAAATCACGTTGGACGGGACCTTTTGAGGTTGAGGAAGTATATCCATATGGAGTAATTAGACTAATAAATCCACGCACCAGGTCTTTATTTTTTCACAGGATTTTGTTTGACTTGGAAAGGTTTTCTAGCGAGACAACATCTTATGCACCATGATGGTATTAGTGCTCAACACAGATGAGTGTTTCGGATTATCCTTCCCTTGTTGGTGTCTATCCTAATACTGGTTGTAGGAAGATACATAGATGGAAGGTTCTAGATCCTTCTAGATGTAGTGAGACTCATTAGATGTCTTACCTTATCTTGAAATCCTATGTATGGAAGGACTCTCATTGTAATGCCTATATAAAGGCTCCCTCCATCAGTGTTATGAATACAATTGATTGACTCATATTTACAGTTTTGTTACTTTCTCCTGAAACAATTCTTAATTTTTTAGATCTAATAGTTGTAGCTTATATGATCTATTTGCTTTTAGTGAACTTTTTTATTTACGAAGAACTGACATTAGATTTTATTTTTAAATAAAAAATTAATACCTAAATTAATTCTAAAAATGCAGGCTAACCAAAATAATATAATAAACTAAGTTAATACTTCTTTAAGAAAATATTTTGAATGGAACTTAATCGGTACTTTATAATTCCTTAAATGGCTCTTAATACTTGCAAAGATAAATAAAAATGTTCAAAATCCGCATTTAGCTGAAGAACTGCAACACTTATAAGCTCATTTTATTTATAACTCAAAATTGATCATTATTTCCATTTCCTATGAATTAGTTAAGTTCATATTTTTGTAACTTAAAATTTATCAAATTATTTTTCATTTTTAATGTTTTATGAATTACTTTAATTGATGTTGTTATAAGAAGGATAATTTGCGAAACGAACAATAAATTTGTGAAGATAATGAAAATCTACAAAATAGCTTTCTATCGACAGGTTAGTTTATATATACATTTTAACTTTAGTATGTAGTTTATAAATTGTTTTGAGAATGTATGTCGTGTTACTTATTCACTTGTCCTTACTCATTTTTTTGAAAAAGCCAAATGACCGGTTATATAACAAAATCAAGATTACATAAAAACCTCTCCTACTAAATCTGGAAAAGTCGTACCAAAAAAGCAAAAATCGAAGCAACTATCTCGCTAGAGAAGAAACAATGGGGCTGTTATTTCAATAAGAATAATGACAATGAGTTTGTAGAGGGGGTTGAATACAAACTCAAAATTTTCTTGAAATATTTGAGTTTATAATGAACAGATGGACACTTTAGGACACACACAGTTAAACTTTAATATACTGAATAAAACTTGAACAGAAAAATGAAAGAACACAAGATCTTTAAAATTATTTAAGGGGATTTAATTGTTTGATAATTTTGATAGGATTTTTATTAGATCAAGAAATCTCTCACTAAAGTGAATACATCTACTAACTTTTTAGTGTCTTTCCTTGAGCTCTTTACAATAATTTTCTAAGTGCACTAGAGAGCTTATTCAAGAAAGACACATTATGTAAGTATATTGATATATACTAACAATACAACTTGTTATGTAATGAAATTCCAATTTGGTAGTACATCCCAAGTTAGTTTCCATGCAGCATTCCTTTGGTCGACACATTGTGGGAAAGTTCAGCTTGAATCTTTGATGACTAGTATGCTTCCAAAACTGTACAACTTAGAATGAGCATGTTTCTTCTTGATTTAATGGTTTACAAAGTCTAACTGATCCTAGCTTTGTCTCCTAGCAATTTTGTCTGATGCAGGTTCTAAAGTTGCATCTATCAGTTTGTCATTATTATTTGACTTGATCAATGGATGTTTGAATTCATAACCAAGTCAATGGATATTTGTTGATACAGCATCATCAATTGATGCTTGATATCCATTGATTGTATATCCATCGATGGTTATTGTGATATCCATTAATTTGTATCCACCAATAGCTATTTCTATATCTATTGGCTTTACATCCATCGATGGCTATAGCTTTATCCATTGATCATGCTTCTAGTTGACACTCCAAGTTATCCATCGAAGGCTTCCTTTATCCATTGATGAATATCCATTGACTTCACTTCATTTATAGAACTTCAGTCTTCATTTATTTACACTTTGACATCCATTGACTCCACATCCATTGAATCTTGAATTGTTATCCATCAAGATTTAAGTCGGATATCCATTGAAGTACTTGGCATCCATTGATTATACCACATCAATGGATATGGTCTATTGCCTGCATCTGTTTGAACAAATTACATAAAAATTTGTTCCTAGCTAACAACAACTATAATCCATTGACATCATAACTACATAAAATTATGGATTGGTAGAGATGATTTTAGCTGGCAACCTTATCAATGGATATTTATAAATCATATCCATTGACAAGTTACACAAAATGAAATTATATTCTAACTATATGTTATCATCAAAATTACATATTCCTAACAATCTTCCCATATTTATGTCAATGAGAATTATGGGCATAAATATAGGATTGAGGATAACAAGACCATACTCATACAAATTTTCATCTAATAGAATAGAAATTTCACAAAGCTTCAAAATAAAACTAAAATACAATTCATACAAGAGTTGAATTATACCATCAAGTTTGTGCTCCTGTAGCCTGAGCAGATCAAGAATTCTTCTTCAGTCACTTTCTTTTCTTCAGCTTCTTTGCCTTTTAATTGCTGATCTCAACTTGTCTGAGTAGTCCATTACTAAACCTCACTTCATCCTTAATGTCATTTCTTAGCTGTCTGGCTACGAACACGATCACTGGTTGAGCTTTCCAGGTTCTCTTCCATGCTGAAGTAACTCCGAGTCCCTTATTGATTTGTAAAGATTATCATGTGGAAGGGCTCAAAAATCACTTTCTTGTTGTTATTGTTGTTGTTGTTGTTGCTGTTGCTGTTGTTGTTGTTGTTGTCGTCGTTGTTGTTGTTGTTGTTGTTGTAGTTCCACACCTTTGGATATCTTCTAGGCATCGTGGTTGTTGTCTCATTCCTTAACCTTACAACCCTATGTAACACATCTCCAGCAATTTCTCTGTTAAAATCAGTAGTCCTTGGAATTAGAGTGTAAGCCCTTTTGAGTGTGCTGTAGTTTTGTTGTAGTTGATGAAAGATAGATAGTTTTATTCTTTTTGCATCTTCATACTCTAGTGTAACGCCTTCATCCGCATATTTTGATATTTTGTGCACTTGAAGGCAATACCTTGTTTTCATCAATGGTGAGTTGTTCCTCAGACTCATAAGGAAGAAAATCACTCATATTTGAATCTAAAGCCTTCACGTTGAGAGGTACTATATCACAAACTGCAACTATTTTGTATATTTTGTTCATCTTGTGAGGAAGGTGGCTGATCTTGTGTGGTTTGACTCTCTTGTATAGGTGAAGAGGGTAAGTCTTTTTGAGTAGATATGGTTAATTGTGGTCTAGAGGTGTTGCTTCTTCTTATTGTAGTACCTTCATGGTTAGGGCAACTTGTTCTTCATCTCTTCTTCTTCTTTCTTCATCACAAAGGTCTACAATCCTCTCAAGTTCTTCATTTATAGCTAGTTGGGCTGCTTCTCTAACTTCCTACTCCTTGTATGCATATCTACACAAAGGATGTGTGTTCAACACCTTGATTTCCTTTCTATTTCTGAAAACTATTGCAAATAAATTTGGACTTCTTGAATTGAGAGCCCAGAATTGAGTCTCCAAGCACCTTATCATCATCAGGCATGGTTGGTGAAGGGAACCTATCTTCAACTAGAATGCCCTTTCCACTTGGTCTTGGTGGACTTAGTCCATGCATCTTGATTGTGTAATACCCGTACTTTTTATTGATTGTTTGACCTTGCCGTCCTTCATCTTTTGTCGCTCTTTAAACACTTTGAGATGTTGTCTATATTGATTTAGAGTTTTGTACCTTTTTGGATCATGATCGTGTTGTCTGGACCTTTTGGCAGTGTTCTGGGACAGGAAGATAGCGCACGCTAGGCCTAGGCTAACGCACGCTATTTCTACTTGAGTAGCGCACGCTAGCTTTGAGCCTTAGCGTGCGCTAACATTCGGAGCTTGGCAGAGGTAGTAGCTGATTCTGCCCTCTGGACTAGCACTTAGCGCATGCTATTCGTGTTCAGTAGCGCACGCTAACATCGCCCGTAGCGTACGCTAATGAGTGGAGTCGGCATAGGCAGTGAGGTATTTATACTTCCTGGGCTAGCAGGTAACGCACGCTAGGCAGCAGCTAGCGCATGCTATAGGTGTTGCGTAGCGCGCGCTAGTGCCCAGTCGTAGCGCACGCTAGCGGATTTAGACAGTGAACTGGAATTTTTTGCAGGATACCAGTTAGCGCACGCTAAGTTGTGGTAGCGCGCACTAACGTCTCAGGACAGAAGCCACTAGACTACCGGGTGACCCCGTTAGCGCACGCTAACCCCGATTTTTAGCACGCGCTAACCTGGCGCTGTATATAAGGGGCTGTCAACCCCTGCACTTGTCATTTTACATCTTTTTCACTCATTTCAACGGGAGAGCTCGGGAGAGGGTGATTTGGGGCGATTTGAGGCGGTCCTTCTTCAACTATCATCATCTTTGGTTGAATAACAAAGATTACACAACATCTAATTCATTTCTATCTTCCAAATCAAGGTAAATTCCTTACAACCCTAGTTTTGGGAATTTCTGGGAATTTTCTTAGATTCGTCCGATTTATCCATTTTGGTGATTGAGATCTCTGAGAATATAATGCATCTAACCCGTACCCATGTTTCCCCTACGATTATATGGTTGGTTTTGTACCTTGTCCGTACTTGAGAGGGTTTGGGTGATTTTCAAACCTCTAAGTGATTATCCTTGTAGTTTCGTGAATCGTAGGCGGGTTTCAGGAGTTTCTTCGTGTGATTTGAGTATGGATTATTGATTATCGTATTCCTTACAAATTGTTTAGGTGCCGGAAGTGCGTTCTTGGACCTACTGAACTTATACTCCTTTCCTTCCGATTCTCGATGTCTCAAAGGCAAGTATATATTTATGATTGTGTGTTCTCGACTTTGAAAGTAAGATATATGAATTGTATAATGGTTTATATCCACTCTGGTATAGGCCGACGGGTCCTCTGAGGGTTCCGTAGCCTCTGGTGCGGTTCGGCGGATATTTTTGGATTAACCACTCTGGGACAGACCGACGGGTCCTCTGAGGGTTCCGTAGCATCTGGTGCGGTTTCATGGTTAATCATGTATGTATTGATTGTGATGCTATGAGATTTAGTAATTCCGGAATACTAGTCTTGAATTGATGAGTTGATGATTACATTTACTTTATTGTCGAGGAGTATTGTGTTTCATATTCGATATACTTGTACTAGCTATTCGACGGCTAACCCCTTTATGGGGGAAATACCTTTCATGTATTTCAGGATCCAGGAGAGAGGATAGGCATGTACCGGGTCGGCATGAAGATGATGGGCAAGTGTGATGATGTGTCTTGTCTCAGGTTATGTTTTGTATTTCCTCCATTCTGTGTTGTACTTGAATGGTTTTTGAGTACTCGAGTACTGTTTTCGGTTTCCTTGATGTTTCGGCATGTGTTTCCATGGTATTGATTTGTGATGTGTTGTATTCGGATGTATTGGATATGGTTTTGAATACCATTTTTATTGTCTTTCATTTCATTATACTTGGACCTTCTCGGTCAAAGTTCGTAGTTCCGCATTTAAATAGCCTTGTGGGTCCCATGGCGGGGCTCACTGCGCTGTAATATACCCTGAATAACTTGGGGGTGTTACAGAATATGGTATCAGAGCTTAGGTTTATGGATACCTAGGCTGTCGGTATTTTGGGTCGATTGAGTCATCGTTTGTCTACAGTATCACTACTTTGCCATCATCACAGTGCGACCGGTACTTGTAAGACCTCTTACTCTCCTAGTGTCCTTAATCACTTTACTTTTGAATTGGTATTTTTGGGAATCAGTCATTTCAATGACGTGCGATTTGAATTGTACTTACGTGCTTTGGGTATCCTTCAGAATGTCTGCTGATAGGGGACAGAGACGAGGTCGTGGTCGTGGACGCGGACGAGGACATGTCGCGGCTGCTTCCCTCAGTTCCATTGCGGGGTCGACCACCCCTAGTTTATCTAACTCAGTACATCCTGATACCGAGGGTCATCACGACCAGTTGACCGGCCAAGGGAATAACGCAGATTTTGGAGTTACGAATGTCCTTCAACAATTGGCTAACCAGATGACTATCCTGGCCCAAGCCGTTCAACTGAACAATCCGAACCCGACCTCGGATGCCTTGCTTCAGAATGTGATCCGTATGCACCCTCCGCAGTTCAGTGGTGCTACAGACCCGATGGGTTGGGAGAATTGGTTGGCAGAGTTAGAGAAAGTCTTTGAAGCGGTTGATTGTCCGGAAGTGAGGAAGGTACCGATTGCTCAGTAGTTCCTTACCAAGGAAGCCGCGACTTGGTGGAAAGTTATCAAGCGACAGGATCATGCTGCTACGTGGGAAGAGTTTAAATAGATACTGGAGGCCGAGTTTTGTCCTTGGCCAAGAAGGCATTTGAGCCTTTTTCGAGGCTAAGCGCAGAATATTCCAGTCTCGCAGGCGATAGTGGAATACAACCAACAGCTGATCCACGTGAAGAATCAAGTACGGGATGAGCGTGACAAGATCCGTTACTTTGATATGCGGATGAATATGGATTTACGGTGTTATATGGCCGGGTTTGCTTGTACTACCTTGAAGGAATACCAAGACATGGCTTTAGCATATGACATGTTAAGTCCCAGCAGAAGAACCGAAGAAGCAGAAGATCGTTGGTAACTTTTCTGGCTCTAAAGGTGGCAACTTCCAGAGACCTCAGACGACTAACCGTTCTGTCAGGCAGTCGTCACGTTCTGCTAGAGGGAAGAGGAGTTTTTGTTCTGCTCCGGGCACCTCACCTCGCCCGGTAACTTGTTTTAATTGTGGTCATCCAGGACACGTTAATCTGGAGTGCAATTTCCCACCCCTGAAGTGTCACACCTGTGGACATATGGGACATTGGGCAACTTTTTGCCCCGAACAAGATCAGACTGTGGACACTCGAGCTTATGCCCCAGTGCCTTTAGATCAGAGTATAAATCAAAGGCAACCAGTTGGACAATCACAGCAAGTTACGGCAGAGGCCGGGGACGGAGTCAGAACACTAGAGGGGGAGATTGTAGCATCGGTTCGGCACACCCATGAGTCTATGAGATGCGTCAATCAGACGAACCCGATGCGGCGGTGGCCTTAGGTACCATTCATATCATATCTCATCCAGTTCGTGTACTTTTTGATTCGGGTGCTACACATTCTTTCATCTCCTTGGAGTGTGTACACTGTTTGAATATAACTTGTATGACTGCTTGCGATCCTTTCATTGTGAAAATACCTAGTGGGGATAGAATCGTAGGGAACCGGGAGATTAGATATTTTTCGGTGAATGTAGCCGGTGTGGATTGGTTATCGAATTTGATTGTGGTGGATATGGAGGGAGAGGATGTGATCCTCAGCGAGGATTAGCTTGACAGTCACCAAGCGATTATGAATTATCGTACTAAGGTTATCACCATGATGACTTAAGACGGTTCCGAGTACTCATTTATGGGATGTAAGTCGGGCTAACCTAAGTTGCTTATCAGCACCATGAAGGCCGTAAAACTTTTGAATAAAGGTTGCACGGGCTATTGGTGTTATGCTTTGAAGACGGAAGGGAACAAAGTCGATTTCTCTTCGATTCCAGTTGTTAATGAGTATCCCGACGTTTTTCCGGACGACCTCCCGGGATTACCGCCGGATCGAGAGAGAGAATTTTCTGTGGACTTAGAGCCTGACGCGGCTCCGATTTCTAAGGCACCTTATCGGATGGCACCTTCCGAGATGCAAGAATTAAAGAGTCAGCTGGGAGAACTATTGAAGAACATCAGACCGAGCGCTTTGCCTTGGGGCGGCCCTGTTCTTTTTGTGAGGAAGAAGGATGGTTCACTGCATTTATGCATTGATTACCTTGAGATAAACAAAGTGACCATCAAGAACAAGTATCCTTTGCCTCGTATAGATGATTTATTTGATCCGTTGCAGGGAGCCGTAGTATTCTCAAAAATTGATTTGAGGTCAGGGTACTATCAGCTCCGGGTTAAAGAGTCCGATGTTCTGGAGACTGCGTTTCGGACGAGGTACGGACATTATGAATTTGTGGTCGTGTTGTTAATGATCTTTCAATGACCGGTTGTGTGGTGTTGCATACGTACGAACCGATGGTGTTCGGATTTGCATGTTGTCGTTTATTGGTAACCTTCGGTTCTAATGTTGTTTAAGGTATGTCCACGACCCTTTTACTGAATCGGAGTAGTTAGCGTACATCACCTTGGGGATAGCTCACGCTAACGCGAGATGCATAAACTACTGCATTTGACTAAGAGTTCGATAGCGCACGTTATGCAATTATGTAACGCGCGCTGAGGTGCAGCAGTTAGCGCACGCCATGGAGAGGGTAACGCGCGCTAACTAGTAGTTCGGGAGCAGTCCAGAAGCTTCTTGTAACACCCCCAAATCCTATTGGGTTATTACAGTGCCGTGGACCCCACACCAGGAGATTCACTAGGCGAACACGACTAAAATACATCAAATTAACCAACAAGGGAAATCATAGTCCCTACTATGATATCCGACACAATATTCCGATAAGGAATTTCAATGACAATGATGGGCCTACATGGACAAAAATGAAAATACAACAACACCCACGAGCCATGCTCGGGTAATACATAAGGACAACGACTGACAAACTGGAGAACACTCCAAACTGACTGGCCAACATGAACACCAAAACTCTGAACTAGTATCGCTCGGATGCCTCGTCGCCATCGTCATGCCCATGTGTCTCAACTCTGTCCTCGCAAGCACCTAAAACATGAAAACATGTTCCACCCCACGGGGTCAGTCATCCAGATAATGAACATCAAATACATGTATAACATGACATGCATCCAAAGGCAGAATGAAAACGGTACAATAAGAATAATAATACGAGATGCTCACAACCCAAGGTAAGAACCGAGCATTCGTGAAACACTATTCTCACGGCATACGATCAATACCTGCTCAATAGGTTAGGACATAAGTGCCCAACGGCGAATCATCGATATGGAACACCACAATAAATTACACGAAGATGAACCAAACTAGAACTGAATTAAATATGAACCACAATGCCCGAAGGCTCCAACGAAAATACCAAGACATCACAAAGGCCTGAAAGCCACCTAGCCGAAGCTGCCAAATATCACAATCACCTAAAAGTTACTCAGCCGAAACTGTCAATCATCACAATGGCCCGAAGCCAAAACAGCCCGAAGCTGTATCAATGAGGGACGAAGCCACGACGCGAAGCCGTATCATAATGAGGGCCGAAGCCATGGCACGAAGCCGTATCACAATAAGACCATCCAATGGCCGTGACCTACTGAACTGTAGGTGTTGAAAAACCAACCGCGAAGGTTCAAGCCCCAAACTTACCCATAATGAACACTAGCCGAGAATAGCCTCCAAAACACAATTAATCACAAACGGCAACGATCCCAAGATTACCGAGTTCACAAGAATGATAGTGTGCTGCCTTGAGTTGGCCAACACGACAACAATAACTCACGGATGGACACCGTCCTCGACAGTCCCAATTCAATACCTCGATTACCTTAGAATGATCAATCGATAACAATCACACAATGGATGGGAACTATCCTCAACAGTCCCAATTCAATACCTCGATTGCCTTACAATGGCCAATTGATATCAATGATACAATGAATGATTCAATACCTCGATTGCCTTAGAACGGCCAATCCATAACAATGATACAACGAATGCCTCGACACCTTTAATCGGTTACCGACGGCGGAAATTAGAAACGAATACGTCAATGCCTTCAATTGGCCAATACAACATCAATAGCGAAACACCAACACCAATAGCAATAATTACAACAATGCCTTGAATTGACCTCAATATCAACAACAACAATCGATACATCGATACCGCAAACCAGCTATCAACAATGACATTAACAACAAGTATCCCAATGCCTTGAACTGGACGTTAACGAACAACAATAATCATTTGGCATAATTGCCGAAGAGTATCGTATCAAACGATACCTTAATAACAATGAACTCACGAAGAGACTAAGTCTCGGAATGATACAACACATTCATACACATATATGATAACATTAAACTCATTTACTAGTACAAGTATAAAACTTGCCTCAAACCGATGGCGAGAAAGTCCTTCCACGATCAACGTCCTTTATGGAA
The DNA here is from genome assembly GCA_033398695.1 of Orobanche coerulescens. Taxonomy (NCBI): domain Eukaryota; kingdom Viridiplantae; phylum Streptophyta; class Magnoliopsida; order Lamiales; family Orobanchaceae; genus Orobanche; species Orobanche coerulescens. Next base: position 46,265,370 of record CM065806.1, on the reverse strand, counting down.
TTATCGGTTGCTCGAACAACCTTGAATAACACAATTACCAACGATTCGCTTAATATACATATCCACGTATAGTCATAATCAAATGGAAAGGTCGATACAACACTACCCAACTCATTGGGGCAATTTAACAAACACGTCGTAAACAATCTTCAATTGTTTACAACTAATCTCAATTATATCGAAAACCAACCTCCAAATGAGTGATTCAATCCAACAAAACATCCTAAATACACTCAATCAAAACCCCCAATTCCAAAAACAACATCCAAAGGGTTCTTGAATAATCCTCCAATAATCCAATGATAATTCATAAAAACTCATAATCATACGTAAATCCCTTAACATATCATGATTATATCATCCAAAACATCATGATCCAATTCAAAATCGAATCTAGGGTTGAAGAAGTTACCTTGTATTAGGATGAAGAATGCAAAAAGATGTTGTTAATCCACACCAAGAACTCAAAGAGGATGAAATCTCTGAGATTGATGATGATAAATCGCCCAAAAATTCGTCCAAAAGTCGCCCTAGGAGAGGAGGAATGAGGAAGAGGATGAAATGAGATTCTCTCCTCAAAAATCCGCTGAAAAAGGGTAATCTGATTCGCGTGACGCGTCCCGGATTGAGTGTGCCGTGGCCCGCGGCCGAAAATTTGCGAACAGCTCCCAGTTGGTGCCGCGGCCTGGCCAGCAGTGGGCCGCGGCGCGTGGTACAGCCGCGCCAGGCTGATCCTGCAAGATGTGTGTGCCGCGGCGCACACTCCCCTGTGCCGCGGCGCACAATGTTCGTGCCCAAAAAGTGATGAAAAATGACCCGGAAAGAGAATAAATATAATAGAACTCAAATTTGGGAGTAATAACGCAAAATGGAATTGCGGGAACCCCAAAACGGCGGTTCCGAGCGGTGATTACGAGAGTTGATCCAAAATAGCACGAACCGAATAAGAAAGAGTAAATTCGTAATGATATGAACTCCAACATCAACATCAACTTACTGAACAATTATAACGACTATGATAGTATTCTCGTATGAATTCTCAAACCGGGTTGAACGATGAACGACGACTGATATGCGATTCCAAAATACGCTGAACGATGGACACAAATAAATGAACATGAATGATGAATGATTATTAAAGGGCGAAAAATTTCTGAGTGACAATTACTGAATGATAATAATGAATTCACAACCGGGTATTACATACTCCCCCCTTAAAAAGAGTTTCGTCCCCAAAACTAAGGGTACACAACTCGCTTCTCATCGGCATCGGACGCCCATATAAACACTGATTCATGCCTCCAAAGAAAAACAGCAATGCACATATAGTCCTCGGGACCATATCAATCGCATGCCCAAGTCCTCATGACTTGACTTCTCGAATCACAATGAACGATTATCCAAATTATCACGAAATCTCAGGTACAACACCAAAGGAAAGAAAATCACATCAAATGACTCAAATCTCCAGATTCTCAAATAATATCATTATAAAATAGATCAACAATAAATGCTCCACAACCACGATACATTATTACGGATTAAGTTATACATTCATCCGAAAAACAGAGAAAGGAAAATACAAAAATTAAGGCTACATCTCAAATGTACCCAACATCGATATCCTCCAGATAATCGATCTCCTCGATCTCATCGATTTAAGGAAGACCCAAATCTGAACTCACTGCTCAATATGATCCCGGAAGGTCACAAGAACAAGAGTGGACGCAATGAATGATAATGAATAGAAATCCGTCAAGGATCAAGAATGACTCACCGAGGTGAATTAATAAGGCAATGAGTGATAACTCAAATGAAATGGTTGGAACCGTCGTTCCTCGTGAATTGAATGATTAGTTTGATAATTACAAGTCTCAACATGATTGATGTATTATGAATGAATTACATGCATGAATGAACAACAACGAACGGAATGATAATCCTTTAACACCGGTGATGAATGTCCTTACCTCTGGCCCTCGAAGCCTGATAGGACCCCTTAGATGAAGTACGAATGGGAGTAACAAAGTCTCTCGAGGCCTATGAGCTCTCTCGAGATCTACTGGCACTAGAACTCCTGCAGTATTTCTGAAGGTGTCCCTGTCTCCCACACAGAAAACAAACAATAGCGGGCACCGTACAACGAGTGATAACATGCCCCGCTGAATCACAGTTAAAGCAGACAACAATCGAACTCGTCGCCTGAGAAGAAGATGCTTTCCCAGTACGAAGACAACTAGAGGACAACCTCTTGGACGTCGGAGCCCGATGTCCCTCAGAACGAGCCGGCATCCTAGTCCTCCCACCAGAAGAAGCTGGAGGGTCCTTCCGAGCAAGCTCCTTAATCAAAAGCTCTACTCCAAGAGCCTTCTCAATGAATTCACCAAGTGAATTACAATTATGATTGAACAACTGCATCCTCAACTGCGGGTTTAGCTTCTTTCTAAAATACTTGATCTTATCCGCCTCAGTACGGATAACAGACGAAGAAAACTGAAGGAGTCCCTGAAATTTCTCAGCAATGACAATAACACCCTCGTCCTCGACGGATTTGGGGTTCAAAACCTCTGACAACTTGGCTTCACGAAGTGGAGCCGGATAATACCTCGCTAACATGAGAGTCTTGAATTCGCTCCAAGCACAACCACGATCGGTGGGTTTCACAGAAAGTCACCAAGAATAAGCAACCTTACTCAAGTAGTAAGTCGCAACTGCCACCTTACTCTCTTCCGGACACTGAACCATGTCGAAGAGTTTATCAAAATGCTCAAGCCAATGAACAATATCAGCTGGTTCCGACGAACCCTCAAAAGTAGGTGGTCTCTGACGAGAGATATCGCCAACAATCTGGTTCACTCTTCCAGTATGCCCAAGAAACGGCACCTGGGAACCTTGCTGCGGTGGACCATGAACCATCGAGGTCTGCATGGTCTCCATCAGACGTGTCATCTGAGTCATCTGGGCCATCATGCCCTGCATACATATGAATGGGTCCACCCGAACACCTTCCGATTGAGCTGCATCTCGGGTACGACTCCCTGACAGTGAATGATTATCTGTTGGTGAATGAGTAGCATTGCTACCTGTTGAACTAATGTTACCCCTCGCATTCGTGCGGGTATTCACACAAGATACCGGGGTTCGGCCCACACCGCGGCCTCTTCCCCTGCGTCCTCTGATAGCTCTATCCATTCTGAAGCAGGAAAGTCGCATGATAATTATAGATCCCGCATGAAGATCGCATTATGATTACGTTACGGAATGATAATAATGAGCATACACGCTTATCACAATGAATGCATTAATAATGCAGTAAAATGATCGGCAACATGATGCCGGAATATGATAAGATCGCATGAAAGATCAAGTGAGGTAACCTGATTATCTGATGATTATCTTGAACAAGTTAACAAGATTGAAAATTCGATCCACAAGATCAACAACTGAGCAATGAGATTGAATGAGTGATTAATGAATTAACATGATCGACAAGATCAAAAATGATGACTGAGGATTGTTGACTGATGAATGAGTTGATCCTCATCACTTGCACAGGTCACACGTGCTCCAAAACAATTAGTCATGAATCAATCGTAACACTAATATCACATATAGGTTTCAACAAAACATGTATAATCAATGACATAATGAATGTATGAACATAAAGAGAATCGAGTCCTTACACAGGTGATATGAATCTTCAAGGTCTTGCGATACTAGTCTTCATTGACGACGACTCGATGAAAGAATGACTCATACAGTCGTCCAACTATCACGACTCACAAAACCCAACTATCCAGATTGTCATAACCTGACAGTCCCATTACTACCGCGTCGGTAGAACCACATAACTCACATATCAGGGTATCTCACAACCCAAGGCTCCGATACCACCTTCTGTAACACCCCCAAATCCTACTGGGTTATTACAGTGCCGTGGACCTACCAGGAGATCCACCAGGCGAACACGACTAAAATACATCAACTTAACCAATAAGGGAAATCACAGTCCCTACTATCATATCCGACACAATATTCCGATAAGGAATTTCAATGACAATTATGGGCCTACATGGCCAAAAATGAAAATACAACAACACCCACGAGCCTTGCTTGGGTAATACATAAGGACAACGACTGACAAACTGGAGAACACTCTAAACTGACTGGCTAGCATGAACACCGAAACTCTGAACTAGTATTGCTCGGATGCCTCGTCGCCATCGTCATGCCTCTGTGTCTCAACTATCTCCTCGCAAGCACCTAAAACATGAAAACATGTTCCGCCCCCACGGGGTCAGTCATCCAGATAATGAACATCAAATACATGTATAACATGATATGCATCCAAAGGCAGAATGAAAATAATAATAATAATACGAGATGCTCACAACCCAAGGTAAGAACCGAGCATTCGTGGAACACTATGCCCACGGCATACGATCAATACCTGCTCAACAGGTTAGGACATAAGTGCCCAACGGCGAATCATCGATACAGAACACCACAATGAATTACATGAAGATGAACCAAACCAGAACTGAATTAAATATGAACCACAATGCCCGAAGGCTCCAACGAAAATACTAAGATTTCACAAAGGCCCGAAAGCTGCCCAGCCGAAGCTGCCAAATATCACAATCACCTGAAAGTTACTCAGCCAAAACTGTCAATCGTCACAATGGCCTGAAGCCAAAACAGCCCGAAGTTGTATCAATGAGGGACGAAGCCACGGCACAAAGTCGTATCACAATGAGGGCCGAAGCCACGGCATGAAGCGGTATCACAATAAGGGCCGAAGCCACGGCACAAAGCCGTATCACAATGAGGGCTGAAGCCCCAACATGAAGCCGTATCACAATGACACCATCCCATGGCCGTGACCTACTGAACTGTAGGTGTTGGGAAACCAACCGCGAAGGTTCAAGCCCCAAACTTACCCATAATCAGCATTAGCCAAGACTAGCCTCCAAAACACAATTAATCACAAACGTCAACGATCCTAAGATTACTGAGTTCACAAGAATGATAATGTGCTGCCTTGAGTTGGCCAACACGACAACAATAACTCACGGATGGACACCGTCCTCGACAGTCCCAATTCAATACCTCGATTACCTTAGAATGGTCAATCGATAACAATGACACAATGGATGGGAACTATCCTCGACAGTCCCAATTCAATACCTCGATTGCCTTAGAATGGCCAATCGATAACAATGATACAACAAATGATTCAATACCTCGATTGCCTTAGAACGGACAATCCATAACAATGATACAACGAATGCCTCGGCACCTTTAATCAGTTACCGACGGCGGAGATGAGAAATGAATACGTCAATGCCTTCAATCGGCCAATACAACATCAATAGCGAAACACCAACATCAATAGCAATGATTACAACAATGCCTTGAATCGACATCAATATCAACAACAACAATCGATACATCGATACCGCAAACCGGCTATCGATAATGACATTAACAACAAGTATCCCAATGCCTTGAACTGGCCGTTAACGAACAACAATAATCATTTGGCATAATTGCCGAAGAGTATCGTATCAAACGATCCCCTAATAACAATGAACTCATGAATAGACTAAGTCTCAGAATGATACGACACATTTATACACATATATGATAACATTAATCTCATAGACTAGTACAAGTATAAAACTTGCCTCAAACCGACGGCGAGAAAGTCCTTCCACAATCAACGTCCTTTTATGGAATTATCGGTCGCTCGAACAACCTTGAATAACAAAATTACCAACGATTCGCTTAATATACATATCCACGTATAGTCATAACCAAATCGAAAGGTCGATACAACACTACCCAACTCATTGGGGCAATTTAACAAACACGTCGTAAACAATCTTCAATTGTTTACAACTAATCTCAATTATATCGAAAACCAACCTCCAAATGAGTGATTTAATCTAACAAAACATCCTCAATACACTCAATAATCCAAAAGAAAGAGACAATACGAGATTCCAACAACATCTAATGGAAACCCCCAATTCCAAAAACAACATCCAAAGTGTTCTTGAATAATCCTCCAATAATCCAATGATAATTCATAAAAACTCATAATCATACGTAAATCCCTTCACATATCATGATTATATCATCCAAAACATCATGCTCCAATTCAAAATCAAATATAGGGTTAAAGAAGTTACCTTGGATTAGGATGAAGAATCCAAAAAAATGTTGTTAATCCACACCAAGAACTCAAGGAGGATGAAATCACTGAGATTGATGATGATAAATCGCCCAAAAATTCTCCCAAAAGTCACCCATGGAGAGGAGGAATGAGGAAGAGGATGAAATGAGCTTCTCTCCTCAAAAATCCGCTGAAAAAGGGTAATCTGATTCGCGTGTCGTGACCCAGACTGAGTGTGCCGCGGCCCGCGGCCGAATATTTGCGAACAGCTCCCAGTTGGTGCCGCGTCCCGGCCAGCAGTGGGCCGCGGTGCGCGGTACAGCCGCGGTGCGCGGTACAGCCGCGCCAGGCTGATCCTGCAAGATGTGTGTGCCACGGCGCACACTCCCCTGTGTCGCGGCGCACAATGTTCGTGCCCAAAAAGTGATGAAAAATGACCCGGAAAGAGAATAAACGTAATAGAGCTCCAAATTTGGGAATAATAACACGAAATGGAATTGCGGGAACCCCAAAACGGCGGTTCCGAGTGGTGATTATAAGAGTTGGTCCAAAATAGCACGAACCGAACAAGAAAGAGTAAATTCGAAATGATATGAACTCCAACATCAACATCAACTTACTGAACAATTATAACGATTATGATAATATTCTCGTATCGATTCTCAAATAGGGTTGAACGATGAACGACGACTGATACGCGATTCCAAAATACGTCGAACGATGGACACAAATGAATGAACATGAATGATGAATGATTATTAAAGGGCGAAAAATTTCTGAGTGACAATTACTGAATGATAATAATGAATTCACAACTGAGTATTACACTACTGGACTGAGACTGGAGGTCTCGATAGCGCATGCTAACGCTTGTATTTAGCGCACGCTAATCGGTCCGGCATATGAACCGGACAGCAATTGTGATTCATCATTCCCACTCTTTTCCTTTTTCTCTGTGGGTGACACCAAGATGTAGATCGGAGGCGACTAGAGTTCGTGATTTTGGCCAATTTTGTTTAAAGATGTTTTGGAGTATAACATCGTCTAAGCTATTATTATTCGTCGGATCGAGGCAATTCCTTGATGTTCCCTTGAGTTGACCATTTTATTGATTTTGATCTTGATCTCATTTCCAACCCGATTATGATGAATCAATTGATGCTAAATATTGTTGTTGGTCATGTCTTATGAATTGTATATCTATAATTCTGATTTGTTCAACTCGGTTGACGATTCTAAGGATTCTGAGGAACCATGAACAATTAACGCTTGATCAAATGTCCGTAATCTTGGTGAAAAAAGCAAGTGATCAAGGGACATTCCGTACACCAGATGGTGAGAAGTGATGCTTTCCTAATACGTCCGTATTGTTGATGCTCCCAACAATTTTGGCTTGATTCTTCTTATCTTCTTGCTTTCCACCTCTAACTTGCTAATTTTATGTTTCGAATACAAAACTCCATTCGAAGGAGAGAAGAGTATAATAATCGGGATTCTTGTACTTGCACAATTTAAGGCCTTGAACCCGCATGCTTGACTCTGTTGTCGTACTGCAGAACTTGCGAATTCGGTGGTACTACGATGATTGGTTTGATGTCTGAGATTATCGTAATTGTGGTTCCAGTTATGTACTGGTTTCAAGATCTTGTTGTATAACCCCATTGTCGTTGAGTATGGGACTATATTTCCCTTTGGTAACTCATGATTCTACGAGGGCAAACCTTATTTGTTGTGTTGTTCTTTATTTTGATTTCAACTGGTGTCGTTAACTGAATCGCGTCACCACCGAGAAATCCTCGTGATGTTAGTAGTCATTCCGCATTAGTTAGAATGCTTAGAGATTTGGTCATCCGACTTTATGAAGTTTCTAGTTACGTTATTGCCTTGTTTTTGTTGTTCTAAATTGCGAAGGCAAACTTCTTTATTTAAAGTGGCTCATGATACTCGAGTTTTGACTTCTGTATTTTTCCATCCTATTGGCTCCCCTATATTTGGTGATACCTTCTGAATTTGTTCTGTCCTTCGGTTTTGTCGTTTGAACGAGTTGTGACATTGTTTCAGATGAATCCGTTCACAGTTGTGACTTTTCCTCAACTTCAATTCAAATCTCATGAGTCCTACGTAAAGTGAACGTCTTGTAATTCTTACAAGCCCATTTAATGTCTTGGGTTGAGGCGTAAACTTCGGGGTTGTTTGAATATTGTCGTCCAATCATTGTTGTTTGATCAATGTTGTTCGATCATTGTGGTTCAATTGTTGTTGCTCGATTTTGCGTCGTGATTATCGAGCATCACATTTCTTTTAGGTTTAGGTATCTGTCCCAACATGTGATTTTCCAAACCTTTGAGGTTATCGAAATTATATATTTGTTCGGCGTTAAGCTCGCATTTTGACTATTGTATTATTTGGATTATCAACTGTGGTGGTTCATGATCATTGCACTCAATAAACATCCTTGCATGTTGGATTGGATCGTAGTATGACATGGAGTTTTGTGCCCGTTGTTGGCAGCAGATAACGTGTAATAATTGTTTCATGACCTAAGTTTTGGGACGAAATTTATTCCAAAAGAAGTGGGATGTAATAATTTTATTTCCCCGTTAGTTCCTTTTCTTTTGATCTATTTTTATTTCTTCAGTTCGCTAGTCTCGACGAGCAGCATCTGAGGGATGGCCATCATATCTTGACATCGAGTGGGAGTACCGAAAGCCCGTGATTGCATCTTTTAGCTAGACCAATATTTTGGTCATATTCGTACTATTATTTTACTCGATCCTTATCGTCAAGTGGGAATCGTTGCAAGTCTATCGTCAAGATTTTGATCACTGTTATTGTTATTGTTGTGGCGGCGAAGGATAATTGACACTAAATGACGGCGCCGCCATAATAGCGGCTACTAGAAACAATTGTAGTGCCACTATGACTTCCGACTTAAAGTCGGTTTGATGTTTATATAAGACCTAAGAGGTATCCATAGTAGACCCGAGACGTTGATCGAAGGGAAACAGTTGAGTAACCTTGTAAGTATGGATCCTACTAAGCATACTCGTTGCTTTCATATCAATTATCTCGAGGCCGTAGCACAATTTCATCGAGATGCATGTCAGTCTATGCAAGAAGCAGCTACACGAGAATGCGAGCATGCTGCGCAGCTAGAAGCTCAATTAGCTGCAGTACGGCGTACTCTCCGGGAAAGGGAGGCCCAGTACACTCAAGCGAGAGAGGTTCTCCAGGATCAGATCCAGCAAGAAAGGGAAATGATACGGGCCAACGCTGAGGAAATCCTTGTTATACTTCCAGCGGCACCAATTCCGGTTGCAGAGGCCGAAGAAGATCCCGAGGAAGATCCCGAAGAGGACCCAGAATAAGAGGTCGAAGATAACTCGGTCGTCATTAACCCCTGAGATAGGCCTAGTGAGGCATGCTGTGTATTGCTGTTTTCTTATAAATATGTATTGGTGTGATGTTTACGATTCAAGAATAAATGTTTCGCATGGATACAATTGATGACTCAGACACATATTACGACGACCCCCTTTCTGGTTTCAAGTTTCGAGGACGAAACTTCTTTTAAGAGGGTAAGGGTGTAACATCCGCGTACTTTATTAATGGTGTATTTGATTGATGGTCGTATTCTGTTGGGAGTTGGTTTAGGAAAGCTCCACATTATACTGTCTGATGCCTGGAATCGTGTGTGTATTGAGTTTTGAATTGGTATGTTAGTTGTTAGTGATTGTCGAGTTATGTGCCTATCCGGAGGAGTTCGTTCTGACCAAACTTCATAATAGGGATGCTGAGAAGTAGCAGTTAGCGCACGCTAGACTGTGTTGCTAGCGCGCGCTAATCATGCATTTTAGTGCACGTTAATTGGCTATGATAGCGCACGCCATTATGGCCGGTCAGCACATGCAGAGGTTTCTGGACTTTGGACAAACTAACAGGTAGCGCACGCTAGCCCTTACGGGTAGCGCACGCTAGCCCTTACGGGTAGCGCACGCTAATGTGGCCAGTGCAGAAAATTCTGCACAGCCTTTCAAAGGTGGTGGACTGCTTTTTAGCCTGATAGCGCATGCTACATTTTGCCCGTAGCGCGCGCTAATCACGTCCAGTATATATAGGACAATGCAATTCACTTTATGCCATTTCTCTTTTTCTTCTTCTCCACCGGTGGCTGGGCGGCTTTGAACGTAGGAAAATGCAGGTTTTGGCCGGACTTCACTACCCAACAACATTTTTGAGTTACTGGAACAAATTTAACAAGATCTCAACAACTTTTATCATCCGGATCGAGGTAAATCATGTGAAACCCGAGTTCTTCATATCTTAGGGTTTTCTTGAGGTTTTATCCTCTAAAGTACAGATCTAGCCCTGATTGTACTGGATTATGATATCATAATTATAATCCTTTGCTTTTTGTTGAAGCTTACGGACTGAGTTTCGAGTTTTCTTTCGTAGTTGTGTATGATCCATGCTGACTCCATAGTGTCCGATTGATTGTCCCTGAGAGTAGAACTTAGGGTAAACCTTTCCGTTTCCGTTGTGCTATGTTTGATATAGTAGTGTATTTTGCTAGGACCTAATCGTTGAGGAAAGTTCGAGCAGCAGGTACTTTCGTTCACCGTCCCCTGTACCATTATAATTGAGGCAAGTACTTTGATTGTGTTTGATGTACTTCGTGTGAATATGTGAAAAATGTGATTTTATGAAAAGTGGTAATTTTAGAAAATGTAGTTTGTGCCATGTGGTTACTGAGTATGTGTGAACCGAGTTAAAACCAGTGAGGGTCCTCTGGGATTCGATAGGCCGCGTTTCCTACGGATCACTCGGTGGGGTTATACAACCAGGGAGGGCCTGACGAAGACTTTCTGGGGTGTGTATCTCGCGTGAGGTACAGGGCCAGTACAACTCGGGATATTATTTTGAGATGATGATTATGGTCTGGTATTCCGGAATACATGATGGCAAAGTGATTTGGTTATTTATTCATTTGTTGAACATATTCATAAATCGTTGTACTTGCACCAGCTGTTTGCTGACCCCTTCTGGGGTGGATATACTGGTTGTGTATTCAGGTACAGGTCTTAGTGGCAAGCCAGTGCAGGAAGGGCATGAGGATGACGAGCAACACTGATATCATATGTTATTGTGAGTTGGTGGTCGTTTTGGCATGGTCAGAGTCGTGTTTTAGTTTTGGACTCGCACGGGTACTGTCATATATGATTTAAGGTGTTGATATTAGTTGTTGTTGATGTTGTTGGATCAGTTGTGAGTTATTATATTTGTTGTGATCCAACAGGACTATGTATAGGATTGTTCTGGTGATGCATGTCGTATTGAAATTGACATTTGTTTTAAGTGTGTGAATGTCTCTGTTTAGTTGCTGGTTAATGTGTTTTCTGTTGGTCTAAGCCTGGCAAGTTCTCCAAAAAGAATCTACGGCGGTATAATATCTCCATAAATCATGGGGGTGTTACACTAAGGTGTGGTAGCGCGCGCTAACATCTCAGGACAGAAGCCACTGGACTACCGGGTGACCCCGTTAGCACACGCTAACCCCAACTTTTAGCGCGCGCTAACCTGACGTTGTATATAAGGGGCAGCCAACCCCTGCACTTGTCATTTTACATCTTTTTCACTCATTTCAACGGGAGAGCTCGGGAGAGGGCGATTTGGGGCGATTTGAGGCGGTCCTTCTTCAACTATCATTATATTTGGTTGAATAACAAATTTTACACAACATCTAATCCATTCCAATCTTCCAAATGAAGGTAAATTCCTTAGAACCCTAGTTTTGTAAATTTTTGGGGATTTTCTTAGATTCGTCTGATTTATCTGTTTTGGTGCTTGAGATCTTTAAGAATATGATGCATCTAACCCTTATCCGTGTTTCCCCTGCGATTATATGGTTGGTTTTGCACCTTGTCCGGACGTGAGAGGGTTTGGGTGATCTTCAAACCTCTAAGTGATTATCCTTGTAGTTTCGTGAATCGTAGGAGGGTTTTGGGAGTTTCTTAGTGTGATTTGAGTATGGATTATTGATTATCGTATTTCTTAGGAATCGTTTAGGTGCCGGAAGTGCGTTCTTGGACCTACCGCACTTATACTCTTTTCCTTCTGATTCCCGATATCTCAAAGGCAAGTATATGTTTATGATTGTGCGTTCTCGACTTTGAAAGTAAGATATATGAATTGTATAATGGTTTATATCCACTCTGGGACAGGCCGAAAGGTCCTATGAGGGTTCTGTAGCCTCTGGTGCAGTTCCGTGGATATTTTTGGATTAACCACTCTGGGATGGACCGACGGGTCCTCTGAGGGTTCCGTGTCCTCTGGTGCGGTTCCGCGGTTAATCATGTATGTATTGATTATGATGCTATGAGATTTAGTTATTCCGGAATACTAGTCTTGAATCGATGAGATGATGATTACATTTACTTTATTATCGAGGAGTATTGTGTTTCATGTTCTATATACTTGTACTAGCTATTCGACGGCTAATCCCTTTATGGGGGAAATACCTTTCATGTATTTCAGGATCCAGGAGGGCGGATAGCCATGTACCGGGTTGGCATGAAGATGATGGGAAAGTGTGATGTTGTGTCTTATATCAGGTTATGTTTTGTATTTCCTCCATTCAGTGTTGTACTTGAATGGTTTTTGAATACTCAAGTACTGTTTTCGGTTTTCTTGATGTTTCGGCCTGTGTTGCCTTGGTATTGATTTGTGATGTGTTGTATTCGGATGTATAAGATATGGTTTTGAATACCATTTTCATTGTCTTCCATTTCATTGTACTTGGACCTTCTCGGTCAAAGTTCGTAGTTTTGCATGTAAATAGCCTTGTGGGTCCCATGGCAGGGCTTACGGTGCTGTACTATACCCTGAATAACTTGGGGGTGTTACAGATTGATTCATCAAATTTAGAAGTTGATGGTCTTGAGGGGGCTGGCTTCTGGCTTGGCATGGAGATTTGACGTTGAGTAGATTGTTTTCCTAGAACTTCTTCAGCTTGCTTCTCTTTTTTAATTGGGCTTGAAGTTACTTTTGTTTGAGCAGCTTGCATCTGTACATCTCCAACATCCACCAAGCTTTTCTTTATATGCTCTATTTGCTTCATATACTCCCCTAGTTTTTGTTTTGATTTTTCAAGATATTTTTAGTTTTTAGCCTCTCCTACATCCTTATTCCTATTTGCATCAACAATAGTTAGGGCCTTTTTCTTCGGTTGAGTAGATTGGGATGGGAGCTTTCTTTTGAGAGTGTTTTGAGGAGCTGCTACAACCATCTGCCCCTGAGTTTGTTCTTCCCTTGGCTTTGTGAGCTTAAGCCCTTCTCCCCCTTTTTGTTATCATCAAATTAAGAACTTTAGTACTTGAGGGGATTTAGGAGGAAGTGTTGGCCTGTATGAGTTGTTTTACAAGTGTTATCTGCTCTATTTGATTTTGCAACATAGTATCAAGGGTTTTCTCCCTTATAGTAACCCTTGATTGGAGCTCCTTGATATCTTTCTTTATAGCATATTCTTTTTTCAATCTTTTTACTAGGTTAAAAGTGGTTTAGAAAGGGAAATTCCTTTCAACCATAGTGTAGTATTTTTGTCCCTCTAGCTCCAATGTCATTTTAAGATCTGAAAATGACTTCTTGACTCCATCCAAAATCAGTAGTTTTAGTGAGTCCTTGTAGTATTTAGCAATGCTCACTTGGACTGGATTTTCAATTTGAGGCTCAGTCATGGCTTTCTTGTAGCTTTTCATAATTTCATCTTCAACATAAGCTATGCTCTCACAAAAGTTTGTCTCCATTCCTTAGTAGGAGCATCATCATCTTTAGATAAAAGGATCTTCAAGAGTGAAGTATGAAGTATCTTGGAGGTGTGCAATACCAGTCTTGTAGTTAAGAATTGATTCCTCAGTGTGAATATGACATAGCATCTTTTCAGCTTCTACATTGGAAGAGGATGCTAGCTGTTGGTATGCAAGATCAGGATGCTTGAATTGATCATCATCAACATTCATCTCTAACACATCTGATAGAGAGTCCTTAGATGGAGCAACAACACTTGAAAGGTTAGTGACTTGAACATTTATCTCAATTTCTCTCTTTTTTACTGTAGGAGTCTCACCCACCCTTACTGCTAATTCCTCTAATTTTGCATCACTAGAAGAAGTAGTGATCCTTTCATATTCACTCTCTCTTTTTTCCAGGCTGCAATCCTGCCTCTCACTCAAGTTTTCAATCAAAGGTACATCGGATATTCTTGGTGTATGATTGGCAATATAAATATGTCGATGGATGTAAGTTATACCTTAGAAATATGACTTGGAGGTACATCCATCAAAGAATAAATAACACCCATCAATGAGAAAAATAGAACATCCATCAAAGACATAGCTGGAGCATCCATCGATAGAGAAGTTTGAACATCCATCGATGTAGGAATATCCATTGATGGGATATACATTGATCTTGATGTAGATGGCTCTATAGCAGTTTCTATAGGGAAGTGCTGTATCCATTGAGGTAGCTGTTGGCCACTAAGTATACAGAATACAACTTGGAAAGTGTTTAACCAACAAGCTGTATGATTTTCAAATAGGACTGCGTAGCGGAAGTCTTGAAACAGTAAGTTGATGTTAATCAACTTGGTTTTCTCCTATTTGGTTAGTGCGTATAGAGTATGCAGTGTATACTTGTAAAACAAATCACAGTAATGAAAGCAGTAAATGCAGAAGGTAATTAACACAGTAATAAAAGTGGTTCGAGGTAAACCCCTCTACGTCCACTGGTCCTCCACACAGGAGTAAAACATTTATTATAAACACTGCGTACACAACTACGTGTCTATAATCAAACCTATCCTCTGTATCGTTCACACAGATTGATACAAGGACCGTCGCTTTCAACCGTTCACACAGATTGGTCAAATCTAACTCTTGACTTTTTTCTTCACACACAGTTCTAAAGCTTCGCCTTATTCGGCCCACACAGGTCGGAATAACTTCTTTAGTTCACACAGAACTAGGTTTTTACTCAAGGTAAAAAGTAAAGTAACCAGGTAAGAACAGCAGTTTGTCGATGAAGTTCTTGAGATGATGATGGTTGTTCGTGACTGACTGAGTATATTTCTTCTTCTCAGATGTGAATGATACTTGGAAGAAATATACTTTGCTCTTGTAAGCTTGATCTGATGATAATGAATATTTAGTCGATAGATCATTCGCATATTGCTTGTAAGCTTGTATGTGTTGGTTGATCTGATCTTCAAACTCTGGATATATATATAGCCTCTGAATAGATCCGTTGGGAAAAAGTCCGTTCCAACGGGATGATTTATTTGAATAAAACACGATCCGGTTTTTGCTCCTTGATTGAAGATTTGTGTCGGCTAGTATTTAAATACTTTATCCCTTCAATATTTAAATACTTGTTTTCAAACGGGACTTGACTTTTAGTGAATAAAGCAAATTCCGTTTCAACGGTCTTCAGTCATGTTTGGATAAGTATTGAAGATCTCAATACTTACAGCCTGTACGTTGTATCCGACATAATGCTGTAGGCTATGTTCTGTAGGCTATCTTAGACCGATACTGTATGGAAGAATGTTGTATGTTTATTTCGGGACAGCTTCCATACTTAGCGTCATATTGACATATGATTTTCTTGATGTAAGATGGCTCTTTATACTTTCGCTGTATGTTGGCACTTTGAGAAGACTTCGATACAGGATTGTTTACTCCAACAACTTCGATCGTCTTCGAGACAGCTGCTTGCTATATGTTGGCACTTTATCAAAACTTCGATACATGATTGTTTATCCCATCAATTTCCCCCTTTTTGATAATTGCCAAGTATCTTGATGATGCCAAAAACTTGATGCCAAAACCTTTGAAACATCTTTGTTTCGATCTTCTGTCTAATGTTTTGGCCTTTAGCAAATTAAAGCAATGTGAACTGCTCGCAGGCAAGTTCTAAAATGGTAGAATCTAACAGCAGGGTGTTTTTACAACTTAAACTTATGATTGACGCGCAGGCACAATCTTACAGTGTAATCTAGTTGAATACAACTTAACCTATGAAGTGTTCGCAGACAAGTTCTTACAAATTATATAATATAAGTTTCATACTTGTTTATTGAAGAAAATAAACTCACTTCGTAATCACACAGTAACACAGTAGATTACGAGTTGTAATCTTTCAAGACAAAAATATTTTACTGATATTTGAGCAAGGATAACAAGTTTGGGCAAAAGTGAAGGTACAAAATTTTTGTTGTTCCAAAAATAAAATACAGGAAGGATCATACAAGCTAACTCCTATAGTCAGCATGTCTCGAAGGACTTCTTGGATCATTCTTGGTTCCCTTCCACCAGTTTTGCAAGGCATCCCTATTTTGATTTAAGTAGATGGCTTGTCCTTCATAAGATTTATCGAACACAAGGATCCAATCTTCCGAATGGGTAACCAGATCTCATTTCCTATGTTTGGATTTTAACTGCATCTGTAGGGGGAGCGTTCCTTCATCCAGCCTCTTCTTGAATTCCTCGGCAGCTTCCTTCAGCATTTTACAGCTGTTGAATATGAAGGATTCCCTGATAAGAACTACAAAGTATCTTAGCAGTTCGTTTTTCCTCCAATCCTTTATCTCATCTGCTGTAGGCTGTCGGTTGGTCGGGAGATTTATTGCTGATGGTTTCTGTAGAAGGTTTTTCCATGGAATGTTAGGATCGTGGAATTCAGGGCGAGCACCCTGTATCCTAACAGTGTGAGCAGGAGATGACAATCGGATAATTGCAGCAGTAATGTTGTCTTCTATTGCAGCTTCAAGCTCCTTTTCATGCTCAAGTCTCAATCTCTTTTCATCTTCTCTAGCCTCTTCCCCCTTTTTGGCTTCATCAAGGTACGAGAGTTTTTCATCTAAGCGCTCCAGGATTTTTATAGCATTATCCTGTTTGGTCTCGAAGCTTGAGAATTTTTTAACAAGGGAGTTAAGCACCTGCGACATATCTTGTATCTTTTTATCATGTCCTAGGAGGTGGGAGCCGGTTTCAACAAGGGCTGATGCAGTTTTGGCCTCAGAAATGCGAAGCTTGGCTTGTTCCTCCAAGAGGATCTGCTCCTGGCGCTTTGGAGTTGGTTGAGAGCTTGCCTTAAGACGGTGGGCACAATGCGGAAGGCTTCTTCCACTTAGGAAATTTCTCTTCTTACGTCCGTCATTTCATCAATGGCAGTCTCATGCAACCAATTAATCTCATTTTCAACAGTATGCAGTGCATTCACAGCATCCTGTATAAAGACAGTTTGGTGACCGAGAGCATGGAGTTGCTCATGTCTGGCTGGAGAGCTAGGCTTTTCTTCTTCAGCTCTATTGAGATGTCTGACGACCACGTGATTTTGCGGTCGTTGTGGTTCATCCTCGGGTAAGAAACCTTCATCGGATTCCACATTAATGGGTGAAGGTGCAGGGGCAGCAGGGGCTGTCTCAGCTTGCGGCTATTCGGACTGATCCGCGACAGGGGTAACTGTTTCTTCCTATTCCGAAATGGTTTCTGTAGACATGTGTACAGGAGGGACTGATTCCTCCTGTTGTCCCTCAGCTTCCGCCTGCTGCGGCAGAGGGACTGATTCCTCTTGCGGGATGGCGCGGGCTTGGTCATCGGCGGCAGCCTCGGATGCCTGTTGTGAGACTGTTTGTTCCTCCGCGACATGAGGGACTGATTCCTCGCTGTCTTGAATAGTTTCTTACTGTTTGGAATGGGACTAGTGGTGACTTGATGTCCCTTATCCTTGATGATGTTGTGTCCTTGAAAATTCATGTTCTCTCGCTTCTTCACGGCTCATCCTCATACCAGCCTGGAAGGCGTCGTCGTCGTGGTCAGTTTTTGGACTTATAGGAATTGTTTCTTCGGATAGAGATGACCCTTTCTTATGAGCATCAGCTTTGTCCATTAGATGGCTCGAAATCAGGTCCTTGCAGCAAAGGTTGTCCAATTGGATCAGGACTTCAACATCCTGAGAGTCTATCACCTCCAGAACGAACCTTTCTTCTTCACTCCAATTGCTCCAATTGTACAAAATTACGTACGGAGCAAGCCTATATGATTTCCATTGAACAAAACGGTCGTATGCCTGTTCAATATGCACATATAACAAAGTTTTGTTAATGATGGAGTCCGAAAAGGGTCTGCGCTCAGCACATGGCTCCGCTGTAGGCAAGGGTTCCACTACAGGTGTGGGATCCTGTATTGGAGAGGGATCCCGTACACGGGATGGGGCTATTGGCTCCAAAGTGGCAGCCGACTCGCCAGAGTCTTTTAAGTTGGCAAATAATTATGCATTCGCCGCTGCCGCCAATGGCTCGGGATCTACTGTCTCGGGGGATTGTTTCAGTGGGTTGGGCCGTCGAAGGAGCATCTACTGAGATTGTTGTAATCTCTGTAGTCTTAACCTTTGTTAGCCTCCTTAGCTTCCTTTTCGGCTTCTCACTACCAATGGGAGTTTTGCGGAGAGATCTCTTCCTTTTCGTTGAAGTCTCCTCGCTCCCGGACTTCGGAGTCATGTCCCTTGGATCAGCAGAAAGGGGCATAGTTCGAACAAATGGCCTGTTCGCAATCAGATGATCCTTGTTGAAGACGGAGGGCCTGGATCCTCCAATATATTTTCGTGAATTTATTTTCTTCACTTCATTTGCTTGCTGAACACCACACTTGGTCAGAATATTATTAAGAATTAGACCAAAAGACTTCTTCTCGCAGGACATGATGGCAACCATCATTCGAAATCTCAGGTTGGTGCACATCTCGAAAGCACCTATTCTGTTTTCAATCACACGACAACAGAAATCGTGTAAGTAAACAAATGGAAGACAAAAGCATTTCTTGTGGCATGAAGCATGGACATTCTCGTTCGATGCTGAACCACTGAATAGACCCCAATACTTGGTGAGAACTTCTTGAGACCCAAAAGTTTCAAGCTCCTCCATAGATAGGCCACCAGCAGGCAGCCTATACAGGTTTTGCAACAACTCTTAGTCCACGCGGATCTCCACTCCGCGGACGGTGGTAGAAATGTCAGCGACACTTCCTCCCTGTGCAAGGGAGATGAAACGAACAAATGCGTTGAGGTAAAATTCCGCAACCATTTGCGTATCATAGCGCTCAGGGTTGTGACTTCCAAGGCGATAGAGGCCTTGTTGACGAATCCTCAAAACGATGATCTCCATGGATTCGACATCGTCTCCTTCAGCGAGAACACGCTCAACAACCACAGATCTGGCAAAGATCCTTCCGTCAATGATGGTGGCGGTCTTCTTTAGAGATGGAGAGGAAGTCTATGATGATGCCATAGTAGTTTCTTGAAGAAAAGTAAGTGAGATTAAAAAAATCGCAGTAAAATTGCAGTGAAATGTAGGCTGTTTGCTCAAAGACTCGTTTAATTTGCAGAAAGCGTAAAGAGTCAAAAGAGGCAGAAACAGTCCTTTTATAGTGGGCGGTGGGAAGATTTAGGATTTCCAGATAGTGAACGGTCAGATTTAAGGGATGGGAACCGTCGTTTAAAATGAACGAACAGGGTGGACTGAGTGTAATGGGTACATCTTATCCATTCGATTTTGAAATGAGAGCGGGTCCCACATCTGACGTATCGTCTTCCCTTATTGCCCGAAATGGTGGTGCGAAATTATAAAATAATTTGAAAAATCATGGCGTTTGAGATAAAATAGTCCAGATGTCGTGCAAAGCATTTAATGCCAAAGACGTTTGATTTTCAACAGGGCACGTGGACTCAAATATGTTTTGAAATAGATAAAATATTAGAATATAATATTAATTGAATTCCATAGTATATGCTGTATCCGTGTACATACAGCGTTCCCCCTTAAAAGATACATACGAGATTCAATTCCATACAGCAATTTAAGGATTACTGTTGTATTCATGGGTCATACTGTATTCCCCCTTAATTATTGCACACGTCAGCTATAGGATAATTCATGTCTCTTTATTCCTATAGTGCTGTTCGGAATGTCTGAGTGTACATATAATTAACGGTGGATACTGTATTCATGGATCTTACAGCATTCCCCCTCAATTGTTGAGTAAAAACATTAAAAACTTACAGGGAGTCACGTTGTAGCAAACCCAATTCTTGTCGAAGCATACAGAATCTTGCTGTGCCGAGAGGCTTGGTAAAGATATCGGCTAACTGGATATCTGTATGAACTTTCTCGAGCCGAACATCCTTGCTCTCAACATGATTCCTAATGAAGTGATGCTTCATATGGATATGCTTAGTACGCGAGTGCAATACAGGGTTGTGCGTTATTGCAATTGCACTCGTACTGTCGCACATGATGGGTGTTTCTTTAGCTTCAATTCCATAATCTGACAGTTGTTGTTGCATCCAAAGGATCTGCATACAGCAACTACCAGCAGCATTGTATTCTGATTCTGCTGTGGAAAGCAAGTTTGCCAATTGCTTCTTACTGAACCAAGATACAAGTCTAGGTCCAAGAAAGTGACAAGTACCGCTTGTACTATTCCTATCTCGCTTGTAGCCTTCGAGATCCAAGTCGCTATAGCCAACCAAATCGAATCTGCCTTCTTTAGGATACCACAGTCCTACATCGACTGTTCCTTTGACGTATTTCAGGATTCGTTTGGCTGTTGTGAAGTGTGATTCTTTAGGTGCTACTTGATATCGCGCACACACTCCTACAGGAAACTGGATATCGGGCCTGCTAGCCGTTAGGTATAGGAGTGAGCCAATTAGCTTCCTGTAGAGTGATTGATCAACCGGCTTTACAGCTTCGTCAGCACTAATTTGCACGGAAGTGCTCATGGGGGTTGACGATGATTTGGAGTTATTCATCCCAAATTTGTTGATAATCTCCTTGATGTATTTTTCCTGGTTGATGAATATCCCTGTAGGCAACTGCTTTACCTGCAATCCTAGGAAATAACTAAGTTCTCCCATCATACTCATTTCAAATTTACTTTGCATGATATTAGAGAACCTTTGACATAAAGCAAGGTTAGTTGAACCAAATATAATATCGTCTACATATATCTGAACCATCAGGAGGTCATCACCTTCCTGAATTTTAAATAAGGTCTTGTCCACAGCACCTTTCTCGAATCCATTATCGGTTAGATACAGGGACAGGGTCTCATACCACACTCTAGGTGCTTGCTTGAGTCCATAAAGCGCTTTCTTTAGCCTGTATACAAGGTCTCCACCTTCTGTGTTGACAAACTCTGGTGGTTGTTCAACATAGACTTCTTTGGCAAGTTCTCCATTCAGGAATGTGATCTTGACGTCCATTTGATAAACAATAAAGCTCTTGTGGGCGGCAAAGGCTAAAAATATCCTAATGGCTTCTAGTCTGGCAACAGGGGCAAAAGTTTCGTAGTAGTCTATGCCTTCTTCCTGTCTGTAGAATTGTGCGACTAGACGGGATTTGTTTCTGATAATGAGTCCATTTCTATCCTTCTTGTTTCTAAATACCCATTTTGTTCCAATTACGGATTGATGCGTTGGTCTGGGTACAAGATACCATACATTGTTTCTTTCGAAACCATTAAGATCTTCTTTCATAGATGTAATCCAATGAGAATTGTCTAGAGCTTCTTTGGTGGAAACAGATTCTGATTGAGCTAAGAATACAGCGATATTGCACATGTTAAGTCTTCTAAGTTCAGATACAGACTTCCATACAGGGAATGGAGATATCTCAGTCTCGAGTTCTTCTTGCGCACATAGTACATTTCCTTGTGTACTTTGTATTCTCCTACGAGTAGATACACCAGCATCAATATTTCCTATGATCAACTCCTGTGGGTGATCTCTCAACCATCTTCTGTCAGGTTCTAATTCGGCGTCCCGTACTGTATCTTGAGTTGTTGTAGTTTCAGCTTCAACTTGTACAGCATCGGCTTCATCTACTTCTGTTCTTACAGCTGCGGGGTTGATTTCTAAGTCATCGACAGGATCTATAGGAGTTGTAGGGTTATCAATGGTCAGTTGTTGGATATCCTGAGTGAGATACTCTACTCCTGTAGGATCATGATGAGGTTCGTCGAACACTACATGTACTGATTCCTCAATTGTCAGCTTCCTTTTATTAAAGATCCTATAAGCTTTGATGATAAAGGAATATCCAACAAATATTCCTTCATCCGATTTCTCATCGAAGGTTCTAAGTTGATCCTTCCCATTGTTCAAAACATAACACCTACATCCAAATATGTGAAAGTACGAAACTAATGGAGTTTTGTTGTTCCATACCTCGTATGCTGTTTTGTTGTGGTGTTTGTTAATGATACAGCGGTTTTGTGTGTAGCATGTTGTATTGGTGGCTTCACCCCAGAAGCGCTGCGGCAATCATGTTCCCTGTTGCTTCTTTGAGCGTCCTATTCTTTCGCCCGGCAATGCCGTTTTGTTGAGGTGTGCGGGTAGCTGAGTATTCATGCTGTATCCCATTTTCCGAACAGTATTGCTCTATAAAGCGGTTAGTAAATTCAGTACCTCTGTCGGAACGAATGGACACGATACTCAACCCTTTCTCATTTTGAAGCTTTTTCAGGTGCTCGGGCAACTTTGATGTTGTTTCCTTCTTCTTGCTTAGGAAGATTGTCCAAGCATACCTGGAATAGTCATAAACAATAACGAGACAGTATTTCTTACCTCCCAAACTTACTGGGTCTACAGGACCGTAGAGATCCATGTGTAGCATTTCTAGAATTCTGTGAGTGGAAAGGTAGGATTTTCTTTTCAGGGTGGTTTTGATTTGCTTGCCTTTCTGATAGGGTCCACAGACGCTGTCTTTTTGGAATGACACATTGGGCAATCCTCTAACCATTCCCTGTCTGGAGAGCTTGTTGATCATCTTGAAGTTGACGTGAGACAACCTCTTGTACCATAACCAGCTTAGATCTGCAGTGCCTTTGGCAACAAAACAAGGAATTGTGGAGCTCGTAGGCATCCAGTCAGCAATATACAGTGATCTATATAGAATTTCACCGAGAACTATTTGTCACAGAACTGGCTAATACTAAGTAGATGGTACTGTAAGCCTTCAACATAAGCTACATCGGTGACTTTGAATTTTCCCACAAGCAGGGTTCCCTTCCCTCTTGTTCTTTCTTTTGATTTATCACCGAAGTGCACTTTTGGACCGCGACCTTCTACGAAATCTGACAGATTGCTTTTGTCTCCTGTCATGTGCCGAGAACATCCACTGTCGAAGTACCAGATGTCCTTCTCTAAGATGTCCTGTAGGCAAAGGAATTAAGTAGATTTAGGTCCCCTTTGAATGTTGGGTCCATGGGGGTTAGTGCCTTTAGGTACCCAGATTTTCATGACAGCAATGGGTTTACTGTAGGTTACTTTAGGTACATTCTTGCGGTATCTACGTGGGGCAGGTACGTAGTCACTGTAATCATGATAATCATTATGCATGACAAATTCAGGGTTATTATTACTAATCCAGTACGAATGCCGTCTTGGAGGTGAAGCCATTTTCTTCGGCCTAACAGCTTGCCTTCTAGGTCTACAGTTGGATTCCCAAAGTTGTTGCTGATATTGTGTGGCGACCTGCTTTCGTGATGGATAACGAGGCTCCTGTATCCAATATCTAGGCGCGCTGTACTATTGGAAGTACTGCTGTGCGGGCCTTTGATATTTAGGTACAACCTTCTTTCTGAATGGCTGCTGGCGCTTTTGATATGCTCGGGAGCATCTTTGTTGAATTCTGGCCGTCTGGTCTAAATGGTGAGGATTCCATTTATGCGGAATATGGTGTGGTGGCGGAATGGCGGCCTTTCTTTGTTCAGCGGTGCAACAGGTGCCTTCACAGGACTCGGGATTTCTTCTGATACAGGAATGGGTTCCACACCCCTGACGAACACAGTACTAGTTTTCCCTTTATTGGAACATGAGCTGTATCCTAAGCCACTTTTATAATGAGCATGTTGCCCGGTGCTTAGAATTTCTTCTATCTTTTTAGATGATTTCTCGAAAGATTTCAAGATGGTCTCAAGTTCTCCTTCTCGTTTTTCGAGAGTTTTTATTTTGTTTGGGAGCAGAACAAAATCATTTGTCTTGCTTTCACTGTGAGATTTAGCCTCATTTAGTTCGTGAGCAAGTTGATGATTGCTCTCCATGAGTTTTTCGTGATCGACTTTGCTGTTTTCACAATCAACAAACATATTTTTGTAATTTACTTTTAGCAAGTCATTTTCTTCCGTCAGCTCTAGGTTAGAAATTTGGAGTTGTATGTTTTCATTTTTCAATGTCTCATGGGCCTTTTGAATGTTTTTGAATTCATTCATCATGTTTTCAAAGGTATGAGATGCATTTGCAGGAGTAATTGAGGGTGAGCTTACCTCATCATCGCTATCTTCATCTTCCGGTATGTCTTTGGCCATGAAGCACATATATGCTTTATCTTTGAATTCATCATCTGAATGAGTCACTGTCAGTGACTGCCTGTAGACATTCTTCGGACTTTGTTGGTGCGGGGGAGGCTTCTGATTCGCCAATCAGGGCCTTGATCTTGTTTTTTCAAGCACGTCTTCTTTCATCTTTTTCCTGTTGCTCGGCTTCCGTCAACCTTTGAACTTTAGGATGAGGACATTTATTTGAATAATGTCTTGGTTTCCTGCAATTATAACACGAGTTAGCATCACCAAAGGAAGATTCGGTACTTACCTTGTGAACAGGCTTGGGCCTGTATGGAGTCTTTCCCGACTGCTTGATGAACTTCTTGAACTTATGCATGAGGAGCGCCATTTCATCTTGTGACAGGATGTCGTCGTCGCTGTCAGCATTCTTGTGGGTAGGCTTTGATAAGCTGGGCATGCTATATCTTCTGTTGGATACAGCGGCTAGTGATGTAGTCCTTGCAGGTGATTCTTCAGCTTTCTCTCTTCTCTCAATATCATACTCAAAAGCTTTGAGGTCAGAGAAGAGACCAAAAGTAGATATTTCATTAAGATTACACGACACACGCATAGCTGTGGTCTTAATGTCCCATCGGGAAGGGAGAGATCTGAAAATTTTTAGATTCTTCTCCTTTTGGGTATAAATCTTGCCCAACGCTTCAAGTTCACCGACAATGCCAGTGAATCTGAGGTCAAGTTCCTCAAGAGTTTCAGTTGGTTTCATTTCAAAAGATTCGAATTGCTGAGTTAGTTTTGAAATTTTGTTTTCTTTTGAGAGCTCAGTACCCTTGCAAATCATCTTGAGTTTTTCCCAAATTTCTTTGGCTGTCTTACAGCTCTTTACCTTCGAGAACGTGCCTTTGTCTAGAGTGAAAAATAGGGCGTTCTTAGCGAAATTGTCAAGGTTGGCGCGTTTTCGATCATCTGTGGTCCATTGTTCGCGCTATTTCTCGAGCATCTCGACATGAGATTGGCCTTCAATCCTTGCGGCCGTATTTACCTTCATGATTTTTATGGGACCTTCTTGGATGACATAAAACATCTCTTCATGCATGGCAGCAAGATGAGCTTCCATCCTGATTCTCCAGTCATCAAATTCGTTAATAGAAAACATTGGTACCTTGTTAATCAGTGAGGTATCCATATCTAAGAATAGGAAAGATAACGAAGTTTTCAAAAATAAAGTGATTTTAACACTACTCCATAAATGGCCTTCGGTAACCACATAATTGTGTTACCTTAGACCCAATTTTCTGTTGCCACAGACCCAAAATGGGCAAAGGTAACATTTCAGCTAAGTTGCTCTGTGAGCAGTAACCTTTGGACTCAAAGGCAACATGTGGATCATCCTAAGCTAACATAGGATTATTTGTTACCTAAGGACCCTACAGCAACATCCTAAGGACTCTACTGCAACATCATATTCGTGTTGCAATAGACTTTATAATTTTGTAAAATATATAGCCAATTTAGTGGATTCCATATGTGGGGCCCATTTCGTGGGTCCCACAGGCCGGGCCCACCGGTGGGACCCACTTACTAGGGTCCGTTGGTGGAGCCCTTATGTGGGACCCACTTTTCTTGGGCCTGTTAGTGGGGTCTACTTTGTGGGGCCCACGGGTGGGGCCACAAATGTGCAACAATTTTTAGTCTATTGCAACACCTATATTACCAATAGCAACACATTAGGTGTTACAGGTGTTACCAATGAAAGACATTTGCAACATATATATATATATATATATATATATAGTACCTAAGATAACAACTCCATTTTAACAAAATAAAAATGTAAATTTTATATTTAGCATTTCCCATTAAAAAATCCAACAAACCAATTAAGAGAAACCAACTACATCATCCAACTACATAATCCCATCATAAAAAAACAACTATATCTAATCACAAAACCAACCAACTACATCACCAAATACATATATACAAGTACTAGAAGAAAATAACTTGGTCATTTTTAACCAATTACATCATTGGATGTCTAAGACTGATATACAAATAGACTCTAAGAAACTATTATGCGGAACATTTATTTAATTAGCCAAGGATTAGCCAATTTGCCTGAGTTGGTGTCCATTCACAAACTTCACCTTCTTTGAACGAGAGAGCTGCAGAATGAAACAAGAAAGAAGAGCCAATAATCAGTGATGGTTACTAAGCTTCCAAATATATTGTGTTGAATAAACTCGTGTTTTACATGTTCACAGGTTGTGACTCCTGCCATCTTTTCTCAAGCCATAACACACTTGTTGATCAGTAACAACATGCTAAGGTTTCATTCTGATAGCACGCTAAGAAACACAAATAAGTGTGGAAGTTACTACATTTTAGTGCACCATAGAAACTGGAAACATAACGAAATGTACCTGCATAAACTATAAATTTGGTCGGATTTTCTTGCATACATCGGCTTCTTTGCCCCGAGAAATTTAACCTCTTCCTTATCACTGTTGACATCACGTGGGGAAGTCGGTGAAAGCAACATGTTGGAAGCCACTATTGTTTTTTTGGCCATTCTCGGTTCCTTCCATTCAACAGTCTTTCTCAAAAAAGTAACCGAGGAAATAGAACCTTTAGGTATACATAATCCATTTGCCTCCCAAGTGAAAGGGTATCCCAAGTAACTGACATGAAATCAAACATGGGTTATGTGTCACAAATCTACGGACAGCAATGCATTCAGCATGCATCAACATAAATGCAAGTCGATGTATAATTAACCTGAAAGTTGAAACGTTATGTGTTCCATGAGTATGCTTACCTGGATTGCATAGAAGCACTAGGGAAAGCCATCATTGTTCAACAAATTGCGCCCACTTCCAATGTCACCCGATCCATGAGGTCCCTTCAGTGACTGATATCAGGACATTTCCAATGATAACCATCATTTGACAATTTAATTGTCAATAAATTTTTAATCATGCACTGAGTAATTTCATTTTCCTGACTATTCAAAGATACTTAAAAGTCTGAAATATAGTTGAAATTCCACAAAAAACATAAACTATTCTCGAGCAAACATGCATCCATAAGTCCATCAACACAAAGCCTTTGAATGATCCTACAGAACAAAACATGAAAATAGCATCCCCCTTCATACATTTTCTCATATGCTTCAGTATCATTTTCCTCAATAATCAAAGAGATGACAAAACTGTACTATAGTTGGGCTCCAAAAACCATAACTATTATCCAGTGAATTATTACTGCATAAGCCAACAAAATAAACTCATACCCTTCAAATTATCTTCCATCTAGAAGCTATAATTGAATAACTACCCCCTCCCCCACCCAACCAAATCCAGTAATGGAACAGACTCAGTGCAGAAGAGATGACAAACAAGCCAATTGGCATCTGACAGTATTCACTTTGATCCACTGAAACAGTGTCTAATGTGTAATCTGAATCTGACAATGGGAGTGTTTGCAAACATGTATGCTTTTGAATGAAGTGATTTACTGTTGTTGAGAATCAAAAGTTGGTAGTGTTCCAAATACAAGCTGAAAATTGATTAAGTGAGTGTTTGGTCGACAAGTTGTACAAGTGCTTCATTTGTGTAAAAACCAAACCAGAAGCAAAATAAAAAAATTAAAGCATCCCTACCCCCTACATTATAATTCTCATCAAAAGAACCCGATTAAGCTACTATTATCGTCAAATAAAGCAGAAACCCAGAGAAAATATATTGTGTTGAATATAATAATGTAACTTCAAATATATGTATAGAATTCTGAAATGAGAGAACAGATTGTATATGCACACTTTGAAATTAGGAGGCTCTGAAATCTGATCTGATTTGAAATTCTCAACTACGTGCTCCACACTTTTAACAACGTCGTAATATGATTTTGCATAATCTGCACCATAACAAACAAATGAATGTAAAACCATAATCAATATGATCAATGTTCCACTTTAAAAGGAGACCGACAATCTCATGAGGAAAATTATATATCCCCCAATTAACATGAGGATCAACGTTGTATATAAAGCCGGAGACTTTATCATATAAACGAATACAATAGAGCAAAATGCGAGAGAGAGTGTATCAATATCATTATTAGAAAGAAAGAAAAATTCTTATAGGTTATGAAATGATAGTAAGTAAGGGGTATATGGTGATAAGGTTCGGTTTTATCAGGGGCAATTTGTCCAATAAAGACATAAACTTGACATTTTAAATAGAGCAGGAGACTTCACCATATAAACGAACATAGCAGAGCATAAAGAAAGAGAGAGTATATCAATATCATTATTTTAAACAAAGAAAAAAATTCATAGATTATGGACAGATAGTAAATTGTAAAGTTTAACGGCCATAATGGAAAATTGATAAAATTAGATTTTCGTGTTTGAGCTTTCGAGTTGTCCAGAAAATACATGAACTTCGAGTTTAATCGTTATAAGAACTCACCCCTCTTATTATCTCTCTATATTTGGCTTTTGGCATACGTTTTAAGTAATGTGGGAGACTAGATGATATAAATTGAATATGACGATGTAACAAAATCAATATTAGAAAGAAAGCAAAGCCGGGAAGATTGTGGAA
Source organism: Orobanche coerulescens (assembly GCA_033398695.1). NCBI lineage: Eukaryota > Viridiplantae > Streptophyta > Magnoliopsida > Lamiales > Orobanchaceae > Orobanche > Orobanche coerulescens. Next base: position 46,236,190 of record CM065806.1, on the reverse strand, counting down.
CTTGAATGATAGCAATAAATAAATCGATCAGGACTCCGAAAAAGCGACTCACCACGTAACCCCGTTACATTCAAAGCTCACCTCGCTCCCGTTTTCGCGATGCCTTCATTAGTAAAGGTGAAACTTTTACAGCAAATCTGAATTTAAGTATTGCTATAGAGCATTGAATGAATCTAAATTGCTATAGAGCATTGAATGAATCTAATTAGAAGAATCCCGGAGCAGTAGTAAAAGAACACTAAAAACAGAAGCAGCCCGGCAAAGTACAAGAGTTGAATATATAAATTTATACCAATACTTCACAAACAATGCAAAAATCCATCTCTTTAATATTGGCAGATGCTTGTCTTCCAGCAATAATACCATAAAGATGCAGAAAACGTTTCTCCATTTATCTATCTCCCTTTCAGGTATTATCTAGTATCAAGAGATAATACTAAGAGCCCTACATATGATCAAGTACTGAAAAATAAGAACACAGACAGGGAACCATAGTCCATAATTCGATCCTTCAAATCGTTCTAATGATCAGGACTTTGCAGAATCTTATGTCCAAATAAGCCATATGTACATTTAACAGTACAAAATGGTAATGACCAAGCCAAAGTTGGTAATAATTGGTATGATTTCTGCTCCATGAATTAATCTCACAAAAGATTGATAGAAACAAGTTTGCTACATTTTTACTGAGCTATGTAATTAAAGCTCCGTAATCAGATTCTAACAATTTCTCTACATTAATTAACACTATATATAATCAGATTTATATCCCTTTCTTGATAGATTTACGATTTTCAAAGGAGAAATAAAAAGTTTGCTCAAATTTCGCCCCTTATATCGAATGAAGTTCGAAAATTAGAATGAAGTTGGTACCTATTTTCACCGTGAAGGAGTTTCTGATTGGGCTTGGTTGGAGAGCGCCGGTGCACGGAGGGGCCACAGAGATACGCCGTTGGAGGGCAGGTGCGTGGTGGTGGTGGTGAGCGTTGGTGGTGGTGAACGCTGGTGATGGTGAGAGGTGAGCAGGTGCGCGGTGTCGGAGGGTAGGTGCGCGGCAGCGCGGTGGTGGTGAACGCAGCGTGGTGGTGGGTAGATGGTGCGGCGCAGCGTGAGTTGCAGTTTGTGAATGGGAAATGAGGTTATAAAATTAGGGTTTTAGTTTTATTATTTTATGGTATTAATTAATATATAAAAAAATCAATTAATATTTTATTTGACGGGTATTCTGTATATTTGTTGAAATACCGAATTTTCGGTATACCGATAATGTTATGGTATTCATTATATACTGATAATATCTGAATTTTTTGAAAAACACTATCCGAATCTGAAAAAACGGATATTCGAATTTTTGATATCCAAAATTTCGGATATCTGATTTTTCGGATAATTTCGGATCAGATTTTGGATTTTTGGATCGGATATCGGGTATCGGATATTTTTTAACACCCCTAGTGGAAAGTGTGTTTTAGAGAGAAAGTGAGTTGGGTGAGTTTGTGTTTTTTGAGAAAGTGTGTTGAGTGAGTATTGACTACTATGAGTGTATTGACCCGCTAAAATTGAAAATAATTTATTTGGCCCGCCTAAAATATTCTCTCCTATTTCTTTTAGTGTTTTTTTAAATAGCAACGGCCACACCAAATTTTTTGTTAGCGTAGATATTCAATTTAGTCTATGGTAAAATTAATTTATATCAATAATAACGTTAGAAAGATGTGTAGCCTTAAATCAAATTTGAGCAATTTTAAGGCATCTAAGGCTACACTTTACTTGTAACATCAAAAAAATATTGTTGAAAGTCATATATGGTGTAGTGCTTCTTCAATTTCCGGTCTCAAGACATACACTTTGCTATTGTAAAAATTTTTGATAAAGAAATAAATTTTCACACTTTTTATTTCAGTAATTATCAAATTAGCGAAGTCTTTGTATCTTTAAATTTCTAACTAGCTCCTACTTTTTTGTTTGGTATCATTTACTGAAGTCTATGTGAGTTTTTTACTTCAGTAAATTGAAAAGCGAAGTTATTGTTTGTTTTTACTTTGCTAATATACATTACCGAAGTCTTTGATGTTTATTCTACTAGTGCATTTATAAAGTTAACTCTTCAATTAATATTAATAATCCTTTCAATTTTATGCAATATATTTTTATTTTCATTTTCAATTTGCTATTTTAATTATTTTGTAATTATTCATAGTTATTACAAGCTTTGATTTTTTTAATAATTTTTTTAATTATTTAAATCAAAATTTATTAATTTTTAAATACTACTTTATTTTAAAACCTTTTCAATTTAAATTTAATAAAAATATTTTATTATTTATAAAATATATATAAAATTCATTATTTGATAGAATAATTTTTTTATAAAAATAGATTCAATGTTTTATTAAAATTAATTATTTTTAAAGTTAAAAAATTATTAAATAATTAATTTTATATAAAATTCAAAATTTTGTTTATTAGTACTCTAAGGTAACACATCTCATGGTGTTAGTGAGAGTTACACCTTTTATGGCTAGAGTAACATATATTTCAGGATTTGGTAACACCATAACCCGAGCGTTGTGGTAGGTCCAAAATTTCATAGCTATGGTAACATCCAAGAAGGTAACACCCCCCCCCCCCCCCTAAGTGTTGTAGAAAGCCATCTATGGCGTAGTGTAAGGATCTGATTCGGTTAAAAATACGACTGATTCTTATTAGAATCAACCGCTCCGATACCACTTGTTGGCCACTAAGTATATAGAATACAGCTTGGAAAGTGTTTAAGCAGCAAGCTGTACGATTTTCAAACAGGAGTGCGTAGCGGAAGTCTTGAAACAATAAGTTGTTGTTAATACAGTAACTTGGTTTTCTCCTGTTTGCTTGGTGCGTACAGGGTATGCAGTGTATACTTGTAAAACAAATCACAATAATGAAAGCAGTAAATGCAGAAGGTAATTAACACAGTAATTAAAGTTGTTCGAGGTAAACCCCTCTGCGTCCACTGGTCCTCCACACAGGAGTAAAACGTTTTATTATAAACATTGCATACACAACTACGTGTCTATAATCAAACCTATCCTCTGTATCGTTCACACAGATTGATACAAGGACCGTCGCTTTCAACCGTTCACACAGATTGGTCAAAGCTAACTCTTGACTTGCTTCTTGACACACAATTCCAAAGCTTCGTCTTATTCGTCCCACACAGGTCGGAATAACTTTTTTAGTTCACACAGAACTAGGTTTTTACTCAAGGTAAAAAGTAAAGTAACCAGGTAAGAACAGTAGTTTGTCGATGAAGTTCTTGAGCTGATGATGACTGTTCTTGATTGACTGAGTATATTTCTTCTTCTCAGATGTGAATGATACTTGGAAGAAATATACTTTGCTCTTGTAAGCTTGAGCTGATGATAATGAATATTCAGTCGATAGATCATTCGCGTATTGCTTGTAAGCTTGTATGTGTTGGTTGATCTGATCTTCAAACTCTGGGATATATATAGCCTCTGAATAGATACGTTGGGAATAGATCCGTTGAGCAAAATTCCGTTCCAATGGGATGATTTATTTGAATAAAACACGATCCGGTTTTTGCTCCTTGATTAAAGATCTGTGTCGGCTAGCATTTAAATACATTATCCCTTCAGTATTCAAATACTTGTTTTCAAACGGGACTTAACTTTTAGTGAATAAAGCAGATTCTGTTTCAACGGTCTTCAGTCCTGTTTGGATAAGTATTGAATATCTCAATACTTACAGCCTGTATGCTGTATCCGACATAATGCTGTAGGCTATGTGCTGTAGGCTATCTTAGACCGATACTGTATGGAAGAATGACGTATTTTTATTTCGGGACAGCTTCCATACTTAGCGTCATATTGACATATGATTTTATTGATGTAAGATGGCTCTTTATACTTTCTCTGTATGTTGGAACTTTCAGAAGACTTCGATACAGGATTGTTTACTCCAACAACTTCGATCGTCTTCGAGACAGCTGCTTGCTGTATGTTGGCACTTTATCAAAACTTCGATACAAGATTATTTATCCCAACAGTAGCTTTTTGGATTACAGTCTCCAAAGCAACTTGATCATCAGTGCTATGAATGGAACCTGCAGTTATGTCAAGATTGAGTGTTGGATCCTCCCTGAATTGTAAAGAGAGAATTTGAAAACGTTCCAGTTTCAGTTAGAACCTCTTCTCAAGAAATATCTAAGTTGCAGGAAGGAGAAGGAAATGGAATAGATAAGACTGTTGGCTGCTTTTCTACATTTATTGGAAAAGCATCAAGAATAGATGTTTGTTTTATGTGTGCACCCCTGTGAATCCCCTGTGTTTTAGTTTCTTCCTTCTTTCAAAAGTTTCGGAAATAGATGTTTCAAGTGCAAATTTCTCAACCCTTGGTGCCTCTTTCGGAGGACTTTTATCAATCAAAATATTAGCATCTTGTTGAGAAGGTGCCAATGAGATTTTTAGTTTTGTAGATTCAGTACTCATCTCACCCTCCTTATTCTTGTGGGTTTCTTGATGTTCCCCACTTCCCTCACCCGATCTCATACCTTGATCACTCCCCATATTTTTAGAGATTAATTTTCTCTTTGCAATAACAACCTTTTGAGAGGTTGGTGAGGTTGGCTTTGTAGACTTAGAGGTTTGAACAAGTTGGGTAGGAGGGCCTTGGACATTGGCACCCTCAATTGCGGTTGAAGGCAAAACAGTTTCTGATGTTGGAGTAGTGTTAAGAGAGGCTAACAATATAACACCCCCAATCCGCTCAGGGATATTACACGTCGTAGAACCTTTACTCAAGGATCTACCAGGCTAGTAACATCATTAAACATATCGACAATGCCTTTAAGGCTAAAATGACTCAGTAGACTGATTTGGCCTTTCAATAAAGCATACAACTCGATTACAATACCAGCCCACGCAGGGTCAAATCTGATAAACTCCCGTACAACGGGAAAAGATATCTTGCGGGAAAAGAAAATACAACTAGACCAATACGACATCAACGGGTCCTCGTGTGATTAGTATCGTTCATCTTTCATCATCCTTCGTGCCGACCCTGTGTTATGCTCCCAAACCTGAATGCAAAAATAGACATCCACCCCCCGAATACTCGGGGGTTAGCAAAACTCCACTGTTTTGCTAGTGCAAGTATAAAATACGAAAACGAGCCATACATATCATACTCCACGAAACATGTTAATCATAAACATACTTCCCGAGCTGAATCACTTAATCAAATGATTAAATCGAAAGATAGGGTAAACCTGATATACATCTTGTGAAAAACATTTTACGACCTCGGGAGTTTTGAATACATTGGGATTTAAGAATTCTCAGACCTTTAAAAAAAACATTTAGGGACACAGCCCAAAAGTCATTTTCCCAAAACATAAATTCGATAACAACAAGTGGGGTCCACGACCCGATCATACCATAAAAACCTGTTTCCACAGATTATTCGCGTCCCGTGCTAGCAAGCCACGGACCTCAGATGCTCCCGTAGAACAAACCCGAGTGAATAACCCACAGGGAAACTATATCAAATCACATGTCACCGTAACCGCAGTCACGTGACTACAAGCACATATACGTACATAATCAAACCACAACCATAAGTTATCCCGGCATCGTGCTAACAAGCCACGAACCTCGGAGTCCCCGTAAGACATACCCGATGATAACCCCACAAGTTATCTCGGCATCGGGCTAACAAGCCACGAACCTCGGAGTCCCCGCAAGACATACCCGATTTGGATAACCCTACGGTCACGCCCGACCCATACTTAGAAAGTATGAATCCCGGAAATTCAACAATCATACCCGGAGGCACATCACATGCATCAAGCACACAACAATAATCACTTATGAAGCCAAACAACATTAAGCGTCACAACCTCCTTTCAAGGCGTAACAACTAATCTCACACACATTACGTTCTTACCGAACAAGTACACAATAACAATACGTAATCCCCGGCAAAGGATTACGGTCTATTAACTCACTCGAAGAGATCATATTATCTTTCAACATACAAAACCAACACACATATTCCGAGAACACATATTCACGAAGTATACGAATTATCGTTGAAAGACAACATTTATCGAGAACATACCAATCCCTTTTTACGTTCATTAAACATTGGATTTCGCATAAAATCATTTATCAAGAATTATATCAACGAAACATGAAATGTATGGGCAAGATACTTGCCCCGAAATCGGAACGCAAGTATCCCGACGAACACGGCTCAACCGGAAAGCTTCGAAACGCCCGATGCTTTCGAAAAGGAAGACGAAAACGAACGGAAGGGTTCAACTTGGTTTCTTCGCAAGAAACTCGACCCTAACAACATATAATCAATAAATCATTGATCATACGAGGAAGAATAATCGTAGAACGCCCGAAAACCCCTCTATGACATTATACCGGACACCTTCAAGGCGTTGACTAAGAACTCGACCAAAACAACGAATCGAAACGATCCAACCATGGAATAATAAAGGAAATGATATAATACATCTAAATAATCATCAATCCATCACAATCCTAAGTTAAATCGGATTAAACGGACGAAATCGAACAAAATACCCAAAATCCCCAAAATTAGATTTCTAGGAAATCGGCTGGTCAGTAGATCGGAGGATGTTATAGGATGGATGATTGATGATATGAACTCCAAGACTTCATGGATTGATTGTCCAACAACATCTTTCCATGATCTCCACACCTCCAGCCGCGGAAGAGAAGGAAGAGGATGAGAAAATGGGTGAAAAACACGCTGTCAGGCCTTAAATAAGCTGATCTGCACTGTGTGCCGCGGCACAGGACAAGTGTGCCGCGGACCACGGCCAAAAAAACTGCCCAGCACTAGCTTAGTGCCGCGGCCCAGCCAAAGTGTGCCGCGGCACACGGTACAATCCACTCCAACACTAAAAAGGCACATCGTGCAGTCTTAGCTATTTCCAGCATAACTCCTTCGTCCAGACTCCGATTGACTCACTGTTTGAGCCATTGGAAAGCTAACTTGATGATATAACATTGCAAAGATTCAGAATTTTTTGAGTTTCCAAGAATTAATGGTGACTTTACAAAGTCGAACTCACACGTGAAAAAGTCGATTAAGGACACGGAACTCAACAAAACGACACCGAAACGAACTCGGATGACAAAAAGTGTAGAATTAATAATTCTCGGATTGACGAAATTGTCATGAGCGAGTCGTCAAAACTGACTTCCGCCGAAAAAAAGAAATTGCCGGAAATCGAAATTACGGGTATTACATTCTACCCTCCTTAAAAGAAGTTTCGTCCCGAAACTTAAAATAAGTAGGGAGAAGTAATATCCCCGCCAGGAAAACTCAACGAGATACACAAGAAACGCGTAACTTACGCCCATCGGCGAAACGTTACAAGCAACACAAAAGAATATACGGCGTGAAAACATGCTCCACGGCGACCAACACAACGTCGCCGTTAGGGATATAATAAAACCAACAAATGACAAGCGTCATCAAACGGATAATATAGTCAAGTCAATTATCCGAACAATCACAAAACACAACGAACGAAAATCAATAAGATTGACTGACCCAACGGTACATCAATCAAAACGCGAGCCAATCGCTGAACAAATACGGAATTCCACCGCCCAAGGGTTGGAAGATCGAAAACGAGACAAATTTCCCGAATATAAGGAAATTAGGAAGGAGTCTGAACGCTCAACAATCACGAAACGAGATCAACAAAGACCGGTCAATCAAACGATCGAACCACAACGGTCGAGACAACAAAAATCGAACAATCATGTTCGAATCACGAAGAACAATAAAATTCAAACAACAACTCCCAGGATGATCTGGTGAGAACAACAAGACGTGCATTCCCATAAGATCCACAGGAAAGGGGATAACGATTGAAAAGTCACAACGACAAACGAGTCATCCCGAAACAATACCACATTCGTTCGATCAACAAAAACAAGGGACAAGGCAAGCTCAGAAAATGTCAACGAACATAAACGAGGCGACAGAGTCGAAAATACAGAAGTTCAAAATCCAATCCACTTCGAATAGAAGTTAATTTCCGAAATTCGAAACAACAAGGTAAGGAAATAACATAACATACAACTGATAGACCACGCTCCTCAGGGACTCCTCGGAGCCGGTCCTGATATTAGTGCTCAAGTCCGTGCCTCGGAAGGTTTGGCAACTAACTCGCAAAACTGAACCCGGTGTCCCTCAAGCCCGCACTTGTAACACGTTACTAGCGGAGAAGGACAATGTGCACGGACATGCCCCGCCACATTGCAGTTAAAACACCTCCTGGCTTTACCAGGAGTCAAAGCAGACGACTTGGAACTCTTAGTCCCACGTAACGAGCGACAGAGCTTCACAGCAGAAAGACTACGACATTGCGAACTAGAACCACCAGCTCCTGCACTGTCCACACGGTCATCGGACTTCCTCTGCTTCTTCGACTCGGGCACACGCTCCGATGATAACGAAGCTAGTTCACGGGCCAAGACTCGATCTTGGTAGTCCCTCAACGAAGTGAAAGTGAGTCCTGACATATACTCGCGAATCTCTGGCTTCATTCGTCTGTCAAAATGAAAGATCCTCTTTTCCTCGGTTCTCACCCGATCTCGCACATAACTGAGTTGTTTGCTATAGTCGATTATACCCTGTGACACTGAAATATCTTGCGGTTCTGCCAAATAAAATTCATGAATCCTCTGCTCTCTAATCGGTTTCGGGCAGAACTCAGCTTCCATTAATGCCTGGAACTCCGCCCACGTGACATCACGATCACGAGGCTTAACAGCTTCCCACCAATTTGCGGCATCTTTATCAAGAAGGTACTGTGCAATAGGTACCTTCCGTTCTTCAGGACAATCGACAGCCTCGAATATCTTTCCCAACTGGAAAAGCCAACCATCCCAGCCCAGCGCATCCGCAACACCGGCGAATCGAGGGGGGTTCATCCTAATCACCTCCCGAAGCCACTGATTTGCGCCAGTGTTCTGGGTCACCTCATGTATTTGGCCACTGAGTCAACTGAGTCATCTGTGTAGCTACTTGCTGCAAAATAGTAGCAACACCAATACCAATACCATCACCGGCAGCGTGATCCCGATCACGCATCCGGTCGCCACGACCACCACCTCTGCCCCTCGGCATACTGAATAAGCAACCACTCAGCACAACAGGAAATCATAACATGCCACACTTACAACGATTACCATCGTAAAGCAACACACATACAAACACCCTAGCAATGGCGGTAACGTTCGGCGACCTCAGCGGTCCGAAATATATCCAGCATACAGTTACTAAACATCACGAAACAACCACCTTTGAAAGAAAAATTTTAGAAACACTAGTTGATCTTGAGTATCACCTTACAAAAAGTTGGACAGACATCATTGTCGAGACTTTGAAAATCATCTTGCGTTTGAACAAAAATGAGGACACTTTCCTTTTGGTGAAAAACTTTCAGAAATATTCGACCCTCGGGTCTAAGTAAAAGTGTTTATAAAACATTGAGAATATCTCAAAACATTTTGGGTCCTCGAGGTAGAAGAATTTTAAAACATATTGTGGCACCTTGGATGTACCACGAGGAAATAATTCATTTTGAAAGTACGTCTCGAAATTTATTTTCTAAGATACTCAAGTTTTTCAAGGATAATTCAATGGGCTAGAATGCCCAAAAATTTCAGGTAAATACACGGAACATCGTAGCGCCGTTGGTCCCGCGCCGGAACTCACCAGGCTAAAAACCATTTACAAAAATGCCAAAAAAGGCCGATGACGGTAATATTTTAAAAACTTACAAAAGCCATTTACAAAATACTAAATACCGTCATAAGAATTTTGCCAAAACAATCATGGCCATAATGCCAAAAACTCGGTTAAGGGAATCGGTTTTCGAAATAAAACTCAGTCGGTAAAATACCGAAAGCCATTACAAAAGAACTCACGCGGCGGATAAAAGAAATACAGTCCAACATGCATAATCCAGCAACACTACTCCTAACATGAACGAAATATGAGAGTCAAATAGTCACGTATCAAGAAATCAAAATCCATAAGAGGATTCCATCACTTAACAAATAATCATAAAAATAGCTCGTGTCATACGAGGCACAACACAAAGAAGGGAGACTTACATCCACAGGTCGCACGAAGATGATGATCGCCCCACGATACTAATCACGACCAACAAACTCAGACGACGCGTCGCGACACGACTCAGTCAGACAAAATCCGACGAGACAAAACTCAATAGACACCACTGACCCGACAGCCTAGGTTTCCACAACCTAAGCTCCGATACCATTTATGTAACACCCCCAATCCGCTCAGGGATATTACACGCCGTAGAACCTTTCCTCAAGGATCTACCAGGCTAGTAACATCATTAAACATATCGACAATGCCTTTAAGGCTAAAATGACTCAGTAGACTGATTTGGCCTTTCAATAAAGCATACAACTCGATTACAATACCAGCCCACACAGGGGTCGAAATACAATAAACTCTCGTACAACGGGGAAAAGATACTTCAGCGGAAAAGAAAATACAACTAGACCAATACGACATCAACGGGTCCTGGTGTGATTAGTATCGTTCATCTTTCATCATCCTTTGTGCCGACCCTGTGTTATGCTCCCAAACCTGAATGCAAAAACAGACATCCACCCCCCGAATACTCGGGGGTTAGCAAAACTCCACTGTTTTGCTAGTGCAAGTATAAAATACGAAAACAAGCCATACATATCATACTCCACGAAACATGTTAATCATAAACCTACTTCCCGAGGTGAATCACTTAATCAAACGATTAAATCGAAAGATAGGGTAAACCCGATATACATCTTGTGAAAAACATTTTACGACCTCGGGAGTTTTGAATACATTGGGATTTAAGAATTCTCAGGCCTTTAAAAAAAACATTTAGGGACACAGCCCAAAAGTCATTTTCCCAAAACATAAATTCGATAACAACAAGTGGGGTACACGACCCGATCATACCATAACAACCTGTTTCCACAGATTATTCGCGTCCCGTGCTAGCAAGCCACGGACCTCAGATGCTCCCGTAGAACAAACCCGAGTGAATAACCCACAGGGAAACTATATCAAATCACATGTCACCGTAACTGCAGTCACGTGACTACAAGCACATATACGTACATAATCAAACCACAACCATAAGTTATCCCGGCATCGTGCTAACAAGCCACGAACCTCGGAGTCCCCGCAAGACATACCCGATGATAACCCCACAAGTTATCTCGGCATCGGGCTAACAAGCCACGAACCTCGGAGTCCCCGCAAGACATACCCGATTTGGATAACCCTACAGTCACGCCCGACCCATACTTAGCAAGTATGGATCCCGAATATTCAACAATCATACCCGGAGGCACATCACATGCATCAAGCACACAACAATAATCACTTATGAAGCCAAACAACATTAAGCGTCACAACCTCCTTTCAAGGAGTAACAACTAATATCACACACATTACGTTCTTACCGAACAAGTACACAATAACAATACGTAATCCCCGGCAAAGGATTACGGTCTATTAACTCACTCGAAGAGATCATATTATCTTTCAACATACAAAACCAACACACATATTCCGAGAACACATATTCACGAAGTATACGAATTATCGTTGAAAGACAACATTATCGAGAACATACCAATCCCTTTTTACGTTCATTAAACATTAGATTTCGCATAAAATCATTTATCAAGAATTATATCAACGAAACATGAAATGTATGGGCAAGATACTTGCCTCGAAATCGGCACGCAAGTATCCCGACGAACACGGCTCAACCGGAAAGCTTCGAAACGCCCGATGCTTTCGAAAAGGAAGACGACAACGAACGGAAGGGTTCAACTTGGTTTCTTCGCAAGAAACTCGACCCTAACAACATATAATCAATAAATCATTGATCATACAAGGAATAATAATCGTAGAACGCCCGAAAACCCCTCTATGACATTATACCGGACACCTTCAAGGCGTTGACTAAGAACTCGACCAAAACAACGAATCGAAACGATCCAACCATGGAATAATAAAGAAAATGATATAATATATCTAAATAATCATCAATCCATCACAATCCTAAGTTAAATCGGATTAAACGGACGAAATCGAACAAAATACCCAAAATCCCCAAAATTAGATTTCTAGGAAATCTGACCTGATTTGGTAGATCGGAGGATGTTATAGGATGGATGATTGATGATATGAACTCCAAGACTTCATGGATTGATTGTCCAACAACATCTTTCCATGATCTCCACACCTCCAGCCGCGGAAGAGAAGGAAGAGGATGAGAAAATGGGTGAAAAACACGCTGTCAGGCCTTAAATAAGCTGATCTGCACTGTGTGCCGCGGCACAGGACAAGTGTGCCGCGGACCACGGCCAAAAAAACTGCCCAGCACTAGCTTAGTGCCGCGGCCCAGCCAAAGTGTGCCGCGGCACACGGTACAGGCCACTCCAACACTAAAAAGGCACATCGTGCAGTCTTAGCTATTTCCAGCATAACTCCTTCGTCCAGACTCCGATTGACTCAGCGTTTGAGCCATTGGAAAGCTAACTTGATGATCTATAACATTGCAAAGATTCAGAATTTTTTGAGTTTCCAAGAATTAATGGTGACTTTACAAAGTCGAACTCACACGTGAAAAAGTCGATTAAGGAAACGGAACTCAACAAAACGACACCGAAACGAACTCGGATGAGAAAAAGTGTAGAATTAATCATTCTCGGATTGACGAAATTGTCATGAGCGAGTCGTCAAAACGGACTTCCGCCGAAAAAAAGAAATTGTCGGAAATCGAAATTACGGGTATTACAAACAATACCTGAACTGTCGAATGGTAATTGATGGGAAAGTTATTGTGACTCTTCATTTTTAAAAAATCCTTTATAAGTCTCTTATTTTGAATCCAACAGTCCAATTTGTCATTTGGCCTTGTTATCTCAATATTCTGCATGAAATGGTTATATATGATTAGTCCTTGATGCTGTATCTCCTAACTTTGCTACTAATTCATTCAAAACTAGGTCTCCTAAGCCAAAGTTCCTATCATAAAGTAAGGAATAGGTTATATATTGCATGGAGGTAGTTATATCATCAAAATTACTAATCTTGCCTGAGAAAACTTCAATTATTGAGTCGAAGAAATAGCTCCAGTTTATATCACAAGTAATTTTATCTAAACTCACACAGTTTTCTTTATCTTACAGTTGATTGATACTTAGCAAGTTATGCTTGAGTCCATCAACTAGTGCTACATTTTCAATGATGACATTGTCTTTTGTAATCAAGCCATATCCTAATGTTTGTCCTTTGTTGTCATCTCCAAATGTAATATTTGGTCCAACCTTCTCCTCATAACTTGTGAGCATGGTCTTATCTCCAGTCATGTGTCTAGAATAACCACTATCCAAATATCATAGATTTTTCCTCCTATTCCCCTGCATACAGTCAAAACCAATGAAGTTGATTTTGGTACCCAAGTTACCTTGGGTCCTGGTTTATTAGTTGCAGTCATTGGTTTGGTAACCACTTTTTCCTCCTTAGGATTTGGTGGTTTTAAGTCCACTTTGACCATAGGGGTTCGTTTTTGTACCATTGGCTTTTCCACAATTTCATAATTATTATGATTCACATAAGAATTTTGGGGAGCATAATCATTTGCATTAGGAAACATGTTCCATGGCATGGGGAAATACATGTTAGCATATGACAAATAAGGATTGTTCATGAAATGAAATGGAGCATGATGTCCCACTAAGTGAGGAGTATTCAATTGATCATACATAGGAGGAAAAACAAGTTTACAGTTAGGGGCTAGGTGATTGACAACACCACACAACACATATCTTTCCTGGAGAATAACTGTAAGGCATGTAGTTGTTGTATTTATTGATACCTACATTTTCAGTCCTATACTTCTTTTTTTTCCTACCCATCGATTGGTCATGTAACTGATTCAATTTTTCTTTCAGTTGTTTGTTAGACATGTGATCGATGTTAGCATTCTCAATTTTCTTGTTCTTGGAAACTCCAGGATTTTCACCTTCCTTAACAAAGACAGTCATTTTGGGAGTTTTGACAAGCTTTTGGGAATTAGCCATTGATTATTTTCTTATCGATGGATGTTTGGATTCCATCGATTGCTTATTAGTCGATGGATGTTTGATATATTGACTGCTTAATCGATGGATATTCATCATCCTTTGATTCTAAGTCATGATTTGATTCATCAATCATTGGCTTTTTCCCTCCAGACTTACTTGAACCTAGACTAGAAAATATTTCTTTGATATGATTCTCTTTTACAGGTTTAACCACTTTAGATGAATTAGTCCGGCTTTTGATTGTGGCATGTTCTTTAGCCAACTATTCTTTTAAATATTCTTCTCATTTCAGTGTGTGCTCAAGATCACTCATGTAACACCCCCGGTTCGAACTGGAATATTACAGCACCGTAGACCCTTACTATAAGGATCTACCAGGCTAGACACATTACATTATAACGATATTAGTGACCACCAAGGTCAAAATATACGACGACGGGCCGAGAAGGTCACTCAACAATATAAAAGACCATCATGGTCAACAACTCCATATTAGGTCAAAGTATTCATTACGTACAAGCAATAATTTAACCCCGCAACACAATTCGCGCCCATGCAAGCGTGATTAAATGACAACGATAGCCTTTGATTACAATAGAGACAAAAGAAAGAGACTTTGACTCCTGTGTGATTACTATCGTTGCCCGTCATCCTCTGTCAAGCCAATCCAGTAGGGGCTCCCGAGCTGCAAAAACCTGAACGCATAACAGGCACCCACCCCCCGAATACTCAGGGGTTAGCAAATTGGAATTTTGCTAGTGTAAGTACATAATAATACAAGTTGTATGAGAAATATTCACACCAATCCAACGAATCACAAATGCAACACAAATCACAAGATCCACACATCACCAAAGGATATACACATACACAAGAATACCAATCATTCATAAAATCACACATTTTTAAAGGAGAAGTAAAAATAAAAGGTTTTCTAGAATTCCCCATTGAGTCAAGAGAATTAGTTCAATCATTTGGAAATACCCTTGAAGAACATTTTAGCAAAATAGTTTAAAAACATCATTTTTTACTCGGGCTGATTTAAAGGATTCAAGAAGGTTCGGAATCAAACAGAAATACTTTAGGAAGTAGTTTCAAAATCTCTCGGGGTCCTTAACCCAATAAGAAACACTTTAGAAAGTACTTTCATAATTTCTCAGGGTCCTTGACCCAAAATGCGCTTTCACAGTGAAATTCTGCTTAAGACCATCAAGGACTAACTAACCATCGGAGATCTCGTCGAAAGTCCTTGGTAGTTAACCCCTTGATTTTCTTACGGATACCATTATTCTAAAAAAGTTCAAATGAGGATTCAAAAACATGATTTCATTTGGTATCAGTGTCTTGACTATCATACAAGTATCCTCAGTTCAGAAGCCTGCCTGGAACCTCAACTGAAACACCTATGTACCGGCGTTCACTACACTATGGCGGCCGCCCCTTGTCATTTCACCGCGCCGGCATCACTCTTGCAATAGTTGTCCCTTGCTACGCATTAGAAAACCATCGTACACCATCCACAGGAGCCGTGCACTTTGCATCATACACAGACCGAAGTCAAAACCCCACCCTCCACATCTTTGGATACAAAACAACACATAATCACAGATTCACGTTGGCAAACCACGCAGGTTTCAATCAACAAAGCATATAACTTCAAACACATATGTTCAAGGCAAAAAACGTAACAATTCTCATTCACAGAATTCACCAGACAATTGATGTCACATTCATAAGGGTCTCATACCCCAGTTCGCATATCTCAATATCACGAAAAGTCACAAAACCAAACATAGTCTGAATAACCCACTACTAAGGTCAAACAATATACCGTACAATCCCCATAATCACGGAGCAAATTAGTTTATCAACATATATATGTATATATGTGTACACACAAACACACACAAACATTCAATCATAAGAAAATGTTATACACTTGAATACGTGAGGATTTGCGTGGAATATAATCCATATGGCAAGGTACTTGCCTCGGCCAACAACGCCCCAAATACTCCGATGAATATGGCTCAATCGAATAGTCCCAAAAACCTACAACCTCTATGAAAAACAATAATAACATAATTACTACAAGGACTGCCACCATTAATGACGTAAACAAATGTCGAACAATCGAAGGAAATCCATTGAAATATTTAATCATATATTAAATGTTCACGGTTCCTCAAGAACATTCAAATAGCCAATTGAGTTAAACAAACTCGAAATATGGATACACAATACATAGAATACTATCAACAACATCATATAACACTAAACGATTCATCAAAAATGGATTGAAATCGAAATCAAGATGAAAATCCCCAAGGTCAACCCTAAGAGATTCAAGGAGGTTACCTTCGATTGGGGTAAGCGGAACGGAGGATGATGTTAATCACGAACAAGGCTTCCCAAAATGATGAACAACGATTCCCCAGACCACAACTCTCGAGTTTCCATCTAAATCGCGCAAGAAAACCAAAAGGGTAAAAGGATGAAAAACGCGAAATGAATGTTGCCCTACTATTAAATAGCAGTGGCATGTTACGGCCGTAACATATGTGCCTTATAGCCATAAATATCACACATATAGCCGTAACTTGCAATACATACGGCTGCAAGTAGATCTCTAGACTCCAAATTCAAAAACAAACATACATTACGACCGTAATCAAAGGCATCCACGGTCGTAATAAAAAAATCTTACGGTCATAACAAATAAGACTTACGACCGTAACTATTTTAGTAATTTCTATTTTAGTAATTTCTATTTTAGTAAAAATCTTACTTTCTATTTTAGTAATTTCTATTTTTAGTGTATTTTCATTTTGGAGGACTCGCTTGTAATTATTTTGGTACTCTGAAACTATTTTGTTCTGCATGCATGGCCATCCAAACGAGCTTCGGAGTTGTTATACAAGATTTTACATATTGAGTAACTTTTCAGCGTTTAGGCTCGATTCTCGTAAATCTCGTTCTAAACTGACGTTTCGTTACTTCTATGGGTTCCTTTAATATTTGTGGATACGTTATGACTTTTTGATATTGTTAGTTGGCCTCGAGTCATGATTCTCGGGGGTCTGGGCCATTTTGTAATTTTTCATAATTTTGGGTACCATTATTGGAATTGTTGTCCGTTCCATCGAATGGTTGGAATCATGTGTTCTGATGAGAGAGTGAGCTTGCATGTTGTTGTTTCTTATTATGCTTCGTTATGCGTTGGTAAATATCGAGTTTTATGCCTTCCGAGAAACTGTATTCTGTATCATAGCAGTTAGCGCATGCTAACAATATATAGCGCGCGCTAAGGTGGTATCTCTAGCGCACGCTAAGCTCATATGTAGAGCGTGCTAATCAGGATGGACAGAATAGATATCTCATTACGTACGCTAATGAGTCAATTAATGTACGTTATCATTTTGTTGCGTACGCTAATGCGTACGGGCAGAATATTCTGGAATTGGACAGAGGGTTCAGTGATTCTGGACTGAACCAGGTAGCGTACGCTAACACATAAGTTAATGTACGCTAACACAAAAATTAGCACACGGTAAGGTAATATTAACGTATGCTAAAGGGGAGGGCATAAACATCAGGACTGCGCTTTACCCAAGATAGCGTATTCTAAGCATGTCCATAGCATATGCTAATCATTGCCGGTATAAATAGGACAGCAGCAGTTAATTTCGTCATTTTCCTATCTTCTTCTTCTTCCTTGGCGATTATCGGCGATTGGCGACTGAGTTGTGTGGATTCCGATCGGGAATCATCACCTATCCATAATTTGGAGTCTCTAGTACGTATTTATCAACATCCAATCACCTTTCATCGTCCAGATCAAGGCATTCTTCGTAGAACCCAAGTTTTTGGGTTTTGTGGGGTTTTAGGATGATTTCGTAATTCCGAATCGAATTAGCATAGATTGTTGTTAGATTATGATTGTATGCTCGTAATATTTGGTTTTCCCTATCGTTTTGTGTATTGAAATTCCGTGATTCCATCGTTGGTCGATTATGATTGATTTCGCCCTCATAGTGTCAGACAAATCGTTCCTAAGGGTAGAATCAAGGGTGATTCTTTATATTCCAGTAGTTTTGTAGTTGATAGAATACCATTGTGTGCTAGGAACGAAACTTTGGAGTGAGTTTGGATCGAATCCCTCTCC
The DNA here is from genome assembly GCA_033398695.1 of Orobanche coerulescens. Classification (NCBI taxonomy): domain Eukaryota; kingdom Viridiplantae; phylum Streptophyta; class Magnoliopsida; order Lamiales; family Orobanchaceae; genus Orobanche; species Orobanche coerulescens. The sequence goes on along the minus strand of CM065806.1, from coordinate 46,217,839 downwards.
GTTCACCATTTCTTCACATCATATTAACCAAGGCAAGTACATATGTCACGTTATGTTATGTAGAATGTAAATTCGATATAGATGATAACTTGTGATAAATGTGTGGGTGTGGTGTTGCTGTTCTTCCACCTGGGGACGGTACAACGGAATCTCTGGAGGCCCTTACTAAGGGGTACGGCTGCAGAAGTGGTTTCCCACCTGGGGACGGTCCGACGGGGCCTCTGGGGATCGATACTAAGGGGTACGGCCATGGGTTACCAAGTGTGGATTTTGTGATAATGAAATGTGATGCTATGGTTTTCTTGATGATCATATCTTGATTAATATGTAGTATTCTAGAATATTGTCTTCTTAAATGTTTTCTAATGTGAAAATCATGTTGAATTGTATTCGTATATAATATTGTGTAAATGTGTACTTGCACAAGCTATTCGAATGCTAACCCCTTAAATGGGGGAAATGATCAGGTATCGGGCGGACTGAGGAGCCGGCACGGGATGCACATGCAAAGGATGGTCAATCATGGTGATGAGGCTCGAGTCTATCGAATAAACGTACTTTTGTTTTAAGGATAAAATTGAAAACCCCTGCGTGGGCAATGAATTTGTTTCACATTCCATTTTCCTGCATTTAAACCAAAATATTTTGGCCAAGTCCACGGCCTTATTTACGTTATTAAATATTATCGTTATGGGATTTATTTTAAATTGTGTGAATGTCCTAGCCTGGTAGAGCTTGATGAAGGTTCTACGGCGTGTAATAACCCATATGAGAATTGGGGTATTACATTTATGGTATCAGAGCCAGTTTGTGAATACCTAGGTTGTCGGTTAATTTGGGTCTGTCAGTCGCGTAAGAGTCAGTTGTTGAGCCTAATATCATCATGCTACCATCTCTTTGTGTGACCCGTGGCTGTAAGTCTCCTCAAACTATTACGCTTCTATATTACCTTCATTATGGGAATTTGGAATTGCGAGCTGGGGTACCGATGTTGTAAATTGTGAATTTTGTTGATCTTGTTTCTTTTCAGTTATTATTCTACAGTATGTTGAGAGTTTGTGGTAGACCAGCTTGGGGATGCAGCCGAGGCCGTGGTCGTGATGCTGATGATGAGGGAATTCCAATTTCCCAGTCATCTACGGATTCGGCTTCACATTCAGTGGCGAATACTCTGCCCTTAAGTTCTGACGGACAGCAGGACTTATCAGTCAGCCACGGCAAATCGTCGAGTAATAACACCGACACAGGAGCTACTGCTATACTTCAGCAATTGGTAGCTCAATTAGCTCAGATAGCTCAAGGTGCATGGGCGCCAGAATCTGCCCCCAACTGTAGAAGGCGAAGCTAGCAAATGGCTTCAGAAAGTGACAAGATGCACCCCCTTGTTTTTCTGGTTCTACTGACTCCCTAGGTTGGGAGAATTGGCTTTTTCAGTTGGGAAGGACCTTCGATGCCATAGCTTGTCCTGACGACAGGAGGGTACCTATTGCCCAATACCTCCTGGATAAGAAAGCTGCGGAGTGGTGGGCGGCAGTGCGCCCAGAGATCATGTAACCACTTGGGATGAGTTCAAGACCGCTATAGAGGCGGAGTACTATCCACCGCCGGTTCGGGAGCATAGGATCGCGGAGTTCTTTACAGCTACGCCTCACGATGTACCGATATCCCAAGCCATTATTACTTATAATCAGCAGTTGGGATACGTGAAAGATCAAGTCAGAACCGAGGCCGATAAGATTCGCTACTTTAATATGCACATGAAGTCGCATGTCAGACTACCACTCATGTGTGATACATTGAAAGAATACCAGGACCGCATTTTAGCGATTGATATGGCAGTCCCGGAGTCAGAGTCTAGATCTGAGGCTAAGAAACAGAAGACTTCTGCTAACTTCTCAGCTGGAAAGGGTAATCGGTTTCCTAAGTCACTGTCTGATCCCGCACAGGGAAAGAGATCATATCATCAGGCTGGAGGCTCTCAGAGTAACCATCCGGTTTAGTCCTCTATCCCTAGTAGCAGAGTATGTTTTAACTGTAGTCAGAGTGAGCACTTGGTGAAGTATTGTCCGCTTCCACTGGTTACATGTTTCACATGCGGACGGAGTGGTCATCGTGCGGCCCATTGCGAGAAAGTTGCCAGAACAGTTAGAGCTTCGATGGTAACTACAGCGCAGGGAGAACCTAGTGACGTTAAGAAGGCTACAGTTTCATAGGATCCTCAGAGTTCAAGTCGAGGTAGAGATCGGGGTCAGTCGGACCGCCGTGCAGTGTCGAGTTCGGGATCTGTACACCCCCATTTATATCAGATGAGACGCATAGAGGAGACAGATACTCCGGTGGAATCAGGTACCACTAAGATCCTTTCTCATCTAGTTTTGTTGCTTTTTGATTCGGGTGCTACTCATTCTTTTATTGCATGAGATTGTGTGTGTCGTATCGGTATTGACTGTTTATTTGAGTGTGAGTCGTTCGTAGTGGGTATGCCTAATGGGGATCATATGGTTGGGATCCGGGAAGTTAGAGACTGCCCAGTGAGGATCGGGAACCGAGATTGGCCCTCGAACCTCATTGTTGTAGACTTAAAGGGTGAGGATTTGATCCTCGGGGACGATTGGCTAAATCGTCACGGTGTTATCATGGACTATCGGACTCATACTATATCGATAGTGGCTGAGGATGGCACAGAACATACTCTTGTGGGCTGTAAACTGGGTAGATTGGGTAGTGTGATCAACGCCTTGAAGGCGATGAAACTCTTGAACCAGGCTTGCGTAGGCTATTGGTGCTACTCTTTGAAGGCAGAAGATGGTGGTGTTGAGATGTCATCGATTTCAGTCGTTAATGAATATCCCGATGTACTTTCGGATGATTTACCAGGATTACCACCGCAGCGGGAAGTCGAGTTCCCTATTGATTTAGAGCCGAACGCAGCTCATGTTTCTCGGGCACTGTATCGCATGGCACCATCGAAGATGTTAGAGTTAAAGAGACAGTTGGGGGAATTGCTATATAAAGTGTATATTCGGCCGAGCGCATCACCTTGGGGTGCGCATGTGCTTTTTGTTAAAAAGAAGGATGGATCGCTTCGTTTATGCATCAACTATCGAGAATTAGACAAGCTAACCATCAAAAATAAATACCCTTTGCCCCAGATTGATGACTTGTTTGATCAGCTTCAGGGAGAGACAGTCTTCTTGAAGATTTATTTTCGATCGGGTTACTATCAATTGAGGATTTCGGGATAGCAACATACTGAAAGATGCTTTTCGGATGAGATATGGCCATTACGAGTTTGTGGTTATGCCTTTCGGGCAAACCAATACCCCAGCAGTGTTCATGCAGTTGATGAACAAAGTATTTATCAAATATCTGGACAAATTCGTAGTCATTTTTATTGATGACATTCTTATCTATTCCCGGAGTCAGGAGGAGCACACTGTACATCTTCGTATTATGCTAGACATTTTTAGAGCTGAGCGGTTGTATGCGAAGTTTTCCAAATGTGAGTTTTGGATCAAGAAAGTAACATTCCTCGGGCATGTGATTTCAGCAGAATGGTTTCGGGTTGACCCACAGAAGATAGAGGCGGTACTGGCGTGGGAACCACCTAAAAATTTGAAGGGAGTGAGGAGTTTCCTAGAACTTGAGGGTTACTACTGTAGGTTCGTCGAGGGGTTTCCCAGGATCACTCGACTACTTACTCAATTACTTCAGAGAACTCAGAAATTTAAGTGGAACGCAGATAGGCAGAATATCTTTGATGAGTTTAAGATACGTTTGACTACCGCGCCGGTTATAGCCTTGCCACAAGGGAACAATGACTTTGTGGCTTATAGTGATGCTTTGGGCCTCGGACTTGGATGTGTTTTGATGCAGAGAGATAGGGTTATTGCTTATGCGTATCGACAGTTGAAGCGATATGAAGCAAATTATACTCATGATATGGAGTTCGGCTTGTGTGTCCTGGCTTCCCGCAGTTATAGCAGACACCCTTTCCATACAAACACTCCCCGCCATGATACTTACCACACTTTGGGCACGCAGACTTAGTGATCGGCGCACCCGGTCTAGATTTCTCATCTACCTTCTTCTGCTTATTGGAAACCACTGACTTAGATTGATTACCATTCCAACCTCTCTTCCCAGACGACGACTTAGCAGCTGGTTGAGGACTCAAGTTCTGACTAGCTTCAACCTCTTGAGCTCTGAATACGGTATCAGTATAGGGTAACACTCCGTGACTAGCCACAATATGGCGAATACTCGGACGGAACCCACTAAGGAACTTGAGGGATCGCTTGCGATCAGTATCCACCATGTGCTCCACAATAAGCTTATTTGGTTGAATTTTCTCTCATATTTTTCAACCGATAAGCTCCCTTGCTCAAGATTCCAGAAATATCTCTCCATCTTCTCTCGGTAATGTTGTGGATAATACTGTTCCATCACCAGTTCCTTGAACCGATCCCAAGTTAATCCCACACGCTCGGCTGCCGGCCTCAAATGCCAATAGCTCATCCACCAGTATCCAGCATCCTCCACCATTTGATACCGGGCGCAAAGAATCATTTGTGCATCGGTACACCCAATGAGCTCAAGGGTACGCTCAAGCGACATCAGCCATTCGTCGACAAATGCTGGTCCTTCACGACCGTTGAATGGTGGTGGTGTGAAACGTCGGAACTGTTGCACAACTTGTGCCTGGGTAGGAGCTGGCACATTATTATTGTGGTTATCTTGACCTCCGTTACCACCACCACCAACTCGAGCACCAGGGTTGGCATTTTGATCACCGAGATTATGAGCTCCTCGGTTAGCTGGGCGTCCACGTCCACGAGTTGCCATGGTCATATGGTACATTATAGCGACTTCTTAGTATTCTCCTCATAAGGGATGGAAATAAAGGTATACGTCGCGTCTAAGGGTTAACTGCTCCCAATAGACGTTCTAGCAGAGCTATACTAATGCATCTATATATATTTATGAATTTATAAGAAAGCACGTACATGTCCAACATTTATTATGAATCCCAATAGCATATCATCTCTAAAACATAAACATGGTAGTGCAACATGATTAAAAAATGAGATGAATCTCATAACCGTAAAATTTTGTTACGATTACAACATAAACATAACTTGAAATGTGTACCTTGGAGTTGACGTGGAGCGGCGACGGTCCATTAAAGTTTTAACAACTTGCAAAAAGGAAATTTAGTTTGAAAAAGAAATTATTTTAACAAGTCCATAGAATCGTAGACCCGCTCTGATACCACTTATGTTGCCACCACTTTTCAAAATGACATTTTAAAATAATTTCAAGGGAGATTAAATATCTTTAAGAAAAAAATGAATAATCGCAGCGGAAATTGAAATAAAGTCGACTATTTCCCAAGTAACTATATAATAAATTCCCAAAATTTCAAATATCCATAACATTCAACCATGACATTGAAGCCAAAGTTAAAAATTTTAAACGAATGAAATAATTAAAAAATCAGATAAATATTACTATCACGCCACGCCTTTGCCCGCCACGTCAGACTCCTCAACCTGAAAGGTTTAAATAATTGGGTGAGCTTTCAACTCGCTCAGTGAGGAGGGAACACTTTGTTAAATTTAAATACATACATGTTGTCAAGTAAATATAACATGCCTGAACCTGGTGGTTGCCCGAGGGCCATTAATATGTGAACTTTGTGCATACTGCCTACTACTCATTGGAGACTACAACGTAATTAACATGCAAACTTTGAGCACATTATGCCTACTACTCATTAGAGGCTACAACATAAATAATATGCAAACTTTGAGCATCTAAATATTTGGTAAGAAATAAGCATATATACTAGTAACATCATGCATTAAATAAAACAAGCGTAAAATCCCCACCTCGAAATACGATGATGATAAATGAAATTTGAGATGCGAAATGTATTTGAAGTCCTAGGCTCCAAGTCTTCGTCTCCTAAAAGAATAATTAAAATCTAATATTAATATTGAGTCCAAAATACATTAATATAAATTTTTTGAATTTATAATTGAGTAAAAGAGGTCTGATTTTTAAAATATTGAATCTGGCTGGGATCGAATTAAAAGGATTGAGAAAATTGGGGGACTGAAATTGAATACACTGAAAAGTTGATTTGAGGTCAAATCAAATGGTCTGGAACATGGGGGACTCAATTGGAATACTCAAAAAAGAGAGTCGGGTATAAAAAGCCCAGCCCTAATTAATTGGCCGTATATTACACTCTCATCCTCATCCTCTCCCTCTGTTCTCCCTTGATAACCCGCCTGCAAAATCCCTACCTCTTCCCATTCGGAACACACACACACACAACACTAAAATTAAATAAACTCACGCACACACCGTGATGGAACCCAGAGGGAGGTGGTGGTGTGGCGGCGAGGTGTGTGGAAGAGAATGGACTTGATCGGGTTTCGACCAGGTTGGAGGATGGCGATTGAGACTTTAGGTCGCGACCATCGCTGATTTAGGGCTTCTAGTCTGGACCAAATTTTCGGTTGATACGAGTCGGACTAAAAAGAGGGTTTCTGGCTCTGGTCATGCCGCCGGGAGCAGCGGCGACCGAGGTGGAAAGTGATGGCGGCGATTTCAGCGTACATCTTTTGCCGGCGATGCGAAGGTGAGGGCTGAAAAGGGTTGATTCCCGGCGTGTAAAAATATATTTTTATGGTTTGATTTTTGTTTCAATCGGGATGAAGGTGATTCTAATGGATTCTGGGTTCATATGTTTTGATAATTTCTGGAGATTAATTTTGGGTTCGATCGATTGTACTTGATCTCAGGTCTGATGGCGAACTGGTTTGGGGGGCTCTTTTTGAAGTATGGCTCAACTTAAGATTAGTTAACCCGATCTCAAGAGTTTGGGTTAGGTTATTAATTTGGTTTGTAAATCCAAGAGCATGAAATTTTCAAGAATAATATACTGAGAGATGAGGTCTGATGTTTACCTTATTGAATTGCTGAGTTTGATGATTAAGGCTGAATTTGGATGAGGCACACGAGCAGAAAAATAATTGTTCCTAGTGACCTCGATGAAAAATTTGGACCAGATTCTGTCCTGCTTCTTCTTTTGCAACAGATTTTGTAGTAGGAATTATTTTGTAGATCTCGGAATTTTGATCGTGAGTTGCAGTAGGAATAGATTATAGTTGTAGAGTGTGGTATGAAATCTGCCGTGATGCTGTTTTGCAGGGAGTATGGTGTATTCTAGGGTTTGTATGAGTATAACATACAGTATTTATACTGTATTAGGAGTTAGGTATAGGAAATAAATTATTGGTTTAGGGTTTAGAAGTCTCAATTGGACTAGTAAAATAATTTGGGACGAAAAAATAAAGATAAAGTGATCCAAAATAATTAGGCTAAACTAAATAATAATAATAATATTGGACTAATTAAAATAGTTGTCTTACATAGACTAAAATAATAATAATAGTAATTAGGCTAAATAATAATTTGGGCATAATTAAATAAAATTCGTCTTGGAGTGTTTATAAAAATAAATATTATTGGGCTATAATAATACCAGAGTTTGGACTTGAGCCTGGGGTGTGAAATAAAATATTTTAACATGATATGTAAATAAGGAAAATTTGACCTTATTTAATAATTGAAATAAAATTCGTAAATAAATTGTTGGACATTTAAAATTATTCATGCACTTTTTATATAAAGTAGATGCATGTGCGAAAACGGGGGCGTTACATCTTTATCTTGGATTGCCTCCTTGTAAGTAGAGGTGCCCAACCACGGGTCCGGGTCCGGGTCCGGGTCGGACCCGCCAGGTCGCCAGGTCGGCAGGACAGGACCCGGACCCCACCCGTACATTTCATATGTACGGGTTGGCGGGTCGACGGGTCGGCCACGGGTCCGGGTCCGGGTTCGACCCGCCGGGTCACGGGTCCGACCCGTCTCTATTTTTTTTAATGTATATAAAACTTTTATTTGTTATCATTTTATACACGAAAAATAAATATAAGTGAAAAAGGAAATCATTTGAAAAAATTAGCTTGTATTTAATTTTAAGTTTTTACTTAAAATTAAATTGCCTACGTATCCCCGTGAGGAATCAAAGCTCCACGTAGTTCTTTTACTTGAGAAGAGTTAAAAAAAATGGGCTTGTATTTAATTTTAAGTTTTCACTTAAAATTAAATTGCCTACGTATCCTCGTGAGGAATTAAAGCCCTACGTAGTTCTTGACTTACCTTACTTACCTTTAGTCGAAGTCTATGTCGTCGTCGTCTTGATCATCGGTTTGACTCATTTGACTAGACTCTCCTTCAGTAGTGCCTTCAACTCTTGAGGATTGTTGTTCTGTGTAACTAACCCCGTTGGGGATATTGTTTTTAGGTCATGGCAAGGCAAAAGCACGGGAAGAGAACGTTGACGGCGAGGAGTCCCAGTGATACTAGTAGGGGGCCCAGTCTCTTCATTTGTTCATGTTTCTTTGTCATGTATTTTTTCGCTGCAGTTTTGTTGGGATTTTTACTTCATTTAGTGTTGTATATTTTATCTTCATCTGATACATACATGTATTCTGTATTTCCTGGGTGTGTTGTACTTGAAACTCCTCATCGGAGTAATTGATGGCATAATGTGGTTCGGTACTACATTGTATTATGTAATTCATTAATTTTCATTTCCCTGGTGGGTCCTAGTCGGGGTCCACGACACTGTGATGTCCGTCTAGTTTGGGGTCTTACATGAAAGATTTTAAAATCGTATACTCGAGCTATTTGAAATTAACATCAATATGCTAAAACCATTCTAAAATTCTTTCAAATATGACAAAAGATTTACGACGGTGATATTTACTAAAATATCGAAAGTACTTTAAAACATAACCTTCGTACTCCGTCGCAAGGCTTCTACGAAAGTGCACGATCACTTTGTCAAAACTCAAAACGTTTATAATTAAAAACAGAATATTCACTAAGTCACTACTTATGCATACCGATAAAATAGTCACCAAAATTTTCTAGTTTAACTCAGATTGCAAAATACTTGTAAGTCATTTAAAAATACACGTGCAGCAGATGTAGCTAACGATAAGTGTACACTGAGGTAGCAAGAAATACTCAATAAACTCTCTTCTTTGAAAATACACGGTCGGCTAGTCCAAAATTTCAAAAAAAATTCAAAATTCATAGTATCCGCCGTTTAACCATACTAGTAAAATTATTTGAGATGATCTAATTTTTCACAACATACTCAAGTCTACGAAATTTTCAGAAATATTTTCATATACACGCGCAGCCAACATAGTCATCAATAAGAACATATTTGTAGCAATTAGCAACAATGTCAAACATAATCAGTTCCCAGACACGTGCCCATCTAGCATTCAAATCATCATACTAATCGATACCACTCATGAATATAATCTCAGATTCAAACATACGTCGAAACCATCCGTTTGCGTTTCCGACAATCTCTGTCGTCAATACGCCTCCTGGAACACAGTAATATCCAGAGACTTGTACAACACGTTGTACTAGTCAAAACTCAATCTACCAGTATATCTCAATTGCCACACGCGTAATATACCACAAGTATCAAATATGGTTTCTATTTTGCCTCTTACTTGCAAAAAAAATATAAAATATAAAGTATATATAAGGGAAGACTTACCTTAACAGGTCGCACGAAGATGACGGTCGCCCACGATACTAATCTCAACGAATAACACGAACGACATGATATGACAACGCACAAGTCGACTTGTTAACCGACAACTCGGACGACACGACAAGACACGACTCGACTCGACCCAACAGCCTAGGTTTCCACAACCTAAGCTCTGATACCATAAATGTAACACCCTCAGAAATCACCGGGAATATTACACGCCGTAGACCCTTTTTCTATAAGGATCTACCAGGCTAACAACCATAATACGAACAATGTTTGACTGGTCGAGGTCAAACAACGTACTAACACATACCAATAAGGTCAAATATTAATTACACTGACCAATGAGCTCTCACGATTAAATCAACCCAAAAATAAGTTCATTATTGTACATACCGACGCAGGGGTCAAATACAATACAGCAGAATACTGAAGATAACTCAACAATACAACCACATCAAATTGGACTCTTAACTCTTGATTAGTATCGCGGCTCGTCTTCTTCCATGCCGTCCCTGTGGTTGCTCCAACGAAAACAATAACAAGGTTCGCTTTCTAACACCAAAACATCACAATCAAGGAGCTAAACACTTATGACACATATCCTAGTACAATTCTACACAAGTACCAAAATTCATCATATAATGTACATCAACATCGAGAACCAAAATGTTGTGATATTCCGGACATATCACAATTATCGAAAACATCAACATAATCCTCATGATGAAAACCACACATGGTAACCCACGGCTGTACCTATTAGTATCGGCCCGTAGAGGCCCCGTTGGACCCTCCCGAGGTGGGAAACTACTTCCATGGCCGTACCCATTAGTATCGGCCCCCAGAGGCCCCGTCGGACCATCCCTGGGTGGAAGAACAACAACACACACATACGATACAAAACTGCATGTCTCGATTGTTGGTCACAATATATACAATCAAGGCACTTGCTAGAAATGGCCATTTATCCGACACATAACTACGACCGACACAGCTTAGCAACAACCTAACAATTCTAGACGTATCGTTACACATCGACAGGTATAACAACCGATCAAACCATTACAGCCAACCAAATTCCCTAACATAACTTAATCCACACAACCCGGTGATTACCAAAACATTATAGCACACGTCTAAGTGTACTATCTACCCGTCACTACGTCTCTATTGACATATCTCTGTGACAAGCAATGAACCAACACTAACTTCACATAACCACATAACAACTATGATAATTCACATAAGGCACAATCAACAAAAATGCACAAACCAACACAATTTCATATGCAACCTCAATTCACATAATATAAATCGTATATACAAGAATACTTGCCTTGATGGTTAACACACGAACAACTCCGAAGAACGTAGCTCGACCGAAAGTCCCCAACTTATATCCTCCACGAGAGACAATAGCAACGTGATCACTACGAGCATAACAACTGGAAACAACGGAAAACGCATCTAAGAATCGAAGGAAAACTCATTGAGACATTCAATCGAGCATTAATCAACGAATCACGATTCAGATTATACGAAACCAGAATATGTATAAACAATCCAAAGAACGTGATCAATAACAATGTTTAACAACGATCAATTCATAAAAAGCAGACTAGAAACGAGATCAATAACAAAATCCCTAAAGGGTCAACTCTAGGGAAAACAAGAAAGTACCTAGATCCGACGAAGAACAATCGATTAGATGATGTTACAATCACCTAAGACCCTCCAAAACATGTTGGAATTGAGTATAATCGACCAAGAATCCAAGCCCTAGCTTCACCCATCCGCCGACCGCGATAAGAGAAGGAGAAAGGGATAAATGAAGTGAAACCCGTCGCCAATCTATTAAATAGTTAGGCGTGTTATGGCCGTAACACATAGGATATTACGGCCGTAACCCAGCTCACGGGTATTCTCCCCAAAATGTGAGGGTGTGTTACGGCCGTTACCAATAAGCCATTACGGTTGTAACACCCACAACCTTACGCTGTAACAAATTGCAGGTTACGGCCGTAACTGCGATACAGCGTGATTCCATTCTATTTGCTGACCATTGAAACGACCCCAAAATGCTATGCTTCAGAAAATTCAATGAAACGCTCAGAAAGAATTCTCAACAACGATCAAAAGCGTTAATCGAATATGCGATTCCAACGATAGAAGATAAGTAAAAAAAAATGGGTATGAAAACGAGTACCCAAAACTTTAGGAAATTACGAAACGGCCCAACAGTCCGAAAATCACGATACGAGATCGAATAACAATTCCGAAGTTCACAACATGACCACAAATGTTAAACGAAGTTGTAGGAACGACAAAATAACATTTCCGAGCAAGAGTCACAAGAATCGGACCCGAATGCAGAAAAGTCGCAATAATATACCGATTAACCCGAAACAATATTAAACTCGCTCGAATAACAAAAAGTGCAGAACAAATCGTGTCCAAAATGTGTCAATGAACACCAGCGAGTTGCTAGAATCAAAAAATACAGGAATGAAAAATACGAGTATTACAAATGGTACTCAACAAAAACTTAGCAATTGCTTTCCCTGATTTCTCGATGCCTGAAAAATCTTTAGCATACAAAAAAGTGGCACCACGACTATTCACAGCAAGAACATTGATCAAAGGCTCACGTTTTACATTAGACCATCCATCTGAAACTATTGACACCCTCTGTGTATACCAAGTGTCCTCAATCGGAACAAGTTCTTTCTCAATATTTCTTTTGCACTTATCTAATAATGTAGTCCTTCCTTTCTCATATAACGATGCTTTATACCCTTGATGAGCTCTATTAATTGTTGTTACTATCTCATTAAATTGGGGATTCCTTAACCCATTAAAAGGAATTCCATTGGCACACAGTCCCCTGATTAGTTTGACATCAACATCATTTCTTTCCATCAATTTAAACGAATCTTCAATTTTTCCTGCAACTGACGGTTTATTGATCTTCATCAATGTGGAGTTCTTTAATGATGATGAGACCCTGATTTTTTCAGCAGCTTGAATTCTTTTTCTAACCTCTTCATATGTGGCTCTTTCGTTCATTAATGCAGAACAACATTGTATTCCTGCTTTTTTCCGGCAGCAGCACCAAAAAAATGATAATGCATGCGGGTATATGAACTAGTGAACTTATTCTTGCAGTACTTACATGACCATATTTTTTAGCCTCCTGGATTTTTCCCATGAACAGAACCCGTAGTTATTACGTGTTCTAGCAAAGGTTTTTTTGTTGAATCGATTTCCACTACCTCTTCAATATTTTTCTCACAAATTTTGATGATTGATTGTGGTTTATTTGTGTTTATGGAACAATTTCTTCGGCTTCACTTGAACTACCATCCGAGCATTCAACACTAACTTGTTGAGATGAGATTTGTTGCTCTCTTGCTCGTTTGCCAAATGCCATAATTTAGATGAAGATGTGTTTTTTTTTAACGTAGAAGATAATAGGTTCTGATTTTTGAATCAAGACCAATTAGAATTAGATATATAGTGTACAAGTTAATAGAATCCTAATCAATATATAGTTATGTCTTTTAGATTAACAAGAAAAGAGATAAAGTTTAGAAAAGATAAAGATTTTTAATGATTTGAAAGTCAAACACTAAAGAGATAGTAATTTGTTTGAGATAAATACCAATAATTATTGATATTAGTTTCCATCAATATGTTATTTAAGTATTATTTCTACGATTTTTTTAGCATTTTGTAATTAGTACATGACAAAAATGCTAGAGAGCAAGCTGGAAGCGGCTGAAATGAGAATGTTACATTGGTCGTGTGGTCGCACAATGTTGGATAGAATCTCGAAGTGGCGCCCATTTTAGCGAAAGTTAGGGAAGGGAGATTGAGATGGTTTGGCCACGTCCGCAGGAGGCAGGCATCTGCTCTGGTGAGGAGGGTCGAGAGTTTATTGGTTGTCGGGGAGAGGAGGGGAGGCAGACCGAGGAGGACGTGGGAGGAGCAGCTGAGATTAGATTTGAAGGCCCTAAACCTTTCCGAGACCATGACTGTTGATAGGTGCGCTTGGAGGCGCCAGATCAGAGTTGTGGATTCTTTTGTAGGGAACGGTATTGTAGTTGAGAGCCTCAGGGTTGGGTTGTCTCGGTTAACTCTGACCTAGAGCATTGCATTTTTCTTTTTACTTTTATTGTATATTTTATCCTGTTGCCTTTTGCGTGTGGTGTATTTTTGACAGGGAGCTGTGCGCTGAGTCTACCTCTCTTCTGTTGGAGCAGCGTTCATCGAGAGTGTAGTTGCCAAAGTCCACTTAGGTAAATCTCATGTGAATTAAGCCATGGGCTCAGGTATGGTTTTGAGCTTTTTCGCATCATATGCTTCTTTGTATATATCACTCAATACTTTGATGTGCACTAAGCTGGGGGTCTTCACGGAAACAGCCTCCCTACCGTAAAAAGTAGGGGCATGGTCTGCGTATATCTTACCCTCCCCAAACCCTGCTCTGAGCGGGATATACTGGATATATTTGGTTTGGTTTGGTTTGGTTTGGTTTTACATGACAAAAAAACAAAGAAGGGAACAAACGTATAAAAAATAAAATACTAAATACAAAAAATCCTTTAAAAAAAGAAGAAAAAGTTGAAAAGGAAAGAGAGTGGGATAATCATTACACAAATATGATAAAAAATACTCCTATGACTTATCACATAGCCTGCCGACCTTACCAACAACAACAACAACAATATTACCCCAATGCCTCAATGCCTCCCGCAAAAAGCGGGGTAAGGGGGGATCGGATGTACGCAGCCTTACCCCTGTCTTAACACAGAGAGGCTGTTTCCGGATGATCCAAAATGAAAATTGCATCGAGAATTGCATGGAATGACTAGTACTTCATGAGAAAAAGAAGTGCAGCCAGTTTAGTGAATCATTTTGTTTTATTCCATTATAATCAAGAATCAAAAAATAAGGAGTCTTTGGCTCCATTGGAAACAATGGAATTAAAGAAAAATAATTGTATTTTCAACTCCTCTTCCACACCTAACCTTATTCCCTTTTACTTTTCTCCGTTCCTTTTTTCACTCTCGGTTTCACCCGTTTCTTCTACATGGCGGCGTCTCTTCAATAGTTTCAACTTACATCTCCTTCAATGTCCAAGCAATTTTCATGAAAAAAGTAAGACCCCATACAGGATCTACGCAGCTCGACATCGCCATGGGTAAAGCCGACGCCACCACACATCTGTCCCTGTTTCGCCTCTACCTTGATATGCTGCCACTGCCATAAAGCTGCGGGTCGCCGGATGTGGGGTACCAGTTCGCGAACGCACTGCATTTGGGTACCTGCGATCTGGTTCGTGGGACGAGGGGGGAGAGCGAATTAGGTAAAATTGGTCTTGATTGTCCATCTTGTGCTGAGTTGAATGAGAGCGCTCTGCATATTGCCCTGGGTTATTTCTCTGATCCTAC
Organism: Orobanche coerulescens; assembly: GCA_033398695.1. Lineage (NCBI taxonomy): Eukaryota > Viridiplantae > Streptophyta > Magnoliopsida > Lamiales > Orobanchaceae > Orobanche > Orobanche coerulescens. The sequence goes on along the minus strand of CM065806.1, from coordinate 46,202,722 downwards.
ATGCCAGAAATCAATGTCTTCATTAGTGTGGGACTTGGACTTGATTATTATGTCAGGTTGTCTGTATATGATATCTTTCGGTTCTTTAGAGGAAGATATTTTCAGGTATGCCTTCATCTTCGAGAACAACATTGAGGGTTTTATGTTTGAGTCCTCCACACTATACATAGCCTTCCATGGGCATGTTGACTTGTTGTTGCTGGCAAAGCAGTTCCCATAGTACTCTATCTCGCAACGGCATGTGGATGGAAAACAGAATTCAGGCTGCCTTTGTTCCTCACCAACTAGATGTGTGTCTAGTATTACAATGCGTACAACACCTGTAAAGTTTATGGGTATTGGGGCATGTATATGATGAAGCATCTGTCTATGTTAATTGAGTGTCGAGTGATCCTTTTGGTTATCATGGAGGCAAATCTATGTAGGATTAGTTGAATTTTTCTGTAGCAAGAGGTGTTCTTGATTTCAGTTGTTTTGGTGGTGAGTAATTCTGATGTTTGTGGTTCGGTATCCATGATTGGATATTGATTAATATGTGTTGCCTGGGATTCGAACTCAAGTATGGTGATATATATAGTTGTTTGGTGTTATGTTAGGTGAAACGACATCGTTTATTGTTTCATACAGCGAATGTCTCCAATTCCATATACTCAAACTGAGCTCCTTGTATTGGAGACAAAAGTACATTTACTAGTTGATCTAACAGTGTGATATGAGGACACGTAAGTGGCCCTCAGGTGGAGGAGGTGGCATGGAGGTGGAACACGTGTTCCCATCTCCGATATCTTTGGTGTCGTGGTCATCCTCGACCATTTTTTGGTTGCTGATCAGAAGGCGTCATTTGAGGACGTGTTTGGTGTTTTAGGTTATGTTTGAAATCTTTCCAGGATGGTGGAAGTTTGTCAATCACACTTGACACAGCAATGGATTCGTCCATGTTCATGTTGTGCAGTTTAAATTGACCCAAAATACGAAGGAGTTCATTGTATTGTTCTATGACAGACCTTGAATCAACCATCTTATAAGCATTAAAATCGCTAACCAGAAACTTCTTACTCGAAGCATCCTCAACGATGTATTTTGATTCAAGGGTGTCCCACAATTCCTTCGCACTCTTAGCATCACCATGGATATCGAATAAAGAATCAGACATACCGTTCAATATGTGGCCTCTGCAGATGTAGTCATCGTTGTCCCACTTGCTCCTCTTCCTGGTTTCCTCCAATGTCTCGTTTTCAACCACCTCCGGTCTCAGAGTACTCAGCACATACGCCGCCTTCAAAGTAGTCAGCATGAAGTGCATCTTCTTCTGCGGCGCACTGAAATCGTTGCCTTCGAACTTGTCCAGTTTGTTGAACTTCGTAGTCATCTCGCGGATTGATTCAGCCATCTCCAGAAGACAAGAAATATCAGTTCGATTGTTGGGTTATAAGGGTTTTTATGGAGATCCGGATTTTCCAATGGATCGTGTAAACACTTTCCGAACTGATATTTCTACCCTATGCCCGGGTTACAAGAAATTCAGCCTAGGATAATCCAATGGAACACTTACGAATCCAGGCACAGAAACGTAAGCCAAATTGCTAGAGAAATTCTGTGTTTATCACAAAGATAAAGAGCTCAGAAAAGGGTGTATCTCAGACTCATGAGGAGAGCCCTATTTATAATGTCGGATTAGGGTTACAAGTAGGTCGATTTAAGGGTTTTGATGACGGCGCCGTCATTAGTGGTCCGAAATTAGGGTTGACGGGTGGTTAACGAAATTAATCAATTTTACCACAGTCTCCCTCTAAAATTCGGAAATATCACTAAATCCCCAGTCTAAATTTCCGAAGATCTTTGCCCCATGGGACCACCGCCAGGGGCTCTGCCCCATGGACCCGCTGCGGCGCCCTAGACTCGTCACAGGCGCCCCCGGACCCCCGACATTAGTTCGTACCGGCTTATAATTCGATCTTATACATGTGTGCACTCCGCACATACCCGATCATATATTAGAATACGAATTATAAACCCCTTAGCTCACATATTAGTTCCAATTACACAAAATGAATGGTGACACTAAAATCACCAACAATCCTCCCCCATCTGATGTGATTTTGGCGTGGTTGAACTCTCCAAACTCCTTGCTTGATGGAATGATTTTCCTGGCAGGAGTAATGGTCTTGATTGTCCGGCTTAGGGGTGTAAATGATGCGAGTCGAGCTCGAGTATCAATATACTCGACTCGAACTCGATAGCAATTTCTCAGGCTCGAACTCGACTCGAAAACTTGCGAGTAGTTGAAGTCCAAACTTGACTCGAACTCGATAAAAATTTTCTAAGCTCGAACTCGTTTGAAGCTCGAAAAAAGATCGAACTCAAGCTCGAAAAAAAGCTCGAACTCGAGCTTGAAAAAAGCTCGAACTCAGAACTCGAATCAAGATCGATCAAGGTTCTAAGCACCATTTATATAGGGATTTATAAGGTTGGAACTATTATTCTTAGCCGATGTGGGAATAAGTGGAACTGCCCCTTTATTATGTGTATTATATTAGTTACCAATTCAAACAGTTGTCATTATTTGTATTTTAACTATATATGCAATTACAAACAAAACATGAAATCAGAAAAAAGTTGAGTTTCAATTCTTTTACAAATAGTATCTTTACAATTTATTTATTAATATTTTTACGTTATATTTTACAAATTTATATTATAAAACTAATTATATATAAAAAAAATTGAGTATCTCACGAGCTTATCGAGTCGAGTATTGGGTAGCTCAACTCGACTCGTTAGTATGTCGAGCCGAGCTCGAGTTCGAGTCGAGCCTACTCGAGTCGAGTGTTGACCGAGTTTTGACCGAATCGATCTCGACCACCTCGTATATTCCTTCATCTTCGTAATTCATAACAACAATAACCTTTTACCAAGTATTTCGAAATTCTTGCCATTGTCATGATATATTTTTCAAATATCATATATCCAGGAGCAATGGTTTTAGAAGTCAACATGATAGAATATGTTTCCAACAGTATCAGGCAATAGTTCTCAATATATATAAAAATCATAGTACGTATCATTTCTAGACCCACAAGGCTAGTTCACGAAGACATTTTAAAGAAATTATAGTAAAATAAATAATCCACGGTTACATATCACGAGTCGAAATATTTTATGAAGGAACATAATTCAAAGTTCGATTATTACATAACGGAGGTTTCAAAAATCAAATTTAATTCATGCAGCGACGAGATTTTATCCCTAACACCGTTCAAGCTTGACCGGACCCCAAGAATGTCCTGCACGTAATCAACAAATTTACCTGGCACGACAAATCATGCCAGATAACCGGGGTCAGAGAATGCATACCAATAACAATCATTAGCAACGATATACACAATTTTACCAACACCGTGCCACATAACAAACAGAAAATAATTCACAGCACGACCGACGTTGTCTCTCTTTTTATCACATAAACCCCAAGGTCGCAACCAAGGGTCACAAAAGTATCCACACGGGAATACCCCGGAATGTAGGTGCCCAATTTGGGTCTTATCCCCCAACACATTTCCATACGGGTACCATACAGGTTTTATCCCCAACACATCGGCCCATTTATAACACATTTTTAGAGAAAGACAATTGTCGGCATTCATCAACAATGGCACATTCATGAACACGAACATTTCAATAATACTAGCATTTCTCGAGCAAGATTTCAATTGCCTTTGATCCGGTGGTAGGTGCCTTACGATAAATGGGATCTCCATGCCCAATCGAGTTTAACCTAGTCACGTAATATCCGATTAACATCTCGTACGGATCATGATGAATAAAACTAGTCTCCCTTCCCTTCCCTAACCGGATTCCTAACATAGTCTTATTTGCCAATACGAGTATCGTGCTTCTAAGTTCACAAGCAATACGTACTACTATGCCGTTCAATTCTACGATTAACGTTAGCTATATCGATTTGCTCAACAAGATTATCCCAATCATCATTCGGTTAGCAACAAACGACCATAGCATGATCGAATTCCATAACTTCTAATTCAATTCTCTATTCCGAATACTTCAATCGGTGTATTACCATTTTACACAATGATTTCGGTGGTTTGATCTTTAATGACGATAATACTATCAAATTGTTTACCCTAGTTCACTTAGCATCGATAATCGTAAGGTAAGAGTGGCTACGACTAATTTAACATATGGTTATGGATTCCTACGAAATTCTCCTACAATAGATTCGTCAAAATTTTATATTTCCAATGTCGATTGAGATGAAATTTTCGCATGGGATTGATATGAGTTGTATGAAAGCGAAACATACGAGCAACGATAACTCCGGTTACTACAAATCCGTCCGATTAGATTGTCTATGAGAGTTAGCAAAATCTACCCAAATACCTGTAATCCAACAAGTATAATCAACAACATCGAGGAGATTACTTCAGGAATTGATAGACTTACCTTAAGAGATGAAGAACAATGAAGAGGGATGACGAATCAACAAGAACCACGAGGAGAAACAAAGAGTGGCATGAATGACTTGGATAATCTTCACCGGAGCTCAAGAAATCACCTCTTCTATGTTAATTCAAGTGTATGAGAGGCCAAGAATCGAGTATAAGGCTGGGGAACTGTTTCAAGAGTGCTTCTCTGCAGGGTTGAGGTCGAGAGAATAAAGGGGGGAAGTGTTATTTTATATCACTTGATCTAGTTAACGTACGTTAAGGCTCCAGGTATTATGTACGTAAAGGTCATTACGTACGTAAGTACTACCATTAACGTACGTAAAGGCCGTTCAGAGGTTTCTGACTGAAATGCGCCCATCTATTACGTACGTAAGATGTCATAACATACGTAAGGCCCCTGACCGTAGCGTACACTAAGCTTGGCGAATAGCGTACGTTATAAGGGGTTGACTCGTTTGTCCTCTAGCCCACCGAAAGTATCCCGGTCCTTGTCAAAAGTAAGATTCAGGTCGAAAGATCAATCCTAGCATTACGTACGTAACAATAAGGCGTTAACGTACGTAATGTCACCGACTTAGCGTACGTTAAGAACATCATATAGCGTGCGTTAGTCACTAAGTACCTTAGTCATTTGCCACATTTTAACCACCTCGGGGTGACCATCCTATCCACTCGTCAACAATTCATCGGGGAACAAGACGTTGGCCACCGTCATATTCGCACCGACGATTGTCCAATGGTGTCAAGGTACGTCTCCGTTCCATTCACATCACACAATTGTATCGCAAGGCATTTAATGAAATCACATAATAGAAAAAGGCAATATCACGCTAAAAGAAATCACACAGTACAAGGTAATTAAGCATGAAATACCAGTGGTATTACATATCACAAAATAGTTTCGTCCTGATACTAAGAAAATAACTCGGGATGACTCTCCTTCATGCTCGACTCGGTCTCCCAAGTTGCTTCTTCCATGCCGTGGTGCGACCACTGAACCTTCACGAGGGGTATGGCTTTGTTTCGTAATGTCTTCATACGTTGATCCAAGATGGCGATCGGTACCTCTCTAAAGGTAGCGTCGTCAGAAATTTCCACTTCTTCGAAATTGAGTTTGTGACTCGGATCATAGACATACTTCCTTAGCTGGGAGGCGTGAAAGACGTTATGCACTCCATCCAGATGCGGCAGTAGGGCTAATCGATATGCAAGCTTCCCCACCCAGTCCAATATCTCGAACGGGCCTATAAACCTCGGGCTTAACTTGCCTCTTTGGTCGAAATGCCGGATACCCCACATAGGTGATACTTTGACCCAAACATGATCCCCGAGTACAAATTCCAACGGTCGCTGCCAGTTTTCGGCATAAGACTTCTGCTGGCTCTGTGCTGCTAGCATGTGCTTTCGAACAATAGAGACCTTCTTAATGGACTCTTGGATCAGATCTAACTCGGTAACCGCGGTGTCAGAAGCATCATCCCAGCATAACGGAGACTTGCATCTTGGCCCATACAGGGCCTCAAATGGTGCCATGCCTATGCTTGCATGCCAGCTGTTGTTGTACGAAAACTCCACGAATCCCAGATGCCTAGCCCAATCCTTACCCCAATCGAGCACGCATGCCCTCAGCATATCTTCCAAGGTTTGAATCGTACGTTCCGTCTGTCCATCCGTCTGAGGGTGATAAGCTGTGCTAAAATGTATCTGGGTCCCCATAGCTTTATGGACGGCTTTCCAAAAACAGGACACGTATCTGGTGTCCCTATTCGAAATGATGGATGAGGGAAAGCCGTGCAGTCTCACGATCTCCCTCATGAAAATAGCGGCCAATTGCTCTGTACCGGTTGTTTCTTGAATAGGAATGAAAAGTGCCGATTTCGTTAATCGATCAACGATAACCCAAATTGTATCCTTTCCTCCCACGGCGATGCGAAGGTGAGGGCTGAAAAGGGTTGATTCCCGGCGTGTAAAAATATATTTTTATGGTTTGATTTTTGTTTCAATCGGGATGAAGGTGATTCTAATGGATTCTAGGTTCATATGTTTTGATAATTTCTGGAGATTAATTTTGGGTTCGATCGATTGTACTCCATCTCAGGTCTGATGGCGAACTGGTTTGGGGGGCTCTTTTTGAAGTATGGCTCAACTGTAAGATTAGTTAACCCGATCTCAAGAGTTTGGGTTAGGTTATTAATTTGGTTTGTAAATCCAAGAGTATGAAATTTTCAAGAATAATATACTGAGAGATGAGGTTTGACGTTTACCTTATCGAATTGCAGAGTTTGATGATTAAGGCTGAATTTGGATGAGGCAGACGAGCAGAGAAATAATTGTTCCTAGTGACCTCGATGAAAAATATGGACCAGATTCTGTCCTGCTTCTTCTTTTGCAACAGAGTTTGTAGTAGGAATTATTTTGTAGATCTCGGAATTTTGATCGCGAGTTGCAGTAGGAATAGATTATAGTTGTAGAGTGTGGTATGAATTTACGCCGTGATCTTTGTTTTGCAGGGAGTATGGTGTATTCTAGGGTTTGTATGAGTATAACATACAGTATTTATACTGTATTAGGAGTTAGGTATAGGAAATAAATTATTGGTTTAGGGTTTAGAAGTCTCAATTGGACTAGTAAAATAATTTGGGCCGAAAAAATAAAGATAAAGTGATCCAAAATAATTAGGCTAAACTAAATAATAATAATATTGGATTAATTAAAATAGATGGCTTACATAGACTAAAATAATAATAATAATAATAATTATAATAATTAGGCTAAATAATAATTTGGGCATAATTAAATAAAATTCGTCTTGGAGCGTTTATAAAAATAAATATTACTGGGCTATAATAATACCAGAGTTTGGACTTGAGCTTGGGGTGTGAAATAAAATATGTTAACATGATATGTAAATAAGGAAAATTTGACCTTATTTAATAATTGAAATAAAATTCGTAAATAAATTATTGGACATTTAAAATTATTCGTGCACTTTCTATATAAAGTAGATGCATGTGCGAAAACTGGGGCGTTACATCTTTATCTTAGATTGCCTCCTTGTAAGTCCAGGGATCTGATTCATCTTCGCCTGTGATTGAGTCCGAAGACTGTCCCACGCTGATGAATCGTTCCGGTTCACGAACAACTCTCCCACTACGACGAGGCAAATCCTGAGTTGGTGTAAAAGTCTCAAAATCGATACGTGGTGCAGTGTTAGTTGGCGCATGTACGATTGGTATAGACGGAGTCTCGCCTCTCAACTCTTCAAGAATTATTTCACTCATGGGCTTGTGACTAATCATGTAATCCTCTTCCAAGAATCGGGCATAGGTGCTAACAATGACCTTCTGATCCTGGGGACTATAGAACAAGCCACCCTTCGTTCCTTATGGTATCCTACAAACACTCATACCTCTGTACGAGATGCCAACTTATCAGCTTCCCTATTCAGCACTTATGCTGAGTACCCCAAATCCGAACATGTCCTAGACTGGGCTTTCGCCCACTCCACAGTTCTGAGTGTAATATTCGAAGGTAATTTTTTCATTTTTACTGTTGTGTTGTACGTATTCATTTGGAATTATACAAGTGCTATTGTATTTGACCGATACAATGTAAATTATATCGGGATATTTCAGAATCGAAATATTTATACTTATCATCGGTATTGTATTTGTCGAATGGATGTTGCTTGGTGAGTTCTGATTTTGGCTAAGTATACTAGCCATAGCATACGCTACATGCATAGCTATCGTACGCTATAGACGGAGGGTTACGTACGTTAAACCATGTTGGTTACATAGGTAACATAGGGTATCAGATCCCATATGACTTTCCGCGTGTGGGGCCGAGCATGGCTGGATCGTTTTGGCTTGATCGAGACAGCTAGGTCAATGCCCACTACTTACTCTATGGATGGATGCTAACGTACGTAATGTTGTGGTTGTTACGTACGTCTATTTGGATAACATACGTAAGGATGTTTAGTTTTGAGGCAGTAGCCTCTAGGAGGACGTAGTGTACGCTACGTAGGGATGATAACGTCCGTAAGCTGTTGTAACATACGTTAATTATGGAGGATAGCGGCCGTTATGATAAGTGCAGACTATAAAGACATGTTTCGTCTTTCATTTCTTCACGATCCATTTTCGATTTCTCTCCCTAGAAATCATCCCTCTGCATTCCTTAGTGTATTCCAGCCCCTTCCAACTTACTTTGGAGCTTTCTAACTTGGATTGGAGCTTGGGAGCTTGATGATTTAAGTGGATTCTTGAAGGGTTTGTAAATCCTATTGGGTTATTACAGTGCCGTGGACCCCACGCCAGGAGATCCACCAGGCGAACATGACTAAAAATACATTAAATTAAACAACAAGGGAAAACCATAGTCCCTACCATGATATCCGACACAATATTCCGATAAGAAATTTCAACGACAACGATGGGCCTACATGGCCAAGAGTAAAAATACAACATCCACGAGCGTCTGCTCGGGTAATACAAAATGACAATGACTGACAAACTGGAGAACACTCCAACCGACTGACCAACATGAACAACTCGGACTAGTATCGCTCGAATGCCTCATCGCCATGATCATGCCCCTGTGTCTCAACTCTCTCCTCGCAAGCACCTAAAACATGAAAAACATGTTCCGCCCCCACGGGGTCAGTCATCCAGATAATGAACATCAAATACATGTATAACATGATATGCATCCAAAGGCAGAATGAAACGGTACAATGATGATAATAATACGAGATGCTCATAAACCAAGGTAAGAACCGAGCATTCGTAAAATACTATGCCCATGGCATACTATTAATACCTGTTCGACAGGTTAGAACATAAATGCCCAACGGCGAATCATAATCACAGAATACCACAATGAATTAAACGACATGAACCAAACCAGAACTGAATTAATTATGAATCACAATACCCGAAGGCTCCAATGAAATTACCAGAACGATAATAAAGGCTTGAAAGCCACTCAGCCGAAGCTGTCAAATATCACAATCACATGAAACCGGAACAGCCCGAAACTATAGTTAATGAGGGCTAATAAGGTCATAACCACGACCGTGACCTACTGAGTTGTAGGTGTTGGGAAGCCAACCGCGAAGGTTCAAGCCCCAAACTTACCCATAAGATCATAAACGCGACCGTGACCTACTGAGTTGTAGGTGTTGGGAAGCCAACCGCGAAGGTTCAAGCCCCAAACTTACCCATAAGATCATAAACGCGACCGTGACCTACTGAGTTGTAGGTGTTGGGAAGCCAACCGCGAAGGTTCAAGCCCCAAACTTACCCATAAGATCATAAACGCGACCGTGACCTCTTGAGTTGTAGGTGTTGGGAAGCCAACCGCGAGTTCAAGCCCCAAACTTACCCATAAGATCATAAACGCGACCGTGACCTACTGAGTTGTAGGTGTTGGGAAGCCAACCGCGAAGGTTCAAGCCCCAAACTTACCCATAAGATCATAAACGCGACCGTGACCTACTGAGTTGTAGGTGTTGGGAAGCCAACCACGAAGGTTCAAGCCCCAAATTTACCCATAATAAGCACTAGCCGAGACTAGCCTCCAAAAATATAATTAATCACAAATGACAACGATTCGTAGATTACCGAATTCGTGAGAATGATAGTGTGCTACCTTGAGTCGGCCAACACGATAACAATGATGCAGCGGATGATTCCATGAATGATTGAGTGTTTCGTTTTCCTTATAATGGCTAATCGATGTGAATGATATGAGGAATGATTGAATACCTAGATTGCCTTAGAACGGTCAATCGATACAATGATTTAGTGGATGGTTGAACATTTCGATTTGCCTGAGAATGGCAATTCGATAACAATGATATGAAGGATGCCTCAGCACCTTTAATCGGTTACCGACGACGAAGGTGAGGAATGAATAAGCCAATGCCTTAAATCGGCCTGTACAGTTTTAATGACAATCCAAACAGGAATAACAATGATCTCAACGATGTCTTAAATTGACATCTATATTAACAACAATCGATACATCGATACTGCGAACCGGCTATCGACAATGACATTAATAATGAGTATTACAATGCCTTGAATCGGCCGTTAGCGAACAACAATAAACATTTGGCAAAATTGCCGGAAGGTATTGTATCGAACGATCTCTTGATATCAATGAATTCATGAAGAGACTAAGTCTCGGAATGATACGACACATCCATACACACACATGATGACATTAGCTCATTGACTAGTACAAGTATAAAACTTGTCTCAAACCGAAGGCGAGAAGGTACTTCCACGATCAACGTCCTTAATGAAATTACCGGCCGCTCGAACAACCTTAAACAACACAAAAACCAACAATTCTCTTAATACACGAATCAAGCATGATCACAACCAACTCAAAAGTCGATACAACAATACCCGAAACTCATTGGGGCATTTAAACAAACGCGTCGTAAACATTCTCCAATCGTTTACAACCCAAAACTCAATTATATCCGAAACCAACTTCCAATGAATGATTCAAACCCACAAAACCTCATGAATACTATCAATAATCCAATAGGAATACTTAGAACGATATTTCAACAACATTTGGTCGAAAACCCCCAAAATTTCCAAAGTCAACCCGTAAGGGTTCTTGAACAATTCCTCAATTATTCACAAATTACGAAAATTACACCAATGAATCCGTAGAAATACATGTATCCAAGATAGATAATCCATATCTAACATATTCCAACACAATATCGATTTAACACGAAGAGATCGAAAGCAAAACACCCAAGATCCGAAATTCTAGATCCAAGAATCATTACCTTGATTTGGAGTGATGAAACTGATTTAGATGATGATTAATCCAACTTAGGAGCTTGAAGATGATGCTAGATGATTGCAGCTCGAAAAGACCTTTCCGAATCGCCCAAGCTCGTCCGAAATGGTTGAGAAATGAAGAAATGACGAAGGTTGGACCGAACTGTCCTATTTATACTGTCCCAGCTTAGCGCACGCTATGACTTGATATTTAGCGTGCGCTATCGGTTTACTGGGCAGTCCAGTGAGGTCTGAAATGCCTCGTTAGCGTGCGCTACGACTTGGTAGCGTGCGCTAACACCTTACCGATAGTGTGCGTTATCCCAAATTGTTAGCGTGCGCTACTGATGTTTGATACTCAAAGACTGAAATCCAGAACCTACTGTCCTCTGTCTTGCACGCGTTATTGTGCGCTACTAATGTGACTTAGCGTGCGTTGCTAACACTATTAGCGTACGCTACTTACCACTCATAGCGTGCGCTACGAATTTCCCAAATCAGCCCAGTACCCTCTGGACTGTCTGCCTCACTTGCGCTAGCGTGCGCTAATAACGAATCATAGCGTGCGTTACCTGCACCCCATTAGCGCGCGCTAACCAGAATGTGTAGCGTGCGCTACCTCTCAAACTGAAAATCAAAACATGATGATGATGACAATAATCTCGGCTCGATCTCAAACAGTGATGATCCCAAAATACGCTGAATGGTGAACATAGCTGACTGAATATGAATGATGAATGATTATTACTGAGTGAAAAAAAATTCTGAGTGACAGTTATTGAATGATAATAAATGAATTCACAACCGGGTATTACTTACTCCCCCCCTTAAAAAGAGTTTCGTCCTCGAAACTGAGGGTAAACAACTCGGGATATGAACTATTCATCACGATTTGAAAACAATAACGCCCAAATAGTCCTCGGGACCAAATCAATCGCACGCCCAAGTCCCCAAGACTTGACGTCTCGAATCACAGTGAACGATTTCCAAATTATCACGAAATCTTTAGTACAAATTATCACTTCCAAATATGAACGATTTCCAAAGGGACGAATTCTCAACAAATGACCCAAATCTCAAGATTCTCGAATATGATCATAATAAAATAGATCAACAATAAATGATCCACAGTCACGATACATTATTACGGATAGATTTACACAGTCATCCAAAAACAAGGTTACATCTCAAATGTACCCAACATCGATATCCTTCCATATCATCGATCTCCTCTATCTCAACGATTTAAGGTATATCCGACGATGAACTCGCCGCTAACTATGATCTCAGAAGGTCACGAGAATGAAAGTGACAAAAATGAATGATGAATGATAAATGACTACAAATCGGACAAGGATTTAGAATGACTCACCAAGGTGAATTAATAACGTCATGAGTGATAGTTCCCTCAAGTGATTGGAACCGCCGTTCCTCGTGAATTAGATGATTAATCGATAATTATGAGTCCCAACATGATTGATATATATGATGAATGAATTATTTGAATGAATGAACGACAATGAAATGAATGATTATCCTCCTACCGAGCAAGAATTAACTTGCTCAAAACTGGTGATGAATGTCCTTACCTGGGCTCTCGAAGCCTGATAGGGCCCCTTGAATGAAGCACGAGCTGGAGTAACAAAGTCCCTCGAGGCCCTTGAGCTCTCTCGAGATCTACCGGCACTAGAACTCCTGCAGTATTTCCGAAGGTGTCCATGTCTCCCACACAGGAAACAAATAACGGCCTGCATCGAGCACCGGGTACTGCGATGTCCTATTACATCATAGTTAAAGCAAACAACGGTCGAACTCGTGGCCTTGGAAGAGGACGCTCCCTCCGCACGAAGATGACTAGCAAATGACCCCTTGGATGTCGGGGTCCGATGTCCCTTTGAACGAGCCGGCATTCTAGTCCTCTCACCCGAAGAAACTGAAGGATGCTTCTGAGCAAGCTCCTTTATCAAAAGCTCTGCTCCAAGAGCCTTCCCGATGAACTCTCTAAGTGAATTACAATTGTGGTTGAACAACTGCATCCTCAACTGCGGATTTAGCCTCTTGCTAAAATACTTGACCTTATCCGCCTCAGTACGGATAATTGACGAAGCAAACTGAAGTAGTCCCTGAAACTTCTCAGCAATGGCAATAACACCCTCGTCCTCGTCGGGTTCGGGGTTCAAAACCTCTGACAACTTGGCTTCACGAAGTGGAGCCGGATAATACCTCTCTAACATGAGGGTCTTGAACTCACTCCAACCATAATCGCGATCGGTGGGTTTCACAGAAAGCCACCACGAATAAGCACCCTTAATCAAGTAATAAGCCGCTACTGCTACTTTACTCTCTTCTGGACACTGAACCATGTCGAAGAGTTTATCAAAATGCTCAAGCCAATGAACAATATCAGCTGGTTCCGACGAACCCTCAAAAGTAGGCGGCCTCTGACGAGAGATATCGCCAACAATCTGATTCACTCCTCCAGTCTGTACATGAAATGGCACCTGGCATCCCTGTTGCGGTGGACCATGAACCATCGAGGTCTGCATGGTCTCCACTATCCGCGTCATCTGAGTCATCTGGGCCATCATGCCCTGCATAAATATGAATGGATCAACCCGAACACCTTCCGAGTGAGATGCCTCTCGGGTACGACTCCCTGACAGTGAATGATTATCTGCTGATGAATGAGTAGCCTCGCTATTTGATGAATTAATGATATCCCTCGCATTCGTGTGGGCATGCACACGAGATCCTGGGTTCCGGCCCGCACCGCGGCCTCTTCCCCTGCGTCCTCTGATAGCTCTATCCATACTGAAGTAGGAAAGTCACATGATGATTATAGATTCCGCATGAATATCGCATTATGATTACGTTACAGAGTGACAATAATGAGCATACACGCTCTCGCACAATGAATGCATTAATGATTTAATGAAATGATCGTCGACATTACGTCAGAGTATGATAAGATCGTATGAAACATCAAATGAGGTAACATGATTGCCTGATGAAATTCCTGAAATGATTACCTTGAACAAGTTAACAAGGTTGAAAATTCGATCCTCAAGATCAACAACTGAACCGTGAGATGGGCTGAATGATTAATGAATTAACTGAACAATGAGATCGACTGAGTGATGAATGAATTAACTGAGTGATGAGATCAAAATGATGATTGAGAATTATTAACTGATAAATGAGTTGATCCTTAATGCTTACACAAGTCACACGTGCTCGAAAACAATTAGTCATGAATCAATCATAACACTAATATCACATATAGGTTTCAGCAAAGCATGAACAATTAATGACATGATGAATGTATGAACACAAAGAGAATCGAGTCCTTACACAGGTCATACGAAGCTTCGAGGTCTCGCGATACTAGTATTCACTGACGACGACTCGATGAATGAATGACTCGTGCAGTCGCACTAATATTACGACTCACAAAACCTGACTGACTAGATTGTCATAACCTGACAATCCCACTACTACTGCGTCGGTAGGACCACATAACTCACATCTCAGGGTATTTCACAACCCAAAGCTCTGATACCATTTCTGTAACACCCCCAAATCCTATTGGGTTATTATAGTGTCGTGGACCCCACGCCAGGAGATCCACCAGGCGAACATGACTAAAAATACATTAAATTAAACAACATGGGAAAACCATAGTCCCTACCATGATATCCGACACAATATTCCGATAAGGAATTTCAACGACAACGATGGGCCTACATGGCCAAGAGTAAAAATACAACATCCACGAGCGTCTGCTCGGGTAATACAAAATGACAATGACTGACAAACTGGAGAACACTCCAACCGACTGACCAACATGAACAACTCGGACTAGTATCGCTCGAATGCCTCGTCGCCATCATCATGCCCCTCTGTCTCAACTCTCTCCTCGCAAGCACCTAAAACATGAAAAACATGTTCCCGCCCCCACGGGGTCAGTCATCCAGATAATGAACATCAAATACATGTATAACATGATATGCATCCAAAGGCAGAATGAAACGGTACAATGATGATAATAATACGAGATGCTCACAAACCAAGGTAAGAACCGAGCATTCGTAAAATACTATACCCACGGCATACTATTAATACCTGCTCGACAGGTTAGAACATAAATGCCCAATGGCGAATCATAATCACAGAATACCACAATGAATTAAACGACATGAACCAAACCAGAACTGAATTAATTATGAATCACAATACCCGAAGGCTCCAATGAAATTACCAGAACGATAATAAAGGCTTGAAAGCCACTCAGCCGAAGCTGTCAAATATCACAATCACATGAAACCGGAACAGCCCGAAACTATAGTTAATGAGGGCTAATAAGGTCATAACCACGACCGTGACCTACTGAGTTGTAGGTGTTGGGAAGCCAACCGCGAAGGTTCAAGCCCCAAACTTACCCATAAGATCATAAACGCGACCGTGACCTACTGAGTTGTAGGTGTTGGGAAGCCAACCGCGAAGGTTCAAGCCCCAAACTTACCCATAAGATCATAAACGCGACCGTGACCTACTGAGTTGTAGGTGTTGGGAAGCCAACCGCGAAGGTTCAAGCCCCAAACTTACCCATAAGATCATAAACGCGACCGTGACCTACTGAGTTGTAGGTGTTGGGAAGCCAACCGCGAAGGTTCAAGCCCCAAACTTACCCATAAGATCATAAACGCGACCGTGACCTACTGAGTTGTAGGTGTTGGGAAGCCAACCGCGAAGGTTCAAGCCCCAAACTTACCCATAAGATCATAAACGCGACCGTGACCTACTGAGTTGTAGGTGTTGGGAAGCCAACCGCGAAGGTTCAAGCCCCAAACATACCCATAAGATCATAAACGCGACCGTGACCTACTGAGTTGTAGGTGTTGGGAAGCCAACCGCGAAGGTTCAAGCCCCAAACTTACCCATAATAAGCACTAGCCGAGACTAGCCTCCAAAAATATAATTAATCACAAATGACAACGATTCGTAGATTACCGAATTCGTGAGAATGATAGTGTGCTACCTTAAGTCGGCCAACACGGTAACAATGATGCAGCGGATGATTCCATGAATGATTGAGTGTTTCGTTTTCCTTATAATGGCTAATCGATGTGAATGATATGAGGAATGATTGAATACCTAGATTGCCTTAGAACGGTCAATCGATACAATGATTTAGTGGATGGTTGAACATTTCGATTTGCCTGAGAACGGCAATTCGATAACAATGATATGAAGGATGCCTCGGCACCTTTAATCGGTTACCGACGACGAAGGTGAGGAATGAATAAGCCAATGCCTTAAATCGGCCTGTACAGTTTTAATGACAATCCAAACAGGAATAACAATGATCTCAACGATGTCTTAAATTGACATCTTTATTAACAACAATCGATACATCGATACCGCGAACCGGCTATCGACAATGACATTAATAATGAGTATTACAATGCCTTGAATCGGCCGTTAACGAACAACAATAAACATTTGGCAAAATTGCCAGAAGGTATTGAATCGAACGATCTCTTGATATCAATGAATTCATGAAGAGACTAAGTCTCGGAATGATACGACACATCCATACACATACATGATGACATTAGCTCATTGACTAGTATAAGTAAAAAACTTGCCTCAAACCGAAGGCGAGAAGGTACTTCCACGATCAACGTCCTTAATGAAATTACCGGCCGCTCGAACAACCTTAAACAACACAAAAACCAACAATTATCTTAATACACGAATCAAGCATGATCACAACCAACTCAAAAGTCGATACAACAATACCCGAAACTCATTGGGGCATTTAAACAAACGCGTCGTAAACATTCTCCAATCGTTTACAACCCAAAACTCAATTATATCCGAAACCAACTTCCAATGAATGATTCAAACCCACAAAACCTCATGAATACTATCAATTATCCAATAGGAATACTTAGAACGATATTTCAACAACATTTGGTCGAAAACCCCCAAAATTTCCAAAGTCAACCCGTAAGGGTTCTTGAACAATTCCTCAATTATTCACAAATTCCGAAAATTACACCAATGAATCCGTAGAAATACATGTATCCAAGATAGATAATCCATATCTAACATATTCCAACACAATATCGATTTAACACGAAGAGATCGAAAGCAAAACACCCAAGATCCGAAATTCTAGATCCAAGAATCATTACCTTGATTTGGAGTGATGAAACTGATTTAGATGATGATTAATCCAACTTAGGAGCTTGAAGATGATGCTAGATGATTGCAGCTCGAAAAGACCTTTCCGAATCGCCCAAGCTCGTCCGAAATGGTTGAGAAATGAAGAAATGACGAAGGTTGGACCGAATCCTATTTATCTTGTCGACTTAGCGCACGCTATGACTTGATATTTAGCGTGCGCTATCGGTTTCTTTGGCGATCCGGTGAGGTATGAAATGCCTCGTTAGCGTGCGCTACGACTTGGTAGCGTGCGCTAACACCTTACCGATAGCGTCGTTATCCCAAATTGTTAGCGTGCGCTATCGATGTCGATACTCAAAGGCGAAATCCGAACCTCATCCTCTGTCTTGCACGCGTTAGCGTGCGCTACTAATGTGACTTAGCGTGCGTTGCTAACACTATTAGCGTACGCTACTTACCACTCATAGCGTGCGCTACGAATTTCCCAAATCAGCCCAGTACCCTCTGGACTGTCTGCCTCACTTGCACTAGCGTGCGCTAATAATGAATCATAGCGTGCGTTACCTGCACCCCATTAGCGCGCGCTAACCAGAATGTGTAGCGTGCGCTACCTCTCAAACTGAAAATCAAAACATGATGATGATGATGACAATAATCTCGGCTCGATCTCAAACAGTGATGATCCCAAAATACGCCGAATGGTGAACATAGCTGACTGAATATGAATGATGAATGATTATTACTGAGTGAAAAAAAATTCTGAGGACAATTACTGAATGATAATAAATGAATTCACAACCGGGTATTACAGGGTTTGAGGTTGTTCTTCATTTTCAAGTGGTATGTTGGTTAACCTTGTGTTAATCTCGAGATTATGATGATGTTGTTGCTGATTACTTCGTGTATTAGTGGATTGTTGGAGGCTAGCATGATTCTTGATGGGTTTCAATTACACATGTTGAGAACATAATGATTATGACTTGAAGGTGAGTGTGTTCTTGATGTTTTAAAAATACTTGGAGGTTATAATCATGTCTAGGAAGAGTTATGTTAAGATTGTTAGATGATTAACATAGTTTTGAGATGATTATTGACGTTGGTTGTGTTCTTGAGAGATTTTAACCATTTTATTATAAGATTAGGATGAGTTATGAGATAATTATCATAATCTTGAAATGGTTAAGTTAATCTTGTTTATTAATCTGAAATTCATGATGAATTGGTGGTTGATTATTGTATAGACATCATGTTGGTAGTGTTGATGATGTTCTTGGGGTGATTGTGATGATATATGATGATATCGTCATAATGGGATGATTAATTTGATGTTGTTCTTGATAATCCTTGTTGAATTGTTTTTCACAAGTGTTAAGAGCATTATGATCATGTTAATTGGTCATTGAGGTGATTGGAGGATGTTAGAATTTAGTTGAGGACTATGATATTCGTTTGTGTGGTTTGATCGATTCGTGATTGAATCGGGGTTATCTATTGTGTTGTTTTCGATTGATATTGTGTTATTGAATGAGTTGTATTTCATTTAAGGTTGTTCGAGTGTTTGTGATTGTCAGAGGACGTCGTTCGTCGTTCGTGGGGGGATTTCATCGCCTTCGGTTTGAGGCAAGTTTTATACTTGTACTGGTCAATGAGATTAATGTTATCATGTTTGTGTATGAATGTGTTGCATCATTTCGAGACGTGGTCTCTTCATGATTTTGTTGATATCAGTGAATTGTTTGATGTGATACCCTTCGACAACTATGCCAAATGTTATTATCGTTTGTCAATGGCCAGTTCAAGGAATTCAGACTCTTGTTGTTATTGTTGTTATCGATAGTGGGTTTGCGGTATCGATGTATCGATTGTTGTTGTTGATATTGATGTTCGATTAAAGACATCGGTATGAGTGTTGCTATTGATGTTGGTGCGTTACTATTGATGTTGTATTGGCTGATTTAAGGCATTGACATATTCGACTATCATCTCTGTCTTTGGTGGCCGATTAAAGGCGCCGAAGCATATGTTATCGTTGTTATATCGATTGGCCATTTCTAAAGCAATCGAGGTATTGAATTGGGACTATTGAGGATATTTCCCATCTGTTGTGTCGTTGTTATCGATTGGTCGTTCTAAGGCAATCGAGGTATTGAATTGGGATTGCCGATGACATTTCCATCTTGGTATTATTTTTTCTCGATTGGCCATTTCTAAGGCAATCGAGGTATTGAATTGGGACTGTCGAGGACATTTTCCATATGTCGTATCGTTGTTATCGATTAGCCGTTCTAAGGCAATCGAGGTATTTGAATTGGGACCGCCGAGGACGGTGCCCATCCGTGAGTTATTATTGTCGTGATGGCCGACTCAAGGCAGTATACTATCATTCTTGTGAATTCAGTAATTTTGTGATCGTTGCCGTGTGTGATTAATTGATGGGTAAGTTTGGGGCTTGAATATTCGCGGTTGGTTTCCCAACACCTATAGTTCAGTAGGTCACGGTCATTTCGATGATCACATTATGGGTAAGTTTGGGGCTTGAATCTTCACGGTTGGTTTTCCAACCCCTACAGTTCAGTAGGTCACGGTCATTTTGATGATCTCATTATAGGTAAGTTTGGGGATTGAACCTTCACGGTTGGTTTCCCAACACCTACAGTTCAGTAGGTCACGGTCATTTCGATGATCTCATTATGGGTAAGTTTAGGGCTTGAACCTTTGCGGTTGGTTTCCCAACACCTACAGTTCAGTAGGTCACGGTTATTTCGATGATCTCATTATGGGTAAGTTTGGGGCTTGAACCTTCGCACTTGGTTTCCCAACACCTACAGTTCAGTAGGTCATGGTCATTGGATGATCTCAGGTAGCTTCGGTTGAGGGCTTTCAGGACATTGTGATTTACAACTTCGGCTGAGGGCTTTCAGGCCATCGTGATATTTTGCAGCTTCGGCTGAGGGCTTTCAGGACATGTATGATGTACTGGTATTTCAGTTGGGGCCTTCGGGCATCGTTGTTGTTATCTGTTTCAACTTTGGGCTGATTTGCCTTCGAGTAATTCGTGTTTGTGTTCTATATTGATTATTCGCCGTTGGGCATTTGTATTCTAACATGTTGAGCAGGGACGGGTTGTATGCAGTGCGCATAGTGTTTCACGAATGCTCGGTTCTTACCATTGTTTGTGAGCATCTCGTATTATCATTGTTGTACCATTTGTTTTGCCTTTGGATGCATATCATGTTGCACATGTATTTGATATTCATTATCTGGATGACTGACCCCGTAGGGACGGAATATATTTTCATGTTTTAGGTGTTGCGAGGAGGGAGTTAAGACACAAGGGCATGACGATGGCGACAAGGCATTCCAGCGATACTAGTCCCGAGTTGTTCGTGTTTCATGTTGGTTAGTCAGTTTGGAGTATTCTCCAGTTTGTCAGTTGTTGTTGTTTTGTGTTGTCCGAGCAAGGCTCGTGGAGGTTGTTGTATTTTTATTTGGCCATGCAGGCCCATCCTTGTCATTGAAATTCCTTATCGGAATATTGGGTCGGATATCATAGTAGAGGCTGTGGTTTTCCTTGTTGGTTAGTTTGTTGTATTTTAGTCGTGTTCGCCTGGTGGATTTCCTGGTGTGGGGTGCACGGCACTGTAATAACCCAATGGGATTTTGGGGGTGTTACATTGAGGGTGTTTTTGGAACTGATTTCGAAAGAACCAGGTTTAGAATGTACGCCGCTGTTTCGAAGGCGTACCTCCCGAACGAAATAGGGAAATCTGAATAACTTAGCATTGACCTAACTATTTCTAAAAGAGTTCTGTTCCTTCTCCCAGCAACACTATTTTATTGTGGAGTTCCCGATGCAGTGAGCTGGGACGAAATCCCCTCTCATTTGCCAAGAAATCGAAAAACTCTCCACTAAGGTAGTGAATTGATACTCTTCCCATGATGCTTCTCCGTTTCGGCCTTGAAATCTCTGAACTTTTCAAAAGCTTCAGACTTACGTCGAATCAAATAGATGTAGTTATATCTCGAACAATCATCTATAATCATGATGAAGTATTCGAAACCGCCCCTAGCCTGGATATTCATTGGACCACATAGATCCGTATGAACCAATTCTGACACGTTCTGAGCATGATTTTCCTTGGTTTTAAAACCCCTTTTTGGTCATCTTACCTTCCAGACAGGATTCACAAATTGGAAATGACTCCAACTTGGAGGTCGTCCAATGGGCCATCATCTACCAATCTTTGAATTCTTCTAAGTTTTACATGACCTAACCGTAGATGCCATAGATATGTTTGGTTTATGCTTGAAGGTTCTTTTCTCTTTTTAGGTTTGGACAAAGAATTAAGCCATTTATGTTTATATATGGAAGTTTGTGCAGTATTAATGACATACTGTCCATCAGTATAGATACCTTTGCAAATATATTCACCGTTTCTTCTAATAATAGCATCACCATCAAAAGAAACTGAATAACCATCGCAACTCAGTTAGAAACCGAAATTAAATTCATTCTAAAATATGGTACCAATAATACATTATTAAGGACTAATATTTTATCATTAATATTCAACTGCATGCTCCCACTGCAACAACCATAAGCCTGGAATAATCGCCCCAGTTGATGGTGATCTTACCCACACTAAGCTGCTTGGTTACCTGAAAACCATGCGAGTCAAAGAAAACATGATCAGTGGAGCCTGAACCAACTATCCACGAAGTGGAAGAATAAGCTGCCAAACATGTTTTGATTACTAGTGCACGAGAAGTACCTTTCTTAAGAGCATGACAGTCCGCTTTGAAATGTCCTTTCTGACCGCACTTGTAGCACTTTCCCTTTGGCTTTTTGTTCGCATCATGATGAGGAGCCTTGCTTTTCACTTTGAGAGTTGCCACTTGCTTCTGGCGCACTTGTTTATTCTTCTTCCCCCACTTGAGTTTAGAAGTCGAAACACCAGTTGCCGCAAGAACTTGATACCCTTGTCTGAAGAGACCTTCTGCAGCTTGAAGCTCTATCAGTAATTCCGCCAAGGTATATTCCCTACGATTCATATTGTAGTTTAGGCGGAACTGTTCAAAGCTCCTAGGTAAGTTGCCTAGGATGATATCGACCTGCATTTCCGCATCGATAGTAGCCCCTAAGATATCAAGTTTGTTTAGCATATGATCCCTTACCGGGGTTCCTTCAGGCATTTGGGTCGTCATCAAGACCCTCATAGGATTTTGCCTAGCCTTCCAGTTCGGATAACCAAACATCTCGCCGAGATTTTTCATCATTTCAGCGGCCGTGCCAATACTCTGGTGCTTATGCTGCAATACATTTGCTAAAGAAGCCAAGATGTAACAGCGAGCCATCTCATCAGATTTCTTCCATTTGCGGTATTCTTTCGCCTCATCAGGTGTCGAATCCGCATCTGGTTCCAATGGGCATCCCTTAGTTAGAACAAACTTGTGTTCTTCAGCAGTCAGGACAATATTTAAATTATGTTTCCAATCAGCAAAGTTAGTGCCATCAAGTTTGTTTTCTTTGAGAATTACAGCAAGTGCATTGAAAGACATCTGAGATAAAATTAAAAACATTTATCACATAATGCATAACAAAATATATTGAAAAACCGCAAAACAAACCAATACCTCAAAAAACCCGCATATGCAAGCCACGATCGTGTGGACGTTTTACACACATATTTTTCAAGTAGAGTTTTACGTCTTTTATTTTACTATCTAGTCAATTTACGTTATGACAAGTAAAAACTAATAGTTGGTTCCTATTGGCCATGTATTAATTAACAGAGACTATGATGGGGAGCTTATTAATCGATACACCTAATTGAACACCACAATTTAACAATCTTAAAATATTATCTTTTAAATAATAGTCATACAGATGAAGATGTCTTATCATAAAAAATAATATTTTCTTTTGTTATTATTTGAAATTTAAAACTAGTGAACCTATAATTAGCACATCCGATATGGAGGAATGCCCTAATGTCAACGCGAATACTAATTACTTCACAATTTAAATTAATTATGGAGGCCAATTTTATTTGTTTAAAAAAATAAATCAGTGTGCCAACGGTAAAGCATCTCGTCCTAGCATGCAAGAAAACATATCACGCATAATCCATACATGCCATATATCAAAACGGTAAAGACCAAAAATAAGTTCATGAATAATTAAATTATTCAATTATCATGGTCTTCTTCCTTGAATTGAACCCGAGAAAATCTTCGACTCGATATCTCCTACTAGATCAAGCATCTCGTCACTCCTCCACGGTCGGGTCTTGGATTCCCATTTCACTTTTATGCAACTCCAGCAGACGCAACGAACGGCGGTGAAGTGGACCAGACCCAAAAAACTGGATGACCCGACTTGAACCGACGAATCAGCCCGGAATAGGCTGCCCGCGGTACCGAGCCAGTCTTTGCGCGAGTAGCCTGTCTTTGCTCGCGGCGCTTCAGCGTGCTTCGGCCGCGGTTGTCCAGCAGTTTGGGTGTCCAGGTTCTGCTCTAATTCTT
Source organism: Orobanche coerulescens (assembly GCA_033398695.1). Lineage (NCBI taxonomy): Eukaryota > Viridiplantae > Streptophyta > Magnoliopsida > Lamiales > Orobanchaceae > Orobanche > Orobanche coerulescens. Next base: position 46,178,727 of record CM065806.1, on the reverse strand, counting down.
CGTGGTTTTGTCTTCTCCGAATTCGATTACAATTTTACAGAAAATAAAATACATTGAAATTACATCAAAATTATACGAAAAAATAAGATCTTAGATCTAACCACGTATTTTCTCAGGGAAAACCATTACATGTCTCAAAATCGGGCTAAACCAACAATCGCATACAAAATAATAAAATTAACCATTCACACAACTATGATAATTGGATCATATTCCCTGCAAGAACACATCTAGCAAAATATTTCAACATCAAATTACATGAATATTTAAATTGCTATCAATTAATCACGAAAATTAATTAACATAGCAAAAGCCTAAAAAACAGTCTCTCATACCAATTATTGGAAATGAAACGCATCGGAAGAGAAGTTGGAAAATTTGATAAAAGCGTTTTACGCATATACAAGCACAAAACCTATTAAGGCATGCTAATTAATTAACTACTAAGATTAATAAGGAATTTCAATATTATTTATTATTTAATAAATAAATTTGTTGGTAAATCCAATATCCTAATCTAGATCGTAGGATATTTACCTTTTGAAGCGTGGTGATTACTTTCTTGATCTCTTCCTCAAATATTCTAGAGTATGATCCGCCTTAATCCGGACGCGGTGTGGGCAATGAGCTACCGAATCTTGCTTGGACTACAAAGTGGATCGGCCGAAATATATTACCTCTCACAACTCTCGATTTTCTTTTCTTCAAGTAATTCCAATTTGTAGCAAGAATTAAAGTGTTATCTCAATTGTGGAATCAAAGAAACGAGTCAAGATCCACAATTAAACACTATGAAGAAAAATCGAAATCCCTTGTGTAGGAGTAAAGCTCACGGTTGAACCCTCCCCTTTGTGTCCTATTTATAGGCTTTGGAATACTCTAGGAGTCTTAAGGAGGATTAGAGTTAAGACTCCTAGTGCAACCCAATTTTCCATATTAAGCCATTCCTAATATGGTTGAGTTCATTAATATCATTTCAATCCACTAAATAATTAATATTGAACTTTCAACCCAAGTCCCAATTTACAAAATCGGGCTCCTTATTTGAATATGTTACTTCCCGTGTTTAGGATACCGAATGTCTATTAATTAATTTAAGCTACTGACATCTTTAATTAATTAATTTATTATCCAAGAGTAGTACCACTCGAACCTTATTCGGAATTAAATCCACCTGCAAGGTTTAATATAATAATCATTATCGAGCTCCTCAAGGGGACATCATCAACCCGCACGAGTCGGGACACGATTTCTAGTTATAATAATAATTTTCATATAAATAATATTATTGCCCAAGATACGAAGCTTATTGAATCAATCACTTTGACTCTCACCCATGGTAAATCAAAGCAATAAATATTCTAATACACAACTAAATATTATATACATAGAATTAAGAAATAATAATTATCCGAGATATATGTTCTTCTTGTAATCAGTACAGAAGACACTATCTCACTTCGATCCTGTTCAACGTATGCAAATACGATAATGCATGCTAATAGTCAAGACCAACTAATCTCAAGCATACGTTACAACCTTTCACATAATTTGTCTATAATTATATAGGTTGTGAACTATTATATTATTTTATAAGGCATCGATAATGTGATCTTCTGTGTGACACCAACACACCACATTATCTACAATATAAAATAATTAGGCATTATATTTACATAACCATAACATGAATAAATATGCAAAACATATGATTGTAGTTAATATTCTCATAGGTAGTTACAGGGAAATAAGGTAAAATAAGCATAAAGTATGCTTTGCAGTATACAACCCTAATAATGATATCTTCCGGTTTTTTAGAGGAAGATATTTTCAGATATTCCTTCATCTTCGAGAACAGAATTGAGAGTTTTATGTTTGAGTCCTCCACCCTATACATAGCATTCCATGGGCATGTTGCTAGCAAAGCAGTTCCTATGGTACTCCTATCTGGCAACGACATGTGATTGGGAAACAGAATTTATCCTGCCTTTGATCCTCACCAACTAGACGGGTAATATCCGGATAATTGTTGAGTATTTTCATCTGTATTTGAACTTTATAATATTCGACTTTATGGTATCTATAATCGAAGTATGATTTTTCCAGTATTCGTATTCCAAACAGTCATGATCATATTAGGAAGAATTTACAAATTCATGCATGCAGCTACGTCATAACGTACGCTAGCAGATGAGCTTAACGTACGTTATGAACTGAGGATAGCGTATGCTATGGACGAAGCATAACTTACGTAACAGGCAGTCAGGCAGATAAGGTTGGTCGGCACATGGGCCATCTTGGGACGGGGACAGGGATAAGATTCCCCACGTGGTCCGGACAGCTTTTTGAAAAAGCAAGTCAATGAGGTTTAACATACGCTAAAGGACTAAGATAGCGTACGCTAAACAGAGCTTATTACGTACATAAAAGGTAATGGTTAACGTACTTTAAGGAGGTCAGAAATGAGGCAGTAGCTACTGTCGGACGTTAACGCATGCTATATATTTCAGATAGCATACGTTAGGCCATAACGTACGTAATGCTGTGAGGATAACGTACGTAAAGGTCTGAGTTTTATATATATGACAGCACCCCATTTCATTTCAACTCGTTTCTTTTCATTCCTTATCCGACTTCTGTGAGTCTAGAGAGCTTTCTACCCCTCATATAATCCTTACATAGCCTCTCTACCTGGTTTATAAGATCATAGACATCTCGGATTGGTTTTCAAGCCTACGGTGTCAAGTTCACCGATCGTTTTCATCGTTATTCTTCATGAAAAGTATGTTGACACTAAACCCAACCTGGAATTCAGTTTCTTGAGTATGTTACTGAGATTATTACGTTTCAAGGATGTCGTAGTAATCGAATATCATGTTTTAGGAAGATAGGTGTGATTATACTTGGATTGTTCTTCGTTGTTAAGAGAATCGTGATTGAACATTGGCATGTTGAACCCTAGGATGTAGTTTCTGAGATTTGTTCAACATTTTGGATGTCGATTCTGAATCACTGGTATACCAATGTATTGTTAATATCATCACCCAGAATGGGGATATTCAAGAAGATGAATTCTTAGGGTCTTCACTAAGAATAATCCATGTGCAGTATGAGGTGCTCTTCAAACGTAATTCATGACTTGTAATGATTTCTGGACATGATGATCTTCATGTTAATGATTGGAACGAAGTATGTTGATGGGTAACAATTGTTATGAACTTATAAACTTCGGCAAGAAGGATCGCTTGTGGAAGAACGAAATTGTAGGGATGAATTAATATAGAACTCGGTTGAAATGTGTTAAATAACTGAACCAAGTATTGGAATTGATAATCGGGAATCAAAGTGTGAATTTATGCTGATTTGAATATCCTTGAACTCATAGACGTCGATCTTCATATCCGTTACAATCATTTGACTCGCATGAAATATGTCCTTAGTTCGACCTAAGCGTTCATCGAATGAGTTGAACCGTGAACCGGTTAACTTAGAGTGTTAACCCGGCCGTAGTAGACATTAGATGTTCGCACGTTTAAATTTGTTACGTAAGTTGAGTTGTCGTTATATTTCTATTGTTTAAGGTTCGAGGTTTGCGAATGATTAATCGAATGAGTGGCCTTCGAGTTTGTTGGAGTCGTTGGAGTATTTATCTCTTGCCACCATTATAAGGCAAGTACCTTAATTATATTTATTCGTATGGATGTCGGTTATGTGGATTGTTGTATTGTGCATATGTGTTGTGATTGTTTGTCCACCACTAGAGCTGCATGACGACGAGGGTGCATAGTGATGTTACGGCCGGAATATTTTGTCGTATGTTTGTGTTGTTTTAATAAAGTACTCGAGTACGTTTTCGTTTGTGATGTTGGATTTGGTCATGTATTAATGTTCACCCTTTGACGTTTGTCTTTCAGTATTGTTTTCAGACTGGTGTTGTATTTTATTTCCGCTGCCGTTGTTTGTTGGTATTTGTTATTGTCCTTTTATTTTCCTCAGCCTTGTAAATTCTTACGTAAAGGATTTACGACGCTGTAATATTCCTGAATATATCGGGGGGGTTACAGAATATGGTATCGGAGCTAAGATTATGGATATCTTGGCCGTTGGGTTAACATAGGGATCGTATATGTCTTTTGGGGTAACCGGACGCGCATAACATCATTGTACTGCCTACGTCTTCGTGCGGGCGGTGGTTATATGTTTCCTAAACTCTATCTTGTCCTTTACATGTTGTATCTTTTTATACTTGAACGTTATGACGATATTATTCCATGTATATTGAGTGTTTATGCTTATAGTATGTTGAGGGGAGGACGCGGACGTGGTCGCGGTCGTGGACGCGGACGTGGTCGCGGTCGTGGACGCGGACGTAGGAACTCTGAGAGAGAAGCTTCACCTTCTGTTCCTGATTCACTGTCAAATCAGGATAACACCAATTCTGGCGAACAACATGAGTCCGTTAATAATGAACGAGCACAGACAGTGGAGACAAATGCCAATCCTGCCGTTCCTAACATCCTTCGTCAAGTGGTCAACCAGATGACTCAATTTGCTCAAGTGGTGGACAGGATGCAAGGGGCGGTAGGATTGCAGCCAGGAGAAAGACAACAAGGCATCCCAGACTTGGGAAATCAAGGAGACAAATGGCTACAGTAGGTGGCAAAGATGCACCCGCCAAAATTCGATGGATTTTCTGAGACACCGACATGGGATCACTGGTTGAGAGAACTGGAGAAAGAATTTGCCGGGATTAACTGTCCAGGCGACCGGAGAGCCCCCATTTCCCAGTACTTTCTGATAGGAGAAGCGTCTGAATGGTGGGAAGCCATCCGGCCTATTGATCATGATGCCGGTTCGGAAGAGTTCAAACTTATGATGGAAGCTCAGTACTGCCCTTGTCCGGTGAGAGAAGCGAAGGTTCGAGAATTTTTCTCCGCGCAGCCTTCGGATGTGCCGGTGGCTCAGACGATTAAGACGTTTAATCAACAGCTGGCGTTTGTTCGACACTTGGTTAGAACTGACTCAGAAATGATGATTCACTTTGATATGAGAATGAAGCTGGAAATACAGAAGTACATGTCAGGTTTTGAATGCTCCACTCTTCGCCAGTACCAAGACAAAGCCCTGGCGCACGAAATGAAAGAAGCAGCTATGGAAAAGTTCTCGGAGTCCAAGAAGCAGAATGTCTCTGGTAGTTTCACATATCACAAGAGTAGTGGGCCCCGCAAGGCCCATTCATCCTTTCATTCGTTTAAGAGACCCCCGCACCAATCCAAAGGCGGAAAGAACTTCAGATCAGTATCAACACCGACAGATGTGGTCAAGATCTGTTTTAATTGTGGTCGCCTAGGACACCTTTGGTGTGACTGTTTCCGTTCTCCAGTGACATGTTATGATTTCGGACAGGAAGGGCATCGTGCAATGTTCTGCAGGGATGCCACTAAGTTAATTGGAGCTCGTACTTCACATCCGGCTCAGAAGGAAGCAAGTGTTCCACAGACGCAGCAGATTGTCCAACTACCCCAGAGTTTTGGTCGAGGACGAGGCAGAGAACAGTTCGACCGAAAGGGAGCATCAAGTGCTGGATCCGTTCCACCACGCCTTTATGAGATGAGGAGGGCAGACGATCAGGATGCCGCTGTTGCATCAGGTACCGTCAGATCCTTTCACAACCAGTTAGTGTTTTGTTCGATACAGGGGCTACATATTCGTTTATATCATTGTCTTGTGTTAATCGTTTGAACATTTCTTGTTTTCATAAATGTGAGCCTTATGTTGTGGTTTTGCCGAGTAGGTAGAGAATTGTGGGGAACTTAGAAACTAGAGATTTTCCTGTATCAATTGGAGGCAGAGAGTGGCCCTCAAATCTGATTGTGATAGAGATGCAAGGAGACGATCTGATTCTCAGAGACGATTGGCTTAATCGATATAGAGCTATTGTGAAATACCGGAAGAGGAATATCTCGATGATAGCCGAAGATGGTTCCAAATTATTATTCGAGGGATGGAAACCAGGAAGCTCAGGGAAAATGATCAAAGCCATGAAAGCCGTCAGACTGCAAAAATAGGGCTGTACTGGATACTGGTGTTACGCAATGAAGAAGGAAGATGGAAAAGTAGAGCTTTCATACATTACCGTTGTGAGTGAATTTCCGGACGTGTTCACTGACGAATTACCTGGACTACCTCCACGACGAGATGTAGAGTTTACCATCGAGCTAGAACCAGGAGCTACACCAATTTCTAAGGCGCCGTATCGTACGGCACCTACCGAAATATATGAATTGAAGAAGCAACTGGAAGAGTTACTGGACAAAGGCTATATTCAGCCAAGTGTTTCGCCCTGGGGTGCACCAGTTCTTTTTGTCCGAAAGAAAGATGGATCGCTTCGATTGTGTATTGACTATCGGGAGCTGAACACGATGATGATCAAGAACAAGTACTTATTGCCACGGATTAATGATTTGTTCAACCAATTGCGAGGAGAGATAGTATTTTCCAAGATCGATTTGAGATTGGGATATCATCAGTTGAGGAATAAGGAATCCGATGTTCCAAAGTCAGCATTCAGAACTCGCTACGGACATTACGAGTTTGTGGTGATGCCGTTTGGTCTCACTAATGCTCCTACTGTGTTTATGCAATTAATGAATCGAGTGTTCATAGAGTATTTGGACAAATTCATAGTTGTGTTTATTGACGATATTCTGGTTTATTCCAAGAGCCCGGAAGAGCATGCGCAGTACTTACGGATCGTTTTGGACCTCTTGAGAAGCGAGCAATTATATGTCAAACTTTCTAAGTGTTAATTCTGGTTAAAGGAAGTGATGTTCCTCGGTCTTGTGGTATCAGCAGTGAGTCCGAGTAGATCCCCAGAAAGTCGAGGCAATTTTGGATTGGAAGTCTCCTAAGAACGTGAAGGAAGTCAGAAGTTTTCTAGGACTTGTTGGGTATTATCGTCGGTTCGTGGAAGGGTTTTCTAAAATTACCCGCCCACTTACTCGATTGCTGCAGAAAACTCAAAAGTTTGAATGGAACGATATGTGCCAGGCCAGTTTTGACGAATTGAAAAAGAGATTGACGACGGCACCAATTTTAGCACTACCACAAGGAACTGAAGGGTTCATAGTTTACAGTGACGCTTCAAACCAAGGTCTCGGGTGTGTATTGATGCAGAATGAGAAGGTGATCGCCTACGCTTCACGGCAGTTGGAACCATATGAAGTAATATCCAACTCATGATTTGGAGTTGGCAGCTGTTGTTTTCGCCTTGAAGATATGGAGAAATTATTTGTACGGGACTCACTATCAGATCTTTACAGATCATAAGAGTCTAAAATACATCTTTATTCAGAAAGAGTTAAACATGCGGCAGGGGAGATGGCTAGAATTGATTAAGGACTATGATTCGGAGGTTTTTTATCACCCAGGCAAAGCGAATGTAGTGGCCGATGCAATACCTGTTTCTATTCGAATGCTGGAAACTCTCACCTCCTAGTCCAACATTCAACGAGAGTTGATTCGTGAGGGAATTGAAGTATGGTTGCAAGGAGCTCAAGGGCAACTGTGTGTGATGGAATTAACTTCGTCGTTAACTGAAGAAATCAAATCTAAGCAATTAGATGACCTCTGGTGATTCCGTTACGTGATGAAGTGAGCAAGGGTAAGGCCCCAGGATTTGTGATTCATGATGATGGATTTTTGAGATTCCAGAGTCGACTTGGTGTTCCCGGTGTTGATGTTTTGAAGCAGATAATCATGAAGGAAGCTCACAGTATGCTCTATTCTATTCACCCAGGCACCAGTAAGATGTATAAGGATTTGAAGCATAATTTTTGGTGGGGTAACATGAAGAAAGATGTGGCGGAATATGTCTCAAAGTGTTTAACTTGTGAGCAGGTTTAGATCGAACATCGACCCGCCGAAATGTTGAAGCCACTTACAATTCCTGAATGGAAGTGGGAAGATATATCGATGGACTTTATCACTAATATGCCGAGGACCAGAACAGGGATGAACATGATTTGGGTGATAGTTGATCGTTTTACAAAATCGGCTCATTTCTGGGCATTAAGGATACTTGGGGACCAGAGAGGTTGGCACGAGTGTTTATTGCGGAGATAGTCCGATTACATGGTACACCGATGATCATTATTTCTGACCAATACGGTCGCTTTATGTCACATTTTTGGAAAGCAGTTCATAGAGCCTTAGGAACCGAGCTGAACTTTAGCACAGCTTATCATCCTCAGACTGATGGACAGTCCGAGAGGACTATTCAAACAGTAGAAGACATGCTGAGAGCTTGTGCCCTAGATTGGTTGGCTGAGTGGCAAGTTCATCTACTGTTGATTGATTAACTTACAACAATAATTGGCATGCTTCCATTAAGATGGCACATTTTGAAGCATTATACGGGAGGAGATGTAGATCACCCCTGTGTTGGGATGATTCATCAGACTTGACCGGGACGGAACCGGAGTTGATAGTACAGACTCAAGAGAAGGTAGCTTTGATTCGTGAAAAGTTGTTGACTGCCCAGAGTCAACAGAAATCTTATGCAGACGTGCGCTGTCGCCCGTTAGAGTTTGGTATTGGAAACCACGTGCTTTTAAAGGTTTCTCCTACTCGAGGGATTTTTCGTTTTGGGAGAAAAGGAAAGCTGAGACCGAGATATATCGGACCATTCGAGATTCTTGAAAGAGTTGGAGAATTGGCGTACACGTTGGCCTTGCCTCCATCATTAAGTCATGTTCATAATGTGTTTCACGTGTCTCAGTTACGAAAGTACATCACAAACCCCAGTCATGTAATTGATTTCAGCGAGATCGAAGTCGCTAAGAATGGCACGTTCGAAGAGAAACCAATCAAGATACTCGAGACTCGAGTCAAACAATTAAGGAATAAACGAATCACCTTGGTTAAAGTTCAATGGTCGCGACACGGAGTTGAAGAAGCCACTTAGGAGACAGAGAACAGTATAAAGTCTAGATACCCAAAATTATTTTCGCCTTAAGTTTCGGGACGAAACTCCTTTTTAGAGGGAGAGTATGTAATATCCGGATAATTGTTGAGTATTTTCATCTGTATTTGAACCTTGTAATATTCGAATTTGTGGTATATATAATCGAAGTATGATTTTTCCCGTATTCTATTCCAAACAGTTATGATCATATTAGGAAGAATTTGCAATTTCATACATGCAGCTACGTCATAACGTACGCTAGCAGATGAGCTTAACGTATGTTATGAACTGAGGATAGCGTACGCTATGGACGAAGCATAGCGTACGTAACAGGCAGTCAAGCAGATACGGTTGGTCGGCACATGGGCTATCTTGGGACGGGTATAGGGATAAGATTCCCCGCGTGGTCCGGACAGCTTTTTGAAAAAGCAAGTCAATGAGGTTTAACGTACGCAAAAGGACTAAGATAGCGTACGCTAAACAGAGCTTATTACGTACGTAAAAGGTAATGGTTAACGTACGTTAAGGAGGTCAGAAATGAGGCAGAAGCTACTGTCGGACGTTAACGCACGCTAAATATTTCAGATAGCGTACGTTAAGGCCATAACGTACGTAATCAGTGAGGATAACATACGTAAAGGTCTGAGTTTTATAAATATGGCAGCACCCCATTTCATTTCAACTCGTTTCTTTTCATTCCTTATCCGACTTATGTGATTCCTGAGAGCTTTCTCCCCCTCATATAATCCTTACATAGCCTCTCTACCTGGTTTAGAAGATCATAGACATCTCGTATTGGTGTTCAAGCCTACGGTGTCAAATTCTACCGATTGTTTTCATCGTTATTCTTCGTGAAAGGTATGTTGACACTAAACAACCTGGAATTCGGTTTCTTGAGTATGTTACTGAGATTATTACGTTTCAAGGATGTCGTAGCAATCAAATATCATGTTTTAGGAAGATTGGTTTGGTTATACTTGGATTGTTCTTCGTTGTTAAGAGAATCGTGATTGAACCTTGGCATGTTGAACCCTAGGACGTAGTTTCTGAGATTTGTTGCACATTTTGGATGTCGATTCTGAATCACTTGTATACCAATGTATTGTTAATATCATCATCTAGAAAGGGGATATTCAAGAAGATGAATTCTTAGGGTCTTCACTAAGAATAATCCATGTGTAGTATGAGGTGCTCTTCAAACGTAATTCATGTCTTGTAATGATTTCTGGACATGATGATCTTCATGTTAATAATTGGAACAAAGTATGTTGATGGGTAACAATTGTTATGAACTTATAAACTTTGGCAAGAAGGATCGTTTGTGGAAGAACGAAATTGTAGGGATGAATTAATATAGAACTCGGTTGAAATGTGTTAAATAACCGAACCAAGTATTGGAATTGATAATCGGGAATCGAAGTGTGAATTTATGCTGATTTGAATATCCTTGAACTCGTTGTCGTCGACCTTCATCTCCATTACAGCCATTTGACTCGCATGAAATATGTCCTTAGTTCGACCGAGCGTTCGTCGAATGAGTTAAACCATGAACCGGCTAACTTAGAGTGTTAACCCGACCGTAGTAGACGTTAGATGTTTGTACATTTAAATTTGTTACGTAAGTTGAGTTGTCGTTATTTTCCTATTATTTAAGGTTCGAGGTTTGCGAACGATTAGTCGAAGAAGCGGCGTTCGAGTTTGTTGGAGTCGTTGGAGTATTTATCTCTTGCCACCTTTTTAAGGCAAGTACCTTAATTATATTTATTCATATGGTCTCGGTTATGTTGATTGTTGTATTGTGCATATATGTTGTGATTGTTTGTCCACCATGCGTTGGTCCGACAGGATCATCATTGTAATCTATAGCTGTGTGCGTTGGATCGTTGGACAGGCATTTCCACCATGCTGTGGTCCGACGGAATCATTATGGGAATGTATAGCTGTTTGCGCTGGATCGTTGGAATACCATGAGTATGTTGAGATTGATATGATATGTTGTACATTGTTACTGTTTCTCGTTGGAGAGACTTGTCATGATTATTGTTGATATTGTTGATGTTATTATTCAGGGTGCATGACGACGAGGGTGCAGAGTGATGTTACGGACGGATTATTTTGTCGTATGTTTGTGTTATTTTAATAAAGTACTCGAGTACGTTGTCATTTGTGATGTTGGATTTGGTCATGTATTAATGTTCACCATTTGACGTTTGTCTTTCAGTACTGTTTTCAGACTCGTGTTGTATTTTATTTCCGCTGCCGTTGTTGATTGGTTTTGTTATTGTCTTTTTATTTCCTCAGCCTTGTAAATTCTTACATAAAGGATTTACGGCGCTGTAATATTCCTGAATATATCGGGGGTGTTACAAGACGTGTGTTTAGTATTATGATGCGTACAACAATTGTGGAGTTTATGGGTATTGGGGCATATATATGATGGTGCATCTGTCTATCTTAATTGAGTGTCGAGTGATCCTTTTAGTTATCATGGAGGCGGAGCTCGGTAGGATCAGTTGAATTGGTTTGTAGTTGCAGGTGTTCTTGATATCAGTTAGTTTGGTGGTGAGTAAACATGATGTTTGTGGTTCGGTATCCGTGATTGGATATTGATTGATTAATATGTGCTGGATGGGAATCGTACTCTAGGATGGTGATATATATAGTTAATTGGTGTTATGATAGGTGAAACATCATTTATTATTTCATACAGTGAATGTCTCTAATTCCGTACACTCAAACTGATTGGAGACAAAAGTACATTTACTAGTTGTTCTAACGGTGTGATATGAGGACATGTAAGCATCCCTCAGGTGGAGGAGGTGGAACGTGTTTCCTTCTCCGGTATCTTTGGTGTTGTGGTCATCCTCGACCGTTTTGTGGTTGCTGATCAGAAGGCATTATTCGAGGATGTGTTTGGTGTGTCCTCGTTTGCCTATGGATGTAGGGTAGATCTTGGAGTCCGTCCTGGTGGATCTAGCAAGTTCAAATGTCTCTTTCGTTCGAAGGAGGTTTTGACAGGCACACTGCATGTTATGTGTCTGTTAAGTGTTTCAAGAAGGTTACCCATGTATCGTGTAAGAATATAGCGCCCAGTGTGGTCATTGTCTTTGTAATCTGGGAATGCACGGATACCGTCAAGACGTATTGCACCCTCGAATCTCGTGGTATGTATTACCACTGAAGTGGGTCATATGCTTATTTTTCTCATATATTCATTTGGATTGATATTGAAAAAAATTGGAATAATAACCGGTTATTATTTAATAATAAAGAAGGAAAGAAACCAGATTGACATGCAGGTTGATCTTTCATCACTTTTACAATTGCCAAATTGTAATTTCAACGAAGAAAAATCTTAAAATTAGTTATTTCCACTGAAAAGCACGAACGGATACATTACTTGATCTTGCCAAAAGGGGCTGAAACATCTGAACATTGGCCCCGCAGGGGATATATGAAGGAAGGTTTTATGATTATATGGTTATATTAGTTTATTTAATTGTATCCTATCTAATTTTGGTTCAACTACTATGCCCGGTTTCCTTGTGGTTTGGATGATGAACGTTTGATCCGCGTTATGTGATTCATTTGGCGTGGTTGAACTCTTTGAATTCCTGGCTTGCTGGAATGTTTTTCCAGGCAGGATTAATGGTCTTGATTGTCCAGCTTATGCTGAGTTAAGTGAGAGCGCTCTGCATATTGCCCTGGGTTGTTGCTTTGATCCTACAGAATGTTACGTGGTTCGCGGTACGCTGCGGGTTGCGGAACACGTATCGGGACATGGTATGCTGTATGTATTGGTACACGGTACGCTGAGAGTAAGCTTAGTCGGGACACTTTTTCAGGACGCAGTACGCGAATTCATTCTTTGCAATACGCTAGTATTAAATTTATAAGATAATTAATTTTCATATATATTTTTGATTATTTTTAAAGAATATAATTTTATAATCAATTATTATTAAAGTATATAACGTTATAATATCTATCTATATCATCGAGTAGTAAAAGGTAAAAAAATGAAATTTTTTAAAGAATATAATTTTATAATCAATTATAATTAAAGTATATAACATTATAATATCTATCTTATAACATTATAATAACAGAAGTTTTTTAAATTGAGAAAATCACAAATACGTAAATTAGTCATACTTTCACAAAGAAAAACATAACTCAATCTACTGTTAACGTAAATTATATTTTTTCATTTCCCTTCGCTGCAAAATTGGAAATCGAAGTTTGCCGAATCCGTAATCCATCAGGAGCTTGTGGGGCCTTCCCAAGGTCACGCATGGCTCGCAAAGCAGAAGAAGAACTTGAACCATATGAAGCAGTTACTTCATCTTCTTTCTCTAAAGTTTCAGATTGTTCTTGAATTCATCTTCAAGTGATTTCCAACGCAAATATTCTAACCTTACACATCAATCATCAACATAAGATTCCTCCGGATCAATATCCCATTTTTTGTATGGCCCATCTTTGTAACTTTCAGTGAAACGAGACAAAAGGCGCAAATTTGAATGAATAAAAACCAACTTATCAGCTCATGCAGAATTCAATCTATTCCTCTTCACACTATGAATATATGAATAAGTACTCCAATTTCGCTCAGCAGAAGAGCTAGTGATTGGTTGTGATAATATATTTTGTGCAACTTCGGCCAACCCTAGAGTTTCCGCACCATAAGTGGACCACCATTCAATGGCATCCATAGTTACTGCATTTGTTTGGGCTGCAACCATAGCATAAAGGCCTTTGAGCATGTGAAAATGCGCAAAGTGCTCTCGAAATAATTTTGCCTCCTCAGCGCTCTCAGAGATTCTTTCGAAGGATTCCATCACTCCCTGTATCACTTCTTTGTCCTCATTTGGTGCTTCTTCTTGCCCCTCCTTGTGCTCGAGCAATAAGAAACCTCAGATCATAAAATCTTGGAGTAAGGGCAAACCCGAGACAATGAAGAGGAATAAACATTTTCTCTGCATAATAATGTCTTCCATCTGATCATAGTCAGCCTCATGGACATTCCCTTTCATAATGTCTTTGATTTCACCCACCATATTATCCATCTTTTCATAAATCTCACCCATTTTGGGACCATCACCATCACAAAATTTAATCAGCAAAAAAAAATAGGTTTAGTGATGGATAAGACATTTTCCACATTATCCCAAAAATCTATTGGAAGATATAGTATCTGTAATTGAGTTTCCTATAGTTCTTGCATGTTCATCCCCCTGTTTAATCTAATCTTTCCAAGATTTAAGAACAACTGTAGTAGCTAAAGCTTCTATACAATCAAGAAGTCTCTTCAGCAAAATATAGTGTGATCCAAATTGAGTTTTTGCGACTTTCAGAAGCTCCAACTTTGAATGACTTTTAAACATATACATTGCATGGTTGTGGTTTATGAAGTACTTGACTATATTTTTTCCTATTTTATTTGTACTATTTAGCCACTCAAATCATTTTGCAAAATCTTTCATGACAAGATTCAAGGAATGTACTGCACAACCAAAAAATATGCTTGTGTACCTTTTCTACCTCCTTCCCGGCATATTTGCGGTTTGCAGCATTATCAGTCACAACATGAATAACTTTCGAGTCTCCAGCTTCCTCAATGGTGTAACACCCCCAGAAACCACCGGAAATATTACACGCCATAGACCCCCTTTTCTATAAGGATCTACGAGGCTAACAACCATGATACAAATAATGTTTGGTCAAATATTAATTACACTGACCAATGAGGTCTCACGATTAAATCAACCCAAAAATAAACTCATTATTGTACATACCCACGCAGGGGTCAAAATACAATACAGCGAAAGACTGAAGATAACTCAACAATACAACCACATCAAATTGGACTCTTAACTCTTGATTAGTATCGCGGCTCGTCTTCTTCCATGCCGTCCTTGTGGTTGCTCCAACGAACTAAGCACACCTGAAATGCATGATACGCATTTCCCCCATTTAAGGGGTTAGCATTTGAATGGCTAGTATAAGTATTCAGTCTATACAAAATATATCACGCCAATATCAGTTATATTAAAATAACAACAATCGTGAAAGAAGTTCCCGGGAGTTTTTCAATATTTAAGGTACAACTCAAGTCTTTGAAAATAATATATATAAACTCAGGAGTTTTAGAAAATGACAGAAAGTCTTTTGGGACTCCAAGTTCAATATTATAAAACCTTTTTCGAAAATAATAGGGTCTCGGCCCAAATCTCATTCATGTAACAAATATTTTTATAAATATAAAATCTTTATGGACCTCGAGTCCTTAGTTGCAAAACCATCTCAAGACGAATGGGTCTCGACCCAAAGTTATTTTCCACAAAACAACTTTTACACAACCTTTGGGATCTCAATCCATAATCTCATCAAACCACAGTACACGAAAACAATAACAAGGTTCGTTTTCCAACACCAAGGAACTAAACACTTATGATACATATCCTAGTGCCATTCTAGTCAAGTACCAAAATTCAATATATAATGTACATCAACATCGAGAACCAAAACATTGTGATATTCCGGACATATCACAATTATCGAAAACATCAACATAATCCTCATGATGAAAACCACAGATGGTAACCCGCGGCCGTACCCATTAGTATCGGCCCCTAGAGGCCCCGTTGGACCCTCCCGAGGTGGAAAACCACTTCCACGGCCGTACCCATTAGTATCAGCCCCCAGAGGCCCCGTCGGACCATCCCTGGGTGGAAGAACAACAACACACACGATACAAAACTTCATGTCTCGATTGTTGGTCACAATATATATAATCAAGGCACTTGCTAGAAATGGCCATTTATCCGACACGTAACTACGACCGACACAGCTTAGCAAAAACCTAACAATTCTAGACGTATCGTTATACATCGACAGGTATAACAACTGATCAAACCATTACAGTCAACCAAAATCCCTAACATACAACTTAATCCACACAACCCGGTGATCACCAAAACATTATAGCACACGTATAAGTGTACTATCTACCAGTCACTACGTCTCTATTGACATATCTCTATGACAAGCAATGAACCAACACTAACTTCACATAACCACTTAAAAACTACGATAATTCACATAAACAATCAACAAAAATGCACAAACCAACACACTTTCATATGCAACCTCAATTCACACAATATAAATCGTATAGACAAGAATACTTGCCTCGATGGTTAACACACGAATAACTTCGAAGAACGTAGCTCGGCGGAAAGTCCCCAACTTATATCCTCCACGAGAGACACAATAGCAACGTGATCATTACGAGCATAACAACTGAAAACAACGGAAAATGCATCTAAGAATCGAAGGAAAACTCATTGAGACATTTAATCGAGCATTAAATGTTCAAGACTTCAATAGGTCAACGAATCACGATTCGGATTATATGAAACCGGAATATGTATATACAATCCATAGAACGTGATCAATAACGATGTTTAACAATGGTCAATTCATAAAAACCGCACTAGAAACGAGATCAAGAACAAAATCCCTAAAAGGTCAACTCTAGGGAAAACAAGAAAATACCTCGATCCGACGAAGAACAACTGATTAGATGATGTTACAATCACCTAAGACCCTCCAAAACGCGTTGGAATTGAGTAGAATCGACCAAGAATCCAAACCCTAGCTTCACCCGTCCGCCGACGGCGAGAAGAGAAGGAGAAAGGGAGAAATGAAGTGAAACCCGCCGCCCAACTATTAAATAGCTGGGTGTGTTACGGCCGTAACACATAGGATATTACGACCGTAAGCCAGCTCACGGGTATTAGGCCCAAAATGTGAGGGTTTGTTACGGGCATTACCAATAATCCATTACGGCCGTAACACCCACAACCTTACGGCCGTAACATATTGCAGGTTACAGCCATAACCTGCATTCTGGCAGCAGATTCCATTCTGCTGCCCGACCAGCCCCGAACAACCCCGAAATGCGATGATTCAGAAAATTCAACGAAACGCTCACAAAGGATTCTCAACAACGAACAAAAGCGTTAGTCGAACATGCGATTCCAACGATAAAATGTAAGTAAAAACGGGTATGAAAATGAGTACCCAAAACTTTAGTAAATTACCAAATGGCCCAACAGTCCGAAAATCACGATACGAGATCGAATAACAATTCCGAAGTTCACAACACGACCACAAATGTTAACCAAACCTGTAGGAACGACAAAATAACATTTCCGAGCAAAATTCACAAGAATCGGACCCGAATGCAGAAAAGTCACAATAATATACCGATTAACCCAAAACAATATCAAAACTCGCTCGAATAACAAAAAGTGCAGAACAAAACATGTCCAAATGTGTCAATAAACACAAGCGAGTTGCTAGAATCGAAAAATACAGGAATGAAAAATATGGTTATTACATTCTACCCCCACTAAAAATAAGTTTCGTCTCGAAACTTAAATAAAATAACAAGGCAGAACAACAAACAAAGTAAAAAGGTTCGCACAACAAATATCAATCCTCACACAAGACAAAACCCACAATACAACACGCAATAACATCACTGGGCCCCACTGGACACTCCACGGGTATAAGCGGGTCTCTTGTTCCCGAACATCTCAACGACAGTCTCGCAGTGCATCGCTTGGTGTCCCAAATGACCACACTTGAAACAGTTAACCTGCGGTGAGCGACAATTCTGCCGAGTATGGCCCACACGGCTACAGTTGAAGCACATCTTCACACCGCTCACCTTACCCACATCTGGGGTAAGATTCTTGGACCGGCCAAACGAACGAGTGGTGCTCCCCGAAGGACAATGCAAAGCAGCAGGCTTACGAAAATCACTTCTCTAGCCTCTGGAAAAGTTAGCCGAGGTCTTATGCCTCTTACTTTTTGGACCCGCCTCCATCATAGGAATGGCTCTCTCAGTGGTCATGTTTGATATAGATACTTCATCACAATACTGCACTCGATGCCCCTCGTGTCCACAATTATAGCAAGCTACCGGCGGCTTCTTACGATTCACGCGTTCATGACCCTGAACATTACAGTTGAATCATCTTGGCAAGTTACCCACAGTCAACGATACCGTCTTGGATCTCCTGGATTTTCTAGGTGGCCTAGAAGGTTCCATAATCGATTGATACGGGGGTTGAGGTCTATGGACCCCCGTTCCCTTACTTCTCGATGAATCCCATGAATCTTTCTGCTCTATTGCCATGTACATAGGGTTTGTCAATGATAGAGTCATAATGAGCGTTGGATTTCTGCCAACAATGACATTCTCTCCGGCTACTTGCCTCTGATCACGTGCCTCACCGTGCTTCTGACTATGTACACCACTACAACCTCGACCTCATCTTCTCGGCATACTGAACACATAACCGCTCAGCTCTATAGAACATAACATCGCAAAACAATAACCATAATGCCAATTCATCCCAACATACCGACGTAAGCCAATAATAACATCACACAAAATATTCACTCACGAAATTTACAAGAATACAATAATTACATAGCAATTAATGGGACCTACACTCGTAACTGATGGACCGCAAGACCATATCAACAGAAACTTTACGTTCAATGTCGATACAAAAAAAGACATGGCCACCACAAATCGCACGTCATAGTAGTAAATCATTGATAACATTCTTTTTCAAAAAGTCCCCGGGGTATTTGTTTAAATAGTAGCATTTTAAAATCTGAGTTCCTAAAATTTTCCGAAATAAGATTGGGGAAACACTTTTGGCACCTCGGGATATTTTACCCAAACTATAAGGAATAGATCGAAATTGTTTCTTTCTGAAATCATTTACAAAACCATGATCCGGAATATTAAAATCCATTAAAACGTCATCGTCAAGAGAAATCTTGTCTAAATAACATTACACGGGCTACAAAACAAACCGAAACCACGCAACACGACAATTGGGTACAAAATTAGTGTGTGCTAATAATGACATTAGCGTGCGCTGACTGACTCTTCTCAGACAATTACTCCAAATTCGAGTTTAAAGTTTAAGCCGAGTAAGATTCTCCATCTTTCACTATCTATACATTTTTGAAAATAAAAATCACATTTTGGTTTAAAATAAAAATTTTATGGTGTGAAATGTAATACCCGGTTGTAAATTCATTCATTATCATTCGGTATATTGTCACTCAGTAATATTTTCACTCATTAATAATCATTCATCCTTATTATTCATTCAATGTGTTCACCGTTCGGCATATTTTCGAATCGTATATCAGTTATCATTCACCTGTCAACCCGGTTGGAGAATCGAGCCGAGTATATCATCATTTTCATCTTTGTAGTGGACTGTGTGTGAGGAGTAGCGCACGCTACGTACTCTCTTTAGCGCGCACTAATTGAGTACTGGTAGAGCACGCTACCTCTCAGCGCATGCTAACGTGGTGGAGGCAGACAGTCCAGTAGGTACTGGACTGAATTGGTGTAATTCATAGCGCACGCTAAGAGTTGATATAGCGTACGCTAGTGGTACAGATAGCGCACGCTAATAATCAGTGTAGCGCGCGTTAAGTTTCGATCAGGCAGAGTCTAGTAGGTACTGGACTGTAACGGAGTATTTCGTAGCGCAAAGAGTGGATAGTAGTGTACGCTATTGGTGTTAGTAGCGCACACTAAGCAATCATTGTATCGCACGCTAAGGCTCAATCAGACTAGAGGACAGTAGGTTCTGGACTCCATTATTCTGGACATCAACCATCAGTTAGGGTACGATAACACAAGGTTAGCGTACGCTAATAAGAGACGTTAGCGCACGCTAACAAGGTACGTAGCGCACACTAACGATGCA
The DNA here is from genome assembly GCA_033398695.1 of Orobanche coerulescens. Taxonomy (NCBI): domain Eukaryota; kingdom Viridiplantae; phylum Streptophyta; class Magnoliopsida; order Lamiales; family Orobanchaceae; genus Orobanche; species Orobanche coerulescens. The sequence continues at coordinate 46,158,945 of CM065806.1, read as the reverse complement.
GGCAGTGAGTACTACCCGCTAGCGCATACTAAGCACAGGAGCTAGCGCGCGCTAAACTGGGTTTACTACAAATAGGACAATTCAGTCCAGTTTCGTCATTTTTCACATCTCACCTCCTCCTTTGGGCGTTTTGGGTGATTTCGGACGAATTGTGGAGTGTTCTTCGAGCTGCAATAAACTATCAACATCTTCAAGCTTCTAGTTCGGATTAATCATCATTTAATCTTCTACATCACACCAAATCAAGGTAACTTTGCTTGAATCTAGAATTTTAGGATTTGAGTGTTTTCATTCCCATCTCTTCAAGTTAGCTTAATATTATGGTGGAATATGTTGGATATGGATTATCTACCTTAGATACATGTGTTTCTACAGATTTATTGGTATTTTTGTCGGACTTGTTGAATATTTGGAGAATTATTCAAGAACACCCTAAGGGTTGACTTTGGGATTTTTGGGGTTTCGACTAGATGTTGTCGTAATCTCGAATGGAGTATTCCTACTGGATTATTTGATTATAGGGATAATATTTTGTTGGAGTTGAACTACTCAATTGGAGGTTGGTTTCGATATATTTGGGGTTGGTTGTAATCAATGGAGGAATGTTTGCAACGTATTCGTTAGAATGCCCCAATGAGTTTGGTTATTGTTGTATCGACTTTTGAGTTGGTTATAATCATACTTGATACGTATATTGAGCGTTTGTTGGTAATTATGTTATTCAAGGTTGTTCGAGCGACCGATAATTCCATTAAGGGTGTTTGTTCGAGGAAGGACATTTCATCACCGGTATTGTGTAAGTTAATTCTTACTCGGTTAAAATGATACTCATTCTTTTCATTGTTGTTCATTCATATTCATAATTCATTCATGGTATGTTAATCATGTTGAGATTTGTAATTATCAAACTAATCATTCATTTCACGAGGAACGACGGTTCCAATCATTTCAGTGAGCTATCATTCATTTCATTATTATTTCATCTCGGTGAGTCATTCTTGACCCTTGTCGATTTGCTATTCATTGATATTCATCATGATCAATTTTGTTCTTGTGACCTTCTGGGTTCATATTGCGTGACCGGGTGGTTATGTGTGGAATTTTTGGTCGGACACACGATAGCCATGTGATACGGGTTCACCGACACAATGGACTGTGCACACGGTAACGTGCCTCCGTGAGACTAATTAGGTACAAGTGCGGGTGTGTCCGGACACTCGTCTTGTGCACTTGCACGTCCCATTATGGGCATACTATGATACCCCTCTTCAGCTTGATTTCATAACTAATATAGTTTATGATTGTGCTTGTTCAACTCTTGAGGATTGTTGTTCTGTGTAACTAACCCCGTTGGGGATATTGTTTTTAGGTCATGGCAAGGCAAAAGCACAGGAAGAGAATGTTGACGGCGAAGAGTCTCAGTGATACTAGTAGGGGGCCCCAGTCTCTTCATTTGTTCATGTTTCTTTGTCATGTATTTTTCCGCTGCAATTCTGTTTGGATTTTTTTTCATTCAGTTTTGTATATTTTATCTTCATATGAAATATACATGTATTCTGTATTTCCTGGGTGTGTTGTACTTGAAACTCCTCATCGAAGTAATTGATGGCATAATGTGGTTCGGTACTACATTGTATTGTGTAATTTATTAATTTTCATTCGCCTGGTGGGTCCCAGTCGGGGGTCCACGGCACAGTGATGTCCGCCTAGTTTGGGATCGGAGTGTGGTTTTGAATACTACCTTCCGAGTCATATCTCATTTGAAATCATCTTTTATCAGACTAGTATCATTGGACTTTCGCATCACATGTGACCTGTGCAAACGCCAAGCCCCTCAGACCAAGGAAACGGTATGATTTCTGATGCCATGGTAATTTCTGGCAATAAGAATCACTAATTCATCATTCATCAGTCAACAATCCTCAATCATCATTTTCATTTTTTATCATGTCGATCATGTTAATCCATTCATCACTCAGTCAATCTCATTGTTCAGTTGTCGATCTCGTGGATCGTATTATCAATCTTGTTAACTTGTTCAAGACAATGATTTCAAGAATTTCATTAGATAATCATGTCACCTCAGTTGATCCTTCATGCAATCATTGTGTTAGAGTGAGTAATATCATTATTATCATTTCATAACTTCATCATAATGTGATATACATACGAATTATCATGTGTTGCCTACGTTCAGTATGGATCGAGCTGGCAGAGGACGCAGGGGAAGAGGCTGCGGTACGGGCCGAAACTCAGGAGCTCGAATGAATACTCGTGCGAACGCGAGGAATAATGTCAATTCGACGAGAAGCGACGCTGCCACCCACTCACATGGACCATCAAGAAATCGTACCCGAGACACAGCCCAATCGGAAGGTGTCCGAGTTGATCCCCTCGCTTTTATGCAGGGCATGATGGCCCAAATGACTTAGATGGCACGTCTGATGGAGACGATGCACAACTCAGCCACTCAGGCTCAACAAGCCCCTCCGCCGCCACCTCAGAGGCAAGAGAGGAGTGTGAGCAGTATCATAAACGACATCTCTCGCCAGAGGCCACCTACTTTCGAGGGCTCATCTGAGCCGGCGGATATTATTCACTGGTTTGAACATTTTGAGAAGTTGTTTGCTATGGTGGAGTGTCCCGAAGGGCACAAGGTTTCAGTCACGGATTACTATCTGGGTAAGAGCGCTCACTCTTGGTGGCTATCTCTGAAGCCCACTGATGGATCTTGTACTTGGGACCAGTTCAAGACCCTCATGATGGAAAGATATTATCCGGCCCCACTCTGGGAGGCCAAGTTGTCGGAGTTACTCAGTCCCGACCCCTCAACGGAAGAAGATGTACTTACCATTGCCGAGAAGTTTCAGGAGCTACTTCCATTCGCCTCATCTATCACTACACCAAAAACAGGATTTTATGACATTGAAACTCGCTGGATTTGTGACTGTCAATCACAGTCACAATTTTATGACTGCCAATAACAGTCACAAAGACCAAACAGTGATAAATCCAAATGTTTATAACTGTTAATGACTGTCACAAGTGTTGTGACTGCAGTGAACGGTCATAAACTTTTTCTCTTTCTCTTTTTTTTTATCCTCTCAAAAAAGTAGTTCTCTCTTTCACACACTATTTCTATTCTCACCGTACCCCTCTATCTCCCGTCTAACCTCTCCCCCTCTCTCTCATTCCCCAAAATAAGCACGCACACACACCACGAATCCACAATATATTCCCTAAAATTGAATCGGCACACAAATATGCAGAGCCGCCGCAGCGGAGAGGCGAGTGGCGCGGCTGATAGGGGCGTCTGATAGGATCTAATACGACCGGCAGGGTGAAGTGGCCTGGATATAGGGGGGTTGAAACCTCAAACCTTAGGGGTGGTTTTTGCAGCTATCCCTCTTTTTATGTTGTATTTAGGTGGTGACTATCTCTCAGGCAGTAGAATCGTTGAATTCCTATTGTGTAGGCAAATGCATTAAAATCGGTTATAGAAGCTAAAGAAGTTTCCGTGAATGTCTATGTGGCGATGCGGTATTGGCACCCGTTCACTGAGGAAGCAGTTCATGTTCATCAGGCAAGTTATAAGAATGAAATGGTTTTTTGGAAATATTAGATGCTAATTGTGTTTTTTCTACCTGATTAAAATGTATCTTTTTAGATTATAAGAGATAAAATTACAAGGCTAGTGGTGTTGCCTCTCAATCCTCAATATTCTATTTCAAGAACTGGGTCAAGTGTTCGTGTCCTTCGAGACATGTTTAGGTAATATCTTGTTGGTGGATTTATTTACTTCTCTATTTATAAGTACATTAGCAAGTCGTAATGATAGCATCACTTATTACATCGTTAAATAAAATGTTTTTTTTGGTGTTAGGAATGATACACATTTGTCGAGGCTGCCCGTTGCTAATATACAATCCTGGTATCAACGGGAAGGTTATATTAAGTCTATGGCTGACTTAATCGGGAAGGAGTTGCAGAATTTTCCCAACCCAGAAGAGGTAGATAATATATATACCTTGAAAGACAACTTGAGTTCTTTTGTAATTAGGCCAAACCTCTGGGTAAAGTTTTGTACTATTTTATAATGTCGAATGAAAATGAATTGTTATTTTAGAATTATTATTGTGATTCTAAACGTGTAGGAGAATCAGCGATTTGAGCGGGAATGAGTCAACTTTCCCTCCTCTTAGTAATATAAGAAAGCTCAAGACATTGTGAGTGTGATTATTGTAAATTTGCTCTGTCGGAAGATGAGTCAATGCTGTTGTGTAGCTGAAATATTAGCATCTTATTGTGCAGGATATTGAGGAGTTGCAATATTGTTGGTTAGTTGCCGAGTTATATTGGAGAAATGACCGGTTTGAAAGTCTAGTTAGTAAAATCTTTTCTATTCTGCCTATTTTTGTATTATATTATGGCAAGTGATGAACTTTTGTAATTGTTTACTGTCGATTGTATTCTTCAGTGATGTTATTTTCTTTCGCTCATATTTTTTATCATTTATTTTTGGTTTATGCAGAGACCTGAGTTTCAATAAATTAAGAGGACCCATTCCTGACGGCTTTATTGGTTTCAAACACAGATTACATGTAAGATTTACATTTGGCAAGCTTTAGTGGCTGCTTTTCATCGGACTAGACATGATTCTAAATTGATCAAATAACTTAATCCGGCAACAAACAAAAACACAACTTCTCTTCGCTTCAACAGATGGCATAGTTCGTTTTTCTCATACGTGAATGGTAACTCTGACGTTAAAGTTTTAACTATTTTATTTCATAATGTTCAAATATTAAAAGTAATTTAAACTACTGTTTGTCTCATAGATACATGATAATATTTATTCACATCAAATTTGTGCCCCTTTCCCAACATAATAGGAAAGGTTACGTTTTTTTTTTCTTTTCTTTTTTATGTCCAATATTTAAATGGGACAAAAGTTACTGCCAGTCTCTAACTGTGATTTTTTTTTAAAGTTAGTGTTCTTGGAGCAGTAAATTTTTTGAATGATGTGACGGTATCACTATAATCATGATAATATTTTTTTGGTGTTGTATTGTAGACGATGATATTCTTTAGCGCGCATGGAGTTCCTCTATGTTGAGGATGCAGGTGATCTGTATAGAGATCAGATGGAAGATTGTATTTTCTTAATAATGCAAGAACTTAAATCTAGAGGAATAATGAATAATCATACCTTGGCTTACCAGGTTCGTTGCTATAGTAAACTGTCTTTTTTTATGATTTATAAATTTCTAATGCATAGTCTGTGACAAGTTATATATGAAGTGCAAACTATTTCTATGGGCGGACGCGATGACTTAACAAATATGTTCATAGATTTGATTGGTTCGACTTTCTTGGTATTTGGTTTTAATTGTTTAGTCTGGTGTGTATACCAGAGCCGCGTGGGATCCGTGAAATGGTTAAAGCCATATACCGATGAAGTTCTTGTTCAGCTTGGCCAGCAAGGTGTAAAGTCTCTCCTGGGAGTTTCTGTAAGGTATATGCATCTCTAATGAACTTTACTGCATATTCTGTTTGCCTCTAGATTCCAGGAACTATTGCTGTTGTGTTTATATTGCTCCAGAAAAATTATATTTTCCTTTATAGAGTGTCCTTAAAAGGTCATTCTGGTTGAATTATTATTTTTTAGAAAAGAAAAACAATAATGCAGGCACGCTATGTTTCACGACTTTCCCTTTTGTTTGTCTACATTGGAAAAAACTACATACACGTTGTACTTATTAAGTAAATACTAACCTCGGTGATGGGTGGGGGTTGGGGTGGAAGTGGGTTGTCCTTATTAACATAAATATATAAGATATATTAACAAATGTATAAAAAATTATACTTCCTCCGTCTCTAAATAGACGTCACAGAGAGAAAATTAATGTAGTTCAACGTATAATATCTTTAATTTATACTATTAGTAAAAATTACCAAAAAAAGAATTTTATTTTACAAATATACATTGAAACAAATCAAGCATCTTACAAACTGACACTTGTTTATATGTTAGTAGAAAAAAGCATGATTAGAAGTTGGTATATGAATAGTATGAAATGGTGAGCCTCTGAAAGCTAACTGAGACGAGGAAGATTTAGATGATGTTAAGGAATCTTGGGAAGATGATGATGATGAGCCTGCTATGGTATGTAACATTTTTTAACCTTGTAAACTTAATTTGAAGATTTCAAGGTAATAGATGAAATTAGCTCACTTTAGAATCTTGTGTTGCTACTTTTTGGCATAGCTTGATCTGTATGGGTGATTTGCTGTTGTTGCAGTAGCTTTTGCTTCACATTTTAAAATTAATCTATACTGCTTCTACCGTTGCAGTCTTTTCTCCAGTCCACCATTTTGACAGGTTTAATCAACTATCGAGGATGAATTGGAGATCCCGGTTGATGCGTGTTGATCTAACTGAGGTTCGAGCGATGAAATGTTGTCGCGATGATTAGGATTTGCACAATATTTGTCACTATAGAGTTGCAGAGACTGTTTGGTGAATAAGTTGTATAAGTGTTTTACTTGTGTGTAAAAGTCTAAGTAGAAGCGGAGTAAGATATCTAAAGCACTTCCCTCATAGGGAGTGTTTGCCCCCTATTTTATTCCCAATGGGTTGGTTCGGATTTTTTTTACGTGCTAATTTTGAGCATTACATTGTGCTTTTTATATGTCTTATAAAAATTAATTGGAGTGTTGTGTGAATACTTTGAGAAATATGTTTGAATTGTATTATGAATTTATTGTGAAAAATAATTAGATTGCATTCAAGGAAAAATGGTGTTTTACTATTTTTTTTGTATTTTTTTCGACATTTGTGACTTCTAAAAACAGTTACAAGACAATCATGAAAAATGATATTTGTGACTGTCCATGGAAGTCACGAAAGTTGAAATTCGTGACTGCTAATGACTGTCACAAAAGATGAAATTTGTGGCTGTTAATGACAGTCATAAATGATATTTGTGACAGACATATAAAGTGGATTTGTAAAGTCATATAAATGAGGTTTTGTCACTTGTTTTTGATTTGTGATCACAAAAAATTTGTATGTTAGTGATTTTATGACAAATCATTTGTATTTATTTTGCCATTTGTGATTTTGTGATCACAAAATCGTGATTCTGGTGTAGTGTATTATCGACTCTGAGGCGGATAAGATGAAGTACTTAAGTAAGAGGTTGAAACCTCGTATGCGGCTACAATTGCTTAATCATCATTGCACCACTCTGGCCGAATTCATCGAGAAAGCTCTTGCTTATGAGCTTACTGCTAAGGAAATTTCGAAGAATCAAACTTCATCTCCTGGCAAGAAATAGAAGAAGCGTAATCAGTCCAAAGGCAGTCAGGCAACCTTCAAGAAGCCTCGTGTGGGCTCTACTTTTTCTGAGCGACCTCCTATGGTGCCGAAACCTGCAAAATCTCAGTCCCGAGCGGCCAGTTCGGCCATCACCTATTACAACTGTGGAGACCCTGTGTCATTTCAGCACTAAGTGTCCGAAGCCGACCCTCACGTGTAATAACTGTGGGATTGGTGGGCATAAGGCCCATTTCTGCCGAAGAGACTCCAAACCTACTCCGGCGACATCTCAGGCCCCGAAGCAGTCAGCGGTTCAGAATCAGACCACTCAGTCCGCGTCGTTTAAAACGACGGGAGCAAACAAAGGCGGAGCCCACAGCTATCAGACAGGAGCATCCGGTTCCGGGGCTGGCAAGCCTCGAATTTATGAGATGAAGAGAGTCGACGATCCGGAGGCCTGAATGATCTCAGGTACACTCGAAATTTTATCTCAACCTGTGTGTACCCTTTTTGATACTGGTGCATCGCATTCATTCATTTCCGAGCCATGCTTGAGTAGACTTCATCTGGATAGTACTACTAGTTGTGAACCTTATATCATTGGACTACCTAACGGTAGAAGAATTACCGGAGATCGTGAGATTAAGAATTGTCCGATTCAGCTTCATGGCCGTTATTGGTTGGCAGACCTGATCGTGGTAGATTTTCCTAGAGACGACGTTATTTTGGGTATTGATTGGATGGATCGTCACGATGCCATCCTTAGTGTCCGTAAGCGTATGGTCACTATTATTTAAAATGATGGAGTCGAGTGTGTATTTCAGGGGAGTAATACCAGCTGTTCCGGAAGGGTTATCAATATGATGAAAGCAGTGAAATTACTCAATCAGGGGTATGTTGGTTATTAGTGCTATATGACCAAGACCGAGAAATCATCAGTGATGTTGGCGGATATTCCTGTAGTGAGAGAATATGCCGATGTATTTCCAAACGAGTTACCTGGTTTACCTCCGCAGAGAGATGTGGAATTCACGATTGAGTTGGAGCCTGGTACATCTCCAATATCGAAAGCACCATATCGTATGGCCCCGACCGAAATGCAAAAATTGAAGAATCAACTGGAGGAATTAACCGAGAAGGGTTATATCCGACCGAGTGCGTCCCCGTGGGGATCACCAGTGTTATTTATCAAGAAGAAGGATGGTTCATTTCGCTTGTGCATTGATTATCGAGAGCTGAACAGGGTGACGATCAAGAATAAATATCCCCTACCCCGCATCGATGATCTTTTGGATCAACTTCAGGGAGCTTCAGTATTTTCCAAGATCGATTTGAGATCTGGGTATCATCAGTTGCGAATTCGAGATTCGGATATTGCTAGAACGGCATTTCGAACACGCTCTGGTCATTACGAGTTTGTGGTGATGCCGTTTGGGTTAACTAATGCACCTGCTGTATTCATGGAGTTAATAAACCGAGTTTTCATCAATTATTTAGATCAGTTCGTGATTGTTTTCATAGATGACATTTTGATTTATTCTCGTGACCGAGAGGAGCACGAATTTCACCTTCATCAGGTTCTCGACGTGTTGAGACGAGAGCAGCTATATGGAAAGTTTTCCAAATGTGAATTCTGGATGTCCGAGGTGACGTTTCTCGGACATGTAATTTCATCACACGGAGTACGTGTCGACCCTCAGAAGATGGAGGCTATCCTAGATAGGCAACCTCCGAAGAATGTTAAGGAAATCCGAAGCTTTCTCGGATTAGCTGGTTATTATCGGTGATTTGTGGAAGGATTTTCTAAAATCGATCAACCTATGACGAACCTTTTGCGAAAGGATAAGAAATACACGTGGTCTGATGCGTGTCAATAGAGTTTTGAGGAGCTCAAGAGTCGTTTAATCTTAGCGCTTGTCCTTTCCTTACCACAAGGGACGGAAGGATTCGTGGTTTATAGTGACGCGTCCGGACAAGGTCTCGGATGTGTATTAATGCAGAATGGGAAAGTGATTGCCTATGCCACACGGCAACTGAGACCTTACGAGGTCAATTATCCGACCCACGACTTGGAGCTAGCGGCCGTGGTATTCGCATTGAAGATTTGGCGTCATTGCCTTTATGGCGTCACCTGTCAGATTTTCACCGATGATAAGAGTTTGAAATATATATTTACTCAGAAGGAGTTAAATATGCGTCAGAGACGGTGGTTGGAACTGATTAAAGATTATGATATTGAGATATAATATCACCCGGGTAAGGCGAATGTTGTTGCCGATGCCTTGAGTCGTAAGTCCGTTCAGGAGCAAATGCTTGCTCGTTTAACAGTTCAGAAGGAGCTTCAGCAGGAATTCCTAAAACCCGAGATCGAGGTCTGGTTACAGCGAGTGCAAGGGCAACTTCGCATGCTAGAGATTTCATCGCCACTAGAGGAGGCGATCAGAACGAGTCAGGGTTCAAACCCTTTTTTGTTGCGCATTCGAGAGGATGTGGCTCAGGGGAAGCCCCTGGATTTATGGTCCACGAGGATGGACTTTTGCGATTTAAGAACCGGTTATGTGTTCCGGCCGATGACGAGTTGAAAAACTCGATTCTGAGAGAAGCTCATGCTACCCCTTATTCCATTCATCCGGGGTCTAGCAAGATGTACAAAGACTTGAAACAAAATAACTGGTGGAGTAATATGAAGCGAGAAGTCGCAGAATTTGTTTCGAGATGTGTAACCTGTCAGCAAGTCAAGGTAGAACATTAGCGACCGGCGGGTATACTGAAACCGCTTCCTATTACAGAATGGAAGTGGGAGGATATTTCAATGGAATTCATCACGAGTTTGCCGACGAGTCGTCGTGGCATGAATACAATTTGGGTTGTTGTGGACTGTTTAACTAAGTCAGCTCATTTCTTGAGATTAAGGATATGTGGGGTCCTGAGTGACTTGCCTAGTTATTCATTAAAGAGATCGTGAGATTGCACGGTACCCCTAAGAGTATCGTTTCGGATCGTGATGGGCGATTCGTGTCGCATTTTTGGAAATCTGTTCATCGTGCCATGGGAACTCAGCTCAATTTCAGCACAGCTTTTCACTTTCAGTCCGACGGATAATCAGAGAGAACTATTCAGACGTTGGAGGACATGTTGAGAGCATGTGTTCTCGATTAGAAAGACGATTGGGAAGCCCAACTACCGTTGATCGAGTTCATATACAATAACAGTTGGCATGCTTCGATTAAGATGGCACCTTATGAGGCCTTATATGGTTGTCGTTGTCGATCTCCCTTGTGTTGGGATGGCTTATCCGAATCAATCGGCACTGAGCCTGATATGATTATAGCCGCTCGTGAGAAGGTATAGCTTTGATCAGGAGTCGTTTTTTGACCGCTCGGAGTCGACAAAAATCATATGCAGATAACCGTTGTCGACCATTAGAGTTCGAGGCGGGTGACCACGTTTTGGTCAAGGTATCCCCATGCCGAGGTATTTTCCGTTTCGGGATGAAAGGTAAGTTGAGTCCGAGATTCATTGGACCGTTTGAGATTTTGGATCGAGTAGGCGAGCTGGCTTATCGATTGGCCTTACCTCCGGTGTTGAGACGAATTCATAATGTGCTTCACGTCTCTTAGTTGCGGAAGTATGTTGCTGATCCTAGTCACATACTTCAGTTTGATGAAACCGAGATCATAGATGATCATACGTACGAAGAGCGTCCTGTACGAATCTTATAGTGGCGAATCAAATAGTTTAGGAACAAGACGATTCCTTTGGTTAAGGTTCAGTGGTCTAGACATGGATTCGAAGAGGCTACTTGGGAAACCGAAGATAATATGCGGGAGAGTTATCCCGAATTGTTTAACCCTTGGTTATACCCGCTTGTAAATTCATTCATTATCATTCGATATATTGTCACTCAGTAAAATTTTCACTCATTAATAATCATTCATCCTTCATATTCATTCAATGTGTTCACCGTTCGGCATATTTCTGAATCGTATATCAATTATCATTCACCTGTCAACCCGGTTGGAGAATCGAGCCGAGTATATCATCATTTTCATCTTTGTAGTGGACTACGTGTGAGGAGTAGCGCACGCTACGTACTCTCTTTAGCGCGCGATAATTGAGTACTGGTAGCGCACGCTACCTCTCAGCATTAGCGCATGCTAACATGGTGGAGGCAGACAGTCCAGTAGGTACTGGACTGAATTGGTGTAATTCATAGCGCACGCTAAGATTGGATATAGCGTACGCTAGTGGTATAGATAACGCACGCTAATAATCAGTGTAGCGCGCGCTAAGGTTCGATCAGACAGAGTCCAGTGGGTACTGGACTGTAGCGGAGTATTTCGTAGTGCACGCTAAGAGTGGATAGTAGCGTATACTAATGGTGTTAGTAGCGCACACTAGCAACCAGTGTAGCGCGCGCTAAGGCTCAATCAGACAAGATGACAGTAGGTTCTGGACTCCATTATTATGGACATCAACCATCAGTTAGCGCACGCTACCACAAGGTTAACGTACGCTAATAAGAGATGTTAGCGCACGCTACCAAGGTATGTAGCGCACGCTAACGATGCAGGCAGTGGGTACTGGACTACCCGGTGAACCCGCTAGTGCATGCTAAGCACAGGAGCTAGCGCGCGCTAAACTGGGTTTACTATAAATAGGACAGTTCAGTCCAGTTTCGTCATTTTTCACATCTCACCTCCGCCCTTGGGCGTTTTGGGCGATTTCGGACGAATTGTGGAGTGTTCTTCGAGCTGCAATAAACTATCAACATCTTCAAGCTTCTAGTTCGGATTAATCATCATTTAATCTTCTCCATCACACCAAATCAAGGTAACTTTGCTTGAATCTAGAATTTTGGGATTTGAGTGTTTTCATTCCGATCTCTTCAAGTTAGCATAATATTATGGTGGAATATGTTGGATATGGATTATCTACCTTGGATACATGTGTTTCTACGGATTTATTGGTATTTTTGTCGGATTTGTTGAATATTTGGAGAATTATTCAAGAACACCCTAAGGGTTGACTTTGGGATTTTTGGGGTTTCGACTAGATATTGTCGTAATCTCGAATGGAGTATTCCTAATGGATTATTTGATTGTAGGGATAATATTTTGTTGGAGTTGAACTACTCAATTGGAGGTTGGTTTAGATATATTTGGGGATAATCAATGGAAGAATGTTTGCAACGTATTCGTTAGAATGCCCCAATGAGTTTGGTTATTGTTGTATCGACTTTTGAGTTGGTTATAATCATACTATACGTATATTGAGCATTTGTTGGTAATTATGTTATTCAAGGTTGTTCGAGCGACCTATAATTCCATTAAGGACGTTTGTTCGAGGAAGGACATTTCATCACCGGTATTGTGTAAGTTAATTCTTACTCGGTTAAAAGGATACTCATTCCTTTCATTGTTGTTCATTCATATTCATAATTCATTCATGGTATGTTAATCATGTTGAGATTTGTAATTATCAAACTAATCATTCATTTCACGAGGAACGACGGTTCCAATCATTTCAGTGAGCTATCATTCATTTCATTATTATTTCATCTCGGTGAGTCATTCTTGACCCTTGTCGATTTGCTATTCATTGATATTCATCATGGTCACTTTTGTTCTTGTGACCTTCTGGGTTCATATTGCGTGGCCGGGTGGTTATGTGTGGAATTTTTAGTCGGGCACACGATAGTCGTGATACGGGTTCACCGACACAATGGACTGTGCACACGGTAACGTGCCTCCGTGACACTAATTAGGTACAAGTGCGGGTGTGTCCGGACACTCGTCTTGTGCACTTGCATGTCCCATTACGGGCGTACTATGATACCCCTCTTCAGTTTGATTTCATAACTAATATATTTTATGATTGTGCTTGTTCAAGTCTTGAGGATTGTTGTTCTATGTAACTAACCCCGTTGGGGATATTGTTTTTAGGTCATGGCAAGGCAAAAGCACGGGAAGAGAACGTTGACGGCGAGGAGTCCCAGTGATACTAGTAGGGGCCCCAGTCTCTTCATTTGTTCATGTTTCTTTGTCATGTATTTTTTCGCTGCAGTTCTGTTTGGATTTTTACTTCATTCAGTGTTGTATATTTTATCTTCATCTGATATATACATGTATTCTGTATTTCCTGGGTGTGTTTTACTTGAAACTCCTCATCGGAGTAATTGATGGCATAATGTGTTTCGGTACTACATTGTATTGTGTAATTCATTAATTTTCATTTGCCTGGTGGGTCCTAGTCGGGGTCCACGGCACTGTGATGTCCGTCTAGTTTGGGGTGTTACATGAAAAATTTTAAAATCGTATACTCGAGCTATTTGAAATTAACATCAATAGGCTAAAACCATTCTAAAATTCTTTCAAATATGACAAGATTTACGACGGTTATATTTACTAAAATATCGAAAGTACTTTAAAACATAACCTTCGTACTCCATCGCAAGGCTTCTACGAAAGTGCACGATCACTTTGTCAAAACTCAAAATGTTTATAATTAAAAACAGAATATTCACTAAGTCACTACTTATGCATACCGATAAAATAGTCACCAAAATTTTCTAGTTTAACTCAGATTGCAAAATACTTGTAAGTCATTTAAAAATACACGTGCAGCAGATGTAGCTAACGATAAGTGTACACTGAGGTAGCAAGAAATACTCAATAAACTCTCTTCTTTGAAAATACACGGTCGGCTAGTCCAAAATTTCAAAACAAATTCAAAATTCATAGTATCCGCCGTTTAACCATACTAGTAAAATTATTTGAGATGATCTGATTTTTAACAACATACTCAAGTCTACGAAATTTTCAGAAATATTTTCAAATACACGCGCAGCCAACATAGTCATCAATAAGAACATGTTTGTAGCAATTAGCAACAATGTCAAACATATTCAGTTCCCAGACACGTGCCCATCTAGCATTCAAATCATCATACTAATCGATACCACTCATGAATATAATCTCATATTCAAACATACGTCAAAACCATCCGTTTGCGTTTCCGACAATCTCTGTCGTCAATACGCCTCCTGGAACACAGTAATATCCAGAGACTTGCACAACACGTTGTACTAGTCAAAACTCAATCTACCAGTATATCTCAATTGCCACACACGTAATATAACACAAGTATCAAATATGGTTTCTATTTTGCCTCTTACTTGCAAACAAAATTATACAAAACAAAATATAAAATATAAAGTATATATAAGGGAAGACTTACCTTCACAGGTCGCACTAAGATGACGGTCGCGCACGATACTAATCTCAACGAATAACACGAACGACATGATATGACAACGCACAAGTCGACTTGTTAACCGACAACTCGGACGACACGACAAGACACGACTCAACTCGACCCGACAGCCTAGGTTTCCACAACCTAAGCTCCGATACCATAAATGTAACACCCTCAGAAATCACCGGGAATATTACACGCCGTAGACCCTTTTTCTATAAGGATCTACCAGGCTAACAACCATAATACGAACAATGTTTGACTGGCCGAGGTCAAACAACGTACTAACACAGACCGATAAGGTCAAATATTAATTACACTGACCAATGAGCTCTCACGATTAAATCAACCCAAAAATAAGCTCATTATTGTACATACCCACGCAGGGGTCAAAATACAATACAGCAGAAGACTGAAGATAACTCAACAATACAACCACATCAAATTGGACTCTTAACTCTTGATTAGTATCGCGGCTCGTCTTCTTCCATGTCGTCCCTGTGGTTTCTCCAACGAACTAAGCACACCTGAAATGCATGATATGCATTACCCCCATTTAAGGGGTTAGCATTTGAATGGCTAGTACAAGTATTCAGTCTATACAAAATATATCACGCCAATATCAGTTATATTAAAGTAACAATAGTCGTGAAAGAAGTTCCCGGGAGGTTTTCAATATTTAAGGTACTCAAGTCTTTGAAAATAATATATATAAACTCGGGAGTTTTAAAAAACGATAGAAAGCCTTCAGGTTCAAGATTATAAAACCTTTTTAAAAAATAATAGGGTCTCGGCCCAAATCTCGTTCATGTCACAAACATTTTTATAAATAGAAAATCTTTATGGACCTCGAGTCCTTAGTTTCAAAACCATCTCAAGACGAATGGGTCTCGACCTAAAGTCATTTTCCACAAAACAACCTTTACACAACCATTGGGATCTCTAATCTCATCAAACCACAGTACACGAAAACAATAACAAAGTTCGCTTTCCAACACCAAAACCTCACAATCAAGGAGCTAAACACTTATGACACATATCCTAGTACAATTCTACACAAGTACCAAAATTCAGTATATAATGTACATCAACATCGAGAACCAAAATGTTGTGATATTCCGGACATATCACAATTATCGAAAACATCAACATAATCCTCATGATGAAAACCACACATGGTAACCCACGGCCTTACCTATTAGTATCGGCCCCTAGAGGCCCCGTTGGACCCTCCCGAGATGGGAAACCACTTCCACGGCTGTACCCATTAGTATCGGCCCCCAGAGGCCCCGTCGGACCATCCCTGGGTGGAAGAACAACAACACACACATACGATACAAAACTGCATGTCTCGATTGTTGGTCACAATATATATAATCAATGCACTTGCTAGAAATGGCCATTTATCCGACACATAACTACGACCGACACAGCTTAGCAACAACCTAACAATTCTAAACGTATCGTTACACATTGACAGGTATAACAACCGATCAAACCATTATAGCCAACCAAATTCCCTAACACAACTTAATCCACACAACCCGGTGATCACCAAAACATTATAGCACACGTCTAAGTGTACTATCTACCCGTCACTACGTCTCTATTGACATATCTCTGTGACAAGCTGTTAGGCGTATTTTTGTACGCTTATTTATCATTATTTTGTAGTGTTTTGATGAGTGAAATTGTCTAAATGAGCTTTTATTGCCTTAATTTTGTATGATTGACAGGAAATTGAAGTCCGGAAGCTAAAACGAGGCAAAACGGGCGACAACGGCAAAACTGGACTCTGAGCCGCGGCACAAGGAAGCTGAGCCGCGGCACAGAAGACACCGGCGAAGGGCGAGTAACTTTGTACTGTGCGGCCTGACCAGTGAGCGGCAGAGAAGAATTTATTTACGCCCAGGCATTCAGCTGAAGGTGATGTGCCGCGGCACAGGTTTAGTGAGCCGCGGCACAATTGGCGGGTTTTGTAGGTCTGCGCGGATTTTGAGCTATTTCGAAGCCAGTTTTCGACCGACTAATACGGACGCGATTTATGGATGTGCTGAGCTATATATAGGGTTGAAGACCCTAATTAAATCATCTTGGAATCATTGGATCTAAAACCTTTGAGAGCTTAAGCTTGGATACGGCAGAAGAAGAGGAAAGCAGAAGAATTCAAGGGCAGGAGGCGGAAGCTGAAGAACGGAGGAATCCGAACTTCATCTGCGTTTGAATTTTATGCTTTCGTTTGTTTATTCTGTATTTTCAGTTTTTAGTATGTCAGGCTAAAGCCCTAATCTAGGGTTTTGATGAAACCTTTGTTTTGACGAATTGATTGAGATTATCCAATTTATTACCTTTTTTTTGAGTTTTCCCAATTACGATTAATGCTTGCAATTATCTGGCCAATAGTTGTATTGATTTAATCATTCACTTCGAATCGGGAGAGGAGATTTGGTGAGGAACTATTGGTGAGGACCGTTTTATTCTGTGAGATAGGAATATACTCATAGGAACTACGTGGCCTTTAGGAGATTTCATGCTTTTTGCCTATCGACGAAATAATTCACCTAGGGATAGAGTGCGTTAGTCGCCGTTAGATAAATCTATCGACCTCGGGAGAGGCGGTAGAATATATTAGCAATCTCCGCCTTCAATAAATTGGGAAAATTATTTATTACGGATAATCGAGAGTAAATTCGGATAAACTAAGGTGGATTCAGAACCCTAGACTTATTCATCATTTGATTTCTTTTATCCAAGATATTGTTTTCTACTGCTTAATCTTTTAGTAATTCCTTTAGTTTTTAATCGCAAAACCCAAATTCGATTGTTCAGATAAAATTGGAATACGAAAAAATCGGTAGTTAGAGATTCAATCCTCGTGGGAACGATACTCTACTTATCACTTTATTACTTGTAAACGATGACGTGCACTTGCGTGTAGGAAATATCGCAACAAGTTTTTGGCGCCGTTGCCGTGGATTGAAATTTTTCTAATATCGATTGAAGTATTTCCAGTCTTAATTTGAACGTTTTATTTTTATTTTTGTGTATTTAATTTCGTTTATTTGTTTTTCCTTTAAGGACCTTTTGTGTAGTGCATGAGAAGACTCGGTAACGAAGGCCTACTACCTTTGGACATCGAGCTCGAGCGCACTCTAAGAAGGAACAAAAAGGAGAAAAGAGAGTTGCAGACGACGGTCAAGATGGCCGAGAATATCGAAATCCAGGGAGGAGACAACCAAGTGCGGCAAGTTCAACCGGAACTAGCTCTTCGAGATTATGCCATGCCGCAGGTCAACGCTAATTTTTCGGGAATTCGGCGTCCCACTATCCAAGCTAATAATTTTGAGATCAAGCCCGCCATTATTCAGATGGTGCAGGCGAGCCCATTTTGTGGACTGCCGAAGGACGACCCGAATGCCCATATTGCTTCTTTCCTTGAGATATGCGACACATTTAAAACTAATGGTGTCACCGACGATGCCATCCGATTGAGGCTTTTCCCTTTCTCTTTGAGGGATAAAGCAAAATTCTAGTTAAATTCCTTACCGCCGGGGTCGATTACAACATGGGAGAGGTTAGCGCAAGCCTTCCTTGCAAAATTTTTCCCACCAGCTAAGACGGCGCGGTTGAGAAACGAAATAACCACTTTTGCCCAGTACGATATGGAATCGCTCCACGAGGCGTGGGAGCGATATAAAGAATTGCTACGAAGATGCCCTCATCACGGCATTCCTGATTGGCTTCAGCTGCATACGTTCTATAATGGTTTGAGTGCTTCTACACGCACTTTAGTGGATGCGGCCTCTGGTGGGACATTCATGGGAAAATCTATGGCAGAGGCACACGTGCTTTTGGAGGATATGGCTGAAAACGCATACCAATGGCCATCGGAAAGATTGACACCGAAGAGAGTCATGGAAGTTTCAAGCAATGATCCGATTTCCACTTTGTCAGCTCAAGTCGCCGCTTTGACACAACAGCTCCAGACATTTTCGCACGCACCAGCCCCCGTTACCATTGAGACATGCAATTGGTGTAACGGATCACACCCGAGCGCGGAATGTCTAGTTGGAAATCCGTTCGAGCAACATCAGATGGAGCAAGCTCAATTCGTGGCCAATGGAAATCGACAAAGCAATTTTTACCCCAGCACTTATAATCAAGGGTGGAGGAATCAACAAAATTTTCCATGGAGAAATGGGCAAGCTATGAAGCCTCCACAACCTCACTTCGTGCAACCCCCACAGCAGCCCCCTCAATCACCAAAGGTATCTTTGGAAGATGCTCTTGCTCAATTAGTGGCTAACACAAGCCAATTCATGACCCGCACCGAGACGACCCTCCACAATCATTCGACCTCCATCCGAAATCTAGAAACACAAATGGGGCAGATTGCTAATTTATTGTCCTCTCGGTCTCAAAGTGCCTCGCCCAGAGCAGCCGAAGTGAAATCAAAGGAAAATGTGCAAGCGATCGAATTACGAAGCGGAAAAGAGTTAAAAGGGCAGCCTAGTTGTGACAAAGAGCAGCAGATCGAGCAAAACGAGAAGGAAAAGGAAGAGGCGCCCAAGCCAAAGGAAGTATCGACTACTCAGCCCACTCCTCAAATTCCATTTCCACAGCGTTTCCAAAAGCAAAAACTGGACAAGCAGTTTTCAAAATTCCTAGACGTTTTCAAGAAATTGCACATAAACATTCCGTTCGCCGACGCATTGGAACAGATGCCGAGTTACGTCAAGTTCATGAAAGAGATCTTATCCAATAAACGAAAGCTTGAGGAATATGAGACGGTCGCTTTAACGGAGGAGTGCAACGCTATTTTACAAAAGAAGCTCCCACCTAAAGTGAGAGATCCGGGAAGTTTCACAATCCCTTGCATCATCGGAAATTCATCTTTTGAGAGAGCCCTATGGGATCTCGGGGCCAGTATAAATCTTATGCCCCTTTCTATTTTTAAAAAGTTGGAGATTGGGGAAGCCAAGCCGACGACAGTCTCTCTACAATTGGCCGATAGATCCATCAAATATCCGAGGGGTGTGATAGAGGACGTTTTAGTCAAAGTTGATAAGTTCATTTTTCCGGCCGATTTCATCGTACTTGACATGGAAGAAGACCAAGATATTCCAATTATTTTGGGAAGACCATTTTTGGCAACAGGCCGAACGTTGATTGATGTGGAAAAGGGAAAGCTGACTTTGCGTGCGCAAGAGGAACAAGTAACATTCAATATTTTTCGATCCGTAAAATATCCAAGTGACGCTGAAAATTGCTTCCAAGTTGACGTCATTGATTCGTGCGTGAGTAGAACTTTTCGAGGAAATTATCCACCCGATCCATTGGAGTCCGTTTTGATTGAAATTTCCGAACCAAATGGAGAGCATGCCGCCTACGTACGACACATGGATGCTTCCCCGCCAATTTTTATTCGTAAACCATTCGAGGAGCTACGAAGTTCACTAACTCGACCGACCCCATCGATTAAGAAACCTCCAAAATTGGAACTCAAAAAGCTGCCACCTCATTTGAAATATGCATTCCTGGGGCCCGACAACTCCCTTCCAGTTATTCTTTCGGCCACTTTAGCAGGAGATCAAGAGGCAAAATTATTAAGAGTTTTGAGGGAGTACAAATCTGCTCTTGGATGGTCTATTGCGGATATTAAGGGGATCAGCCCATCGATTTGCATGCACAAGACTTTGATGGAGGAAGACTACAAACCATCCGTGGAGCATCAACGTCGGCTGAATCCTAACATGAAGGAGGTGGTAAAAGTCGAGGTTTTAAAACTCCTCGACGCAGGTATGATCTTTCCAATTTCTGATAGTAAGTGGGTAAGTCCGGTTCAAGTTGTGTCGAAAAAGGGTGGGATAACAGTTGTTCAAAATGATAATAATGAATTAATTCCCACTAGGATTGTTACGGGGTGGCGTATGTGCATAGATTATAGGAAATTAAATAAGGCCACTAGAAAAGATCATTTCCCCTTGCCTTTTATTGATCAGATGTTAGATAGATTAGCCGGACACGATTTCTATTGCTTTCTCGATGGTTATTCGGGGTATAATCAGATTTACATAGCCCCCGAAGACCAAGAGAAAACGACGTTTACATGTCCTTACGGCATTTTCGCTTATAGGCGCATGCCTTTTGGATTATGTAATGCACCGGCTACTTTTCAACGGTGTATGATGGCTATTTTTTCTGACATGGTAGAGCAGTGTATTAAGATTTTTATGGATGATTTTTCTGTTTTTGGAAATTCATTTGACATTTGTTTGGAAAATTTGCAGAAAGTCTTGCGAAGATGCGAGGAGACCAATTTAGTCTTGAATTGGGAGAAGTGTCATTTCATGGTGCAGGAGGGCATTGTGCTTGGCCATCGAATATCCTCACATGGAATTGAAGTCGACCGAGCGAAAATTGAGACAATTGAGAAGATGCCTCCACCCACTTCGGTCAAGGGGATTAGGAGTTTTTTGGGACATGCCGGTTTCTATCGCCGATTTATTAAGGATTTTTCAAAGATCACGAAGCCGCTGTGCAATTTACTCATGAAAGATGTCCCATTTACTTTCGACGAATCTTGTAAAGAAAGTTTCGAGTTGCTGAAGAAAGCTCTAAGCACGGCACCGGTGATAGTCGCTCCGGATTGGGACCTTCCGTTCGAACTAATGTGCGATGCTAGCGACTTTGCCATCGGGGCTGTTTTGGGGCAGAGACGAGGGAAGGTGTTCCATGTCATATACTATGCGAGCCGAACACTCGATGACGCCCAAAGAAATTATGCCACAACGGAGAAGGAATTGTTGGCGGTGATTTTTGCATTTGATAAATTTCGGGCTTATCTACTAGGAACGAAAGTGATAGTGTGGACCGATCATTCGGCAATAAAATACCTTTTGGAGAAGAAGGACGCCAAACCAAGGTTGATTCGGTGGGTGCTACTCCTTCAAGAATTCAACTTGGAAATTCGGGACAAGAAAGGGACAGAAAATGTTATAGCCGATCACCTTTCACGATTAGAGAGTTCCCTCGAGAAGGAAGAAAGTCAGCCACAAATTATAGAAACATTCCCCGACGAGCAGCTCTACAAGTTGAATTCAACACATGCGCCTTGGTATGCTGATCTAGTGAACTACTTAGCAAGTAAAACAATTCCGAACGACCTCTCACGTCATCAAAAGAAGAAGCTAATCTCGGACGCTAAGTACTATTTGTGGGATGATCCTTTTCTCTTCAAGCGATGCCCCGATCAAATTATCCGTAGATGCATTCCGGATGAGGAAATCCACAGTGTGCTGAACCATTGCCATGCATCGCCCTACGGTGGACACTTTAGTGGAAATAGAACAGCAGCGAAGGTCTTACAGTCGGGATTTTATTGGCCGTCCTTATTCAAAGATGCTCACTCCTTTGTGTCTACATGTGATCGGTGTCAACGGACAGGAAACATCTCAAGACGACACGAAATGACGCTGAACACCATACTTGAAGTCGAATTATTTGATGTATGGGGGATCGACTTCATGGGTCCATTTCCCCCATCAAACAAGAATCTCTACATTTTGGTGGCCGTGGATTATGTCTCCAAATGGGTTGAAGCGGTGGCACTACCTACGAATGGGTCCAATGTCGTAATCAAGTTTATTAAACAACATATCTTCTCACGCTTTGGGACTCCACGTGCTATTATAAGTGATGGTGGGTCACACTTCGACAACAAATTTCTTGATGCGGTTTTGAGAAAATACGAGTCACTCATCGTGTTGCCACGGATACCATCCGCAAACGAGTGGTCAAGTCGAGATATCAAATCGAGAGCTGAAGTGGATTCTAGAAAAGACGGTCACTCGTCTCGAAAAGATTGGGCATTTAAACTCGATGATGCACTTTGGGCGATGGATCAGTATAAAACACCTATCGGAATGTCGCCCTACAGATTGGTCTATGTAAAAAGTTGCCATCTACCCGTAGAGATGGAACACCGCGCTTACTGGGCGATAAAGAAACTAAACTTTGATCTAAAATCCGCTGGGGAAAAGCGTTGTTTGCAGTTGAACGAGTTGGAAGAAATTCGCCACAACTCATACGAAAATGCAAAACTTTATAAGGAGCGGACCAAAATTTGGCATGATAAGCACATCACGCAGAGAGAATTTGTCCCGGGTCAAGAGGTGTTGCTATTCAACTCACGCTTAAGGTTATTTCCCGGGAAATTGCGTTCACGATGGTCGGGACCGTTCACCGTAGTTCAAGTGTTTCCACATGGTGCAGTAGAAGTTCAAAGAGATGGTCGAAAATTCAAAGTTAATGGACAACGGTTGAAGGCATACTTGGGAAATCCAATAGACACGCAGAAAACGAGCGTCACCTTATCCACCGGATGAATGCGAGAAAAGTCCTATCAAGACTATAAACTTAGCGCTCCTCGGGAGGCAACCCGAGTATTAGTTGTAGATTCTTTGTTGTTTGCTTGCATTTTTAGAGTCTCTTTTTGTCTTCTTTCTTCTTTGATCCATCCTTCCCTCTCGTCTTAATGTTTTCGTGTAAAATTTCTGTGCAGGAATCAGCAAAGGGGAAAAATTCAATGATGGGCCGCGGCACAGTCCAGGTGAGCCGCGGCACACACTAGCTGATGAAAATTGGCCGATCAAACCGTACCCTGTGCCGCGGCATGATCTTACTGAGCCGCGGCACACCAGGTCGCTGAGCCGCGGCACACTAAAGCTGAGCCGCGGCACACTAAATGGCCAAGAAACGCCCAGGGAGCCTGTACTTTGTGCCGAGGCACACTAAAGCTGAGCCGCGGCACACTAACATACTGAGCCGCGGCTCCCGGAAACTGAGCCGCGGCACCCGACGACATAACAAACGGCCCGATCAGACTTTGGGCCGCGGCTCACTTTTACCGTGCCGCGGCCCCCGTCGCAAAATAAGAGCAACCAGTTGGGCTCATTCCGTCGCTCGGCATGCACAAGGTAGCTTCTTCCTTCTCTTCCCTTCCTTCCCGCACACAATGAGGTTAGTTGATTCCATTCTATGGTCTCCTTCTCAAATTCTCCGTAATTGTTGATTTCTAAATCATAAGTGATTCTTGATGTGAAAAGTTTTGAAGTTCTATATTGCTAGTTGTTCTTCACTTTTGTTTCTAAAATGGAGTTGGAATATGGGGAATTTGATATTGTGATGGAATTGATGTTTATGAACGAATCGTGATGATAGTTGTTGTGATTCGTGGTCATAATCTGTGTTATTATTTTTGGGATTTGGAATTAACCATCAAAATTCTTGTTCTTCATTTTAACTTGTGCACACAAGGTGTTTGATAAATTGCAGCAATGAAAAATTGGTAAGCTAGGCATTTTCAAACTTATATGCAATGAATCATGTTGTCCAATTACATTATCCCCAACCCCTACATCATGTTCAACTTGAGAGCTCGTACTTAACTTCCTTTTTGATGATGCAAGCTCGTTTATTCACATTCCGCATGATGTAGTCAAGAAGCATGCAAGCTCACCGGACGATGCCGGCACTGCCTCTGAGGCACCGGAGGGGAGTACTTGACCTTTTATTTTTCTTGCATATCATTTTTTGTCCATTGAGGTCAATGTACGTCCTAAGTTTGGGGGGGGATTTACTTTCAGTTTCTACATTCATTGTTGTACCTTATTTTATTGCTGTACATTATTTCGTTGCACTTTTCATTTCTATGCGTAAAATTTTTTTTAGATAGCCTTGCTTGTCTTAGTTTTCTTTATTCGTGAATTTTCGTGCTTCTATTTGTGTGATACTGATGTTACGACACTGTCTTTCTCTCTGAAGAAACGGTCGAGTTCTAGTCGAGTTGTAGTCAGTTATTTCTTTTCTGCTTAGTATTCAATTAGGTCCGAAATTTTTCGTGATTGTAGAGGTCCTGGCAGATAAGAGACGATACATACTTGTTTTTAAATCCCCATCAATACGTTTGGCTACATTTTCAGGATAGAAAGTCGTACTATTTCTTCAGTCGTCTTGGCACTTAGATTGAGTTTAGAGTCGGTCAGTTTTTCCCTAAAGTCGAGATAATGTGTTCTATGAAGGGAAGTCTAGTAACCGGGGGTATTCGCGTGACCCGTTGTTTACTCTCGCGTAAAACGACGACCTTGATTTGACTAGTGATTTAGATATTTCACATGTGCTAATGATAGAGAGCCTAGTAACCGGGGGTATTCGCGTGACCCGCTGTTTACTCTCGCGTAAAACGGCAACCTTGATTCGGACATGTGGAAATTATGTATTCGAGTTGTTTCTCCGCTGTAGACGGGAACTTAGTAACTAGAAGCATCCATGTGCCCCATGAGTGTCTTTTACGTCAAACGGTTTCCTAATACATGAGAATGGAAGTTCCACCCTAGGATTATCCCGATGAAACATCCCGAGATCCTAACCTAGTGGTCAACTCGAATCAAATTCTTGAGCATATATATATAAGGGGATACTGTCCGAGGTTTAATTGTTATGAAACTCATGAAAATTGTGCCTTTCGACTGTGGAATGGGACGAACTAGCTTGGTTGTGTTAGCCTTTCATATTGACGGTCGATTTGACTCAAGTTTTGTTAATCTTTGAGCCGAATTTTCTTCATGAACGAGTGATTAGGACTGAATTTGATTACTTTGCGGAATCATTATTCTGAGTGCAGCTCGCTTTTATGACACTCGTATTATTTAGAGAGAATCATAGGATAGTATTGATTAGGTTGAACACTATGAGTTGCACGATGATTCACGACATTCTTTTATTGACTTTAATTCTTTTTGCTTGAGGAAAGCAAAGGCTTAAGTTTGGGGGTATTTGTTAGGCGTATTTTTGTACGCTTATTTATCATTATTTTGTAGTGTTTTGATGAGTGAAATTGTCTAAATGAACTTTTAATGCCTTAATTTTGTATGATTGACAGGAAATTGAAGTTCGGAAGCTAAAACGAGGCAAAACGGGCGACAACGGCAAAATCGACTCGAGCCATGACAAGGAAGCTGAGCCGCGGCACAGGAAGACACCAGCCGAAGGGCAGAGTAACCTGTACTCTGTGCCGCGGCACAGCCCAGGTGAGCCGCGGCAGAGAAGAATTTATTTACGCCCAGGCATTCAGCTGAAGGTGATGTGCCGCGGCACAGGTTTAGTGAGCCGCGGCACAATTGGCGGGTTTTGTAGGTCTGCGCGGATTTTGAGCTATTTCGAAGCCGCCACCGACTAATACGGACGCGATTTATGGATGTGCTGAGCTATATATAGGGTTGAAGACCCTAATTAAATCATCTTGGAATCATTGGATCTAAAACCTTTGAGAGCTTAAGCTTGGATACGGCAGAAGAAGAGGAAAGCAGAAGAATTCAAGGGCAGGAGGCGGAAGCTGAAGAACGGGGGAATCCGAACTTCATCTGCGTTTGAATTTTATGCTTTCGTTTGTTTATTCTGTATTTTCAGTTTTTAGTATGTCAGGCTAAAGCCCTAATCTAGGGTTTTGATGAAACCTTTGTTTTGACGAATTGATTGAGATTATCCAATTTATTACCTTTTTATTGAGTTTTCCCAATTACGATTAATGCTTGCAATTATCTGGTCAATAGTTGTATTGATTTAATCATTCACTTCGAATCGGGAGAGGAGATTTGGTGAGGAACTATTGGTGAGGACCGTTTTATTCTGTGAGATAGGAATATACTCATAGGAACTACGTGGCCTTTAGGAGATTTCATGCTTTTTGCCTATCGACGAAATAATTCACCTAGGGATAGAGTGCGTTAGTCGCCGTTAGATAAATCTATCGACCTCGGGAGAGGCGGTAGAATATATTAGCAATCTCCGCCTTCAATAAATTGGGAAAATTATTTATTACGGATAATCGAGAGTAAATTCAGATAAACTAAGGTGGATTCAGAACCCTAGACTTATTCATCATTTGATTTCTTTTATCCAAGATATTATTTTCTACTGCTTAATCTTTTAGTAATTCCTTTAGTTTTTAATCGCAAAACCCAAATTCGATTGTTCAGATAAAATTGGAATATGAAAAAATCGGTAGTTAGAGATTCAATCCTCGTGGGAACGATACTCTACTTATCACTTTATTACTTGTAAACGATGACGTGCACTTGCGTGTAGGAAATATCGCAACACAAGCAATGAACCAACACTAACTTCACATAACCACATAATAACTATGATAATTCACATAAGGCACAATCAACAAAAATGCACAAACCAACACAATTTCATATGCAACCTCAATTCACATAATATAAATCGTATAGACAAGAATACTTGCCTTGATGGTTAACACACGAACAACTCCGAAGAACGTAGCTCGACCGAAAGTCCCCAACTTATATCCTCCACGAGAGACAATAGCAACGTGATCACTACGAGCATAACAACTGGAAACAACGGAAAACGCATCTAGGAATCGAAGGAAAACTCATTGAGACATTTAATCGAGCATTAGTCAACGAATCATGATTCAGATTATACGAAACCAGAATATGTATAAACAATCCAAAGAATGTGATCAATAACAATATTTAACAACGATCAATTCATAAAAACCAGACTAGAAACGAGATCAATAACAAAATCCCTAAAAGGTCAACTCTAGGGAAAACAAGAAAATACCTAGATCCGACGAAGAACAATCGATTAGATGATGTTACAATCACCTAAGACCCTCCAAAACATGTTGGAATTGAGTATAATCGACCAAGAATCCAAACCCTAGCTTCATCCATCCGCCGACCGCGATAAGAGAAGGATAAAGGGATAAATGAAGTGAAACCCGTTGCCAATCTATTAAATAGTTGGGCGTGTTATGGCCGTAACACATAGGACATTACGGCCGTAACCCAGCTCACGGGTATTCTGCCCAAAATGTGAGGGTGTGTTACGGCCGTTACCAATAATCCATTACGGTTATAACACCCACAACCTTACGCTGTAACATATTGCAGGTTACGGCCGTAACCTGCATTCTGGCAGCAGATTCCATTCTGCTGCCCGACCAGCCCCGAACGACCCCAAAATGCTATGCTTCAGAAAATTCAACGAAACGCTCACAAAGGATTCTCAAAAATGATCAAAAGCATTAATCGAACATGCGATTCCAACGATAGAAGATAAGTAAAAAAATGGGTATGAAAACGAGTACCCAAAACTTTAGGAAATTACGAAACGGCCCAACAGTCCAAAAATCACGATACAAGATCGAATAACAATTCCGAAGTTCACAACATGACCACAAATGTTAAACGAAGTTGTAGGAACGACAAAATAACATTTCCGAGCAAGATTCACAAGAATCGGACCCGAATGCAGAAAAGTCGCAATAATATACCGATTAACCCGAAACAATATTAAACTCGCTCGAATAACAAAAAGTGCAGAACAAATCATGTCCAAAATGTGTCAATGAACACCAGCAAGTTGCTAGAATCAAAAAAATACAAGAATGAAAAATACGAGTATTACAAATGGCACTCAACAAAAATTGAGCAATTGCTTTCCCTGATTTCTTGATGCCTGAAAAATCTTTAGCATACAAAAAAGTGGCACCACGACTATTCACATCAAGAACATTGATCAAAGGCTCACGTTTTACATTAGACCATCCATCTGAAACTATTGACACCCCCTGTGTATACCAAGTGTCCTCAATCGGAACAAGTTCTTTCTCAATATTTCTTTTGCACTTATCTAATAATGTAGTCCTTCCTTTCTCATATGACGGTGCTTTATACTCTTGAGGAGCTCTATTAATTGCTGTTACTATCTCATGAAATTGGGGATTCCTTAACACATTAAAAGGAATTTCATTGGCACACAGTCCCCTGATTAGTTTGACATCAACATCATGTCTTTCCATCAATTTAAACGAATCTTCAATTTTTCCTGCAACTGACGGTTTATTGATCTTCATCGATGTGGAGTCTTTAATGATGATGAGACCCTGAGTTTTTCAGAAGCTTGAACTCTTTTTCTAACCTCTTCATATGTGTCTCTTTCGTTCATTAGTGCAGAACAACGTTGTATTCCTGCTTTTTTCCGGCAGCAACACCAAAAAAATGATAATGCATGCGGGTATATGAACTAGTGAACTTATTCTTGCAGTACTTAAATGACCATATTTTTTAGCCTCCTGGATTTTTCCCATGAACATAACCCGTAATTATTACGTGTTCTCGCAAAGGTTTTTTTGTTGAATCGATTTCCACTACCTCTTCAATATTTTTCTCACAAATTTTGATGATTGATTGTGGTTTATTTGTGTTTCTGGAACAATTTCTTCGGCTTCACTTGAACTACCATCCGAGCATTCAACACTAACTTGTTGAGATGAGATTTGTTGTTCTCTTTCTCGTTTGCCAAATGCCATAATTTAGATGAAGATGTGTTTTTTTTAACGTAGAAGATAATAGGTTCTGATTTTTGAATCAATACCAATTAGAATTAGATATATAGTGACAAGTTAATAGAATCCTAATCAATATATAGTTATGTCTTTTAGATTAACAAGAAAAGAGATAAAGTTTAGAAAAGATAAAGACTTTTAATGATTTGAAAGTTAAACACTAAAAAGATAGTAATTTGTTTGAGATAAATACCAATAATTATTGATATTAGTTTCCATCAATATGTTATTTTAGTATTATTTCTACGAATTTTTTAGCATTTTGTAATTAGTACATGACAAAAATGCTAGAGAGCAAGCTGGAAGCGGCTGAAATGAGAATGTTACGTTGGTCGTGTGGTCGCACAATGTTGGATAGAATCTCGAAGTGGCGCCCATTTCAGCGAAAGTTAGGGAAGGGAGATTGAGATGGTTTGGCTATGTCTGCAGGAGGCAGGCATCTGCTCCGGTTAGGAGGGTCGGGAGTTTATTGGTTGTCGGGGAGAGGAGGATAGGCAGACCGAGGAGGACGTGAGAGGAGCAGCTGAGATTAGATTTAAAGGCCCTAAACCTTTCCGAGACCATGACTGTTGATAGGTGCGCTTGGAGGCGCCAGATCAGAGTTGTGGATTCTTTTGTAGGGAACGGTGTTGTAGTTGAGAGCCTCAGGGTTGGGTTGTCTCGGTTAACTCTGACCTAGAGCATTGCATTTTTCTTTTTACTTTTATTGTATATTTTATCCTGTTGCCTTTTGCGTGTGGTGTATTTTTGACAGGAGTCATGCGCTGAGTCTACCTCTCTTCTGTTGGAGCAGCGTTCATCGAGAGTGTAGTTGCCAAAGTCCACTTAGGTAAATCTCATGTGAATTAAGCCATGAGCTCAGGTATGGTTTTGAGCTTTTTCGCATCATATGCTTCTTTGTATATATCACTCAATACTTTGATGTGCACTAAGCTGGGGGTCTTCACGGAAACAGCCTCCCTACCGTAAAAAATAGGGGCATGGTCTGCGTACATCTTACCCTCCCCAGACCCTGCTCTGAGCGGGATATACTGGGTATGTTTGGTTTGGTTTGGTTTGGTTTGGTTTGGTTTTACATGACAAAAAAACAAAGAAGGGAACAAACGTATAAAAAATAAAATACTAAATACAAAAAAATCCTTTAAAAAAAGAAGAAAAAGTTGAAAAGGAAAGAGAGTGGGATAATCATTACACAAATATGATAAAAAAATACTCTTATGACTTATCACATAGCCTGCCGACCTTACCAACAACAACAACAACAACAACATTACCCCAATGCTTCAATGGCTTCCGCAAAAAGCGGGGTAAAGAGTGATTGGATGTACGCAGCCTTACCCCTGTCTTAACACAGAGAGGCTGTTTCCGGATGATCCAAAATGAAAATTGCATCGAGAATTGCATGGAATGACTAGTACTTCATGAGAAAAAGAAGTGCAGCCAGTTTAATGAGTCATTTTGTTTTATTCCATTATAATCAAGAACCAAAAAATAAGGAGTCTTTGGCTCCATTGGAAACAATGGAATTAAAGAAAAATAATTGTATTTTCAACTCCTCTTCCACACCTAACCTTATTCCCTTTTACTTTTCTCCGTTCCTTTTTTCACTCTCGGTTTCACCTGTTCCTTCTACATGGCGGCGTCTCTTCAATAGTTTCAACTTAGGGTGGTGGCAACGGTGCGGGGTTGAGGAGCGGGTTCACCCTACCCGGGCGGTGAACACCGCCGCCACCCCTCCGGGTACCATGCGGCTAGAGGGAGGCCGGGTAAGGTAGCCGAGTGAAGGTAGTCAAGAGCAAGTGACCGTTGGCACTTCCAACGGATAAAAAATGGACCGTTTGAAATTTAATTTTTTTTTTCTTTTTCATTTCCTATATATATATATCTTTCATTTTTACATATCTCACAACAAAACATATATATCTCTTTCTTCTTAACACTTTTCTTTTACAAATTTTATAGTTTTATTATGGATCCTCGTAAATCCAAAGACGGTTCTTCATCATCGAGGGGACGTGCACGCGGCGGTGCACGCGGCGGTGGACGAATTCGTCCCCGTGTTCAATCACAACCGGCTCCGTACGTTCCGGCAACGACTCAACAACCACAATATTATACACCGGCAATGTCTTCTCCGCCATACTTTTTTAAGTATTTTGTAATTTCCTTTTAAGTATTTTGTAATAATAAAATATTATGTGTTTTTATTAAATTGTTTGATGTAATTTTAAATATAAAAAGGTAAAAAAAAAATTAAAAGTGGTGAGGGTTGGTGAGGCATGGTTGCCACTAAAAAATGGTGAGTGGGGGTAGAGTGGGGGTTGGATGAGTTGGAAGAATGTTATTGGTGGGGAGTGGGGGTAGATGGGGGTAGATGAGGCACCATTGCCACCACCCTTACATCTCCTTCAATGTCCAAGCAATTTTCATGAAAAAAGTCAGACCCCATACAGGATCTACGCAGCTCGACATCGCCATGGGTAAAGCCGACGCCACCACACATCTGTCCCTGTTTCGCCTCTACCTTGATATGCTGCCACTGCCATAAAGCTGCGGGTCGCCGGATATGGGGTACCAGTTCGCGAACGCACTGCATTTGGGTACCTGCGATCTGGTTCGTGGGACGAGGGGGGAGAGCGAATTAGGTAAAATTGGTCTTGATTGTCCATCTTGTGCTGAGTTGAATGAGAGCGCTCTGCATATTGCCCTGGGTTATTTCTCTGATCCTACATGCCAGAAATCAATGTCTTCATTAGTGTGGGACTTGGACTTGATTATTATGTCAGGTTGTCTGTATATGATATCTTTCGGTTCTTTAGAGGAAGATATTTTCAGGTATGCCTTCATCTTCGAGAACAACATTGAGGGTTTTATGTTTGAGTCCTCCACACTATACATAGCCTTCCATGGGCATGTTGACTTGTTGTTGCTGGCAAAGCAGTTCCCATAGTACTCTATCTCGCAACGGCATGTGGATGGAAAACAGAATTCAGGCTGCCTTTGTTCCTCACCAACTAGATGTGTGTCTAGTATTACGATGCGTACAACACCTGTAAAGTTTATGGGTATTGGGGCATGTATATGATGAAGCATCTGTCTATGTTAATTGAGTGTCGAGTGATCCTTTTGGTTATCATGGAGGCAAATCTATGTAGGATCAGTTGAATTGTTCTGTAGCAAGAGGTGTTCTTGATTTCAGTTGTTTTGGTGGTGAGTAATTCTGATGTTTGTGGTTCGGTATCCATGATTGGATATTGATTAATATGTGTTGCCTGGGAATCGAACTCAAGTATGGTGATATATATAGTTGATTGGTGTTATGTTAGGTGAAACGACATCGTTTATTGTTTCATACAGCGAATGTCTCCAATTCCATATACTCAAACTGAGCTCCTTGTATTGGAGACAAAAGTACATTTACTAGTTGATCTAACAGTGTGATATGAGGACACGTAAGTGGCCCTCAGGTGGAGGAGGTGGCATGGAGGTGGAACACGTGTTCCCATCTCCGATATCTTTGGTGTCGTGGTCATCCTCGACCATTTTTTGGTTGCTGATCAGAAGGCGTCATTTGAGGACGTGTTTGGTGCATCCTCGGTTTCCTATGGATGTAGGGTGGATCTTGGAGTCCGTCCTGGTGGATCTATCATGTTCAAGTGTCTTTCATTCGAAGGAGGTTCTGAACTGGCACATTGCATGTTGCCATCATGGTTAGGTTTAGGGACCAGGAGGTCACCGATAGATCGTATAAGAATATAACGTCCGGTGTGGTCATTGTCTTTGTAATGTGGGAATGTGTGGATATCGTCAAGATGTGTATTGCACCCTCGAATCTCGTGGTGTATATTATCACTGAAGTGGAAGATATGCTTGTTTTTCTCATCTATTTCATTTTGATTGATATTCAGACAAATTGAAATAATAACTCGTTATTATTTGATAATAAAGAAGAAAAGAAACCAGATTGATATTCAGGTAGATCTTTCATCGCTTTTACAATTGCCAAATTATAATTTAAAAAAGAAAAATCATAAAGTTAGTTATTCCCACTAAAAAGCACGGACACATTGATCTTGCCAGAAGGAACTGAAACATCCGAACATTGGCCCCGCAGGGGATATATGAAGGAAGGTTTTACGATTCATATGGTTACATTAGTTTATTTAATTGTATCGTATCTAGTATTGGTTCAACTACTATGCTCGCGTTTCTTGTAGTCTGATATGAACGTTTGGTCCGCCTGATGGTGATTTTGGCGTGGTTGAACTCTCCAAACTCCTTGCTTGATGGAATGATTTTCCAGGCAGGAGTAATGGTCTTGATTGTCCGGCTTAGGGGTGTAAATGATGCGAGTCGAGCTCGAGTATCAATATACTCGACTCGAACTCGATAGCAATTTCTCAGGCTCGAACTCGACTCGAAAACTTGCGAGTAGTTGAAGTCCAAACTTGACTCGAACTCGATAAAAATTTTCTAAGCTCGAACTCGTTTGAAGCTCGAAAAAAGATCGAACTCAAGCTCGAAAAAAAGCTCGAACTCGAGCTTGAAAAAAGCTCGAACTCAGAACTCGAATCAAGATCGATCAAGGTTCTAAGCACCATTTATATAGGGATTTATAAGGTTGAAACTGTTATTCCTAGCCGATGTGGGAATAAGTGAAACTGCCCCTTTATATAAGAGCTCATATCAAGTCTAAACTCGACTCGAACTCGATAACCATTTTCTAAACTCGAACTCGAGCTCGAACTCGTTTGAAGCTCGAAAAAAGCTCGAACTCAAGCTCGAAAAAAGCTCGAACTCAAGCTCGGAAAAAGCTCGGACTTAGAACTCGAATCAAGTTCAATCAAGGTTTCAAGCACCATTTATATAGAGATTTATAAGGTTGGAACTATTATTCCTAGCCGATGTGGGAGTAAGTGGAACTGCCCCTTTATATAAGAGCTCATATGAAGTCCAAACTCGACTCGAACTCGATAATAATTTTCTAAACTCGAACTCGAGCTCGAACTCAAGCTCGTTTGAAGCTTGAAAAAGCTCGAGCTCAAGCTCGAAAAAAGCTCGAACTCAGAACTCGAATGAAGCTCGATCAAGGTACCAAGCACCATTTATATAGAGATTTATAAGGTTGGAACTATTATTCTTAGCCGATGTGGGAATAAGTGGAACTGCCCCTTTATTATGTGTATTATATTAGTTACCAATTCAAACAGTTGTCATTATTTGTATTTTAACTATATATGCAACAAAACATGAAATCAGAAAAAAGTTGAGTTTCAATTTTTTTACAAATAGTTTCTTTACAATTTATTTATTAATATTTTTACGTTATATTTTACAAATTTATATTATGAAACTAATTATATATAAAAAAAATGAGTATCTCACGAGCTTATCGAGTCGAGTATTGGGTAGCTCAACTCGACTCGTTAGTATGTCGATCCGAGCTCGAGTTCGAGTCGAGCCTACTCGAGTCGAGTGTTGACCGAGTTTTGACCGAGTCGATCTCGAGCACCTCGTATATTCCTTCATCTTCGTAATTCATAACAACAATAACCTTTTACCAAGTATTTCGAAATTCTTGCCATTGTCATGATATATTTTCAAATATCATATATCCAGGAGCAATGGTTTTAGAAGTCAACATGATAGAATATGTTTCCAACAGTATCAGGCAATAGTTCTCAATATATATAAAAATCATAGTACGTATCATTTCTAGACCCACAAGGCTAGTTCACGAAGTAGACATTTTAAAGAAATTATAGTAAAACGAATAATCCACGGTTACATATCACGAGCCGAAATATTTTATGAAGGAACATAATTCAAAGTTCGATTATTACATAACGGAGGTTTCAAAAATCAAATTTAATTCATGCAGCGGCGAGATTTTATCCCCAACACCGTTCAAGCTTGACCGGACCCCAAGAATGTCCTGCACGCAATCAACAAATTTACCTGACACGACAAATCATGCCAGATAACCGGGGTCAGAGAATGCATACCAATAACAATCATTAGCAACGATATACACAATTTTACCAACACCGTGCCACATAACAAACAGAAAATAATTCACAGCACGACCGACGTTGTCTCTCTTTTTATCACATAAACCCCAAGGTCGCAACCAAGGGTCACGAAAGTATCCACACGGGAATACCCCGGAATGTAGGTGCCCAATTTGGGTTTTATCCCCCAACACATTTCCATACGGGTACCATACAGGTTTTATCCCCAACACATCGGCTCATTTATAACACATTTTTAGAGAAAGACAACTGTCGGCATTCATCAACAATGGCACATTCATGAACACGAACATTTCAATAATACTAGCATTTCTCGAGCAAGATTTCAATTGCCTTTGATCCGGTGGTAGGTGCCTTACGATAACTGGGATCTCCACGCCCAATCGAGTTTAACCTAGTCACGTAATATCCGATTAAGATCTCGTACGGATCATGATGAATAAAACTAGTCTCCCTTCCCTTCCCTAACCGGATTCCTAACATAGTCTTATTTGCCAATACGAGTATCGTGCTTCTAAGTTCACAAGCAATACGTACTACTATGCCGTTCAATTCTACGATTAACGTTAGCTATATCGATTTGCTCAACAAGATTATCCCAATCATCATTCGGTTAGCAACAAACGACCATATCATGATCGAATTCCATAACTTCTAATTCAATTCTCTATTCCGAATACTTCAATCGGTGGATTACCATTTTACACAATGATTTCGGTGGTTTGATCTTTAATGACGATAATACTATCAAATTGTTTCCCCTAGTTCACTTAGCATCGATAATCGTAAGGTAAGAGTGGCTACGACTAATTTAACATATGGTTATGGATTCCTACGAAATTCTCCTACAATAGATTCGTCAAAATTTTATATTTCCAATGTCGATTGAGATGAAATTTTCGCATGGGATTGATATGAGTTGTATGAAAGGGAAACATACGAGCAACGATAACTCCGGTTACTACAAATCCGTCCGATTAGATTGTCTATGAGAGTTAGCAAAATCTACCCAAATACCTGTAATCCAACAAGTATAATCAACAACATCGAGGAGATTACTTCAGGAATTGATAGACTTACCTTAATAGATGAAGAATAATGAAGAGGGATGACGAATCAACAAGAACCACGAGGAGAAACAAAGAGTGGCATGAATGACTTGGATAATCTTCACCGGAGCTCAAGAAATCACCTCTTCTATGTTAATTCAAGTGTATGAGAGGCCAAGAATCGAGTATAAGGCTGGGGAACTGCTTCAAGAGTGCTTCTCTGCAGGGTTGAGGTCGAGAGAATAAAGGGGGAGTGTTATTTTATAGCACTTGATCTAGTTAACGTACGTTAAGGCTCCAGGTATTACGTACGTAAAGGTCATTACGTACGTAAGTACTACCATTAACATACGTAAAGGCCGTCCAGAGGTTTCTGACTGAAATGCGCCCATCTATTACGTACGTAAGCTGTCATAACATACGTAAGGCCCCTGACCGTAGCGTACGCTAAGCTTGGCGAATAGCGTACGTTATAAGGGGTTGACTCGTTTGTCCTCTAGCCCACCGAAAGTATCCCAGTCCTTGTTAAAAGGAAGATTCAGGTCGGGAGACCAATCCTAGCATTACGTACATAACAATGAGGCGTTAACGTACGTAATGTCACCGACTTAACGTACGGTAAGAACATCATATAGCGTGCGTTAGTCACTCAGTCCCTTAGTCATTTATCACATTTTAACCACCTCGGGGTGACCATCCTATCCACTCGTCAACAATTCATCGGGGAACAAGACGTTGGCCACCGTCATATTCGCACCGACGATTGTCCAATGGTGTCAAGGTACGTCACCTCCGTTCCATTCACATCACACAATTGTATCGCAAGGCATTTAATGAAATCACATAATATAAAAAGGCAATATCACGCTACAAGAAATCACACAGTACAAGGTAATTAAGCATGAAATACCGGTGGTATTACATATCACCCCCCTTAAAATAGTTTCGTCCCGAAACTAAGAAAATAACTCGGGATGACTCTCCTTCATGCTCGACTCGGTCTCCCAAGTTGCTTCTTCCATGTCGTGGTGCGACCACTGAACCTTCACGAGGGGTATGGCTTTGTTTCGTAATGTCTTCATACGTTGATCCAAGATGGCGATCGGTACCTCTCTAAAGGTAGCGTCGTCGGAAATTTCCACTTCTTCGAAATTGAGTTTGTGACTCGGATCATAGACATACTTCCTTAGCTGGGAGACGTGAAAGACGTTATGCACTCCATCCAGATGCGGCAGTAGGGCTAATCGATACGCAATCTTCCCCACCCAGTCCAGTATCTCGAACGGGCCTATAAACCTCGGGCTTAACTTGCCCCTTTGGTCGAAACGCCGGATACCCCGCATAGGTGATACTTTGACCCAAACATGATCCCCGACTACAAATTCCAACGATCGTTGCCGGTTTTCGGCATAAGACTTCTGCCGGCTCTGTGCTACTAGCATGTGCTTTCGAATAATAGAGACCTTCTTAATGGACTCTTGGATCAGATCTAACTCGGTAACCGCGGTGTCAGAAGCATCATCCCAGCATAACGGAGACTTGCATCTTGGCCCATACAGGGCCTCAAATGGTGTCATGCCTATGCTTGCATGCCAGCTGTTGTTGTACGAAAACTCCACGAATCCCAGATGCCTAGCCCAATCCTTACCCCAATCGAGCACGCATGCCCTCAGCATATCTTCCAAGGCTTGAATCATACGTTCGGTCTGTCCATCCGTCTGAGGGTGATAAGCTGTGCTAAAATGTATCTGGGTCCCCATAGCTTTATGGACGGCTTACCAAAAATAGGACACGTATCTGGTGTCCCTATTCGAAATGATGGATGATGGAAAGCCGTGCAGTCTCACGATCTCCTGATGAAAATAGCAGCCAATTGCTCTGTACCGGTTGTTTCTTGAATAGGAATGAAATGTGCCGATTTCATTAATCGATCAACGATAACCCAAATTGTATCCTTTCCTCGCACCGCCGTTGGTAACTTAGTGACAATATCCATCGATATTCTCTCCCATTTCCACTCCGGGATGGGTAGGGGTTGTATGATTCCGGCTGGTCTGCGGTGTTCAATCTTCACTTGTTGGCACGTCATACATCGGGCGACGAACCTAGCAACTTCCCGTTTCATATTTTTCCACCAAAAACTCTGTCGCAGATCTTTGTACATTTTGCTCGCTCCAGGATGAATAGAATAGGGAGTGGAGTGCGCCTCCCTTAGTATAGCTTTATTCAGCTCGTCATTCGGCAGAATACAAATCCTATTCTTGAACCACACCAAGTCACCCTGGATCTTATAGTCAGAAACATCTCCTCCCTCGATTCTTGCACCAATCGCACGTAAATCGGGATCCTCCTTCTGTGCTAGACGTATCTCGTCTAGTAAGGACGAATGTATATTGATTGAGCACAATTGTCCTTGCCTACGTTGTATCCATACTTCGGTACTGCTTCTCCTGATGTCTTGCTGCAGTTCGGGCTGAACTGTTATGCTGGATAACATCACTTCCTGTGTAGTTTTCCGACTAAGAGCATCAGCTACCACATTGGCCTTTCCGAGGTGGTATGAGATCTCCACATCGTAATCCTTTATTAACTCCAACCAGCGCCTCTTTCTCATGTTTAGTTCTCTCTGGGTAAAGATATATTTCAAACTCTTATGATCCGTGAAAATCTTGCAAGTAACTCCGTAAAGATAGTGCCTCCAAATCTTGAGGGCATGCAACACTGCGGCTAGCTCCAAGTCATGCGTCGGGTAATTCATTTTGTATGGCCTCAGTTGTCTGGATGCGTACGTAATAACTCTGTCATTCTGCATGAAGACACATCCCAGCCCATACTTGATGCATCCGTGTATATAATGAATCCTTCCATTCCCTGTGGTAGCACTAACACTGGAGCAGTAGTCAGCCTCTTCTTGAGCTCATCGAAGCTCTTCTGACAGTCCGTAGTTTATACAAACTTGGTGCTCTTTCTCAGTAGGTTCGTTAATGGTCGAGCGATACAGGAAAAAGCCTCGACGAATCTTCGATAGTAACCCGCCAATCCTAGGAAACTCCTTACCTCCTTGACGTTCTTCAGCGGTTCCCAACTCATTATCGTCTCGATCTTTTGTGGATCGACCTTGACGCCCTCTGCCGAGATAACATGTCCGAGGAAAATTACTTCCGGCATCTAGAATTCGCACTTGGAAAGTTTCGCATAAAGTTGGTGTTGCCTCAACACGCTCAGTACTTGCCTCAAATGTTCCTCGTGTTCCTGTCGGCTTCGAGAATAAATTAGGATGTCGTCAATAAAAACCACGACGCACTTATCGAGGAAAAAGATTAAAACTCTGTTCATCAATTCCAGGGCATTAGTCAACCCGAATTATACCACGATATACTCGTAATGTCCATACCTCGATTGAAATGCAGTCTTTGGTATATCCTCCTCCCGAATTCTCAACTGGTGATATTCGGACCGTACATAGATCTTTGAAAACACAACCGCCCCCTGTAATTGATCTAGGAGGTCATAGATTCTTGGAAGTGGGTAATGATTCTTGATAGTAACCTTGTTTAGTTCCCTATAGTCAATGCACAAGCGTAAAGAGTTGTCTTTCTTCTTAACAAAAAGTACCGGTGCGCCCCACGGCGAGGTGCTCGGGCGGATCAATCCCTTCTCCAGCAGATCTTCGAGCTGTATGTTTAATTCTTTCATCTCGGTCGGTGCCATCCTGTAAAGAGCTTTGGAAATAGGTCTCGTCCCCGGCTCGAGTTCAATGGAGAGGTCAACTTCTCGGTGCGGTGGCAGCCCTGGTAGTTCATCGGGAAAGACGTCTGGGAATTCATTCACCACTGGAATGTTTGCGACCGTAAGTTGTGAAGTATCCTCCCGAAGAACATAACACCAATAGTACTTCCTTCGAGAGTTGCAGGAGACTTCCGATGCAAGAAGGCTGAGAGACCCTTTCGTACTGAAGTGTTCTCGACATCGGATAACATGTGTGTTACCGTCATGAGCCGTGATGCAAATAGTCAAGTGGTAGGTATCCAATATCGTTCTGTGCAATGGCATCCAGTTCATGCCTAAATGATATCTTCGTTCTGAAGCGGGAAGACCATAAGATTAGCAGTCCAACAATGATCATCGATGCGGATCTGACAGTCTCGAAGTTCTAGATTGCCGCCTACTTTACTACCCTCGGGTAGCTTAACAGTAAAGGATTCACAAGGTACACAAGCAAGATTTAAACGTTCAACACATTCCACAGATATAAACGAATGTGTAGCTCCGGTATCAAATAGTACATGCACAGGCTGAGAGTTAACAAGAATGGTACCTGAGATAGCTGGCGCGGATTGACCATCTATAGCCCTCAGTTCAAATACACGGGACGGCACTGACTCCGAAAAGGATGAAGTACCACCGCCGCACCCACAGACTCATCCGGTACCGTGTGGCGGTGGTTGAGTCTGATGGGGTGGAGCTCGGTAGTTGGAGATGGCAGGCATCCTGGAGGATTGTACAGATCCTTGTTGACTCGGTTGGGGAGCTGAGTTCTGAGTAGGATTGGCCCGCCAGCACTAACGAGACATGTGTCCACTCTTCCCGCAAAAGAAACATTTGGTAGCCGACTTCTGACACCGATCCTTAGTATGTCCGGACACGCCACAATTGAAGCAGTCCCTATGGTAAGGCCGATCAGATGCACCCCTCTGTTGGTACGAAACTGCTGACTTAAAAGAAGATACAGGTCCCGAGTTCGTTTTGTTGATGCTCCCTGACTGAGTCGATGTCTTCTGCTTCTTCGAATTATGTCCGGTGTCGGTGTTAACAACAGTACCGGCATATGCTGTGACCACGTCTTCGTACGCTCTCAGAGTCGTGCAGTGGAATCCGGCGGCATACCGTTGTACATCTTCCGGAAACCTCTGTGCAAGGTGGCAGGTTCGTTGATCTTCTGATGAAACCATCTGTGAGATGTAACTTAGCTCGGTACGGTAGGCCCGATGATCTCCGGTACTGGCATATTCTGTGGTCAGACACTGAAAAAGTCTCGTGCACGAGCGGTTTGGGATGGTCTAGGACAGTACTTGCTCCACAGTAGCTGGGCAAATTTGGCCCACCCGACCACTCGGTTCTCTGGCCTGTAAGTTCTCCACCAGCGGGCAGCAGTGTCGCGGAGCTGATTAATCCCAAGCGGCACCTTCCGGTTCTATGGACATCCGATCACTTCGAAGGCAGTC
Organism: Orobanche coerulescens; assembly: GCA_033398695.1. NCBI lineage: Eukaryota > Viridiplantae > Streptophyta > Magnoliopsida > Lamiales > Orobanchaceae > Orobanche > Orobanche coerulescens. Next base: position 46,117,618 of record CM065806.1, on the reverse strand, counting down.
TCCATTTCATAAATTCAGTCGTCCACGTGTTTCTCCCCTGCCCCATCAAACAGTGAAGGCATGGCCTTCAGCATCTCTCCCAACCATCGATCTCTCCCCGCGTTCTCCTCCACATTGATGACCGGTATCCGTTCTACCTGGTTAACCTGAGCGATTCACATGGCGATAGCTTGGGCAAGAGCCTGAACGAAGGCCGGGTCCATGCCTCCAGGGTTGTTGTTCTGGCGTTCTGCCTCCTGATCGTTTTGATTAATCGGTAGCATCTGGTCCCTAGCAGGATGGGTCTCGGCAGTGTTCCTGTCCCCGTCGTGGTTCGCGGCGGAACCCTGAGCCTCGTTCGCCACCCTCCTAGCTCCACGGCGTGCCATTACAGACTATAGTAATCTAAGGCCAGTTCAACACGCAATTTGCAATTAAATATAGTATCCAGATAGAAACACACACATTACTTACTTTGCATTCCCACGAGGAGTTTCGGTCGCTTGGGGTGTTGGACTGGGATAACTTCTGAAATTAGGAGAAATTTTATTTAAATTATTTTCAACAGGAGCCAAGTTCTCTGATACCATTTTCTGTAACACCCCCAAAATTTCCCGAGGCATTACAGTGCCGTGAATCCCGTGTGGGACCCACAAGGCTAGTTCAGGAAGTAGACATTTTAAAGAAATTATAGTAAAACGAATAATCCACGATTACATATCATGAGCCGAAATATTTTATGAAGGAACATAATTCAAAGTTTGATTATTACATAACGGAGGTTTCAAAAATAAAATTTAATTCATGCAGCGGCGAGATTTTATCCCCAACACCGTTCAAGCCTGACCGGACCCCTCAGGAATGTCCTGCACGTAATCAACAAATTTACCTGGCACGAAAAATCATGCCAGATAACCGGGGTCAGAGAATGCATACCAATAACAATCATTAGAAACGATATACACAATTTTACCAACACCGTGCCACATAACAAACAGAAAATAATTCACAGCACGACCGACGTTGTCTTTCTCTTTTTATCACATAAACCCCAAGGTCGCAACCAAGGGTCACGAAAGTATCCACACGGGAATACCCCGGAATGTAGGTGCCCAATTTGGGTCTTATCCCCCAACACATTTCCATACGGGTACCATACAGGTTTTATCCCCAACACATCGGCCCATTTATAACACATTTTTAGAGAAAGACAACCGTCGGCATTCATCAACAATGGCACATTCATGAACATGAACATTTCAATAATACTAGCATTTCTCGAGCAAGATTTCACTTGCCTTTGATCCGGCGGTAGGTGCCTTACGATAACTGGGATCTCCACGCCCGATCGAGTTTAACCTAGTCACGTAATATCCGATTAACATCTCGTACGGATCATGATGAATAAAGCTAGTCTCCCTTCCCTTCCCTAACCGGATTCCTAACATAGTCTTTTGCCAATACTAGTATCGTGCTTCTAAGTTCACAAGCAATACGTACTACTATGCCGTTCAATTCTACGATTAATGTTAGCTATATCGATTTGCTCAACAAGATTATCCCAATCATCATTCGGTTAGCAACAAACGACCATAGCATGATCGAATTCCATAACTTCTAATTCAATTCTCTATTTCGAGTACTTCAATCGGTGGATTACCATTTTACACAATGATTTCGGTGGTTTGATCTTTAATGACGATAATACTATCAAATTGTTTCCCCTAGTTCACTTAGCATCGATAATCGTAAGGTAAGAGTGGCTATGACTAATTTAACATACGGTTACAGATTCCTACGAAATTCTTCTACAATAGATTCGTCAAAATTTTATATTTCGAATGTCGATTGAGATGAAATTTTCACATGGGATTGATATGAATTGTATGAAAGCGAAACATACGAGCAACGATAACTCCGGTTACTACAAATCCGTTCGATTAGATTGTCTATGAGAGTTAGCAAAATCTACCCAAATACCCGTAATCCAACAAGTATAATCAACAACATCGAGGAGATTACTTCAGGAATTGATAGGCTTACCTTAATAGATGAAGAACAATTAAGAGGGATGACGAATCAACAAGAACCACGAGGAGAAACGAAGAGTGGCTTGAATGACTTGGATAATCTTCACCGGAGCTCAAGAAATCACCTCTTCTATGTTAATTCAAGTGTAGGACAGGCCAAGAATCGAGTATAAGGCTGGGGAACTGCTTCAAGAGTGCTTCTCTGTTGGGTTGAGGTCGAGAGAATGAAGGGGGGAAGTGTTATTTTATAACACTTGATCTAGTTAATATACGTTAAGGCTCCAGGTATTACGTACGTAAAGGTCATTACGTACGTAAGGTACTACCATTAACGTACGTAAAGCCCGTCCAGAGGTTTCTGACTAAAATGCGCCCATCTATTACGTACGTAAGCTGTCATGACATGCGTAAGGCCCCTTGTCAAAAGGAAGATTCTGGTCGAGAGACCAATCCTGCATTACGTACGTAACAATGAGGCGTTAACGTACGTAATGTCACCGACTTAGCGTACGTTAAGAACATCATATAACGTGCATTAGTCACTCAATCCCTTAGTCATTTATCACATTTTAACCACCTCGGGGTGACCATCCTCTCCACTCGTCAACAATTCATCGGGGAACAAGACGTTGGCCACCGTCATATTCGCACCGACGATTGTCCAACGGCGTTAAGGTACGTCACCTCCGTTCCATTCACATCACACAATTGTATCGCAAGGCATTTAATGAAATCACATAATATAAAAAGGCAATATCACGCTACAAGAAATCACACAGTACAAGGTAATTAAGCATGAAATACCGGTGGTATTATATTATACGGGTGGTATATTAGTAAGTATATATACATATATATATATATATATACATATATATATATATATGTGTGTGTGTGTGTGTGTGTGATTTTTTTCAGTTCCTAAAATGACGCCTTCTTTCGGTTTTATCTTTTTTAAAATTCAGTTTTCAAATTCTCAGCAATCTATAGATCCAAAACTCTCTCTATTTATTTTAGCTGTGTTTAGCACTAGCTTATAAGCTTCAGGAGTTTATTTGACAATTGACTAAAAAAGATCATTTTGTAAACGACTAGCTTCTCAAATGAGCTAGCTTAATCAGCTAGCTTATAAGCTAGCTGATTGCTAAGCTAATTTTTCAAGCTTATGAAAAATAGAAGCTAGCTTCTCATCTTTATATATTCCATATATGTCGATCTAAATAAAAACATAGGGTTTTTTACATAAACACCCCCTGAGTAATTGACATATTACAAATAAACCAACCATCCGTTAACTTTTCAAGAAAATTGAGGCTTCAGATGAGTGATGGACGTGAAAAATTATGGTTAGTCTGATCATCTCTCTATTAGACTTGCTAATGAATTACTTTGTTATAAATATAATACAATAATTGTGTGTTCGATTTATCTTTTATATTTTACGGAATTTTTTTGATACCTATTGTTGTTGTGAACTTGTTCGTAACTAAAATTATACACACAAGTCCTATTCAGCGGCAATTTTAAACCATCAAAAACAAATTATCAATGACTTTTCAAAGTGACAGTGAACTGTGAATAGTACATATGTGTAATTTAGAGGTAGTATATATTAAAATAATAATAGACAAAATATCATTTATTTTATTTTATAACAATTATTGTTAAAATATAATGAGAAAGTTTAAAAAATAATAGGAAAATAAAAGTGATGTCATTTTATGTAATTTTATAAAAAAAACAGCTAACTTATCAGCTAATTTGCTAAACATCTACATTAAAATCAACTAGCTTATCAGTTACCTAATCAACTACATAATCAGCTAGCTTATCACTTCTAATCACTATCGCTATTTTATCATACCAAATACCTTATCAACTAGTTTTGCTAAACACAGCATTTATATGTCTCTCTCTCTTTCAGATTTTGTTTCTTCTTTTTTTATCCTCGATTGATGTTTTTGTTTGATTTTTGAATATGTGTGTTATATTTGTTGTGTAATTGTCTGATTTCGATTATTGATTAGGAGAAGAATTATGAGAAAATATGGTGGGACTTTCTCATCAAGTGTTAATCCAGATACGAAATTTTTAACACAGGTTTTTTGACATTCTCGCCCAAAAATACATGGAGATACATTTTAATATGTTTAAAGAGATTATATGCATTTAAGGGTCTAAAAATTTTGCATTTTGATATGGACAAAAATATAATGGGTTATTTTATTGGACTTTATGACATTGGGCTTTGATTGGGTCTTATAAGACTATTGTTGGCCACTAAGGGGCTGTTTGGCAGTTGCTGAATGATTTAGTACAGAATGGTTGAGAGGCCAGAATTGTTGAGAGACTCTGTATGGTTGAGTGCAGAATGAAACTTGGTTGTTTGGTAACTGTTCTGAACGGTAACTCTGAATGGTAACAAATTACCATTTTACCCTTCTGTATAAAATTAAAAATCCCATTTTTCCTCCCATTGCGTACCAAAACATCTCCTTTTTATAAATAAAAACCCTAATTTTTATAAATAATTGTGTATAATATTTTTAAATTTAATTCATTTAAAATAATAATAATTATTATTATTATGTATAATATTTTTAAATTTAATTCATTTAAAATAATAATAATAATAATTATTATTATTATTATTATGTATATTATTTTTAAATTTAATTCATTTGAAATAATAATAATAATTATGCATAATATTTTTTAATTTAATTCATTTAAAATAATAATAATAATTATGTATAATATTTTTTAATTTAATTCATTTAGAAAATTATAATAATAATAATTATATCTAATATTTTTTATTTAAATTCATTTAAAATAATAATAATAATTATGAATAATAATTCTTAATTTAAGAAGAGGGGTAAATCTGGAAATTGTTTGCCTCTTAATGGTTGAGAGAGAGTATGGATGCTTAATGGTTAAGAGGTTATTGTAACCATTAAGAGGTCATATTTTTTTTGCCAAACAGTCCTGACCTCTTAGCGATTCATAGGTAGGCTCTTAATGTAACCATTAAGAGCCAAACAAACAGCCCCTAAGTATACAGAATACAGCTTGGAAAGTGTTTAAGCAACAAGATGTACGATTTTTAAGTTAGAGTGCATAGCGGAAGTCTTGTAACAGTAAGTTGCTGTAAATACAGCAACTAGGTTTGAAGTATATACTTAAAATAATCACAGTTATTAAAACAGTAAATGCAGAAGGTAAATAACACAGTAATTAAAGTGGTTCGAGGTAAACCCCTCTACATCCACTGGTCCTCCACACAGGAGTGAAAATGTTTATTATAAATACTGTGTACACAACTACGTATTTATAATCAAACCTATCAATGTATCGTTCACACATATTGATACAAAGATCGTAGCTTTCAACCGTTCACACAGATTGGTTAAGGCTAACACTTGACTGGCTTCTTCACACACAGTTTCGAAGCTTCATCTCTACAATGCAGATCCGTCACACACAGTTCAGGAAAAGCAAGGCTTTCTCAGTCCACACAGGGCTGATGGTTTTCTTCAAAGTAAGAACGTTGTTTGAACAACCACTTGACTTTCTTGAGCTTGAGCTGATGATGTGTTGTTCAAGAGATGAGCACTTGTATATTTCTTCTCTTAGGATAGACTGAATGCCTGAAGAAATATTACTGCTCCTGATATACTGTTCGTTAGGGGATCTCGATGAAACTCGGTATATCTCAGTTTGAATACTTGTGAAAGCTTGAGTATGATTCTTCGTTCGTAAATGTTCAAGTATTCTCTTGGTATATGTCTTTGTGTTCTAATCTTCAATCTTCAGGATATATATAGCCTTTTTGTAATAGATCCGTTGAGAAAGATCCGTTGAGCAAAAGTCCGTTCCAACGGGATGATTTATATGAATAAAGCACGATCCGGTTTTTGCTCCTTGTTTGAAGATCTATGTCGGCTTAGTATTTAAATACTTTATCCTTTCAGTATTTAAATACTTCTTTTTAAACGGGACTTGACTTTAGTGATAAAGCAGATTCCGTCCTGAACGGTCTTGTCCTGTTTGGATAAGTATTGAAGATCTCAATACTTACAGCCTGGATGCTGTATCCAACATATTGATGTAGGCTATCTTAGACTGATACTATATGGAAGGATGTTGTATGATCATTCGGGACAGCTTCCATACTTAGCGTCATATAGACAGATGAGTCTCTTTGCTGTATGATGGATCTCTTTATACTTTCGTTGTATGTTGGCATTATGAGAAGACTTCGATACAGGATTGACAACTTTGATCGTCTTTCGATACGGCTGCTTTGCTGTATGTTGGCAGTTTATCAAAACTTCGATACAGGATTGTTTTATCCCAACAACTATGACTAGTGGATGAAGGTGTCTGCGTGGCCTTCGGACCGCATCGCATATTGCAAGGGATTGGGTCATCTGACTCATTGGACTAATATACTGAGATGACTATGATAGAGGAGGAGGCCTTGCTTCACATGTACGACATGGGCATTAATGGTTACTTGAGTATTAGGTGATGTTAGGACCCATATGACAAACGGGGCCTCGCATCGTGGTTAAATGATAGTATGCTGAAGACATGAGTGTGTGATTGGGAGGCTCATATGGCCAATGGGCTTCGCATCACATATTCATGATGGACCTATGGATGGACACCATTCAACTGACATTGACTCAATGGCTTCGCATTGGCTATGAGACTTGGGCTTTGTATCGCGTCTTAAGGCAACCTGACGGAGTCTTTTGGGCCTGCAACTATATTTTCGGGGCTGACAGCTAGATGTGGATAAGCACTGACTATGGAAAAGTAAGATGATTGCTTAGCCATCAAGTTCCTGAAATTATAGTTGGGCCATGGGCTAGGGTTGATATAGGCCTTGAGGCGGTGACCCAATCTCATGACTCACAGAAGGAAACCTTAACTAGGTTTCTTGTTCTTCGAGAACAAGGTGTGGATTGATCCTATAAATAGGGTACGTAGGCACCTTGTACCAGATGTGGGCAATTCTCTAAGCAGAAGTAGTGGAGCTATGATGCACGGATTCTTCAAAATTGGGCAGTATGCAGTATCGGATACTGCATGGGTGCGGGTGCGGGTGCGATTCGCGTGGGATTCGCACGGGATTCGCCACGTGGCGAATCCGTGCAAAAAAAAAAAAAAATTCGGACTCGTGTATCCTGGCACAGGATACGCGTATCCGGTGCCAGGATATGCGAGTCCGTTTTTTTTTTTTTTATTTTTTAGTGTAATTTTTTAAAAGTAAATAAAATAAAAAAAAATACAAAAAGTAAATCATTTAAAAAGTAATTACTTTTACCTTTAGCAGATTCACGACAAGATTAGAAAGCTCACGCTCAAAGCCATTTTGAATTGTTTTTTATATGACTTGTTTTATGTATTTGAATTGATTTTATGGTGATATTTGAATTGTTGTTTTTTATATTTAACAAGTGTTATATATAATAAAATATAAAATAAACAGACGTATCCTTGCCGTATCGCACCCTAACATTTTCAAAAAATCGTATCCCCGCACCCGTATCTGCCTGCACCCGCCCCCCGCACCTGTGCAACATAGTAGTGGAGCTTTCTCCTATTGTCTCTCTAGAATCATCCTACAAGATCAGCTACTCCCCCCTCCCCCCAATCTCCCTCCGTGTTCTTCATGTTCATCATCAAATCATCCGCAAATTATGTTCTAAACCTTAGTTCCAGCAAAACCTCTGAATTCGTGTTGTTCCGAATTTCCTCCAACAATAATTGGAGCTAGAAGGAGGGCTTGAATCATCTTTAGAGGAAGGATGTCTCATAACCCATCTGATGGACACTGCTAGTGCTAGTGAGGAGAGTGAGTCTCATATGCAAGGAGACCGGCCCCCACAGCTACAATAGTTGACTGCCCAAGACATAATAGAGCAACTCTATGCCATTGGTGAGGCGATCAATAATGTGGATCAAAGAATGCAAACGGTGGAGCGTCGAATGGAGAATCAGATTATTACCGACGGAATCGTAAGAAGAAGAAGTTCCAAAATGTAAGTCCCAAACGCCTATTCAGTGAAATTGATGGAGAGAATGATGTGGAAGACCCAAAAGGAAAGACTAATCGGGATGATAACTATGTTCTAGAGCCCGATGAAGTCACACCACAGAAAGTGAATAAGAAGGTGTATAACTGACGCCAGAAAGCGTCAAATGACTCTAGACAAAATCCTACCGAATCAGATGGTCTTGCTCCTATTGTGTTTGATAGGCTGGGAAACCGAATTGGGAAGAATGACTTGAGAAGACTCTTGGATAAGCGTCATGGCCCGAAAGTTGGAGGTGAGAGGCCCTTGGGAAACCGTGAAGGGACCCCTCCCATGGGTAATGATGGAGGTGAGAGGCCCCCAGAAAATCATGAAGGGCCCACTTCTATGAATCATAATGAAAGGCGTGAGAGACCCCCTCACCCTTGTAATGGTGAGAGAGTACACCCCCTCGATGGTCATGGAAATCACCTTAACAGGCCTGTACAAGTTAGGAATCAATGATCTATTATTGTAGGTCATGTGGAAACTTATAATGATGAATCCCACCGTACTCATCTGACCTTATATCATGAACCGACAGTTCAGCAGGGGGAACTCATAGTACTCATCGTGATGATAGAGTATTAGGGAATGTCAGACTGTAAGATTTAAGAAGGGTTGTTAATGAGCTAAATAATGAGAGGCAGGGCCTCGTAGTCATGCGTGTGGATTCTCCTTTCTCACTTGAAGTGAGGGACTCTCCGCTGCTACCTACCTTCATAGGAATGGGTGAACTTAGCTTTGAAGGAAGTACTGACCCTGCCGAATACTTGGGGAGATTCAACACTAAAATGGAAGAGTATAAGATTCTGGAGCTGACTATGTTCCGGTTATTAGTTGTCACGATATGCAGTAACGAGCATCAATGGTTCTTGAAGTTGGCTCCGAACTCAATTACTTCATGGCATCAAATGTGTGAGATGTTCTTAACTCGGTTCCAAGCTTCCATTCACTATGCCCCTCCTATCATTATTCTTGTAAACATAAGGCAACATGATGATGAGACCCTGCAAGCCTATTTTAAGAGGTTCAATGCAGAAGTGACTAGGGCTACAGATGAGACAGTGAAGAACTTCTTAAATACAGGAGTTAAGGTTGGATCAGAATTATGGAAGAGTCTCCAAGCGAATGAGCCTCCACACTGGCGGATCTCTATAGACAAACAGTGCCCTTTAAGAGAATGGAGAGTTCTCTTGAGAATATGAGAAGAGGAGAGATATCTAGTAGTTGAAAGGTGCAGTATAGTTCGGATCATGGACGTTCCTTGAGTCCTAAATATGAAAAGAGTGATAAAAATAATTACAGTCAGAGGGCGAAGAGTCTTGCGAAGGATGAGAAGATGGAGAAAAAGTGGACCCCAAGCCCAGGAAATGCCCTGACGAGGGCTCTGGGATACAATAGGGTGCGAACCTCGTATCACTCGATGGGTTATATAACTGGGGACGGTCTGACGAGGCCTATGGGATACGATGAGGTGCGAACCTTGTTTTATTATAGCCAATGTGGTTATTGAAATGTGACATACGTATTATTCTGGAATAATGGCGTGATATGGTACTACTATGCTTTTTGGATTGTGATTTCGTTGATGCAATTTTGCACAACGATGTCGTTGTCACAACACTGTTGAGGCGATGGTACTTGGTGAGAATATCCTTCTTCTTGATATACTAATCTAATCAGTCATCACAATATTTCATTTATTGCACGTTATACATATTCCTGTTATCAAGTACTTGCACCTGCTGCTTGCTGGACCCTTCGGGGGTGAATACCTTTTTGTGTATTCACATACAGATCTTCATGGCGAGCAGGCGCAGGAGGGGCACGAGGACGACGAGCAGCTGTGATATTGCCTCCGGTAGTCATTGCCTTTTTATTAGTGTGTTTTGGTCTTGGTTTGTATATATACTCGCGAGTACTATTATTGTTGATGTTATGCCCGTTGATAGCTACAATGCGTCTCTTACTCCCGATACATGGGCTCGTATATTTGTTTTTCAGAAAAAACTTTTTATCTTTTCTTTTTTCTATTTTGCTTTTAAAAAAATTCACATGTTATGTTTATACGTATATACTATCGTCGAGGAGTACTTAGTGCATAAATCAATTCTCTATTTTAACTTTGAAAATTTTCGGTTTGAAAAGTACAAAAACTCTCCATCTATCATCGGGAAGTGCCGAAATCTTTTCAAAATGATGCCATTTCTTAATTGTCATTGTTTCTGAAAGAACTCAAAAGATACGTCTAATCAAAATCATGTTGCAAGATAACTTAATCTGCATGAAAAATCTACACGTCATACATCCGAATCCAAAATCCAAAATTAGATCTACAGGCTTTCATAAGAATATCTAGATCAAAATTTCAAAATTAATTTCTTTATTTAAAAATGGCATGCTAGATTTTTCAAAGGTTTTGAAAACTTTTGTTGTGTTTTTGTTGATAGCCCATCCGTCCTGGCATCCACGTAAGCGCTCCCAGCCAGCTCAACCGCCATGAGGAAGAGGACCACAAGGGGAAAGAACCGGCTTTCGGACAAACCGGCCGAGCAGAGCGACAAGAAGAGCCAACCGGGCATGACTCGGATTTTCACCCAGGCCCGCTAAGCACCAGACCGGGCAGAAACATCAGGGCCGACCCGATGACCAGATCGGAAGGGCCGACCAGGTACCAAAAAATATACCCCAAACCACAATCGTGATATGACCGATTAAAGCATTGGTAAACCCAAGGGCCGACCCCAGAATCGGCCACAACGGATAAGTATTGCCCTAGGTATGAAGAACAGGCAGGCAGGACATGCGGAACAGGCACACAGGACAGTTAATGCTTACTGTCCTCCCCCTTCCCAAAGCAGTCCCCAAAGGCCGCCACGTGTCTGAGGCGCGCTCTCCCTCTGACAACTGTTTGGAAGCATTCCCAAACATTCTCCATCTGTCGCCCGATGATTGGCCCAAATTCTCTATATATAGAAAGAATGTAGAAAGAAAAAGGACTGTTGGAATTTATGAAAAAGTGATAAGAGAGAGAAAGAAAGAGGACTTGTAAGAAGCAAGCAAAAAAAAATAGACCGAATTAAATACTCCTGCTCGGCCCTATCCAAAATTACGATCATTAATATAATTTAGTTATCCCATTTATTTCATCTTTCTTTGTTGTTTTCTACGTGGCTTCGATCCATTCGTCCAGATCAACACACGTGACGTTGACCAAATCAGCCGTCAACAGATTGGCACTAGAAGGAGGGAGACCAAAATTCCGATAAAAAACCATTCCCCGGAGATGTCTCACGAAAGCTCTAAAAATCCTCAGCCCGCCACGGAGAAAGAAAACCTCCGCAAGGTGGCGGAATTCTTTAAACATCCGGCGTTTCTTCAGGGCATGGCCCTCATAGCGCGGGTCACTGGAGGCGGAACCCTTCAGAAACCCGAAGATCAAGCAGAGGCAGAGTCTCAGACGACCCGCCCAACCACCTCTAGACGGGATGAAAAGAGGACCGTCTCTCGAGTCATCGGGGAAGGGGCAGAAAGCCACGGAGAAAGCTCTCATCCCTCTCGAAAAAGTCGGCTTTCTCGCCCCATATCGATTCGATCGATCAAAGGCGGAAAAAGTTGAAAAGGTGGCGCCAGCCCCCACTACTCAAAGTCAGAGCCGTAAAGAAGAAAATGCTCCCCGCCAATCCCCAATCCCGACGCAAGCACTACCTCAAACTCCAGGCGACGACTCAAGTGAGATCGAGATCCTCAAAAGACGCCTTACGGAGCTTGAAAACAAACAACTCTAGCCATCCCAAAGTTCGAAATGGCTCAACAGTTAGGAGAGACCCCTTGCCCCCACTGTTTTGGCGGAACCCCTCCCGGAGAAGTTTAAGATCCCTCAGATTCTGCTATACAACGGGGAGACCGACCCCAATGCTCATCTCGGACATTACAATTCCTGGATGGACCTGCATGGGTCTCAAGACGCATTTCGATGCCGGATGTTCTCCTTGACTTCGGGAGAAAGGGCCCAGAGATCGTATCGAACGCTGCCCCACCATTCCATCTAGACATGGGCTCAGCTCACGGCGACGTTCCGATCCCATTTCATGGGGTCTCTAGTGCGAGTTGCCCCGTGATCCTCCATCGCCTCCATCGTACAGGGGCCAAAAGAGTCCCTTAAGGATTATATATATCGTTTTAATAAACGAATATTGGAGACGGAACCCATGTCAGACGACGCGTTGGCCATTATTGCTGAGGCCGGGCTCCTTAAAAATTCTTTTTTCCACTGGACGGTGTGCCAGAATGTTCCCCACACCTATCAAGAATTCTTGGAGCGCGCCAGCTCCCATATTGCTGCCGAGGAAACTATGTCGGCACCGGTTCTAGTCATGCCCTCCGACCAGAATGGGTCATACAAAAAGAAATAAGACAGTCATGACTATAGAGAGGCCCGCCAAGAACCCCGCCGGGAGAATAAGGCCCCTGCCTCCTCTTCAACAGCCCCATCAACCCAAAACTATCGGTAGCATAGGCCCGAGCTCATGGCCAGCTTTTCCGAAATATACTGTAATATCAGGATTTATTATTGAGTATTTCATCTGTATATGAGCCCTGTATTATTCGGAATTGTGATATCGATAATTGGAGTATGATATTTCCTATATTTGTATCCTTGTACATGAGTATAACCACATGTAAATTTTCTCATGCGAACACGTGATAACGTACGCTAAGAATGTAGCTTAACGTACATTATCGGCTAAAACTAGCGTACGCTACGAATGAGGAATTGCGTGCGTTAGGCAGTCAATTATTGAGCTAGGCGGCTAGCACATGCGCCAGCCGGACATGGGTCCAGATAAGATTCCCGCGGGTGAACCTGGATAGTTTTGGAGTCAATGCTAATTAGCGTGCGCTAAGGACAGTTAGATAGCGTGCACTAATCAGCTAACGTGCAGAAACATTATATAACCCTCATTTCATTTGGTTTACGTTTCCTTCAGTTGTTCTTCGTTCTTTGGAAGTCCAGAGAGCCTTCCCTACTTCTTAAACACCTATAAACCCTCCTTACATGATCATTGAAGATTGGAGAGTACTTACACTTGATCATTGAAGAAGAAACTCACTTTGGAGTGACACACGAGCAACCGGGGTTGAAGTCTACCTATTGTTTCAGTGTTTTCTTCATCTTAAGGTATGTTAATACTATCTCCTACCTTGGATTCGTGTTATTAAGGATATGAGGATTATGATATCAAGATATTGAGTTCCATTGATGAATTATCCAAATAACATCATGTTTATAAGTTGGAATGTTTATACTTAAGATATCATCGTTGGAAACATCATGATTAGCATCTTACCACGTCGAATGATGAGAGAAATATTCTGAGAATTGATTATCCGTATTGATGACGTTACCATATTGGTCGTAGGCGTAAAGTTGTTATCACTTTTGTTAAATGGACTTAGGAAAGAATCATAGAAGATTTGCATCCTTTCTTATAAGTCAGAATTGTTAGTTCATCTTCTTGGTTAAATCGGGATGTAATGATGATATTGGAATCTAGTGCATCGACCTTAAGAACACCAAACTTCACATGAGAATTGTAATCAATATGGAATATGGTGTTGTTATGATTATACGTATCCTTGTATCTCGAAGATGTTTGAATCCGCGAGATCATTTGTAATAAGATGAACGTAGCATGCATGGTGATAACGTATATTAAACACTGAGGATTTTGTAAGTTTCATCACAGTTAGAACAGTCGACTGCCCAGGGAAGAACTGTCATACATGTTTAGCGTGCGCTAAGCTTTATAGTTAGCGTGCGCTATCGGGCATAAGTTAACATACGCTACGCTTGGAACGTAACGTGCGTTATATCATCAGACGAGTCAATCGACTGATCAGTGAGGTACTAACAGTGCATGATTAGCGTACGCTAGACTTCGTATTATTGCGTGCGCTAACAAGTAGCCTTAACGTACGCTACATAGGATACATAGTGTGCGTTAAGCAAGCCTGGCAGATAACATTTTATGAACTTCCGACCGTAATTTGGTTTGTTATATGTTCGTACGACGTGAGATGAACTCTATATTATTTCTTTTGTTTAAGGTTCGAGCTTGCTACGTGATTGATCGAAGGGGCGATGTTCGAGTGTTTCGTTTTTCGTGGAAGTATTATTCTTGTCTTCGAATCGAGGCAAGTACCTTAATTGTTTTATGTATTGATGTTATACATATTGTTGTACATGTATGTCGTTGTTGTATGTACACCTCGTGTTGGTCCGACGGGATCATCGGGGGATCTATGCTAGCGTGCGCTGGATCATCGGACGGGTTTTTCCACCTCGGGTTGGTTTGACGGAATCATCGGGGGGTCTAGGCAGTGAACGCTGGATCATCGGAATTACCATGTGTATGTTGTGATATCATGTTGTGATTATCATGTGTGTATGTTATTATTGAGTTTCTCGCAGGGGAAGACTCTTTGGTTCTTTGTCATTTATGTTATTATTATACATCGTAAGATGTGGAATAATATGTTGTGGTACTTGTACTAGCATCGTTGTGCTAACCCCTTCGGGGGTGAACATTTGTTTATGTTCAGGATCCAGGAGAGCGGGGAAACAACCACTGGAGTTGCATGACGACGAGGGTGCAGAGTGATGTTCCGGCCGACTTTATTTGTCTGTTGTTTAGAAACTTTTAATAAGTACTCGAGTACGTCGTCGTTTATGATGATTTGGATTTAGTGATATATTAATAATTTTCCTTTGGACATTTTTATTTTCAGTATTGGTCAGAACTGTTGTATTTTATTTCAGTTACTTTCATACGTTAGTATCAGTTATTGTCTTTTCACTTCTTTAGCCTTGTAAATCCCTTTGTAAAGGATTTACGGCACTGTAATATTCCTGAATATATCGAGGGTGTTACAGAATATGGTATCGGAGCTAAGATTATAGATATCTTGGCCATTGGGTTAAAATATGGGTCATATATGTCTTTTGAGGTAACCGGCCGCGAATAACATCATTGTACTGCCTACGTCTTCATGTGAGCGGTGGTTGTAAGTTCCTAAACTCTATCTCGTCCTTTGCATGTTGTATCTCTTTATACTTGAACATTAGAACGATATTGTTTCCTGTATATTGAGTATTTATGCTTAAAGTATGTTGAGAGGTGGATGTGGACGTGGTCGCGGTCGTGGACGCGGACGAAGGAATGCCGAAAGAGAAGCTTCGCCTTCTAATCAGGCCAGTCACAGCTCAGGCGAGCCATAGAGATCTATTAATAATGAACCGGAACCTGCTGTGCCCGAAATCCTTCGTCAGGTGGTGAACCAGATGACTCAGTTCGCCCAGGTCGTGGACCGAATGCAGGTGGCAGTAGGGTTACAACAGGGAGATCGACATCAGGGTATCCCAGACATGGGAAATCGAGGCGACCGATGGCTGCAAGAGGTGGCGAAGATGCAACCACCTAAATTCGACGGTATTTCTGAGACTCCCACCTGGGATCATTAGTTGAAGGAACTAGAGAAAATTTTTGTCGGGATTAATTGCCGTGTCGACCGGAGAGCCTCTATTGCTCAGTACTCTATGATAGGAGAAGCGTCCGAATGGTGGGAAGCCATCCGGCCTGTAGACCATGATGCTGATTGGACAAAATTTAAATTGATGATGGAAGCTCAGTATTGCCCTCGTCCTGTGAGGGAAGCCAAAGTTCGGGAGTTTTTCTCCGCTCAGCCTTCAGATGTACCAGTATCTCAGGTGATTAAGACATTTAACCAGCAGTTGGCATTTGTTCGACATCTGGTCATAACAGATGCAGAAATGATGATCCATTTTGATATGAGAATGAAACCCGAAATCCAGAGGTGCATGTCCGGTTTTGAATGTACCACTCTCCGTCAATACCAGGATAAAGCATTGGCGTATGAAACCAAGGAAGCAGCAATGGAGAAGTTTGCAGAATCCAAGAAGCAGATAGTCTCCGGTAGTTTCACGGAACACAAGAGTAGTGGGCCCCGCAAGGCCCAGTCATCCTTCCATTCTTTCAAGAAACCTCCGCACCCATCTAAGAGCGGAAGGAACTTCGGAGCAGCATCAACCACGACGGATGTCACCAGGAAATGCTTTAATTGTGCCCAGATAGGGCACTATCGACGGAATTGGCCCCTACCTACTGTGACTTGTTTTGATTGTGATCGGGAGGGACATCGTGCGGTGTTCTGTGAAGAGGCTGCAAAGTCTTTTAGAGCCCATACACCACAGCCAGTTCAGAAGGAAGCTAGTATCCAACAGACGCAGCAAAGTGTTCAGATGCCTCCGAATTTTGGCCGCGGACGAGGCAGAGGACAGTGGGACCGAAAGGGTACATCGAGTGACGGATCTGTTCCCCCACGTCTGTACGAGATGAGGAGAACAGACGATCAGGATGCTGCTCTCGCATCAGGTACTGTTCAGATCCTTTCCCAGCCAGTTAGCATTTTATTCGATACAAGAGCTACGCATTCATTTATATCCTTGTCTTGTGTAAATCGTTTGAATATTTTTGGTTTTCATAATTGTGAACCTTATGTTGTGGGTTTACCGAGTGGAGAGAGGATTGTTGGAAACTTAGAAACTAGAGATTTCCCTGTATCATTTGGAGGCAGAGAGTGACTCTCAAATCTGATTGTGATAGAAATGCAAGGAGACGACCTGATACTCGGAGATGATTGGCTTAATCGATATGGAGCTATTGTAAACTACCGAAAGATAAAATCTCGCTGATCGCTGACGATGGTTCCGAAATACTGTTTGAAGGATGGAAACCAGGAAGCTCAGGAAAGATGATCAAGGCAATGAAAGCTGTTAAATTGTTGAAACAGGGCTGTACCGGATACTGGTGCTATGCAATGAAGAAAGGAGATGGAATTGTGGAACTTTCATCCATTCCTGTTTTGAACGAATTTACGGATGTATTCCCAGACGAGTTACCTAGACTACCTCCACGACGGGATGTAGAATTCACCATCGAGCTGGAACCTAGAGCTACACCAATTTCTAAGGTGCCGTATCGTATGGCACCTACTGAGATGTACGAACTGAAAAAGAAACTGGAGGAGTTACTAGACAAAGGTTATATCCAGCCAAGCATTTCGCCCTGGGGAGCACCAGTACTTTTTGTCCGAAAGAAGGATGGATCGCTTCGACTGTGTATTGACTATCGAGAGCTGAATAAGATGACAATTAAGAACAAGTATCCATTGCCAC
This sequence comes from Orobanche coerulescens, assembly GCA_033398695.1. Lineage (NCBI taxonomy): Eukaryota > Viridiplantae > Streptophyta > Magnoliopsida > Lamiales > Orobanchaceae > Orobanche > Orobanche coerulescens. The sequence goes on along the minus strand of CM065806.1, from coordinate 46,100,258 downwards.
GGATTGATGATTTGTTTGACCAGTTACAAGGAGAAACGGTGTTTTCTAAAATCGATCTGAGATCAGGATATCATCAGCTGAGGATTAAGGATTCTGATGTTCCGAAATCAGCGTTCAGAACTCGCTACGGACACTATGAGTTTGTAGTGATGCCATTTGGTCTCACTAACGCACCTGCTGTATTCATGCAATTGATGAACCGAGTGTTCATCGAATATTTGGATAAATTTGTGGTTGTGTTCATTGATGACATTCTGGTGTATTCTAAGAGCCCGGAAGAGCATGCACAACATTTACGGATTGTGTTAGACCTGTTGAGAAATGAACAATTGTACGCCAAAATTTCTAAGTGTGAATTCTGGCTAAAGGAAGTAATGTTCCTCGGCCATGTGGTATCAGCTGAAGGAGTCCGAGTAGATCCTCAGAAGATCGAAGCAGTTATGGATTGGAAGCCTCCTAAAAACGTGAAAGAAGTCCGGAGTTTCTTAGGAATTGCTAGATATTATCGTCGGTTCGTGAAAGGATTTTCCAAAATTACCCGCCCACTTACTCGACTACTGCAGAAAACTCAAAAGTTTGAGTGGAATGAGTTGTGCCAGAATAGCTTTGATGAATTGAAGAAGAGATTGACGACGGCACCGATTTTAGCACTCCCACGGGTAACTGGAGGATTCATAGTTTATAGTGATGCTTCGAACCAAGGACTCGGATGCGTATTGATGCAGAATGATAAGGTGATCGCTTATGCGTCACGACAGCTGAAACCTTATGAAGTGAATTGCCCAGCGCGTGATTTAGAGCTGGCAGCAGTAGTTTTTTCTTTGAAAATCTGGAGACATTACCTGTACGGGACTCACTGTCAGATCTTTACGGATCACAAGAGTCTCAAATACATCTTCAGTCAGAAAGAGTTGAACATGCGGCAAAGGAGATGGCTGGAACTTATTAAAGACTATGACTTGGAGATTCTTTATCATCCAGGCAAGGCAAATATAGTAGCCGATGCACTTATCCGCAAGCCTGTTTCTATTTAGATGCTGGAGGCTCTGACCTCCCAGCTCAGCATTTAACGAGAGATGATTCGAGAAGGAATTGAAGTATGGTTTCAAAAAGTCTAAGGACAACAGTGCGTGATGGAAATAACTTCATCGTTAACCGAAGAAATCAAATCTAAGCAAGTAGATGATCCTCTGATGAATCGGTTACGTGATGAAGTGATCAAGGGAAAGTCCCCCGGATTCGTAATTCATGATGATGGAGTTTTGAGATTTCAGAACCGACTTTGCGTTCCTCATGTCGATGTTCTGAAACAGACGATTATGAAGGAAGCTCACAGCACGCCCTATTCTATCCACCCGGGCACCAGTAAGATGTATAAGGACCTGAAACAGAACTTTTGGTGGGGCAACATGAAGAAAGATGTAGCGGAGTTTGTCTCGAAGTTTGACTTGTCAGCAGATTAAGATCGAGCATCAACGACCTACTGGAATGCTGAAGCCGCTCCCAATTCCTGAATGGAAGTGGGAGGACATATCGATGGACTTTATCACTAGGATGCCGAGAACCAAGACAGGAATGAACATGATTTGGGTGATAGTTGATCTTTTAACCAAATCGGCTCATTTTCTAGGCATTAAGGACATGTGGGGACTATAGAGGTTGGCACGAGTATTTATTTCAGAGATAGTCCGATTGCATGGTACGCCGAAGACCATTATTTCTGACCGAGACGGTCGTTTTGTGTCTCATTTTTGGAAAGCAGTTCATAAAGCCTTGGGGACCGAATTGAATTTCAGCACAGCTTATCACCCGCAAACAGATGGACAATCCGAGAGGACTATTCAAACAGTGGAAGATATGCTAAGGGCTTGTGCCTTAGATTGGTCAACTGACTGGGAAGTTCATCTACCGTTGATTGAATTTACCTACAACAATAGTTGGCATGCTTCTATTAAGATGGCACCGTTTGAGGCATTATATGGGAGAATATGCAGATCGCCCCTATGTTGGGACAATTCATCAGATTTGGTCGGAACGGAACCAGAATTGATCGTGAAAACTCGAGAGAAGATAGCTTTGATTCACGAAAGGCTGTTGACCGCCCAGAGTCGACAGAAATCTTATGCAGATGTACGTCGTCGTCCATTAGAGTTCAGTATTGGAGATCACGTACTTTTAAACGTTTCTCCTATTCGGGGAATCTTTCGTTTTAGGAGAAAAGGAAAGTTGAGTCCGAGATATATCAGACCATTCGAGATCCTCGAGAGAGTTGGAGAGTTGGCATACAGATTGACATTACCGCCGTCACTAAGCCATGTTCATAACATGTTCCACGTATCCCAGTTACGGAGATATATACCGGATCCTAGTCATGTCATTGATTTCGGCGAGATCGAAATCGCTCAGGATGGAACGTTTGAAGAAAGACCAGTCAGGATACTCGAGAGTCGAGTTAGGCAGTTGAGGAACAAACAAATCGCTTTGATCAAAGTTCAGTGGTCACGCCACAGAGTGGAAGAAGCCACTTGGGAAACGTAAGATAGCATGAAGTCCAGATATCCAGAGTTATTTTCGTCTTGAGTTTCGGGACGGAACTCCTTTTTAGTAGGAGAGTATGTAATATCCGGATTTATTATTGAGTATTTCATCTGTATTTGAGCCCTGTATTATTCGGAATTGTGATATCGATAATTGGAGTATGATAATTCCTATATTTGTATCCTTGTACATGAGTATAACAACATGTAAATTTTCTCATGCGAACACGTGATAACGTACGCTAAGAATGTAGCTTAACGTACGTTATCGGCTAAAACTAGCATACGCTACGAATGAGGAATTGCGTGCGTTAGGCAGTCAATTATTGAGCTAGGCGGCTAGCACATGCGCCATCCGGACATGGGTCCGGATAAGATTCCCGCGGGTGAACCTGGACAGTTTTGGAGTCAACGCTAATTAGCGTGCGCTAAGGACAGTTAGATAGTGTGCGCTAATCAGCTAACGTGCAGAAACATTATATAAGGGACAGCACCCTCATTTCATTTGGTTTACGTTTCCTTCACTTGTTCTTCGTTCCTTGGAAGTCCAGAGAGCCTTCCCTACTTCTTAAACACATATAAACCCTCCTTACATGATCATTGAAGATTGGAGAGTACTTACACTTGATCATTGAAGAAGAAACTCACTTTGGAGTGACACACGAGCAACCGGGGTTGAAGTCTACCTATTGTTTCAGTGTTTTCTTCATCTTAAGGTATGTTAATACTATCTCCTACCTTGGATTCGTGTTATTAAGGATATGAGGATTATGCTATCAAGATATTGAGTTCCATTGATGAATTATCCAAACAACATCATGTTTATAAGTTGGAATGTTTATACTTAAGATATCATCGTTGGAAACATCATGATTAGCATCTTACCACGTCGAATGATGAGAGAAATATTCTGAGAATTGATTATCCGTATTGATGACGTTACCATATTGGTCGTAGGCATAAAGTTGTTATCACTTTTGTTAAATGGACTTAGGAAAGAATCATAGAAGATTTGCATCGTTTCTTATAAGTCAGAATTGTTAGTTCATCTTCTTGGTTAAATCGGGATGTAATGATGATATTGGAATCTAGTGCATCGACCTTAAGAAGACCAAACTTCACATGAGAATTGTAATCAAGATGGAATATGGTGTTGTTATGATTATACGTATCCTTGTATCTCGAAGATGTTTGAATCCACGAGATCATTTGTAATAAGATGAACGTAGCATGCATGGTGATAACGTATATTAAACACTGAGGATTTCGTAAGTTTCATCACAGTTAGAACAATCGACTGCCCAGGGAAGAACTGTCAGACATGTTTAGCGTGCGCTAAGCTTTATAGTTAGCGTGCGCTATCGGGCATAAGTTAACGTACGCTACGCTTGGAACGTAACGTGCGTTATATAATCAGACGAGTCAATTGACTGATCAGTGAGGTACTGACAGTGCATGGTTAGCATACGTTAGACTTCGTATTATTACGTGCGCTAACAAGTAGCCTTAACGTACACTACATAGGATACGTAGCGTGCGTTAAGCAAGCCTGGCAGATTACGTTTTATGAATTTCCGACCGTAATTTGGATTGTTAGATGTCTGTACGACGTGAGATGAACTCTATATTATTTCTTTTGTTTAAGGTTCGAGCTTGATATGTGATTGATCGAAGGGGCGACCTTCGAGTGTTTCGTTTTTCATGGAAGTATTAATCTTGTCTTCGAATCGAGGCAAGTACCTTAATTGTTTTATGTATTGATGTTATACATATTGTTGTACATGTATGTCGTTGTTGTATGTACACCTCGTGTTGGTCCGACGGGATCATCGGGGGATCTATGCTAGCGTGCGCTGGATCATCGGACGGGTTTTTCCACCTCGGGTTGGTTTGATGGAATCATCGGGGGGTCTAGGCAAGAAACGCTGGATCATCGGAATTACCATGTGTATGTTGTGATATCATGTTGTGATTATCATGTGTGTATGTTATTATTGAGTTTCTCGCAGGAGAAGACTCTTTGGTTCTTTGTCATTTATGTTATTATTATTCTTCGTGAGATGTGGAATAATATGTTGTGGTACTTGTACTAGCATCGTTGTGCTAACCCCTTCGGGGGTGAACATTTGTTTATGTTCAGGATCCAGAAGAGCGGGAAAACAACCACTGGAGTTGCATGACGACGAGGGTGCAGCGTGATGTTCCGGCCGAGTTTATTTGTCTGTTGTTTGGAAACTTTTAATAAGTACTCGAGTACGTCGTCGTTTATGATGATTTGGATTTAGTGATGTATTAATACTTTTCCTTTGGACATTTGTATTTTCAGTATTGGTCAGAACTGTTGTATTTTATTTCAGTTACTTTCATACGTTAGTATCAGTTGTTGTCTTTTCACTTCTTCAGCCTTGTAAATCCCTATATAAAGGATTTATGGCGCTGTAATATTCCTGAATATATCGGGGGTGTTACATATACTCTGTCGGGGCCACGGCCATATTTGATCAGATAAAAGACAAGAATTTGCTCTCGGTTCCTCGGCCGATCTACAAAGATCAAAAGGATATGGACCAGACCCACTTTTGTAAATACCACGAATCGGCGGGCCATAACACCGAGCAGTGTCGGGACCTCGTCGCCGCCCTGATCGCGGTATGCGACGATACCGGCTTAGGCGATGTACCCGAAACCCACCCCGGGATCGCCAGGATCGGGTCGACCCGGCAAGAGCCAAAAGCGATCAGGTGCCTCCAGCCCTTAAGTCTTCCCGGGAAATTCTCACTATCATGGGAACGGTCGAGGTCGACGATCATCGATCAAAGTGGCAGAAGAAGGCCTCCATTCGAGAGGACACCACCTCTTATCAGCGGACAGAGCGCCGACCCGAGGGATTTCTATCAGTGGCTGAAGAAACCCCCAAAAACCCCCAGCTGGCAGTCACTTTGCCCATAATGGGGATCCCGGTACATAGAGTGTTGGTAGACTCAGGGGCCTATGCCAGCATCATCTACATTCATACCCTTCGCAGGATGAAGGTAGACTAATCCTATGTCAGACCCTGCAACGAGGACATCAGGGGGTTTGCCAACTGTCGCACCTCACCATTGGGAGAAATCGACCTCGCCCTAGAGTTTGGTCAGGGGTCGATCAAGAGAACGATGATCACTACGTTTAAGATCATCTACGTGCACAGTGACTACAACGCCATCATAGGCCGACATGTGATGTCAAGGCTGAGGGCCACTCAGTCCACTTATCACCTGTGCATGAAGTTCCCCACCCCGGATGGTGTCGGGGTACATAGGGGAGATCAACGGGCTGCCCGGGAATGCAATCTCAGCATCCGGGCTTGCGAAATAAATGCCACAGAGGGCACCCCGGGAAGCACACCGGAAGAAATGGGAGCCACCAGATCCGGACAGGAGGCTGAAAGTTCCGGGGCCGCTCAAGCCCTCGAAATGGAAATTGACCAGGATGCGGACCGAGGCCGCATGCGAGGAAAGAGCCGATCCTGGAGGAGGATCCTGTCGACCCGCGATACCAGAATCCGAAAAGGAAAATCGCCACACTGAGCCGACAGAAGAGCTAGACCAGGTCGACATGGACACATCTAACCCCGTCCGACAGCTTAGGATCGGCCACAACCTCCAAGAGCCAATCCGCTCCGAGCTAATCTTCCACCTGAGACAGAATTTGGACGTCTTTGCGTGGACCCATTCGGACATGCATGGGGTTGACCCGGGATTCGCGTGCCACCCGCTGAATATCAACCCCAATTCAAAGTCGGTTATCCATAAGTGGAGGAAAATGGGGCCTGAACGGCAGAAGGGGCTAGAAGAGGAAGTGGGGAAGCTGATCGACAATGGGTTCATCCGAGAAGCCAGATACCCGACCTGGGTAGCCAACCCGGTCCTGGTGAAGAAGCCGATCGGGCTGTGGATGTTCTGTATTGACTTCTCTGATATAAATAGAGCCTGCCCGAAAGATAGTTATCCCCTGCCCCACATCGACTATATGGTGGACACAACGACCGAGCATGAGCTGATGAGTTTTATGGATGCATACTCCGGATACAATCAGATACAGATGCATCCCACTGATGAAGAAAACACTTCTTTCTACTCAGCCCGCGGCCTATATTGCTACCGAATGATGCCTTTCGGGCTCAAAAATGCCGGCGCAACATCTACGCCTGGTAAATAAAATGTTCAGTAGCTTGATAGTTCATACGATGGAGGTGTATGTAGATGATATGCTAGTGAAATCTTTGCGTTCGGTCGACCATGTAAATGACTTCAATAAAATGTTTGCGATTTTGCGAGAGTACAAGATGAAGTTAAATCCAAAGAAATGTTCATTTGGGGTAGGCTCCGGGAAATTCCTCGGCTACATGGTAAGCCAAAGAGGGATTGAAGCCAACCCCGATAAAATCAAGGCAGTGACCGAACTTGTTCTCGAAACCCTTTATTTATAGGAGGGAGAGGGCATTAAATAGCATTAAATGCACAGCGCGTGGCACATTAATGCAAGTTGAACCGTCGCGAAGACCAAGGGCGCGTGGACGCGCCACCAAATCAAATCCGGCCACGTGTCCCTCATTATGACACGGATATACGGAAATCGAACAGGCACGTCTCTCGAAAAGACACCCCTTCGAGAATCTGCTTTCTCTTTAGACAGCCGAATCGGCCTAACTATGTAACGACTCCAGCTCCGACCCCCGGCATGGTTCTGGACTCGGGGGCCCTTGTTGATAGCCCATCCGTCCTGGCATCCACGTAAGCGCTCCCATCCAGCTCAACCGCCATGAGGGAGAGGACCACAAGGGGAAAGAACCGGCTTTCGGACAAACCGGCCGAGCAGAGCGACAAGAAGAGCCAACCGGGCATGACTCGGATTTTCACCCAGGCCCGCTAAGGACCAGACCGGGCAGAAACATCAGGGCTGACCCGATGACTAGATCGGAAGGGCCGACCAGGTACCAGAAAATATACCCCAAACCACAATCGTGATATGACCGATCAGAGCAGCGGGAAACCCAAGGTCGGACCCCATAATCGGCCACAACGGATAAGTATTGCCCTAGGCATGAAGAACAGGCAGGCAGGACATGCGGAACAGGCACACAGGACAGTTAATGCTTACTGTACTCCCTCTTCCCAAAGCAGTCCCTGAAGGCCGCCACGTGTCTGAGGTGCGCTCGCCCTCTGACAAGTGTTTGGAAGCATTCCCAAACATTCTCCAGCTGTTGCCCGATGATTGGCCCAAATTCTCTATATATAGAAAGAATGTAGAAAGAAAAAGGACTTTTGGAATTTATGAAAAAAGTGATAAGAGAGAGAAAAAAAGAGGACTTGTAAGAAGCATGCAAAAAAAGATAGACCGAATTAAATACTCCTGCTCGGCCCTATCCAAAATTACGATTATTAATAAAATTTAGTGATCCCATTTATTTCATCTTTCTTTGTTGTTTTCTACGTGGCTTCGATCCATTCGTCCAGATCAGCACACGTGACGTTGACCAAATCAGCCGTCAACAGTTTTGATCTTAGTTTGTATATGTACACAGATATATTCAGTTCACCCTATTGATAGCATCAATTGAACACATCTATGCTATCACGAAGGATAGGGGAATCTTCAAAAAACATTACTTTTCCCTGCGTTGAAAAGTAATAAGACCAGATACTGTGCCTACCATGGGTCTCATGGCCATTATACTGCATATTGTAGGCAGTTGAAAGATAAAATAGAGGACCTCATAAAACAAAAGAAACTCATTGAGTGGGTAATTAGAGAGGTGAAACGCTATCGTGATGAGAATAACAAAGAAAAGAAGGATAAGAAGAAAGATGAGGGTACATGTAATGAGTCAAGGCCCGCTAGAGCTGAGAGCATCCGAACGTTTTTGGTGGCTCTCACATTGGTGGAAACAGTCGAGGAGCCATGGATTGCTATGCTCGCAAGGCGAGGGATAGACCTCTGACTAGTATTTATCATTTGACTCAGAGGACTCGAAAATTGTTTAAGGGAGAGTCTGCTGAGATTGCTTTTACCGAAGAGGATGCGAAGTGGGTACATCATCCCCATAGTAATGCCTTGGTCATTAAGGCTCATATTGGTGCGAGGAATGTGCATGGAATTTTGGTGGATAACGAAGTTCAACTAATATCTTGTATCATCATGTCTATCAGAAGATACGCCTTCTAGATATAGAGATGACCCCCAAAACATGCTTTCTTTACGATTTTGCAGGAGAGGCTGTGGCGGTGAAAGGAGTTGTGAGACTCCCCGTTAAGTTGGGTGAAGCGGCAGTCACTGCTAGCCAAGTTGTTGAATTTATGATAGTAGATCAACCCTACCATTATAATGCCACTTTTGGGAGACCTCTTTTAAAAGAGATGAGGGTAATCACATCTATATATCACCTGTCCATGAAGTTTCCCACTCCTGATGGGGTTGGGTGCGTGAAGGCATATCAATATGAATCTCGCGAATGTTATAATAGGTTCCTTACTTCAGCGAAAAAGGCTTCTCGTTTGGGACTTGGTGTGAATGAAGATGAAGTTCAGGAGGTGACTAAAGAAGGAAAAGTAATGGAGAAAGCTTTATTGAAAAATACTATAAAATTTGTGAGAAAGGAGGATGTAACATAGTAACTATGGTGGAGATGATCGATAAAGAATATATGGAGGTAATTATGGAACCCAGATCCTAGGTCCTGCTCCTAGAAGCACCTCCAATAGTTGTTCATCCTGAAGATGAAGTGTTGGTTGAAGATGGCAGTGACAGTTGTAACACCCCCAGATTTCAACCGGGACTAGTACCACTACTACAAAAAAGACATTTAACATCGCCCGTTTAACATCGATTTTGTAAAAACCGATGCTAGAAAAGACGCGGTGGCATAATAGAAAATTTTAAAGCAAATTAACATCGGCTATACTAAAAACCGATGTTAAATTGTCATTTAACATTGGTTCTAGTAAAAACCGATGTTAAATTTTTCATTTAACATCGGTTTTTAGGAAAATCGATGTTTTTTTATTTAACATCGGTTCTAAGAGAACCGATGTTAATTCTTCAATTTCACATCAGTTTCGAAATAACCGATGTTGTCAATTTTTAGATATATAATATAACTTAATATATATTTTAAATACATAAATTGTATTATAATTTCAGTTATATTTAAATAATCAAATAATATTTATATGTCTATATATATTAAGTTATATTGAATATATATTTATATTGTTATATGAATTTTTTATCAATAAATAGTTTATATTGTTATGAATTTTAAATATATAATACTAATATATATCTTAAATTTATATTATGATATGTAGACATAAATTTATATTATATATACTCGATTATAATTAAAGTTATATGATAATATATATATATATATATATATATATATATATTTATATATATATATATTTAACTTATATATTATATTATATTTATATTCGTATATATATTTTAACTTATGTTATAATATATAGTTATACTATATATATTCAATTATATTAAAGTTATATGATAATATATATTTAAATATTAAGTTATATTATATTATATATTTAATGTTACATTATATTATGTATACATATTATTATATTATGTTATATTATATATATATATAGTTATATTAATTTTTAATAATAAATAGTTTTATATTTTCATTACTTTTAAATAGTTAATGTTAATATATATATATATATATAAATATATATATAAGTTATATTATGATATTTAGATAAAAATTTATATTATATATACTTTGTTATGATTAAATTTATATTATGATATGTAGATATAAATTTATATTAAATATATGCAATTATATGTAAAATTACATTACATAAATCTAGTTATTTTCTTAATCAATAAATAATATTATATTAATATAACTTTTGTATATAATATAACTTAATATATTTTTATATTTATATTATAATATGTATATGAAAATTTATATATTATATATGTATTCAACTCTATTTAAATTTATATACATTTACACATATATAATTATATTTTACATATTCAAGTATATACAAAGTTATATGATATATATATATATATATTAAACTATCTTATATTTATATAAATTTATAAATGTATATAGTATATAAATATAATGTATAAATATATATTAAGTTATGGTATATTTATATAAATAAAACACATAACGAAAAATGAACAAGAAGCTCATCTGGCGGAGTGGTAACATCACACTTCCACAAGCAAGAGGTCTTGAGTTCGAAACCCACCAACAACGAAATTTAATGGTATTTGTTGCAGATTGGTGGGTGGTTGGGGCGGATGGCTGGGCGAGTGGCTAGGTTGGGGTTGGGTTGGACTAGCTTGTTAGTCGCAGTCCGATAAAATTTTAAAATTGTGAAATTTAACATTGATTATCTCAGAACCGATGTTAAATTTCATAACGTTAAAATTAACATTGGTTGTCCCAGAACCAATGTTAAATTTCATGACGCTAAAATTAACATCGGTTGTTATAACAACCGATGTTAACGTCGAAGTTTAACATCGGTTATTAGAAATCGATGTTAAATTTAACATCGCGACATTTAACATCAGTTCCAAAACCGATGTTAAATGTAAAAAAAACGATGTTAAATGTCTGTTTTATAGTAGTGTACACGTCGTAAACCCTTCTCACAAGGGTTTACCAGACTAAGCACAATAAAACGACCAAATAATCGACCAGCCGGGGTCGAACAGGATAATGACTCGGACCGATAAGGTCACACAACTAAAATAATTATTACAACTTATGCCCACGCAGGAGTCCAAAATACAAAACGATACAACACAGCGGAAGACAGAATAATACAATAACGTCACAACAACAACTGAATTCCATAACTCTTGATTAGTATCGCAGCCCCTCATCCCTTGTGCCGATCCTGTGACTGCTCCCACGAACATGCATGTACCTGAACGCAATACAGACATCCACCCCTGATCACTCGGGGGTTAGCAGACCTCCACTGTTTTACTAGTGCAAGTATCATAACCATACAAAATGTAGCAAGTAATTATAAATCACAAGTCAGACAACCATAGCTCAACCAATCACAACTCAGACAGTCACTACTCCACCAATAACATATTCCCGAGAGGTTTTAACAATTTTAGAAACTAACACAACTGGAATCTTTGTAAAATGAACTGTCATCTCGGGAGTTTTAAATAACATAATTCATTAGGAACTCTTATCCCAAGTTTGTTAAAATCATTAGGAACTCACGTCCTAAGTTTGTCAAAAGTATTAGGAACTCACGTCCTAAGTTTATTAAAATCATTAGGAACTCACATTCTAAGTTTGTCAAAAGCATTAGGAACTCACGTCCTAAGTTTGTTAAAATCATTAGGAACCCACGTCCTAAGTTTGTTAAAATCATTAGGAACTCATGTCCTAAGTTCGTCAAAATCCCCTTTTCGAAATTTTAGGGTCTTAGCCCAAATCTCACACTATACAACACGGAAAACATTTTAACAAATCGCTTGGGACTCGGCCCAACCTTTATTTTCATAAAACCTTTCCTTTCAAAACTTTGATTCTCAAAACATAATCGTGACATCGTGATCCCCTGCCACATGTCTCCGTAGGTTCAACAACCCGCACGGACTAAACCAAACACTATAATCATAACACCGTGAACTCTTGTCACGTATACCAAACACAACAATCATAACACCGTGAACTCTTGTCACGTATACCAAACACAACAATCATAACACCGTGAACTCTTGCCACGTGGCTCCGTAGGTTCAACAACCCACATGGACTATGCCAAACACAACAATCATAACAACCAATCCCGACTCCGTGATCTCTTGCCACGAGTCACCGTAGGCCCCGTCGAACCAATACGGTTGGACGTATTGTGCACTGACCCCATGATCGATTGCCATGTGTCATCGTATGCCTCGTCAGACCCGCACGGTTGGACCTTAGCACCACATACTAAGTTCCGATCCCATGGTCCCCCATCATGAATCCTCGTAGGCCCCGTTGAACCCGCAAGAGTGAACTTAGCGACACAGCACACGACATTTACCTTCACAATCAATTAATCACATTGATCACCACAAATCACGCACCGCGCGTACACAACATAATCTCAACACTCAAATCATCATCATCAACAAAACACAACCAACATAACTCATAATCATTGTATCATACATTGCACAACCATGTGTACAACCAACCCAACGTGATTATCACAATCCTGCACACATAACATATATACCAAGGTAATACAGTCATCATCAAGCCTTCATAACAATTAATACATAATTAACTCACACCAATCATATTCACGAAGGCAAACCAATCATCAACACACAACACGCGATTTCTAATCACAAGTCACAAGTCGTATTAGCAAGATACTTGCCTCGGAGTCGGCACACAAATACTCCGACGAACACGGCTCGATCGAAGTGCCTTGAAACCTGCAACTTCCGCAAGAAACAACAAAAACGCGATCACGATGGGGATCGAGACTAATAACAATGGAAATCCCATCAAACTATCGAAGGAAAACTCATTGGAACATTTAATCGAACATTAAATGTTCAATATTTCCCAAGAACACTCGAATCGTCAATCGAGTTAAACAAACTCGAAATATGGATATACAATTCATAGAACACGATTACTAACATCATATAGCACCAACCGATTCATCAAAATCGGACTAGGATCGAAATCAAGAATAAAACTCCAAAAAGTGAACTCTAGAGAAATCAAGAAAAATACCTTGATCCGACGAAGAACAACAGATTATATGATGTTACAATCACCTAGACTCTCCAAAATATCCTTGGAAGGAGCAAAATCGTCCATGAACTCGAACCCTAAGCGCCCTTGTCTCAAACCCGCGGAGAGAAGGAGAAATGAAGAAGAAATGAGGAAATAAGCCTGTTGTCCAGTATATATACTGGACAGCTTAGCGTGCACTAATCATCCGGATTAGCGTGTGCTATCGAAGCACGTTCTGCCCAAACACACGGTTAGCGTACGCTAACTACAAGACTTAGCGCGCGCTAATGAATCATGCAACCCAGTCCAGTAGCTCCTGGACTGCCCTCAAACTACCAGTTAGCGTGCGCTACCGTCTCGATAGCGTGAATTAACTCTAGCACCTTAGCGCGCTCCTCACTACATAGCGTGCGCTATCGCTATGACAATGACACCACAACAACTGAATTCCACAACTCTTGATTAGTATCGCAGCCCATCATCCCTTGTGCCGATCCTGTGATTGCTCCCACGAACATGCATGTACCTGGACGCAATACAGACATCCACCCCCGATCACTCGGGGGTTAGCAAAACTCCACTGTTTTACTAGTGCAAGTATCATAACCATACAAAATGTAGCAAACAATTATAAATCAATAATGAGACAACCACAGCTCAACCAATCATAACTCAGACAGTCACTGCTCCACCAATAACATATTCCCGAGAGGTTTTAACAATTTTAGAAACCAACACAATGGGAATCTTTGTAAAATGAACTGTCATCTCGAGAGTTTTAAACAGCATAATTCATTAGGAACTCATGTCCCAAGTTTGTTAAAATCATTAGGAACTCACGTCCTAAGTTTGTCAAAAGCATTAGGAACTCACGTCCTAAGTTTATTAAAATCATTAGGAACTCACATCCTAAGTTTGTCAAATGCATTAGGAACTCACGTCCTAAGTTTGTTAAAATCATTAGGAACTCATGTCCTAAGTTCGTCAAAATCCCCTTTCCGAAATTTTAGGGTCTTAGCCCAAATCTCACACTATACAACACGGAAAACATTTTCACAAATCGCTTGGGACTCGGCCCAACCTTTATTTTCATAAAACCTTTAATTTCAAAACTTTGATTCTCAAAACATAATCATGACATCGTGATCCCCTGCCACATGTCTCCGTAGGTTCAACAACCCGCACGGACTAAACCAAATACTAAAATCATAACAACGTGAACTCTTGTCACGTATACCAAACACAACAATCATAACACCGTGAACTCTTGTCACATACCAAACACAACAATCATAACACCGTAAACTCTTGTCACGTATACCAAACACAACAATCATAACACCGTGAAGTCTTGTCACGTGGCTCCGTAGGTTCAACAACCCACACGGACTATGCCAAACACAACAATAATAACAACCAATCCCGACTCCATGATCTCTTGCCACGAGTCACTGTATGCAACACCCCCAGAATCCATCAGGAATATTACATGCCGTAGATACTTTTTTCCACAAGGATCTACCAGGCTAATCAACACGAGACGACAAACGTTTGACCGATCGGGGTCAAGCTACATGCCGACACAATCGATAAGGTCAGATAATAAAATACACCGACTGATAGGGTCTACAACAAGTCATCAATCCGAATACAAACTCATTACTGAACTTACCTGCACAAAGATCAAGATATATAATAGCGGAAGACTGAAGACAACACAATAATACAGTGACATCATACTAAACTCTAACTCTTGATTAGTATCGCGGCTCGCCTTCTTCCATGCCATCCCTGTGATTGCCCCAACAAACTAAGCATACCTGAAATGCATGATGCGCATTTATCCCATTTAAGGGGTTAGCATTGGAATGGCTAGTACAAGTATTCAAGCAATACAAGTTATACCACGCAAACATCAGTTATAATAAACAACGACAACCCATGAAAGAAGTTCCCGAGAGGTTTTACAAATCTTAAAATATAACTCAAGTCCTTGAAAATAATATTTCAACTCGGGATTTTAGAAGATGACGGAAAATCTTTTGGAACTTCAAGTCCAAGTTCATAAAATCTCTTTCGTACACAATAGTGTCTCAGCCCAAATCTCGTTCATGAAGCAAATATTTTTATAAATAGGAGACCTTCTGGACCTCACGCCCTTAGTCACAAAATCATATCAAGACAACTGAGCCTCGGCCCAAAGTTTTCTTTTTCCGTAAAACAACCTTTACACAATCGTTGGGATCTCAACCCAAAATCTCTTCAAACCACAATACATGAAAATAATAACAAGGTCCGTTTTCCAACACTAAAACATTACAACCAAGGAACTAAACACATACAACACATATTCTAGTACCATTCTAGCCAAGTACCAAGACCCTATATATAATATATCTCAACATCGAGGATAAACGTTGTGATATTCCGGACATATCACAATTACTGAAAACATCAACATCAATATCACAAAAACCACACTTGGTAACCCATGACCGTACCCATTAGTATCGAGCCTCAGAGGTTCCGTCGAACCATCCCTGGGTGGGAGACCACTTCCGTGGCTGTACCCATTAGTATCAGCCCCAGAGGTCCCGTCGAACCATCCCGGGTGGAAGAACAACTCAGGCACACTAGCGTTCACAACTTTCACAATTTCCGAACGTTGAATATAATGTATATAGTTATGGCACTAGCTAGAATGTCCATTTATCGACACATAACCACGACCAAGGCTAACATGACTATAAACTACTCCTAGTATACGTCCATACTATGAGGGTATCCACAAGCAACACATTCAACACTTAATATATCCCAAGATTAACGACACAACTTTCCAACAAATTAACCATCCTAGACGCACCTATACCCATCAACGTGTATACAAACCAAACAACTAATCTCAACAAACTCAATCCTATAATACATAATTAATGAATACGAGTAAACCATCATTCATACTTTACATAACATCAATTCACGAGATATAAGTCGTATAGGCAAGAACACTTGCCTCGATAATTGATGTAAAAGCTCCGACGAACATGGCTCACCCAATCGATCCATTGAAATCCCAACCTTTATTATAAATACATAATAGACAATTTAATATAAGGGTTCAATTTAATATCTTATAATTTCAAGGTAATTAGTCGGCTAAGATATTACCTCAATTGCGCCCCTTAATTAATTGATCGGATAAAACGACCAACGATAATCAACCCGGATCTACAACTCGATTATTGCTCCAAACACAAACTCCGAACTCGGACTCATTCCGTAGGCCCAATCACACCGTCCTGCTCGTTGACTAAAATATCAAAACCTCCATCTTGCCTACTTGTTCCCCGTTCACAATTCCAACACAACTACATACACCACCACGATGACTACACACACACATATAATATATATATATACATACTATATATGTATTACATACTACATGTATACATTACACACATATACCACACACACAACACTCATACAAACACATACATATATGTATAATATATATATATATATATATATAACAGTAACACAAACACACACATATATACACACACCTACTGCACACAAACACAAACACAAAAACACAAACACACATGCTGCGCATACACAAGCACACAAACACACACACATAAAAAATTATATATATTATACATACACTACACGCACACATGAATTTTCAGCACACACATATATACAAACTTACACACACAGACACACACTTACAGATGTACGCACACACACTAGGTGCACACATAAACACACACATACAACCTACATAACCATTCACCATCCTCGGCAACCCATAGCCACCCGAAACTGACCATCACCTACCGGATTCAGTCCCAGGCCCGCCGTCTCTGACTTTCCTCGCCCAACAATTCTCCAACTATAGCCCGAAGGTTACTATTGTGCCAAAGTTCAGAACTTCACGGTCATGGCAGTAACACCGATCTGCCGGGACTACCACCTTCGTCGGTTAACCACCATTGATGGCCGTTAGAAAACACCCGGCCCCTAGAAACTCGTCCCGCATCTGAAGATTCCATCTTGAATCGGGCTTCAAACCCCAATCGAAAAACCCCTGGTTCAATTTCCGCCTGTCCAATCATCATACGTCACTGCTTCCTCGAACCACCATCGCCGCCCGAACCGTCGCCCGTCACTGTACAAACCGCCGGTAATTCAAATCGTCCACCCTGATAGCCGCAACCCCGACGTTCTCCAAACATCGCCGTCGGAACTTCTATCTGAGGCCGTCCTCGACGATGCCATAGGTCACCACGCTCAGTGCACTCACCGTCGTCGCACATCACTGCCAAATGTGATAGATATACGGTCAACGAGTGTGAGGTAAAGGATGGAGAGATCCGCTTCTCTCTTCATATCTTGTGTCTTTTCTATTTTAGCAAAAACGGGCCATTTATTTGGCCAAGGAATGAAGGGAAATTGGGATAATTTGAGTTAATGAGCCAATAAGGCCCAAGTGGGTAATGTGGTGGGAATATCCTATTCAAGAATGGCCCAATGCCGAATAATTAAGTTGTTGCGCCAAATTAATAAATTCTCACCGCTTCGGATAATACTGAATGACAACAAATCACAAATAATCCCGTCTAAATTCTCCCACAAGCCGATAATTGGAAATTAAAAATCAAACACAACTCTCAACATGCCATCAAGACGACATGTGCGATGCAAAAACTAAATTAGTAATTATCACTGCACGAAAAGCATAAACGCACCATGAAAATTAATTCCAAGTAAGCATTCAATCAATAATACTAAATTTGATAGTCGGTCAAATAAATAATATAAAAGAAAAATTATACCGCTAAAATTCTAACTTTACATTCTTGGATATTTCATACTATCCCACTTAAAATAAGTTTCGTCCCCAAAACATGCCATGTCATCTACCATCGTACCGTAAACGTGGTTCCAAATGTTGCTTGCGGACCGATTCAATACCATTCAAAACTCCAAGAATCGATCGACAAAAACTAACAAACTCAATGGTGGCAACTCTGCAGTTGTAACATATATATATCAGCTCCAAAATATCTTAAAACGATAAACTGTAATCCCATGTATCGAAAGATCATCAACATGCGATTTTGGTATCTTGGGTCGGGATCCCACAATATCATGATACCGATCATCTCTATTCACTTTCAAAAATCCTTTTTAAATATGGCAATTGATTAACGACGATGACATTTTATAAAATATCGAAAGTACTTCAAAACATATCCTTCATATTCCGTCGCAAGATTTCTACGAAATTACACGATCACTTTGTAAAAACTTAAAACATTCTTAATTAAAAACTGTAATATCCGCAATTTCGATTTCCGGTAATTTTCTTTTTTTTGGTGGAAGTCCATCTTAGCAACTCTATTGTGACCGTTTCGTCATTCCTAGAATGATTAATTCTGCAATTTTTGTCATCCGATTTTGTTTCTGTATCGTTTTGTTGAGTTCTGTGTTCTTAAACGGCTTTTCCGCACTTGAGTTCGATTCTTGCGGATCTCGTCCGAAACTGTTGTTTCGAGTTCCTAGTAAGTTCATTTAATGTTATTATTCATGTTGCGAGCTTTGGCTTAGTGTTTCGATCGCGTATCGTGATTTTCGGGCGTTTTGGGCCATTTTTGTATTTTTCCATAATTGTGGGTATCCGTATACGTATTTGTTGTCTCGACCCTTTTTATGGTCACGTGCGCGTTTGATTGTAACTCAACCTCTTAGTATGATCTTATTCTGGAGCTTTCCGTGCGTATCTTGAACTTGGTATTTCGATCGGAGGAATCCGTTGTTGTAACCAGCTTTGAGAGCACTACTGTTGTAGTTCTGGGTGCATTAGTGCACGCTAAGGGATCTCCTTAGCGCACGCTATCGAGCTGCAGGGTCTGAGGTCAGTAGCTGGATTCAGGCCGTTAGCGCACGCTAAGGGCAGGTGGTTAGCGCGCGCTACGGTGCAGTGGTTAGCGCACGCTATAGGTTTGGTAGCGCACGCTAACTGGTATTTCGAGGCAGTCCAGTGGCTACTGGACTGGGTCTGGAGGTTTCGTTAGCGCACGCTAACTTTTGGTGGTTAGCGCATGCTAACTGTGCATTTTTGGCAGAGCGTTTGTTTTGATGCTTCGATAGCGCACGCTAATCAGGTAGGATTAGCGCACGCTAAGCTGTCCAGTATATAAACTGGACAGCAGTCATTAATCTTCATTTTTCTTCATTTCTTCTTCTTCCTCCACGGGTCTGAGACGTGGCGACTGGGGTTCGCGATCTGGGCTTATTTTCTTCCATTCCAAGGTGTTTTGGAGTATCCTAGGTGATTATAACATCATCTAATCCATTGTTCTTCGCTGGGTCAAGGTATTTTTCTTGAATCCCTAGAGTTGACTTTTTGGAGTTTTGTTCTTGATTTTGTTTTCCATCCGATTTTGATAAACCGATTGTTGTTTAATGATGTTGTTAAACATATTCTATGGATTATATGTCCATATTTCAGTTTGGAATTCCGTTTTCATGTTTTGACGGGTCGATTCGTGTTCTTGGCCGTTTTGGGGGAAACCCTTGAACTTTCATCGTTTGTTCTTTGAATTCAGCGACTTTAGGTCGTGCTATGGAATTCATTTTCATTGTTGTTATTGTTGTTCGTAGTTTATTGTCGCGGGTTAGTGTTCGGTGGAGTCGGCGGGTTCGTAGTCGGTTCGTGCCAACCTACTTCGATCGATTCTTCGCGTTTGTGGTTATTCGAGGCAAGTATCTTATCCATACACTTGATGTTTCATAGACGCGATAGTTGGTAATTGGTTATATGTGGAACTTGAATGATTTAATGAACCTTCTAAAGGATCGGCATATTCTCGATAAAAAGGTTTCCCTTCAAGATAACTCGTATGAATCGTGGACAAGTGTGTATTAGGAATATGTAAGTATGTGTTGTATGTGGTTAGATGTTTTAACCATACTTCGTGAATATAATAGACCGTGATCACTTGCCGAGGATTATGTATCGAATTGTATACTTGTTCGGTGGGTATTTGACATGTTGTGATATTAGTTGCTACTCCTTTGAAAGGAGGTTGTGATGCTTAATGCCGTTTGGCGTGTTAATTGCTTATTGATGAGTGATTGTTGCAAGTGATTGTGCCACCGGGTAAGATTGTTGAATCTCCGGGATTCATACTTGCTAGTATGGGTCGGGCGGAATCATAGGGTTATCATCGGGTATGTCTTGTGGGGACTCCGAGGTTCGTGGCTTGTTAGCCCGATGCCGGGATTACTGGTGGGGTTATCATTGGGTATGTCTTGCGGGGACTCCGAGGTTCGTAGCTTGTTAGTACGATGCCGGGATAACTTATGGTTGTGATGTGGTTATGTGATGTACGTGTCATTGGTTGTCCAATCGGGTATGTTCTGTTGGAGCATCCGAGGTTCGTAGCTTGTTAGTGCGATGCAGGGATAACTATGAACGTATATATGATTGTGGTAACGTGATTGTCGTTACGGTGACATGTGATTTGGTATGGTTTCCCTGTGGGTTATTCACTCGGGTATGTTCTATTGGGGCATCTGAGGTCCGTGGCTTTCTAGCACGGGACGCGAATAATCGGTGGAAACATGTTGTTATGATATGATCGGGTCTTGGACCCCGTGCTTTGTGATCGGAAGGTATGATTGGGTCGTAGACCCCGTGTGTTGTTATCGTAATTGTGCTTTGGGAAAATGACTTTTGGGATGTGTCCCTAAATATTTTCGAAAGGATTGAGAATTCTTAAATCCCAATGTTTTCAAAACTCCCGAGATCGTAAAATGTTTTTACAAGATGTATATCGGGTTTACCCCTATCTTTCGATTTAACCGTTTTGATCCAGTGATTTACCTCGGGAAATATGTTTATGATTTCTAAGTCCTTGGAGTATGATATGTATGGCTTGTTTTCGTATTTTATACTTGCACTAGCAAAACAGTGGAGTTTTGCTAACCCCCGAGTATTCGGGGGGTGGATGTCTGTTTTTGCATTCAGGTTTTGGGGAGCATAACACAGGGTCGGCATGAAGGATGCTGAAACATGATCGATACTAATCGCATGAGCACCTATACATTGTTGTATTGATTTTGTTGTAATCCTGCTGCAGTATTCTTTCCCCGTTATACGGTAGTGTGTTGTATTGGACCCCTGCGTGGGCATGTGTTGAGATTGAGTGGTATGTATTTATTGAAAGACCAAATCGGTCTACCGAGTCATTTTAGCCTTAAAGACGCTGTTTCAATGTTTGATTTTAGTTACCAGCCTAGTAGATCCTTGAGGAAAGGGTCTACGGCGTGTAATCCCTGAGCGGATCGGGGGTGTTACAAAAACAATGTATACGCTAAGTCACTACTTATGCATACTGACAAAATATTTTTAGAATTCAATTCTTCCACAGGCATATCTAAGTTTATAAAATTCTTCTGAAAGTCATTTGAAAATACGCCAAAGGGCAACATCAGTAATGTTTCTCAATAATTTAAATACTCTCCAAATATTTATTTTATGAGTGCCATCATAAAAATCTCATTTGAAAATGCAAAGCCCAAATTGCAAAAGTCAAAATTTTGAAACATATGCTAAGTCACCGCATACACGTACCAATAAAATAGTTGCGAAAATTTGCCAATTTAACTCAGATTGCAAAATACTTGTAAGTCATTTAAAAATACATGTACAGCGGATATAGCTAACGATGAGAGTACATTGATGTAGCAAGAAACAATCAATCAACTCTCTTATTTGAAAATATATGACCGGCTTGTCCAAAATTTTAGAAAATTTTCAAAAACTAAAAAAAAACGCCGTTTAACCGTACTAATAAAATGTTTTAGAAGATATGATTTTTCACAACATACTCGAGTCTATGAAATTTTCAGAACATTTTCAAATACGCGCGCAGCCAACACAGTTATCAATATGAACACGTTTATAGCAATTAGCAACAATTAGTCAAACATACCCGGTTCCCAAACACGTGCCCATCTAGCATTCAAATCATCATACTAACTGATACCACTAATGAATATAATCTTAAATTCAAACATACATCGAAACCATCCATTTGTGTTTCCGACAATCTCTGCTGTCAATACGCCTCCTGGAACATATTAATGTCCAGAAGCTTCCACACACATTGTACCACTCAAAACTCAATCTACCAGTATATCCAAATTGCCACACGCGTAATATACCACAAGTATCAAATACGATTTCTATCTTACCTCTTACTTGCAAACAAAATTATACAGCGCAAAATATAAAATATAATATATAAAAGGGGAGACTTACATCCGCAGGTCGCACGAAGAAGACGGTCGCCCACGATACTAATCTCAACGGACAACCCGAACGACATGACATGACAACGCACAAGTCGACTTGTTAACCGACAACTCGGAAGATGCGGCAAGACACGACTCGACTCGACCCGACAGCCTAGGTTTCCACAACCTAAGCTCCGATACCATAAATGTAACACCCCCAGAATCCAACGGGAATATTACACGTCGTAGATCCTTTTTCCACAAGAATCTACCAGGCTAATCAACACGAGACGACAAACGTTTGACCGATCGGGGTCAAAATACATACCGACACAAACTGATAAGGTCAAATAATAAAATACACCGACCGATAGGGTCACACAACAAGACATCAATCCGAATACAAACTCATTACTGAACTTACCCGCATAGGGATCAAGATACATAATAGCGGAAGACTGAAGACAACACAACAATACCGTGACATCATATTGAACTCTAAATCTTGATTAGTATCGCGGCTCGCCTTCTTCCATGCCATCCCTGTGATTGCTCCAACGAACTAAGCATACCTGAAATGCATGATACGCATTTCCCCCATTTAAGGGGTTAGCATTGGAATGACTAGTACAAGTATTCAAGCTACATAAGTTATACCATGAAAATACCAGTTATAATAAACAATGGCAAACCATGAAAGAAGTTCCCGAGAGGTTTTACAAGTTTTAAAATATAACTCAAGTTCTTGAAAATAATATATCAACTCGGGGTTTTAGAAGATTACGAAAAATCTTTTGGAACTTCAAGTCCAAGTTCATAAAATCTCTTTCGTACATAATAGGGTCTCAGCCCAAATCTCGTTCATGTAGCAAATATTTTTATAAATAGGAAACCTTCTGGACCTCACGCTCTTAGTCACGAAATCATATCAAGACAATTGAGCCTCGGCCCAAAGTTTTTTTCCGTAAAACAACCTTTACACAATCGTTGGATCTCAACCCAAAATCTCTTTTAACCACAATACATGAAAACAATAACAAGGTTCGTTTTCCAAAACCAAAACATTACAACCAAGGAACTAAACACATACAACACATATTCTAGTGTCATTCTAGCCAAGTACCAAGACCCTATATATAATATATCTCAACATCAAGGATAAAAGTTGTGATATTCCGGACATGTCACAATTACTGAAAACATCAACATCAATATCACAAAAACCACACTTGGTAACCCATGACCGTACCCATTAGTATCGACCCCAGAGGTCCCGTCGAACCATCCCTGGGTGGGAGACCACTTCCGCGGTCATACCCATTCGTATCAGCCCCCAGAGGTCCCATTGAACCATCTCCGGGTGGAAGAACAACTCACGCACACTAGCGTTCACAACTTTCACAATTTCCGAACATTGAATATAATGTATATAGTTGTGGCACTAGCTCGAATGTCCACTTATCGACACATAACCACGACCAAGGCTAACATGACTATAAACTAACTCCTAGTATACGTCCATACTATGAGGGTATCCACAAGAACACATTCAACACTTAATATATCCCAAGATTAAGGACACGGCTTTCCAACAACTTAACCATCCTAGACGCTCCTCTACCCATCAACGAGTATACAAACCAATCAACTAATATCAACAAACTCAATCCTTTAATACATAATTAATGAATACGAGTAAAGCATCATTCATACTTTACATAACATCAATTCACGAGATATAAGTCATATAGGTAAGAACACTTGCCTCGATAATTGATGCGAAAGCTCCGAAGAACAAGGCTCACTCGATCGATCCATTGAAATCCCAATCTTTATTATAAATACATAATAGACAATTTAATATAAGGGTTCAATTTAATATCTTATAATTTCAAGGTAATTAGTCGATATATTACCTCAATTGTGCCCCTTAATTAATTGATATAAAACGACCAACGATAATCAACCCGGATCCACAACTCGATTAGTGCTCCAAACACAAACTCCGAACTCGGACTCATTCCGTAGGCCCAATCACACCATCCCACTCGTTGACTAAAATACCAAAACCTCCATCTTGCCTACGTGTTCCCCGTTCACAATTCCAACACAACTACATACACAACCACGAGACTACAAACGCATATATATATATATATATATATATATTACATACTACATGTATACATTACACACATATACCCCACACACAACACTCATACAAACACACACACACACACACATATATATATATATGTGCAACGCAAACACACACATATATACACACACTTACTGCACAAAAACACAAACACACATGCTGTGCATACACCAGCACACAAACACACACACAAATAATTATATATATTATACATACACTACACGCACACATGAATTTTCAGCACACACACATATACAAATTTACACACACAGACGCACACT
Source organism: Orobanche coerulescens (assembly GCA_033398695.1). Lineage (NCBI taxonomy): Eukaryota > Viridiplantae > Streptophyta > Magnoliopsida > Lamiales > Orobanchaceae > Orobanche > Orobanche coerulescens. The sequence goes on along the minus strand of CM065806.1, from coordinate 46,075,160 downwards.
TACAGATGCACGCACACACATACACACACTAGGTGCACACATACAACCTACATAACCATTCACCATCCTCGGTAACCCACAGCCACCCGGAACTGACCATCACCTACCGGATTCAATCCCAGGCCCGCCGTCTCTGACTTTCCTCGCCCAACAATTCTCCAACTATAGCCCGAATGTTACCATCGTGCCAAAGTTCAGAACTTCGCGGTCATGGCAGTAACACCGATCTGTCGGGACTACCACCTTCGTCCGTTAACCACCATTGATGGCCGTTAGAAAACACCCGGCCGCTAGAAACTCGGCCCGCATCTGAAGATTCCATCTTGAATCGGGCTTCAAACCCCGATCGAAAAACCCCTGGTTCCGTTTCCGCCAGTCCAATCATCATACGTCGCTGCTTCCTCGAACCACCATCGTCGCCCGAACCGTCGCCCATCTCTGTACTACCTGCAGGTAATTCAAACCATCCACCCTGATAGCCGCAACCCCGACGTTCTCCAAACATCACCGTCGCAACTTCGATCTGAGGTCGTCCTCGACGATGCTAGAGGCCACCACGCTCAGTGCACTCACCATCGTCGCCTATCACTGCCAAAGGTGAGAGATATGCGGTCAACGGGTGTGAGGTAAAGGAAGGAGAGATCCGCTTCTCTCTTCATATCTGATGTCTTTTTTTCTTTTAGCAAAAACGGGCCATTTATTTTGGCTAAGGAATGAAGGGAAATTGGGCCACTATAATAATTTGAGTTAATGGGTCAATAAGGCCCAAGTGGGTAATGTGGTGGGAATATCCTATTCAAGAATGACCCAATGCCGAATAATTAAGTTGTTGTGCCAAACGAATAAATTCTCACTGCTTCGGATAATACTGAATGACAACAAATCACCAATAATCCCGTCTAAATTCTCCCACAAGCCGATAATTGGAAATTAAAAATCAAACACAACTCTCAACATGCCAACAAGACGACATGTGCGATGCAAAAACTAAATTAGTAATTATCACTGCACGAAAAGCATAAAACGCACCATGAAAATTAATTCCAAGTAAACATTCAATCAGTAATAATAAATTTCATAGTTGGTAACCACGCGACCAACAATTATGAAATAAATAATATAAAAGAAAAATTATACCAATAAAATTCTAATTTTAAATTCTTGGATATTACATCGTAGGCCCCGTCGAACCAACACAGTTGGATGTACTGTGCCCTGACCCCATAAATCGATTGCCATGTGTCATCGTAGGCCTCGTCAGACCCGCACAATTGGACCTCAGCACCACATACTAAGTTCCAATCCCATGGTCCCTCGTCATGAATCCTCGTAGGCCCTGTAGAACCCGCAAGAGTGAACTTAGCAACACAGCACATGATATTTACATTCACAATCAATCAATCACATTGATCACCACAAATCACGCATCACGCATACTCAACATAATCTCAACACTCAAATCATCATCATCAACGACACACAACCAAGATAACTTATAATCATTGTACCATACATTGCACAACCATGTATACAACCAACCCAACGCGATTATCACAATCCTGCACACATAATACAACACATAACATATATACCAAGGTAACACAGTCATCATCAAGCCTTCATAACAATTAATACGTAACTAACTCACACCAATCATATTCACGAAGGTAAACCAATCATCAACACATAACACGCGATTTCTAATCACAAGACACAAGTCGTATAAGCAAGATACTTGCCTCGGAATCGGCACGCAAATACTCCGACGAACACGGCTCGACCGAAGTGCCTCAAAACCTACAACTTCCACAAGAAACAACAAAAACATTATCACAATGAGGATCGAGACCAATAACAACGGAAATCCCATCAAACTATCGAAGAAAAACTCATGGGAACATTTAATCGAACATTAAATGTTCAATATTTCCCAAGAACACTCGGATCATCCATCGAGTTAAACAAACTCGAAATATGGATATACAATCCATAAACACGATTAATAACATCATATAGCACCAACCGATTCATCAAAATCGTACTAGGATCGAAATCAAGAACAAAACTCCAAAAAGTCAACTCTAGAGAAATCAAGAAAAATACCTTGATCCGACGAAGAACAACGGATTAGATGATGTTACAATAACCTAGACTCTCCAAAAAATCAATGGATGGAGCAAAATCGGCCAAGAACTCAAACCTTAATCGCCCTTGTCTCAAACCCACGGAGAGAAGGAGAAACGAAGAAGAAATGAGGAAATAAGCCTGCTGTCCACTATACTGGACAACTTAGCATGTGCAAATCATCCGGATTAGCGTGCGCTATCGAAGCCCGTTCTGCCCAAACACACGGTTAGCATACGCTAACTACAAGATTTAGCGCGTGCTAACGATTCATGCAACCCTGTCCAGTAGCTCCTGGACTGTCCCTGAACTACCAGTTAGCGTGCGCTACCCTCCCGATAGCGTGCGCTAACTCTAGCACCTTAGCGCGCGCTATCCATAGCATGCGCTATCGACCTCCTAGCCCAAGGCAGTAGCTTCTGCCTCACCTCTGGATCCTCCGTTAGCGTGCGCTAACGGAGCCTTAGCGTGTGCTAGCAACACATAGAAGCGCGCGCTATCCAAGCACCTAATGTGCGCTATTCACGCTGTACAGGCAATAGGACTGCACCAAAAATTCATCACAACAACGATACCTACCAACGGAACGACAAATCATGCGACATTCGATAAAACACCAATATCCACACCAACAACTAGGTTGCCAACAAACACGTGGCACGACCTGACACGCGATCAATTTAAGCACGAACAACATATAATCTACTAAACCGAAGAAAAAAAGTTCAACGCAACCGCGTATTACATTCTACCCTACTAAAAATAAGTTTCGTCCCAAACTTAAAACAAAAGCATCATGATGCTACACAACAAGACACAAACGTTCAAACATCAAGGGACCCCGTGATCTCCTGTCAAGTGTCTCCATAGGTTCAACAACCCACACGAAAATATTCAAACCAAACATCAAGTATAAATATCAAATCTCATCACGAGATACCATCCACAAAATAAAACACAAAAAATACCATCATTGGGCACCACTAGGCCCTCCAGGAGTAGGAACGGAATTCCAATTCCCGAATATCTTAGCTGCGGTATCGCAATGCACCACTCAGTGCCCCGCTTGACCACACTTGAAACGATTCACTTGAGCGAATGACAATCCTGTCGTACATGGCCCACACGACTGCAGTTGAAACACGTCTTCACACCGCTCATCTTACTCATGGTTACAACCACAACCACAACCTCGACCTTGTCTCCTTGGCATGCCGAACATGCAATCACTAAGTACAACGAAATGTAACATCGCAGAGCATCATACCAAGATGCCAACTCAGCACAACACATCGCAAGTCAATATGCCGAAATGCCCACTCAGCATAACATACCAACGTAAGGCAATAATTATCAACACGACAAAAATATCCACTTCGAGAAACTACACGAATACAAGAACTATCATTGCAACAGATGGAACTTAATAGCATTTGAAAATCTTTGAATTCGTATATTTTTTCGAAGTAAAATTTGAAAATACTTTTAATACCTCAGGTTGTTTTACCAAAACCATAACCCATAGATCGCAACAGTCTCGTTTTGAAATCATTTGCAAGATAATACTCCAGAACATCATCCGGAGTACATCACATTCTTTGAAAACAACATCATCACAAACATCAACACACCTGTTACCACTCAACATCATCACAATCAACAGCACATAAGTTATCCCGTGGTCATGCTCTCTTGGCATCGACCCCCAGAGGTTTCACCGAACCATCCCTGGGTGGGCAACCTATTCATATATACAACAAAAATTTTCACAAATCAACAATCACATCCGATTCATACAACATAATGCATCTTAATGCGCGCTAAAGCTACACTTAGCGTGCGTTAACTATCCAGTCAGGTTAGCGTGCGCTAAATAGCACGTTAGCGTGCGCTAACTGGCATAATCCAGCAAAGAGATTCATCAATTCAACAAACACAACCGATTCTGAAACACATGTTCATCCCGTATTCAAATATACCTGATTAACAAACATAATTTACAAACACCGATTCGAACACATGTCGAAACCATCCATGCTTCCACTAAGCATCTCTGATCATTACACACGCAATGCATCACACGCACCAAATATGAACTTCATTCACAGCAACTTGTGATAAAGTCAATATACACAAATTACAATAGAGGAGACTTACATCACAGATCGCACGAAGATGACAGCCGCCCACGATACTAGTCTTCTCTCGTCATCCGATAACTTCAAGTGACGGAACAAAACACAACTCAACTCAACTCGACTCGACCCGACAGCCTACGTTTCCACAACCTAAGCTCTGATACCATAAATGTAACACCCCCAGATTTCAACTAGGACTATTACACGTCGTAAACCCTTCTCACAGGGGTTTACCAGGCTAAGCACAATAAAACGACCAAATGTTCGACCGGCCGGGTTCGAACAGGATAATGACTCAGACCGATAAGGTCACACAACTAATTCAACTTAAATAATTATTACAACTTATGCCCACGCAGGGGTCCAAAATACAAAACGATACAACACAGCGGAAGACAGAATAATACAATAACGTCACAACAACAACTGAATTCCATAACTCTTGATTAGTATCGCAGCCCCTCATCCCTTGTGCCGATCCTGTGACTGTTCCCACGAACATGCATGTACCTGAACGCAATACAGACATCCACCCCTGATCACTCGGGGGTTAGCAGACCTCCACTGTTTTACTAGTGCAAGTATCATAACCATACAAAATGTAGCAAGCAATTATAAATCACAAGTCAGACAACCATAGCTCAACCAATCACAACTCAGACAGTCACTACTCCACCAATAACATATTCCCGAGAGGTTTTAACAATTTTAGAAACTAACACAACTGGAATCTTTGTAAAATGAACTGTCATCTCGGGAGTTTTAAACAACATAATTCATTAGGAACTCTTATCCCAAGTTTGTTAAAATCATTAGGAACTCACGTCCTAAGTTTGTCAAAAGTATTAGGAACTCACGTCCTAAGTTTATTAAAATCATTAGGAACTCACATTCTAAGTTTGTCAAAAGCATTAGGAACTCACATCCTAAGTTTGTTAAAATCATTAGGAACCCACGTCCTAAGTTTGTTAAAATCATTAGGAACTCATGTCCTAAGTTCGTCAAAATCCCCTTTTCGAAATTTTAGGGTCTTAGCCCAAATCTCACACTATACAACACGGAAAACATTTTAACAAATCGCTTGGGACTCGGCCCAACCTTTATTTTCATAAAACCTTTCCTTTCAAAACTTTGATTCTCAAAACATAATCGTGACACCGTGATCCCCTGCCACATGTCTCCGTAGGTTCAACAACCCGCACGGACTAAACCAAACACTATAATCATAACACCGTGAACTCTTGTCACGTATACCAAACACAACAATCATAACACCGTGAACTCTTGTCACGTATACCAAACACAACAATCATAACACCGTGAACTCTTGCCACGTGGCTTCGTAGGTTCAACAACCCACATGGACTATGCCAAACACAACAATCATAACAACCAATCCCGACTCCGTGATCTCTTGCCACGAGTCACCGTAGGCCCCGTCGAACCAATACGGTTGGACGTATTGTGCACTGACCCCATGATCGATTGCCATGTGTCATCGTATGCCTCGTCAGACCCGCACGATTGGACCTTAGCACCACATACTAAGTTCCGATCCCATGGTCCCCCATCATGAATCCTCGTAGGCCCCGTCGAACCCGCAAGAGTGAACTTAGCAACACAGCACACGACATTTACCTTCACAATCAATTAATCACATTGATCACCACAAATCACGCACCGCGCGTACACAACATAATCTCAACACTCAAATCATCATCATCAACAACACACAACCAACATAACTCATAATCATTGTATCATACATTGCACAACCATGTGTACAACCAACCCAACGTGATTATCACAATCCTGCACACATAACATATATACCAAGGTAATACAGTCATCATCAAGCCTTCATAACAATTAATACATAACTAACTCACACCAATCATATTCACGAAGGCAAACCAATCATCAACACACAACACGCGATTTCTAATCACAAGTCACAAGTCGTATTAGCAAGATACTTGCCTCGGAGTCGGCACACAAATACTCCGACGAACACGGCTCGATCGAAGTGCCTTGAAACCTGCAACTTCCGCAAGAAACAACAAAAACGCGATCACGATGGGGATCGAGACTAATAACAATGGAAATCCCATCAAACTATCGAAGGAAAAATCATTGGAACATTTAATCGAACATTAAATGTTCAATGTTTCCCAAGAACACTCGAATCGTCAATCGAGTTAAACAAACTCGAAATATGGATATACAATTCATAGAACACGATTACTAACATCATATAGTACCAACTGATTCATCAAAATCGTACTAGGATCGAAATCAAGAATAAAACTCCAAAAAGTGAACTCTAGAGAAATCAAGAAAAATACCTTGATCCGACGAAGAACAACAGATTATATGATGTTACAATCACCTAGACTCTCCAAAATATCCTTGGAAGGAGCAAAATCGTCCATGAACTCGAACCCTAAGCGCCCTTCTCAAACCCGCGGAGAGAAGGAGAAATGAAGAAGAAATGAGGAAATAAGCCTGTTGTCCAGTATATATACTGGACAGCTTAGCGTGCACTAATCATCCGGATTAGCGTGTGCTATCGAAGCACGTTCTGCCCAAACACACGGTTAGCGTACGCTAACTACAAGACTTAGTGCGCGCTAATGAATCATGCAACCCAGTCCAGTAGCTCCTGGACTGCCCTCAAACTACCAGTTAGCGTGCGCTACCCTCTCGATAGCGTGAGTTAACTCTAGCACCTTAGCGCGCTCCTCACTACATAGCGTGCGCTATCGACCTCCTAGCCCAAGGCAGTAGCGTCTGCCTCACCTCTGGATCCTCCGTTAGCGTGCGCTAACGGAGCCTTAGCGTGTGCTAACGGAGCCTTAGCGTGCGCTAGCAATGCATAGAAATGCGCGCTATCCAAGAACCTAACGTGCGCTATTCCTACTGTACAGGCAATAGGACTGCACCAAAAACTCATCACAACAACGATACCTGCCAACGGAACGACAAATCATGCGACATGCGATAAAACACCAACATCCACACCAACAACTAGGTTGCCAACAAACACGTGACACGACCTGACACACGATCAATTTAAGCACAAACAAAATATAATCCACTAAAACGAAGAAAAAAGAATTCAACACAATCGGAAGCGAAAATTCCGGGTATTACAACAGTGACCCAGATGAGAGGCAGATGAGCTAATCTAAAAAGGGAAAAGACATAGTGATCGAGTCAATCCCCATCAGTATACCTACTGATGAGATAATGGCAGAGGCCGTCTTTTCTGGCTTGGCTTCATTTGGTGATCTCACTGCGACCCCCCTTTGCCCCACAGAAGGGTGAGGCTAGCGGTATCAAAGAATTTGAAATAGACCTAGATCCTAGGATGCCATAGACTGTCGACAAGACTTGTCCGATAGAGGACACTATTTCCATACTTGTGGATGCTTATGATCCCATGAAGGTCTTGAAGATAGGGTCTCACCTATGTCCAAAAATGAGAGACTCACTGGTAATTTTTTTGAAAAGCAATCTTGATGTGTTCGCATGGTCCCACACTGATATGGTGGTAATTGATCCAGAGGTTATATGTCATCATTTGAACATTGTTCCAAAAAATACGGGAGTAAGACAAAAGAGACGCGCTATCAGTGGAGAGTGGGCTGAGGTATTGAAAGAAAAAGTTGATAGGCTCCTGAAGGTGGGATTGATTAAAGAGTCATTCTACCCAACTTGGTTGGCTAATCCTGTTCTGGTGAAGAGGCCTAATTGAAAGTGGAGGATATGCGTAGACTTCAATGACTTAAATATAGTGTGTCACAAGGATAGTTTCCCACTTTCGAGAATTGATCAGTTGGTAGATGCCATAGCGGGTCATGCTCCTATGGATGCTTACTCAGGCTATAGTCAGATTCATATGTATGAGCCTGATTAGGAGCATACTTCTTTCATCATGTACCGAGGATTATATTGCGATATTGGGATGCCATTCGGTGTAATTAATGCAAGGGCGATGTATCAAAGGTTAGTGAATATGATGTTTCACAACCAGATAGGGAAGACTATGGAGGTCTATGTAGATGATATGTTGGTAAAATCAAAAGAAGCAAGTGACCATGTGAGTCACTTGGCAGAAATGTTTGAAGTTTTGAGAAAGTATCAGATGAGACTCAACCCCCAAAAATGTGTTTCTGGGGTGGAGTCAGGAAATTTTTTAGGCTTTATGGTGAATCACCGAGGCATAGAAGCGAATTCGACCAAGAACAAGCAATGTTGAATATGAGGTCTCCAAAATACAGTGAAGGAGGTGCAGAGTCTAACCAGAAGGATAGCGGCTCTGAATAGGTTTGTGACAAAGTCATCTGACAAATGCAAGGAATTCTTTAAAGTTATTAAAGGTATTGGGGAGAAGTTTGTTTGGACCAAGGAATGTGAGGAAGCCTTCATAAAAATCAAGAAGCATCTTGGTCACCCCCACTCTTGTAGAAACCTTAGGGTAGTGAGACTCTCATTCTGTACTTGGCTACCTTTGTAACAACCCCAAAACTGTATGGGAATATTACAGGCCATAGATCCTTCCCACGAGGATATACCAGGCTAAACATCACAAAATGACCAAGTGTTTGCCCGACCGAGGCAAACAATACAATGATACGGACCGTTAAGGTCAATTATAAACAACTACACGGACCAGTGAGGTCGTACGACTGACGTAAACAGAAAAATACAACTCTTTACAATGAATACCCACGCAGGGATAAAGATACAAAATAGCGGAAGGCGGATTACGACTCTGATGATACAACACAACTCGACTTAACTCCCAACTCTCGATTAGTATCGTAGCCCATCACTTCATGTGACTGCTTCTCCGAACCTACAAGCACCTGGACACAAAACAGACATCCACCCCCGATTACTTGGGGGTTAGCAAAATTCCACTATTTTGCTAGTGCAAGTATAATAGGATACGAAATGCAACAAGTAAATAGCAACCACAAATTTGATACGGAAATCAACTATCAAAATATTCCCGAAAAGTTTTAGAATTTCGAACTCAAGCAAAGAAGCATTTGAAAAGAACTCGTCATCTCGAGGATTTTTAAAGTAGGAATTCTTTTGGACCTCGAATCCCAATTAACAAAACCTTTTCGAAAGCGTTAGGGCCTCAGCCCGATTCTCGTTTCAAAACACATTAGTTAAGATATCATCATGGGTCTGTAACCCAACTTTAAAATGTTGTCCAATCAATCACTGTTACACGATCACTGTTCGTACACATCATGTACCGAACTCCAGAGGCCTCGTCGGACCCTACCCGGACCACACGCATTGTTCGTACACGTCATGTACCGAACTCCAGAGGCCTCGACGGACCCTACCCGGACCACACACATTGTTCGTACACATCATGTACCGAACTCCAGAGGCCTCGTCAGACCCTACCCGGAACACACATATCGTTCGTACACATCATGTTCCAAACTCCAGAGGCCTCGTCAGACCCTACCCAGAACACACACATCATCACGACACAACTCATATTGATCAACTCAACACATCACCACGAACAACACACATTATTACCAATATGTCAAACTATTCAACAATACACCGTAATACATATTCAAGTATGTAATCAAACCGACACAAATATCATAATCATCACGATAACTCAACCATGACCAATCACGCACAACACAAACCATATGATTAACACAACCAACACGATTCAACGACGTTAACCAAGTGAGCATATCATCACTACCATCAATCGTTCACAATAATCAAATCACACGAAGCATATTCACGAAGGTAAACCAAATCATCACAAACCTAACACGAAGTCTCTATTCACAAGACACAAATCGTATAGCAAGATACTTGCCTCAATAACCGATACCGAACACTACGACGAACACGGCTCAACCGGGACACCTCGAACACCTACAATCCTCCGGCAAAAACAGCAAAGATACGATTACAAAGAGAATCAAGACCAAAAACAACGGAAATCCCACTAAACTATCGAAGTAAAACTCATTGGGACATTTAATCAAACATTATATGTTCAATAACTCCCAAGAACACTCGAATCGCCTATCGAGTTAAACAAACTCGAAATATGGATATACAACCCATAGAACACGATTAATAATACTCAATAGCATCAACCGATTCATCAAAATCGGACGAACAACGAAAATCAAGAAGGAAATCTCGAAAGTCAACCCTAGGAGATTTAAAGAATTTACCTCGATCCGACGAAGAACAAAGATTAGATGATGATATAATCGACAAGAGCCTTCCAAAATGTCTTGGAATTGAGTGGAATCGACTAAGAACTCTCCGTCAGCCGCCACAAGAAGGGAAAAAGGGAATGAAATAAGGTCTGCCCATCGCCAGGCCTATATAAGGCCGATCACGTTACGGCCATAACCGGCAGTACCTTACGGCCGTAACTCGGCCCTTACGGCCGTAATCGGCATCATCTTACGGGTGTAATTGGCACCTCCCAGGCACTGCCCAAAATGCTCGGGCATATTACGGCCGTTACCAGGCAAGGCATTGCGGCCGTATCCGGCCATGCGTTGCGGTCATAGCCAACCCTGCATTGCGGCCATAACTCGGCCAAGCCTTACGGTCGAAACTCGATCGTTTCGACAGTCCGGTTAGGCATTCGACAACTTCTCAGCCGCACTAATGCACAGGCTAAGATTCAAAATAATAACGAGCAATTTACGGAATATAACATACCACAACCACGCATTTAATCAAAGAAACGCACGCAACACAAGTCCCACTCGACGAACATTACTATAGAACACATCATACCGTACATAATAGAAAAACGTATCCCACATAATCATAACGAAACAAAATAACCAGCACCAAATGACAAATAATTCAGGGCAACTGGAATAAAAATCTCGGGTATTACATTCTACCCCTCTAAAAATAAGTTTCGTCCCGAAACTTAAAACAAGTTCATCACATTGATACAAAATAAAACACAACGACATATATAAAAATACCAAATCCATGACCCCGTGGTCTACTGTCACGTCTCCGTAGGTTCAACAACCCACACGGAACTTATTCAAAACAAAATATCAGTCATCAAGCTTCAAACATAAAAACATCACATAACATATCTCCACGTGAGAAACAATCTTTAACACGAGCACAAAATACTATCACTGGACATCATTGGGCCCTCCATAAGTAGGAATGGAACTCCGGTTCCCTACCATCTTAGAAACAATCTCGCAGTACTGAACTCGATGCCCCTCGCGTCCACAATTATAACAAGTCATCGGCGGTTTCCTACAATGCTCACGTTCATGGCCCAGTACGTTACAGTTGAAACATCTTGGAGCACTACCTAAACTCAAGGACACCGGCTTGGGTCTTTTAGATTCTCCAGTCGACCGAGAAGGTCTCATACTAAACTGATACGATGGTTGAGGTTTAGGAATCCCAATTCCCTCACTTCCCGATGCGTCATCGGAAATCTTCCGTTTTCTTGCCGCAGATGCAAACTCTGCAGACATTATAGCCATTTCAAATGCTAAGGCTCGATCCTGATAGTCCTTCAACGTTGTACACATAAAAGGAGCCATACACTTCCGAACCTGAGGTTTCATACGCATATCGAAATAACGAACTTTATCTGCCTCACTTCGCACCTGATCCCGAACATAACACAGTTCTCGGTTGTAATCGACTATTGCCTGGGCGTAGCCGAGAAAAACTCGACAATCATGTGATCTTTAATAGGCGGCGGAAAATACTCGGCCTCCATGGAAATCTTGAATTCATACCAAGTAGCTGTACTTACTAGGCGCTACGGCCTCCCACCAGTCTGCAGCTTCCTTGTCGAGCAGGTATTGAGCAATATGTACTCTTCTTTCATCGGGACAAGCTACAGCATCGAATGTTCTGTCCAACTGGAAGAGCCAGTTCTCCCAGCCTAACGAGTCCGAAGAACCTACAAAACGGGGCGGGTGCATTCTCATCACATCTCGCAGCCACTTACTAGCTCTGTTATCCCCATCTGGGATCCCTTCCCGGTGTACGGTCTGATTCATATGCGCCAACTAGTCAACCACCTGACGAAGGATGGTGGCGGTACCATGGACAACATTACCTCTGGCTGATTGCCCCTGATCACGCGATTGGTCATCTCGACCATCTGTACTGAGCTGATTGACGCTCGACAACGAGCGACTCGCCCTCTCATGCTCCTGATTACGACCACTACTATGACCACGTCCTCGGCCTCGACCTCTCGGTATACTGAACGGACAACCATTCAGAATAATACAGCAAAAAAAACATCACAAAATCAACATAGGACAACAAACAGCAGCACGATAATACATTAACTCCAAGTCATTACTCGAATACACGAACTAACACTGTAATAATAGAACTTAAATTCAAAAGTAACTCGCACGGTCACATCAACAGATGTACGAACTTTATCAAAACAAATACGGTCAAAACCACATACATATCATTGGGATCAAACACTTGTAACATTATTTAAAAATAAAACTTTCACGAGGTATTTGTTCAAATGATAATATTTTAAAATTCGTGAGTTTGAAAGATTTTGCTGAAATGAAATTTTTTGAAAACACTTTAATATCTCGGCCGTTTAATCAAAACCATGAACCCATTATCAAAACTGTTTTGTTTTGAAGTCATTTGTAAAACAACATTTTTGAAATATCAAGCCTACTCGATAACCAATGTCATCAAAATGACCTTATCAATATATAACATCACCACCATAAAGACATACAGAACAACCAACCAAGTGCGACATTACCAATACATTAGTTAAAGTTCACAGTCGTCACTGGCGGACCATACGAATATATCAATAGGAATCAAAAGATCGATAAAGAGCACTGATACCACTGTAACAACAAAATTACTGCTGTGACAGTCACGAACTTACGGCCGTGATAACATACAGTTTACGGCCGTAATCACTAGCTGCAGGACAGCAGAATTGTCCCAGCAGCCCCGACACGGCTCCGAAGGTTAAGGATCGACTCCTAATGATGTATTCCGACATTTAGAAACACTGCAACATTCTCCGACGAGCATAACAACATAACAAACTTGTCGCAACGACTTAGTCCCAACACACAAACACATAACGTTTTAAATTCCGAAAACCAAAGTCGTTTTGCAAAACAGAAATGTTCCAAAATCCTTTCGATCATAACCAAAAATGATGGTAATATTTTGCAATGTCCGGAGTATTTTAAAACACATTTTCCAAATACCGTTTGATGGTGTCATTTGAAAATACATGACCAACTTGTCAAAATTCAACCGATTTCAAAATCCATACAAACCGTTGTTTAACCGCACCATCAAAATATTTTCAAAAATTAATTTCCACAAAAATGCTCAAACCCTTAAAGTCCTTTAGAAAAACATTCTCAAACCTACCGGCAGCGGCATATTTACAACAATCCAGAAATAATAGAACTTAAAATCACATGCCTAAACAGCACACAGGATCATCAATTCAATCAAATACACCCCGTGGGCATCAAGTTTAAACATACAACAAAACCATCCATCTGAGTTTCTCACAAAATCTACCGTCGATACCTTTTTCGAAACCCATCAAGGTTCACAACTTTCACATCATACCACCCCACACGGTGTTTCAAAGTCAAAACATCAATACGTCCAGTTTTATACACATAAAGTGTGTCACAAGTATCGAATACAAACTCCATTACACAACACCATGCAAATAAAATTATGTACCACAATTAACTCACATAGATGAAATCATGAAACACAGATACCTCTCATAAAAGAGGAGACTTACATCCACAGGCCGCATGGAGATGACGGTTGCCCACGATACTAATCTCATCCGACAACATAACCGACACGTTGTGACTACGCACAACTCAATTTGTCACTCGACAACTCGAATGACACGACGTCACACTACTCGACAAATGACGACTCGACTTGACCCGACAGCCTAGGTTTCTGCAACCCAAAGCTCCGATACCATAAATGTAACACCCCCAAAACCGTATGGGAATATTACACGCCGTAGATCCTTCCCACGAGGATCTATCAGGCTAAACATCACAAAACGACCAAGTATTTGCCCGGACGGGGCAAATAATACAATGATGCGGACCGTTAAGGTCAATTATAAACAACTACACGGACCGGTGAGGTCGTACGACTGACGTAAATAGAAAAATACAACTCTTTACAATGAATACCCACGCAGGGATAAAGATACAAAATAGTGGAATGTGGATTACGACTCTGACGATACAACACAACTCGACTTAACTCCCAACTCTAGATTGGTATCGTAGCCCGTCACTTCCTGTGCCGATCCTGTGACTGCTCTCCGAACCTGCAAGCACCTGGACACAAAACAGACATCCACCCCCCGATTACTCGGGGGTTAGCAAAATTCCACTATTTTGCTCGTGCAAGTATAATACGATACAAAATGCAACAAGTAAATAGCAACCACGAATTTGATACGGAAATCAACTATCAAAATGTTCCCGAGAAGTTTTAGAATTTCGAACTCAAGCAAAGAAGTATTTGAAAAGAACTCGTCATCTCGGGGATTTTTAAAGTAGGAATTCTTTTGGACCTCGAGTCCCAATTAACAAAACCTTTCCGAAAACGTTAGGGCCACAGCCTGATTCTCGTTTCAAAACACATTAGTTAAGATATCATCATGGGTCTGTGACCCAACTTTAAAACGTTATCCAATCAATCACTGGTACACGATCACTGTTCGTACACATCATGTACCGAACTCCAGAGGCCTCGACGGACCCTACCCGGAACACACGCATTGTTCGTACACATCATGTACCAAACTCCAGAGGCCTCAACGAACCCTACCCGGACCACACACATTGTTCGTACACATCATGTACCGAAATCAAGAGGCCTCGTCAGACCCTTCCCGAAACACACACATCGTTCGTACACATCATGTACCGAACTCCAGAGGCCTCGTCAGCCCCTACCCGGAACACACACATCATCATGACACAACTCATATTGATCAACTCAACACATCACCACAAACAACACACATTATTACCAATATGTCAAACCATTCAAAAATACACCGTAATACATATTCAAGTATGTAATCAAACCGACACAAATATCATAATCATCACGATAACTCAACCATGACCAATCACGCACGACATAAACCATATGATTAACACAACCAACACGACTAACCAAGTGAGGATATCATCATTACCATCAATCATTCACAATAATCAAATCACACGAAGCATATTCACGAAGCTAAACCAAATCATCACAAACCTAACATGAAGTCTCTATTAACAAGACACAAATAGTATAGCAAGATACTTGCATCGAGAACCGATACCGAACACTCCGACGAACACGGGTCAACCGAGAAACCTCGAACACCTACAATCCTCTGGCAAAAACAGCGAAGATACGATTACAACGAGAATCAAGACCAAAAACAACGGAAATCCAACCAAACTATCGAAGGAAAACTCATTGGGACATTTAATCGAATATTAGATGTTCAATAACTTCCAAGAATACTCGAATAGCCAATCGAGTTAAACAAACTTAAAATATGGATATACAACCCATAAAACACGATTAATAATACTCAATAACATCAACCGATTCATCAAAATTGTACGAACAACGAAAATCAAGAAGGAAATCCCGAAAGTCAACCCTAGGAGATTTCAAGAATTTACCTCGATCCGACGAAAAACAAGGATTATATGATGATATAATCGACAAGAGCCTTCCAAAACATCTTGGAATTGAGTGGAATCGACCAAGAACTCTGCTTCCCGAACCTCCCGCCCGTCAGCGGCCACAAGAAGGGAAAAAGGGAGTGAAATAAGGTCTGCCCGTCGCTAGGCCTATATAAGCCCGATCATGTTACGGTCGTAACCGATAGTACCTTACTGTCGTAACTCAGCCCTTACGGCCATAATCGGCATCATCTTACGGGCGTAATCGGCACCTCCCAGGCCACTGCCCAAAACACTCGGGCATATTACGGCCAGGCAAGGCATTGCGGCTGTAACCGGTCATGTGTTGCGTCCGTAACCGGCCCTGCATTGTGGCCGTAAATCGGCCAGGCCTTACGGTCGAAACTCGATCGTTCCGATAACCGGTTAGGCGTTCGACAACGTCTCGGCCGCACTAACGCACCGGCTAAGATTCAAAACAATAACGAGCAATTTACGGAACATAACATACCACAAGCACGCATTTAATCAAAGAAACGCACGCGACACAAGTCCCACTCGACGAACATTACAATAGAGCACATCATACCGTGTATAATAGAAAAACGTATCCCACATAATCATAAAGAAACAAAATAACCGGCACCAAATGACAAATAATTCAGGGCAGCTGGAATAAAATCTCGGGTATTACACCTTAGACTACTCTGTGAGTGTCGTACTTGTGTATGAAGAGGGTGATACCCAATTTCCAATTTACTATGTTAGTAGGAGACTCGGTATACAAATATGGAAAATTGGTTTACTCTTTGATCTTGGCTTCTTGAAAATTAAGACCTTACTTTCAGTCTCATTCCATTGAAGTAAGGACAGCATATCCTTTGAGATAAGTTCTTCATAAGCATGAGACATCGGGTCGAATGCTGAAGTGGGCTGTGGAGCTCGAATAATTTGATGTGATTTATAGGCCTCGTAGTGTTATAAAGGGTCAAGTTATTGCAGATTTTCTTTTAGAATTTCCCCCACATAACGAAGATGATGTGACGGTGATAGTGGAAGTGAGTGAGACTCATAGATAACTCTATTGTTACCCAAAATATTATCCAGAGATGATATGCTGGAATGGTCGAGTAACAAACAAAATGCGAGAGCATGTCCGTGGGGAAGTAAATAACACAAGATATGCCGGGGTTGTTAGTCCCGGGCTTGGATGCTCTCGCGATATATTATTAATACGAATACTTAGGAGTACAAATATTAATGTTAGAGTACAATTACAATGAGTGTAAAGACCCTAGTTATCTTAGCTCTTAAGTGCTGAAGATTGCCGGAAGAACCAGAGATGATGCTCTGTGAGTTCTTGTAACAACGATGGAGTGCTAAGTTCCTTTTGCTGAATGTGTGAACTTCTGAACTTGTGAGTCTCTTCAAATCTGAACTGTAGGGAGTTCTCGTTTCTGCCGACCGTCTTTTGGTTAAGAGGTTCTGAGAGAGAAATCCTAGATAGATTCAAGAGAAAGCCGAGAGCTTTCCAAGTGTTGGAGGCTCTCTATTTATAGGACTGGGGGTCGCTGGGCGATCGCCTCTGCTGTATTATAATAAGCGGGCGATCGTCTTTAGCACATGGGTTGGTCTCCTTAAAGTCCGCAGCAGCTACTGGCAGTCGGATGCGCGAACCAATGAGAGGCCAACACGCGTCTATGTCGCTGTCTTGGGAGGCCCCACCTAGGACCTTTCGGCGGGTCTGTTGGTAGGCGAGGCCGTCCTTGTCACTTGACAGCTGCTGATGGGCTGGAGTCAACGATCCATATTCTGTGGCGCCATTCGCGGATTTGCACATGGGTCCTTGCTCCGTGATCCAGTCTTTGTAAACTTGACGGACGATGGCCTTATACGTGGCATAGGACGGTTGTCCTTGGTCGGGCACCAGAGTCGGTCGCTAGGTACCAAGAAACGATCGCTCCGGGATGTCGATCGCTAGATATTCGAAGATGGACTGTTACCTTCGATTGGCATGTTTGTCGTAGCTTATTTGATCGTGAACTCGGTCGCTCGGCCGTATGCCGATCGCCGTCCAGGCGTATTAATCGCTGCACAACAATTGCCCCCCAGTTTGCTCTCATGTCGAAGACGTGGGGTGAGGTGGCTCCACTGGCGATCGCTTGGATTTAGACGAGCGACTTTTTATGAGTTCAGACGATCGTCTTTGAGCGGATTGGTTTTGAATTTAGACGACCTGGTCGGTCGCTGAAATGTGCGGGAGATGACAGCGGGCTCGAAAGCCCGCGGGGGTATGTGTCGCGATGCGATTGGGGGAGTCCGACGGTTAGTTAAGACTCCTCGTCTGACGTGTCCTTGAAACGACGCGTACGTGGGTTTCAAGGGAGGCATTGATTGCGACTTTACCCGACGGTTGCACTTCACCCCTCGAGATTCTCCTTATTTGCACGGAAGCCCCCGCCTTCTCCTATAAAAAGGGTCTGGGTTACAGTGTAATCCCCCTTACGCAATTTCATCGGAGAGGAAGATAGCCAAAAAAATTTCTGAAGCCTTTATCTGCCGATCGTCGATCGACTCGATCCTTCAGTAAGAAACAATTCTCTTTTTCCCTTTTCTTTTTGAGAATGTCTGGAGTACCTACAACGTCTGAAACGGGCACCACCTCCGCCGCCGGGACTTCGACTGCCCGGGAAGGATCCTCCGCGAAATTCCATATGGAGACAGCTTCCGAGGCTATCCGCGCCGGTATTAATCCCGCGGAAGTCGAGGAACTGCTCAACGAGGTCGATGCTGCCAGGGAGGCGGCGGCTGAGCAAAAACGCTTGCTGGTGGAGAAGGAGTTGGCGGTGGGGGCGTATTGGGAGCAACATAGCGCCTTCGGCCAAGCCTATTCATCTTTCGCAGAAATTATGGAGAGATTGGACGGTCCGTGTCCCAAGTTCGACTATCGGGAGTACTCGATCGCCCATCCCTATCAATCCGCGAAGTGGTCGCTGTTCCGGGCCGCGCAGCGTCCCCCGTGGTCCCTTGGTCAGATCAGGAGCTCGGCGACCAGGAAGGACTTGGCCATCTGGAGGGCGAGGTACCATGTCCCTTCTGATGTGGACCTTTTCGCGCCCGCCGAGAACGAGCGAGCCGACCAACCTCCGGAGGGCATGGTCGCTGTGAATGAGGCGATAATGGAGGCCGGGCTGCGGTTCCCACTGTCGTTTGCCATCTCCAATTTGCTGGTCGCATGGAATGTGGCGCCACTTCAGCTAACGCCGAACGCCTGGCTCCAGATAGTCTGCGCCCTCACTTTGTTCGGCGGTCACCGACTGTACCGCCTTCCCTCGCCGTTGGAGATGAATCACCTATTAAAACTAACGGTTCAGAAAGCGTCCGTCGGTGGCTACCACATCCAAGGCCGCTCTGGTCGGGTGATCCTTGGGGTACCGAACAAAGTGCGGGGCTGTTGGCCACTAAGTATACTGGATACAGTTTGGGAAATAGTTTAAACAACAAACTGTACGGATTTTAAATCTGAGTGCGTAGCGGAAGTCTTAGATACAGTAGGTTGCTGTGGATACAGCAACTAAATGTATAGTGTATACTTAATTTATCACAGTAATTAAAACAGTAAAACTGAAGGTAAATGACACAGTAATTAAAGTGGTTCGAGGTAAACCCCTCTACGTCCACTGGTCCTCCACACAGGAGTAAAAGGTTTATTATAATTACTACGTACACAACTACGTAATTATAACAACACACAATCAATATATCGTTCACACAGATTGATATAAAGATCTTAGCTTCAACCGTTCACACAGATTGGTTTTGAGCTAATGCTTTGACTTGCTTCTTCACACACAGTTCTGAAGCTTCGTGTTCTTCAATGCAAATCCTTCACACACAGTTCCGGAGAAGCACAGATTACTCAGTCCACACAGGGCTGATCAGGGTTTGTTCAAAGTATAGAACAGATGGTGAACAACAACTTTGACTTTAAGAGCTTTCAGCTGATGAAGTGTTGTTCAGGATGATGAGCATTGTATATCTCTTTTGATCTTAATTGCAGTAAGCTTTAGAGATATGTTTTGCTCTGATGATAACTCTTTATAGCTTGATAATTTCGATAGATTGGGTGTTAGGTATCTGATCTTAAATACCAAGATGAGATATATATAGTCTCTAAAATATATATCCGTTGAGATGTATCCATTGAGTGAGATTCCGCTCCAACGGGATTATAACACGATCCGGATTTAGCGGGTTTTGAAGATCTGTTGACTGACAGTATTTAAATACTTTATCCTTGAGTATTTAAATACTTCTTTATTTCAACGGGACTTGACTTCTGAAGATTCCTTCTTTGTCCTGTTGAGAGCTGTATGGAAGATAGTTGTTTTGGTGATTCGAGACAGTTTCCATACTTGGTCTTTTATAAGACTTCTTGCTGTACTGAAGGGCTTCACTATATGCGAATTCGAGGCAGGTCTTCGATACAGGATAATGCCTCAATACTTCGATACAGTTTCCTTTATTGTATGCGGATTGGCATATATGTCAAAACCTCTTTATCAAATACCATTCGATACAGGGATTGGATATCCCGGCTATTTCGATACAGGGTTCTTGTTTTCCCAACAATTTCCCCCTTTTTGACAATTTGCCAAGACTTACTTTCTTAACTTTTCAAGTCTTCTTGATGATTCCAAAACCTTCTTCATGAAGTGATCTTCTTTGATGTCTTCTGGCAGATTTCTTGGTCTTTCGTCAAAAGGTCTGTCTTAGTCTAAATGATGAACTGCTCGCAGGCGAGTTCGATATAGTTAAGGATTTTTACAACTTAAGCTTATGATTGGCGCGCAGGCACAATCTTACAATGTATTCTAAGCTTACAACTGAAATCATGAACTGTTCGTAGACTAGTTCGTACAGCTTTATTTTCAATCAAGTTTGTAAACTTGAGATAGTTATCAAATACATTAAGTAATCATACATCAACACAGTAGATTACGAGTTGTAATCTTTCAAGACAAACAAACACTTTTATTGATATTCAAAATGAATTGAGTACATGGTTTGCTGTTTCGTAGAGAAATTACAAAACAAAAATAATATACACGGATTTCAGCTCCTATCTATAGTTCGCATGCCTCCATGGCTTTTTCCCTGGATCATTCTCGGTACCACGCCACCAGTTCTGAAGGGAATCATTGCCTCGATCCTGGTATATAGCTCTTACTTCAGAGGATCTGTCAAAAGCAAGAATCCAGTCTTCTGGATGGGTGATCCGATCTCCTCTTCTGTGTTTGGATTTCATCTCGATTTGGAGAGGGAGTTTTCCATCTTCTATCATCTTCGTAAATTTGTCTGCGGCCTCCGCTAACGTTTTATAGTTCTTGAAGATGGCGGATTCCCTGATGAGTTTGACAAAGTATCTCATCAGTTCGTTCTTCCTCCATTGCTTCACTTCATCGGCAGTAGGATGGCGGTTGGTCGGCAGACGAATCTCAGAAGGTCTTTGGATTAGGCTTTGCCACGGAACATTTGGATCATGAAATTCAGGTCGGGAGCCTGAAATTTTAAGACTTTGGGAGGGAGGGGCTAGCTTGTTTAACTCGGCAGTGATGCTGTTTTGAGCGGCCTCGAATTCCCTTTCTTGCTGTATCCTGATTCTCCTAGCAGCTTCTCTTGCCTCTTCCCCCTTTTTGGCTTCATCAAGACTTTTTAGGATTTCTAGTGCAGCATCCTGTTTCGTCTCGATGTTAGTCATTCTCTCTACGAGGGTGGAAAGCATCTGCGACATGTCCTTGATGCATTTGTCGTGGGCGCGCAATTGAGAGCTGTTTTCAATCATGGCACATGCGGTCTTGGCTTCAGCTATTCGTGTTTTGGTTGCTTCTTCCTTCAGGAGTTGCTCCTGCTTGTCTTCCATGATTTTCAGAGCTTGTTTGAAAACTTCGGGCAGAATAACAAATGCCTCGACAACACGAGATACTTCATGTTGTAGAGTGGTCATCTCCTCTACGACAGAAGTATGCATCCAATTCAATGCTTTCTCAACGGAAGACAGAGCATTCACTGCATCCTGGATGAATACAGTTTGAAGACCAAGTGCGCGCAGGCGCTCTTTCCTAGCGGCAGAAATCGGAGAATCTGGTTGAGCAAAGTCTCCAGAGCTGTTCAACCTCCTTACGTTCATGGTTGGGCGTGAACTAAGTTGGACATCCTCAGGTACGATACCGTCCTCGGATTCCACGGTTGAAGGGGCGGGAGCAACTTGTTCTGGTTCGGTGGCAGGGGGTTGAGTGGCTTCCTGTTGCGAAGTTTCGTCTGTAGACATGGATACAGGAGGGACTGAATCCTCCTGTTGTCTCTCAGTGACAACTTCTTCGGTGGCAGCAGGCTCAGGTGCCTGTTCCGAAACTGCTTCAACTTCCTCGACTTGAGGGACTGATTCCTCTTCGTCGGGAATTATCTCTTGTTGTGGCGAAGGGGGATTGCTTCGGGTCGATGGCCCTTCGTCACTTTTGGGTGGAGAGGCGTCTCTAGCTTGAGCCTCTTCACGACTCATCCTCAGACCATCTTGAAAAGCATCATCGTCGTCGTCAGAGTCATTGTCGTGGTCTTTTGGATTTTTGGGTGAGTCATCTGACTTGTCCTTTCCTTTCCTTCGTGCGACAGATTTCTGCAAAAGATGGCTTTCAATCAGCTCCTTGCAGAAGGCATTGTCCCATCAGATCAGGACCTCAATTTCCGTTGAGTCCGTCACTTCTGAGACGAATTTTTCTTCTTGGCTCCAATCGCTCCAGTTGTACAATGTTTAAATGCAGAGCTGGCACGTAGCCTTTCCATGTTAGAAATCTTTCGTAAGCATGTTCAATTTTAACGAAAGAAGGGTCTTATGAATAATGGTGTCGGGGAGGGACTACGTACAACGTGCAGACGCAGTAGCGAGGATTCTGTGCGGTATGGGATCATGTATGGAAGTGGGACTCCTTACAGGGGATGGTGCCCTGAAGGAAGATGGATCCTGTACGGGTGTGGTATCCCGCAGAGGAGAAGTAGCTGTTGGCTCCAAATGGGCAGCCGACTCGCTAAAGTCTTGTTTATTGGCAGATGTCTCATCATCCGTACTAGCCGCCAAAGGCTCAGGATCTACTGTCGATACAGTAGGGGACACCTCTTCCACAGGGGTTGGGCCCTGGGGTTGTTCTTCAGTGGGTTGAGCCACGGGGGAAACTTCTTCGGAGGGCTTGGCAGATTTGACTTTAGAAAGCCTCCTAAGTCTCTTCTTGGGCTCTCACCAGCAGTGGGTTTCTTGCTGTGAGATCTCTTTCTCTTCTTTGAAGATTCCACTTCCTGGAACTTCAAGGACTCATCTCGCGGATTTGCAGAAACTGGCATATGCTTGGTTTTCGGGTGGTTGCAAACCAAGGTGCTCTGGTTATACGCAGTAGGCTTGACGCCTCCTAAGTATATCCTGGAGCTATTCTTCTTCGCATCAGCGGATTGCGTCAGTCCGCATTTCATCAGGATATGGTTTAACATCAAACCAAAAGATTTCTTCTGGGTGGCAGGTTTGCACACCTCCTCTTGCAGGCGCTTCAGGATTATCTGGCACCAATTGACCTTTTCACAGGTCAGAATAGCCACCATCATCCTGAACCTCAGGTTGGTACACATTTCGAATGCACCGGTTTGATTTTCAATTATCCTACAGCAAAAATCATGAAGATACACATAAGGGAGACAAAAAATTTTCTTGTGACATGTAGTCTGAACCATGTCAACAACTTTGGAGCCTGTGAACAGTCCATAAAATTTAGTGATTAGCTCTTGAGACCCAAATGTCTCAAGTTGATCCATAGTCAGGCCATCAGCGGGTAGTCTGTAGATGTTCTGGAGCAGATCGTTATCAATACAGATCTCAACTCCCTGGATTGTAGCAGTGATGTCGGCAACATGACCTCCTTGGGCCAATGACAGAAAGCGTACGGTGGCGTTGAGGTAAAATTCCTCAACCAGATGAGCATGGTACTTGTCAGCAGTTTTACTTCCAAGGCGATAGAGGCCTTGTTGATGAAGACGAGTTATGATATACTCCATAGGTTCTGCGTCGTTGGTTTCAGACAGAATACGTTCGATGACAACAGATTTTGAAAAGATCCGGCCATCAATGATGTTAGCAGTTTTCTTCAAAGCAGGAGAAGAAGTTTGTCCAGCCATTTTGATGATTTCTTAAGAAAAAGTGCAGGAAAATAATCGAAATATGCAGTAAAATGCAGAAAAGTATGTAGGCTGTTTTTGCTTGAGAACTCTTGAATTTGCAGAAAGCGTAAAGAGTCTCTAATGGAAAATTCAGTCCTTT
Source organism: Orobanche coerulescens (assembly GCA_033398695.1). Classification (NCBI taxonomy): domain Eukaryota; kingdom Viridiplantae; phylum Streptophyta; class Magnoliopsida; order Lamiales; family Orobanchaceae; genus Orobanche; species Orobanche coerulescens. The sequence goes on along the minus strand of CM065806.1, from coordinate 46,050,765 downwards.
TATAGTTGGGCGGCGAAATAGGGTTTTGCAGAATACGAATGGTCAGATTTTAAGGGATGGGAACCGGTTTTTGAAATCAACGGTTAAGATGGACTAAGTGTAACTGGTACGCTAATCCATTAAAATGTTTAAAAATGAGAGGGTCCCACTTCTGACATTTGTGTCACCCTAAATGCCTGAAACGGCGGTTTTAAAACAATAAACAATTTAAAACATCGCGGCTTTTGAGATTCAGTTGTCCAGATGTCGTGTAAGGCATTTAATGTACATGACGTTTGACATAAAAACAGGGCACGTGGACAAAAATAATTTTTAAAAAGAAATAATATTATATTATATATATACTGAATCGAAATCCTATAGTATGTGATGTTTCCGCGTCGATACAGCGTTCCCCCTTAAAAAGGTACATATAGGTTTTAAATTCCATACAGCAAGTTAAGGATTAATGCTGTATTCATGGGTCCTACAGTATTCCCCCTTAATTATTGCACACGTCAGCTGTAGGATTCATATGTCTGTGCTCGCTACAGTGCTGTATTGACGATTCTGAGTGTACAAATAATTAACGTTGGATACTGTATTCTTGGGTCTTACAGCGTTCCCCCTCAATTGTTGAGTAAAAACAGTAAATTACTTACAGGGAGTCTGGCTGTAGCATTCCCAATTCTTGTCTGAGCATGTTGAATCTTGCTGTGTCGAGAGGCTTGGTGAAGATGTCGGCCAACTGAACGTCTGTATGAACTTTTTCAAGGCAAACATCCTTGTTCTCGACATGATTCCTTATAAAGTGATGCTTCATGTTGATATGCTTAGTGCGCGAGTGCAGGACAGGATTGTGCGTGATTGCAATTGCACTCGTGCTATCACACATGATTGGAGTCTCTCTGGCATAGATTCCATAATCTGACAATTGTTGCTGCATCCAAAGGATCTGCTTACAGCAGCTACCAGCAGCATAGTACTCTGATTCATCCGTGGAAAGAGAATTAGCCAATTGCTTCTTACTGAACCAAGAAACGAGTCTAGGTCCAAGAAAGTGACAAGTTCCACTTATACTCTTCCTATCTAGCTTGCAGCCTCCGAGATCCGAGTCGCTGTATCCAACTAAATCGAATCCGCCTTCTTTAGGATACCATAGTCCTGCATCGACTGTTCCTTTAATGTACTTCAGGATTCGTTTAGCTGTATTGAAGTGTGATTCCTTAGGTGCAACTTGATATCTTGCACACACTCCAACAGCAAACTGGATATCGGGCCTGCTAGCCGTTAGGTACAGGAGCGAACCAATGAGCTTCCTGTAGAGTGATTGGTCAAACGGCTTTCCGGCTTCATCAGCACTAATTTGCACGGAAGTGCTCATGGGGGTTGGCGATGGTTTGGAAGTGTTCATTCCAAATTTGTTGAGAAGCTCTTTGCTGTATTTTTCTTGGTTGATGAAAATACCTGTAGGCAACTGCTTTACCTGCAAACCTAGAAAATAACTAAGTTCCCCCATCATACTCATTTCAAATTTACTTTGCATGAGATGAGAGAACCTTTGACATAAAGCAAGGTTAGTTGAACCAAAAATAATATCATCCACATAGATTTGTACCATAAGAAGGTCATCACCTTCCTGTATCTTGAACAAGGTCTTGTCCACAGCACCTTTCTCAAATCCGTTGTTGGTTAGATACTGGGACAGGGTTTCGTACCAGGCTCTAGGGGCTTGTTTAAGTCCATACAGCGCTTTCCTTAGCCTGTAAACTAGGTCGATATCGTCTGTGTTAGCAAACCCTGGTGGTTGTTCAACATAAACTTCTTCTGCAAGGTCTCCATTCAGGAATGCACTCTTGACGTCCATTTGGTATACAATAAAGCTTTTATGGGCGGCAAAGGCTAAAAATATCCTAATGGCTTCTAGTCTCGCTACAGGGGCGAAGGTTTCATCATAGTCTATGCCTTCCTCCTGACTATAGCCTTGTGCGACTAGTCTGGATTTGTTCCTTATAATAAGTCCATTTCGATCCTTTTTGTTTCGAAATACCCATTTGGTTCCTATAACCGATTGATGAGTGGGTCTGGGTACAAGATACCATACATTGTTTCTTTCGAAACCGTTAAGCTCTTCTTCCATAGATGTTATCCAATGAGAATTATTAAGAGCGTCTATGGTCGAAACAGGTTCGGACTGGGCTAAGAATACAGCGATGGTGCACATATTGAGTCTTTTAAGCTCGGATTGAGATTTCCATTCAGGAAACTGTGATATCTCAGCATCAGATTCTTCTTGTGCACAAAGTACATTTCCTTGTGTACTCTGTATTCTCCTACGAGTAGAAACACCAGCATTTATGTTTCCAATGATCAGCTCTTGCGGGTGATCTCTCAACCATCTTCGGTCGGGTTCTAATTCAGATCCCGCATCAGTATCGAAAGATTCTCAGATACAGCTCTTCAGACAATGTCGGCTTCATCCACTTCGATTCTTACAACAAGCGGGTTTATTTCTAAATCAACGATGTGTTCTATGTGAGTTGGAGGATCCAAGATAGATAGATGGTGAATGTTCTGAGTGATATCATCTACTCCTGTAGGGTCATGGTGTGGTTCGTCAAACACTACATGAACTGATTCCTCGATCGTCAGCTTCCTTTTATTAAAGATTCTGAAATCTTTGCTGACGGAGGAGTATCCTACGAATATTCCTTCATCTGATTTCTCATCAAAGGTTCTAAGTTGGTCCTTCCCATTATTCAATACATAACACCTGCATCCAAAAATGTGGAAATACGAAACTAACGGAGTTTTGTTGTTCCATACCTCATATGCTGTTTTGTTGTGGTGCTTGTTGATGATACAGCGGTTTTGAGTATAGCATGCTGTATTGGTTGCTTCACCCCAGAAACGCTGTGGCAATTTGCTTGCGGCAATCATTGTCCTTGTTGCTTCTTTCAACGTCCTATTCTTTCGCTCGGCAACACCATTTTGTTGAGGTGTACGGGCAGCTGAGTATTCGTGTTGTATTCCATTCTCCGAACAGTATTGCTCTATAAAGCGGTTAGTAAATTTTGTACCTCTGTCGGAACGAATGCACACGATACTCGATGCCTTTTCATTTTGCAACTTTCTCAGGAGCTCGGGCAGCTTTGATGTTGTTTCCTTCTTCTTGCTAAGAAAGATCGTCCAAGCATACCTGGAATAATCATCAACAACAACCATGCAGTATTTCTTACCTCCCAAACTTACTGGGTCTACAGGACCGTAGAGATCCATGTGTAGCATTTCCAACACTCTTTGGGTTGAAAGGTAGGATTTGCTCTTCAGGGTTGACTTGATTTGCTTGCCTTTCTGACATGGTCCGCAGACGCTATCCTTCTTGAATGATACATTTGGCAATCCTCTAACCATTCCCTGTCTTGAGAGCTTGTTGATCGTCTTGAAGTTGACATGAGACATCCTCTTGTGCCATAACCAGCTAAGATCTGCAGTGCCTTTGGCAACAAAGCATGGAATTGAGGAGCTCATAGGCTTCCAGTCAGCAATATACATGTTACCTGATCTGCTTCCTGTAAGCACAACTTCCTTGGTTTTGATGTTTTTGACTCTACAGCGGTCTATATAGAATTTCACCGAGAACTGTTTATCACAGAACCGGCTGATACTAAGTAGATTGTACTGTAAGCCTTCAACATATGCAACATCGGTGACTTTGAATTTTTCGACAAGTAGGTTTCCTTTTCCTCTTGTTCTTCCTTTAGACTTATCACCGAAACGAACTTTTGGACCGTGACCTTCTACAAAATCTGATAACTTTCTTCTATCTCCGGTCATGTGTCGAGAGCATCCACTATCAAAGTACCAGGTATCCTCCTCTAGAATGTCCTGTAACAAAGAAATTAAGTAGATTTATGTCCCCTTTGATTTTTGGGTCCATGTATGTTAGTTCCTTTAGGTACCCAAGTTTTCCTGGCAGCAATTGGTTTACTGTAGGTCATACTCGGTACAGTGTTGCGATATCTACGGGGGGCATATTCGTAGTTGTTATAACCATGATAATTATTATGCATGTAAAATTTAGGGTTATTATTATTATTCCAGTACGAGTGCCGTCTTGGAGGTGGAGCCATTTTCTTAGGCCTAACAGCTTGCCTTCTGGGTCTCCAGTTGGATTCCCAATGCTGTTGTTGATACTGAACCGGCATCTGCTGTCTCGATAGATAACGGGGCTCCTGTATCCAATACTTAGGCGTGCTGTACTGATAGTACTGCCGTGCGGGCCTTTGGTAGTTGGATACAGCCTTCCTTCTGAACGGCTGTTGGCGCTGATAATATGCTCTGGGAGCATGCTGTTGAGTGCGCCTCACAGGTTGGAACGGCTTATGATTCCGCTGTCTGGAATAGGATTGCGGGGGCGGAATAGCAGCCTTTGGTTTTCTTGGTACAGCAGGTTCCTTCACGGGACTAGGGGTATCTTCCGATTCTGGAATGTGTTCCACACTCTTGACGAACACTGTACTAGTTTTCCCTTTGTTTGAACATGAGTTGTATCCTAAGCCACTTTTATCATGAGCATGTTGCCCAGTGCTCAGAATTTCTTTCATTCTTTTGGACGATTTCTCAAACGACTTCAGAATGGTCTCAAGTTCAATTTCTCGTTTTTCGAGAATTGTGACTTTGGCTTGAAGTAGAACCAAATCATTTGGCTTGCTCTCGTTGTGGGTTTTAACCTCACTTAGTTCATGAGCAAGTTGATGATTTCTCTCCATGAGTTTTTCAAAATCGACTTTGCTGGTTTCACAGTCAAGAGACATATTTTCATAATTTATTTTCAGCAAATCGTTTTCATCTTTTAGCTCTAGGATAGACAGTTGGAGCTGTATATTCTCATTTTTTAGTGTCTCATGGGCCTTTTGAATGTTTTTAAACTCATTCATCATGTTTTCAAAAGTATGAGATGCATTTGATGGAATAGCTGAGGTTGAACTTACCTCATCGTCACTGTCTTCACCTTCTGGAATGTCTTTGGCCATAAAGCACATATATGCTTTATCATCGAACTCATCGTCAGATGAATCACTTTCAGTGACCACCTGAAGACATTCTGCTGATTTGGATGGTGTGGGGGAGGCTTCTGATTCTCCAATCAGTGCCTTGAGCTTGTCTTTCCAAGCACGTCTTCTTTCATCTCTCTCTTGTTGCTCGGCCTCAGGCAACCTTTGGACTTTGGGATGAGGACATTTATTTACATAATGCCCTGGTTTCCTGCAATTATAGCACAGGTTAGCATCACCAGTTGTTGTTTCGGTACTTACCTTGTGAAAAGGTTTGGGCCTGTAGGGAGTCTTTCCAGACTGTTTGATGAACTTTTTGAATTTGTGCATGAGAAGCGCCATTTCATCTTGAGACCGGATGTCGTCGTCACTGTCAGCATTCTTGTGACTAGGCTTCGATGAGCTGGGCATGCTGTGTCTACGACTCGATACAGCGGCGAGTGCTGTGACCTTTGAAGGAGATTCTTCAGCTTTCTCTCTTCTGTCAATATCATACTCAAAAGCTTTGAGGTCAGAGAAGAGATCAAAAGTAGATATTTCATTAAGATTGCAAGATACACGCATAGCTGTGGTCTTAATGTCCCATCGGGCTGGGAGAGATCTGAAAATTTTTAAATTCTTCTCCTTTTGGGTATAAATTTTGCCCAACGCTTCAAGTTCACCAACAATACCAGTGAATCTGAGGTCAAGTTCCTCAAGCGTCTCAGTTGGTTTCATTTCGAAAGATTCAAATTGCTGAGTCAGTTTTGAAATCTTGTTTTCTTTTGAGAGCTCTTCCTCACAAATCAACTTGAGTTTATCCTGCATTTCCTTGGCCGATTTGACTCTTTACCTTCGAGAACGTGCCTTTGTCAAGAGTGACAAATAACGCGTTCTTAGCCACATTGTCGAGGTTGGCTCGCTTTCTTTCATCTGTGGTCCATTGCTCGCGTTCCTTCTCGAGCATCTCAGCATGGGCATGGCCTTCAATCCTTGCGGCCGTGTTTACCTTCATGATCTTGATAGGGCCATCCTGTATCACAAAAATCATCTCTTCGTGCATTGCTGCAAGATGAGCCTCCATCCTAATTCTCCAATCATCAAATTCGTTAATAGAGAACATAGGTACTTTGTTGATCATAGAAGTATCCATGTGATAATACAGAAATGAAAGAGACTGTTTTGAAAATAAGTGATTTTGGATCTGATTCGGTTAAAAATACGACTGATTCTTTTTAGAATCAACCGCTCTGATACCACTTGTTGGCCACTAAGTATACTGGATACAGTTTGGGAAATAGTTTAAACAACAAACTGTACGGATTTTAAATCTGAGTGCGTAGCGGAAGTCTTAGATACAGTAGGTTGTTGTGGATATAGCAACTAAATGTATAGTGTATACTTAATTTATCACAGTAATTAAAACAGTAAAACTAAAGGTAAATGACACAGTAATTAAAGTGGTTCGAGGTAAACCCCTCTACGTCCACTGGTCCTCCACACAGGAGTAAAAGGTTTATTATAATTACTACGTACACAACTACGTAATTATAACAACACATAATCAATATATCGTTCACACAGATTGATATAAAGATCTTAGCTTCAACCGTTCACACAGATTGGTTTTGAGCTAATGCTTTGACTTGCTTCTTCACACAGAGTTCTGAAGCTTCGTCTTCTTCAATGCAAATCCTTCACACACAGTTCCGGAGAAGCACAGATTACTCAGTCCACACAGGGCTGATCAGGGTTTGTTCAAAGTATAGAACAGATGGTGAACAACAACTTTGACTTTAAGAGCTTTCAGCTGATGAAGTGTTGTTCAGGATGATGAGCACTGTATATCTCTTTTGATCTTAATTGCAGTAAGCTTTGGAGATATGTTTTGCTCTGATGATAACTTTTTATTCCTTGATAATTTCGATAGCGTGGGTGTTTGGTATCTGATCTTAAATACCAAGATGAGATATATATAGTCTCTGAAATATATATCCGTTGAGATGTATCCGTTGAATGAGATTCCGTTCCAATGGGATTATAACACGGTCCGGATTTAGCGGGATTTGAAGATCTGTTGACTGACAGTATTTAAATACTTTATCCTTGAGTATTTAAATACTTCTTTATTTCAACGGGACTTGACTTCTGAAGATTCCTTCTTTGTCCTGTTGAGAGCTGTATGGAAGATAGCTATTTTGGTTATTCGAGACAGTTTCCATACTTGGTCTTTTATAAGACTTCTTGTTGTACTGAAGGGCTTCACTATATGCTTATTCGAGGCAGGTCTTCGATACAGGATAATGCCTCAATACTTCGATACAGTTTCCTTTACTGTATGCGGATTGGCATATATGTCAAAACCTCTTTATCAAATACCATTCGATACAGGGATTGGATATCCCGGCTGTTTCGATACAGGGTTCTTGTTTTCCCAACAGGGGCGATCCGGCGAAATGGTTCTGGGTCGGCGGTGCATGGAAAGCATCCGCAAGCGACAATCCCACTGGCGAGCTGGACATTCCCACCGGCTTTCGAGAGAGGAATCCGAGTAAGGGTTCTGACTCTCCCTTTGTTCGGATACACTCTGGACTGATCTAATTTGGTCTTCCTTTTGCAGGCTTCCACATTCCGGCGGATGGCGAGCTACCTTTTGACTTTTTGGTCGTCTGGGAGTGGATACGCAGTCTTCCAGACGACGATATAGACGCTCGCCGGATTAGCAAAGAGAGCTGTTGGTTGTCTGCTCGGTTATTGCGCTTTCCGCGCCACCTTTTGGTCCCAAGCATGAATTTCCACGATCTCCTTTTGCTTGGCGATCGTCCTGTTTCAGGAAGGCGCCTAACCATTGTTTGATCGTTTTCCTTTTGCAGAAGTCCGTTTCCCTCGCTTTCTGGAGCCTCCGCTAGAGATCGCCATGTCGAACCCTAGAGTCTTGAGTCACCTGCGCCAGAAGAAGTCGAGTCGAGTTCCCCCGGTGGCGCTACCTCTTATCCCGGAGGTGAGGCCTCATGTGGAGCCGATCACTGCAGAGGAGGAGGTTCGGGAGGAGGGATTCCGGCTGAGCCGCAAGAGACAGAGGTCGGGGGAACCCCCAGTCTATGCCCCTGCTGGTGAGCCGCCGATCGTCGCGCCTCCGCTTACCGCGGTCCCCTTGGTGGATGAGCCTACGCCTTCGTCGGCTTTCCTACAGGTCATGGCGACTGCCGAGGCTGAGACCCCTCGCGGGAAACCGTTCTTCGGCCGCGACCCCGAGAAGGCCGAGAGGTAAGCTTTGGTTGTTTCGCCGAGTTTTGAACTTGCGGAGGAGATGTGCTAACTCTTCTGTTCTTGATGCAGGATCCGCTGCACCAAACCGAATTGCTCGCCGCTGGTACTGGATTTTCTCGCGAGCCGATATCCTCGCGAGGCCTGTGACGTCCCTCAATACGTCACCCTGGCTGTCTCTGCTCTGCCGAAGGCCTGGACGACCGATTTGGATGCAATCGCCCGCCAGCGATCTGGGGACACGATACAGGCGGCCTTCGCTCTATCCCTCCAGTCAGCGACGATGGCCGCCCAAGCTGTGAAGGACTTCGAAGGGCGCCCTTCTACTTCCCGTCTTCAGGCGGACCTCGAGGCTGCTCGGAGAAAGAACTCCGAGTTTGCCGACAGGATCGTAGCTATGGATAAGGATTCCTTGGACGCGGCTAAACGGTCCAGTCAAGATCTTGAGCTGGCGAGACAGGATTCTGAGCGGGCCCGGGCGACGGTCGACCGGTTCGAGATCAGATGACAGAGGCCCGTCGGTCGTACGCGGCTGCTCAGAAGGAAGCCGATCAGTTGAAGGTGACCATCGCCCGGCTGACTAGCGAGTTGGCGTCGTTGAGGGGAGAAACGGCTGCCAAGGTGTCCGAGCTCCAGGGTGCACATCAGGCGATTGCGGAGTTGAAAGGAAAGCTGGAGGTGACCGAGGCCGATCCTTTTCTCAACGTGGAGTTCGTCAGCGAGTTTGCCTACTACATGGCGTTCGCTGACTCACTCCGCGCCGCTAAGAAGGGAGGGCTGGAGTTCGGACCTCTGGCTGAAAACTTCAAGGCTTACGCGCTGGATCATCCTCTACATCCCGCCTTCTCCGTGCCGATCCTGGACCTCTCGGATCTCGGCGTAGACCTGAGCTGGTACCCGATTCCAGGAAATCTCGTTCATCCAAATGCCCTGGAGGAGGGGGAGGCAGTTCCGGAAGCCGGTGGGGGAGCGCGGGCCGATCCAGTGGCCGAAGGTGAAGGCCAGGTTGGGGCAGCCTGAGGTTTTATGTCCTTCTTTTTGTTTTTGTTTTTGTTTTTGGATTGTATTTTTTGTAGCTTTCGTTGTACTTTTGCCTTCAGGCGACCGTGATTGTACTTTTGTATTCCAAGTAATGAAATGAATATTTGCTTCTCTGATTTCTTGCTTGGATGATTGTCTTTCTGAGTCTTTAGCATGACTTTATGCAAGTGTTAGAGAAATGATCGTTGTGTGTACAGCTCCAAGTGAATTGATAAACTCATATTAACAACTTTTACAACTAAGTCGATCGCTGCACATATATCTGAATAATGTCGATCGTCGTATATGTATTTGAGTAAAGACGATCGTGGTATACATAGCTCTGCCCTTCCCCCTTGTTTTTGTTTACTTAGTGAAAGTAAGGGGACGAAAATAAATCGTTGAGTGAGCGGTCTTCAATTTTGCAGATTCCTTGAGGAAGGCCGACCATACCGGCCTAGAGGAAACGTGCACGATCGCGGAGTTCGATGGAACCGACCTCCACGACCATGTCTTGTGCGCGAGCGACATTCCGTCCGATGGCAAACTTCTCGCGACTCACTTAATTGTGAGGTGTTGCGTGATTTTGGTGAACGCAAGTGCACGTTATCGTAGACAAGTAATAAAGAGATGAGTAAGATATCGTTCCCATGAGGACTGACTTACTAACTACCGATTTGTGAGTACTCTAATTTTATTTGAACTGTCGAAGTTTCGAGATGCAAGTAATAATTAAAGAAAATTAATAAAAGCAAACAAATAATAAAATAGATTGTTGAAGGAGGAAACTCAAATAAGGAAATAAATCTAGGATTGTGAATCCACCTCGGTTTATCCGAATTACTCTCGATTATATGAATTTAATGATTTCCCAATTTATTGAAGGTGAAGGTTGCTAAAATACTCTACCGCCTCTCCCGAGGTCAATAAATTTTTCTAAGGCGAATAACACACTCTATTCCTAGGTGGATTAATTCGACAATAGGCAAAAAGCACGGAATCTTCAGACAGGCCACGTAGTTCCTATGAGTATATTCCTATCTCATAAGATAAAACAGTTCTCACCAATATTCCTACCAACTCTCCTCTCCCGATTCGAGTTGCGTAATTAGAACAATTCAATTATAGGCCACACAATTGAAAGCATTAAGAACAATTGGGGAAAACTCAATAGAAAAGGGAATAATATTGATAATCAAAAGTAAATTCGTCAAAACTTTGGTTTCATCAAAATCCTAGAACAGGGTTTTAGCCTGACATGCTAGAAAATAAAAATACAGAAATAATTGAAGAAAGCATAAAGATCAAACGCAGTTGAAGAACTTGGATTCCTCCGTTCTTCTGGCTTCCGCTCTCTGCTCCTTGGTGTTTTTGGCTTCTTCTAGATTTCTCGATGATGATCCCCCCTCCATTCGATTCCCCCTCAATGTTTATTTATAACTCTCCTCAACCTCCAAAACGCGTCCGGGAATTAGGTTGGGAACCGGCTCCAAAAACGGCCCAGAATTGCGGCCAATTCTATCAAAACCGCCCCGTGGGCTGCGGCTCACTTAATCTGTGCCGCGGCCCCTGACCTTCAGCGCATACCTGGGTGCGCTATTTTTCCTCATGGGCCGCGGCTCAGCATCAACGTGCCGCGGCCCACGGTACAGTTGGTTCGGCGCTTGCTGGTTGCCTTCGTGTGCCGCGGCTCACTTGGTTCGTGCCGCGGCCCCAGGCCAAAAATTGCCGTTTTCGCCCGTTTTTCATCGTTCGAGCTTCCGGACTCCAATTTCATGCCAAACATAAAAGAATAGTGCATTAAAGGCATCATTTATGCAGGTTTAGACACAAAATGGATAAAGAATAATGATAAATAAGCGTATAAAAATACGCCTAACAAATACCCCCAAACTTGAGCCTTTGCTTGTCCTCAAGCAAAAAATTCAATTTTAAAATAAAAAGTATCGTGAATGATCGTGCAAATCCATAGTGCTCAACTTAATCAATATTACCCTGAAAATCTATAAGAATAATACAAGTATCGTAATAGTTAGTCACCTCCAGGACACTGATTCCACAAAGTAACCATTTTCAGTGTTAATCAATCGTTTATGAAGAAAATCAAGCTCAAAGATTAACAAGCGTGAATTTAATCGGCCGCCAATATGAATGGTTAAAATAAACAAGCCAAGTCGCCCAGTCCCACAGTCTAGTGGCAAAAATTTCAAGAGTTTCATCATTAAACATAACCCTCGGACAGTATTCCCTTATATATGATCAATAAAATGATTCAAGTTAACCACTAGGTTCGGATCTCGGGATGTTTCATCGAGATAATCCTATGGTGGAATTCCATTCTCATGTATTGGGGAACCGTTTGACGTAAAAGACACTCATGGGGCACATGGATGCTTCTAGTTACTAAGTTCCCCTCCACAGCGGAGAAACAACTCGAATAGCTATTCCCGCATGTCCGATTCAAGGTCGCTGTTTTACGCGAGAGTAAACAACGGGTCACGCGAATACCCCCGGTTACTAGGCTCCCCATCATCGGCACGTGCGATATCTCTAAACCACTAGTCTAATCAGGGTTGTCGTTTTACGCGAGAGTAAACAACGGGTCACGCGAATACCCCCGGTTACTAGACTTCCCATCATAGAACAAATAATATCTCGACTTTTTGGGAAAGACTGTCCGACTCTAACTCAAATTAAGTGCCAACACGACTCATGTTACTGGATAACTAGCTACGCGAAAAGTATAACCAAACATATAGACGGTGATTTGAAAACACGTATGTCTCCTTTTTTATCTGCTAAAATTTCTAACGAAAAATATCAGACTTAAATGCATACTCAACGAAAACAGATATCGCTGACTGCAACTCGACCAAAAGTCAACCGTTTCTTCAAAGAGAAATCAGTATCGTAACATCAGTTTTACACAACGAATCACGAAAAATTCACGAATGCAAATAATATCACGACAAGCAAGGCTAGCAACAAAAAATAACGAAAAAAAAAACGAAAAATGCAACCGAATAAGTACAGCAACAGAAAGTAAAACCCCCCCAAACTTAGGACGTACATTGACCTCAATGTACACAAAATGTAATATGCAATAAAAGAAAAGGTCAAGTACTCCCCTACTGTCCCCTCATGAACTGGTGCCGGCGTCGTCCGGCGAGGAGGGTGGCGTGGCTGGCCAAACTGGTGGAATGAATGGCCCGTCCGAGTGCATCATATGGCGCGTCCACGCAGTAAGGTACTCCAGGTGGTAAGCATCCCTCGCTGCCAAGCGCCTCGTCTCACGTCGGTTGGCCCAGCGGGCCTGCTCTCTCATCTCATCTCGGACGGCTGCGAGGATGCTCTCTCTCCGTCCGCATCTCCTCTCTCCAAGCAGCTAAGTGACTCTCTCTCTTTCTCCTCATCTCCTCTCTCAGGCCGTCGAACATCGCCTGCAAGTGCTCTCTATCGGGCGGCGGGCTGGACTCTGCCTGCCCATTAGTCAGAAGAAGAGGCTCGAGGGACTGCGCGTGTGCCTCGTCAAGAAGAAATCCTCGCCCCCGAGCGTGTGCCGGCGCTCCTCCCCACTGGTCGAAGTGAGAAATGATGCGATGATCAATCGAACTCTGTCCGACCAAGTCATGCCCAACTGGCGGCATAGAGCGCAGATGAGAGAGGGGTGCTTCAGCCCCGTCTTGGCCCCTCCTTGAATGCATAGAAGAATAGATCGGACCAGAAGAAGGGCCACATCGAACCTAAGCCCGGAAGTGATGGCATATAATATACGGGCACGAGAGAGTAAAACAGAGCGGATCTGCGAGGTAGGATCAATACGTGCGCAGAGAAAATACAACCAGGCTCGCCCAAGCCGACTGAGGCGCGAGCTCTTAAAGTAGAAGGCCGAAGAACCCGGGGCGCGAGTCTCCCAGACGGAACCAGGCTGTGTGAGTGTCTCGAGCAGGGCCTCCTTCGTGAGGCCACTCATAGCTCGTGTATATGCCGTATCGTTCACCACAGGCAGCTCGAATAATCTCCGAATGGCGGCCACTGAAAAATCCACAGTAATGCCCCGGACGACGACCTGAGTCCGAGTATCTGACTGCGGTATAATCTGCCCTGCTCGGATATGCTTCAGCAGAGCGCTAGCATAAAACTCCTGTACGATGGAGATCACCGCCGGCTCGGGAGGTGCAGCGAAACGGGCCCACCCCATCTCGTCTATCATCGTCAGAAGCTCCCCATCCTGGGGGGCGGGAGTGAATCCCCGCTCCAGAATCAAAGGTCGAGGACGGATCTTTTCATTGAATATTTTATGAATTTCCGGGTCGGAGAATTGGTGCGACTCCAACTCGGCTCGGCTTTGTGAAGTTTCCCCTCGTGTGGGGGACGATTGCGTCCTAGCCCTTGTGCTAACCTTTCTCTTTCTAGCCATGGCGAGTTCCTGAAAAGATAAACACCGGAAATTACTTAAGCTATAAGGAAAACAACACTACTTGACTAAAGATATGCAAAACATAAATAAAGAGTTGAACGAGCTTGCACCGTCGTGAGGGAAAATTAAAATTGAGTTTTCACGTTTAAACTTGGAGTAAGGGTTGGGGTACGCTGTAAATCCATAAACACATTCGTTGCACATATTTTCAAAACGTTGACTTAACAAAGAAAAATTGTCATTTATGCATTTCATCAAACACCTTGACTGCATGAGTTCAAATGAAGAACAAGCATTGTAATGGTTAAATCTAATCCCCAAAAACAACACTAATTGATATGCTTATGACACAATGACAAACAACATTAACAATCCACCGAATATCAACATATACCATCAACATCAATCAATAATTTCAAATTCCCGACTCAATTCTTGATAGAACTTTGAAAAAGAAAAACTAACAACATAATCAATATTGAATGAAGAACACCACCTTGCTTCAACCCATGTAGCAATAAAGATTAGGAATTGAAAATTACCTTGCTTTGATTGAAGGATGCAAGAAGAAGAAAAGTTGAGAAGGTTTTCGGCCGATCTCTGTGCGAAGAAAGGAAAAGAAATTACCTGGGTACCGGCCGATCGAGTATAAGAAGCATACCTGGGCTGTTGAACTTCTGAAAAGGGGCCGCGGCACAGCTTAAGTGAGCCGCGGCCCAGAGTATAGCCTGCTCGGGCTTCTTTGTTCCATCGCCATGTGCCACGGCTCAGCATACGGGTGCCGCGGCTCAGCATGTTAGTATGTCGCGGCTCATTTTGTCTGTGCCGCGGCATGTAGTACAGGTTCCTGGGCTCATCTGGTGTATTTGGTGTGCCGCGGCTCAGTGCATATGTGCCGCGGCTCAGCGACCTGATGTGCCGCGGCTCAGTAAGGTCGTGCCGCGGCACAGAGTATAGTTTGTTTGGCCTTTTTCCTTCAACTGGTGTGTGTCGCGGCTCACTATCCTTGTGCCGCGGCCCATTGCTGATTTCTTCCCCTAGGGTGATTTCTGCACAGAATTTTCAAAAGAAAACACCAAGAACATGAGGGATAAGCGTATCAAAGCAAAAATGACGAAAAATGAAGATTCAAAAATGCAAGAAAATACTGAAAAACAAAAATCTAAAACTAATACTCGGGTTGCCTCCCGAGAAGCGCTAAGTTTATAGTCTTCAGCCGGACTTTTAGAAAATCAGTTCGCGTTTCGCAAAGACCATTTGGATTCCGCACAGTCCATCGAACCGTTATTACGTGATTTAGATTGTTGACCATTAAATTTCAACCGTTCGACTTTTGGTTTGGAAATCCAATGTTCTTTGCGAAACGGTTTTAACAATAGCAACCGTCCAAAACACCCATTTTGCAATTAACTTGGCATTCGTTTGACATCCGGCTTAATTTTCAACTCCACGGGCGAACTTATGACAGAATTAGAATTTTTCGATGGTGGATGAACGGATGTTGACGACGACATATTCAAATGCCTAAGATATGCGACTTTCTCTTCATTATTCTTTGACGTCGGAGCACTTAACACGGATTCTGAACATTTCGACTGGCAACTCTCCCGGTGTGCGTCTTTCTCAAAGATATCAATTTGTGAACACTTCTTGTCCGTGCTTGGACACGGGAGAGATCG
Source organism: Orobanche coerulescens (assembly GCA_033398695.1). Classification (NCBI taxonomy): domain Eukaryota; kingdom Viridiplantae; phylum Streptophyta; class Magnoliopsida; order Lamiales; family Orobanchaceae; genus Orobanche; species Orobanche coerulescens. Next base: position 46,035,364 of record CM065806.1, on the reverse strand, counting down.
AAACACTTTGAACGTGACTTGCTCATCTTCAACCCGAAGTATTAATTTACCCTCTTGAACGTCAATAAGGGTCCTTCCGGTAGCTAAGAACGGTCTACCCAATATAATCGGAATCTCATGGTCTTCTTCCATATCAAGCACAATGAAATCAGTAGGGAAAATAAATTTATCGACCTTGGCCAAGACATCTTCGATTACCCCTCTCGGGTACTTGATTGATCTATCGGCTAGTTGTAAAGAGACCGTAGTAGGTTTCACTTCCCAAATTCCTAGCTTCTTGAAAATGGAAAGGGGCATGAGATTAATGCTAGCTCCGAGATCACATAATGCTTTATCAAAAGACAAGTTCCCAATGGTGCACGGTATGGTGAAGCTTCCTGGATCCTTCAATTTAGGCGGGAGCTTTTTCTGCAAGATTGCGCTGCACTCCTCAGTCAGTGCCACCGTTTCATATTCCTCGAGCTTCTTTTTCTTAGATAATATTTCCTTCATAAACTTCATATAGCTCGGCATTTGTTCTAAGGCGTCGGCAAATGGAATGTTGATGTGTAGTTTCTTGAAGACGTCAAGAAACTTGGAGAGTTGTTTGTCCAACTTTTGTGTTTGCAAACGCTGTGGAAACGGGACGAGTGGTACATATGCCTTCGGATTGTCAGGAAACAGTTTCGAGGGTCTTGAAATTTGTGATTCCTCAGTCACCGCATTTTTATTCTCCTCATCATCACCTCTCTTTTTGTTTTGCCCGGGCTGCTCACACACTTCCTTCCCGCTTCTCAAACCGATAGCATTTATACTTTCTCTGGGGTTCGTCTCGGTCGTGCTTGGCAAGGTACCCTCCGGTCGGGCTGTTAACACATTAGCTATTTGCCCCAATTGGACTTCCAAGTTGCGAATAGAAGCGGAATGGTTTTGCAAGGTGGCTTCCGTATGGGTCATGAACTGACTCGTATTTGCTGCTAATTTCGCCATTGCTTCCTCTAGAGAAATTTTTGGAGCGGGAGGAGGTTGCTGTTGGTGTTGGGCAAACTGAGGCTGATTTGAGTTTTGTCCATTTTTCCATGAAAAGTTAGGGTGATTATGCCACCCCGGATTATATGTGTTGGAGTACGGATTATTCTGTCGATTCCCATTCCCCACAAAATGAGCTTGTTCCATCTGGTGTTGTTCGAAAGGATTTCCAACTTGGCACTCTACGCTAGGATGAGACCCATTACACCAATTACATGATTCCGTGGTAACGGGAGTAGGAGCATGTGAAAAAGCTTGAAGTTGCTGAGTCAAGGCGGCAACTTGTGTTGATAGTACAGATATTGGATCATTATTGGAGATTTCCATTACTCGCTTCGGGATCACTCGTTCGGAAGGCCACTGATAAGCATTCACAGCCATCGCCTCCAATAGAGAGTGGGCTTCGGCCATCGTTTTTCCCATTAATGCTCCTCCAGCGGCTGCATCAACAAGAGTGCGTGTAGAAGCACTCAATCCGTTATAGAACGTCTGAATTTGTAGCCATTCTGGTAGGCCATGGTGTGGGCATCTCCGTAATAAATCCTTGTATCACTCCCAAGCCTCGTGAAGCGACTCCATATCAAATTGCCCAAAGGTGGTTATCTCATTCCTAAGCCTCGCCATCTTTGATGGTGGGAAGAACTTAGCCAGGAAGGCTTGCGCTAATTCCGCCCAAGTCGTGATAGAGGCCGGCGGTAAAGAATTCAACCAAAATTTGGCTTTGTCCCTCAAAGAGAAAGGGAAAAGCCGTAGACGGATAGCATCATCGGTAACACCGTTGTTTTTTAAAGTGTCACAAATCTCGAGAAACGACGCGATGTGAGCGTTGGGGTCATCGTTTGCCAGTCCACAAAACTGGCTTGCTTGTACCATCTGAATAATGGCCGGCTTGATTTCGAAGTTGTTCGCTTGTATGGTTGGACGCCGAATCCCCAAAAAGTTCGCATTTATTTGTGGCATTGCATAATCTCGAAGTGCCAATGCCGGTTGAGCTTGCTGCACAAGATTATCTCCTCCGTGATTTTCGGTATTATCGGCCATGGTGACTGTTGTCGGTAGCTCACGTTTCTCCTTCTTGCTTCTCCGAAGAGTGCGCTCGAGTTCGGTATCCAAAGGTAGTAGGCCTTCGTTACCGAATTTTCTCATGCACTAACCGGAAATTCCTGCAAGGAAAAACAAATAAATAAAATTACACAAAAATAATAAAAAAAATGTTCAAACTAAGACTAGAAATACTGAAATCGATATTAGTAAAATAATCAGTCCCCGGCAACGGCGCCAAAAACTTATTGCGAATTTCAGTGAACGCAAGTGCACGTTATCGTAGACAAGTAATAAAGAGATGAGTAAGATATCGTTCCCACGAGGACTGACTTACTAACTACCGATTTGTGAGTACTCTAATTTTATTTGAACTGTCGAAGTTTCGAGATGCAAGTAATAATTAAAGAAAATTAATAAAAGCAAACAAATAATAAAATCGATTGTTGAAGGAGGAAACTCAAATAAGGAAATAAATCTAGGATTGTGAATCCACCTCGGTTTATCCGAATTACTCTCGATTATATGAATTTAATGATTTCCCAATTTATTGAAGGCAAAGGTTGCTAAAATACTCTACCGCCTCTCCCAAGGTCAATAGATTTTTCTAAGGCGAATAACACACTCTATTCCTAGGTGGATTAATTCAATAATAGGCAAAAAGCACGGAATCTTCAGACAGGCCACGTAGTTCCTATGAGTATATTCCTATCTCATAAGATAAAACGGTTCTCACCAATATTCCTACCAACTCTCCTCTCCCGATTCGAGTTGCGTAATTAGAACAATTCAATTATAGGTCACACAATTGAAAGCATTAAGAACAATTGGGGAAAACTCAATAGAAAAGGGAATAATATTGATAATCAAAAGTAAATTCGTCAAAACTTTGGCTTCATCAAAATCCTAGAACAGGGTTTTAGCCTGACATGCTAGAAAATAAAAATACAGAAATAATTGAAGAAAGCATAAAGATCAGACGCAGTTGAAGAACTTGGATTCGTCTGTTCTTCTGGCTTTCGCTCTCTGCTCCTTGGTGTTTTCTGCTTCTTCTAGATTTCTCGATGATGATCCCCCCTCCATTCGATTCCCCCTCAATGTTTATTTATAACTCTCCTCAGCCTCCAAAACGCGTCCGGGAATTAGGTTGGGAACCGGCTCCAAAAACGGCCCAGAACTGCGGCCAATTCTATCAAAACCGCCCCGTGGGCCGCGGCTCACTTAATCTGTTCCGCTGCCCCTGACCTTCAGCGCATACCTGGGCGCGCTATTTTTCCTCATGGGCCGCGGCTCAGCATCAACGTGCCGCGGCCCCCGGTACAGTTGGTTCGGCGCTTGCTGGTTGCCTTCGTGTGCCGCGGCTCACTTGGTTCGTGCCGCGGCCCGAGGCCAAAAATTGCCGTTTTCGCCCGTTTTTCATCGTTCGAGCTTCCGGACTCCAATTTCCTGCCAAACATAAATGAATAGTGCATTAAAGGCATCATTTATCCAGGTTTAGACACAAAATTGATAAAGAATAATGATAAATAAGCGTATAAAAATACGCCTAACATGAGGGTCCTCCGTAGGCTGCGCCCGCCTCGTATTTAAACGAAGGGCGTGCGGTCTTGGTCTGGAGGAGTCCTTGCACGGGGCGTCGTCGGATTAATCGACTCCACGACCGCGCCTTGTTAGCACTTTTATACCTCGGACCGTCATGTTATATGGTGATCCTCGACTGTATATGTTGTGACGGGGGGAGGGACGCGTCGCATTGTCCTGATCCACCATGTTAGGTGACGGACCTTTGAGGGCGGGCGAACGTGTCCATAGATCTGTTTTGGAGGGCCCTTTGGCTACGCCCGCCTCGTATTCAAATGAAGGGCGAGCGATCGCTGCCCAAAGGGACATTGCATGGTCATAGAGAACGGTTCCATCGTCCTCCACAACTATGTCGGCACTCTTCTACCTCGGATCGTCATGTTAGACGGCGATCCTCGACGGTATACGTTTGTGTAAGGGGAGGCGATCGCTTGCCTAAGTCCTTCATGTTGATGACGAACTTTAGAGGGCGAGCGAGTCATCCTCTGATTTGTTTTGGAGGGTCCTTCGGCTACGCCCGCCTCGTATTTAAACGAAGGGCGAGCGATCGCTGCCCAAAGGAACCTTGCATGGATGGATCGTCGGTTTCATCGACCTTCGCGACCATGGCGGTACTTTTCTACCTCGGACCGTCATGTTGGTTGGCGATCCTCGACGGTATACGTTGTGCTAGGGGAGGCGATCGCTGCCTGGGTCCATCATGTTGAATGACGAACTTTAGAGGGCGAGCGAGTCATCCTCTTTTTTGAAGCGTTGATCAGGCAGTAGCCTTTGGTTTGACGTGGCGGGAATCGTGGAGAGACTTCCGAAGTTCCCTCCTATTGATTGAAGCATATAGATCCGGCCGCCGAGGTTGATCGAGGGGTCGACTCGTATGAGCTTCCCGGCCTGTCGCGTTCGACTCTAGAGACCGTATCGGGAGATCGATGGGGCTCCGGCTAAGCCAATAAACTGTCCAGCTTGCCCTCCTCGAACAATCTCCAGAGTTGTCTGAGGAGGTCGCGGCATTGATTGATGCTGTGACCGGGACTCATTTGGTAAGCACAATATTTATTGTGGTCCAGATGATTGTTGTCCCTTATCGCCTTTGGCTTGCTTAGCGGTTCGTGCCCCTTGACGGCGTAAAAAATATGGACCGGAGTTCGGTTGAACTTGTGGAGGAGATGGGCTTCCACATCCTCGAAGTCCTTGAATCACCGGGTGGCTTGGAGACCGCCTTGTTGATTTTGATGATCGCCATCTTTCGGACGGGAGGCGGCGTCCCCTTGCCTAGGCGGAGGGTGAGCAGTCTCTGCCTGGCCAGAAAATCGGCAGCCTTAGCGCGGAAGATCGGGTAGGTCGGGGGGATGTCCTTTGTGAGGTGTATAAACATGGGTGAATGACCATGAAATCCCCCCAGGACCGAGTAGAGAGCGAGCTCGTCGCTGATGGGCTCGCCGGTGAGGACTATTTCATCCACCCGGTCGATATAATCTGCATCGGCCTCGTCTTCCCCCTGCCTGATTTTTATCATGCGGTGGGGGCCTTCTGGTCTGGCGACCTTGGCGACGAAGAATGATGTAAAGTCGCTCGCCAGTTTCTCAAAGGAATTGACCGATCGCGGTGGCAGTGATATGTACCACCTATGGGCCAGATCGCCCAATGTCAACGGGAACGTTCGGCATCTCGTCGCGTCTGATGCCCCGCATCCGGTCATGTAAATACGGAACTTGCTTAGGTGAGTCTCGGGGTCCGATCTCCCATCATACAAAGGTGTTTGGGGAGGAGAGATCTTTGGTTGCACGGGGGCAAGCTCGATGTGGACCGCGAGTGGCTCAGTCGGTCTGATGATCTTTCTACTGGCGCTTGCCCCAGTTTCCATGAGCGCTTTCATCTCGTCAAGTTGGCGCTGCATAGCGGCCATCGCCGTGGCCTGGTTGCTCGCGGCTAGGCGCTCGGAGCGGGAGCCGAGGCGATCAAGTACTGATCCTCTGGATCCGCTGTCGATGATGTCCTTGCCGCGCGGCTCGACTCTTAGGCGGATGGGTGCTAGACAGCTGACCTGAATTTGGTTCGGAGTTGCGTATGCCGAACTCCTGGTGACGGACTCGGATTCCGTCGTCTCGTGGTTTGGGCCAGAATGCCCCGGTCGCAACGATGGATCGCTTCCTAGGTGGCTGAAGATGGAACCGTCCTGCCTCGCGAGAGCCTTTTCTCGTGAATCGGGGCTTTCTGACGATCGCTCGACCAGTAACCCCTTGAGCTTCCGTTTGCCCGCGCGGCGGATGGCCGAGGGGGTTATAACGGGCGCTGCGCATGCTCTCCGTCGCTCCCTCAGGATGGCCATAGCCTCCTCGATCTGTTCCGCGGTTTGGAACTGGTCGAACGAGAGGCTGGGGCCATCCCTCAGGGACGGGATCCAGAGTCTCGCGTCGCCGCGGCTACCCTTTGTCGTAGGCTGGGGCTCGGATTGATCCGGAATATGACATCCGGCGGTTCTGAGAGTGGCTCTCTTCGCTGTGGTGGCATATGTCATTATCTGAAGGTTTTTCTTTGAAGAACAATGAGTGTTTCTTCAAGTATATGCCCCGGAGAACAGTGAGTGTTCTTCGAGACGGTCGGAATGAAAATGAAGGTTAAGAAGGTTCACCCCTTTCTCTAGTGCCAATTGTTGTTACCAAAAATATTATCCGGAGATGATATGCTGGAATGGTCAAGTAACAAACAAAATGCGAGAGCACGTCCGTGGGGAAGTAAATAACACAAGATATGCCGGGGTTGTTAGTCCCGGGCTTGAATGCTCTCGCGAGATATTATTAATACGAATACTTGGGAGTACAAATATTAATGTTAGAGTACAATTACAATGAGTGTAAAGACCATAGTTATCTTAGCTCTTAAGTGCTGAAGATTGCCGGAAGAACCAGAGATGATGCTCTGTGAGTTCTTGTAACAACGATGGAGTGCTAAGTTCCTTTTGCTGAATGTCTGAGCTTCTGAACTTATGAGTCTCTTCAAATCTGAACTGTAGGGAGTTCTCGTTTCTGCCGATCGTCTTTTGGTTAAGAGGTTCTGAGAGAGAAATCATAGATAGATTCAAGAGAAAGCCGAGAGCTTTCCAAGTGCTGGAGGCTCTCTATTTATAGGACTAGGGGTCGCTGGGCGATCGCCTCTGCTGTATTATAATAAGCGGGCGATCGTCTTTAGCACATGGGTTGGTCTCCTTAAAGTCCGCAGCAGCTGCTGGCAGCCGGATGTGCAAACTAATGAGAGGCCAACACGCGTCTATGTCGCTGTCTTGGGAGGCCCCACCTAGGACCTTTCGGCGGGTCTGTCGGTAGGTGAGGCCGTCTTTGTCACTTGACAGCTGCTGATGGGCTGGAGTCAACGATCCATATTCTGTGGCGCCATTCGCGGATTTGCACATGGGTCCTTGCTCCGTGATCCAGTCTTCGTAGACTTGACGAACGATGGCCATATACGTGGCATAGGACGGTCGTCCTTGGTCGGGCACCAGAGTCGGTCGCTAGGTACCAAGAGACGATCGCTCCGGGAGGTCGATCGCTAGATACTCGAAGATTGACTGTTACCTTCGATTGGCAAGTTTGCCGTAGCTTATTTGATCGTGAACTCGGTCGCTCGGCCGTATGCCGATCGCCATCCAGGTGTATTAATCGCCGCACAACAAACTCAAAATGGCTCTCTGTGGTGGAATGTATATGTTGATGCGGCGGCCAATGACAAGGGAGCTGGAGCAAGTAGTGTAACACCCCCAGACCACTCGGGAATATTACAGCGCCGTAAACCCTCTCCGTGAGGATCTACCAGGCTAAATACAGAAACACCACAATACAATACGATACATTACATACCGAAGTGGGTAATTAACGAACCATTAGACCGATTTGCTCTTTACCACAACATACACATCAACCCTACATTACTCTTTCTCGTAACTCATACCCACGCAGGGGTTAACATAAATCAACGTTCCCACATAGGGAAAAATAAACACAACGGAAGGACAAAACAAGACATCACCAAATACTCAACACCGGTCTTCATGTGATTAGTATCGCCGTCATCCATCATCCTTCGTAACGATTCTGTGAATTACTCCCAAGCAACCTGCAAGTACCTGGACGCAAAATAGACATCCACCCCCCGAATACTCGGGGGTTAGCAAAACTCCACTGTTTTACTAGTGCAAGTATAAATACAAAGACAAGCCATACATATCATACTCCAAGAACATAGAAATCATGAATATACTTCCCGAGATAATTCACTTGATCAAAACAATTTAGATTACGAAAAATAAGAATAAAACCATTTTACAACTTACAAAACATTTTACGATCTCGGGAGTTTTTGAAAACGTTTGGGGTTTAAGAATTTTCAAGCCTTTCGAAATGCTTAGGGACATAGCCCAACAATCATTTATTTCAAAATACAATTCCTATAGCAGATAACAGGGTCCACGACCCAATCATAACATTCCAATCACAACACAGGGGTCCACGACCCAAATCATCCACATCATATACTCGCAAGAATAACCTGGTGGAAACTACACCGTGTCAAACATTACCATGACAATAATCTCACTCAACATACCACAGAGCTACAATGCACAGAGCAACCACAGGACTCACGTACCCATACCAAATTATCACAACCAAGAGACGAATCATACACAACACATTTATTGGTGCCATTCCAGCTAAGTACCCTACCATTTGGACTGCCATTCTAATCAGACGAAATATGCGCCAAAAATCATAGTTCTCCAACAAAACATTTCAAAGTTAACCTTGGGACGAGACTCACGGCCACCGTACCCCGCAGAGCCCCGTCGGACATCCCTGGGTGGTTAACCATAGTTCGCGATACGAAACTCACGGCAACGTATCCCTAGAGGCCTCGTCAGACCGTCCCTAGGTGAACATACACATATCATCCACAACACCACGGGAAGCCATAATTCGAATACTAGAATATGCATACAAATGCTAGGTACTTCGCTAGAATGGCCACTTTAGTCGACGTACACTCACAACTAATGTCACACAACCACAAGTAATACCAATACCAAACAACACCAAGTGTCACAACCTCCTCACGAAGGAATAACAACCAATATCACACACATTACGTTCTTACCGAACAAGTACACATAACATTACGTAATCCCCGGCAAAGGATTACGGTCTATTAAACTCACTCAAAGTGATCATAGCATCTTTGAACATACAAAACCAACACATATCTTCCGAGAACACATATATTCACGAAGTACAAGAATTTTCGTTGAAAGACAACATTTATCGAGAACATACCGATCCCTTTTTACGTTCATTAAACATTGGATTTCGCATAAAATCATTTATCAATAATTATGCCTACGAAACATGAAACGTATGGACAAGATACTTGCCTCGATAGTCGGCACCCGAATATTCCTACGAATACGGCACAACCCGGAAAACCCCGAACACCTACAATCCTCCGTGAAATCCAACGGAAACACGGTTACTATGAGAATAACAATTGAAAACAAAGGAAAACACGGTCAAGAATTGAAGGGAACCCTTAGAGACATTTAATCGGATACTAAATGTTCAAGGTTCCTTAGAAAACCAAAAATCCCGATTGTATTCCAACGAACTCGAAATACGGATATACAATCCGTAGAACACGTCCAAAACAACGTTTATACGACAATTAATTGATTAGAAACGGATTGGAATCGAAATCAAAAGGAAAATCCCTAAAATCTTCAAAAACAAGGGTTCAGGCCAAAATACCTCGATTTGGACGAAGAACACGGATTAGATGATGATATAATTAACACAAGCCTTCCAAAAATGATGTTCTATGATGTTCCCGGTCAAAAACCCTCAAATTCCGTCGAAGGGTCGCGAAAAACGAAGGAAAAATGGAAAATGACCGATAGATCCACGTCCAGGCCTTTAAATAGCCGACCATGGCCGACATTTACGGCCAGAATCGAGGGCCTTACGGCCAGTGGCAGTTCTTACGGCCAGAATCGCATTCGTCCGGAGTCGCTTAGCACCAGACGGCCAGAACTCGACTTTACGGCCAGAATCGGCATTCGCTGTGCCATGCTCGCCGATCACTTACGGCCAGAATCGCACATTACGGCCATAACTCGCCAAAGGCATGCTGCGGCCGTCTCGGTCGTGGCCACTCCGACGGCCCGGACGACCCCGAAACCCGAACCTGAATATGAATCGAAAATACGGTTACGAAGTACTCACAAAGACGAACCCAAGCGCTAAGAGAACACACGATTCCGACCACCCGAAGTGTCGGAATTCGACAACGGAAGTAATTATCCCAAACTTTGGGAAATTACAAAAATGGCCCAAAACGTCCGAAAATCACGATACGTGATCGAATAACCAAACCGAAGTTCACAACACGTCTAACAAAGTTAAACGGACTTACGGGAAACTCGAAACAGCAGTTTCCAACGAGATTCGCAAGAATCGAACTCAAGTGCAGAAAAGTCGCCAAAAAGCACGGAACTCAACAAAACGACACCGAAACGAACTCGGATGACAAAAGGTGCAGAATTAATCATTCTCGGAATGACGAAAAGGTCATGAGCGAGTCGTCAAAACGGACTTTCGCCGAAAAAAAAAAGAAATTACCGAAAATCGAAATTACGGATATTACAAGTAGTCCTAGAAAGCCCAGAAGGATATCAAGTGGAATCCATTTTGAAGTATGAGGCTCTTATTGTAGGACTTAAGTCGGCATTGGAGATTAAAACCGAAAATATGACTGTTCAGTGACTCTATGCTCGTGATCTACCAAGTGAATGGGGGGTTTCAAGCTCGGGGACCAAGAGCTGAACTCTACTTAAAGTGTGCTTAGCGATTGATTGGGTGTTTTAAAGAAGTATAGTTAGAACAAATCCCTCGAAGCAAGAATGCAAGGGCTGACTCATTGGCTAAATTGGGTTCAGAACGTGATTCTGTTCTCATGGGTTAGGTCGCATTTTTCTGACTTATTTTTCATTTTCCGCTCGATTGATTCGATTCATTTGATTCGCCTGGCCACTTGATTCGATTGATTCACTTCTTCTTATTATTTTATTATTATTGTTATTATTACTAATAATATTACTATTATCGTTGTTGTTGTTGATTACTATTATTATTATTTATCATTATTATTATTATTTACCCTTAATATATACTCCCTCCGTCCACAATCAATGTTCCCTTTTTGCCATTTTGGTATGTCCACAAAAAATGTTCCCTTTCTATTTTTAAACACTACCCCACAATACAATTTACTAAAATATTCTTATAATTTTTATATATTCACACATTTTACCAGGCTGACCCACATATTAACATTAAATTACTTTTAATATGGGACCCAAACTCCACTCACATCACATTCACCTAACATTTCTTAAAACCCAAATTCAAAAAGTTGGGGAACATAAATTGTGGACGGAGGGAGTATATTTCGCCGCGCTTGGCTTAGTTGATTCGATTCGGCCTGGGATTCGATCCAATCGGCCTAATTCGGTTAATTCACTTTCACTAGTGGGTGAAGGTGTCTGCGTGGCCGTCGGCCCGTATTACATATTGCAATAGAACGGGTCATGTGACTCATTGGACTGATACTGAGATGACTATCACAGAGGAGGCGGCCTCGCTTCGCATGTACGAAATTGGCTTTAATGGTTAGTTGAGTATTGGGTGATGCTAGGACCCATATGACAAATGGGGCCTCGCATCGTGGTGAAATGATAGTATGGACTGAAGACATGAGTGTGTGACTGGGAGGCTCATATGGCCAATTGGCTTCGCATCGCATATTCATGATGGACCTATGGATGGACACCATTCAACTGACATGGACTCAATGGCTTCGCATTGGCTATGAGACCTGGGCTTCGCATCACGTCTTAAGGCAACCTGATGGAGTCTTTTGGGCCTGCAGCTATGTTTTCGGGGTTGACAGTTAGATGTGGATAAGCACCGACTAAGAAAAAGTTGGATGATTGCTTGGCCATAAAGTTCTCGAAATTATAGTTGGGCCATGGGCTAGGGTTGATATCGGCCTTCAGGCGGTGGCCCAGTCTCATGACTCACAGAAGGAAACCCTAATTAGGTTTCCTGTTTTCCAAGAACTACATGTGGTTTGATCCCTATAAATAGCATACGTAGGCACCTAGTACCGTATGTTGCAATTCTTTGAGCAGAAGTAGGGGAGCTCTCTCTTATTGTCTCTCTAGAATGATCCTACAAGATCAGCTACTCCCCCCTCAATCTCCTTTCGTGTTCTTCGTGTTCATCATTAAATCAGCCACAAATTACGCTATAGACCTTAATTCCAGCAAAACCTCTGAATTCGTATTGTTATGAATTTCCTCCAACAACACATTTATTTATAGATTGTATTTTGGTTTTTATCTCGGAATTCGGAGGAATTAGCTAATTACGAGATTTCGACCCTAGAACGGTTAATCGAGATTTAAAAGATGGAAAGAGAATGAGAGTGAGATATTAGAAATATGGATTAATTTTATTTTTATAAATTGATGGAGTAATTATGTGTTTAAATCATATTATATGGGGTTTTAAATAGATTTTTGGTTAATTAAGGAAAAGGGCAAAACAGTCATTTCCTATGCTAAATGATATATATATATATAATGCTAATGATCCAAAAATAAGGAAAATATTTATATTTATATCTATATATTTCAGTTCAAATTTTAAAAATAATGGTACTTAAATTATGGAATGAATGGCACAAATTATGGATATCATATCAATTATGTTTAAGTTTGAATTAAAATTCAAGATATTAGCTAGAAATATTGGATGATTGACTACCATTACAGATAACTTGAATATATAAATAATTATGGATGTGATAAAATATTGTTTAAATTTGAATTCAAATTCAACATGTTAACTTTAAAATTAGCTAGAATTATGGGATAAGTGATTACAATTATAGATAACTTCTATATTTAAAAGATGAAAAATATGGGTTAATTTGTCAATAAAATGGATAATCCATGGATCTAATATAAAATGAATGAGATTTCAATACAAATTTGAAATGGTAAATAATTTTTTTTATCCATTGGGTAAATTTCAAATTATTTCACATTATACTTTAAGAATATAAAGATACCTTTGTTTCATTTTATGTGAGTCTTTTATTTTTTACACGTATTTTAAAACAGGTGATAAAAGTACTTCAAAATAATTTTAAAAGTTTTTGTTTTGCATAAGACTTAAATTATTTTTTTATACAATTTTTTAAACAAATATTATGTACAAATATTTTTTATCATGCATTTTAATATACAAATAAAAAATAGACGACTCAACATATTTTGAGACTGACGAAGGGTCTGTTTTGTTTGTCTCAAAACAAGTTATTTACTATTTTAAGTAACTTTTAGTGCTTATGAGTAGAAGTAATTTTTATACTTATAAGTTACTATCTGTTTGCATAACTTTTTAACAATATATTACTTATAAGGTATATAAATAATGAAAAAATAAAAAAAAAAAACTCTAAAAGTTATATTCAAATAGGTTAAGATTTGTTATAAAAAAATAGGTAATATTCATTTTAATGAATATATATTACAAATTTAAGATAAGTAACTGAAATAAGTAACTTTTTCTATTTTTCAGAATTTAACTTATAAGTTACTATAAGTCAGTTTTACTTATTTACATAATCAGTCCAAAATATTACTTATAAGTAATTTTCAAACTTATAAGTTTAAATAAATGGGCACGAAGTATTAACTAATCGAACGAGAAGCAAAATAAGACCCTACAAATAATTTCGGACGTTGCTAAATGCAGTAAAAAATGCTTTTGTGCAGTAATGAGTGATTACCATTAAACCCTTTTAAGTATTACTAGGGGATGAGCGACGTGCACAGCCGTCGGATATTATTACTGTGTGTCTGTCTTTGTGGTGATGAAAAGATTTGTAATGTGCATAATGGAAAAGAGGAAATTATTATGCAAGCATGGTTAATTTAGAGTAGATATTATTTATATAGCAAATGTTATGGCATCAAAAAGTTAACTACAGTCTTAATCAATACTGTGCATCTTTAATCTTCTGCTATCTGAGGGAAGAGGTACATCTCCAAACCTTCGCTCCATATTGTTTGTTTCTAATGTTTCCGTTAGGTAGGGCTCTGGTGCGATGATTTCGAACCTGTTTTGGAGTTGATTTCTCTTGGTAGGCATTTTTGTATGTAGAATGCATGAGGGATGTGCATTTGTAGGCGGAATCTATTTTCGCATTTCCCTGTATAAGTTGCTATTAGCATAAGGAACTTCATAGTATAAGTTATGTACAATAATAGATGATATCTTAATGTCTTAGAGTGTGTCACCATCTGGGCAGCTTTGCAGCCATAACAATCCTCAGCTAATGTTTCCATAATTGCTGCATTTAGCTCTTGGGTCGGTGATTCTTATCTTGCCATGTGCTCTGAAATGAGACCTCCTGTATCTCAAAAATATATGACTGAGCAAAGAGGTGAAAAAGTATAGTTCTTGCTGAATCAATAATATACTGTACCACAGACAACAATCAGAAATGTTAAAAATACACATGAAGAAAGAGGTTTATCAAAAATTACTCGAGGCTAAAAATGTGTTTCAAAGCACACATAACTGGTGTCCTTATTATGCGTCAATTAATTTTGAAATGTAATTTCGATCTTGAAATTTCAGTAGGGGTCGTTCTCTTTAGCTTGAATATGAGATTTTCATTAAGATAGAAGAAGCAAGTAAAAATTCATGCTGCGCATCATATAGAAAGAATACCTTTTTGAACTGGAGTATACAATATCAACAAAATTTACAAAGACGACAGAAATAGTTTGATGAAAGCAAGTAATTTTAATAGCCCTTACCCTTGTTATCGCAATGTGACTTTTATCACATAATAACACATTTCAGGCAATAGAGAAATGTCGAACCATCGAATACACGTATGCTTTTTTTCACGTATGATTGGCAGCTCATTCAGAAAGATCGATAATCAGATATAGCGAAACAACCGTTCTACTCCTATCGTCTCTGCCAAACATCTTGTAAGCCTATTTTTTTTTACTCTAGTACAATTAAATATAAACAAATCCGAAGTTAGGTTTTAGTCCTCCGAAAGCAAGCCTCAAGATGAAAATGAGGCAATTAATTACCATCTCAGACCATATTACGTAAAAGAAAGAACGAAAACTTACTGCTTATTGATACAAACAGTAAGATCCAAATAAATTCAAAGAAACGCACAATGAGAAATTACCTCAAATGAACCAAGTAATGTTGTGTGGAGACAATAGTACAACTCAAAAGATATGCCAAAACCTGTCAAATGAAAATGAAGAGAATAATTGTCACAAAATAAAAGGAAGTGGTAAGAAGCCTAAAAGAGCAACAAACTAAGCAATAAATTTGAAGACATGTTTTTCATTCTATTTGAATCCAAACGACGAAATATGAGGAAATTAATTATCATCACAGACCACACTACGCAAAAAGATTTTGGTTGTACACAAATAAACTACAAAATAAATAATTAAATTAAGAAAGAAATACAAAACAATAAAAGAAATTGTAAAGGGAATTTTAGAGTCGGATTTGTAAGGACGACCAAAAATAGAAGAAAAGAAATGAAAATCCAATGCTGCATATCATATAAAAAGAATTTGTCTTTTCATTTTTATATACCCATTGGAATGTATTCAAGATGCACTATAAGTTTATGTAGGCTTTTTGAACCGAAGTCTGCAGTATGAAGAAAACCTACAAGAAAATAGAGAAATATTTTGATGAAAGCAAATAAATTTAATAGCCCTTGCACTCGTTATCCAAATGTTACCTTTATTTACATAATAACATAGATCATACAACAGATCGAACCCTTTAATAGAATCCTAATTACTTCTCGAATTTGAGTTCGCTTGAAAGGAATATGCTTCTTATTTGTTTCAAGAGGAATGATTAGAATCTTAGGTAGAAGAACTCGCCTGTCACTATATGTGCTATTTGCTATTTCTGCATCTATAACATGTTTTTATCTTTTTAATTAGTCTTTGTAAATTAAAATCAACAAGAGAATCAAACTTTGAAATTACAAGAAACTAAACAAGGAGTAACCAAGAAAGCAACCATAACCACTCAAAGGAGAAACCGTATATATTTAGTTATTTTCTGTATGTAAAAAATTTAAATGTAATTGCTTTAGAATACCTAATTGATTGGGTTAGAGAAAATAATAAATTAGTCTAAAAATTTTTTACTCGCTGCACTCTTTTATGTACATTATATAATACATAGTTGACCTAATTACTGGAAAATGATACAAGTCGTTGGCGCTTTTTTGAACCATAGAAACAACTTAGAAGGCACTACACTAAAAATAAGCAGCCAACATTTTTTTTACGTGCAGGCAGTAAACTCCTACTAAAGAAAGAACAAAAAAAACAGAAACATTTGAGAAACACTTATGTTCTAACAATGAATATGTAAAAAAGAACTAATATCAACAATAATAGATTATAAATCGAGCAAATCCAAAAATGGTATTTTATTACAGAAACATTTGAGAAAACCCAACACAAACACAGTTGAGTGAGTGCCATATTCGAGGTCATTCTAGAAAGAGCAAGAAAGATGTTGGGCATACCTTTTGAAAACAAGCTAGAACAACAATGTAAACTGCAGAGAGGAAAAAAGATTAAATATTGAAAATTCATAACGACAACTAATGTAATACCCAAGATTTTTATTTCCAGTTGCCCTGAATTATTTGTCGTTTGGTGCCGGTTATTTTGTTTCGTTATGATTATGTGGGATACGTTTTTCTATTATGTACAGTATGATGTGTTCTGTTGTAATGTTCGTCGAGTGAAACTTGTGTCGCGTGCGTTTCTTTGATTAAATGCGTGCTTGTGATATGTTATGTTTCGTAAATTGCTTGTTATTGTTTTGAATCATAGCCGGTGCGTTAGTGTGACCGAGATGTTGTCGAACGTCTAACCAGACTGTCGGAACGATCGAGTTTCGACCACAAGGCCTGGCCAAGTTACGGCCGCAATGCATGGCCGGTTACGGCCGCAATGCAGGGCCAGTTACGGCCGCAATGCATGGCCGTTACGGCCGTAAGGCGCCCGCACATGTTGGACACTAGCCCAGGGACGATCTGTTACGGCCGTAAGGGGTAGACCGATTACGGCCGTAAGGGGGGTTGACCGAGTTACGGCCGTAAGGTGCTGCATGTTACGGCCGTAACATGCTCGACCATATATAGTCCTGGCCGACGGGTTTTGTTCATGTTTCACCCTTCCTCCTTCCGTGATTCTCGGCTTGGACTCCTGGGTGGTGATCGGAGGTATCATCGTGCATCATTTTGGGAAGCTTAGTTCGTGTCAATCATCATCTAATCCTTGTTCTTCGTCGGATCGAGGTAAATTCTTGAAATCTCATAGGGTTGACTTTCGGGATTTCCTTCTTGATTTTCGTTGTTCGTCCAATTTTGATGAATCGGTTGACGTTATTGAGTATTATTAATCGTCTTTTATGGGTTGTATATCCATATTTCAAGTTTGTTTAACTCGATTGGCGATTCGAGTGTTCTTGGGAGTTATTGAACATTTAATGTTCGATTAAATGTCCCAATGAGTTTCCCTTCGATAGTTTGGTTCCGTTGTTTTTGGTCTTGATTCTCGTTGTAATCGTATCCTCGTTGTTATTGCCAGAGAATTGTAGGTGTTCGAGGTTTCCCGGTTGAGCCGTGTTCGTCGGAGTGTTCGGTATCGATTATCGAGGCAAGTATCTTGATATACAATTTGTGTCTTGTGAATAGAGACTTCGTGTTAGGTTTATGATGATTTGGTTTACCTTCGTGGATATGCTTCGTGTGATTTGATTATTGTGAACGATTGATGGTAGTGATGATATCCTCACTTGGTTAATGTTGTGGAATTGTGTTGGTTGTGTTAATCATATGGTTTGTGTCGTGCGTGATTGGTCATGGTTGAGTTATCGTGATGATTATGATATTTGTGTCGGTTTGATTACATACTTGAATATGTATTACGGTGTATTGTTGAATGGTTTGACATATTGGTAATAATGTGTGTTGTTCGTTGTAATGTGTTGAGTTGATCAATATGAGTTGTGTCGTGATAATGTGTGTTCCGAGTAGGGTCTAACGAGGCCTCTGGAGTTCGGTACATGATGTGTACGAACAACGTGTGTGTTCCGGGTAGGGTCCGACGAGGCCTCTAGAGTTCGGTACATGATGTGTACGAACAACGTGTGTGTTCCGGGTAGGGTCCGACGAGGCCTCTAGAGTTCGGTACATGATGTGTACGAACAACGCGTGTGTTCCGGGTAGGGTCCGACGAGGCCTCTGGAGTTCGGTACATGATGTGTACGAACAATGCATGTGGTGCGGGTAGGGTCCGTCGAGGCCTCTGGAGCTCGGTACATGATGTGTACGAACAGTGATTGTGTAACAGTGATTGATTGGATAACGTTTTAAAGTTGGGTCACGGACCTATTATGATATCTTAACTAGTGTGTTTTGAAACGAGAATCGGGCTGCGGCCCTAACGCTTTCGAAAAGGTTTTGTAAATTGGGACTCGAGGTCCAAAAGAATTTATACTTTAAAAATTTCCGAGATGACGAGTTTCTTTTCAAATACTTGCTTGAGTTCAAAATTCTAAAACTTCTCGGGAACATTTTGATATTTGATTTCCGTATCAAATTCGTGGTTGCTATTTGCTTGTTACATTTCGTATCGTATTATACTTGCACTAGCAAAATAGTGAAATTTTGCTAACCCCCGAGTAATCGGGGGTGGATGTTTGTTTTGTGTCCAGGTGCTTTCAGGTTCGGGGAGCAGTCACAGGATCGGCACAGGAAGTGACGGGCTACGATACTAATCAAGAGTTGGGAGTCAAGTTGTGTTGTATCGTCAGAGTCGTAATCCGCCTTCCGCTATTTTGTATCTTTACCCCTGCGTGGGTATTCATTGTAAAGAGTTGTATTTTTCTGTTTGTGTCAGTTGTACGACCTCACCGGTCCGTGTAGTTGTTTATAATTGACCTTAATGATCCGTATCATTGTATTCTTTGCCCCGGCAGGGCAAACACTTAGTCGTTTTGTGATGTTTAGCCTGGTAGATCCTCGTGGGAAGGATCTACGGCGTGTAATATTCCCATACGATTTTGGGGGTGTTACAACTGAGAACATCTTCAGATTACCAAACACCAAACCAAAAAAAAAAAAAAAAAAGATTAAATGACTAGCAGATTTTAAGTAATTGTAGAAACATATACAAGAACCCAATGTAATAGCAGACTGATAGACATGCGAAACTGAATAAAATAATATTAGTTATTATACCTAACCACCACCCTGCAAGAGAACTAAATGGAAAGCAACACAACAGTAATAGGTTCTGAATTGAGCAATTCCAAAAGAGAAATTACCCGCTGGAGAAAAAGGGAAGAAGAGCAAACCACAACTGATAAAGACAAAAAGGAAACAAAGAAGGCATAGAGCCAAAACCGGAGCTGAATTTTAATAACAGCAGCAAGCATAACGACAAAATATTTGAATGTTTAGGGTAAGGAACATTTTCTGTGAACAATTAAGAAGAATAAGAACCGACTAAAGCAGTATAGAGTACATGTCAATATAAGAAATATATAATTAATCAGATGAAGACTAAATAACAGAACTAAACAAATTAATCTCTGCACAACAATAAAAAAGAAGTACCAATAACACCAAATCGTTAAGAGACCGGAATAAAGAAACCAAATCCAGTGCACAACAGAGCCCAACAATCTAATCTTCGCACAACATTAAAAAAACTACCAAGTTAAGAAGAGAAGCAAGAAACCCGGAAAAGATAACCAAATTTTGCAGCTGAATAAGAACACTAATAAATTTAATCTCTCTCTAACATTCATAAAAAATACGAAATCAAGAAAAAAACTAATACACAAACTGAACAAGCGACTAATAAAAGGAAAGAACCTATTTTGAAGCCCGAGAAGCTGGAAAACATATACAAAAAATAGCAAATAAGATAATTCCTAGGGCACTCACGGTACACCAACACGGAGACAATGAAACCGAGCTCCAAAATAAAAGACCAAAACGAACACCAAAAATAATCGAGCGAGGAACACCTATAACAAAGACACGCGATAACTTTTAGATAGAAATCGAGAGGGGCCAATTTCCCAAAAAGAAAATATGAGGAAACATAATAGTTAATCGCTGAAGAAGCATATGAGAAAAAGGATTAAATAATGGCTGAAGAAGCACATATAACTGTTAGGACCGCCACCACCACCACTCTGTCACATTAGTATGATATTGTCCGCTTTGGGCCAAGCCCGCACGGATTTATCTTTGGGCTCCTTCTCAAAAGGCCTCATACTAATGGAGTGGTGGACTTGCTTATATAGAATACTTCACTTCCTTCTCTTTCCAATGTGGGACTTGGGTTTGCAACCCCAACAAACCTCCCCTCAAACCAAGGACCATCATTGTCCTCCCCTCGAGCGATAATCTGTACATCTTGCACCGCCGTTATCATCACCGAACGGGACACGCCGCCTGATCACCACAATATCAGGAAGACTTTCGACACAAGGCACCACCACAGATATTGTGAGGTCACACCGGGGGATTCTCCACCATCGTAAAGGCAGTCTCACTTTAGGCTCCACCATTGGGCCCAGCCTCCAATACCACTTGTTAGGACCGCCACCACCACTCTGTCACATTAGTATGATATTGTCCGCTTTGGGCCAAGCCCGCACGGATTTATCTTTGGGCTCCTTCCCAAAAGGCATCATACTAATGGAGTGGTAGACTTGCTTATATAGAAAACTTCACTTCCTTCTCTTTCCAATGTGGGACTTGGGTTTGCAACCCCAACAATAACCTGAACCGAAAATTAAATCTAGGGCAATTCATGAAGGAAATATATATGACCGTGAACATAAAAACCAAGAGAATGAAAGAAGAAAGAAGAAGAGACGGGGCAAAAATAGCGGCAGAGGACAGCGTCGTTAGAAGGGAAATAATTTCGACCGCGGCCGACATGCCTTTTTTTAGAGACTGGAAGAAAAATAAAAAGGCCTAAGAAGTGAACACAGAGAAAATAATTAATTGGGCATATCTACAAAATATTTAAAATTTCGGGTGAGGAACAATTTCTGTAAACAATTGAGAAGAATGGGAAACTATTAAGAAAAGATAAACTGATAGAATACATGTCGATACAAGAAAAAGAGAAACAACAAAATTAAGAAGAGAAGCATCATCATCATCATCATCAACAGCACCTTAATCCCAACTATGTTGGGGTCGGTGGCATGAAGATTATAGTGTCGTCTAATTGTCTAAAATTAGTTAACACCATAACTCATGCAAATAACAAAGTGGCAAAGTTTTACGCCGGATGCCCTTCCTGTCGCAACCTTCATATGAAGGAGATAACCAACATAGTTGAAATATAAAAAAAAAGTCGAAAATCAAATCTCTGCACAACAATCATAAAGAAATATAAAACTAAGAAGAGAAGCAAATACACAAATTATAACCAATCACAACAAAGTTAACAACAATAATAATTCAAGAATAACAAATAATGAAAGAGGAAATCCTAAAACCTTCTCTCTACCGAGTATTGATAAACGACAGAATCCTAGAACTATACTAAACAACCAATCATAAGAGACCCCAAATAAATAAATTAAATTAAATATGAGAGAAGCACAATATCCATAAAGAAGTACAAAATTAGGAAGAAAAGCAAATACATAAATTACAGGTGAATAATAAAACTGTAAAACCTAATCTCAAATTCGAGGGGTCGAAAAAAATATACAAAAAACAGTAAACGGGCTAGAACCTAAAATATAGAAGAAACTCACAATACAACAGAAGATCTTAAGAACACCTAAGATCTCCACTTGATTTTTTTCAATTGCACTTCAAAACCGTTCCACCTGAAATCTTGAAAATGCCAAAAGAAAAATAGTTGAAACCATTTGAACAGAGAAACGCATTAGTATGACTATGGGTGTCATGCTGAAACCGGGGACATACCTCGGGAGCTGTGTAACCGAGGGTCACCGGCCCACATAATTCATGAAGAACAAGGAAATTCTTTATCGGGATTTTCCGTCTTAAACAAGCCGGATTTTCCAAGAGTCTTAAACAAGTCGTGTAACCAAGAGTCTTAAACAAGCCAAAGATCTAGCAAGACATCTTTATGAGAAGGTAGAAAACAAGAAAGTACCTGAGCAGATATGTTGAGTTGGAGAAGTGTACAAAATCTGGGCATGTGAACTGATATCGAATTGCTATTAATCGATTGACTTAGTTGCAGAGCTTCTCCTAGAATCTTGATGTACTTTCCTATCTCCTTTTGTGGTAAGTTGGCGACAATTGATATTTCCTGGCAATCAAAAGAAAGACATCCAATTTACAAATCCGGAGAAAATAAAATGGTTATTTCTCTCAAGTACTTTAATTTGTATTCCCATCATAACAATGTTACTATAAAAAAACAAGATACTCTATCATAACATAAAGTTAGGATGGAAATAAGCCGAAACCAAGCTTCTGAAATAAGGCCTTCCTTTATTTCAGATGCTTAGATGTCCCCTACTCATACTAATACACAAAATTAAACTGCTTATAAATCAGAAACTTTTTGTTTTATCTTTTGATGCCACCAATACCATTGCCAGAACCACTTAATGAATAATCACGAGGCCCTCCCCTGCGACAGACCCGAGGCACTCCCCTGCGACGTCGTTTCGAGCACCCGCTCCAGCTCCGCCAAGTGCCTCGCGAAGGAGATTGAAGATTGGGCGAAAATTGGGTATGGCTCGAGTGACCATGTCGAGAAGGCGGTGATAAACCCGGTCGGCTCGAAGGGATCTTCGTCGTCGTTTTGGGAGACAATTGGGGCCGTGGGGAGGTCGGAGGTGACGAGGCAGAGGGGCTATCGTGCGCGCGAAGATGGAAGAGGTGGTGGGACTGCGTCTGATGCTCCTCCATCAAAACTGAAGAGAAATTAAAGAGTCGCGACTCTCACAAACACGATTTCGACCAAGCAGGACCTACAATCTTTTAGAGTAGTAGGAACTGTTTAGTAGCTAGCTCATTAAATGAAGTTGACTATTATGATTAGGGTGACTACTATATTAAATATAACTAACACAATTATTATATTAAACACTATTAATAATAATATAATTATATTTTAAGAGCAAATAAAAATATCTAATAACATTCAACTTCATTTAATAAATTATTTTTTTATATTAGTAGTTATAATAACACATTTTTTAATCTTAGATTTTATGAGCAATTACATTTTGTTATATTAGTAGTTATAATAATACATTTTTCAAACTCCACAAAAGCATAGAGAGAAAAATTTGTTAATAATATTTGGTTCTCCTGGCCTTTGTGATTAATTTATGCTATTATTAATTAGCAAAAAAATATTTTATGCTATCATTAATCGGCAGTATAAATTTATTCTTCATATATTATTGCATTATTGATACGCGACAATGATATAATAAATTCAAATGCTGTAAAAAGTAGTTGTCCATCCTTCTTCAATATACAGTAGAAACTCTATAATATAATACACTTGGGACCACCAAAATTTATTAATTAAAAGAGTTATTAATTAATCGATAAATTAATAACTATTAATTTATATATTAATTAATATTTTATTAATTTATAGTAGAATACTTAGTTACAAACACCTTTCAAGCTTCCACTTAATTATTGTATACAGTGCATGTATATCAAATGAACGGCCCAATTTGAAAGAAACCTTCAATCTCCCACCTTATTATGCTTCTTGTGTTCAATGTATCACTTTATGACATTAAAAATATTTTCTATATAAATACAAGATCAAAATAGGTTAACACAAACAAATCATACACACAACATGGCTTCCCATCTTAAAGGTGTGAAAAAAACAACAATGACGAGATTCAAGAAGCGTTATGCAAGCCTTGTGAGATAATTGAGTCTCACTCAAAAGCAATTGCAAGAATGGGTTCATAGTAACTATGGTTTGCAGGTGAGTCAAGCGACAATATCGAATACAGTTAAGCGTTCTTTAGAGTATCTCTCACTTGCTCCCGAAAGAGGCGATGTTAAGCGACACAAACCGGCAAAATTTCATGACCTAGAAAAATCTCTCTATGAATGGATTCTTCAATATCAAGAGCATGTGAATATGACAGGTGAACTAATCATTGAGAAGGCGAAATAAATCATTCATGTAATATGCTATATATAAGGAATTATCAATTTATATTTTATATGGGGTCTAAATAAATTATCAAAAATGTATTATCTTATAATTTTAGCGAATAATTAATTTAGCACCCTATCCCCGAGTCGGGACCGGCAAAAAATATTATCTTAGAGAATTTATTAAATAATCGAGTATTAATTTATCAAGTTTCTACTGTATGTATGTATATAAGATATGGAAATAATTAAACTTAAATGCTCCTATATCTAAATTTTGCTTTTCGAAAAAGAAAAACTACAAAACCATCACTCTATTAAAGTAACTGCGGAACTCTACTAACATTTTTAAAACAGGAGTAAAGAATTCACATTTAAATTCATTATATATATATATATTAAAAAAATCTTAGTTTTAATATTCAATTTTAAAAAAATCTCAATCTCAATATTATATATTTAAATTGTTGAGTGGTTGCTTAAGTCTTGATATTTTTTTATCAGAATAATGTTATCTCCTCTCATTTTTACAATAATTTGTGAGTTCGATTTTTTCCTAAGATAAATAAAATACCTTATCTACGAGTCCTAATATTAAATGTTTAGTCTTAATGATTCATGTTGAGTTTTATAACAAAAATTAAGAGATTAAATGATATAACCAATTTTGAGTTCAATATAATTCCGTGTCCAATCAAGTACTCATGCATTGAATTTTCTTATTTCCGTTTAGTAGTCATAAAATTCATATTCATGTCACAGTTTAGAAAGTCTCCCCAACTTCTATGGAGTATGTGGTATAAATATGTAGTTTATGCATGGTCAGTTGGTGACAAAATTAGTTTTATCTATCTTTATATAATAATTCTATCATATCTGGCCACCAAGTGTTTCATAAGTTGACGAAAAGATGAATAAAATAGTTATGAACTATTTTCTTTCCGCGTTTTCATCTGTAATATTGGCAGGTTATTCGTCGATTTTGATCGAAGGCTTAGCAACACATGCATGAAACTCTTACATAATTCTAAGTAAGTTCATATTTATTTTTCCAATGTTGATCAAAAGCTTAGCAAACATGTTGGATATCACAAATCATTCTAACCAGTAGGGTCACAAATATTATTGAGTAGTGAATATTTGATACGGATTCGTATACGAGTGGGTAAAAACGATAAACCTAGGCGTAGCCCTAGCGGCAATCGTTCTTGGCCAACCAAGCAACGATCGTCGGTGTTGTTCTCCGGCCGATCGAATGAACAAGAAACAAAGTTGTTTCGAAAGAAATTCTTTATTCAATTATGTCCCTCCAACTAGGGAATACAACCCTTTAAATAGGAAAATATGCAAACAAGATAGAAACATAATCCGAAATTAAAGGAAACGATAACAATCAAACAAAAGAAATAATACGCTGGTGGAACAATTAAATATTGAGGGCTTCAAGCGGCAGTGTGGGAGGCCAGATCTCGGTGGGAACCTGCGGTTGGATTTGGGGGGGTCCAGCATGGAGCAATCACTTGGGGGACGACTCCTTGTGCGCGGTAGTTGAGGATATTTAAGAACCTGGGAGCCAGATACACATCTCGCGATTTAACTGGTAGCAGTACTGTGGGACCGGGGCTGTTATCCCGAGGACTAGTCAGGTGTAAGTTTGGAACATCAAAAAAAAAAAATGACTTGGATAGGATCTTCAAAACATTCAGCCGACCCTAGCCACTTTCAGTGGGCCCGGCTTGGGTTGGGCTATGTGGGCTTCCTCCTTGATCCGTATCATCCTCCCCCTCTAAAAACAACTCGGCCCCGAGTCACCATCAAAGTCAGCGGCGGGCGTATACGGAGAGAGGTCAGCAACATTAAAAGTAGCAGAAACACCATAGTGACCTGGCAAATCCACCTTGTACGCATTATCATTAATTTTCTTCAAGATAGAAAAGGACCATCGGTGCGCGGGTGGAGCTTACCAAAACGACCCTGAGGAAACCGGGCACGTCTCAAATGTATCCACACAAGATCACCTTCTTCAAAAATGACCTGCTTACGATGCTTGTTCGCACGAGTTTGGTATTGTAGATTGTGCTTGATGATCTGCTCGCGAACTTGTGCATGTAACTCTTTAATCTGACGGGCACGCTCGTCCCCCTCGGCACTAACTGAACCATCACACACCATAGGAGCCAAATCAAGAGGAGTAAAAGGATTGCGTCCATACACAACAAAGAATGGACTACGACCCGTAGAGCTGTGATTGGACCGATTATATGCGAACTCAGCCTGTGGTAAAGCAACATCCCACTGTTTCGGTTTATCACCCACCAAACAACGAAGTAAACTTCCAAGACTTCTATTGGTCACCTCGATTTGCCCATCGGTTTGAGGATGGTGCGAACTACTAAAATTAAGCTTAGCCCCCAATCGCTTCCACAATGTACGCCAGAAATAGCTAACAAACTTAATGTCTCGGTGAGAAGTGATAGATCGCGACACACCGTGTAAGCGCACTATTTCAGCAAAATATAGGCGAGCTACCTGGGAGGCGTCAAATGTCTTAGAACACGGGATAAAATGAGCCATTTTTTAGAAACGGTCAACGACTACCATGATGGAATCTTTCTTGCGTTGTGTTAATGGCAGGCCAAGGACAAAATCAAGACTAACGTCTTCCCAAGGACCTTCAGGCGTAGGTAAGGGAGTATAAAGACCCTGATTAGTGTGCTGCGTCTTGGCTATATGCCACACACGACAATGGTTAATAACTTTCTGCACATCTCTAGCCAATTTTGCAACACCCCCAATCCGCTCAGGGATATTACACGCCGTAGAACCTTTCTTCAAGGATCTACCAGGCTGGTAACAACATCGAACATCTCAACAATGCCTTTAAGGCTAAAATGACTCAGTAGACCGAATTGGTCTTTCAATAAATACATACAACTCAATCACACTACATGCCCACGCAGAGGTCGAATACAACACACTCCCGTACAACAGGGAAAGAATACTACAGCGAAAATAAAATACAACTAAACCAATATGACATTATACGGGTCCTCTTGTGATTAGTATCGTTCATCTTTCATCATCCTTCATGCCGACCCTGTGCTATGCTCCCCAAAACCTGAATGCAATACAGACATCCACCCCCCGATTACTCGGGGGTTAGCAAAATTCCACTATTTTGCTAGTGCAAGTACAAAGTGCAGATACGAGTCATACAATTCAAGTTCCAAGAATAATAATAATCAGGAATCCTCATATATTCCAACACAACGAAAATATTTCCCGAAGCAAGAGTTTGGGTAAAACGTTCCAAAATCGAAAGATCACGATTCAAGAGAAACAATTTACAAAATGGTTTAATAAGCCATCGGGAGTTTTAGTAGAAAACATTTTAGGATTATCGAATCATTCTCTTTCCAAAAATCAACAGGGGTCACAGCCCCAAAGGTTTTGTTTTCACAAATAAAACCAACAACAATTCACAGGGTCAAAACTCACGTCACGTGTCCTCAACGGACATAAAATCAACACAACATAATCACCCAAGATACGTAAATCTTGGTCACACAAATACAACACCAACTCGTGAATCCATAGTGAAGTCATAGATTCCCTCGAGGCCTCGACGGACCCTCCCGAGGTGAGCAAATCACATTCACAAATCATAAACACACCAGCTGAACACTTGTCACGGCATCTCACGGTTGGATCAATCACTTGTTGTCTCCCGACCATATGATCACATGCCATATGTCATCGTAGGTATTCTTTGGCGCTCACGGTTGGATCAATTACTTGTTGCATTCTGACCACATGATCACAAGCCATGTGTCACCGTAGTTTTTCTTAGGCTCTCACGGTTGGATCAATCGCTTGTTGCATCCTGACCACATGATCGCATGCCATGTGTCACCGTAGGCCCCGCCCACATCCACACATTCACATCCATAGTACAATACAACAAAGATATCCAAACTATTCACCCAGAGGCATCAAACACTTAGCAAAACATAACGTCAAGCCACAACGCACCGAAATGAGCCAATATACGTACACACATATTATCAAGCGCAACATCAACACCAACCATATCCATAAGATTCACATAATCGTTTATGAAACACACTAATCACAAAATACACAAGGTCTTGAAAGAGAGCCTTTAACGAGGCTAACCGAATCTTTTGAAAGTTCATTTCAAACAACCAAATAAACACATTTAGACGATCACCGATCATCATATCCACAAAACAAGAAGTGTATGAACAAGGTACTTGCCTCAAATCCAAAGCACGCGAAGCAACAGGAAAGCTCGACCGGAAACCCTCGAATCTTCCGACTAGGTCGAAAACACAAGAACAACTAAGTCACTATAAGGTCGATCTCAAGGAAGATGCAAAACACACGAAATTCTTAACAAGAATTTGTAGAGACAAAGGATCGGACACTTGGGGCTCAATATTTCCCAAAGAACATCAAGAACATCATCCGAACCCGAATACGGTAAGAAATACGAATCAAAACATGGGAAGAGAATCAATACAACTGATTGATGATATACAATAGCACGATTCATGAAGAATAACCCGAATCTTGAAGATTCACGAAATATAAAGGAAGGGTTTACAAGATGATTACCTCGAATCAAAGACGAAGAACACGGATTGATGTTGTTAATCAACACCAAGAACTCAAGGAAGATGTAAACTTGGAGTTACAAGACCCCAAAATCGCCCTTCAATGGCCCACGAGTCGCCCAGCCGCGGAGAGACGAAGTGAAGGTGAAGAAAATGACGAACTCGGTCAACTCCTAGGTATATAAACCCGCACATGTATTACGTACGTTATACACAAAGAATAACGTATGTTAAAGGTATTACGTACGTAAGACATGAAATATTCCGTACGTAAGACATGCCCAGAACCTCCTGTCCGAAATAACGAAGACCATTACGTACATTATGGCAAGAGCTTAAGGTACGTAATACGCACAGTTAATGAACGTTAGGGCCAAAACATAGCGTGCGCTATCGATGGCCAGAACTCACTGTCTGAACTGGAATACCCCTTACGTACATAATGAGAAGGCTTAACGTACATAAGGCTCAAGATGATAACGTACGTTATGCATATAGCATAGCGTACGTAAGTCACTTAGTAGTCCCAGAATTGCTAAGTTCAGCTCGTCGAGTACGAGCGCGACGAAGCCGTGAAACGACAACAACAACACAAGATGGGGACATGCATACGAAGAGTGCACAGCAACAAACTCAAATGTTAAAAGAAAATATAATTCCGACTAACCGAAGGTTCGGAATAACGACAACGAAAGTAATTACCCCAAACTTTGGGAAATTACAAAAACGGCCCAAAACGTCCGAAATACACGATACACGATCGAAACACTAAGCCAAAGCTCTCAACACGTATAACAACATTACACGAACTTATGAGAAACTTGAAACAACAGTTTCGGACGAGATCCGCAAGAATCAAACTCAAGTGCGGAAAAGTCGCTTAAGAACACGGAACTCAATAAGACGACACGAAAAAGAACTCGGATGACAAAAAGTGCAGAATTAATCACTCTCGGAATGACGAAACGGTCACAATAGAGTCGCCAAGATGGACTTCCGCCAAAAAAAGAAATTTACCGAAAATCAAAAATCGCGGATCTTACAAATTTGGGCCAAAAAAATCGATCCCCCACCAAGGCGACTATTTTTGCTCTTCCAAAATGACCAGCAAGTGCACCCTGATGGCACTCTAATATAATAGCCTCCCTTGAAGACGAAACGGGAACACATAAACGACGCCTCTTGAATCGAAAACCATCCCGCCGCACAAAGTCACGAAAAATACCACCATGACATTTGTCCCACAACTCCTTAAAATCAGGATCAGCCTGATACGAGTGTGCAAAAGGAGCAAACCCCGAAACCTGAAAAGAAGTAGAAGATAATAACGTTGGGCGGCGGCTCAGAGCATCAGCCACCGAGTTGGCTGATCCGGCTTTATGTCGAATGACAAAAGAAAAATCCTGAAGCGTTTCCACCCATTTAGCATGCCGGGGATTTAATTTAGCTTGTCCTTGAATAAACTTGAGAGCTTGGTGGTCGGAATACAAAATAAACTCAGCCGGTAAAAGGTAATGACGCCAATACTCGAGACTGCGAACAATGGCATAGAATTCTTTATCGTACGTGCTATAACGCCGTCTCGTGTCATTGAGTTTCTCAATGAAAAAAGCAATAGGCCTGTTTAACTGACTGGGAACACCACCAATTCCGTGCCCAGAAGCACCGCACTCCACCTGAAAAACGTGTTCAAAGTTTGGAAATGCCAAAACTGGAGCTTCGGTCATAGCGTTTTTGAGCTGTTCGAAGGCCGATTGGGCTGCTGTATTCCACACAAATTTGCTTCTTTTTAAACACTCCATAATCGGGGCAACAATCGTACTAAACCCCCGAATGAACCGGCGGTAAAAACGACGCCATATCGTGAAAGCTGCGCACGTCATGTAATGATGTAGGCGGCGGCCAGGTTGTAATGGCGGAGATTTTTGTTGTATCCATACGAATGCCCGTTCCTGAAATCAAATAACACAAAAAAATAACTTCCTGAGTTAGAAAGTGACATTTTTTTCGGTTAGCAAATAATTTCTGAGTGCGTAGAACCAAAAAATTTCTCGGAGGTGGCGGAGATGTTCAGCTTCATTGTTGCTAAAGACCAAAATGTCGTCGAAATAAACGACGACACACCGGCCGATAAACGGTTTAAAAATATGATTCATCAACCTCATGAACGTACTTGGTGTGTTAGACAACCCGAATGGCATGACCATCCACTCGTACAACCCATCTCTTGTTTTGAGTGCGGTTTTCCACTCGTCCCCGGGACGCATACGGATCTGATGGTAGCCACTTCGTAAGTCAATTTTTGAAAAGACACTTGATCCATGAAGGTGGTCAAGAAGATCATCAAACTGTGGGATTGGAAAACGATACTTGATAGTAATTTTATTAACTGCCCTACTATCAATACACATGTGGAACGTCCCACCTGGTTTAGGAACAAGTAAAGTGGGTACCGCACACGGACTCATGCTCCCCCGAATAAGCCCTTTCTCCAATAGTTCGGTAACCTGCCGATGCAATTCTGCGAATTCTTTAGGATTCATCCTATAAGCAGGCTTATTTGGTATACTAGATCCGGGCAAGAAGTCTATACAATGCTGAATTTCACGTATCACAGGTAACCCGGCTGGAATTTCTTCAGGGAACACATCTTTAAACTCGTTGAGCAACAGAACCATCGACAACGGGGCAGCCTCGGTGACGGGGTTTTCTTCGATCATTAAAAGCCCAAAGACAACCGATGGTGGGGACACCTTTGCAAAGCCCACAAAGTCGATTTTTGATAGCAGCACGCGCTCGGGTGGACCATATTTCGGGTTTAAGGGTGCTAACGTGATATTAACGCTATCTTTTTTAAATGTGTACGTGTTACGATAGCCATCATGTTTTACTCGACGGTCGTATAACCATGGACGCCCCAACAAAATATGGCAGGCGTCCATCGGGATAACCTCACACCATAACTCGTCCGTATACTTATTTCCAATGGAAAATTGCACGAGACAATGGTGAGTAACTTGGACAATATTGCCCTTTTTGAGCCAAGTAAGTTGATACGGGTCTGGATGATTCTGTATTGGAAGACCCAATTTTTCAACCATGGTGGGAGACACCATATTCTCACAACTTCCGCCATCAATAATTACAGTGCAAACCTTACCCTTAGTTGTGCACTGAGTACGAAAAATATTAGTTCGTAGCCACGTGGTATCGTCATCTTGATCAAGGACACAAGTGTTAAGCAATCGGCGGGTGACAAGGAGCTCACCCCGACCAGGGTAAACAACTTCAGTCTCGACCTGGGAATTGGTTGGTGGTCCAGTGGTAGAACACTTGCTCTTAAAGACACCCTTTGGGAGGTCTTGGGTTCAATTCCCACCAAGGAGGTGAAAGAGGAGGTTTTTTCTCTTTATGATCCTCTAGCTCCCCGGGGCTAGCTCGAGCGACCGCTAATCAATGTTTAATCTCGCGTCAAGCGGCAGTGTGGGAGTATTTCCTTGCTGGGAACCCGGAGGTGCTGACCAATCAGTGGTTGTTCTCCCGAGAACTGTGCTGGGAACCTGAGGCGCTGTTAATCAATTAAGGGCTTCTCCTTGTGCGCAGAAGTGTACAGAAAAGGCATTGGGAACCCTGGAATTGCTCGAACGACTCGCGATTTACTTCTCTCAATGGGTTAGGAGTGGGTTCATTGAGGGACTAGGATTAGTCCGGCTAAGCTGGGATCACCTAGTTATCAAAAAAAAAAAACTTCAGTCTCGACCACGTCTTCAGTGTCATAAAGTGGATCAACGTCATCAATAAGTGCGAGGACTTGTTTATTTGGACAATCCCTCTTTAAGTGACCTATTCCTTGACATTTAAAACAACGGAGTGAGGAGGTTGATGGAGTTGGTGAGACGCCGGTAAGGGCTGGTGGGTCGGCTTTGATTGGGCAGACCCGAACAGGGGCTGTAGCCGACTGTAGTGCACGGCTAGAAGAGCCAAAACAAGTTATTGTTTTCTGTTTTGCCGATAACTGTTTTTCCACTTTGAGTGCCAACCTACAAACATCATGTAACGAGTAATATTGTTGCAAATAAACAACATCAGATATATCAGTACGAAGACTACCCAGAAAACGTGCAATAGTTTGTTCTTCGTTTTCCTCTACGCCACAACGCATACGGACACGTTCAAACTCGGCAATAAATTCCTCTACCCTAAGGGTTTGTTGTTTGAGGGTGTGAAACTCCACGTACGAATCTTGCTTGTGAGTCACGGGCAAGAACTTTTTTTCCATGAGCCGCTTCATCTTGTCCCATGATTCAACCCGATGTTTACCCTCCCGGAACCTTTGATTTTGCACATGATCCCACCATAAAGAAACAGACTTTTTTAGTCGAATAACAACGAGTTTTACCTTGATATGATCAGGTGTGTCACAAAGATCAAATATACGGTCCACCGTGCGTAACCAATCAAGAAAATCATCCGGGCATAAACGTCCCTCAAATTCTGGCATTTCTGTGTGAATACCCAAAGAGAGGATCGGATCAGTCTGTGGTGATGCCGGCGGTGTGCGACGACGGCGTTGTTGTGGTGTTGCTGGGGATGGCCGACGGTGTCGTTGGAGAGGGGTCGGCTGCCGTGGATTATGCTGTTGAAAAAAAAAATTTGAATTCACCACCTTCGTTTTCATATTCTTCCACAGCGGAGTCGATTGGTGTGTCTTCATACTGTCTTTCGTATCTATCGAACGGATTGATTTCAAGTTCACGAACCCATTGACGAAGTCTTTCAATTTCGACATCGCGAGGATCACGCCCGTCATGCCCGTTGCCTCCGGCGGCGAATCTACGGTCTTGCGATGATGACCTTCGTTCCCCGACATCTTGAGATTACCTGAGCTCTGAATACCACTTGATACGGATTCGTATACGAGTGGGTAAAAACGATAAACCTAGGCGTAGCCCTAGCGACAATCGTTCTTGGCCAACCAAGCAACGATCGTCGGCGTTGTTCTCCGGCCGACCGAATGAACAAGAAACAAAGTTGTTTCGGAAGAAATTCTTTATTCAATTGTGTCCCTCCGACCAGGGAATACAACCCTTTAAATAGGAAAATATGCAAACAAGATAGAAACATAATCCGAAATAAAAACGATAACAATCAAACAAAAGACTGAAATAAATAACTTGGATAGGATCTTCAAAACATTCAGCCGACCCTAGCCACTTTCAGTGGGCCCGGCTTGGGTTGGGCTATGTGGGCTTCCTCCTTGATCCGTATCAATATTTATGCTTGATTCATCTTTAGTTTATTGTGTTTTGTTTTGGCAATGACTATAAACGAGAGTATAATGCAACACGAAAGATTTAATACATTGAAACTGAATGAATATTTAGTTGGTACATATGACTACTTGAGAGTGATATAATGCAAGAGTGCAAGATAAAGGATTAAAGTGATATTAAATCGATGTATTTAAACGCTATTATACGCTTATTTACTTATCAAAATATGCTATTTGTAAATCATATCTTATGATTGACGGTATAATTAGTTGTTTATAACAATAAAAATTTACATATTTGAAGTGTTAATTGGTCAAACTCAACGCGACTTCATTTTCATACGTAGAGAGTTATTTGGTTTAATAAGTTAGCCACATCTAATGTAGCTTAGTAAATTGACATATAGAATGTAACACCCCGAGATATTCGGAATAATTACAGCGCCATAAACCCTTTAAATAAGGATTTACAAGGCTAATTAAAAAGGAAAGTGAAAATAAGACGTCAATACTGCGAAAATTCGAGTTTAAGAAAACGTACAACTGGTTCAACGGATAATTAATACAACCATATCGAATTAATATCAAAGGACACACGTACTCGAGTACAAAAACCAAACCAAGACAACAAATCTCCAATAACAATAAACATCATCAACCCCTCGTCACGCCGCCACTTGTGTGGTCGCTTTCCGCTCCTAGCTACCCGAACATCAAAACAAATGTCCACTCCCCGAGGGGTTAGCAAAACAATGCTAGTACAAGTATCGTATTTAAACAATTCGAATATGCATCAACAATACACAACAAGACATATCACACGGCTTCCGCTACGGAACCCGACAATGCGAATCTACAAGATTCCATTACACAAAGATGGGTATTCCAATGATCCAGCCTCAAGATAGATCCCAAGATGATCCCGTCGGACCAACACGAGGTGGAAATAACCCGTCCAATGATCCAGCGCCTCGGCTAGATCCCAAGATGATCCCGCGGACCAACACGAGGTGGACATCCGATCCAGCGCCTCAAGATAGATCGTACAACGTATACAAACACAACGCATGCATATACATATGCCAAATCATTATGTTCATCAACATGAACATATAAACAATATACAACGAATATCATGACAAATCAACGAAGTAAATATCATGTTCAACAACATGCATAATCATACGTATACTCCAAAAATACCGATATTAACATATCACGATACTTGCCTCGAAGATGGCAAGAATGATATACTTCAATGCTCTCGACGCACTCGAAGGCCGCCTCCGATCAACGTAACAAGCTCGAACCTTAACAAAAGGAATGATATACAAATCATCTCGAGTCGAACAATGGCCTAACAATTCGACCTACGGCCGAAAAGCTCAAACTAAACAAGCTGCCTGGATTGCTTAGCGCGCGCTACGTATTATGAGTAACGTGCGCTAAGTCGAATCATTAGCGTACGCTATCGTATAAGACTAGCGTCGCTAGCCACAAATCGGCAACGACTGTCGCCTCATAACGTACGATACGTACGTTATTTGCGAAAACCGAACCTCGATAGCGCACGTTAACTCACACATGTTAGCGTGCGCTAATCTTGCATGGCAGAATACTACGAACCGAAAACTGGGTTGAATGATGAAGAACTCATGAACCCTATGGTGATATTACAAGTTATCCTCGGGCATATCATGCTAATAAGGTTTCGGAAAATTTATGATTATGAAATACCAATATACGGTTAGTTATCTTGATAACACAATTCCTCTACGATCTTCAAGAAATAATCTAAGTTCCATCGTCTTACGTTCCAAAACACATGATTCCAACGTATACAACGTATCAACTGGGTAATATCCGATTACTTGATCATAAATCGATTTAAACATGCTTAGGAGTCCTTATAATAAGATGGTTCAAAGGTTCATTCGACATCTAGTACCAATACGTCAAAAGTATCCTTCTAACATGTGATGACCGATAAAAACGAGATACTAGCTATCCAAACATGATTCAAACTTCCTCATGAACATTACTAATCATTGGTGAAGAATCACCTACCTCAAAGTAGTGAAGAACACGGATGAAAATGAAGCAATCCAACACCCAAGGCTTGAACACCAATCTCCAATGATATAAGATCTTCAATCTCGAACTAAGAGGTTGATATGGAGTGTTTAAGACGAATGGAGTTATGTTTCAAGTGCAAGAGTTCGGGTTATGGGGAAGAAAGGATCAATTCACGGTCAGATGTCCCTATTTATAATAAATGGCTATTAGCGCGCGCTATACACTATCCGTAGCGTGCGCTAACGGCTCACGCCTAAATCAGACTCGGCACTTAGCGTGCGCTACGCATAGACCTCTAGCGTGCGCTAAGGCGTTGACTCGGCTTTTCCCGAAAGCCGCCCGTACATTCGACGGAGATCCGACAAGGGTCCCCCGGCCAGATCTCACCTACCGCGCGTCTCAATCAGTTTGACCACGCGTAGCGTGCGCTAATTACACTCGGTAGCGTACGCTATGAAACCATGTTAGCGTACGCTACCCGTAGCCTGTAGCGTGCGCTACATGCACAGAATTTCAACCATTTAAATCACATACATGAAATTACATGCTCGATGGCATCGGATTATGAAATACGGAGAATAGTACTCATACAAAAGTACAATCATTACAATATCACAAGTTCCAATTACATAACAGAAATCTCGGGTATTACATCCTTCCTCCCTAAAAAGAAGTTTCGTCCCGAAACTTAGGATGAAAACAACTCCGGATATTTAGACTTCATACCGTCCTCCGTTTCCCAAGTGGCCTCTTCGACTCCATGTCGTGACCATTGTACTTTAACCAAATGTATTGGTTTATTCCTCAATTGTTTGATCCGGCTCTCAAGTATCTTGATAGGTCTCTCTTCGAAGGTGCCATCATTAGCTATCTCGATCTCGTCGAAATCAATGACGTGACTGGGGTCCGGTACATACTTCCGCAGTTGGGATACGTGAAACACATTGTGAACATGACTCAGCGATGGCGGTAAGGCCAACCTGTACGCTAAATCCCCAACCTTATCTAGGATCTCAAATGGTCCGATATATCTCGGACTAAGCTTGCCTCTCCTCCCAAAACGGAAAATCCCTCGTGTAGGAGACACCTTCAATAGCACATGATCCCCAACGTCGAACTCTAGAGGACGACGACGTACATCGGCATAAGACTTCTGTCGACTCTGGGCAGTCAATAGTCTCTCTCGAATCAAAGCTATTTTCTCTTGAGTCTGAATAATCAATTCCGGTTCCGTCCCGATCAGATCCGAAGAATCATCCCAACACAGAGGCGATCGGCATCTCCTCCCGTACAAAGCTTCAAAGGGTGCCATCTTGATAGAAGCGTGACAACTGTTATTGTAAGTGAATTCGATCAAGGGCAAGTGAACTTCCCAATCAGTTGACCAATCCAACGCACAAGCTCTAAGCATGTCTTCTACAGTTTGAATAGTCCTTTCGGACTGACCGTCTGTTTGGGGATGATAAGCTGTGCTAAAGTTGAGCTCAGTCCCCAAAGCCTTGTGAACTGCTTTCCAGAAGTGCGACACGAAACGACCATCTCGATCCGAAATAATGGTCTTCGGCGTCCCATGCAATCTGACTATCTCCGCAACAAATACTCGTGCCAATCTCTCGGGTCCCCATGTATCTTTGATTCCTAGGAAATGAGCCGACTTGGTTAGTCGATCAACTACGACCCAAATCATGTTCATTCCTGCTCTAGTCCTTGGCATACTTGTGATGAAATCCATCGAAATGTCCTCCCACTTCCATTCAGGGATCTTAAGCGGCTTTAACATCCCTGTGGTCGCCGATGTTCAATCTTAACTCACGACAAGTCAAACACTTCAAACGTACTGCCACGTCCTTCTTCATATTCCCCCACCGGAAGTTTTGTTTAAGATCCTTATACATCTTACTGCCGGGTGAATAGAATAGGGCGCTATGAGCTTCTTTCGTAATAGTTCGTCTCAAATCATCATCATCGGGAACGCAAAGTCGACTTTGAAATCTCGTAACTCCATCATCTTGTATTACGAATCCTCGGGCTTTTCCTTTCTTTACTTCATCACATAATCGAAGGATCGGGAATCGTCAACCGCTTGGACTTGATCTTCTCGACTAGTGATGAAGTCGGGCCCATCACATAAAGTCGCCTCGATTCTGGTGCCCATACTTCAATCCCTCGCGGATCGGTTCGTTGAATACCGGTTTGGGATGTAAGTGCTTCCAACACTCGAAGAGAAACAGGTTTACGGCTTAATGCATCGGCTACTACATTTGCTTTCCCCGGATGATAGAGAATCTCTAAGTCGTAATCCTTGATCAATTCCAGCCACCTTCTCTGCCTCATGTTTAAGTCCTTCTGACTGAAAATGTATTTGAGGCTCTTATGATCCGTAAAGATCTGACAATGAGTGCCGATGTATAATGTCGCCAAATTTTCAAAGCAAAACTACACTGCTAGCTCCGGATCATGAGTCGGATAATTAACTTCAGACGGTTTCAACCGCCGAGAAGCATAAGCAATCACTTTATCCTTCGCATCAACACACAACCCAAACCCCGATTTGAAGCGTCGCTGTATACCATGAATCCATCAGCCTTTCCGGCGCTAATAAAGGTGTCACGCGATCTTTTTAAGTTCGTCAAAACCACTGGCATTTCTCATTCCACGTGAACTTTTGAGTTTTCTCAGAATAAATGAGTGAGCGGACGAGCAATTTTGGAAAATCCTCTACAAAGCGGCGATAATATCCGCTAGTCCTAAGAAGCTTCGGACTTCCTTCACGTTCTTAGGAGCTTCCCATTCCAAGATTGCTTCGACTTTCTTCTGTCCACCGAACTCCATCGCGGATATCACATGCCCAAGGAAAGTTACTTCCTTAAGCCGTAACTCGCATTTAGCAAATTTCGCATATAGTCGTTCCTTTCTCAAGATGCTCAAAACCACACGTAAATGATCGCATGCTCCTCTGCGTCCTCGAATATATCAAAATGTCGTCAATGAAAACGACCACAAATTTATCCAAGTATTCCAAGAATACCCGATTCATCAATTGCATGAATACCGCAGAGTATTGGTAAGTCCGAATGGCATCACCACAAATTCATAGTGCCGCATCGATCTCAAAGCGATTTCGGTATGTCCGATTCCTTAATTCTCAATTGGTGGTATCCTCGATCGCAAGTCAATCTTCGAGAATACCCTCGCCCCTTGCAGTTGATCAAACAAGTCGTCGATCCGAGGTATAGGATACTTATTCTTGATCGTCATCTTGTTAAGCTCCCTGTAATCAATACACAATCGGAGGGATCCGTCTTTCTTCCGGACAAAGAGAACAGGCGCTCCCCAAGGGGAAACGCTCGGTTGAATATAGCCCTTCTGTAACAATTCCTCCAGTTGCTTCTTGAGTTCATACATCTCGGTTGGCGCCATGCGGTATGGTGCCCTGGAGATAGGGGTTGCTCCAGGCTCTAATTCGATGGTGAATTCCACTTCTCTTTGCGGGGGTAACCCGGGTAGCTCGTCAGGAAATACATCTGAGAACTCATTCACAACTGAAATAGACGAGAGCTCTATTCCTTCCTCTTTCCTCATGGCATAGCACCAAAGTCCGTGACATCCCTGCTTCAGTAATTTCACAGCTTTCATTGCCTTGATCAATTTCCCCGAGCTTCCCGGTCTCCATCCTCGGAATAAGTGTTCAGATCCGTCATCAGCAATGATGGAAATGACTCTCTCTCGGTAATTCAACACAGCTCCATAACGGTTGAGCCAATCATCTCCGAGAATTAAATCGTCACCGCATATGTCAACTACAATAAGATTCGATGGCCAATCTCTCCCTTCTATAGATACTGGGAAATCCCTAGCTTCTAGTGTTCCCACAATTTTCTCTCCGCTCGGTAATCCCACAACATAAGGTTCACAATTATACAAGCACGAGATGTTCAAACGATTAACACAGTTCAAAGATATAAAAGAATGCGTAGCTCCCAATCGAACAAGACACTAATCGGTTGCAAAAGGATCTCGAATCGCACTGATGCAACAAGCAGTGTTCGGTCATCGATCTCCTCATTTCGACAAAGCGCGGAGGAACGGACCCAAGATGGATGTCTCCTCTTCCCGTTACTGCTGAAATCCACTCTGCGTGTCCGGTTCACTTATCTCCTTAGGAACCGGTGCCGGAGTGCGGGTGCCAACAGATCTAGTAGCGGCTCCACAGAAGGCCGCACGGTGCCCTTCTTGCCCACAATCGTAACAAGTCACAGAAGATGCGGGGCAATCTCGTCGAATATGCCCGGCTCGACCACAATTGTAGCATTTCCTTGATGCGTCCGAAATCACGATGCCGTCCTAACTTCCTTCCGCCTTTAGAAGGATGTGGAGGTTTCTAGCCGAATAAAGGAAGATTGGCCCTTGCGGGCCCCACCACTCTTGTTTTCTCGCAGCCACGGTCACCTTCTCGCTTCTTTGCCTCTACCGATTTCTCCACCGCCGCCTCTTTCATGTCGTAGCCGCTTTGTCTTGGTACTGCCGCAACGTAGTACACTCGAATCCGACATGTATCACAATCTCCGCTTCATCCGCATATCAAAATGAAAATCTTTTCTGCCTCCGTTCTGACCAAGTGTCGCACACAAGTCAGCTGATGATTAAAAGTTTTAATTACATCTGTCACAGATGCCTCCGAACTCTGTGGTGAGAAAAACTCTCGGATCTTCGCCTCTCTAACCGGACGAGGACAATACTGTGCTTCCATCATTTGTTTGAATTCCGTCCAATCCGCATTATGGTTCTCGGGTCGAATAGCCTCCCACCAGTCAAAGGCCTCCCGAATGGAAAATACCGGGCAATAGTAACCTTAGGTCCTCGGGACAGTTAAGACCCGCGAATATCTTCTCCAACTCCTTGAGCCAGTGATCCCAAGTAAGTGCCTCAGCAGATCCGTCAAATTTTGGCGGGTGCAATTTAACCACCTCAGCAAGCCATCTGTCTCCCCGGTTATCCTCATGGTGCTGCTGTCCCATCGCTGTCTGCATGCGATCAACGACCTGGGCGAACTGGTTTATCTGCGCCACCACCATTGCGGACTCCCGCATGTTCGGATTTGCGTCATCATTCGCCGATCCTTGCCGCCTCCGAATGGGAATCGGTTCGACTAGCCGATATTTAGGGGCTAGTTGCGGAATCATCATGTCTAATGTTAGCACGTCGCGCCCACGACCAAGGCCCGCGTCCACGACCTCCTCTCAACATACTGTAAATGAAATTTCTCAATATACAGAACAAATTTTTTGAAATAAAGTCCGTCAATACTCACAAAACAGTAATTCAGTAAAACGGTAGTATAAGAGATTAAGAGACTTACAACCACGGTCCACATGACGACTTCGGCTGAACAGTGATGTTACAAACGACCCGTAAATCAAATAACGTAAACAGACCCAAATAAAACCCGACTGCCAAGATATCCATAAATCTTAGCTCCGATACCATATTCTGTAACACCCCGAGATATTCGGAATAATTACAGCGCCATAAACCCTTTAAATAAGGATTTACAAGGCTAATTAAAAAGGAAAGTGAAAATAAGACGTCAATACTGCGAAAATTCGAGTTTATGAAAACGTACAACTGGTTCAACGGGTAATTAATACAACCATATCGAATTAATATCAAAGGACACACGTACTCGAGTACAGAAACCAAACCAAGACAACAAATCTCCAATAACAATAAACATCACTGAACCCCTTCGTCGTCACGCTTGCAGATCGTGGTCTTTCCCTGCTCCTTGGCTACCTGAACATCAAAACAAATGTCCACCCCCGAGGGGGTTAGCAAAACAATGCAAGTACAAGTATCGTATTTAAACAATTCGAATATGCATCAACAATACACAACAAGACATATCACACGGGCTTCCGCTACCGGAACCCGACAATGCGAATCTACAAGATTCCATTACACAGCATGGGTATTCCAATGATCCAGCGCCCTCAGCATAGATCCCAAGATGATCCCGTCGGACCAACACGAGGTGGAAATAACCCGTCCAATGATCCAGCGCCCTCAGCCTAGATCCCAAGATGATCCCGTCGGACCAACACGAGGTGGACATCCGATCCAGCGCCCTCAGCATAGATCGTACAACGTATACAAACACAACGCATGCATATACATATGCCAAATCATTATGTTCATCAACATGAACATATAAACAATATACAACGAATATCATGACAAATCAACGAAGTAAATATCATGTTCAACAACATGCATAATCATACGTATACTCCAAAAATACCGATATTAACATATCACGATACTTGCCTCGAAGATGGCAAGAATGATATACTTCAATGCTCTCGACGCACTCGAAGGCCGCCCCCTCCGATCAACGTAACAAGCTCGAACCTTAACAAAAGGAACGATATACAAATCATCTCGAGTCGAACAATGGCCTAACAATTCGACCTACGGCCGAAAAGCTCAAACTAAACAAGCTGCCTGGATTGCTTAGCGCGCGCTACGTATTATGAGTAACGTGCGCTAAGCTGAACTGTTAGCGTACGCTATCGTATAAGACTAGCGTGCGCTAGCCACAACCGGCGATCGACTGTCGCCTCATAACGCACGCTACGACGCCTGCGGCGTAAACCGAACCTCGATAGCGCACGTTAACTCACACATGTTAGCGTGCGCTAATCTTGCATGGCAGAATACTACGAACCGAAAACTGGGTTGAATGATGAAGAACTCATGAACCCTATGGTGATATTACAAGTTATCCTCGGGCATATCATGCTAATAAGGTTTCTGGAAAATTTATGATTATGAAATACCAATATACGGTTAGTTATCTTGATAACACAATTCCTCTACGATCTTCAAGAAATAATCTAAGTTCCATCGTCTTACGTTCCAAAACACATGATTCCAACGTATACAACGTATCAACTGGGTAATATCCGATTACTTGATCATAAATCGATTTAAACATGCTTAGGAGTCCTTATAATAAGATGGTTCAAAGGTTCATTCGACATCTAGTACCAATACGTCAAAAGTATCCTTCTAACATGTGATGACCGATAAAAACGAGATACTAGCTATCCAAACATGATTCAAACTTCCTCATGAACATTACTAATCATTGGTGAAGAATCACCTACCTCAAAGTAGTGAAGAACACGGATGAAAATGAAGCAATCCAACACCCAAGGCTTGAACACCAATCTACAATGATATAAGATCTTCAATCTCGAAATAAGAGTTTGATATGGAGTGTTTAAGATGAATGGAGTTATGTTTCAAGTGCAAGAGTTCGGGTTATGGGGAAGAAAGGATCAATTCACGAATAGGATGTCATCTCTATTTATAATAAATGGCTATTAGCGCGCTATACACTATCCGTAGCGTGCGCTAACGGCTCACGCCTAAATCGTACTCGGCACTTAGCGTGCGCTACGCATAGACCTCTAGCGTGCGCTAAGGCGTTGACTCGGCTTTTCCCGAAAGCCGTCCAGATACATTCGACAGGATCCGACAAGGGTCCCCCGGCCAGATCTCACCTACCGCGCGTCTCAATCAGTTTGACCACGCGTAGCGTGCGCTAATTACACTCGGTAGCGTACGCTATGAAACCATGTTAGCGTACGCTACCCGTAGCCTGTAGCGTGCGCTACATGCACAGAATTTCAACCATTTAAATCACATACACGAAATTACATGCTCGATGGCATCGGATTATGAAATACGGAGAATAGTACTCATACAAAAGTACAATCATTACAATATCACAAGTTCCAATTACATAACAGAAATCTCGGGTATTACATAGAAGAGCTCATCGAAATACCATGAAAGATGATATTTTTATGAATTGATGAAATTTCTATTAATTGGATCAAAGTGCATTATTAACTGAAGATAAATAAAAAAAGTAAAAAACTTACAACTCATGATTTCTTACAAACTATAAATAGTCACTTCTAACCTTTACTCATACTATGAAAAATTATCACAAACAAATGTTCATATCCATTCTTGAAGAAAGAAGAATGTATTTTGTTGGTCAAATAACAATGTATGCTACACGTAATGTAGAGACAATGTCAACGATAAAGGTAAAATAATGCTCTTTTGTAGCAGTGAGTGGTAGTACATCCGATTTGAACAGATAAATTAAATGAGTTTTCCAAAATAAAAAGGGTTGAGTTTTAGACATAAGTAAAAGTTCAATAGTTTATCGAAAAACAAAACCAGTGCATCGTACGGGTCAGAATGCCTCGTTATAATAATGTGATAAATTTAAGTAGAATTGGTGGTCTCGAAAGAGAGGACTCAAGATCATATAATATTTTTAATATATCGCCCTATTAAAACAAAATTCTCAAATCAATAATTAATATATCGGATGAGAATTGAATTATCAATCTTGTGAAGTACTAAAAGAAAAAAAT
The DNA here is from genome assembly GCA_033398695.1 of Orobanche coerulescens. Taxonomy (NCBI): domain Eukaryota; kingdom Viridiplantae; phylum Streptophyta; class Magnoliopsida; order Lamiales; family Orobanchaceae; genus Orobanche; species Orobanche coerulescens. The sequence continues at coordinate 45,990,947 of CM065806.1, read as the reverse complement.
ATGAATATACATATATGAAAGAGAAAATGTGAATGGCTAAAACATTTATTTACTGTTTCTAATAACACAACAAGATGAATGTATTTAATGTATTAACATTCAGAACAACATTGCACGGACTATAAGAACAAAATATTTTTCTAATTTATGGTTAATGCACACAACAAAAGTTCACTCAATTAGAAACCACCTGTCCTACTCCTAAAAAAAAAGAAAAAAAAGAAAGAAAAAAGGAAATAAAGTATCAAGTCCAATACTCTCTACTCCAGCTTAGAGGCCCCCAAAAAACCCGGACCTGGCGGATCGACCGGTCGACCCGGACCCGGATGACCCGTGTAGGACCCGGAAATAAAGTATCAAGTCCAATATTCTCTCATTGCTAATTGCTATACTATTTAATCTCTTTTTTTTAGCATTTAATCATTATGTCGAGTTCTGACAAGGGAAAGGGTATTGCTACGTCTCCCAAAAAATCCAAAATGTTCAAGTTCGAGCGAATGGCTCTTTGGGGCAAATCGGAGAAACCATCTGGAATAATTATTCGGGAGCCCCAAACCCAAACTCCACCCGGTTTTTTGAAAATTAAAGTCAAGAACCTAAATATGATGCTATACATGAACATATCTATTACGGTAGTACAACAACTACCAGTGAAGAAGAAGTTGACCACAGGGATTTCGACATATCCCGAATCGTCAACAACTGCAAAACATTGACGAAGAAATGGACCATGAAATCGATGAATCTATGTTAAATATTTAGAAACTGTTTTTTCTGAATATTTAGCTAAATATGGTGATAGGATTCAAACTCAAAAAACAAGAACTAGGATTACAAATAATATAGCAAGAAATATGGGGGGTAATGTCGGTCAAAGAAATGACCTTAGTCGATGTTATGCAACTAGTTTTGTACCGGAGGATGACAATGTAGGTACATTTGATCTGTTGGATTGGTGGAAGAGAAGGGGAACCGAATTTCCCATACTTTCCATTATGACACAAGAAATTCTTGCAGTACCCGCATCCACAGTCCCCGTTGAGAGTGCTTTTAGTGAAGGAGGCTATATGTTAGACAAGCGGAGATCCCGAATGACGCCAAAAAATCTTGAGGCTCAAATGATACTTAAAGACGCAACAAAAGCCGAGTTACGAGATCAAGAAAATAAGTGAGATGACCTATTAGCGGACCAAGATGCCTATCAAGAAGGCACTACTGAAGGAGAGTCCAGTCAAAACCGATGATCAGGACGACGACGATATCGACTTCGACTAAAGGTAAGTAAGGTAAGTCAGGTAAGTAAAAAGAACTACGTAGGGCTTTGATTCCTCACGAGAATATGTAGGCAATTTAATTTTAAATGAAAACTTAAAATTAAATACAAGCCCATTTTTTTAATTCTTCTTAAGTAAAAGAACTACGTAGAGCTTTGATTCCTTACGAGTAGGGCTGCAGAACCGGTCGAGTATACCCGGGTTCGACTCGGTTTTCTTGTACTCGACTCGGTTCCGTGAGTCCGACTTGTTCGAGTTCGGCGCGTATTGGGAGCTCGTTTTCGTACTCGGGTCGAGTCGGGTATACTCGCCTACCCTCGATTAGATGACCCGGATTCGACTCGACCCGTCAGGTACCCGACTCGGCTAGGTTAATTAAACCCTCATCCCGTGCAGTGCAGGTGCAGTCTTTATTCTCTCACCCCGCCACCACCCGCTTCACTGCTTTGACTTTCATTCTCTTCTCAAACACACACACACACACCCCAGTACACACACACACACACCCCGGTACACACGAGTCACTACTCGATCCACTGTCCCGAGCATCCATACCAGTCGAAGTCCATCGTTTCTTCCCGGCCGTCGCGAGTTGCTATCGGAACTCGGAAGTGGAGCAGGAAAAGCCGAGCAGAGCAACGCAAGTAATACCAACTTGATTTTTTCAGTGTATTCTTCTTCTTCAGTTATAATTTTTGTAGTTCCCCTCCCGTAAGAACTGGTGTTTAGAGTTTAGTTTAGGGTTTTCATGTTTTCATGATTTTTTCCTCCCGTTCATGAATTTGTTGAATTTGTTGAATTTGTTTAGAGTTTAGTTTAGAATTCAGATTTGATCATTATGAACCCAGTTAATTGTTGAATTTGTTTAGAGTTTAGTTTAGTTTAGAGTTCAGATTTGAATTTGTTGGATTTGTACAGTGTAGTGTGGAATTTGTACAGAATTTGTTCAATTTGTTGTCAATTTTCAGATTAGAATCATTTGATGAATTTATTGAGTATATTGTTCAAGTTTCAGATTTTGATTCACATTTTCTTAATTTGTTGTCTATTTTCAGGTTGATCATTATGTCTTTGTTGAACAACCCAAATCGTTCAATTCAATCATCTTCTAGCCCGTGTATGGATACCATTTTCGAAGATACCCAACTGCCAGAACTCGGAGAGGAAGAATTGGGTTTTGAGGAAAATGATGACGATGAGATTGTTGATGTTCACAAAAGTGGTAAAAAAAAGGAAGTCAACAAACCCGACACCCAGTGAGGAAGATGCACAAGTTTCTAAGAAAAAAGAGAAAGAGAAGACAAATGGTGTGTGGCAGTATATGAGCGCATATTCCGATGATCCAAAAACAGGGAATAAGCGTGCACAATGCAAGATGTGTCAAAGTATGTTATCAAGAGGGAAGACATCTTCAACGTCTGCATTGAACAAACACTTGACGTCTTGCTTAAAGAAAAATGGGAAGCATAAACAGACACAATTGGCTTTTAAGTCAAATCCAGGTACCGAAGGTGAAGAGGTAAATGAACAACTTAGTACTTTCAAGTATGACCATTCGAATATGAGGGAGAAAAGAGCGCATTACATCATGATCAATGAGTTACCTTTTACTCATGTCGAGTCTTTTATGTTTAATGAAATAATGAGGACTGCAACTCCTTTTTGGAAAAAGGTTAGTCGGACAACTGCGAAGTCAGATTGTTATAAGGTTTATGAATATGAAAAAGTGAAATTGAAAGAAGTTTTAAAAGATGTGGGCAAAGTGAATATTACAACGGATATGTGGACATCTTCAAATCAAAAACTTGGGTATATGGTTGTAACTTGGCACTGGATAGATAGTAACTGGAAGTTGAATATGCGAGTCCTTAACTTTTGTAATGCTCCCCCTTCCCACAGTGGTGTTGTCATTGCCGAAGCACTTTCTAATTCATTCATCGAATGGGGAATTGAGAAAAAAATAGGCACGATCACTGTAGATAATGCTAGAGCGAATGATGTGGCACTAAGAAATCTGAAGCAAAATTATGTGATGATTAGGGATCACTTACCTTTGGATGGTAGATTTTTCCATGTCCGTTGTTGTGCACATATTCTCAATCTCTTGGTGCAAGATGGACTCAAACCAATTGAGTCAATTATTGACACAATAAGAGATGGAGTTAAATATGTTGCCGGTTCAGAGGGTCGCCGAAATCAGTTTGGTCTTTTTGCTACTCAATTTGGAGCTAAATCTAGGAAGCTAGTTCTAGATGTCCCGACGCGCTCGAATTCAACTTATAATATGCTCTCAGTTGCATGCACTTTTAAGCAAGTGTTTCGTCGTTTTGGTAATTGGGATAGGGGATTTGAGTATGTCCCTGATGATGAAGAGTGGGAAAAGGTTAGTAATGTATGTGAATTCTTAGAGATCTTTAATGATGTCACACATGTCGTATCCGGTTCTCAGTATCCAACTGCAAATTTATTTCTCTCTGAGGTTTATAGAGTTAAAGAATTGCTAGATATGAAATGCAATTACAGGAAATCATACATCAGAGATATGGCTACCCCCATAAAGAAGAAGTTTGACAAATATTGGTCAGAATGTAATTTATGTATGTCAATTGGCTCTGTGTTGGACCCAAGGTTCAAGTTGCAGCTTCTACGATTTTGTTTTCCTATCATCTATGGAGAAGAAGCGGAAAATGTTTTGGATACTGTTAAAAAAGCATTGACTGATTTATATAAGGAATATGTTGATGAGAAAGTAGGTGAAAAAATAAATAAAGGGAAAGAGTCAACTTTGGAGTCATCATCGACTAGTAGTGGTTCGCAAACTTTGCATAGGCATTGAAGTGTATTAGGCAAGCCTGTTCTTGGGGGAATTTCGAAATATGGGTTGTTTTTGAGACAATCAGATACATGTTCTCAGCCTATAAAAATAGAATTTGATTTATATTTGGAAGAAAGCATTTATCCTGTTGTTGGAGACCATTTTGAGGCATTAGACTGGTGGAGAGCAAATCGAGGTAAATATCCTGTATTGCCACTAATGGCTGCTGATGTTTTAGCTATTCCAATCACAACGGTAGCTTCTGAGTCAACTTTCAGTGCCGGTGGTAGAGTAATTGAACCTCATCGTGCTTGCTTGAAAACTGAAACTGTCGAAATGTTGCTATGTGGAGCTGATTGGGCACGTGAACTTTATGGACTTAAGAAAACATCAGAGGTGCATATTTTTTCTACTCATATACCATATAATATAATACATCCTGCATCCATATACCATATTCTCTTTTTTCTGCTCATGATATTTTTTCTAACAGTCCATATACCATATTACATCCTGCATCCATACACCATATTTTTTTCCCCTTTCAGTATTTTTTCTGTCCATTAAATGCTTCAAGATCAGTGCCCTTCCAGTTTCCATTTGTAATATAGTAGTTTCAAATGGTCAATTACACTAAAAGAAGTTGTGTTTGTATGCATAATTTGTATATTTTTTTCTAACAGTCCATATATCATATTCTGTTGTTAATTTTATTTTTTTTCTTCTACATTGTCAACTTATTAGAAGGATAATTTTAAGTTAAAGGAAGTGGAGATCGACTTGAACATTCCTAATAACGAAGGTATGTTTTCTAAAAATTTGTAAATCTTATTTTGTACTTTTATTGTATTAAACTACTAATAGATTAAAAATTAAAATTCATGAATTCTAATTCATATATATGTGATGTGATGTGTAATTTAATAGTATTTATTTGTTGTTTTTCAGCAAGTGGCTCGATCAATAACTGAAAGACGGTTCGATATGGTTCTTCGCTAAAGATTAAAGTTGTTGGTTTGTTGCGGATTGTTAGACGGTAGCTATTGTGATTTTTTCTTGTTCTGCGCTTCTTAGGTACTTCTTGTTCTTGGTAATTTTTTCCTAATTTTATGTTGGTTTTTTTTTTCTTGCTTTTATTTTTTAACGTTATAATTTTCGTTTCTTATTTGATGTTTATGTAAAAAGCAAAATTTTGTAGAATAAAAAAATTTGAATTTTATAGAAAAATATGCAGAAAATGTCAGAAAAACAGGTACAACCCGACTCGACCCGAATCCTACCTGACCTGCCCGACTCGACGAGCTACTCGAGTGACCCGAGTGTACTCGAACGGGTCAAACTCGGCAGGCTTATGTGTTGCTCGACTTGACTCGGGATAACTCGACCCGAATTCCAAAACTGAAAAACTCGACTCGAGTTCGGGTGTACTCGACTCGAATCCGACCCATTTGCAGCTCTACTCACGAGGATACGTAGGCAATTTAATTTTAAGTAAAAATTTAAAATTAAATATAAGCTCATTTTTTCAAATGATTTCCTTGTTCACCTATAGTTATTTTTCGTATACAAAATGATAATAAATAAAATTTTATAAATACTTCTAAAAAAAATTATAGCGGCCCAGACCCGTGGCCGACCCGCCGACCCGCCAACCCCGTACATTTCATATGTACGGGTGGGGTCCGGACCCTGATCGGCTGACCCGACGACCCGGCAGATCCGACCCGGACCCAGACCCGGCTATGGGCACCTCTACTCCAGCTTCCCTTCTATAACCAACAAACACCACCACTCGATTATTGATTGCTCTCACGATGGGTATAAAAATCAGGCCAAAATCCATCCACAAGGCCTCCTGGCTCTGGCCACGTCACTCAGCACCCCAAGAAAGGGGAGGGTGGAACGAAGTTTCTAGAGAGATTATTGGCGGGACTAAGTTAGTTACGCCCATTTCATTTTTTCATATATAAATCCCCTCGCTTTCTTTTGATTTTTTTTTGAGAGAGAACCTTCATCGTCACCCTTTCTCTCGTTGTCACTCAGCCTTCATCAGCTCAGCTCAGCTCAGGTATTTGTCATTTCTCTTTCTCTCCTCTGCTTTCTTATGATTTTATTTGAAGTTCTTCACATATATTTTGCGAGAAATCGTATTAGTTAAATTTTGAAGTTCCGGCTAATTGCATGTTAGAATTTGGTTGTTTTTCCAATTTTCTGTTTTTGATTCGTACTGAGCTTGAAGCTAGCTGAATTGCAGGTTTGATTTGTGTTTTTTTTTTGGTAATATTTTTAATCGATTCTTCATCAGCTTCGTGGCTAAATGCGAGCAATACTTTGGTAGTTCTGATTCCGATTTCCGTTTCTGCTTCATATATTCGAGATTAATTTTGAGTTTGCGATTTTCGTTTATTTGAATTTTATCTCGTGAAATTGCAGCGTCATTTATGTCTAGTTACCTTTCTTTTGATTTTATTTGAAGTTCTTCGCGAGAAATCGTATAGTTAAAATTTGAAGTTCCGGCTAATTGCATGTTAGAATTTGGTTGTTTTTCGGAGTTTCCAATTTTGATTTACACTGAGCTTGAATCATGAGCAGGTTTGATTTTTCCCCTTTTTTTTTTGGTAAAATTTTAAATTAACTCTTCATCAATTTTGCAAAAATCTATTAGTTCCAGCTAATGCCAGCAATAATTTGGTAGTTTCTTGTGGTTCCGGTTTTCGTTTATGTTTTCGTTTCTAGTGAGCCATTTGAGAATATTGTGATATTATATCTAACAATATAGTGAGCCAAGTGACATATTTGGTTGAAAACGTTTGGGTGCCGTAGTTAGCCATATGAGACTATGTTTTTCAAGGTGAGTTGCCTAAATTTGTGATTTTCGTGCTTTGGCATGATTGACTCGGTGAATACTTTTTTTAGGTTGCAACTTGCGATCTAAGGTCACAAGGCTCAACCACTCAAGTACACATGAATAAGATAAGTGTATGTAATGTTCTTTGTTTTCAGCAAACGCATTGGTGAAATTGTTTGTTGTTGGGTTTTCCACAATACTGTTGTTTTTTCCTCTTTCCTGTAGCGGTACTTTAAAGACAGGGTGAAAGTACTGTCTCAGCTAAAGTCAATGGGAGTGACACTGTATCCGAAGTTTTTTGTTAGTATGAATTTGAAAAGGTACAGGGAGATATACAGTGGGCTAAACAATGGACAGCAAGTGCAGCAAGTGCAAGAATCTCTTGCTGGTAGGTATATCGTAGTTATCCTGATATGGATTACAGTGTAAATTTGGATTTTATATCTAAGCTTACACACTGTCTATTATGTGCGAAGGGAGGATTATGAGTAAACAGAAGTTCGAAAACTGTATTGTCTACAATCTGCATAGTGTAGGTGAGACAATTCAAATCAAGGCAGAGGCGGGGTACGGACTTTAACAAACTTTAGGTGTCTTTGCTCTCTTTCATGTGCAGTAAGGCTTTTGATTGATTGACTCACCGCTATAATTATGTTGATTTTGTGTATAATCTTTATGTCAACCATTACAAGGATGCAACATATTTACCTTTCTTTCTCTTTATATTTATATGTCCAAGTTTGGTCTGTTTCAGGAATTTTAACACCGTAAAGCATGGAGATATCGTTGGTGTGAAGCATGGAGATATCGTTGGTGTGACTGGTTTCCCAGGTGCCTAACTCTTCTTCTTTTTCTTCTTAGTATCACATGTACAGACATTTACTTTTCTTTACACATACCTTTGTTGGCAAGCAGGGAAAGGAAATTCAGGGGAGCTCATCATTTACCCCAACTTTCTTGAAGTTTTGTCCCCTTGCCTTCATCTTATGCAAGATTTGCCAAAGGAGTTAACAAAATTTTCCCCGGGAAGTCCAAGAGATTCGCACAAGTACACATTGAAGCAGGTAAACTTACTACTACTTTTGGGTACTATCCTCAATTCCTCACTGAGAAATTTGTGAATGCTGAATGATAATAAACACTTTCTCTATGTAGGAAGCTCGGGCCCGCAACCGATTCTTAGATCTGATTTTGAATAGAGATGTCCGACAAATATTTGAAACCCGATCAAAGATTATCTCATATTTGAGGACATTTCTTGACCACCTAGATTTCCAAGAGGTAAATGTTAGTGTGTTGTCACATTTTTGGCCCCTCTTTTTTTCGTTTGTTTCGTTTTTTATTTCATGATTCCATAGTTTTCATAATTTTGTTATCTCCTTGCTGTTTCCTTTGCTTTCAGGTGGAAACGCCTATCTTAAATTCCATCCCTGGTATTGGCGCGGGATGTCCGTTTGTAACGGAGTATAAAAATATGAAACTCTACCTACGTGTCGCTCCGGAGGTGAATCTGAAGAAGTTAGTTGTGGGTGGGCTGGATCGTGTATATGAGATAGGAAAACAGTTTAGGAACGAGGGCATCGATTCAACCCATACTCCAGAATTTACATCATGTGAATTGTACATGGCATATGCTGACTATGAAGACATGATGGAGTTAACAGAAAAACTTTTGAGCCGTAAGTTTTCGTTTTGCTACATTTATGATATTTATTTGATAAGTTATTTAAGGTGTTAACTAGTGCGTGTACAGGTCTGGTGAAGGAATTAACAGGTAGCTTCATCATCAAATGTGAGTCAAATGGCGAGCCAATTGACATTGACTTCACCCCTCCATTTAGGTAACAATTGAGATTATCTACATAGGCACATAACTACAATAAGTAAGATATTAGGATTTTTGAAGTCTCAAACTATTTTTTAATATTTATCATGGTTTCAAACTGTAGGAGGATTAAGCTTCTGGAGGAATTAGAGGAGCAGGCAGGGCTGTCAATACCTATGAATTTAGAGGGTGCTGAAGCGAATGATTATCTAAAGGCAGCATGTGAGAGATGGGGAGTGGAGTGTAGGCCTCCCCATCGGACATCACGCATGTTGGACAAACTTGTAGACAAATTTTTAGTTCCTAGCTGCATAAACCCAACATTCATCATCAACCATCCGAGAATCATGAGCTTAATGGCTAAGTCTCATGAGTTGAAGCCCCAAATTACCGAGCGATTTGAACTCTATGTGAACAGCCAGGAGGTAAAATGTGTTTGACAAATATTTTGTATAATTATAAATAATTAAATATTTACATTCAACTATGAATTGTTTTATTAAATTTATATCTTGTTTCAGCTTTGTAATGCCTATACAGAACTCAATGACCCCGTTGAACAAAGGAGAAGGTTTGCTGAGATACTAAAGGTAAGATGTATTTATGTTTTAGCAATTACTAGTCATGCTTGTGATTAAATTCCAGATGTGCCTTTGAAGATCTTGAATGGCTAGTTGTTTTCTGATATCATTGGTTGTAAGATTGTGGACATGGGATGAGTATATCCTAGCAAGCACATTGCTCTTGTGTCAGATTTCAGATTTTGAGTCTTGTACAAACATGTATTGGTCTTGCATTTGGGTGAATTCAGCTTCCTAATACGATTCCTTTTAGCATTATTTGTTTGTCATTGCCAGTTTTTTTTTCCCCTTTTTTTTTTACTAATGTTTACTTTGTGGAAATAATTTTTACTAACTTGAATTCAGAATTTTTCTTAAGTGATCTTGTCTTGTGCATAAACAGCTAGTTGTGGTCTGGTTGATTAGTTGCCAGTTAATATGCGTGGTTGAAGTTTCTGTCACATCTAGAGAAACTAGCTTAGTCACAACTATAATTATTATGATTTATTATGATCCTTTGTCCCTCTATGCGGATCATATCCTGTATAAGAGAGAAATGTGTGAATATCTGGTATTCTGGTTACTATTTGGTAGTTTTGTGCTGCTTATTTACTTATCGCTTCACCTTTCATTTTGATTTTCGCTCATCTTGAGCTGAATAATATAACGATGTTAATAGATACAGCCTTCTGTTTTTAAAAAGAGGAAAATACATTGTAATAAAATATTGTTATATCCTACCATCTATTCTGTTTCTATATGGAGAAGTTTGATTATTTTCTCCAGCTCTCTGCTTCACTATCCCAGCAAATAGACTTAGAGTAAGTCTGTAATCTTCTTTTGACATGTGTTGGTTTTGTATTGTCTCCAGTATACATCTCGAGTTTATCTGTAGTAAATATATATACAAAGGATCATGTGCATATCTCATTGGAGTATGGGACGCAAACTGGAGGGTTGACATATAAAAGCTTTGATTACCATTTGCAGGGGTTAGGAAATAGGTTTTCTATGACACAGTGTGATGAATATTTGTCGTTAAACTTCTATTTTGGACTCTTGGTTAATAAAGAAGAATGACTGCAATATCATTCTTGAAGGTTTGAGGTTTATAGATGGACTGGCTACAAATGTTGTCCACCAAGGAAAGTAAATGACACTTAAGTCATCCTTTCCTTAGTGGCAAGGGTATGGAGATCCTCCTAATGTGATATGGGTTTGAGCTGAACCTCGTATTGGGGGAAGAACGGTGGCATAATAGCCACATCTCTGCGTAACCTACTAAACTGTACATATATAGTTAATTGCATTATTCATATTGAGAGCATATGAGTGTGATGTTGTTGCTTTGGTCTCATTTTAAAACAAATAATATTATGATTTCATCATGTGCGAGTATTGCAACTTGATATCCAGAAATATGATAATGCACAAATGTCCTTGCATCTTATCTCCATCAAGATTACTTGAAGAGTAAAATTCACTATATAGGTTCATGGCGATTCTGTGGGTTATAGAATATGTTCCACTACTGAAGGAAAAGCGAAAGAGAATTCATTTGTTAAGTTAGCTCATTTTGGAGTAAATGCTTGTTCAGTAGAAAATAGTTGTTGAAATGCTGCTTGGTTCATTCCCTTATTCAGTTCTATGTTCTGAAGAAAAATTTCTTGTCCAGTAATGGTTTCTGATTGAGCCTCTTCTGGTCATGGTTCTGATTCTTCTGCATAGAGTTTTTGATTGATGAACTATGATAAATTAACTAACGGCGACCTGGGAATTGACATTAGACCTGATAATCCTAGGACACTCAACATGTAGCATTTTCATTTTTTTTGAGGTAAATGTCACCGACTCTCATTCATTTAATATGATAATCTCCTTTATGTTTAAACATGTTTTTCCAATAGGAATTAGAGGCCGGAGATCATGAGGCGACGGTCTTGGACGTGCACTTCTGCGAGGCACTGGAGTATGGTTTACCTCCCAGTGCTGGTTGGGGTATTGGGGTCGATCGTCTGGTGATGCTGCTTACTTATTCTCAAAATATTAAGGTTGGTTTGCAAAATCGTTGTCTAGTTTTTTTGTTTTGTTTTGTGTTTTAATCTTCTCACCTCTCTAATTTCTTTTTCTAGGATGTCATACTGTTCCCGCTTATGAGACCTCAGGTAAGTTGATGAATTTTTATTTCTCATCTTTTATTTAATTTCCCCTCATTGAGCTTAGAGGAAGTAAATACACAGTACACATATTGGATATTTCAAGGTTAGAAAGTAAATATTAAACAACCTTCAAGGTCCTCTATCGCCAGATTTTGTGCGAGTTATTTGGCCATTTGATTAATTTGAGGTTCTTCATGTTGATTGATACCAAGTATGTTAGAGATTTTTTTTGGAGGTGATTCTTTGGTAAATGATATGTTGATTAAATGAGCTTTAATTTGCAATTGGCGACTAAAATTTTGCTTTAATTTCATTTTTAAAAGTTTGTTTTCAAACATTGTATGATTTTTCAGTTGTAATTTTGACCATATATGAGTTGTAGTTAGTGCTTATGATCAGAGCTTAATTTTTTAGTATATATGTTTTTTTTTTTTTTTTTTTTGGTAATGGGGGAGGGCTTTTTGTTTCTACTTGTTTTTATTTGCTATGATTGGTAGTGCTTATCTCTTATCTCTGTGGAACATGCTTTCTTTTACCCTCTTTGAAGATCCTTCTAGATTAGTTACTTTATGTTGAATTTAAATCTGATAAATGTTTCATTCATAAATCATGCCGTTCCAGACACAGAGGTAGCAAATAACATCAGAAATCCTGGTTGGTGGGTTCCTGTTTTGTGGCTCTAATTGCTGGCTGGTGCTGTGCTGCTGGTTTCTCCCTGCTGCTGGGTGCTGTTGTACTTGCGGTCAGCAGTTTTTTAGGCGTGGGTGGTGGGTGCATCAGGTGGCTAGGCTGTAGTGTGAGATTGTACCTTCTTTGCTGTTTGTTGCTTTGGCGAGAGTTGACCTCTATTGACTTCGTTCAACAAGTTGGTTTTCTTTAGCTATTACGTATGTGACGTAAAACAGGATTACCTAATTGAAACTTTCTGAAAATCAGCCTTATAAGTGAAGATTTAGAGCCGAAAGTTTACTAGGGTTTTTATTAGAGTAGAAAAGCATAATAACAAAGAAACATACAAGCCCTATTTAAAGGCAAGGAACCAAAACCCTAAACGGCTAACAAGAGAAGTGGGCCAGGCCCAATTACAAACATAAGCTAACATCCCCCCTCAAACTCACAATGCAACAGCAATAAGCATTGAGAGTTTGTCAGATAAGAAACGAAAACGCGATGCTGACAGAGCCTTCGTGAAAATATCAGCAATCTGAAGAGCTGAAGGAACAAAAGGCAGTGATATAGTCCCGAGCTGTAGATGTTGACGAGTGAAGTGACAGTCAATCTCAATGTGCTTCGTCCTTTCATGGAAGACTGAATTCTTCGCAATTTGCATTGCACTTTTGATGTCACAATGCAATGGAGTGGGTTGGGAAACATCAACACCCATGTCTGCAAGAAGCCAACGTAACCAAACGATCTCACAGGTAGTCACTGCCATAGCACGATACTCAGCCTCAGTGGAAGAACGAGAGACAACATCCTGTTTCTTACTCTTCCATGAGATTAGAGAATCTCCAAGAAAAATACAAAAACCAGTAGTAGACTTGCGATCACTAGATCATTATCCCAGCTGGCATCACTATAGGCACTCAACTTTAGAGAGGACGTCGAGGGGAACAAGAGGCTCTGAAATTGAGTGCCACGAAGATATCTCAAAATGCGAAGAACAGCTCCCCAGTGGACAGTAGTAGGAGCAGTAACAAATTGACTAACCACATGTACTGCATGAGCAATATCTGGGCGAGTGATCGTGAGGTAAACCAAACTGCCCACAACGGTACGATACAGGCTCGGATCTGATAGAGGAACACCATCGGTCGGGGTATAGTGGACATTGGTCTCAAGGGGCGTGTCAACAGTTTTCTTGTCAGAAAGTCGAGCACGTACAAACAGATCTGATATATATTTCGTCTGAGAAAGAAGGTAGCCTTTCTTGGATTGAGCAACCTCAATACCCAAGAAGTATCGTAGCAATCCCAAGTCTTTCATAGCAAAACGATGAGCCAATTCTCGCTTTAGAGACTCAATACCCTCATAGTCATCCCCAGTAATAATCATGTCATCTACATATAGAGATAGAAGGATCCGTCCGGCACTTGTGCATCTAACAAACAATGTGAATCATGATTACTAGGAATAAAACCAAGAGAAGTAATCACCGTCGAGAACTTCTCAAACCAAGCACGAGGAGCTTGCTTGAGACCATAAAGAGCTTTCCGAAGCCGACATACTTCACCTGATTTGTGAGCAATACCTGGGGGAGGAGTCATGTATACCTCTTCATGAAGATCACCATTCAAGAAGGCATTCTTGACATCCATCTGACAAATTTTCCACCGATTTAATAGAAGCAACAAAGAATAAGAGTTCGGACGGTCGTCATTTTTGCAATCGGTGCAAATGTCTCCTCATAATCCATACCAAATTGTTGAGAGTATCCTTTGGCAACAAGTCTAGCCTTGTACCGTTCAACAGACCCATCAAACTTTGTTTTAATCTTGTAGACCCAACGACAACCAATCGCACGCTTCCCGGGTGGAAGTGGAACTAGATCCCACGTGTGAGTCTGGTAAAGAGCCGTCAGTTGCTCTGCCATTGCATCCTGCCAAAGTGGATCAGAAACAGCCTCTCTATAGGATTCAGGTTCAGTCAAACGATGGATATTGGTAATAAAAGAAGCAAATGGAGCTGAATAAGATGAGTAAGCAAAATCAGGAAGTTGGGTAGACTTACGAATACGGGTGGACTTACGAAGAGCATCCGTGGTCTCATCAGGCAAGAGAGCGGTCATAGGCGTAGCGGAATCTGAAGTCGTCGATGTCTCTGAAGTATCTGATGCTGTAGATGTCTCATGAACGGGAATATCAGGAGAATTGTCATTAATATCAAAATCAAAAGGATCAATAGACCGGAGATCTGACTGTGTGACATCGTGAGATTGAGCCGGAATAGAGAAGAAAGGAATATGCTCCAAAAAAGTGACATGACGAGAGACATACAGTTTTTGACTTACCGGATCAAAACAACGATATCCTTTCTGACCAATACCATACCCCAGAAAAACACATAAGGAAGACCGAGGAGACAACTTGTTCCTCTCAACATGAGGACGAAGGACAAAGCAAGTACAACCAAAGACACGTAATGAGGAATAATCAGGTAACTTACCATATAATTTCTCAAAGGGAGACAAACCAGAGTTATGGGCAGTGGGAATTCGATTTATCACATGGGTAGCGGTAAGAAGAGCTTCCCCCCAGAAAACACTTGGAACTTTGGAAGAAAGGAGTAAGGAACGAGCGGTTTCAACAAGATGGCGATGTTTCCTTTCAGCAACACCATTTTGCTGAGGAGTATCAGTACATGATGATTGATGTATGGTACCATCTGATGCAAGTAACTGAGTGAAGTCATTAGAGGTATATTCTCCCCCTAAATCACACCTGAAACATTTGATGACAGCGGAATGTTGTGTTTTTATGTAGGCTCTAAAGTTACTGTACACCGAGAAGAAATCAGATCTGCGTTTCATGAGAAAAACCCAAGTATAACGAGTGTAATCATCAATAAACGACACATAGTATGTGGAACCTCCCTTTGAAGACACAGGAGATGGTCCCCATACATCAGAATGTACAAGATCAAAAGGAGCAAAAGAACAAGACAAACTTTTATTAAACGGTAAGGCAGAAAATTTTGCCAGTTTACAACCACTACAGTCAGAAATATCACAACTTTTCAATTGTCCCAAAACGCCTGTAGAGGCTAAAAACTTTAATCGTGACGCAGAAACATGTCCTAAACGAGAATGCCAAAGATAAAAATCAGAGGAAGATTGACTCAGACGAAAGGAAGACAAATCAACGCTGGAAGCAGCAACATCAGAAACTGTGAGTTCATCCATGACATAGAGATCCCCTAGCTTATGGCCTATCCCAATCACCTTCCGAGACCTCGGATCCTGTACACAACACAGAAAGTCAGAAAAGAAGACCCAATAACCAATTTTACACAGTTGGCTAACCGAAGCAAGATTCAAAGCAAGTGTGGGTATATAATAGACATCAGGGAGAGATATATGAGGAGTAACAATAGAACCAACACCTTCTACCGCCATGGGTGTAGAACTAGCGGACATAACAGAGACGGGTGAACCCGGGGATAGGGATGCAAAGGATGTCAAATGAGGTGACATATGGTGAGAAGCACCAGAATCCAAAATCCATAAGGAGGAAGGAATACCTGAATTACCAGTCGATGACAAACCTGAGTGAGACATAGAGGCAGACAGCGCGGCAGGATTAGAGGCAAGAAACTGTCTGAACTGCTCAAAAACCTGAGGATCCAAAGCAGATGGTGGTGTGGCAGCGGGTTGAAAATCATGCTCTATTGAAGGAGGAGCAGCCGCAGCAAACTGAGGTGGACGAGGTGCCCACGGAACAGACCCAGAAGGACGAAAAGATGGCTGAAACGATCCAGGAGCTTTATTCTGCTGTTGTGGTCGTTGCTGTGGTTTTCCTTTGTTTAATAACAATGGGCATTGAGATTTCCAATGATTCTTCTGTTTGCAAAAGGCACATTCGTCATAGGCTACTTTCGGTCTGGACTGATTTGAATTCTGAGATCGTTGTGGAACAGCAAAAACAGCAGGAGTAGTTGACAGTTTAGAACCTTTGTCAACATGGGCTTTCAGACGAGTTTCTTCTGCAATCAATTCATGAACAACCGAGTCAACAGTAGGAAGGGGAGTGCGGTGAAGGATTGTTCCACGTAATCCTTCAAAATCAGATCGTAAAGCCATTAAGAACTGAACTAGACGTTGCTCATCCCTTCTAGAAATATAAGGTCTGAATGCTTTCAATTCGGCAGGTTCAGTAAGAGCCAACTGATCCCATAAGTCAGACATTGCAGCATAGAATTCTTGAACACTCAAGTCATTCTGTCGAAGAGCACGAATATCAGTTTCTAACTGATATTGTTTGGCAAAGTTTGATTGAGTGTACAACCTTTCCAAGTGATCCCAAACTTCTTTGGCCGTATCATACTTAGCAAGTTGAGTGCCAACAGATTGTACGACAGAGTTATTAATCCAAGTGATAACCTTAGAGTTATCAGTTTCCCAAGAATCCAACAACGAAACATAATTTGCAGCCTTTTCATCCGTAGGTTTATGTATCGTACCAGTGACATAACCGCACATATTCTTTCCACGTAAGAAATTCTTCATCACATAACTCCAATACGAATAATTTTTACCATCCAACTGGGTGCTAATAGACTGAAGGGAATCATCTTTTCGAGCCATAGTGCCAAATACGAGACAAACAGCAAATACGAACCAAACAGCGAATACGAGCCAAACAGAAAATACGAGCCAAACAGCGAATACGAGCCAAACAGAAACTACGAATTACCAGAAAAATTTCGATTGGGGCTCTGCCCCAAACCCCGACGGGGGCGCGCTGCCCCCCGAACCCCCCAGCGAACTCACCGCAACGCCTTCTATGATCATCAGAACTTGGATCGTTGCTTGCGCTCCGATACCATGAAGATTTAGAGCCGAAAGTTTACTAGGGTTTTTATTAGAGTAGAAAAGCATAATAACAAAGAAACATACAAGCCCTATTTAAAGGCAAGGAACCAAAACCCTAAACGGCTAACAAGAGAAGTGGGCCAGGCCCAATTACAAACATAAGCTAACAATAAGCATACACCAAGTATCTGTGAAAGCTAAATCTTTGATTCATGTTACAATGTGTACAAAAACCAAAATGGATCACTGTATTATGCACACGTCAGATCATGAAAATATGATATCCAGTAGGGAATGCTATATAATTAACCATATTCAATATTTCATGTCATTGTTTACCCTTATAGAGCCCAATCTCATTGGGAGTTTGGGCTGGACTTGGGTCTTGGAAGTTTGGGCTGTAACTATATTAATTTTTTGTGCAGCCAAGTTAAATGTCATCTGCCAAGTTGAGAACCCAGCTATATCAGCTGGGTTCAAACCCAGCTGATTTTTGGAGGTTGGAAACTCCGCTGGTTTTTGGAGGTTGAAAACTCCGCTGACTTTTGGAGGTTGAAAATTCAGTTGATTTTTTTGAGGTTGGAAACCCATCTGAGTTTTGGTGGTTGAAAACCCAGCTAACTTTTGGAGGTTGAAAATCCAGCTGATGGAATATGACTCTTCACACTCCATATTGTAGCTTTCGAATTATATCAGACTATTTATAGAGGTAACCTTTCAGCTGAAGGATTAAAGAAAATTAATGGCCCTTTATTCTGCAATGCAATTACTCCATGCCTGATGGAGTGGTTTTTGGATCCTATAAAAGGGGCTCTTATGCATTTCATTTCATACAACAACCTAGAACGAAATACAAGCATACCACATATTGCAGCATATTTCCTTCTTGTTTTTGTGCTCAGTTTCCAACACTTGAACGTTCGCCGGAGTGGTTTTGAAGAGCATTTAACTCAGAAACATAGCAGTTGTATCTTGGGGATATCTTGCCTGAGCCGCCTGCTCTTATACGGGGGCAAAATAGTCTTATGGAAAGAGTTTTCTCGCCTCTGCTAAAGTTGTAATTTTAATTCAGTTTTTTTAATTTATTAGACTTATAATAGATTGCTTTTATTTGTAATTTTTATTGTAATTACATTGTTAGAAATTCAAGAACTAACAAAATGTATAGTTTCCGGAAATAAAAACAAGGTTTTTTCCAAGTGCACGATGAATGAGGATAGACAAGTCATGATTTAGATTACCTCCTTCAATATTTTATTTGAGTAATTTCTATGTAACTCAAATCCTGATATTACATAATTTACATATAATGTCTCTGGTGTACGTAACTGCACATATGTTGAAGTGTATATAGTCTCTGTACCATGTATTTTGGCTTTAATATATGTTCTTAACCAACCAATATCTCCAGAAATAATGTTTTTCTAATAGCCACTTGGCTTGAGGAAGAAAGAAATCTGCTTGTTAAATTACAAATTTTCTTATGATCCTTGACCATTGCTAATTTGCTAGAACAGATTTGAGGTACAATATTTAAATCTAGAGGTTATTCCACTTTGGATGCCAATATATGTGGAAACTACAGTCTTTTAGCACTTGTAATATTCTCAGAGTTGCTCATTTATAGTGTTACCGACTGTACTATCAACAATGTCAATATGAAAAACGAGCCTGAAAGCTTGTTTGGTGAGAAAAGATTGTTTCCAAGAAAAAATGCACTAAGAGCTGCTATTCCCTTCCGCCAGATAAGCTATAACAATAGTACAGATTGGTAGGGGTTCCCTCTATGGTTTACCTACTACTCAAGGAGACCTCTAAATGACACATATCAAATACTAACTCCGTCCCAAAGACCTCTAAATGACACATATCAAATACTAACTCCGTCCCAAGAAATTTGTTTTTTTGCACGTACTATAAAGCGTGTGATGGATGTGCTTCTATCTAATATTTTTCGAAGTTTTTTTTTTGTATAAAAAATTAGAGATTTTAACGACTCACATTTTTGGGACGGAGGAAGTAATAAACTAGAGGAAGTAGTTATTTATTTAAGACGGATCTAAGTACACAACTACCTTTTAATAAACTTGTTGTCCAACTAAATTTATCACTGATATACATAGATAGAGGTAAATATCCAGGCGGGAGCACAGGGTGGGCGAGGTGTGATGATTCTTTGATCGATTTTTTGCCCCCCTTGCAAGATATTCTGGTTCGGTTCCGGCACCGTAAATACCATGTCTTATTTTTAGATTATAATTAACTCTTTACATACCTCTTATCTGACCATGAGTTACGTATTTACTTTTGTGCATCGAGCTACTAAAAATTGTGGACTGACATATATACCAACCTCAAAAGAATTACATTACTTGCCACATAGTGTTGTTTCTCAGCATCAACACCTTCAAATCGGTCCTTAATAAATGTAAGGCTTCTGACATCAACGACTCTGCAATTATCTGAATGAATATGTAAAAGTATAAATATATATATATATATATAGATTTAGGATCAAATGAGAATGATTCTTAGTGATGTAACGACTGTAGATTAGTAGAATTATATGCATTTATGTATTTTTTATTGCATTATTTGTTGCATATACTAGCGACCAACTTGATGCAACAAATAATAACAAATATGCAACAACAACAACAACATCTAAGCCTTAGTCCCAAAATGATTTGGGGTCGGCAAATAATAACAAATATGCAATGAAATTAATTAATAACGCAATTGATTTCTAGATTTCACCATTAAGGGTGTTTCCACCATAGTCAATATATATATATATATATATATAGGGGCGCGTTCTATGCAGTACCAATATTAGATGCAGTACTTTACAGTACTAAATTATGCATGCGTTTTGTACTAATTATGCATGAAATATATGCATTTCGTGCATTAAAATTTCAATGCATTAATTCTCACAAAAATTGATGCATATAATCTAATATTTTAATGCATCGATATTTTGATGCCTATATTGCATATTTTAATGCATTGAAATTTTGATGCACGAAATGCATATATTTCATGCATAATTAGTACAAAATTCATGCATAAATTAGTACTGTAAAGTAATGCATTGAAATTTTGATGCACTAAATGCATATATTTCATGCATAATTAGTACAAAACTCATGCATAAATTAGTACTGTAAAGTACTGCATCTAATATTGGTACTGCATAGAACGCGCCACTATATATATATATATATATATATATATATATGATCATGATTTTTGGCCCTATTTGAAAAACCAAAGTGTTAAAAAATCACAAAGTTTATTCTGTATATATTATAACAAGTGAATGACTATTATGCTCCTGATGAAATTATGTAATTACGTTTGCGCTCTGAAGCTTTCCTATAAATAGGGCTTCAATTCTTAATGAAAATTGATTCTAAGAGAAAATACATTCTCTATATTCTCTTTATTCTCTTTGTATTCTCTTTAGTTTCTTGCAGTTTTCTAACACGTTGTCAGCACGAAAGCTCTAATCCTTACTAAAGAGTTTCAACGGTAGGAAATTCTTTATGGTTTTATTCTGTATATACATATCATTATGCTTGTGTGGATTACCGAAGCTCTATACTATACATATTATTATGCTTGAGTGGTATGACCTCAAGCTACATATATTATATACTATTATTATACTAGAGTGGTATGACCTCAAGTTATATATATTATATACTATTATTATACTTGAGTGGTATGACCCCTAGCTTGTATCGTATATATTATTATTATACTTGAGTGGTATGACCCCAAGCTATATATATATATATATATATATATTATATACTATTATTATGCTTGAGTGGTATGATCCCAAACTATGTACCGTATATATTATTATTAGTGCTTGAAGCGGTACAACCCCGTGCTATAAACTGTGTATATTGTACCGTGTGAAATGTTACTGAGCACCAAAAAGGGTAAGTTATTTGTGGTTGATTATTTTTAATAAAATTCTTATTTCAAATCTTGCATATAAAATAAAAATAATGTTTTACTAAATTATTCATAATTATCACATTTTATTTTCTCTTCCCTCCCTAACGGCTAGTTAACGGCTATTTTACACTCTATAAATACATCACATTTCATTCAACAATTCACTCACTTTCTCTCATATTCTTAAAAATTTTCAACACATATATTTCTCAAAAATAAAAAATGTTCGAACGATTGATGTTGGTATTCGCTATTATGCTAGTCATTACATATGTTGTATTAGTTGTTTATATAAAGTTTAATACGGAAGAAGAGTCCTTACTCACTGACGGATTCAGCATGGTACATGGGTACAGCTGTACCCCCAAAAAAATTTAGTATATATATATATATATATATTAATGTTTTAATAATGTACCCCTATTAATTTAAAGTTTGCCTTTTTTTTCTCTTATTTAGGGTGTGCTTGGTTCAAACTCGGGAAAGAAAAAGGGAAAGATAATGATAATAGTGGAGAAAGAGAAAGGGAAAGGGAGAAAAAAACATTTCCCCCAATTTATTGGGTAATAGTACATTACCCACTATTGGGCAATGAGCCATTCCATTATAGAGCACCAATCATTATTTTTCATTACCTTTACCATTACCCACCCTAAAAAACATCCTACCAAGCACCCCCTATTATGCACGGATTCTTCAAAATTGGGCAGTATGCAGTATCGGATACTGCATGGGTGCGGGTGCGATTCGCACGGGATTCGCCACGTGGCGAATCCGTGCAAAAAAAAAAAAATCGGACTCGCGTATCCTGACACCGGATACGCTTATCCTGTGCCAGGATACGCGAGTCCGATTTTTTTTTTTTTAGATTTTTTTGTAATTTTGAAAAATTAAATCAAATAAACTAAAATACAAAAAGTAAATCATTTAATAAGTAATTACTTTTACCTTTAGCAGTATTCACGAACAGCATTAGAAAGTTCTGCTGCTCAAAGCCATTTTAAATTGTTTTTTGTATGACTTGTTTTATGTATTTGAATTGGTTTTATGGTGATATTGGAATTATTATTTTTTATATTTAATAAATGTTATATATAATAAAATATAAAATAAACAGACGTATCCTTGCCGTACCGTATCCTAATATTTTCAAAAAACCATATCCCCGCACCCGTCCCCGCCCCCGCACCTGTGCAACATAGGCACCCCCTTATTTCTTCTTTCCTACACCACCACAACACACGCAGCCCACGACAGGAGAGGAAATCCATAAAAAAAAATGAACAGAAGAGAACAACCACAGCTCGGCAACGCAATCTGCTGTTCTTCGCATCGCACACCACGCCGAATCTGTGGGTCATTTAAATTCCTATTTCATCTCACCTCTCAAGCTATTTGTTCCAATTCAAAGGTACTATTTTTCTAAATTCGGATTAATATATAGTGTATACAACCTATTTGATAAAATGCCCAAATAATGTGTTGATATTTTTTTTTTTTTGCTTCTGTTAATTAGTAGGTTTAGTTTTCTTTTAGAAATCTTATATAGTTATATTTGTTGTGTATTGAATATAGGAATGACAAGTGAAACACTCAAATCAAAAAAATCAAAAAGAATGTCAAAACAACCCGATCTTCGTCAATTTATGTTCAAGAAAAGAAAATCTCAAGAGAGTTCAAGCTCGGTAAATAGTGTGAATAATTATAATGCTAGTGTGTCTCCCACAAATAATTCTCCTCAAACTCAAGAAAATGCTATGTCTGGGTGGTTCAAGTAGTATGACATTAGAGGATAAAGAATTAATTTATGATGTTGAACTTCTTCCTCATGATCCGAAAAAAAGAATAAGTATAATGGATTATCACCCAAATCAACGAGATACGGTTAGGAGATCATATATTCTCAAAAAGCCTTGTCAGCCAAAAACTCATGATTTCCCTCAAAAATATCTTGGAGGTTTGCGCCGTTTTAGTGTTTCTTGGTTTGAAAAATGGGATTGGCTTGAATATAGTATTGAGAAAGATGCCGCATTTTGTTTTGTTTGCTACTTGTTTGAAAAATGGGATTGGCTTGAACAAGCTACTGGTTTGAAGAGACCTGGAGAAACTCGTTGAGGTTCTCATTTCAAAACTCTTTTGAATGTCATGAACTTGTTTTCTACAATTGTTGAAATTCTTGTGATGATTGGGGGCAATTGCTTTAGTTCGGATGATAAAGCAAAAGCTCAAGGCATTTTGTACTCAACAGAGTCATGTGATTTTGTTTTATGGCACAATTAATGACTACTATACTTAGGTATACTAATGATTTGTGTCTTGCTTTGCAAAGAAGGGAGCAATATATTATTAATGCTATGAGGCTTGTCACTTTGACCAAAGTGGTTTTACAAAAAATGAGGGAGGATGTATGGGATACTCATTTGAACAAGGTAATCTCATTTTGTAATGATAATGACATTGTTGTTCCAAATATGGAGGATCTTTACATTCCTCAAGGAAGATCAAAGCGTTTTGTTCAACAAGTTTCATATCTTCATCATTTTCAGGTTGATGTGTTTATAGAAGTAATTGATTTATTACTTCAAGAACTTGACAACCGATTTGATGAGGTTAATATGGAGTTGCTTAGATGTATGGCTTGCTTGACTCCTAAAGATGGCTTCTCTTATTTTGACAAGGAAAAGGTACTCAAACTTGCCACTTTTTATCCCTCCGATTTTTCAAGTATTGATTTGATGAGTCTTGAATGTCAACTTGATATATTCATGGAAGATATGAAAAGAGATGGTGAGTTTCAAAATTTGGATCATGTTAGCTCTCTTTAGATGAAACTTGTTGAAACAAAGAGGCATGTTACTTATTCTCTTGTGTTTTTACTCATCAAATTGGTGTTGATTCTTCCGGTTGCTACTGCAAGTGTAGAGAGAGTGTTTTCTGGAATGACTTATGTCAAGTTACGAAATAGCATGGGAGATCAATTCTTAAATGATTGTTTGGTCACTTTTGTTGAGAAAGAAATGTTTCTACAAGTTTTCGATGACGAGATCGTCAATCGCTTTCAAGAGATGAAGACTCGTCGAAGAATAGATTAGATTATTATGTAATTTTTTTTATTTATTTTGAAGTGTATGACTTTGATATTTAACAATGTTTTGGGATGTATTATTTCTCGTATTTTATCACATAACATTTATCGTACCCCCGAATCTAAAATCCTGGATCCGCCACTGTCCTTACTTTTTGTTATGAGTCTTTTCTGTATTTATTCTTTATTAACACTTCTGATAAATATCAGTGTGTATTAATCATTGTATGCTTACTGCATTTATGTTCTGAATAAAATCTTTTATGTTTCTTGACTTACTCGCTTATGAAAGATAATTATTTCATTATGTTGACATATACATGGTCGGTTTATCGACTAAATATATGTAATATTTTACATATATTCATATTATACATTATTTCAAAAACACCTCAATTGTTGGTTAATTCATTATTGTTAACATATATACGATATTACTGTTATTTGATATTTCATTAAATGGTACCAGAAGTTACCACTACTAAAGTGATAATATAATAGAGAGAAGACATAATCTAGTCATATTGCTTAGTAAATTGTAATATTTGTCATGGAACTTAGTTTGTACAAATTGTAGCCAAAAAGAACAAATTTGGACCAATTTACCCCTGACCTCCCTCTTTTCTCCTCTCTCTCTCTCTCATTTTTACATTTTCTCTCTCTTCTCTCTTCTCTCTCTCACCCTCTCTCCCACCCGCATCAATTGCAACCTGGCATCACTAGCACTAATTCCATCTTTGCGTTTCTCATCAAGAAAGCAAAAGCCACATGCCTAGATGACCACCACTCTTGTTGTCTCAGATTCTAAAGTGCCAACCACCTTTACAGTTGACTCGGCCGGGGGCGGCATGAATATCCTGCCGGACTCCGGCGGCTCCGGAGACGATTTTGGCGGCAATAACGGCGCCACCCATCCACCCTCCCTCCCTCACAACCATCTCCAGACATCGCCGGAACCTAGCTATTTCCGGAGCCAATACTTCGTCGGAGTTCCAGTTCTTTCCGCCGTCACCGCTGAAGTTGCACTGCCCGTAGATCCAACACCATTGCCGCGCTGTTGCACCGGAACCCTAGCTCCTTCCAGCGCCGACTTTTTCGGAGCTCTGGTCTTTCCTGTCCGACGACCGCCAGCAGCTCCGAATCTTCCCTACTCTCTCTTTCGATTTTATTTCTCTTTCTCCAACTTTCTCTCTCTAGAAAAATCTTAGATCTAGCTTGAAATAATATTATTTTCGTATTTGTTTTTGATGATTTACATGTTTTCATATGATTTCTGGTGATTCGTGGTATATTTGGGGTGATTTCTGATCGATTTGTATGTATTGGTGTTTTAGATCAAGTTTTTCGCATGCTTGCATACGTGGTTACGAATTTACAGTTGTTACGATTTATTCATTTCGTACTGGGTTACCATGTTACAATATTATCATTTCGTATCACTATGCCTTGATTTTCTGTTAAGATTTTATCATTTCGTATCAGTATGAAGTTACGAAATTCGAATTTCATAACACATTTGTACCGATTTGAAATTTTCGTATTGGAGATTTGGGATACATGTTACGAATTCGTAACTGTTACGATTGGTAAGAAATTGTAACTTCTTACCAAGTGTAACTAGTACGAAGTTACGAATTAATGACTTCGTATGAGTGTAACCGTAACTATTTCTAGCTACGAATTAGTAACGGTGTCACTGTTTACACTCTGGTATATTGGTAAGAAATTGTAACTTCTAACCAAGTGTAACTAGTACGAAGTTACGAATTAATGACTTCGTATTAGTGTAACCGTAACTATTTCCAGCTACGAATTAGTATCTGTTTTAATGGGGTTTTGGTATATTGGTAAGAAATTGTAACTTCTTACCAAGTGTAACTAGTACGAACTTACGAATTAATGACTTCGTATTAGTGTAACCATAACTATTTCCAGCTACGAATTAGTATCTGTCTTAATGAGGTTCTGGTATATTGGTAAGAAATCGTAACTTCTTACCAAGTGTACCATTTAAACTTAACATGTTACTATATTGGTAACGAACGTAACGAAACGTAACGAAAAACAAATAATAAATGATCAATTATTAATCGGGTAATGTAACGAATGTAACGAAAAATAAATATCGTATCCGCTTACTGGTACCTCGTGTACAGTATTCCAACACGGTAAATGAGATACGAAGTTACGATACAATAACATAAAAGATAAACAACACATGGTAACGAGACGGTACGAAATACATACGTCGTAACCTAGAAACTCAGAAAAGATAAGGAGAGAGATAAAGTGGGTTAGTTTTATTGAAAAGTAAGGGTATATTGGTCCAACCATGTCCTTTTTGGCTAGAATTTGTACAAATTAAGTCCCTTGACAAATATTGTCATTGACTATGGCAAAGTGGCTAAATGAGTGTATTTCCTCAATATAATACTAGAAGTTATCATTGCCAAAAGATTGTGGATGTTGATAAAAATAGTTTATCAAACGGTACCAGAAGTTACCATTATCTGTATTAAAAGGATAGATGAAAATAAATTATCCAACAAGAAAAATATTGATGTATGATAAGATAATATCACATGATAGCACTGATATTGCTAACGTGAAAATAATCTCATCAGTATTATGAGATGAATATTAGATGATTGAAATAAAAAGATTTGATAAATATCTGAAAATGTTCTTGCACAAACAGTTATGTACTCTAGAAGAAGTGCATATTTATTCCAGAAGAAGTAGTTGATCGATTATCTAAATCCTGCTCTTGAAGAAGTAGTTGAAAGAAAGAAATCTTACTGTGAAGAAGTAGTTGATCAATGATTCAAATCCCACTCTCGAAAGAAGAAACAGTTGATAGAAATAATATCCGATCTCCATGATTATTAAATATGAATGGAGAAAATTGAGCAAACTATACCAAAAATTATAATCGATTAATTAAAGAAAACCCTATGCAAATACACCGCATGGTGGGATCATATGACAAGTGATATAAAAAACTGTCACTGAAAAATAACTACTCAATAAATCTCATGTTGATCATATCACATGGTGGGATCATTGAAATCATATTGATATGACAATGTTTATGGAGAAGTATATGTCACATATTCGTGAGAATAATGTATTTGCATAAAGACAAAAGATGATCTTATTATTGCTGGAAGAAGCACACAACAATCGAAGTGAAAAAATATTGAAACTAGCCGAAAAGGTAATAAACACTCGACAATATGCGAAAAATAAAATACATATGAAACCCATAAAAAAAGGTACGTCTCGAGAGTATAAAACTCCGTAACTCTGTCACCCCCTGACATCAGGGTTTATAATGAAAGATCTAAAGGATCTAAACTTCTTTTTCGTTTGGCGCCAATACGTTGTGGCTGATGAGCTTTGACTTCCAAATTCTTAACTGAAATATATGCTTGAAAATTTATAAGTAGATCAGCAACTGTGTCAGCACATATAAGAATTCTCTTGATGGCTGAGAGATAAACTTGTGATCTACTCATTGATCCAGAAAGGCAAGCAAATCGTTCAAGAAATTATTAATATTCAACAAACCTACAGGTTTGGTGTGGAAGTCCCGCTCAGCCTATGACGTGATATTGAATATCTCATTGAGTGTGCCATAGCCACCTGGAAGAACAATAAAGGCATCACTATTATTCACCATATACATCAAACTATCATGCACAGACTGTGCTTGAAGCATTAACCCAGTTGAAGCTCTTATACTACTGGTTCTAACTGTGGGAAAGTATAAGACACTTGTTACTCTTATTCTCCCATTTTGTGCAGCCTCTAAAAGATAACCCAAAAATTTATGATTACTCCCACCATGCAATATATCGATTTTGTGCTTTCCTAATTCTTTTACGAATTGATATGCCATATCCATATACTGGATATGACCTATCAGTTTGGATCCACCTAAAATACATACAGTTTTAATTGTGGGATCCATATGAGGCTTCTGAGAACTCCATCTTTCTAGACTAGACTTTCAAAATACTTTTATGAGATATACATTTTCTGATTTGTGGATCTCAAATTTAAAGAATAAATTTCTTATTAGAAGACAAATGGCTTCACTATTTTCATTGAAAAAAGAAAAGACAGATAAGTCACTATTTTTACTATTTTCTTTTTGACAAAATTACAAAAGAAAACGAAAGATATGATATTATATGAAAATGACGTTATTGATTGGCAACTGAGTTGAATATTGAAAAACAAAATTTATTAAAATATAAAAAAAACATCAACTTGCATTATTTTGCTATTTACCTTATACCAACTTTGATAGAACGGACTTACAAACTGTATCTTTTGAGACTAATTTTTCATGACTATAGTGTTCCCGTTCATCCTTAATTTGTGTCCACAAAGCCATAAATTCACGATGAACATATCTACTGGGATGTGTATCAAGAATCTGTTGGATATCATATCCATAGATTCGTTACTCAATTCATCCTTGATAAATGCTATTTTATCTTTTGATTTTTGGAACAAACCCCACAGATTTGCATCGTGTGTCACATGTCCACCGAGCATATTTATAGCATCCACCTAATCTTTTTGGTCTTCGTGTCTTTGCAAAACTACTTCTACTTGTACCTGGCATGTACTTAAATGAATTTCAAAATTCGCCAGATAATCGAACTTATGCTTCGATCAACCATCGAATATCTTCTGGGATGCCATTTCTCATTAGCACCCTTAATCTTTCGAGTCGAGCTCGATAAATTCTTTTTATGATATTCACTAGAAGAGATGGGTAATATTTAAGAAGTTTGAAAGCATTGAATCCATTATGATAATCAAACCCTCAGTATGGGTGATTGTGAATACAATGATAATCTATTTATAGATTGGAATTACGCGTATGAGATTTGACTCCGCGTTTGAATAACTCATATCCTGAAGCGTATGAACTACAATTCTATATTTGAATAATGAACATAATATGACATGTGGTAGTGGCGACTCTATGTTGATAATGATGTGCAATAATGGCACTGAAAGATGATGTGATATGTCGGTAAAATATCTATATGGTGATATAGACACATCATGTCTTCTGTTACATGTTATTTTGTACGCTTTTTGGTCATTATTTTATCTCCATTTTGGGTTTAAATCTGTGTAAATGAGCTCTTAATGCATTATGTTTACATGTTTTGAAGGAAATTAGAGTCCTGAAGCTTGAACGAAGAAAAACAGGCCAAAACGACATTTTTCGGTAGAGGGCCGCGTCGCACCAAAGCTGGGCCGCGTCACAAGGCACAACACGGAGCAATCGGTACAAACTGTACCGGGGGCCGCGGCACACTTGCTACGGGCCGCGGCCCATACTGAAATTATGCCCAGACCTGGGCGGCGACATGGCTAGGGCCGCGGCACACTTATTCCGGGCCGCGGCCCGCGGCGGCGGGAATCCTGATTTTACCTCGCGATTTTAGCCGTTTTGGAGGCGGACTAGATCTAATCCTCAGACGCATTTTGGAGGCAGGAGATGGTTATAAAAGCCTAGAGAAGGTCAGAAAAGAAGGCATCGAGGGAAGAAGATGAGAATACCTAGCAGCAGAGAATGAAGACTAGAGAACGGAGGAGGACAAGTTCTTCAATCGTGTTTGAAATTCTTCAACCTTATGTTTAATTCAAGTATTTTTGTATTGTTTTCTAGCATGTCGGGCTAGACCCCTTTATTCTAGGATTGAGATGAAACCGAGTTTATGACGAATTCATTCTTGGTTTTACATTATTGAAAGTTTTCCCTTTTCTATTGAGTTTTCCCCGACTGTTCTTAATGCTTTCAATTGTGTGTCCAATGATTGAATTGTTCTAGCTGCTTAACTTGAATCGGAAGAAAATAGTGAGTAGTGATTATTGGGTGAAAACCATTTTGTCTTGTGAGATAGGAATATACTCATAAGAATTATGAAGCTCGATGTTTTGAAGATTATAGAACTTTTTGGCTAATGTCGAATTAACTCACCTTGGCATAGAGTGAATTATTCGCTTTGGAAAATTCTACTGACCTCGGAAGGGGCATTAGATTAAATTATAATCTTCGCTTTCAATTAATTGAGAAATTACATAAATTATATAAATCAAGATTAATTTGGATTAATCAAGGTGAATTCTTAATCCTAGATTCTTCTCCTATTTGATCTCCTTTTATCGGATAATTGATTTCCTTGTTTATTATAGTTTTTCGTTTTTCTATAGTTAATTAACCACAAATTTTTCGGTCGTTCAAATAAAATTAGAAATACAAATAAATTGGTAATTAGTACATCAGTCCTCGAGGGAACGATATTTTACTCATCACTTTATTACTTGTTTACGACAACGTGCACTTGCGTTCACAGAAATACGTAACAAGTTTTTGGCGCCGTTGCCGGGGACTGATTATTTTTGCTAATATCAATTTCAGTATTTTTAGTCTTAATTTGAACATTATTTTATTTTTTTGTGTAAATTTAGTTTCATTTGTTTTCCTTTCAGGAATTCGTTTAGTGCATGAGAAAATTTGGTAACGAAGGTTTATTTCCTTTGGATACCGAACTCGAACGCACTCTGCGGAAAAACAGGAAGGAAAGACGTGAGCTATTGATTACGAATATCATGGGAGACAACACTGGAAATCAAGGGATTGACAACCCAATTCAGCAGGTTCAACCAGCATTGGCTCTCCGTGATTATGCACTTCCACAAATCAATGCAAACTTTTCGGGGATTCGACGCCCGACCATTCAAGCAAACAATTTTGAAATCAAACCAGCTATCATTCAAATGATGCAAGCAAGCCAATTTTGTGGATTGGCGAATGATGACCCCAATGCTCACATTGCTTCATTTCTCGAGATTTGTGACACATTCAAAAATAACGGTGTTACTGATGATGCCATTCGTCTACGGCTTTTCCCATTTTCTCTAAGGGACAATGCCAAATTCTGGTTAAATTCCCTCCCGCCAGGCTCTATCACAACTTGGGCGGAGTTAGCACAAGCTTTTCTGGCTAAGGTCTTTCCACCGGCGAAGACAGCAAGACTCAGAAATGAGATAACCACTTCCGGACAGTACGATATGGAGTCGCTACATGAGGCATGGGAGCGATTTAAATACTTGCTAAGGAGATGCCCCCACCATGGTCTACCGGATTGGCTGCAAATTCAAACGTTCTATAACGGATTGAGTGCCTCTACACGCACTCTAGTAGATGCAGCAGCTGGAGGTGCTTTAATGGGCAAAACTATGGCTGAAGCTTATTCATTGCTAGAAGCTATGGCTGCGAATGCTTATCAGTGGCCTTCTGAGCGTGTGAACCCGAAACGAGTTATGGAAATTTGCTATAATGATCCAATATCTACGCTATCGGCTCAAGTGGCAGCTCTAACTCAACAACTCCAAGTTTTGTCACACACTCCTTCTACCGGTACCACGGAAACATGTAATTGGTGCAACGGGTCTCATCCTAGTGCTGAATGTCAAGTCGGAAATCCATTTGAGCAATCTCAGATGGAACAAGCTCAATTTGTGGGGAATGGAAATCGTCAGAATAACCCGTATTCTAACACTTACAATCAAGGGTGGCGAAATCATCCAAATCTTTCATGGAGGACGGGCAAGCATTGAACAAACCTCCACAAGCTCAATTCACTCAGCCACAACAGCAGCCCCTTCAACCACCGAAGGTCTCTTTAGAAGATGCAATTGCTCAAATGGCGGCTAACACGAGTCAATTCATGACTCGCACGAAAACTACTCTACAAAATCATTCCGCTTCTATTCGGAACTTGGAGGTTCAAATGGGGCAAATTGCAAATCTATTATCATCTAGATCCCAAGGTGTCTTACCAAGTGCTACCGAAACGAATCCCAAAGAATATGTACAAGCTATTGAGTTACGAAGTGGAAAGGAACTACACGAGCAGTCCAAGAGTAGGAAAGAAAAGAGCATTCCCATTGAGAAAGTCAAGGATGAGGAGCCCACTCAAGTAGAGACCACTATGTCCTCAAAGCCCAAACCTAAAGCAGTCTCGGCCACACATCCTACTTATGTACCACCAGTCCTGTTTCTACAGTGTCTGCAAAAGCAAAAGTTAGACAAGCAGTTTTTTAAGTTTCTTGATGTCTTCAAGAAATTGCACATTAATATCCCATTTGCCGACGCTTTGGAACAGATGCCGAGTTATGTGAAATTTATGAAATAGATATTATCTAACAAAAGAGAGCTTGAAACATATGAAACGATGGCATTGACTGAAGAG
Source organism: Orobanche coerulescens (assembly GCA_033398695.1). Classification (NCBI taxonomy): domain Eukaryota; kingdom Viridiplantae; phylum Streptophyta; class Magnoliopsida; order Lamiales; family Orobanchaceae; genus Orobanche; species Orobanche coerulescens. The sequence goes on along the minus strand of CM065806.1, from coordinate 45,958,591 downwards.
TGCAACGCTATTTTGCAAAAAGAGCTTCCACCTAAATTAAAAGATCCAGGAAGTTTCACTATACCATGCACTATTGGAAACTTGTCGTTTGATAGAGCTTTATGTGACCTTGGAGCCAATATTAATCTTATGCCTCTTTATATTTTCAAGAAACTAGGTATTGGGGAGGCCAAGCCTACTACGGTCTCTTTACAACTAGCAGATCGATCCATCAAGTATCCTAGAGGGGTGATAGAAGATGTCCTGGTCAGGGTTGATAAATTCATTTTCCCCGCTGATTTTATTGTGCTCGATATGGAAGAAGATCATGACATTCCGATTATTTTGGGTAGACCATTTTTAGCCACTGGTAGGACCCTTATTGATGTTGAGGAGGGTGAGTTGATGCTTTGGGTTCAAGATGAACAAGTAACATTCAAAGTGTTTCGATCTCTCTCGTATCCAAGCGATGTTGAGAAGTGTTCTCAAATTGAAAGCTTAGATATTTTTGTGGAAGACACACTCCGAGATAGTTCTCTGTCGGAATGTTCAGAATCTGTTTTAGTTGCACCGACATCTAAGAAAAATTTAGAACGACTCGCGTATCTTAGGCATTTGGACGTGTCGTTTTCATCATCTGTTCGCCCACCATTAAAAAATTCTAATGCCGCTGTAAATTCATCCGTTGAAAAGAAAACTAAGCCAGAAGTGAAACGGTTGCCAGGTCATTTGCAACATGGGTGTTTCGGAAAGTTACGATTGTTCAAGTCTTTTCGCAAAGAATGTTGGATGTCCAAACCAAAAGTCGAACAGTTAAAAACTAATGGTCAAAAATTTAAAACACGTAATAACGGTTTGATGGACTTGGCGGAATCCAAATGGTGTTTGCGAAAAGCAAATAAATTTTCAAAGAGTCCGGCTGAAGACTATAAACTTAGCGCTTCTCGGGAGGCAACCCGAGTATTAGTAGTAGATTTTTGTTTTTCGTTGTTTTTTCCATTTTAGGAGTCTATTTTTGCGGCATTTTTGCTTTACTGTGCTTCTCTCACGTGTTTTATGTGATTTCAGTTGAAAAACGTTCGCAGGAACCTCTCCAGGGCAAATTTTCAGTTAGGGCCGCGGCGCAACGGGACGCGGCACGCAAAAGACTCCAATTTAGGCTCAGCAAACTGTACTATGGGCCGCGGCACGCATATGCTGGGCTGCGGCACACTCGCCCAGGAGCCGCGGCACGCTGTGAACAGACCGCGGCACGCCAAAACCCCAAAAACGTACCCAGTAAACTGTTGTTAGGAATACTTTGGTATCCAGCGTCCTCACCTTAGACTCGGGAGAACGTAACTGGCCGGGCTTAACATCCCGACCCGCGGCATCCTAGTGGTGCAGCCCCTCATGTCCGCCTGTCGCTTAGTACGTGGCTCTGCACTGCCACTAGGGAGTGGTTAAATGAATTAATTTGGACTACTCATACCAACAAGATGTATCTTCTTTTCTGGTAGCCATCTCATAGAAACTCCAAAGTTAAGCGTGCTTGGCCTGGAGTAGTTATGGGATGGGTGACCCCCTGGGAAGTTTCTCAGGTGCGCGTGAGTGAGGATAAAGCGCGCTAGAAAAGACTCGTATTGGTACAGTGAGGACAGTCTTCATCATTTTCGCCTGGAGTAGTTATGGGATGGGTGACCCCCTAGGAAGTTTCTCAGGTGCGCGTGAGTGAGGACAAAGCGCGCTACAAAAGACTCGTGTTGGTACAGTGAGGACTGTCTTCATCATTTTCAGGGACCTACAACTGTACTATGGGCCGCGACACACTTACCCTGGAAGCCGCGGCACCCTTACTTTGAGCCGCGGCACGCTGCGAGACACCCCGAACGCCAAAACAAACTGTACTGCGGGCCGCGGCACACTTGCTATGTGCCGCGGCCCCTGCTGAAAGTTTTTAAACAGGTAGGGCATGAAGGGAGTCATTCGGCCGAAACATGTTTTCCTCTCTAACCCTTCTTCCGCGGCGCAGGTCATCTTGTCCAAATCAATTCTTCTTATCTTCTTTGATCCAACACAAGGTAATCCATATTTCTTAAGTTTATTTGCTAAAAATTACAAGGATTGAGAAGTGGGGTAATTTTTATTTCGTTCATTGATGAATTCTGAGTTCTATCAAGATTTTGATCGGAATGTACTAAGAAGATCGATTGATGTTGATTATGTTTCGTCTGTTGTCATGGATTAACTTGAAATTATTTGTTGTTGGTGATTGAATTCACATATAATTATTTTTCTCTTGACTTTAGTGTGCGCACGCCAAGTGTTTGATATAATACCCTAGTGAAACGTGTTTGATACAATTATCTGAATAATATGTTCCCCCAGCCCTAATGCTCATTTTAGAGTAAATTTTCGCATCATGCCTCTCATATGAAAGTGAGAGTTTTTAAAGCTACATTCATATGTTTCTCACACTTTATAAGTTGTGGTTGGTGCCTTGTTATACTATTTAGTCGTCTGATCTCCTGTTTTTTCCAGGAACACGTAATGGCGCGTAAGAGGAAGTTGAGCTCCCCTAGGGCTAGGACTCAATCATCTCCCATGAGAGGGGAAACCTCTCAAAACCCGACGGATGGGCAATTCTAGCAATTCTCCGACCCTGAGGTCCATCTACTCTTTAGTGAATTAATTCATCCGCGGCCCATCATTCCTGAGAGGGGATTCACTCCCGCCCCCCAAGACGGTGAATTATTACCCATGATCACCGAAATAGGGTGGACAAGATTTGTCGCACAACCCGAGCCGGCCGTCATCTCTATAGTGCATGAATTCTACGCCAGCACTTTGCTACACCATATGCAGGGAGGACAGATGTTGGGGAGACCGGATATCTGTACAGAGGTCGTTGTCCGTGATCAGACGGTTGACTTCTCTGCAGCAGCAATTCGGCATTTATACGAGCTACCCGAGGTCGATGAATCAGCGTCCACGCAGACGATGGGTAGCCTCACGAGGGAGGCATTGTTGGAAGCACTTACTCAGCCGGAGTCCATTTGGGAGACGCGTGTTCCGGGGTCCGCAGCTTTCTTCTTTAAGAGCTCCCGTCTCAGTCGGCTAGGGCGAGCTTGGCTATATTTCCTATGCTCGCGAGTTGATCCTACTTCACAGATCCACTCTATCTTGCTGCCTCGCGCTCGACTGCTCTATGCCATCACATCCGGTCTTTGATTCGATGTGGCCCCACGTCTGGCCCGATCCATTCTCCAATGCATCCAGGGAGGCGCCAACACTGGACTAAAGCATCCCTCTCTAATCTGCGCTTTATGCCGCCAGTCGGGTGTGGTCTGGCCGGATGACGAGCCTACTATCGCACCCCAGGGTCCGATTGACCAATCATTTCGACCAGTGGGGCGGCGCGCGAGCACACCCGCGAGGATGAGTTTTTCTTTTAGATGAGCCACATGAGCACTCCTTAGAGCTTCTTCTTCTGACTCATGACCGGCAGATATAGAGGATCAGACCGAGTCTGCTCCACCCCAGCGAGAGATGATATTTTACAGGCAATGTTTGACGGCCTGAGGGAGGATATTCGAGCAGAGCGAGACAGTGTGATCGCAGATTTGCGACATGAGATGTACGAGCAGGTCCGCCGGGCCAATCGGCGTGCTGAGAGGCGTTTAGCTGCGAGAGATGCTTACCATCAGGAGTACTTAGCGATGTGGATGGGCCATATCCTCCACCCAGACGGACCATTCATACCTCCGACCAGGCCACCTACACCACCTACTTCACCTGACGAGGCTGATACTAGTGCCTGAGCTTTTTTTTTCAGGGGAGTATTTGACCTATCTTTTACTGCTTATTCTTATTTGTCGTCCATTGGGGTCAATGTACTTCTCAAGTTTGGGGGGGGGGGGGTTGATTTTTAGTTGTTATTTATTTAGTTTGTCTTGCTTGTCTTCTTTGGTATTTTTGATATTTCGTGTGTATATCGTGCGGCCATGTGTAAGACTGAATATATAATTCTGAATTCTATTGGAAGAACCGGATAAGTCTAGTCGAGTTCACATTATGCTATTTTATACTCGAGTACTCATTTCGGTCTGTTTTTGCGTCATTGTGGTAGCCTTGGCATTGGGGATATGAGACATACGTGTTTGTAGTGTCCACATTACACGAGCCACCGTCTATATGTTTGGTTTCACTATTCACTTAGCTGGTCGCCTAGAAACATTGGGCCTTGTAAGCATTCAACTAAGTACCTACGATTAGGCATTGGTTCGGATAGTTTTAATTCCCAAAAATATGAGCAGCCTTGCATGTCCTAGGATTGGAAGTCTAGTAACTGGGTGTATTCTTGTGACTCGTAGTTTACATTCGCGTAAAACGACAACCTTGAATAGGCATGAGTAAGAGATAGAATAATTGTTCGGAAAAATCGCATCTCCTATGAGAGGAAGCCAAATAACCGGATGCATTCACGTGACCCGTTCTTTACATTCGCGTAAAACAGCAACCTTGAATGGGACGTGCCAAAAAAGAAAATAAAGAAAAAGAAAAAGATACTCGAGTTTTTTCTCCGCTGTAGAGGGAGACTTAGTAACTAGGAGCATTCATGAGCCCCATGAGTGTCTTTTACGTCAAACGGTTCCCCAATACATGAGACTGAAAATCCACCCTAGGATTCTTCCGATAAAACATTCCGGGAGTCGAAACCTAGTGGTTAACTCGAATCATAATAGTTATTAAATAAATAGGGATTGTTGTCCAGGGAATGTCATTTGTGCTGCACTTCTTATATTTATGTCACGAGGTTGTGGGACTAGGCGAGTTAGCTTGTTATAACTTCAACATTCATATTGTCGGTCGGCTTATTTCACGTTTGTTGATCCTTGAGCCTTGACTTTCTTCATGGCTGAGATTAGCACTAAAAATGGTTACCTTGAGGAATCATTGTCCGTAATGTGACTCACTAGTATGATATTCGTATTATTCTTTAAGATTTCCAGGGTAGTATTAATCAGTTGAGCGCTACGGATTTGCACGACTTACCACGATACTTGTAGTCTATTTGAAATTGATTTTTGCTTGAGGACAAGCAAAGGCTTAAGTTTGGGGGTATTTGTTACATGTTATTTTGTACGCTTTTTGGTCATTATTTTATCTCCATTTTGGATCAAATCTGTGTAAATGAGCTCTTAATGCATTATGTTTACATGTTTTGAAGGAAATTAGAGTCCTGAAGCTTGAACGAAGAAAAACAGGCCAAAAACGATATTTTTCGGTAGAGGGCCGCGTCGCACCGAAGCTGGGCCGCGTCACAAGGCACAACACGGAGCAATCGATACAAACTGTACCGGGGGCCGCGGCACACTTGCTACGGGCCGCGGCACGTACTGAAATTTTGCCCAGACCTGGGCGACGACATGGCTAGGGCCGCGGCACACTTATTCCGGCCCGCGGCCCGCGGCGGCGGGAATCCTGATTTTACCTCGCGATTTTGGCAGTTTTGGAGGCAGACTAGACCTAATCCTCGGACGCGTTTTGGAGGCAGGAGATGGTTATAAAAACCTAGAGAAGGTCAGAAAAGAAGGCATCGAAGGAAGAAGAGGAGAATACCTAGCAGCCGAGAATGAAGACTAGAGAACGGAGGAGGACAAGTTCTTCAATCGTGTTTGAAATTCTTCAACCTTATGTTTAATTCAAGTATTTTTGTATTGTTTTCTAGCATGTCGGGCTAGACCCCTTTATTCTAGGATTGATATGAAACCGAGATTATGATGAATTCATTCTTGATTTTACATTATTGAAAGTTTTCCCTTTTCTATTGAGTTTTCCCCGATTGTTCTTAATGGTTTCAATTGTGTGGCCAAATTGAATTGTTCTAGCTGCTTAAATTGAATCGGAAGAAATTAGTGAGTAGTGATTATTGGGTGAAAATTATTTTGTCTTGTGAGATAGGAATATACTCGTAAGAATTATGAAGCTCGATGTTTTGAAGATTATAGAACTTTTTGGTTAATGTCGAATTAACTCACCTAGGAATAGAGTGAATTATTCGGTTTGGAAAATTCTACTGACCTCGGAAGGGCATTAGATTAAATTATAATCTTCGCTTTTAATTAATTGGGAAATTACATAAATTATATAAATCAAGATTAATTTGGATTAATCAAGGTGAATTCTTAATCCTAGATTTTCTCCTATTTGATCTCCTTTTATCGGATAATTGATTTCCTTGTTTATTATAGTCTTTCATTTTTCTATAGTTAATTAACCACAAATTTTTCGGTCGTTCAAATAAAATGATGTAATACCCGAGATTTCTGATATGTATTTGGAACTTGTGATATTGTAATTGTTGCACTTTAATCTGAGTATTATTCTCCGTATCTCATAGTCCGGTGTTGTTGAGCGTATGATTTCATGAATGTGATTTAAAAATTGTGATTCTGCGCATGTAGCGCACGCTATCGTCTATGTGTAGCGTACGCTAACATGGATCCATAGCGCACGCTATAAAGGAACCTTAGCGCACGCTATACTTGGTCAATATGATTGAGACGTGTGGTAGGTGAGATCAGGCCGGAGATCTTGGTCGGATTGTGTCGGGATGAACCTGGATGGCTTTCGGGAAAAGCCAAGTCAACGCCTTAGCGCACGCTACTGATATGAGAATAGCGCACGCTAAGTGCTGAGTACTGATGAAGTCGATGGCCGTTAGCGCACGCTACGAGTATGGACTAGCGCGCGCTAATAACCATTTTCTATAAATAGGACATCATCCTTTTCGTATTTTCAGTCTTTTCTCTTCCCACATCCGAATCCTTATACTTAGAGTATTACTCTCTACATCCTAAACACTTCATATCAGCATCCTAGCTCGTGTTGAAGATTGTAGATCATTAAGGATTGGTGTTCAAGCCTTCGACGTTGGATTGCTTCGATTTCCTCCTTGTTCTTCACTACTTTGAGGTAGGTGATTCTTCACCAATATTAGTGGTGTTCTAAAGGACGTTTTGATCATGTTTATCTAGTCAGTTAGATTCGTTAATAGTCGAACATCATGTGTTAGAAGGATATTTTCGACGTTTCGGCACTTATTCATCGTATGATCCATTGAACCTTTTTAGTATGTGGACTCCTTAGCATATTATGTATCTTCAAAACCGATCATGACCAGTATATGAAGATTACCTAGTTCGTATGTTTTACGTAAGGAATCATATGTTTTGGGACTTGGAATGAACGGAATTTAGAATATTTTCTTGAAGATCAAGATGAATTATGGTGTAGTAATGATGATACGTATCCTTGTGTCTCGTAGTCATTTAATCCATAAAGATCTTTCATAAACCGTATGAGCATGATATGCACGGAGTTGGCATGTATTAACACTGAGGATTTCATGAGTTTTCATCACCTTTAGCTCAAGTTTTACCCAGAGGTAGTGCCATGCACGATTAGCGCACGCTAAGATGTATATATTAACGTGCGCTATCGGGAACGAGTAACGTGCGCTACGTTGGATACGTAACGTACGTTATATCATCGAGCGGGCGGCGATCGCTCGAGAGAAGATCGATACCGGCTAGCGCACGCTAAACACGGTCATTTGCGTGCGTTAGCAGGCGGGCTTAGCGCCGCGTTACGTATAGTACGTAGCGCGCGCTAAGTAGTTCAGCGTAATTCATTTTTAGAGCTTGCGGTCGTAAACCGGATTATTAGACGTTAAATGCGACTTGAGAGGAATTCTTTATTATTTCTTAGGTCCGAGCCTTGCATAGGGGACGATCGAGGCGGTGGCATACGGACGCGTGTCATTTGTTGGAGTATTTCCATTCTTGCCATTTTCGAGGCAAGTATCATATGTCGAGTTCGATTTATATTGAAACTTTGATCATGCTTATGGTTTTGTTCATGTTGTCGAATATGAGATGTATTTCTGTAATTTCTCGTGGTATTCGTTGTTAATTGTTCGTATTGATGAACATATTGAAATGCATATATGTATGCATAATTGATTGATTTATGGTATAAATGATCCGAGGGGATCATGAGGATCTATGCTGAGGGCGCTGGATCGAATGTCCACCATGCGTTGGTCCGACGGGATCATCATGGGGATCTATGCTGAGGGCGCTGGATCGCTGGACGGGTTTTCCACCATGCGTTGGTCCGACGGGATCATCATGGGGATCTATACCAAGGGCGCTGGATCGCTGGATTACCCTGTACTGTGTTGATGGAATCGTGATGATTTGCATCGTTGGATTTCGGTGACGGAAGTCCGTTTTGCATGTTTTATGATGCACTGATGATTTATGTATTATGATACTTGTACTAGTATTGTTTTGCTAACCCCTTCGGGGGTGGACATTGTTTTGATGTTCAGGTAGCCGAGGAGCGGGGAAGCAACCACAGTACCGACAGGACGATGAATGGGCTCAGTGATGTGGTTGATGTGTATTGTTATTGTGATTTGTCTTCTTGGTTCATTTAGTACTCGAGTACGTCTGTTTTAATAATGTCATTTCGATATGGTTGTATAAGTTAACTCATTTGATTGGTTGAATCAAATCTGCATTTTGAACTTCAGTTGTACGATTGGATTATATTTACATTTCTTTTAAATTAGCCTTGTAAATCCTTACTTAAAGGGTTTACGGCGCTGTAATTATTCCGAATATCTCGGGGTGTTACAGAATATGGTATCAGAGCTAAGATTCATGGATATCTTGGCAGTCGGGTTAGTTGGGTCTGTTTACTTCATTTGATTATGGGTCGTTCGTAACATCACTGCTGAGCCAGCATCGTCGTGTGGACCATGGTTGTAAGTTTCCTAAATCTCAAATACTAACGTTTTATTTAATTCATGTTTTGTGAACATTGATGGATGTACTTTTAGAAAGTTTGCCCTGGATATTGAGTATTTGTGTTTACAGTATGTTGAGAGGAGGTCGTGGACGCGGACGCGGTCGTGGACGCGGACGTGGAAACGCGAGACAAGAAGATTCGGTGTCTACCCCAGAAATAACCGCTAGCCGAACGGATTCCCATTCTGGGGGACAACAGGGATCGGCAAATAATAATGCGAGATCCTAACGTCTTTGGGAGTACTTCGCCAGTGGTTGCCCAGATAAACCAGTTTGCTCAAGTTGTGGATCGCATGCAGACGGCGATGGGACAACAGCATAACGTGGATAATCGAGGAGATAAATGGCTTACTAAGGTGATCAAATTGCATCCTCCGAAATTTGACAGTTCTGCTGAGACGCTTTCTTGGGATCACTGGCTGAAGGAATTCGAAAAGATTTTTGCGGGGATTAACTGTACCAACGACAGAAAGGTTCCGGTCGCCCAGTATCTTCTGACAGGGGAGGCTTTCGACTGGTGGGAGGCCATTCGATCGGAGGAGCATAATGTTGACTGGACGGAATTCAAATTAATGATGGAAGCGCAGTATTGTCCTCGCCCAGTTAGAGAGGCCCGAGTTCGGGAGTTTTTCTCACCACAAAATTTAGAAGCATCTGTGACGGACGTGATTAAGACTTTTAATCACCAGCTGACTTATGTGCGCCACTTGGTCAGGACCGAGGCGGAGAGGATTTTCCATTTTGACATGTGAATGAAGCCGGAAATTCAGCAATATATGTCCGGATTTGAATGTACCACTTTGCGACAGTATCAGGACAAGGCGTTGACCTATGATATGAAAGAGGCAGCAGTAGAGAAATCGACGGAAGCAAAGAAGCAGAAAGTGGATGGCAACTTCACGGAGAATAAGAGTAGTGGGCCTCGCAGGGGCCAGTCCTCTTTTCATTCATCCAGGAGGCCTCTACATCCTTCTCGAGGAGGAAAGAAGTTCCGGGCAGCACCAACCGTTTCAGACGCAAGGAAGAAATGTTATAACTGTGGCAAAGCGGGACATATTCGACGTGGACTTTCACGCTTTCTTTGTGACTGTTTGAGTGTGGACAGAAGGACATCGCGCAACATTTTGTGGGAATGCGACTAGATCTTTTGGCACTCGCACTCTCTGTCTGGTTCGAAGGACACTAGTGTAATCCAGGAGCCAGAGCGGTTTCCCTTGCAGAATGTTGGGAAAAGAGAGGCATCCAGTAGGTCCGTTCCTCCGCGTATTTACGAGATGAAGAAGGATGATCAAAACACACCGTTGCATCAGTGCGATTCGAGATCCTTTTGCAACTTGATTAGTGTCTTGTTCGATTCGGGAGCTACGCATTCTTTTATATCTTTGAAGCGTGTTAATCGTTTGAAAATCTCGTGCTTGTATAATTGTGAACCTTATGTTGTGGGTTTAGGCGGAGAGAAAATTGTGGGAACCACAGAAGCTAGGGATTTTCCAGTGTCTATAGGAGGGAGAGATTGGCTATCGAATCTTATTGTAGTTGACATCTACGGTGACGATTTAATTCTCGGAGACGATTGGCTCAACCGTTATGGAGCTATTCTGAATTACCGAAAGAGAGTTATTTCTATCATTGTTGATGACGGATCTGAACACTTATTCCGAGGATGGAGACCGGGAAGCTCGGGAAAATTGATCAAAGCAATGAAAGCCGTGAAATTACTGAAGCAGGGATGTCATGGACTTTGGTGCTATGCCATGAGGAAAGAGGAAGGAATAGAGCTCTCATCGATTCCAGTTGTGAATGAATTCTCCGACGTATTTCCTGACGAACTACCTGGGTTACCTCCGCAGAGAGAGGTGGAATTCACTATCGAATTAGAGACTGGAGCCGCTCCTATTTCCAGAGTACCATACCGCATGGCGCCAACCGAGGTGTATGAACTCAAGAAGTAACTGGAGGAATTGTCACAGAAGGGTTATATTCAACCTAGCGTTTCTCCTTGGGGAGCGCTCGTTCTCTTTGTCCGGAAGAAAGACGGATCCCTCCGACTGTGTATTGATTACAGGGAGCTCAACAAGGTGACGATCAAGAATAAGTATCCTATACCTCGGATCGACGACTTGTTTGATCAACTGCAAGGGGCAAGGGTATTCTCGAAGATTGACTTGCGATCAGGATACCATCAGTTGAGAATTAAGGAATCGGATGTACCGAAGTCTGCTTTCAGGTGGGGTACGGGCATTATGAATTTGTAGTGATGCCATTTGGACTTACCAATGCTCCTGCGGTATTCATGCAATTGATGAATCGGGTATTCTTAGAATACTTGGATAAATTTGTGGTCGTCTTCATTGATGACATCTTGATATATTCGAAGGACGCAGAGGAGCATGCCGAACATTTGCGTGTGGTTTTGAGCACCTTGAGGAAGGAGCAGTGTATGCAAAGCTTTCAAATGCGAGTTACGCTTAGGAAGTAACTTTCCTTGGGCATGTGATATCGGTGTGGAGTTCGAGGTGGACCCGAAGAAAGTCGAAGCAATCTTGGAATGGGAAGTTCTAGTAACGTGAAAGAAGTCAGGAGTTTCCTAGGACTTGCCGGATATTATCGCCGCTTTGTAGAGGGATTTTCCAAAATTGCTCGTCCGTTCACTCAAGTTGCGAGAAAACTCAAAAGTTTACGTGGGATGAGAAATGCAGATGGTTTTGATGAACTTAAGAAGAGACCGACAACAACACCTATATTAGCGTTACGGATGGAACTGATGGATTCATGGTATCTGACGACGCTTCAAATTAGAGTGCAGGATGTGTGTTGATGCAAAGGATAAGGTGATTGCCTATGCTTCTCGGCAATTGAAACCGTATGAGGTTAATTACCCGACTCATGATCTGGAGCTAGCAGTGTGGTCTTTGCCTTGAAAATTTGGCGACATTATTTATGCGGCACTCGTTGCAGATCTTTACAGATCATAAGAGACTCAAGTACATTTTCAATCGAGAAAGAATTAAACATGAGGCGTAGAAGGTGGGTGGAATTGGTCAAGGATTACGACTTGGAGATTCTCTATCATCCGGGAAAGCAAACGTAGTAGCCGATGCTTTGAGCCGTAAACTGTTTCTCTTCGAGTGTTGGAAGCACTTACATCCCAAACCAAAGATTCGGCGAGGCCGATCCGCGAAGGATTGAAGTATGGGCACCGGGAATCGAGGCAACTATATGTGATGGAACCGACTTCATCACTAGTCGAGAGATCAAATCTAAGCGGTTGAGCGATTCTCACGATCCTTCGGTTATGTGACGAAGTAAAGAAAGGAAAGGCCCGGGATTCGTGATACAAGATGATGGAGTTACGAGATTTGAGTCGATTTTGCGTTTAGATGATGATGGTTTGAGACGGACAATTACGAAGGAAGCTCACAACGCGCCTATTCTATTCACCGAGGCGTGATAAAATGTATAAATATCTTAAACAAAACTTGGTGGGGAATATGAAGAAGGGCGTAGCAGTACGTTTGAAGTGTTTGACTTGTCGTGAGTTAAGATTGAACATCGGCGACACTGTAGGAATGTTAAAGCTGCTTAGATCCACAGTGGAAGTGGGAGGATATCTCGATGGATTTCATCACCAGTATGCCAAGGACTAGAACGGGAATGAACATGATTTGGGTTATAGTTGATCGACTAACCAAGTCGGCTCATTTCCTAGGAATTAAAGATACATGGGGACCCGAGAGATTGGCGCGAGTATTTATTGCGGAGATAGTCAGATTGCATGGGACGCCGAAGACCATTATTTCGGATCGAGATGGTCGCTTCGTGTCGCACTTCTGGAAGGCAGTTCACAGGGCTTTGGGGACTGAGCTCAACTTTAGCACGGCTTATCATCCCCAAACGGACGGTCAGTCCGAAAGGACTATACAAACAGTAGAAGACATGCTTAGAGCCTGTGCTTTGGATTGGTCAACTGATTGGGAAGTTCATTTGCCATTGATTGAATTCACCTACAATAATAGTTGGCATGCTTCTATTAAGATGGCACCATTTAAAGCTTTGTACGGGAGAAGATGTCGGTCACCCCTGTGCTGGGATGATTCTTCGGACTTGATCGGAGACGAACCTAATTGATAGTTCGGACTCAAGAGAAGATAGCTTTGATTCGGGAAAGGCTGATCGCCGCAGTCGGACGAAGTCTTATGCAGACGTACGTCGTCGCCCTCTAGAGTTCGACGTTGGGGACCATGTACTATTGAAGGTGTCTCCTACACGAGGGATTTTCCGTTTTGGGAGGAGAGGTAAGCTAAGTCCGAGATATATCGGGCCATTTGGGGTCCTAGAGAGAGTTGGGGATTTAACATACAGGTTGGCTTTACCACCATCGCTGAGTCACGTTCACAATGTGTTTCACGTATCCCAATTGCGGAAGTATGTATCGGACCCCAGTCACGTCATTGATTTCGACGAGATCGAGATAGCTAATGATGGCACCTTCGAAGAGAGACCAATCAAGATACTTGAGAGTCGGATCAAACAATTGAGGAAAAAACCAATACACTTGGTTAAAGTTCAATGGTCACGACATGGAGCTGAAGAGGCCACTTGGGAAACAGAGGACAGTATGAAGGCTAGATATCCAGAGTTGTTTTCATCTTAACTTTCGGGACGAAACTTCTTTTTGGGGAGGAAGGATGTAATACCCGAGATTTCTGATATGTATTTGGAACTTGTGATATTGTAATTGTTGCACTTTAATCTGAGTATTATTCTCCGTATCTCATAGTCCGGTGTTGTTGAGCGTATGATTTCATGAATGTGATTTAAAAATTGTGATTCTGCGCATGTAGCGCATGCTATCGTCTATGTGTAGCGTACGCTAACATGGATCCATAGCGCACGCTACAAAGGAACCTTAGCGCACGCTATACGTGGTCAATATGATTGATACGTGTGGTAGGTGAGATTAGGCCGGGGATCTTGGTCGGATTGTGTCGGGATGAACCTGGACGGCTTTCGGGAAAAGGCAAGTCAACGCCTTAGCGCACGCTACTGATATGAGAATAGCGCACGCTAAGTGCTGAGTCTGATGAAGTCGATGGCCGTTAGCGCACGCTACGAGTATGGACTAGCGCGCGCTAATAACCATTTTCTATAAATAGGACATCATCCTTTTCGTATTTTCAGTCTTTTCTCTTCCCACATCCGAATCCTTATACTTAGAGTATTACTCTCTACATCCTAAACACTTCATATCAGCATCCTAGCTCGTGTTGAAGATTGTAGATCATTAAGGATTGGTGTTCAAGCCTTCGACGTTGGATTGCTTCGATTTCCTCCTTGTTCTTCACTACTTTGAGGTAGGTGATTCTTCACCAATATTAGTAGTGTTCTAAAGGACGTTTTGATCCTGTTTATCTAGTCAGTTAGATTCGTTAATAGTCGAACATCATGTGTTAGAAGGATATTTTCGACGTTTCGGCACTTATTCATCGTATGATCCATTGAACCTTTTTAGTATGTGGACTCCTTAGCATATTATGTATCTTCAAAACCGATCATGACCAGTATATGAAGATTACCTAGTTCGTATGTTTTACGTAAGGAATCATATGTTTTGGGACTTGGAATGAACGGAATTTAGAATATTTTCTTGAAGATCAAGATGAATTATGGTGTAGTAATAATGATACGTATCCTTGTGTCTCGTAGTCATTTAATCCATAAAGATCTTTCATAAACCGTATGAGCATGATATGCACGGAGTTGGCATATATTAACACTGAGGATTTCATGAGTTTTCATCACCTTTAGCTCAAGTTTTACCCGGTGGTATCGCCATGCCACGATTAGCGCACGCTAAGATGTATATATTAACGTGCGCTATCGGAAGCAGTAACGTGCGCTTACGTTGATACGTAACGTCGTTATATCATCGGCGAGGCGATCGCTCGAGAAGAACTGCCGATACCACGGCTAAGCGCACGCTAAACCTGGTCATTTGCGTACGTTAGCAGGCGAGCTTAGCGCACGTTACGTATAGTACGTAGCGCGCGCTAAGTAGTTCGAGAATTCATTTTAGAGCTTGCGGTCGTGGCGGATTATTAGGCGTTAAATGCGACTTGAGAGGAATTCTTTATTATTTCTTAGGTCCGAGCCTTGCATAGGGGACGATCGAGGGCGGTGGCATACGGACGCGTGTCATTTGTTGGAGTATTTCCATTCTTGCCATTTTCGAGGCAAGTATCATATGTCGAGTTCGATTTATATTGAAACTTTGATCATGCTTATGGTTTTGTTCATGTTGTCGAATATGAGATGTATTTACGTAATTTCTCGTGGTATTCGTTGTTAATTGTTCGTATTGATGAACATATTGAAATGCATATATGTATGCATAATTGATTGATTTATGGTATAAATGATCCAGGGGATCATGAGGATCTATCTTTGAGGCGCTGGATCGAATGTCCACCATGCGTTGGTCCGACGGGATCATCATGGGGATCTATCTTGAGGCGCTGGATCGGCCGGACGGGTTTTCCACCATGCGTTGGTCCGACGGGATCATCATGGGGATCTATACCAAGGGCGCTGGATCATTTGGATTACCACTGTCTTGTGTTGATGGAATCGTGAGGATTTGCATCGTTGGATTTCGGTGACTAAGTCCGTTTGCATGTTTTATGATGCACCGATGATTTATGTATTATGATACTTGTACTAGTATTGTTTTGCTAACCCCTTCTGGGGTGGACATTGTTTTGATGTTCGGGTAGCCGAGGAGCGGGGAAGCAACCACGATCACAAACGGAGACGATGAAATGGCTCAGTGATGTGGTTGATGTTTATTGTTATTGTGATTTGTCTTCTTGGTTCATTTAGTACTCGAGTACGTCTGTTTTAATAATGTCATTTCGATATGGTTGTATAAGTTAACTCATTTGATTGGTTGAATCAAATCTGCATTTTGAACTTCAGTTGTACGATTGGATTATATTTACATTTCTTTTAAATTAGCCTTGTAAATCCTTACTTAAAGGGTTTACGGCGCTGTAATTATTCCGAATATCTCGGGGTGTTACAAATTAGAAATACCAATAAATTGGTAATTAGTACATCAGTCCTCGAGGAAACGATACTTTACTCATCACTTTATTACTTGTTTACGACAACGTGCACTTGCGTTCACAAAAATACGTAACATCTTCAAATATTTGTTCTCGATTAATATCACTACTAGCCAATATTGGGAACGAATTCCTAATAAATTTGGAATATATTAAGGGGGAGTATGGGCCCACTTCCTCTACATGTGAACTACTAGATATTATGGATCCACTAGATAGTCACATGTGTATATGACTTGTAATCGAAAATTACGTGATGATTTGCTCACAGTTTGAGCATATATTCCAGATCAAATAAAGCTAGTAATATATCTCAAATAAACTTGAATAGGTCCTAGAAAGGATCAAGATATGCGCGTACAAGGGATATCAATTGACATACTATTCTAAGTCCTCCAGCCAATATCGAGAACATAATATATAAACTCCACTGAGATATTGGCCTACGAGTTTGGTGCTCAAGAAATCTCTTAACATGATGGGGAGTATTAGTAGTTGGAAATATGTGAAATGCATCACACTATATCCTCGCAACTGAAATATGAACTTGAAGTTCAAAGATGCATGATAGATTATTAATCTTTGGTGCCAACTACAACTTCTTTAATAAATACATAATAATTTCCCGAATATAAATCAAAACAAATGATAAAAGGAGGCATATACTTTTGAAGTATATAGACATAACTATAAAGTAAGATAATGAGATATCTTGGCAAGTTATGTTGCTATGGGGAAATAAATGTTGAAATGTGTCGACACAATATAGCGCCATGAATGAAATAAGGATATTGAAATTCATGATTGTGAAATATGGATATTGGAAATGAGGATATTGAAATCCATCGAAATTGAAAATATATGCCCTTATAATAAAATGAAACATATGGGCTTACTGAAAGTGACTCCTGAGAGATTTTGAACATATTATCAGTGCGTGCAATCACTCAAAATAAGATATTGTAAAAGAAAATTATATGTTGTACTCTTTTCCTTGACTGAGGTTTTATCTCGCTGGGTTTTCCTAACAAGGTTTTTAAGGAGGCAGCTTAATCACAACTAATATGGAATCTCCAAAAGAGATTTGGAATATATTGCAAAGAATATGAGTTCGATATTACAAACTGCACTGAATATGATACTCGTACTAATCCTTGGAGGATTATTGAAATGCCTGGGGTATATTTATATATACGCGTTGCACTCTTTTTTCTTCCTTAACAAGGTCTTGTCCTATTAGGTTTTCCTAGCAAGGTTTTTAACGAGGCAACTGGAATGGCGTATTAGTATGAATAATGTACTCTCTTCCCTTCATTAGGATTTTTCCCATTGGGTTTTTTCTAATAAGGTTTTAAGAGGCATAATCATGGCAAAATGAGGAACACTACAAAGATCAAGATTATTCCTCAAAGATTTGAAAATATGAGTAGTTGTACTCTTTTTCCTTCGATAAAGTTTTTCCCACTAGATTTTCTAGACAAGGTTTTAATGAGGTAACACGTGGATACTCCAACAATGAATGATATACATGACAGATTCACTCAGTTTTTGTCTCACGAGGTTTTACTGAGATGGCACAAGAATACTCATATAAGAACTATCAAGATAAGTGGGAGCTAATTTACGAGATTTCAGATTGTTGAAATTTTATCCAACAGAGATTTCCTACCAACATTTTGATGCAACATGATATGATTGTCACAAGATTCAATACAAACAGTTTGAGAGTTTTTATCCCATTGAGTTTTTCTTCAAACTAGTTCAGCAGATATTTATGTAAATAGTCATTCAAGGGGGAGCGTTGAAATGCGCACTTCTCGAAGTGCGTAATAGGATAATATATTATAATATGTGAATGACTATTATGCTCCTGATGAAATTATGTAATTACGTTTGTCTTCTCAAGTTTTAACATAAATAGAGCGATTCTTGTGAAAATTGATTCCAAGAGAAATACCTTCTCTATATTCTCTCTATTCTCTTTGTATTCTCTTTAGTTTCTTGCCGTTTTCTAGCATATCCCTAATAATAAAAATGAAAAGGTATATTGCTATAGAAAGGTCGTCAGGGATATAGGCGGATCAATCCATTGCCTGGTGGTGCACGTGCACCACCAAAATTTTTACCAAAACAATGTCGTTTTGACGTTTTTTTGGTCGTTTTTTATTAAAAAAGATGGAAAAGTAATTTTTTTTGCCGTCCGTTATTTTTTTTGTGGTACATCGGTGCACCAGTAGTTTCGGATGTTGGATCCGCCTATAGTCAGGGATTACCGCGTTGACATCATTCTGCTTTCATATGGATTACTCCCACTTCCGCCACTAACTTTTCTAAAGCTTGTGATGAGCATTAAGCACAGATAGAAAGCTATCAGATCACGAACTCTTTTTATAAGTTAAGAGTTGTATTTATTTTAGAAGAAATTACCTTCATTTCACCCAAGAACACAGTCAATATACAGCTCACCACATTAACAATTGCTAATATGAACATATGGTAATGGAGTTCATGAAGTACAGCAATAGATACCGTTGTAGGAGGATTTTGGTTACAACAAGATGCTGGGATTCGGTGCTAAAATCAAATGGCGCAGCGGAAGCAATTTAAAAAGAAATTCGATCTGAAATTCTTAAGAGGATCGATCAAGCAATGTATACACGAATATTAAAATAAATAAGTGTATGATTCGAAATCATACCCTTGAAGTCATTTGATTAAATGTTGAGGTTGATGATGTCCGCCACGAATCCGATTCGTAAAAACTTCTGAAATTCTGAGTACCGAAAGCACCGTGCCTCTACTTGCCACGAGCCGGAAGCCAACCGAAAAAATTCCCAATCTATATTATCTCCAAGAACACGTCTAGAAAATAGATATGGGGAGCCTACCAATTTTATTTTAAAATCTCAAGTGAAAAATAAAATCTCTCTCCATTTTCCCTAAGAAATGAGATGATGGAAAAAACAAAATGAAAACTTCTTTTCCTCTCCACAATGGAAACTCACGGCTGAAACTACTTCAATGTGGAGGAGGTAGGTTTCCTTTTATTTAGTTTTTCTCATTCCTTCTCGAAGTCTCCCCTCATTTTTTAATCATCACAAGATTTGATCTATAATTACTAAATCGATAGTCTAGGTGGAAGACAAGACCAAGTTGAAGATAAAAAGGAGGGGCCGGCCATATAAAAGATCAGGAGAAGTTCGGTTTGTTTCGGACTCCCGAGTGTCCAATCAGATAAACTCTGTTCCGTTTTGATGTATTTATATTAATTAATTAATATAATTAGTTAATTATATCAAATACAGATAACGAACTCAAGAGGTCTCACCGGACCGTACCTGGAACCACACAAATACTATCCGTACTCATCAAGTAACAAACTCCAGAGATCCTGTCGGGCCGTACCTGGTTCTACACAAATACTGTTCGTACTCGTCAAGTAACGAACTCCAGAGGTCCCGTCGGACCGTACCTGGTTCCACATAAATACTGTTCTTACTCATCAAGTAACGAACTTTAGAGGTCCCGTCGAACCGTACCTGGTTCCACAGGACAATATAACAGTCCATAAAGCATATTCACAACAATTCACAACACACATCAATCATCACGACAATCACATGGCATAACATATATCCAAGGGTATGAATCAATTCACACAATCATCATGACCGTCACAATTTTACGATTCAGTAATTTGCAATACATTAGAATACACATCCAAATGCATTATCAAACCAATACAACATCACAATCAACACACTATCGCAACGTTGAACATTCAAGAATACCACAAATACCACCAAACGTTCATAACAAGCAATTCATAGTCAATTTACATGAATCATGATTACGAAAGTAGACTAATCATCACAACTCAACACGTAACCACTATTCATGAGATATAAATCGTATAAGCAAGATACTTGCCTCGATAATCGACACGCGAATCCTCCAAAGAACACAGTTCGATTGGACAGTCACGAAAACTTGCAACCTCCGTGAAATACAACGAAAATACAATCACTACGAAAATAAGGACCAATAATGATGGAAAACACGCCCAACACCTGAAAAAAACTCATTGAAATATTTAATCGAATATTAAATGTTCAATATTTTCCAAGAACACTCAAATTATCAATCGAGTTAAGCAGACTCGAAATATGGATATACAATCCATAGAGCAAGATTAATAATATCATATAATGCTAATCAATTCATCAAAATCAGGTTAGAATCGAATTTAAGAGTAAAACCCCAAAAATAGTTGAAAAAATATTTTCAAATAATTACCTCAATCCGGACGAAGAATCAACAAAGGATAATGTTAAACGTGATCAAGACTTCAATGTATGACGATAATCTGCTCAAGGATCGAAACCCTCGACAAATTGCCCAAAAACGAGAGAGAAGTGAAATGGGGCTGAAAAATGCGGCTATTTTATTTATACAGCTGAACAAAACGACCCAGAACACGACTATAACATCACCATATAATCACCGTGTTTAGCATTATGTTCTAACATTAGGCAAAACTCTAAACAAAACAGTGCACAACACGGCTCAAAATGCCGCGTGTTCAGCGCCGTGTTCCAAATGGCGGAACACCCACTCCAAACACAGTTGTGTCGCAATTAGCACCGTGTTCCACTAGAATTGGCGAAAATGTCTCCATAAAGCGACGAGCTGATATGAAGACGAACTAACGACAACACACAACATACCATAACACGAATACACGTATAGATCATCACACAACTAACTTCAGAGAATTCATATTAAAAGCTAAACACGACAACACAGTCTCAATATACACGGTCAATGAAGAAGTATTCACCAAATCAAGGAATATTAAACACAAAATGACAAATAATTCCAGACAACTAAAAACAAAAAATCTCACATATTACAACTGTAGGAATCTCTCCTCCTATTATCTCGCTTCTTAAGGCTGTATGACCGGTTTCTCTTCCCTCGGTTCCACTCTTCATGATTCCCATATCCGCCATTCTTTATCAACTTCGCCATAGATTCCTCAATTTTTTTGTAGGATTATGATTTTGAATAGAAGTCAAATAGAGTTTCTGGTTCTTCTCCCTGAAGCTCCTTCCAAAAGTCGGTTCCTGGTCGGACACCGGTTATGAGGAAATTTTTAAGGGTTTCATCAGTGGTTTTCTTCACCCTTGGTACCTCATCATTGAACCTTTTGAAGGACTCTCTCAAGGTCTTATTGCTCCTTTGATTTATATTGGCCAATGTGTTTGCTGGAGGGCATATGCCACGGAAACTCTAAACTGTGAAACAAACACCTCCCCCATCTGCCCCCATGCTTTGATTAAGCCAGCTGAAAGCCATTTGAACCATTGGTGCGCATCCCCAGTAAGAGTAGCAGTCAGCAACCGACATCTAGTAGGCTTTTCTACCTGATAAACCTCCATTTCTGTGCTAAAGCGGCTCAAATATTCCACTGGATCAGTGCTTCCATCAAACTTTAGCTCCATGTTGGTTCTGTAGAACTTGAGCATATCCCCACCTTCCTTCTGAATGGCAAGGCGATGGCTAGCCCAGATTGTGACTTCTTTTCTACCTTCACCTTTTCTCATGCCTTCTTCAACTCATCCAATCTAAACTGTTCATTTCCTTCATCCGAAACTATATCATTTTCTCCGGTGTCTTCAGAGCTTGATATCCGGTAGTTGTTCTTCCTAGAGATATGGAGAGAGCTTACACTTTGTTCCCTCTCATCAGCCGTGAGAGCTTTGTGGAATCTCGATTCATGTGTCCCACTGTTCCTTCTGCCCCCAGACTGGGATCTTTCCCGGTTGCTCCAGGGAGCTTCCATGCGTGACCTCTCCTGGCGATTTCTTAGAATTTTTTCCTGGGACCTCAATCGATTGTCCCTTCCACTTGACTTTTCTCCATTTTTCTCAATCTTATGACGAAGATCCGTCATGCTCAATTTCTTTCCCAGCCTGTCAAATACGCTAATGCTTCGAGCGTTGGATAATTCAAGTTCCGGTGGTTTATCCATATTATGTCGATCGTGTGAGAACACTTCCTCTGGCTCTTCATCATTCAAGTTTTCGTCAGAAACTTCTTTCTCCACACTGACATTTTCACCATTGTTCTTACCAGAATCGAAATTCAACCGGATTGGCGTCACCTTTTCTTTTCTCTTCTTGCGGCTTCCTTCGTCTTCTTCCTAATTTTTTTCATTCGTTCAGATTGCCTTTCCAAGGAATTGAGCCTTTGTGAAAATTTTCCAGGTGTTCAATTACTCGATCCTCAATGGCGCTTTTTTCACGGTTATCCCTCTCCTTATCACTGCTGTCATTGCAGTCTGGCATTCGTTCATCGCTTGAATTGTTCGACGTCTTTTCCTCCTAAAGATAATGGAGTGGCCCTCCTTCTAGCGCCAATTGTTGTAGGAGGATTTTGGTTACAATAAGATAGGGCCTTGTGCTGGAATAGCGTCTATATATGATAGATCTTCAACAGCTTTCGGTTGACACGAGTTGCTATTTGGACGGAGTTTGGTGTGAATTCACGGGGATTCCGGAGAATGTGGACGTTGCTAGAGTGGTGATTTCCAGCAATATTCACCGGAATATGGTGTCTGCACTCGAGTGTTCTGAATATCTCTCAAGAGTGTGTATCTCTCCCCACAAACTGCCTACATACCCTCTATTTATAAGGGATCAAGTCCTAGATGTAGTTTTGATCATCCTGAGTCGTTGGAGAAGATTATCAACGTATATATGGGGGAGATGGGGGAGTTGTTTGTTTTGATCAAAACTACTTTTTATTTTTGATATGTATACAGTGTTGATCAGCTCCCCCATCTGCCCCCATCTCTTACTTTGTATTTGATAGGTATATATGGGGGCAGATGGGGGAGCTGTATTTTGAACAAACACTCTATCTATGTTGCACAGGTGCGGGGGGGCGGGTGTGGGGGCGGGCTGATACGGGTGCGGGGATACGATTTTTTGAAAATGTTAGGGTGCGATACGGCAAGGATACGTCTGTTTATTTTATATTTTATTATATATAACACTTGTTAAATATAAAAAACAACAATTCAAATATCACCATAAAATCAATTCAAATACATAAAACAAGTCATACAAAAAACAATTCAAAATGGCTTTGAGCAGCGGAACTTTCTAATGCTGTTCGCGAATACTGCTAAAGGTAAAAGTAATTACTTATTAAATGATTTACTTTTTGTATTTTAATTTATTTGATTAACTTTTTAAAAATTACAAAAAAAACTAAAAAAAAAAAAATAACGGACTCGCGTATCCTGGCACCGGATACGCGAGTCCGAATTTTTTTTTTTTTTTTGCACGGATTCGCCACGTGGGGAATCCCGTGCGAATCCCACGCGAATCGCACCCGCACCCGCACCCATGCAGTATCCGATACTGCATACTGCCCAATTTTGAAGAATCCGTGCATCATAGCACTCTATACAAACAGTGTTGATCAGCAGCTGTATTTGATCAATCAAAACTACTTTTTATTTGATATGTATACATATCAAAAAGTAGTATACAAACAGTGTTGATCAAAACAAAACAGCTAATCAAAACAAACAACTCCCCCATCTGCCCCCATATCCACTACTTTTTATTTTTGATATGTATACAGTGTAACATCCCCGTGATTTTGTAATATCCGTATTTTCCGTTTTTAACAATTTCTATTTTTGGGCGCATGTCTATTTTAACGACTCGCTCGTAACCGTTTCGACGTTTTGAATCTATTTTGTTCTTAGTGTTTTTCCATTTGGTCGCGTTTCAGATGTGTTTTTACGTAATTTTGCCTTATGTTATGATCTTATCGTATGTACGTTCGACTCTCGTAAAACTCATTCGTTTATATTGTTTCTTTGTTCCCACAAGTCCGTATGGTTGAATAATTTATGTTTTGAGTTTTGGATTGATGATCCGACGTCGTATCGTCATTCTGGAGCGTTTTGGGCCATTTTGTAATTTCCTAAAGTTGAGGAAAATTACTTCCGTTGTCGAATTCCGAACCTTCGAGTAGTCGGAATTATGTTTTCTTTTAGCACTTAGTTTCGTAATTGGGAATACTTCGTGACCTTATATTCGGATTGATAGCAGGTTCGGGTTTCAGGGTCGTTCGGGACGGTTCAGACAGCAGCTTCACAAACTGCTATCTAGAAGGGTGTTACGGCCGTAACACCCAAAAGTTACGGCCGTAAGTTGTCCATGTTACGGCCGTAAATAACCCATGTTACGGCCGTAATAGCCCGCTATTTTAAAACAGTGGGTAGAGGTCTAAACACCTCATTTCACCTTCTCTCAATTTTCGACGAGCGACGCGAGGGTTCCTTCCAGAGGCGATTTCAACCTCTTTCAATATGTATATTCATCATCCTCCATCACCGTGAGATCGTAGGAGAATATTATCATCAACGTAATCATCTTCCTCCATCCGAATTCAAGGTAATCAACTTAAAATCCTAACTTTGTCAATTTTCGGGGTTTTTCGGGATTTATCATGTTAAACTCGAATTGTTCGTTTATGTTGTAATATTTCTTATCGATTATTGTTATTGGGTAATTCCCAATCCAATTCCGCCGTTTTTAATTCGTAGATTGTTGATTCGGGGAGGTTTTGTAAAAACCCTCGCCCGTATCGATCGTACGAATATTGATATAGTTTGTAATCGGGGTTGTGGGCGTATTCCGTTTGGTTATTGTCATCGTTTAGGACTGAATTGTGTTAATCTCTCGTTTAGGAGCAGTCGTGGTCACTCCAAGTCATTTCTAGTCGTCGTCTATTGTCCATTCCGTCGAAGATGTCTCAAAGGCAAGTAACTCTTACGAACTTACTATCTTAAATGTGCAAAGTAATATGTTTGAGTGTTAGAGTGTTTATGTTCACTCCGGGAGGGTCCAACGGGGCCTCAGAGGAATCCACGCATGGTTGGGTTCACGAAATTTTGGGTTAACCACTCTGAGAGGGTCTATCGGGGCCTCGGAGGGATTCGTGCATGGTTGGGTCAACGGTTAATCGGGAGGATTGTGTTTTGTGATACATTGTAGATTTTGCATTTCCGAAAATCATTATCGGGCTTGTTTTCCATAATCATTGATGCATGTACTTTGATATTGTAAGATGTAAGAATTCGTTTGCATTACTTGTACTAGTTATTCCACGGCTAACCCCATTTGGGAAAAATACTTTTTATGTATTTCAGGTGCGAAGAATGCGATCGGAAGAGTGCCGGGGCAGTACGAGGATGAAGGCCAGGCGTGATACTGTGAACTGGTCTTCGTGTTTATTTGTTTTGAGTTTGATTATTGGGATTTCATTTTCAAAATGTCACAAATTGTTAGATGGTACTCGAGTACTATAGGAGAGATGTTTCTATGTTGTCAGTTTCATTAAATTGTCGTTTCTCTTTCTTTTTGGTGGTTTAAATATTATCTTGAGAATTCCATTAGTTAATCCGATAAATGATGGTTGGTTTTGATGTGTTCTATTATGGACGGAGTACAAAATTAGCCTTGTGAGTTCCAGATTGGATTCACGACGTTGTGACATGCCCTGAATATCTTGTGGGTGTTACAGAATATGGTATCAGAGCCTAGGTTTATGGATACCTAGGTTGTTGGTCTTTTGGGTCTAGTCACGTTGTTGTAAACACAGTATCATCGCACTGCCATCATCTTAGTACGACCGGTACTCGTAAGATCTCTTACCTTTTATTGTCCTTACTGTCTTGTCTTTCGATTTCATAATATGGGGAACCGGTCACCATGACGGTTATCTTCTGAACTGTATTTATGTTTTCCTCTTTTCCTATTCCTTAGAATGTCACCCGGTAGAGGACGCGGACGCGGATGCGGTCGAGGATGTGGCGCAGCCGGTGTGGCGGCCATGTCTCTCGGTTCGGATGCTGGGTCGACTACTCCTACTTTGTCGAATTCAGTTCACCCTAGCACCGATGGTCAGCAGGACCAGACGGCCAATCTGGGAGATTCCGCAGGGAATAATGCGGGTGTGGGTGTGGCCATTATACTACAGCAAGTGGGTAACCAAATGGCACTCCTGACCCAAGCACTTCAGTTCAATAGTCCACCTCCTGTGGAGAATGATGGCGCAGAGAGATGGCTACAGGATGTGATCCATAGGCGCCCTCCTCAGTTCATTGATGCTACTGATCCGATAGACTGGGAAGATTAGATCAACAAGACGAACAAAGTGTTTGTGGCGGTAAATTGTCCAGAGGCACGGAAGGTGGCAATTGCACAGTACTTTTTGACGAGGAACGCTGCTAGCTGGTGGCAGGCGGTTGCGCCTCAGGACCGTGAGGTTTCATGGGACGAGTTTAAAGAACTAATGGAGGCCGAGTATTGCCCGTGGCCCATTCAGGAGGCCAGAATGTGGGCCTTTTATGAGGCTAATGTTAGGGTTGTATATGTCAAAGCATACTTTATGCTTGTATTACCTAATTTCCCGGTCTTTATCTATGAGAATATTTAATTCATTTATCACATGTTTTGCATATTTATTCACGCTATGGTTATGCAAATGCAGTCTAAATTATTTTATATTGTAGATAATGTGGTGTGTCGTGTCACACAGAAGATCACATTATCGGTTCCTTATATAGTAATATTTAGTTCACAACCTATATAACATTAGACAGTTATGTGAGAGGTTGTAGTATATGCTTGAGATTGGTTGGTCTTGACCATTACCATATATTAGCGTATTCGTTATACGTTGAATAGGATCGAGGTGAGATAGATTCTTCTATACTGACTATAAGAAGAACGTACATCTCGGATAATTATTATTTCTTAATTCTAGTGATTAATATTTAATTATATTTATTTAATATTTATTGCTTTGATTTATCATGGGTGAGAGCCACAATGATTGACTCAATATGCTCGATATCTTGGGCAATATTATTAATTATATAATAATTAATATTATAGCTAGAAATCGTATCCCGACCAGTCGGGTTGATCATGTCCCTTGAGGCACTCGAAAGGATTATTATATTAAACCCTGCAGGTGGAATTAATTTTCCGATATAATAATAAAGGTCGAGTAATATACTCATGTATAACACATTAATTAATTAAAAGCTGTCAGTAGCTTAAATTAATTAATGGACATGGAATATCTTAATCACTGGAAATAATTAATTTAAAAAGGAGCCCAATTTCGTAATTTGGGATTTTGGTAGGAAGTGCAATATTAACTTATTAGTGGACTAAGTTGATATTAATAGTCTTAATATTAGGAAGAGTCCTAATATGGGAAGAAGATATCTATTAAGAGTCCTTACCATATCCTCCTTAAGGTCCTTAGAGTAGCCCAAAACACCTATAAATAGAGATACAAGGGTGGCCGATTTTATGCTTCAATTTTGCTCAAGAAAATCGATTTTTTCCTTGTGTGTTTAATTGTGGATCTTGACTTGTGTCTTGGATTCCACAATTTAGCCAACACAATATTTTTCTAAAATACATAAATATTCAGAAAAATAGAGAGGAAAAATTCGTAAGGAATTTCTTGGAAATATAGTGGTTCGGCCGATCCCTTGCTATTCGAGTTTAGTCCGATAGATTGTTGCCCACACGACATCCGGACGTAGGCAGGATATACTCTAGAAAATCTTGAGGTAGAAATACAAGAAGATCGGAGAGGAACACGAAGAGGACATAAATCGACCAAAAGGGATTTTTCTACCACTTCGCGTCAAAGGTAAAAATTACCGACTCCCATGCGTAAATATGTTTATTTAATTGTTTATTAAACTGTTTAGTTAATTATTTGACAAGCCTAAATAGATCCGGTTTTTGCGTTGGTTAGTTTATAAAACCTTTTATTAAATTATCACTATCAACTTGCTTCCGCTGCGTTTTATATTCCAACAATTGGTATCGAAGACGGTCTTTAGGTTCTGTTCAATTTAATTAATTTGGTGATTAATATGCTAGCAATTAAATATTCGTATAGTATGATTTTTTGGAATATTTGCTAGAATTTGTCTTGAAGGAAAATATGATCTAATTATCATGGCTATGTGATGTTTTTATTTATTTACGCGTTTTGGTAATTTGGCCCGTTTTTGTGGCATGTATAAGTTTTTTCGTGAGAAAATCCACGGGTAGAATAGGATTTATTTTTCTTGTAATTTGATGTAAATTCGATGTATTTTATTTTGAATAAAATTATAATCGAATTGGAACACTCAAAATACGAAAGAGAAAGAAGTCCAGCGCGAAGAGGAGTCCCGATCAGACGAACCGACCGAGACCGGCAGAATGCCGATCGGGACTCAGCCAGCCGGCCTCGGCCGTGACGATGGCTGGCTCGGCACCGGGCAATGGTCGAGCAGTCGGCAATGGCCTGGGTAGCGGTCGTGGCAATCGGGCAATGGCGTGAGCGTGAGTCAAGTTGTCAAGTTCGGGTCATTCAATTTGTTTTTCCGCGAGATGCTTGAAGCAGTGGGAGCAAACGAGCCGAAGATTTTTTCGTTATTCAAAACGAGGAATAAAAGCCATGATAATTGGATATAATTGTCTAATTTTATTATTTGTTGGTTTTTATTGTTTTGATATATGGCATGTATGGATGTATGCGTGATATGTTTCCTTGCATGTTAGGACGAGAAAATTAAAAAAAACCTTAATTTTTCAAAATAACTAAGTGATTTTAATTGATTTTTCAAAATCAAATTGACCTCCATAATTGGTTTAAATTGTGAAATAATTAGCATGCGCGTTGACATTAGAGTCTTCCTCCACATCGGATGTGTTAATTATTGGTTCACTGGTTTTAAACTTCAAATTTGATAACAAAAAGGTGAATATTATTTTTTATGATAGGACCTCTCCATCTGTAGGACTATTATCATTAAATAATATTATAAGGTTTGTTAAATTATGGTGTTCACTTAGGTGTATTAATTAATAAGCTCCCCATCGGAGTCTATGTTAATTAAATACATGGCCAAGAGGAACCAACTATTAATTTTACTTGTCAAAATGCGTCTTGGCTAGATGTAAAATTAAAGACGTTAAAATCTACTTGAAAAAGTATATGTAAATGTCCACACTATCGTGGCTTGCATGTGCGGTTTTTCAAGATGTTGGTTGATTGCATATATATTGTTTTAAGGTTTTTTCAATATATTTTGCGTCGAATTATGTGATGAATGGTGTTTTTAATTATTCTCAGATGTCTTTCAATCCACTAGCTGTTATTCTCAAAGAAAACAAACTTGATGGCACTAACTTTGCCGACTGGAAAAGAAATCTTGATATTGTCTTGACTACCGAGGGGCATAAATTTGTTTTAACTGAGGAGAGTCCTTTGGAACTGAATCGGATGCCACTCTGAAGAGTTGGCTGAATTCCGGAAATGGAAAAAGTCTGATGAGATGGCTCGCTGTTACATTTTGGCTTCATTGACAAATGTATTGCAGCATCAGCATCAGACGATGGGCTCGGCTGTGGAAATGATGAAAAATCTCACAGAGATGTTTGGTCATCAGAACTGGGCGGCTAGGCAAAATGCGATGAGGGTTTTGATGACAACCCAAATCTCTGAAGGGACCCCAGTAAGGGATCACGTTCTTAAAATGATGTCTCATTTGAACGAACTGAGCATACTGGGGCCACTATCGATGTGGAGTCGCAGGTCGATATAATCTTGGGCAGTTTACCAAGAAGCTTTGAGCAGTTCCGCCTCAACTACAATATGAATCGTAGGACTTACACATTGGCGGAACTTCTGACAGAGCTTCAATCTGCCGAAGGTCTCTTCAAACAAGGTTATCATCAAATTCTTGCGGCAACCGGTGCTGCTTCTTCAAAACCCAAATGGGGAAAGAAGAAAAAGCAGGTTGGCCAGAAGCAAGTGGCGACCTTCAAAGCTAAGGGCAAGGCTCCTAAGTAAAAGGCTCCTCAGCCGGAAGCGAACAAAAAGCCGAAGGACAAGTGCTTCAACTGCGGTCTGAAAGGACATTTCAAGAGTGACTGCCCTAAGAAAGGTACGTCTCATGCACTACTAGTCAAAACAAGTTTGGCTGCCTGTTCCATCACTTCGTGGATAGTGGATTCGGGCTCCACTGATCATGTTTGTTATGACTCGCAGGGGTTCCAAGTAACCAAGGTACTTAGTGCGGATGAGATTACAATAAGTCAGCGACTATTCCAGTCAAGGTCACATTGGGAGTCGTGCAGCTAAAAGTTGATGATAGGATTTTAGTTCTTAATAATGTACTATTGGTACCCGATTTTAGAATGAATTTGATTTCAGTTTCTAAATTGCGTCGTGATGGATATTCAGTTTCTTTTGAAGATAATGCAGTTATTAAAACAAACGGTGAATATGTTTGCACGAGTACTTATAATGAAGGACTTTATATCATTAATGTTGCACTAGCTCCCTTGCATACTTATAAATCACTTAATTCTTTGACTAATCCTAATAAAAGAAAAGAGCCTTCGAGCATAAATCCAACATATTTGTGGCATTTACGATTGGGTTATATTAACCTTAGAAGGATTCAAAGATTGGTGAGCGATGGCCCATTGGATTCGCTCCAAGTTGAGTCATTTCCAACCTGCGAATCCTGTCTAGAAGGTAAAATGACTAAAAGGACTTTTCAAAGCAAAGGAAATCGTACACAAAAGGTGTTGGAATTGGTTCATACCGATGTATGTGGTCCAATGAACATCCAGGCTAAGGGTGGTTTCGAATACTTCATCACGTTTATAGATGATTATTCAAGATATGGATATATCTATTTGATGCGACGTAAGTCTGAATCTTTTGATAAGTTCAAAGAATTCAAGGCTGAAACGGAGAAGCGTCATGGGCAGAGTATCAAGTCACTACGATCTGATTGTGGTGGCGAATACCTTAGTGGAGAGTTTTTGGATTTCTTCGCACATGAGGGGATTACTTCCCAGCTCACAGCGCCTGGTACACCACAACAAAATGGTGTTGATGAACGAAGGAATCGTACTTTATTAGAGATGGTTAGGTCAATGATGAGTTATTCTGATTTGCCTATTTCGTTCTGGGGATACGCCTTGGAAACAGCGGCGTACATTCTAAAATTGGTGCCTTCGAAATCAGTTCCAAAAACACCCACAGAACTGTGGAATGGGCGCAAGCCCAGTCTAGGACATGTTCGGATTTGGGGTTCACCAGCACACGTGCTGAATAAGGAAGCTGATAAGTTGGCATCTCGTACATAAGTACGAGTGTTTGTAGGATATCCTAAGGGAACGAAGGGTGGCTTATTCTATAGTCCTAAAGACCAGAAGGTCATTGTTAGCACCAATGTCCGGTTCTTAGAGGAGGACTATGTGATAAGCCACAAGCCTAGGAGTGAGGTCATTCTAGAAGAACTTAGGGGCGAGATTTCGACAATACCAATTGTGCAAACACCTAGTGTACCACGTATCGACACTATTGTGGATACGCAAACCAAGGACACGCCTCGTCGTAGTGGGAGGGTTGTTCGTCAACCCGAACGTTTCATCGGCATGGGAGCGTCTTCGGACCACTCCACGGACCAGGATGAAATGGATCCATGGCAGTTCAAGACAAGGATGCTGAATCCTGGAAAACAGTAATGGAATCTGAAATGGGATCTATGGATTCTAACCAAGTGTGGGAGCTAGTAGAACTACCCAATGGGGTAAAACCCATTAGAAGTAAGTGGGTCTACAAGCGTAAGAGAGGATTGAAGGGGAAGGTTGAAACCTTCAAAGCAAGGCTTGTTGCGAAAGGTTACACTCAGAAGGAGGACATCGACTACGATGAGACCTTTTTGCCAGTAGCCATGCTTAAATCGATCCGGATTCTCTTAGCTATAGCTTCTCATTTAGATATGGAGATTTGGCAGATGGATGTCAAGACTGCGTTCTTGAACGGGAGTCTTGATAAGGAAATCTATATGCGCCAACCTGAAGGATTCATTGCTGAAGGATAGGAGCACTTAGTGTGCAAGCTTAAGAGAGCCATTTATGGTCTTAAGCAAGCATCAAGGTCTTGGAACATGCAATTTGATGAGGTCATTCAATCGTATGGTTTTGAACAGTGTCCTAGTGAGGTTTGTGTATACAAAAAGTGCGATGGAAATGTGCTGGTGTTTCTTGTACTATACGTAGATGATATACTTCTAATTGGAAACAATGTGAAGATATTATCAGACGTAAGTGTATGGATGTCTGAGCAGTTCGATATGAAGGATTTGAGAGAAGCTGGGCACATCCTTGGTATTAAGATCTTTTGAGATCGCAAGAAAAGGATGTTGTGCTTATCTCAGGCATCCTATATCGATACGGTGCTAAAGCGGTTCAGCATAGAGAATTCCAAGAAAGGTTTCTTACCTTACAGACATAGAATTCAGCTATCTAAGGCTATGTGTCCTAAGACACAGAAGGAGATAGATGACATGAAGCTGGTCCCTTATGCTTCGGCAGTGGGAAGCCTCATGTATGCTATGCTTTGCACTAGGCCTGATATCTGTCATGCTGTAGGCATGGTGGCGAGATATCAGTCGAACCCAGGACCGGGACATTGGATTGCTCTCAAGCATATACTCAAGTACCTGAGAAGGACTAGGGAACATATGCTTGTATATCAATCAGATACACTTTGTCCTTTGGGTTACACTGACTCGGATTTCAGTGCGGACAAAGAAAAGTCGAAATCAACTTCCAGATATGTTTTCACTTTGGGAGGTGGAGCCATCAGTTGGAGGAGTGTGAAGCAGAAATGCATAGCGGACTCTACCATGGAAGCCGAATATGTAGCAGCCTCAGAGGCAGCTAAAGAGGCGGTATGGCTCAAGTACTTCCTAAAGGATTTGGGTGTGATTCCTAATTTGCCCAGGAGTATTACACTGTATTGTGATAATACCGGTGCTGTTGCAAATTCAAAGGAACCACGGGCCCACAAAGCAAGCAAACATATCAAGCGCAAATATCATATCATTCGATATTTTGTGAAGAGAAGGAAGATCATTGTCTCCAAGATAGCATCTGAAGACAACCTAGCTGATCATTTCACGAAAGGGTTGCCCTCAAAGTCATTTGAAGGGCATGTGGAAGGAATGAGGTTGAGATGTATGGCAGCATTGCTTTGAGTATAAGTGGGTGATAGATAGACATAGTCTAGATAGTATACTTCAAAAGCATGCTTTGAGTATAAGTGTGAGATTGTTAGGGTTGTATACGTCAAAGCATACTTTATGCTTGTATTACCTAATTTCCCAGTCTTTATCTATGAGAATATTTAATTCATTTATCACATGTTTTGCATATTTATTCACGCTATGGTTATGCAAATGCAGTCTAAATTACTTTTTATTGTAGATAATGTGGTGCGTCGTGTCACACAGAAGATCACATTATCGATTTCTTATATAGTAATATTTAGTTCACAACCTATATAACATTAGACAGTTATGTGAGAGGTTGTAGTATATGCTTGAGATTGGTTGGTCTTGACCATTAGCATATTTTAGCGTATTCGTTATACGTTGAACAGGTTCGAGGTGAGATAGATTCTTCTATACTGACTATAAAAAGAACGTACATCTCGGATAATTATTATTTCTTAATTCTAGTGATTAATATTTAATTATATATATTTAATATTTATTGCTTTGATTTATCATGGGTGAGAGCCACAATGATTGACTCAATATGCTCGATATCTTGGGCAATATTATTATTTATATGATAATTAATATTATAGCTAGAAATCGTGTCCCGACCAGCCGGGTTGATCATGTCCCTTGAGGCACTCGAAAGGATTATTATATTAAACCCTGCAGGTGGAATTAATTTTCCGATATAATAATGAAGGTCGAGTGGTATACTCATGTATAACACATTAATTAATTAAAAGCTGTCAGTAGCTTAAATTAATTAATGGACATGGAATATCTTAAACACGGGAAATAATTAATTTAAAAAGGAGCCCAATTTCGTAATTTGGGATTTTGGTAGGAAGTGCAATATTAACTTATTAGTGGACTAAGTTGATATTAATAGAGTCTTAATATTAGGAAGAGTCCTAATATGGGAAGAAGATATCTATTAAGAGTCCTTACCATATCCTCCTTAAGGTCCCTAGAGTATCCCAAAACACCTATAAATAGAGATACAAGAGTGGCCGATTTTATGCTTCGATTTTGCTCAAGAAAATCGATTTTTTCCTTGTGTGTTTAATTGTGGATCTTGACTTGTGTCTTGGATTCCACAATTTAGCCAACACAATATTTTTCTAAAATACATAAATATTCATAAAAATAGAGAGGAAAAATTCGTAAGGAATTTCTTGGAAATGTAGTGGTTCGGCCGATCTCTTGTTATTCGAGTTTAGTCCGGTAGATTGTTGCCCACACGACATACGGACGTAGGCGGGATATACTCTAGAAGATCTTGAGGTAGAAATACAAGAAGATCGGAGAGGAACACGAAGAGGACATAAATGGACCAAAAGGGATTTTTCTACCACTTCACGTCAAAGGTAAAAATTACCGACTCCCATGCATAAATATGTTTATTTGATTGTTTATTAATCTGTTTAGTTAATTAGTTGACAAGCCTAAATAGATCCGGTTTTTGCGTTGTTTAGTTTATAAAACCTTTTATTAAATTATCACCACCAACTTGCTTCCGCTGCGTTTTATATTCCAACAGCTAAACCCCAGGACATACCAGTATCTCAGGTGATCATCGAGTATAACCAACAACTTAATCATGTCAAGGGGCAAGTGAGGGAAGAGAGAGATAAGATCCGACATTTTGATATGCAGATGAAACCCAGAATTCGACACTACATGCCTGGGTTTGCTTGTACTACATTGAAGGAGTATCAGGCAAATGCTTTGTCTTATGATATGTCCTTCACGGCTATGGAGACCGCTAGTGAGGGAAAGAAGCATAAGACCTCAGGGAATTTTTTGGTTAGCAAGAACAACAACCCGCAGAAGTCTCAGTCGGCGAACTACCCATCTGGGAAGTCTCACCGTGCATCTGGAGGCAACCAAAATTTCAGAACTGGTCCTAGTGTATCCAGCCGGAGTGTGACATGTTTTAATTGTGGCCAGTAGGGCCATATCAGTCATGATTGTGACCTGCCTCACCTGAAGTGCTATAGTTGCGGCCAGACGGGGTACAGAGCTGCGTATTGTACCTAGGGAGAGAAGACTCTTGGAGTTCCGACATCTGGTCCTATGCCTGGAGAACCAAGTGTCAATCAGAAGTCGTTAGCCGGTCAGCCATCTCAGGGTTTCGATCGGGGACGAGGACAGGGTTAGTCCGTTAGAGGGGGAGCCTCCAGTGCTGGTTCAGTTCAGCCACGTGTTTATGAGATGAGGAGAGCAGACGATCCAGAGGCTACTGTGGCTACAGGTACCGTTCATGTCCTCTCTCATCCAGTTAGAGTGCTTTTCGATTCTGGTGCTTCTCATTCATTCATATCTTTGGATTGTGTGCATCGATTGAATATTATATGTTTGTCTGCTTGCGAACCATTTGTGGTTAAATTGACTAGTGGGGATAGAATTGTGGGGAATAGAGAGGTTAGAGATTACCCAGTGATGATCGCGGATAGAGTGTGGCTTTCGAACTTAATAGTTGTTGATATCGTCGATGAGGATTTGATCCTCGGGGATGACTGGCTTGATAGACATGGCGCAGTAATGAATTATCGCACAAAAAGTAAATCTATGTTGGCCGAGGATGGTACCGAGCACTCATTTGTGGGACACCGGAGGAAGGGTCAGAAACTATTAATCAGTGCTATAAAGGCGGCGAAACTCATTAGGGATGGTTGTATGGGATATTGGTGTTACGCTACGAGAGTAGAGAATGAGAAGGTTGAATTTTCTTCGATTCCACTGATAAACGAGTTTCCAGATGTTTTTCCGGATGACTTGCCAGTACTACCACCGGAGCCGGAGATCGAGTTCCCGGTTGATTTAGAACCGAGTGCAGCCCCGATATCTAAGGCACCGTACCGTATGACATGTTCAGAAATACAGGAACTGAAGAGTCAGTTAGGGGAGTTGTTAGAGAAGGGAAATATCAGACCTAGCGCCTCGCCTTGGGGTGCGCCGGTCTTGTTTGTGAGGAAGAAAGATGGTTCACTGCGTTTATGTAACGATTATCAGGAACTGAACAATGTGACCATTAAAAATAAATATCTTTTGCCTCGTATCGATGATTTGTTCGACCAGTTACAGGGAGCTATGGTGTTCTCCAAAATCGATTTGAGATCTGGGTACTACCAGCTTCGAGTGAGGGAGTCCGATATCCCTAAGACCACTTTTCGTACGAGATACGGGCATTATGAGTTTGTAGTTATTCCGTTCGGGCTAACCAATGCACCAGCAGTATTTATGCAGCTAATGAATAGAATATTTATTGAGCACCTTGATAAGTGTGTAGCCGTTTTATAGACGATATCTTAGTCTACTCTCGTGATGACGAGGAACACACTCAGCATTTGCGACTAGTGTTGGAGATTTTGAGAGCTGAGCATCTATGCGAAGTTCTCGAAGTGTGAGTTTTGGCTGAAGGAGATTATGTTTCTAGGACGTGATTTCAGCTGAAGGGGTTCATGTAGATCCTCATAAAATCGAGGCAGTGTTAGGTTGGGCACCGCCTAAGAACGTGAAGGAGGTTCGTAGATTTTTGGGACTTGATGAGTATTATAGATGGTTCATCGAGGGGTTCTCTAAACTTGCTCGACCGCTTACTCAGTTACTCCAGAAGTCCGATAAGTTCGAATGGAATGACGAGAGGCAACAAAGTTTCGAGGAACTGAAAAGGCGTTTGACTACAGCACCCGTGTTAGCTTTGCCTCAAGGGAACGGTGGGTTTTCGGTTTACAGTGATGCTTTAGGCTAGGGACTCGGGTGTGTTCTCATGCAGCACGATAGGACTATAGCTTTTGCATCGCGGCAGTTGAAACCGTACGAAATGAATTACCTTATTCACGATCTGGAGTTGGCTGCAGTGGTGTTTGCACTGAAGATCTGGCGCCACTATCTATATGGTTCTCTGTGCCGGATTTATACCGATCATAAGAGCTTGAAATACATCTTCATCCAGAAAGAACTGAACATGAGGCAACGTCTTGGTTAGAACTAATAAAGGACTACGATTTGGAAATCCTTTATCATCCGGGAAAAGCTAATGTTGTGGCAGACGCATTGAGTCGGAAACCGGTATCACTCGAGATGCTTGAGGTTCTCACACCACAAGCGAGGATTCAACATGAGCTTATTGAACATGGAATCGAAGTATGGATTAAGCAAGTGCAGGGTCAGTTACGTGCCCTCGAGATTACTTCGTCTTTGGTTGATGATATCAGTGGGGGGCAGAGTAATGACCCGATGATCAGTCAGCTGAAGGTGGATACAGAAAAAGGGAAAGCCCCCAGATTTATGGTTCATGAGGACGGAATTTTGAGGTTTCAATGGAGACTCTACATTCCGAATGATTTAGACTTGAGACAGAAAAGACTTCGAGAAGCTCATTCTACTCCTTACTCTATCCACCCAGGAATGAGTAAGATGTATAAATACCTTAAAAAAGAATTTCTGGTGGAGTAATATGAAAAGGGATGTTACGGAGTTTGTAGCACGGTGTTTGACATGCCAACAAGTCAAGATTGAGCATCAGAGACCAGCCGGGCTGTTGAAGCCGCTTCCTATTCCGAGTGGAAGTGGGAAGACATTTTCATGGATTTCATCACCGGGATGCCGAGGACGAAGACCGAAATGAATATGATTTGGGTGATTATCGACCGATTGACGAAATCGGCGCCTTTTCTTGGTATTAAGGATACTTTGGGACCAGAGAGGTTGGCTCGGGTATTTATTGCAGAGATAGTACGGCTACACGGTACGCCTAAGACTATCGTATCTGATCGGGATGGTCGTTTCGTCTCGCATTTTTGGCAATCGGTCCATCAGGCTTTGGGTACCGAATTGAGATTGAGTACATCTTTCCATCCGGAGTCGGACGATTAGACGGAGCGGACGATTCATACGTTGGAGGATATGCTGCGGGCTTGTGCCTTAGAATGGAGTAGTGAGTGTGAGTTGCATCTGCCGTTGATCGGCTTTACTTACAATAATAGTCACGTATCGATCAAAATGGCACCTTACAAAGCATTATATGGTAGACGGTGTAGGTCTCCACTTTGTTGGGATGAGGCCTCGGAACTGGTGGGAACGAAGCCGGACATATTGATGGAAACTATAGAGAAGATCTCTATCATGTGAGACAGAGTGTTGACTACTCAGAGTCGACAAAAATCTTATGCTGATGTTCGTCGTCGACCTTTGGAGTTTGAATTAGGAGATCATGTTTTACTCAAAGTATCTCCGACGAGAGGGGTTTACCGTTTTGGGAAGAAGGGGAAGCTCAGCCCGAGATATATTAGACCGTTTGAGATTCTAGACAGAGTCGGTGAGCTGGCTTATCGGTTGGGGTTACCTCCAACCCTTAGTCACGTTCATAGTGTGTTTCACGTTTCTCAGTTGAGAAAGTATGTTCCGGACCCGAGTCACATTATCGATTATGGGGATATCGAAGTAGCAGAAGATGTCACGTTTGAAGAAAGACCGGTGAAGATCCTTGAGCATCGTGTCAAGCAACTCCGAAATAAGACCATTCCATTGGTTAAGATTCAGTGGTTGAGGCATGGAGTTGAGGAGGCGACTTGGTAGACCGAAGATAGCATGCGGGCTAAATATCTAGAACTTTTTACTTCTTAAGTTTCGGGACGAAACTTCTTTTTAGAAGGGGAATATAATATCCGTATTTTCCATTTTTAGCAATTTCTATTTTTGGGCGCATGTCTATTTTAACGACTCGCTTGTAACCGTTTCGACGTTTTGAATCTATTTTGTTCTTGGTGTTTTTCCATTTGATCGAGTTTCAGATGTGTTTTTACATGATTTTGCCTTATGTTATGATCTTGTCGTATGTACGTTCGATTCTCATAAAACTCATTCGTTTGTGTTGTTTCTTTGTTCCCACAAGTCCGTATGGTTGAATAATTTGTGTTGTGAGTTTCAGATTGATGATCCGACGTCGTATCGTCATTCTGGAGCGTTTTGGGCCATTTTGTAATTTCTTAAATTTGAGGGGAATTACTTCCGCGAATTCCGCACCTTCAGATAGTCGGAATTATGTTTTCTTTTAGCACTTAGGTTCGTCATCGGGAATACTTCGTGACCTTATATTCAGATTGATAGCAAGTTTGGGTTTCAGGGTCGTTCAGGACGGTTCGGACAGCAACTTCACAAACTGCTGTCCGGAAGGGTGTTACGGCCGTAACACCCAGAAGTTACGGCCGTAAGTTGGCCATGTTATGACTGTAAATAACCCATGTTACGACCGTAATAGCCCGATGTTTTAAAACAGCGGGCAGAGGTCTAAACACCTCATTGCACCTTCTCTCTATTTTCGACGAGCGACGCGAGGGTTCCTTCCAGAGGCGATTTAAACCTCTTTCAATCCGTATATTCATTATCCTTCATCACCGTGATATTGTAGGAGCATATTATCATCAACGTAATCATCTTTCTCCATCCGAATTCAAGATAATCGGCTTAGAACCCCAACTTCATCAATTTTGGGGATTTTTCGGGATTTGTCATGTTAAACTCGAATTATTCGTTTATGTTGTAATCTTTCTTATCGATTATTGTTATTGGGTGATTACCAACCCAATTTCGTCATGTTTAATCCGTAGATTGTTGATTCGGGGTGGTTTTGTGAAAACCCTTGCCCATATCGATCGTACGAATATTGATATAGTTTGTAATTGGAGTTGTGGGCGTATTCCATTCGGTTATTGTCCTCGTTTAGGATTGAAATGTGTTACTCTATCATTTAGGAGTGGACGTGGTCACTCCGAGTCATTCCTAGTCGTCGTCTATTGTCCATTCCGTCGAAGATGTCTCAAAGGCAAGTAACTTTTACGAACTTACTATCTTAAATGTGCAAAGTAATATGTTTGAGTGTTAGAGTGTTTATGTTCACTCCGGGAGGGTCCGATAGGGCCTCGGAGTAATCCACGCATGGTTGGGTTTACGAACTTTTGGGTTAACCACTCCGGGAGGGTCTATCGGGGCTTCGGAGGGATTCGCGCGTGGTCGGGTCCATGGTTAATCGGGAGGATTGTGTTTTGTGATACATTGTAGATTTTGCATTTCCGGAAATCATTATCTGGCTTGTTTTCAAAAATCATTGATGCATTTGCTTTGATATTGTAAGATGTAAGAATTCGTTTGCGTTACTTGTACTAGCTATTCCATGGCTAACCCCATTTGGGGTAAATACTTTTCATGTATTTCAAGTGCGAAAAATGCGATCGGAAGAGTGCCGGGGCAGTACGAGGATGAAGGCCAGGCGTGATACTGTGAACTGGTCGTCGTGTTTATTTGTTTTGAGTTTGATTATTTGGAATTTATTTTCAAATTGTCACAAATTGTTATATGGTAGTCGAGTACTATAGGAGAGATGTTTCTCTGTTGTCGGTTTCATTAAATTGTCGTTTTTCTTTCTTTTTGGTGGTTTAAATATTGTCGTGAGAATTCCATCGGTTAATCCGATAAATAATGGTTGGTTTTGATGTGTTCTGTTATGGATGGAGTACAAAATTAGCCTGGTGAGTTCCAGATGGGATTCACGACGCTGTGACATGCCCTGAATATCTTGGGGGTGCTACAGATTTATGGAGATATTACAGCACCGTAGATTCTTTTTGGAAAACCTACCAGGCTTAGATCAACATAGAACTCGTTAAAAATTCACAAAAAAACCACAACATTCACTTATTTAAAAACAAACTGACTTCAAACACGACGTACAATACAAAAACCAAACAACACGTCATCCCGTAGGATCACAACTGATACAACAGCTCACAGCTGATACAACAACATCCTTACAATCAATAACGACACGATATACGTCACATGACAGTACCCACGCGAGTACAAAATCAAAACACAACTATGACCATGACAATACAACCACCAACTCAAAATAGTGCACGATATCAATGCTGCCTTCCAAGCTCATGTCCGCCCTGTGCTGGCTCTCCCACTGGACCTGTACCTGAATACACAACAAGTATATCCACCCCCGAAGGGGTCAGCAAGAAGCCGGTGCAAGTACAATGATTCTAGAATATGTACAACAAGTGAATAAACAATAAAAATCACAGTGCCATCACAGATATTCCTGAATACAATACCACAATCATCATCACAAAACAACCTCCCGAGCTGTACTTGTTACGAATATTCCCTCGAATGCCACTCAGAGAATGAGATAGTGATAACATTTGTATTGTAATTATGAATATTTAATAAGGCAATTATTATTTCTATATTATTGTAGATCACAGGCATTGTGATTTGGTATATAAAATAATAGTCCTTGTATTTGAGAGCAAACATTCCACTCCTTATGGAGATAAGGAGATAGGCACTGGAAGTGTTTAAGGCTCGAATGCATAACTGGTTCGCAAGCCGATAAAACTTAATTGGGCATTAAGTTTAGACAAGACTTGTATAACGTGTACTTTGACATGTAGAGTGTCTATCTTCACTAAGGGTTAGTGGGAGCATACGTTATAGGTATGCTAATGGGATTAGAATACTCGAACATGACTCACCTCGATTCGATCACATGGAAATCACTCTCGGATTGTCAACGACTGAATCGAAAGATTGTGGTAGGTATATTTGGACCTTTGACTTGAGGTTTCAGTAGGAGATGTGTTTGTGACATTAAGTTAGTCATTAGAGTAGTTCGATCCAATCGCCAGTTGGTGCGTTCAACCTCGAAATGCAACTTAATGGGCAAGTAGCAGTCTCCACTGAATACCAAGATAGGATTCTTTCTCCGGTTAGTGAGCAGGTAAATGTCCTATGCGGTTAATGACAAATGAGATCATAAGTCTTTGGCCAAAGCAGTTACAGCAAGTTGTATTTGATACACAAGAGCTCAGTGATCTCAGTTTGCATTAACAGAAAGCATAGAGTCAAGTTACAGTAAGGTTTGACTTTACTGTGGCCCTAATAATTGACTGGGACATATGATTGAAGGGTTTATGCGTATACGACATTCACGACATAATGTTTTTGAATGATCCGATCATTCGTTCTTAGTTGGGTTACGGTACGGACTAGACTGGCTAAGTGTTACCCGTACTCCTTGGTTCCTCCCATTGGTGACTAAGACGGACCTACGAAGTCGCTCACAAGGATATTTGATGGATAAATATGTATTTACTATCTCTTCATTAATATTGCATATTAGATATCTAATTTGATTTATTTGATAAATCATACGGTCTAATGAATTGAAATTAATTATCGGGTGATTAATTTAATTCATAAATAATTATTTTTTGGAAATATATTATTATAATTTTGTATTTGATAAAATTAATTAATTGGATTAATTAATTAAGTATAAATACATTTGGGATAAAACGAAGTGTATTTAACACACTAGACACGCGAACATCTGATACACGAACCGAGTGGCTCGGCTCGTTTTCTCACCAATCTCAAATGGGCCGCCCCTCTCATGCTTGGAACGTGATAATGTGGTGTGTGAGGTGTATTAGATATATAATATAAAGTTGAGGACAAATGGATGAGATTTGGAATCTCATCATTTGATCTCAATTTGTATTATATATATGTATATGTCTTTCATACATCAAACACATGAGAAAACACACAAACACACAATTATTATTCCTTGGTTCAGCCGTGAGGTAAGGTTGGGAGGGAGAAAAATTTATTTTCTTTTTCTTGTTCATCTTAGAGAGAAAGAAAAAGAAGAAGAGAAGAGAAGAAAATATTGTGTCGATTCCTAGCCGTGTCCTTTGAGAACGAATTGGCATACTATTTTTCCGATCAATATCCGACGCGTGTGAAGTAGAGACATTCGGCATTTTCGGTGTTGAATTTTTTAACAAGCTACAACGAATTGGACTCGTGTTCGTGTCGGTAACCGGGAAAAGGCTTGCTCGGGTTTTTCCTTCGAAGATTGTATTATCAAAGGACTACGAGGGTAAGTATTCTTTGATTATCATCTTCGTTACTTTTATTCATTTATATGATGCTTGAACGATCCGTTTTTGGGGTTTGGTTTTATCCGGTTTGACCGTTATTTTCCGCTGCGTAACTCGTTTTTATTCACCGAATCCGAACAATGGTATCAGAGCGAGGTCTAAGCAATCGTATATTCGATATTAGCATTTGGAATACTTGATTATATTTTTTTTGATTTGGAATCGTAATTGTTCTAATTGTTAATGTTTAATTGTTCATCTAAAATTATTTTTCATGATTTAATGTTACAATATAAATCTATTTGTCTTTTGAAAAACTGATTTAAATGTGTAATATAAAAATTAGAAAAATATTATTTTTGGATTTGGGACGAAAAGAAGAGCCAGAAAAGTAGGACCGCGACTCAAGTGTCGAAGTGCAAGGATCGCCTTGACAAGTTGCCTACCGAGAAGGGGCGACGCGCCCAACACTGGTCAAATTTTGCTCATTGGCAACAAGACCTATGGCCGCGGGCTTTGCCCGGACCTTGTGTTTTCCGACTCCGTTGTTTTATATTTCGTTCGGTAAATTAATTTCCCACAAAATAAATTGGATTTAATTTGACTAAAATATAATTATGATAATTTTATTTTTAAAGGAATTAATTTAATGAAATATTCATTTTGTCACGGTTACGTGAATGAATTAGATTAATTCTAAATGTTGGA
The DNA here is from genome assembly GCA_033398695.1 of Orobanche coerulescens. Taxonomy (NCBI): domain Eukaryota; kingdom Viridiplantae; phylum Streptophyta; class Magnoliopsida; order Lamiales; family Orobanchaceae; genus Orobanche; species Orobanche coerulescens. The sequence continues at coordinate 45,914,772 of CM065806.1, read as the reverse complement.
CTAATTTTTAGTGACTAGATCAAATTTTAAATTAATTATTATTGCCATTTATTTTGATGTAATTGTTGCATTAATTTTGAATGAGGATGTAGTTCATAGACCTAGTTTTGAATCGTTTATTTTGTTCGATTGGGTTGTAAGGGCCGTTTTGAGCCTATTTATTTACTTGAAAATTTGTATAGGATGCAATTTTTTAAATGTAAAATTTATATGTAATGACGAAGTCCAGAGGAAGATCCACTCGAGAAGACGAAGATTCAAGACCGAAGACATATAATTGGATTACGATGTTTTTGTTCTAGGAGCGGTCCATGAACTGCATGTTGTTATTTTTAGGTGTGTATGTTTTCATATTGTATGACAAACAAACAAACCGACAAACCGCACTTATAAACGGATTAATGTGAAAAGTGTAACATAAAATCGCGTTAATACTCCCACTTATAAACACTAAGTTATAAAGGTTACGAGGTTTCCTACCCTCCGTCAAACTCATGGAAAATTGAAATCTAAACCAGAATATTATTCTTCCGAGTATGTTGGGGTAATATTTTTGGGGAAGATTGATAAATTCCTAGAGTGCATTAGATGCCTTTGGTTGTGACAAATCAAACCCCTAGAAACCGTATGGGTTGCCGGGTAAGATTCAATTGTTGGACTAATATGAGTTGACAGTTTAAACTTAGATAGTTCAGCGAGCCATAGAAGTTGGTGTTAGAGACCACTTTATAAAGAATGATAGAATAGAAACCGTACGGGTTGCCCTCTATTAAACTTTGTAAAGAACTCGATCATCACTATGAAATCAACCGTGACTTCCAGATTTCACATGGGAGTGTGCAAATGCCGATAAAATACTGGAAGCTGAGTTATGAATAAAGAAAGTCCTTAAATTCTTCACTCGGATCATAATTAAACAATCACTAACGAATCTTAAATTATTCTCTGCAGTTAACAAAACTCTCAATATGACAATGAACCCACTCGCTATACTACTTGAAAAGAACGTCCTGACTGGTCCGAACTATGTGGACTGGCCTTGGAACTTGAGGACTGTCCTAACTATGAAAATACTGGGATACGTCTTGGAGGCGGACATCCCAGCGGCTCCTGCAAGAACCCGAGCCAATCAGGAAGATGTCGATGCCCATGAGAAATGGGTAAAAGACGACGTAATAGTGCGCGGGTACATGTGAGGCTCAATGACTGATGAGCTTCAACGTGCCCATGAAAAGATGACGTCTTCGAGAGCCATATTAGTGCACCTGGATGAGCTCTATGGAGAGCATAGTCGAACTGCTAGATATGAAATATCGAAACAATTATTTGGTGCCAGGATGAAGGAAGGAGAGAGGGTTGGGGACCATGTCTACAAGATGAGCTCGATGATTGAGAGATTAGAAGCTCTTGATTTTCAGATGCATGCATCTTTCCCAACTGACCTTATCCTGCAGTCACTTCCTGACTCCTTTTCCCAATTTATCATGAACTTCAATTGCAATGAGATTGCATGTAACTTAGCTAGACTAATGAACAAACTGACAAATGCCTAGTCTCAGATGAAGACAAAGGGAAAGAAAGCTGCACTTGTGATTTCTTCTGGGACTTGGAAGTCCAAGAATAAGAAATAAAAACCAAAAGCAGTTAGGTCCAATAGCCAAGATCGATAAGGTAAAGGGCAAAGCCCTATTGGTTCAAAAGAGCAAAGGGGCCAAGAAAATGGATGTACGCCTCAACTGCGGTGAGCTAGGCCACTGAAAGAGGTACTGTCCAAAGCTTGACCATAATGCGCCTTCAGGTACGGAATTACTGGTTTTAGAAACAAATTGTTCTGTAACTATATATTCTACTTCTTGGATACTTAATTCCGGTGCGAGTTCTCACATTTGTACAATGAATCAGGATCTGGAACAAAGTAGAAAGCCGGATTCAGGGGAGGTGATGGTCACCATCGGAAGTGGGCATGGTGTCGAGGCTTCTGATATTGGATCCCTTATGTTGGATTTAGAATCTGGTTTTATTCTTACGTTAGATGATGTACTTGTTTTGCCCAAGGGACACAAGAATAGTGTATCAATTCCAGTCATGGACCGAAAGGAATTTCACTTCTTTATTGGATATGGGTCCTGTCGTATTTATTTCAGAAATAAATAGGTTAGTACTGCTACATTAAATGGTTTATGCCATTTGAATCTAAGGAATAAAACAACTCTGAACATTATAACTTGGAAACGTGGTAGGGATGAAACGAACCAAGCACTTAAGTGGCATCTTAGACTTGGTCATATTGGTCAGACCAAGGTTCATAAAATGGAGAATGATGGGCTTACGGGTCCATTGGGATCAGATCCCTATCCAACTTATGAATCTTGCCTTCAAGGTAAAATGACTACGTTGCCCTTCACAGGGACTTTTGAAAGAGCTGCTGAAAAACTTGGATTGATCCATACCGACGTTTGTGGCCCTTTTGAAGTGGCACGAGATGTCTTTCAGTATTTCATTACATTTACTGATGACCATACCAGGTATGGATTCATGCACTTACTGAAACATAAGTCTGAAGCTTTTGATAAATTCAAGGAATTTAAAGCCCTAGTTGAAAATCAAACAGGTAACCGTGTTAAGACTCTTCGGTCAGACCGAGGTGGTGAGTACATGAGTACCGAATTTGATGAGTTCTTAAAAGAACTAGGAATAGTGTCACAATTCACTCCTCCAGCTACTCCACAATTAAATGGTGTATCAGAAAGAAGGAACCGAACCTTGTTGGACATGGTTCGCTCCATGCTTAACTATACTGATCTATCGATTTATCTGTGGGGTTACGCGCTCCTTACTGCTGCGCATGCCTTGAACAGATGTCCTTCCAAATCTATTCATAAGACTCCACATGAGATGTGGAGAGGTAGGAAACCAAGTCTTAATCACATTAGTATTTGGGGATGTCCTGTTTATGTCAAGAAGACTAAAGTAGAGAAATTGGAAGTTAGGTCTGTGAAAGGTCATTTCATAGGATATCCAGGGGATTCCATGGGATATCTATTCTAAATGCACGAAGATCATAGGATCATCATTGCTATACAAGCACACTTCCTGGAAGATCAGTTTATTCAGGAAGGCGGGGCAGATAGAAATATTTCTTTGGAAGAAATAAAAGAAACAACAAATGAGACACCTGTGCAAGATATTAGAACCGAACCTTCTAAAATACAAACACAACCTCGCAAGTCTAGTAGAATTTCTCAATTACCTGAGAGGTATGGCTATCTGCATCAAGAGGAACTGGGTGTCCATGAGATGACAGAAAGTAGTCAAGAGAATGATTCTTCTACATACGACCAAGCGATGGTAGATGTTGACTCCGCCAAGTGGCAAGAAGCTATAGAAGCTGAGATAGACTCAATGCATGCTAATCAGGTTTGGACTTTAGTAGATCGTCCTAAAGGCATAGTGCCTATTGGAAATAAATGGATCTATAAAAGAAAGACTGATAGAGATGGCAAGGTTGATACCTATAAGGCCAGGCTTGTGGCAAGGGTTATTCCCAAAGAGAAGGAATCGATTACTTCGAGACCTTCTCACCTGTAGCTATGATTAAGTCTATTTGCATGATGTTTGCCATAGCAGCCCACTTAGATTATGAAATATGGCAAATGGATGTGAAAACGGCATTCTTAAATGGATTCCTCGGGGAGAAGATTTACATGGAACAACCTAAGGGATTCATATCTCAAACCAATATTCATAAAGTATGCAAACTTCAGCGTGTCATTTATGGACTGAAGCAAGCTTCGCGGAGTTGGAATCTTCGTTTTAACAAGACAGTCAAAGAGTTTGATTTTGTGCAAATCGAAGAGGAGCCCTGTATTTAAAAGAAGTTTAGTGGGAGCAAAATTACTTTCTTAATACTATATCTAAATGACATTCTACTTATAGGAAACGACGTAGGAATGCTCTGTTCTGTGATCAATGAAAGACTTGGGAGAAGCTACCTATATTCTGGGTATTCGCCTCTACTGGGATAGAGCTAAAATAATGTTAGGTCTTTCTCAAGCCCTCTATATAGAAAAGATCCTAAAGCGATTTAGGATGGAAGATTCTAAACGAGGGTTCCTTCCTATGCAACATGGTGCAAAACTTTCCTTAAATATGTGTCCTCAAAGTGAGGAAGATAGAAAGGAAATGAGTAAGGTGCCCTATGCTTCGGCAGTAGGTAGCCTCATGTACGCTATGATTTGCACTAGACCGGACATTGCGTATGCTGTGAGCGTAGTAAGTCAGTTTCAGTCAAATCCAGGGCAGGAACACTGGACTGCTGTAAAAAACATTCTTAAGTACCTTAGGAGGACTAAAGACTTGGTTCTTACATACGGCGGTGGAGAACTTGGAGTGATGGGTTATACAGACTCAGATTTTTCGGGGGACATGGATGCTCAAATGTCCACATCAGGGTATATGTTCACTCTGAATGGTGGGGCAGTTTCTTGGAGAAGTGCCAAGAAAAGTTCGACTGCTATCTATACTTGTCAAGCCGAATATCAGGCAGCTACGGATGCTGCTAAAGAAGCTTTTTGGATTAAATTGTTTACTGAGGAACTTCAAGTGGTTCCTAATGCGGATAAGCCTGTGACGCTGTTTTGTGACAAAAACGGAGCTGTTGCACAGGCTAAGGATCCTAGGGCTCACCACAATACCAAACATATTGCGAGAAAATATCATTTTATTAGAGAAATGGTTCAGGAAGGAAATGTTATACTGCAGACAGTAGACACAACAAATAACGTTGCTGATCCGCTTACCAAGCCACTATCTCAGAAGGTCTTAGAGAGACATCTGGAGAGTATGGGTATTTGATACCATAGTTTGTGGCATTGAGTGCAAGTGGGAGATTATTAGGAATGTGCCCTCGAATACCACTCAGAGGATGAGAGAGTGAGAGCATTTGTATTGTAATTATGAATATTTAATAAGGCAATTATTATTTCTATATTATTGTATATTACATGCATTGTGATTCAGTATATAAAATAATAGTCCTTGCATTTGAGAGCAAACATTCCACTCCTTATGGAGATAAGGAGATAGGCACTGGAAGTGTTTAAGGCTCGAATGCTTAACTGGTTCGCAAGTCGATAAAACTTAATTGGGCATTAAGTTTAGACAAGACTTGTATAATGTGTACTTTGACATGTAGAGTGTCTGTCTTCACTAAGGGTTAGTGGGAGCACACATTATAGGTATGCTAATGGGATTAGAATACTCAAACATGACTCACCTCGATTCGATCACATGAAAATCACTCTCGGATTGTCAATGACTGAATTGAAAGATTGTGATAGGTATACGTGGACCTTTGACTTGAGGTTTCAGTAGGAGATGTGCTTGTGACATTAAGTTAGTCATTGTAGTAGTGCGATCCAATCGCCAGTTGGTGGGGTCAACTTCGAAATGCAACTTAGTGGGCAAGTAGCAGTCTCTACTGAATACCAAGATAGGATTCTTTCTACTGTTAGTGAGCAGGTAAATGTCCTATGCGGTTAATGGCAAATGAGATCATAAGTATTTGGCCAAAGCAGTTAGAGCTAGTTGTATTTGATACACAAGAGCTCGGTGATCTCGGTTTGCATTAACAGAAAGCATAGAGTCAAGTTGGAGTAGGGTTTGACTTTATCGTGAACCTTATACTTGATTGGGACATATGATTGAAGGGTTTATACGCATACGACATTCACGACATAATGGTTTTGAATGATCCGATCATTCGTTCTTAGTTGGGTTACAGTACGGAACACTAGACTGGCTAAGTGTTACCCGTACTCCTTGTTTCCTCCCATTGCCGATTAAGACGGACCTACGGAGTCGCGCACAAGGATATTTGATGGATAAATATGTATTTACTATCTCTTCATTAATATTGGATATTAGATATCTAATTTGATTTATTTGATAAATCATGCGGTTTAGTGAATTGAAATTAATTACCGGGTGATTAATTTAATTCATAAATAATTATTTCTTAGAAATATATTTTTTTTATAATTTTGTATTTGATAAAATTAATTAATTAGATTAATTAATTAAGTATAAATACATTTGGGATAAAACAAAGTGTATTTAACAGACTAGACACGCGAACATCTGATACACGAACCGAGTAGCTCGGCTCGTTTTCTCACCAAACTCAAGTGGGCCGCCCCTCTCATGCTTGGAAGGTGATAATGTGGTTTTTAAGTATGTTAGATATATAATATAAAGTTGAGGACAAATGGATGGTATTTGGAATCTCATCATTTGATCTCACTTTATATTATATATATGTATATGTTTTTTCATATATCAAACACATGAGAAAACATACAAACACACAATTATTATTTCTTGGTTCAGCCGTGAGGTAAGGTTGGGATGGAAAAAAATTTATTTTCTTTTTCTTGTTCATCTTAGAGAGAAAGAAAAGGAAGAAGAGAAGAGAAGAAAAATATTATGTCGATTCCTAGCTGTGTTCTTTGAGAACGAATTGACATACTATTTTTCCGATCAATATCCGAAGCGTGTGAAGTAGAGACATTCGGTTTCAGTGTTGGATCTTTCAACAAGCTACAACGAATTGGATTCATGTTCGTGTCGGTAATCGTGAAAAGGCTTGCTCGGGTTTTTCCTTCGAAGATTATATTATCAAAGGACTACGAGGGTAAGTATTCTTTGATTATCATCCTCATTACTTTTATTCATTTATATGATACTTGATCGATCTGTTTTTGGGGTTTGGTTTTATCCGGTTGGACCAGTTTATTTTCTGCTAACTCGTTTTTATTCACAGAATCCCAACAGTACTGGCCCTGTACCTCATGCGAGAATACACACCCCAGCGAGTCCTCGTCATGCCCTATCTGGTTGTACAACTCCACCGAGTGATCCGTAGGAAACGCGGCCTACCGAATCCCAGTGGACCCTCACTGGTTTTTACTTGGTTCACACATGCTCAAAAACCATATGGCACAAACCACTTTTCACAAAATCACGTTTTTCACATATTCACACGAAGTGCATTAAACATAATCAAAGTACTTGATTCGATTGGAAACGACACAAGAAGACCGAACGAAAAGGCGTACGGTCCGAACTCCTTCAACAATTCGATCCTAGTTCAAGAAAATACCGAATCAATTATCACACCATGGAAACGGAAGGATCCACCCTAAGTTTTACCCTTAGGAACATTTAATTGAACACTACGAAGACAACATGGTTCGGATTCAAACTACGGAAGAAAACTTGGAATTTAATCCATGAACTTCGGAGAAAAACGAAAGATTATGATTACAACATCGTAATCTAACACCAATCAGAGCTAGAGTAGATTAAAATTGATGATTTTAGCAAAAGCCCCAAAATATGAAGAACTAGGGATTTAAACGAATTTTACCTTGATTCGGATGGAACTCAAGTGGAGGATGATGTTAGACACGAATCAAACTCCCCAAAATGATGCACAATGATACTCCTAATCAGAGTTCTCAAAATCTACCGAAGAATCGCGAAGGAGGAAGAAAAATGAAAAGAATGGCTTCTAGACCCATCACTCGGCCTTTTATAGCCGAGTGCGTTACAGCCGTAACCGGCAGGGCCTTACGGCCGTAATGGGATCATATCGGCTACTGCCCAAAATGCTAGGGTGCATTACGGCTGCTACTCGGCCAGGCATTACGGCCGTAATGTTCATCATATTACTGCCGTACTCGGTCGTTCCCTTACGGCCGTAACCAGCCTCTTTCTTAAGGCCGTAACGAGTCCTGCCGAGCTACTGCCTAATGCGGCCGTAACCCGCAAAGCCTTACGGCCGTAATGCCCACTTACGGCCGTAACTCGGCATTCTTACGGCCGTAACCATCATGCCACAAATCCGATAGTCCGGCCAGAACGAACACATACCGAAAATCACAAAACTCAACGATTACCAACCATGAACATTCCAATATCAATTCATGAAAACACTCATCTCCAAATAACCATATTACAACAAGATGCATCCAATTAACATACATAAAATACACATATATTACACCCTTACCCCCTAAAAAGAAGTTTCGTCCCAAAACTTAAGATCCAAAAAGTTCAGGGTATCGGGCACGCATACTATCTTCGGTTTCCCACATGGCTTCCTCAATTCCATGTTTATACCATTGGACCTTTACTAACGGAATCAATTTCCATCGTAATTGTTTCACTCGCCGCTCCAATATGGCTACCGGTTGCTCTTCATATGTAACATCATCATTAACTTCAATCTCTTGATAATCAATAACATGGTTGGAATCAGGAACATACTTACGCAGTTGTGAAACATGAAACACGTTATGAACATGACTAAGTGTCTGAGGTAATGCTAGTCGATATGCCACATCGCCTACTTTGTCCAGGATCTCGAAAGGACCAATATAACGAGGACTAAGCTTCCCTTTCTTACCAAACTGAAGGACTCCATGAGTCGGCGATACCTTAAACAGCACATGATCTCCGGTCTGAAATTCTAATGGTCGACGTCGAACATCGGCATAGGACTTATATCGACTCTGGGCGGTCAATAACCTTTGTCGAATAACAACAACCTTTTCCCTTATTTGAATTAACAAATCTGGCTCTACTCCAAGTAACTTGTACGGCTCATCCCAACAAAGTGGTGATCTACACCGTCTTCCATATAGTGCTTCAAATGGAGCCATACCAATTGAACTGTGCCAACTGTTATTATAGGAGAACTCAATTAATGGTAAATGAATCTCCCAATCTAACGCACAAGCTCTCAACATGTCTTCCACAGTCTGGATAGTTCTCTCCGATTGTCCATCCGTCTGTGGATGATAAACGGTACTAAAATTCAATTCAGTACCAAGTGCTCTATGTACCGTTTGCCAGAAATGTGAGACAAATCGACCATCGCGATCCAAAACAATACTCTTTGGGGTACTATGCAATCTCACTATCTCTGCAATGAACAAACGAGCCAATCTCTCTGGCCCCCAAGTATCTCTAATACCCAGAAAATATGCTGATTTGGTTAGCCGTCAACGATTACCCAAATCATATTCATCCCAGTTCGCGTCCTTGGCATTCCCACAATAAAATCCATCGCGATATCTTCCCACTTCCATTCTGGAATTGGCAACGGTTGTAACTTCCCGGCAGGTCTTTGATGCTCAGCTTTAACTTGTTGACAAGATAAATATTTCAACACGAACTCCGTTACATCTTTCTTCATGTTCGGCCACCAAAAATTTTTCTTCAAATCTTTATACATTTTACTCGTACCTGGATGAATCGAGTACGGAGTAGAATGTGCTTCATTCAAAATCACTTGCTTAAGATCATCCTGATTCGGTACACAAATCCTACCTTGAAATCGAAGAACACCATCTTCGTATATCATGAATCCAGGTGCCTTTCCTTTAACAACATCTTCTCGAAGCTGTACAAACAAAGGATCATCTAACTATTTGGACTTAATGTCCTCAATCACGGAGGACGTGACTGTTGGGAATAGTGCCCTAGGACATTCGATGTGCCTAGATTTGTAATTGTCACATTTAAATAAAGTTATTTGATATCATTTATTTCTCGTTGATTATTATAATGTGTGCATGTTTTAATATTATAATAATCGAATAATAGTCATTCATGAATAATAAGATTATTCAAATGTCCCTGGTACAATCGCGTTGAGTAGAAACTCAAGTGATTAATATACTAGTATAAGTTTGATTGATAATCATCGGATGATTATGAGTATGGTACGGATCAATCTTATGGGTATTGGTTGTAGAACCAATATTGGACAGACCCGCATTGAGATCACTGCATGGAAATGTCATAAGTGAATCTCAATATAACAGTACGTCAATAAATCCTTGAACATGAGATTATCATAGAGTCCAACCACTACTACAAAAAAGACATTCAACATCGTTCGTTTAACATCGGTTTTGTAAAAACCGATGTTAAAAAAGACGCGGTGGCATAATTGAAAATTTTAAAACAAATTAACATCGGTTCTGCTAAAAACCGATGTTAAATTAACAATTAACATCGGTTTTTTAAAAAACCGATGTCAAATTAATCCATTTCACATTGGTTTTTAGCAGAGCCGATGTTAATTTTTAATTTAACATCGGTTTTTAGAAAAACCGATGTTAATATTTAAATAAAGTTTCAATTTTTTTAAAAAAAGTTCCAGATTTTTTAAAAAATTTAACATCGGTTATACTAAAACCGATGTTAAATTACAAACTAACATCGGTTTTTAAAAAAACCGATGTTAAACAATCTTAATATTTAGTTAATTTGTAGTTTAACATCGGTTTTATTATAATCGCTGTTAAATTTTTTAAAAAATCTGATTTTTTAAAAATCGAAACTTTATTTTTTAAAAATCCGGAATATTAATATTAAAAATCGGATGTTTATATTTATTGTTCAAAAATAAAAGGTAAAAATTGGAAGTTTTTATTTAAAGTTCGAAAATAAAAAATAAACATTAGTTCGAAAATAAAAAATAAAAATCGGATGTTTTTATTTAAAGTTCGAAAATAGAAAATAAAAATCGGATATTTTTATTTAAAGTTTTGAAAAAAAAGTGGAATATTATTTTCCATAAATAAATAAAAATTGAATTATTATATATATTTTTAAAAACGTGCTAGTTTTTGTTTTTGTAATTTTTTTACTTTTCATAAAAAACTATTTTATATTTTTACAAAAAATCTAAAAATAAAAAAACAAATTAAATATTAATTATAAATCAGATTCGTATTTTTAAATTTATTATTTTTTATTTTCGAGCTTTAAATAAGAATATCCGACTTTTAATATTAAAATTCTAGATTTTTTTAAAAAAATAAATTTTCGATTTGTTAATATATATATATATATATTAAATTATCTTATATTTATATAAATTTATAAATGTATATAGTATATAAATATAACACATAGCAAAAAATATACAAGAAGTTCATCTGGCGGAGTGGTAATATCACACTTCCACAAGCAAGAGGTGGTGAGTTCGAAACCCACCAACAACGAAATTTAATGGTAGTTGTTGTAGGTTGGTGGGGATTGGTGCGGGGGGCTGGTGCGGGTGGTTGGGCGAGTGTGTGGGTTGGGGTTGGGTTGGGCTAGCTGGGTTAGACGCGGTCCGATAAAATTTTAAAATCGCGAAATTTAACATCGGTTGTCCCAGAACCGATGTTAAATATCGCGATGTTAAAATTAACATCGGTTGTTATAACAACCGATGTTAAAATCGAAGTTTAACATCGGTTATTAGAAACCGATGTTAATTTTAACATCGCGACATTTAACATCGGTTCCAAAACCGATGTTAAATGTCCAAAAAAACCGATGTTAAATGTCTGTTTTGTAGTAGTGAACATGATAACTGCTATGCCTTGACGTAATCCAACGTCGTCTGAAATATGGTGATCATAAAGGTTAGCAATCGGGATTAGTGGGAGTCATGTAGAGGGCAATGAATAATCAATATGGGGATTTGTCCCTCTCTTAAGTGAGAGAGATATCTGCTGGGCCCCTCGATAAGTAGGACTGAATGAAATGCATGGCCATGCTTAAATGAAGAGTGATTTGATTCAATCAGTCTACTTAAGATTGAGAAAGCATTTGAACAAAAATAAGTAGGGCTTTTCTACCGTCAGGTCAGGAAAACTTGGCCTGACGTTAGGTCGGTGTTATAATTACATATTTTTTTCATATTTCTCGGTTCCAATTTGTATATTCTTTTTATTAGAGTTGAACTGTGCGGATTGGAATCAACAAATATGAAAAAAAAATGCAATTTTAGTACCGGCCCAATACAAGACCAAGTTTCCCTGACCTGACGATAAGAAAATACATTTTAATTACACTACATATTTGTTCACATTTGTCGATTCAAGTTGTATATTCTTCTTGTTAGGATTGAACTCTGCGGATTGGAATCGAGAAATATGAAAAAATATATAATTTTAACGCCGGCCTAACGTCAGGCCAAGTTTTCCTGACCTGACGGTAGAAAAGCCCAAATAAGTATGACAAACTCCATGACTTAGTTCAAATATGATATCGCGTGACAAAGGGATTTGACACGTTAAAAGGTTTAATGACTATTAACTTATATTATTTGGGTAATCATAATGTCTTGCTAGAGGCCGCTTATGATTTATTATTTAATAAGGTATTATATAATTGCCAACATAATATAAGCCTTTTGGGTCGCACGTACGATAATTATAGACAAGTGGGAATAAATATCAACTGGGAATAATAAATATAATATTTGATATTATATTTATAAGGAGATTAAATAATAAGTAATATATATAATATTAGATATTATATATATATATATTGTATTATTTAATAAGTTGAGGGTCAACTAAGCAAATACTAGAGTTTGACTCTAGGGTTTACTTAGTATAATTATAAGGTCTTGGACAAGGAGTTGACATAAGAAAACACCTAAAAATCACCCCCTTCAAGAATAAGAGAAAATCGGCTCTCTACTTCCTACTGTAGGAGAACGAAGTCGGTCGTCTAATCCTCTTCCATAGTTGATCTTGATCAATAGTACAATCCTTCTAATAAGGAATTTGTGTTGTACTATTTATCAATATTATTCGTAAGGATCTAGCAATCCGGCTTGTGGAATTATTCGTGTGTGGATCACCAAAAGAGGAAGGAGATATTCATCTGTTTCTAGTCCGGATCTAGAACTGTTCAATCGGATTAAGGTAATTCGATTAACCTTTTAATCAAACAATTAAATTACTGCATGAGATCCTAAATTGGGTTTTCATATTTATTATTCCGCTGCGTTTTTACTCCGATTATTTTGTATTCGATGCATGGAAAACCCAACAGTGGTATCGGAGCCAACTTGCAAGTAATTTAATTGTTTTATTTAGAACATGTTTATGTGTAAATTATATTCTTGATTATGTTTATAAAATATAGATTTTATAAAATAATTTTTCTGATTTAATCTGATTAAATCGAATCGTCAAAAAATCATTTTCTGGACTGTTTTTCGCATAAACTGCTGTCCATAACTCTTCTGGACAGTACAACGATTCGGGCAGGTTCGGTCAGGTCGGGCAGATTCGGGTCGGGTCCGGGTCGGACCAGGACCCGCGGGCTGCGTTAAAATTACAAAATATATATCGCGCCTGAAGGGATTCGATCCCTCGCTGGCTGCGTTAAAATTACAAAATATATATCGCGCCTGAAGGGATTCGATCCCTCGCTGGTTCAGTCCCAGGGCAGCGCCCGGACCATCTCGGCTGGAGCACATATTTGTGAATCATGTTCACTGCTACTCTATTAACCACCTGTTTATAAAATCAAAATAAATATTTGAAAATGCATTTTTGCGGCCGGCGGGATTTGAACCCACGCGACCGTGACGGGAGATACGCACTCGGCTATATGGGCTAGGGATCCAGATTGTTATTTTTTGACACAATTTTAATTTATTGTCTGATTGTCAGACAGATTGATTATTTAGTATATTACATGCTTTATTAATTATTTGGTAATTATTTATGGTATGTGTATGGTGTATGGCATGACCATAAATTGACTAATGTGATTGGATAATTCATTTCCTTATGGGTTGGTTTTACGGCCTGCGTGTCGTTTAATTATAATTGGTTTTACGGCCTGCGAGTCGTCTATTTAAATTGTTTATTAGTTTACGGCCTCCGTGTCGTTTGCACTTCTTGTAAATTTACTAGTGTAGTATTAAATTTCATTAATGTAATGAAGACAAGAAGGACGAGAAGGACATACTCGAGGAGCAAATTGATCGCGTATGACGTTCCAAGGAGTTGGGAAGATCAATGAAGACCATATTTAACCCTTTAGATTGACCTTTGTGATTTTCATGTTGGCTCATGAAAATCACGTTAGGATTATGATCATGCTATACACGGTCCTATGCTTTTATTGTCATGTGATGCGATGTATGTTTAAATTTATGCATGTATGTGATACTATGTATGTTTAGATGTATGTTAGCAAACATAGACATTAACATAGGATAAAATCCCTCATTAAAATTATAAAATGCCGTTCATTTGAAAAACACCTATCAAGACTTCGATCACCATGAGTGGTCATTCCAAAGCTGGGCGCTCGGATTATCTTAGTAAGGTAGGATAGGTAATGGTGATACCTATACGTTTAATGAATTTGGAAATCAAAATAGTTTTGAACCTTCAGCCATTAGATGGGATTATAACATGCTTGAGCATACGATGCCAAATCCCATGAATATAATCTAAGAGTTACATATGATGTAATCGATAAAGAGTTATCCACCTAAAGTAGCTCAATTCTAGGCGTCATGCCAAAGCTGAGTTTAGGATTGTGCGAAATGGGATCTTAGCCCACTAAAATTACAAATGTTGTAAATTAAGGGTACTTTGTTTTAGTGGGAGTATTTTTCGAGAAATAAAATAATGTGACTAAATATTTTGCATATTGAATTTTGTAAACACGTCCACCATTTCACTGCGATCAGTCCTTGAGAAGGACAAGCTCAAAGAAAACGGCAGCAACTATCTGGATTGGATCCGGAGCTTGAGAATAGTTCTCAAGCAAGAAAGAAAGATGTATGTTCTTGAGGAAGAAATTCCCGATGAGCCAGCTGACGATGAAAACAAAGCAACAAAAGATAAATGGAAGAAACACTGTGATGATTCCATTGATGTCAGTTGTCTAATGTTGGCCACCATTTGTCCAGAACTTCAGAAGAATCTGGAGGAAATGGAAGCTTATGAGCTAAATGCTCACCTCAAGGAAACTTTCTTGAAGCATGCTAGGCAAGAGAGGTATGAGACCTTTCAAGCCTTGTATGCTTGCAAGATGGTTGAGGGGACATCTATCAGCGCTCATGTGCTCAAGATGAAAGGATATATTGATCATCTTGAAAGGTGTTGTTGCCCGAAATATTATCCGAAGATAGATCTTGCTGGAATGGACGAGCAACAGCAAATTGCGAGAGCACGTCAGTGGGAATGGAAATAACACAAGATTTGCCGGGTTTGTTAGGCCCGGGCTTGAATGCTCTCGCGAGATGTTATTAATAAGAATACGTATGAGTACAAATATTAATGTAAGAATGCGATTACAATGAGTGTAAAAGATCATAGTTATATAGCTCTTGAGCGAAGCTCTGTGTGTTCTTGTTCTCGTTTCTGCCGACCGTCTCAGGATTGAGAGGTGCTGAGAGAGAGAAAAGCCGAGAGATAGCTGTTGCCAAGAGTAAGAAAGCCAAGTTATGAGTTGAGCTTCTGAACTGGACGTGATGCAGTTGAAAAGCAGCCCCTTTTCCAAGTGTAGGCAGCCTTCTATTTATAGGAGCTGAGATGCTCTTTTTTCTGACAGGCGATCGCCTTTCATGTAATATAATAAGTGGCGATCGTCTTTAAGCACATGAGTTGTCTGCTTTGAAGTCCGCGGCTACTGCTGGCAGCCAGCTGTGCGGTCCAATGAAAAGCCTGCACGCGTCCTGAGTCGCTGTCATGGGCGGTCGCACTGTACACCTTTCGGCGGGTCTGTCGGTAGGTGAAAAGATGATGACAGGCTGTGGTCAACGATCCATGTCTTGCGGCGCCTTTTCCGGATCTGCATGTGGGACTCTGTTCGAGATTCTTCCTTCGCCGACTGGACATGCTGGTTTTACGTGGCCTGAGGTGATCGTCATTGGCCGGGCACCAGAGTCGATCGCCAAGTGCCAAGAGACGATCGCCTTGGATGTCGATCGCTCGGCACTGGGTCTTGACCTGGGACCTTCGGTCGGCCAATCTGCCTTGGCTGTTGGGCTCTGGCTCGGTCGCCCGGTCTCTGTGCCGATCGCCTGGTGAGATGTATAAATCTCGACACAACAATTGCCCCCCAGCTTGCTCCGATGTTGAAGACACGGGGTGAGGTGGTTCTTGCTAGCGATCGTGTAGGATGAAGACGGGTGATCCGTTGAGCGGACCTTGGACTCAGACTTTTGGCGATTTGGTCGATTGGCGAGCTATCTTCGGTCTTGTACCTGCAATAAACAATTTTGCCGATCCCTCTTAGAAACCTGATAGTTTCGTTGTTGAGGAACCGTGCACAGTCGCGGAGTTCGATGGACCGACTCCATGACCATGTCTTGTGTGCGAGCGACGTTGTCTGTCTCGTGACTCATTTTATTGTGAGGGTCCTCCGTTAGGCTGCGCCTCGCCTCGTATTTAAACGAAGGGCGTGCGGTCTTGGTCTGGAGGAGTCCTTGCGCGGGGCGCCGTCGGATTAATCGACTCCACGTCCGCGGCTTGTTAGCTCTTTTCTACCTCGGATCATCATGTTAGATGGCAATCCTCGATGGTGTACATTGAGACGGGGGTAGGGACGCGTCGCATTGTCCGGGTTCTCCATGTTAGATGATGAACCTTTGAGGGCGGGCGAGCGTGTCCACTGATTAGTTTTGGAGGGTCCTTCGACTACGCCCGCCTCGTATTTAAACGAAGGGCGAACGATCTCAGCCCAAAGGAACCTTGCATCGCCTAAGCAGTCGGTTCCACCGACCACCAGGACCATGACTACACTCTTCCACCTCGGATCATCATGTTAAATGTCGACCTTCGGCGGTGTACGTTGTGCGGGGGAAGCGATCTCGTGCCTTAGTCCAACATGTTAGATGATGAACTGTAGATGGCGAGCGAGTCCTCCAGTTTTGGTGATGTTGCTTGATAATGGCGATCGGGTTGGAAGACTGGTGATCGTCGTTCGGCTGCCGATCGCGTTGCTTTATAGGTTCAAAAGTAACCTTTGCCTGGCCAGAAAATCTGCGGCTTTGGCGCTGAAGATCGCGTAGGTCGGGGGGAGGTCCTTCGTAAGATGCCTGAACATAGGCGAAAGAATATGGAATCCCCCTAGGACCGAGTATAGGGCGATCTCGTCGCTTACGGGCTCGCCGTTGAGGATGATCTCATCTACCCGGTCAATGTAGTCTGTGTCGGACTCTTCTTCCTCTTGCCTGATCTGCATCATGCGATGGGGACCTTCCGGCCGAGCGACCTTGGCGGCGAAGTACGCCATGAAGTTGTTCGCTAGCTGATCAAAAGAGTTGACGGACCGCGACGGTAATGAGATGTACCATCTGTGGGCTAGGTCGCCTAGCGTTAGCGGGAACATTCGGCACCTGGTCGCGTCTGATGCCCCACACTCGGTCATGTAGATCCGGAACTTGCTCAGGTGAGTATTGGGATCCGACCTTCCCTCGTACAGAGGTGTTTGCGGAGGGGTGATCCTTCGTTGCACGGGAGCGAGCTCGATATGGACCGCGAGTGGTTCGCTCGGACCGGCGATCTCGTTATTGGCGTCTGCCCCAGATTCTAGGAGCGCCTTCATGTCGTCGAGCTGGCATTGCATCGCGGCCATCGCTGTAGCTTGGTTGCTTGTGGTTCGGCTTCCGGAGCGGGAGTTGAGGCGATCATGTACCGATCTCCTGACTCCGCGGTCGCGAGCTAGGTTCTCTGGCGAGGAGGGGCCAGATGGCTGGCCTGCCTTCCGGGAGTCGGATATGCCGAACTCCTGGTGACGGACTCGAGCTCCGTCGTCTCGTGGCTGGGGCCAGATTGACCCGGTCGCCATGATGGGTCGCTTCCTAGGCGGCTGAAAATAGAGGTGCCCCGGCTTGCGAGCGCCTCTTCTTGCGAATCGGGGCCTTCTGGCGATCGCTCGGCCATTAGCCCCTTGAACTTCCGTTTGCTCACGCGGCGGATGGCCGAGGGGGTTATAGCGGGCGGCGCGTCGAAAGCTCTCCGTCGCTCCCGTAGGATGTCCAGGGCTCCTTCGATCTGTTTCGCGGTTTGGAACTGATCGAGCGAGAGGCTTGGGCCGTCCATCAGGGGCGGGATCGAGAGTTTAGGACTGCGGCGGCTGCCCTCCGCCATAGGCTGGGGCTCAGATTGAGACGGAATAGGGCGTCTGGCGGATCGGCCAGCGGCTTTCTTCGATGTGGAGGCAGAAGTCATGATTCTGAAAGTTTTCTTTGAAGCGCAGTGGGTGTCACTTCAAGTATATGCCCCGAAGAACAGTGAGTGTTCTTCGAGACGGTAGGAATAAAAATGAGGGTTAAGATTACCCCTTCCTCTAGCGCCAGTTGTTGTTGCCCGAAATATTATCCGAAGATAGATATTGCTGGAATGGACGAGCAACAGCAAATTGCGAGAGCACGTCCGTGGGAATGGAAATAATACAAGATTTGCCGGGTTTGTTAGGCCCGGGCTTGAATGCTCTCGCAAGATGTTATTAATAAGAATACGTATGAGTACAAATATTAATGTAAGAATGCGATTACAATGAGTGTAAAAGATCTTAGTTATCTAGCTCTTGAGGGAAGCTCTGCGTGTTCTTGTTCTCGTTTCTGCCGACCGTCTCAGGATTGAGAGGTGCTGAGAGAGAGAAAAGCCGAGAGATAGCTGTTGACAAGAGTAAGAAAGCCAAGTTATGAGTTGAGCTTCTGAACTGGACGTGATGCAGTTGAAAGCAGCCCCTTTTCCAAGTGTAGGCAGCCTTCTATTTATAGGAGCTGAGATGCTCTTTTTTCTGACAGGCCATCGCCTTTCATGTAATATAATAAGGGGCGATCGTCTTTAAGCACATGGGCTGTCTGCTTTGAAGTCCGCGGCTGCTGCTGGCAGCCAGATGTGCGGTCCAATGAAAAGCCTGCACGCGTCCTGAGTCGCTGTCATGGGCGGTCCCACTGTACACCTTTCGGCGGGTCTGTCGGTAGGTGAAAAGATGCTGACAGGCTGTGGTCAACGATCCATGTCTTGCGGCACCTTTTCCAGATCTGCATGTGGGACTCTGTTCGAGCTTCTTCCTTCGCCGACTGGACATGCTGGCTTTGCGTGGCCTGAGGTGATCGTCATTGGCCGGGCACCAGAGTCGATCTCCAAGTGCCAAGAGATGATCGCCTTGGATGTCGATCGCTCGGAACTGGGTCTTGACCTGGGACCTTCGGTCGGCCAATCTGCCTTGGCTGTTGGGCTCTGGCTCGGTCGCCCGGTCTCTGTGCCGATCGCCTGGTGAGATGTATAAATCTCGACACAACAAAAGGCTTGGTTTTCCACTTTCTAAGGAGCACTCCACGGATGTGATCCTAAACTCATTGCCCGAAAGTTTCGGTCAGTTCATTATGAACTATAATATGAATGAGATGGAGAAGTCCATTGCTGAGCTGCATGGGATACTTAAAACGGCTGAGCAGAAAATTAAGAAGAAACCAACCCATGTGCTGATGGTCAGCAAAGGAAAGTCCTTTAAGAACAACGGCAAGGGCAAGGGTAAGGCAAAAGTTGCCAAATCTAAAGACTCTGCTAAGCCATCTTTCAAGGCTAAAGCTCCCAAAGATGGAAATTGCCATCATTGCAATAAACCGAGACACTGGAAAATAAATTGCAAGATTTACTTAGAAGAGCTAAAGCGTACCAAGGGTAGTGAGGCTGCCACAGGTATATTTGTTATAGAAGTTAACTTATCCACTTCTAACTCATGGGTATTAGATACTGGATGTGGATCTCACATTTGTACAAATGTGCAGGGGTTGAGAAACAGTAGAGAACTGAAGAAATGGGAAGTGGATCTATGAGTCGGCAATGGAGCAAGAGTTGTTGCACTAGCCGTAGGAACTTATGATCTAGTTTTACCCAATGGGCTTTTGTTAGTTTTGAACAATTGCTATTATGTTCCTGCTATGAATAGGAATATTATTTCAGTTTCTACATTAGATTGTGAAGGTTCTGATTTTCTTATTAAGAATAAGATTATTCGTATTTTCTTTGATGACTTGCTTTATGGTACTGCAAAGTTATATACTGGCCTTTACAATATTGATCTAGATGAGTCTGACACTTTGGAAGTCTATAACATTGCGTCCAAGAAACCTAAGCTCAATGATTCTAATCCGACTTACTTATCGCATTGTCGACTTGGTCACATAAACGAGAAACGCATTTCTAAACTCCATAATGATGGACTTTTAGACTCTTTTGACTATGAATCATATGGGACATGCGAATCTTGTTTGTTAGGCAAGATGACGCAGAATCCTTTCACCGATCATGGAGAAAGAGCTACTGATCTATTAGTGCTAATATATACTGGTGTATGCGGACCTCTTAGCACTCATGCCAGAGGCGGATACCAATACTTCATTACATTTACCGATGATTTTAGCCAATATGGATATGTTTATCTTATGAAGTATAAACATGAATCTTTTGAAATGTTCAAAGTATTCCAGAATGAAGTAGAGAATCAACTTGTCAAGACAATTAAAGCTCTTCGATCGGATCGAGGTGGCGAATACTTGAGCCAAGAATTCGATGATCATATTAGGAGTTGTGGAATACTCCTCCCGGAACACCTCAGCATAACGGAGTGTCCGAGAGGAGGAATCGAACTTCATTAGATATGGTTCGATCCATGATGAGTCGAACAGAGCTTCCATTATCATTTTGGGGCCACGCCTTAGAAACAGCAGCATTCACCCTTAACCGTGTTCCATCTAAAGCAGTTGAAAATACACAATTTGAGAAATGGACTGGTAAGAGACCAAACTTGTCTTTTCTAAAGATCTGGGGTTGCGAAGCGTTCGTAAGGCGCCAAGTGTTTGACAAACTGGCAGCCAAGTCTGAAAGATGTTTATTTGTGGGGTATCCTAAGGAAACTAAAGGATATTACTTTTATAAGCCCGCAGAGAACAAAGTGTTTGTTGCTCGAAATGCTGTATTCTTAGAAAGGGAATTTATTTCCAAAATAGACAGTGGGAGAAGAGTAATTCTCGAGGAAACTCGAGAACCACAAGAAGATATTGCTTCACCGATGGAAATCGAATAGGCTCAACAATTAGTTGAAGAACCCGTTCAAAGCACACAAGTCCCTCGCAGATCTGATAGGATGCGACATGAACCTGGGACATATGGTTATCTCGTAACAGAGGATGATGACGCATCGCTCATAGATGATGAGACTAGTATCTATATAGAAACTGCTTTAGGACCAGAGTCCGAGGAATGGCTAGAAGCCATGAAGTCAGAGATGCAGTCCATGTATGACAAACAAGTTTGGAACTTGATAGATCCACCTGAGGGTGTTAAAACCATTGGGTGCAAATGGGTTTATAAAAAGAAGAAAGACATGGATGATAATCTGCAAGCCTATAAATCTAGACTAGTGGCAATGGTTATAGACAGATTCATGGTGTTGACTATGATGAGACCTTTTCGCCAGTAGTCATGCTTAAATCAATTAAAATTTTATTTGTCATTGCCGCATACTATGATTATGAGATATGGCAAATGGATGTCAAAACAGCATTCCTTAATGGAAACTTACTCGAGGATATGTACATGACACAACCTGAAGGTTTTGTTCATCCAGAAAATTCTAAAAAGGTTTGCAAGCTTCAAAGATCCATTTATGGGTTGAAGCAGGCTTCTCGGAGCTGGAATCTTCGTTTTGATGAAACTGTCAAAGAGTTTGGGTTCATTCAAAATGAAGATGAACCATGTGTGTACAAGAAGGTTAGTGGGAGAATAGTTGTTTTCTTAGTCTTATATGTAGATGACATATTACTCATTGGAAATGACATTCCCACCTTGCAGATAGTCAAGACTTGGTTGGGAAGTTGTTTCTCAATAAAAGACTTAGGAGAAGCTGCTTACATTCTTGGGATAAAGATCTATAGAGATAGATCAAAGAGATTGATTGGTCTGAGTCAATGTACATACATTAATAAAATATTGAAGAGGTTCAATATGCAAGACTCCAAGAGAGACTTAGAGTCCTATGACTTCTGATGAGCGAGCACGCATGAACAAAATACCATACTCTTCGGCTATTGGATCGATCATGTATGCCATGATTTGTACTCGACCAGATGTATCATTTGCCCTTAACATGACAAGTCAATACCAATCGAATCCAGGTGAAAGTCACTGGACAGCAGTGAAAACCATCCTAAAGTACTTGAGAAGAACTAAGGATGATTTCCTAGTTTATGGAGGGGTGGGAAACGAGCTGGATGTAAATGGTTACGCCGATGCAAGTTTCGAAACCGACAGAGACGATTTTAAATCGCAAACTAGATATGTGTTTGTATTGAATGGAGGTGCTGTGAGTTGGAAGAGTTCCAAGCAAACCACGGTTGCTGATTCTGTTACAGAAGCTGAGTACCTGGCAGCATCGGATGCAGCTAAGGAAGCCGTATGGATCAAGAAGTTCCTTACTGAACTAGGAGTGGTGCCGACCATCCAGGGTCCCATAAGCCTTTATTGTGACAATAATGGTGCTATTGCACAAGCTAAAGAGCCTAGGTCCCATCATAATTCTAAACATATACTCAGAAAATATCACCTAGTTAGAGAGATCGTCAGATGAGGAGATATTACAATATGCAAAGTAGCAACGGAAGAGAATGTTGCAGATCCACTTACCAAGACTCTCTCACAAGGAAAGCATGTTGAGCATGCTAGAGCGATATGACTAAAAGTCATGAATAATGGTCCTAGTGCAAGTGGGAGATTGTTGGGAATAGTGCCCTAGGACATTCGATGTGCCTAGATTTGTAATTGTCACATTTAAATAAAGTTATTTGATATCATTTATTTCTCGTTGATTATTATAATGTGTGCATGTTTTAATATTATAATAATGGGATAATAGTTATTCATGAATAATAAGATTATTCAAATGTCCCTGGTACAATCGCGTTGAGTAGAGACTCAAGTGATTAATATACTAGTATAAGTTTGATTGATAATCATCGGATGATTATGCGTATGGTACGGATCAATCTTATGGGTATTGGTTGGAGAATCAATACTGGACAGACCCGCATTGATATCACTGCATGGAAATGTCATAAGTGAATCTCAATATAACAGTATGTCAATAAATCCTTGAACCTGAGATTATCATAGAGTCCAACATGATAACTGCTATGCCTTGACGTAATCCAACGTCATCTGAAACATGGTGATCATAAATGTTAGCGATCGAGATTAGTGGGAGTCATGTAGAGGGCAATGAATAATCAAGATGGGGATTTGTCCCTCTCTTAAGTGAATCTGCTGGGCCCCTCGGTAAGTAGGACTGAAGGAAATGCATGGCCATGCTCAAATGAAGAGTGATTTGATTCAATCAGTCTACTTAAGATCGAGAAAGCATTTGAACATAAATAAGTATGACAAACTCCATGACTTAGTTCAAATATGATATCGCGTGACAAAGGGATTTGACACGTTAAAAGGTTTAATGGACTATGAACTTATATTATTTGGGTAATCATAATGTCTTGCTAGAGGCCGCTTATGATTTATTATTTAATAAGGTATTAAATAATTGCCAACATAATATAAGCCTTTTGGGTCGCATGTACGACAATTATAGAAAAGTAGGAATAAATATCAACTGGGAATATAAATATAATATTAGATATTATATTTATCAGGAGATTAAATAATAAGTAATATATTAATATTAGATATTATATATATTGTATTATTTAATAAGTTGAGGGGCAACTAAGCAAATACTAGAGTTTGACTCTAGGGTTTACTTAGTATAAATATAAGGTCTTGGACAAGGAGTTGACATAAGAAAACACCTAAAAATCGCCCCCTTCAAGAACAAGAGAAAATCGGCCCTCTACTTCCTACTGTAGGAGAACGAAGTCGGTCGTCTAATCCTCTTCCCTTAGTTAATCTTGATCAATAGTACAATCTTTCTAATAAGGAATTTGTGTTGTACTATTTATCAATATTATTCGTAAGGATCTAGCAATCCGACTTGTGGAATTGTTCGTGTGTGGATCACCAAAAGAAGAAGGAGATATTCATTTGTTTCTAGTCCGGATCTAGAACTGTTCAATCGGATTAAGGTAATTCGATTAAACCTTTAATCAAACAATTAAATTACTGCATGAGATCCTAAATTGGGTTTTCATATTTATTATTCCGCTGCGTTTTTACTCCGTTTATTTTGTATTCGATGCATGGAAAACCCAACAGTGGCCTCAAGGAAACGTAATTGTCTTTGAGTTACTTGAGGCCAAATTTCAATCTCCAAACCAAATAACTATCGTCTGAGCTTCGGTTGAATGGTACATAATTCCAGTCTTTGCAATACGACTGACTTGCGGATCAAAGCATCGGCAACGACATTTGCTTTGCCTGGATGGTAAAGAATGTCGAGATCATAATCTTTAATCAATTCCAACCATCGCCGCTGGCGCATATTAAGATCCTTCTGAGTAAAAATATATTTGAAACTCTCCCCCCTACTCTAGTCGAGCTGTAAGACCGAGTAGAGTAGGATTTGTTTACAATCTGACGACCTCGACACAGTAGTCCTTGGGATTCCCGTTCCCAGGTAACGAGGTTCCTCGAGATTCGTGCTCCTTTATATCAACGTCTTTTCCTTTCCTCGCCTCCCAACCGTCGCATCTATGGCTAGGTCCAGGTGTCAACCTGCTATAGGTCGGATGAGGCGGTACCAGATACCAGCCGTTCTTTTACAGGAGGCATCGGACGCTCCAGATCGCCCGTTATCTTCTTGGTTTTCGCCCTTCTTCCCTATAAATAGAGATCCTCTACCCCCTCAGCCACTTCCGCTCCTTTTTTTTTGCCAAACACTAGTGTGAGGGTTTTCCGGCGACACCTGCGATCTTGATTTTCTGCCTCCGGTGGTGCTTCCACTATCTTTCTCCGGCGCTTTTCCACCCAATCTCATGGGTATGTCTATCTAAACACATCTTTACTTTTTCTTTTTGTTTGTTACCTATATTTTCCTTTCTCCTCCCTCCCTTTTCTTCCTTTTATTATGTCATCTGCCTCGGATTTTCAGAATCTTTCCGGCCAATCGGCCGTGGACTCCTTTTTAGAAGGTCTATCCTCTTCTGACGGGGACTCGGGGGTAGGTCGGAGCGAGCTACTGGCTCCTCCCTCTGTCTTAGAGATGAACCCTACCTGTTGTCTCGCAATGAAATCTTGTTACTTAATGTAAATCTTATTTTTCTGTTAGATTGATAGGTAGATGTATAGAGAAATATAGTGATAGACAGTCAGAGTTTTTGTAGTAGCTAAAACACAAGTGTCGGTGTATTCAAAGAAGCAAGAAATCATATCTTTCTTTGTAGAGCAGCTTTCAAGAACCGAGTTTTTCTTTAAAGAGTTAGCGACTTTGTAATCATATTGAAGATTAATAAAGTTACTAATTGACTCATCTTTGTGTTTGATTGATTTATTTACTGCAATTACTATACAATCATATTGAGTTTGTAGAATATTTATATATTCCAGTAAGAAAGGGCATGCTTGTATTCAACCCCCTTCTACAAGTATCTCTATAAATATCAATTGGTATCAGAGCAGATTGATTACAAGTAATCATAAAGATTAAAAATGACTGGAAACAAAGATGACAACTCCATGATTCCAATGCTTAATAGGAATGAGTGCACTCACTGGAGAGTGAAGATGCTTCACCACTTGGAGGCAATTGATCCTGACTTTCTAGATAGGATCCGTGATGGTCCCTTTACTCCTGAAAGGTTTGTTCCTGAAATGACTGTAGATGGTAAGCTGGTCAAAGAACATTTTGTGACCAAAGTTAAATTTGAATGGAATGTTGATGGCAATGCTAATATATTGAAAGATGCAAAAGTAAAAAATATTCTATTCAACAGTCTAGACTCAGCTCATATATACTAAGTCATTTCTTGCAAATCTGCAAAAGAAATGTTGGACAAATGGCCGGTTCACTGTGAAGGCAACAAGGATGTGAAAAAGAATGCAAGAACTATTCTCATCCAAGAATATGAGTACTTTGAGTCAAAGCCTGGTGAAACCATAACTGAGCTCAATGACAGGTTCTCTAAACTATTGAATGATATGGCAGTCCTTGGAAAGTACTATGATAATGAGGATTCCAACACAGTTTTTAAGAGCTCTGCATGAGGAATGGGACAACAAAACTATAGCCATAAGATGTTCCTATGATATGAATGAAACAACCTTGGAAGATCTCTATGTAATGCTTAAGATCTATGATCTTGAGATACATCAAAAGAAGAACAACAAGCAGAATAAAGGCTAAAGCTCTAAGGATTGAATCTGATAAGGCTGGTTTTCTTGGTGAGGGTAAGAAAAACCAAGGAAAAGCTTTATGAAAAAGGGCAAAGCAGATGTAAGCTGAGAAGAGGATAGTTCTGATAGTGACTTTTCAGAGATATGAATGGAAGAGATGATGGCTAAGTTTGCAAAAAAAAAAAAAAAAAAAAACAGAAAAATGAAATTAACAAGAAAACTGGGAAGTTTTCAAAAATATCATCAGCGTCCAAATAATACACCAAGAAGAAGGTTAAGAAAGATAAAGAGAAGAACACCTATGCGAAATTGACAAGGATAAAGTCAAGTTTTTCAACTGTGGCATATTGGGGCACTTTGCCAGTGAGTGCAGAAAAGCTAAAGATAAAGCTAAAATAAAGGCATTCCTGATTACTGACAAGGATTTAGCTGATTCTTCAAGCGATTTTGAGGATGAGATTGACTACAATAATCTAGCATTGATAGCTACATCCTCTAGTGTCAATAGAGAAGTAAGCTCTTTAACCACTTCTTCAGAGGTAACTAGCTTATCTCAATCTTTCATTAATAATGATTATTCTGATAGTAGAAGGATTGAAGCTGAAATAAGAAATCTAAAAGCAAATTTAGAGTATTGACTTCAGAAACTGAAAGCCTTAAGAAAGATAATGTTGAACTAAAGGATAGAAATTACTTTTTAGAATCTGAACTCCTACATCTAGAAGAAGCTAGACTAGAAGCTCAAGCAGCCAAGAATTCATACCTAAAATCGGTTAAGGAACATCAAGACACTGTTGACCAATTACAAAGAGAAAAGGCTAAAAATGAAACTTGGACTAGTTCAGGCAAGCTAGTACACAGAATTCTCAATAATTCTAACCGGTCACAAATAGTTGGACTTGGTATGACAAGGCAGAAGACCAGAAGCCTATAACTGAAAATATTGAGCCAAAGGTAGCCAACACATATAGAAAACTTGTTAGAAACATTAAGTCACATGTAACTCCAATAAAATATGTGAAATCCAATGACTCCCAATAATCTCTTTTACGACTCCTCCTGAAAACACTGAAAATCTAAAAGAGACTAAAAAGGTGCTAGACAATAAAAATAGTGTCAACATAGGCTATTCGTCTAAATCTCAGCTTAAACATAAACTGGATAGCCTTGCTTTAGACTGTAAGCAAAAATCTGTTAAAAAGCAAGAGACAAACACTCAAGTCTCTGAAAATTCACTACAAGCCATGAAATCCTTGTTATCATTGTGGTGACGAAAACCATTCCATATACATGTGTAGTGAATATCATAGTCTGTACCGTAACTACTATGAAGTTAAGCCTTCTAGAAGTGCAAATAAAAATGCAACTGCTACGTCTTCTATAAAGACTAAAATAGAAATAAAAACAGGTAACAAATCTAAAAGATCAGTAACTGAGAATAAAGCATGGATTCCTAAAGTTACTACTACTGTTAAACATGTTTTTACAATAACTCGTAAGAAAGGATCCAAGCTATGGTGGATCCCAAAAAGCTCTTATTAAGAGTATGCCCTCGAATGCCATCCAGAGAATGTAAGAGTGAGGGCATTGTACTTATTATTATGTAAATTATTATCAGAAGACAACTGTATGTTTCCTTATTTATTGGTAGTTACTGGCATCCCTGACTCGTATATATAAATACAGAAACTAGTCTGTGTATTTGAGAGCAAACATGTAGCACCCCCGATAATCCACCGGGAATATCACAGGCCGTAGATCCTTTGGACAAGGACCTACCAGGCTAACCACTATAAGACGACAAATGTTTGACTGAGCGGGGTCAAACTACATAACGGATCGAAAATGTCAAATATTCAAAATACGTAGACCGGTAAGGTCACAATGACTCATTCAAACCGAAACAAAACTTCTTACAATACATACCCACATAGGATCAAAATACAATACAGCGGAAGACTGTATATAACTCAAAAGTACAACGACATCAGACTGAACTCTAACTCTTGATTAATATCGCAGCCCATTATCTTCCATGTCGATCCTGTGACAGCTCTCATGAACCAAGCATACCTGAAATGCATGAAACGCATTTTCCCCATTTAAGGGATTAGCAATTTGAATTTGCCAGTACAAGTATCCATACGAAATGTAGCAAGCAAACAACAATCACGGATCAGATACGACAACAATCACCAAGTATTCCCGAGAGGTTTTAGTAATTAAAAAACAAGCTACGAAGCATTTGAAAATAAAATCATCATCTCGGGAATTTTAGAAACACAAAACCTTTATGACCTCGAGTCCTAAGTTACAAAAACTATTTTTGAAAACATTAGGGTCTTAGCCCAAATCTCATTTCACGTCTCAATAGTTTACAACACGGATGACATTTCCCAATTCATTTGGGTCTCAGCCCAACATTAATTTCATAAAACTTCCTTTTCAAAAACTTTATTCATCAAATGTGCTCATTACCCCGTGATCCCTTGCCACGTGTCTCCGTAGATTGAACAACCCACACAGATTGAGCCAAAACAGTACATCAACATCAATCATGCTCTTCACCCCGTGATCCCTTGTCACGTGTCTCCGTAGGCTCAACAACCCACACGGATTGAGCCAACACAACAATCACCGCAACCAGTCCCGACTCCATGATCTCTTGCCATTAGTGACCGTAGGCCCCATCAAGCCCACACAGTTGGACGTACTGTGTCCTGACCCCAAGATCCCTTGCCATGTGTCATTGTAGGCCTCGTCAGACCCGCACGATTGGACCTTAGCACCAGATACTAAGTTCCGATCCCATAGTCCCTTGCCATGAATCCTCGTAGGTTCCATCGAACCCACACGAGTGAACTTAGCAACACAGCACACAATATTTACAATCAACACACCACATTATACAATCGACAGTATAATACACCATAACATTATCACAACCATCATCATAGACAATACACAATCGACTCAACATATTCAACGATTACACACAACATAATACACATCCAAGTGTATCACAAACCAGCGCAATTACCACAACCAACATAATTCCTCAACAATAAACATTCGAGGATAACATAAACACCACATTACATTCATTTTAAGTAGTTCATAACCATTTCATACGAAATATATTCACGAAGGTAAACAAATCATCGTAAACCCAACACGTAATCTCTATTCACAAGATACAAGTCGTATAAGCTAGATATTTGCCTCGATAATCGACGTGAATCCTCCGAAGAACACGATTTGATCGGACAGCCCCGAAAACCTACAACCTCCGCGAAAGACAACGATAAAACAATCACTACGAGGATAAGGACCAATAACAACGTAAATCACAATCAACAACTGAAGGAAACTCATTGAAACATTTAATCGAACATTAACTGTTCACGGTTCTTCAAGAATGATCGGTCAAAAACTTATCCTAAAAATAGGAGTTCTTGAGTCGCTCGCAAATATATACGAGGTAGAAGTAGTTTGTGGTAAGTTCTACCAAGGTCTTTTCTCTCGAGGATTGTCCAACAGGGCTTCGTATAATATTTTGTTATAGATTGCGAGAAATAAATACTAAAATATTCAAAAAGATATTTATGGGTTTTTAAATATTAACTAAATTAAATGCACTATATTTTAAACCAAACTATTTTTTACTAAGACTATTTTTATACTAGACTATTTATATTAAGACTATTTATACTAGACTATTTATATTAAGACTATTTATACTAGACTATTTATATTAAGACTATTTATATTAGACTATTTTTAACTAGTGAAAATGAATAGAGTTAAAATGAGTTGGGAATTTATAAAATCTAGGGGAATACGGGTTCATTAAATTAGGTTTTTAATTAAGTATCGGAATTGATTTATACGGATATAAAAGAAAAAACGAATGTTTATCGAGTAATCAACTTTTCACCTCCGTACTTTCGTAATCAAAGATGTCTTAATCACTGTCACTTTTTTAAGATGTTGATAACAAGATTAACACTTGATAGATTGAAAAGATGTGTTTCCAATACACTTAACAATCAATCAAGGAGGTTTCACTAGTAGAAATAGGATATGATCAATCTCTATTTAAACCAATTAGTCCTTTCATTTCTCTAACTTGACTATTTTTAGGATAAACGATCGTTCATCGAGTAATCAACTTTTCACCTCCGTACTTTCGTAATCAAAGATGTCTTAACCACTTTCGCAATCTTAAGATGTTGATAACAAGATTAACATTTGATAGATTGAAAAGATATGTTTCCAATTCACTCAACAATCAATCAAGAAGGTTTCATTAGTAAAAATAGGATATGATCAATCTCTATTTAAACCAATTAGTCCTAAAAATAGTTTAAATCAATCAAATACTCAATATATAACCTAATAGAAATCCCCAGTCCCTAGGAAGAAAGATTAGCTACTCATTGGTTTATACAAACTAAAATTATAATAGAAATAATTGATATATATAATATATATATATATATAGAAACTTTTAATTACTAGAACTTAATGACAATAGATAAAACTTACTTGAATATGATGAATCAAAGTGCAAGAAACAAACTTCAAAATATAACTTCAAACTTGTTTAAAGGTTACAAGCTTACAAAAATTGAAAGTAAAATACTAAGTGCTTATTGATCAAGCACTTTTCAATTACAAACTAAATGAAAGAAAAACTTCAAACCAAAAATGAAATACAAACTAAAATTGAAAGTTCTAAGGAAAATATATTGCTAAAAGAAAGGAGTATTTCTTAGCAAGAAGATGGGTATTTAGAATTGGTTATTGGTGATTTTGCAATGGATGAAGATGTCCTTTTATAGGTGATTTTCAAGAATACAATTGATTATTTAATTCAAAATATCTATTGTAATATCTTTGATTAATTCTTTGTTCACACTTCACCCATGTCTTTGAATTTTCAGATTTTTGACCAAAAAAATATCTTGTGGTTGATTTCACAAGTTGGTCAAAAGTGGACTAATTTTGCATGGCATCTGCTGAAAAACGGCGATGAAAACGGCCCGGTTGCCCCGTGTTGTGCGCCGTTTGTGGTGACTCGGTCTCTTCCGAATACGCGAGGACACGGCGCTAAATGCCGGCCGTGTGTGAAACGGCCCAAGACACGGCCCTTGTTGCGCCGTATGTGAAACGGCCTACATAACACGGTCCTTTTTGCGCCGTGTTATATGGTCGTTTTGCCTTGAAAAATTCCCGTCGTTGGATTTGATCTTGTTTTCCGTCCTTTTTGATGCTTCATGTCGATGTCATAAAATAACCATTTTTAGCTCATGTTTGGACATATCGTAAAATATATATTTTTAATCACAAATCGGTACAATTATGCGGAAAAATGAATATTTTGTATATGAATTTTAGATCAATTATGCACTAATCAAATACCCCACACTTAAATTCTTGCTAGTCCCGAGCAAGACTCTTTATTAATCACACACAAAATAAAAATTAAAATAAGACATAAAATAAAAAATAAAAAATAATACACACAAATTTAAGAAAAATAATTATATATAAAGATAAAAAGAGATCAAAATGCCATTAATACACAATAACCAACTTTATACAGTAGATAGAAATGAATCAAGATTCAAAATAAATCTACTAACGATTTTGAAGTTAAAACACGGTTTTTATTTTTGTAATTCCAAAATGCAAGGTTTTTCCCCCAAAAGGTTGATTATTTCTTTCCCACTCGTGACTTCACACGACTCCCTTTAATGGTTGCTCTCGATCACTAGTTTATTTTTCGACTCAATATGAAGAAGAATTTCATCGGCGTCATCAAATATTGTGATTTTTCACGAAATTGAGTGTATTGAAATTCAGTCGCTAATTAATTCAGATCTTGCTCATAAACTACATCCCTTTTAGTGATAGCTTTCACACCGTTATTTGCTAACTTGTAGCTCTTTTCACCAACATAATTTCTATCTCTTTTAAAAGGTGATAGCTTTCACACCGTTATTTGCTAACGTGTAGCTCTTTTCACCAATTTTTCTGTGAGACGGCAGCTACGCACCAACAATGGTTAGTCCTTTATTTTTCGCAAAATTTTAAGACCCCCAAAATTAGGCAGCTGTTGCTGCTCAACACTTCTCCTTTTTGTCATTTTTTTTAGGTGATAGCTTTTACACCGTTATTTGCTAACGTGTAGCTCTTTTCACCAATGACTCCTTTTTTTTAGGGAATAGAATTTTTGCAGAAAATCATTTATTAGTTAAGCATGAAAAATCAAAAACTCCACAAATTAAGTAAATTTCAGTTCTATTTTTCATCAACCGACTGATTCTTCTTTTCTCAAGGTAACGAATGACTCGATTTTATATGATAACTACAAGGCTTGGAAAGAGAGATTAAGGCTCAAAAAAATTTTGGAATATACAATTTTTTACCGGTTAAAACAATTTTAGAAGCTTGTATATAGCTAAATTATTGGTGTTATGGCCAGATCTAGAAATTTCACAAATAAACAAAATATATATATATATATATATATATATATATATAAATACATAAAAAAAAATCAAAGCCAAATAACAAAAAATAATCAAATCACACCACAATAATTAAAACATACCACCCCCAAACTTGAAAAAGAAACTGTCCTCAGTTTTTAAAAAAAAAATAATAAAAAGTAAGAGAAAAAAAAAATACTCCCTGTTATGAAAATTGATGCTTGAGCTATGCCTTTTTGGATTTGCATGAAAAAATATACAAGGCAAACAACAACAACAACGACAACAAAAGTATACCCGGAAGTATAACACAATTTTTAAGATGCGCATCAAGAAAGTCCGAAGAGTCGCCTTACGCTGCCATCAATGCTTTTATTAAAAACAAAAAAAATACGGCAATAAAAATAACAATACATAAATCGCGATTAGATGCGTGTCAAGAGATCCAGAAGAAACTCCTTAAGCTGCCACCATTTAGCACGATTATTACACACGACAGAAAGTAAAAATACAAGAGGTCCGATATGGGTTATCAAAGGGAGAGGAATGAATCCACTTTTCGTTTTCTCACGGTGAGATCTTCCATCCAGACAATATTAGCTAGAGCTGGATCTGGTTGAGGAACAAATTCAATGAGTTTTTTGATTAGCTCTTCTGGTGTTGTTGCAACGACTATGATTCGTTTAGCACGCTCGGAAATAAAACCTTTTTCAGCAGAGTAGTCGATGAAAGATAACAAACCATCAAAGAAACCATTGACATTAAGCAGACCTCTTGGTTTTTGATGAACATTTAGCTGGGCTCTGGTAACCACATGAAAAATTCCTCAAGGGTGCCAAAACCACCGGGAAGGGTGATAAAGGCGCCAGAATTATTTATCATGTGAGTTATGCGATCTTGCATATTTACAGATCTAAACTCATCTCCAATAGTTGACCCGGTGATTTTACTTTCAGCCAGAGGTTTTGGAATTACTCCCAACACTCTTACTCCTTCCATATAGGTAGAAGCAGCAGCTCGTCCCATTAATCCTAGACTTCCTCCTCCGTAAACTACATGAATGCATTTTTCTCCTAAAGTACGACCCAAGTTGTGGGTTGCTTCAGTAAAGCATGCATCTTTTCCATAACTAGCTCCACCAAAAATGCAGACTGAGTTAAATCTTTTTGTGGAAGATGATGACTCCATTTTTGAAAAGAATTTTTTTTTGAGAGAAAAAGGAAAAAAAAGTACAAGTTTGAGGGATGAATAAAAGAAACAAGCACAATGTTTATTTATAGAAGAAAAAGAAGGTAAAAATTGTTTAACAAGTTTGTGATTGCGTTGATTGCGCTTCAACTACTCAATAGAATAATGAATGCATTTATCGCGTATCACATTTTTTTATTCAGAAAATCTCACCACACGACAAAAATAAAAGATACTTACGCGTATGCACAGTAGTTGTGATTGTGGCTCACATCTTCCTCTGATTTTACGTTCAGAAACGGCCTAAACGCTTTCTATGAGTCGGGGAGAAGCTTCCCATCCAATTTTCTTACAAATTGGCAAACAGGGTCTTTTAACGTCAGATTCCCAAGACGTTGTTCATATTCTGGTTTGAATTTATTCCACAAACATCGAATTCCGTAATATACAAGTCCACTAGGATGCGTGTCAAGAGAAATTTCGATATTATCTAAATTCCCTTTATTCAGACCATCATTAATGAACTGAATTTTATCTTCTCTGTTTGTAGATGGAATTCCTAAAGATCGACATTTTAAATTACAGTTCCATCTAGCACATTTATAGCAAACAGCTATTATCTTTGCTCGTCGTTTCTTTGCATATGAACTTTTTCCAAGCCCTGGTAAAAATCTAGTCGGTGTTTCTGTGAATTCACCTTCTATTCTTACTTTGGCTTCGATAATGAATCTTATGTCAAAAGGTATGCTTTTATTCATAAGCAACCTCATCCTTTCAAGCCTTGTCTTGTAAATCTTTAAAATTGCGTTTTTGCTTAGAAAGGGAAATCTTTTTTCAATTTTATACAATGTTTCATCCATGACAAAAAAAATTAAAATGAAAAACGATAAAATATATACAAATATCAGTTGTTTGTGGGAAACTGAAAAATCCGACTTTGATAGTCACGGAGTACCATTATCCGCCACTTGACCGGACAGAAGAATAAAAGATGCAGAAATAAAGAAAGATAAAATAACAAGATATAAACAAAAGTATACAAAAAAAAATTATATTTGGCCTAAAATAATCCCCGGCAACGGCGCCAAAATTTGATCGGTCAAAAACTTATCCTAAAAATAGGAGTTCTTGAGTCGCTCGCAAATATATACGAGGTAGAAGTAGTTTGTGGTAAGTTCTACCAAGGTCTTTTCTCTCGAGGATTGTCCAACAGGGCTTCGTATAATATTTTGTTATAGATTGCGAGAAATAAATACTAAAATATTCAAAAAGATATTTTTGGGTTTTTAAATATTAACTAAATTAAATGCACTATATTTTAAACCAAACTATTTTTTACTAAGACTATTTTTATACTAGACTATTTATATTAAGACTATTTATACTAGACTATTTATATTAAGACTATTTATACTAGACTATTTATATTAAGACTATTTATATTAGACTATTTTTAACTAGTGAAAATGAATAGAGTTAAAATGAGTTAGGAATTTATAAAATCTAGGGGAATACGGGTTCATTAAATTAGGTTTTTAATTAAGTATCGGAATTGATTTATACGGATATAAAAGAAAAAACGAATGTTTATCGAGTAATCAACTTTTCACCTCCGTACTTTCGTAATCAAAGATGTCTTAATCTCTGTCACTTTATTAAGATGTTGATAACAAGATTAACACTTGATAGATTGAAAAGATGTGTTTCCAATACACTTAACAATCAATCAAGGAGGTTTCACTAGTAGAAATAGGATATGATCAATCTCTATTTAAACCAATTAGTCCTTTCATTTCTCTAACTTGACTATTTTTAGGATAAACGATCGTTCATCGAGTAATCAACTTTTCACCTCCGTACTTTCGTAATCAAAGATGTCTTAACCACTTTCGCAATCTTAAGATGTTGATAACAAGATTAACATTTGATAGATTGAAAAGATATGTTTCCAATTCACTCAACAATCAATCAAGAAGGTTTCATTAGTAAAAATAGGATATGATCAATCTCTATTTAAACCAATTAGTCCTAAAAATAGTTTAAATCAATCAAATACTCAATATATAACCTAATAGAAATCCCCATTCCCCTAGGAAGAAAGATTAGCTACTCATTGGTTTATACAAACTAAAATTATAATAGAAATAATTGATATATATAATATATATATATATATAGAAACTTTTAATTACTAGAACTTAATGACAATAGATAAAACTTACTTGAATATGATGAATCAAAGTGCAAGAAACAAACTTCAAAATATAACTTCAAACTTGTTTAAAGGTTACAAGCTTACAAAAATTGAAAGTAAAATACTAAGTGCTTATTGATCAAGCACTTTTCAATTACAAACTAAATGAAAGAAAAACTTCAAACCAAAAATGAAATACAAACTAAAATTGAAAGTTCTAAGGAAAATATAATGCTAAAAGAAAGGAGTATTTCTTAGCAAGAAGATGGGTATTTAGAATTGGTTATTGGTGATTTTGCAATGGATGAAGATGTCCTTTTATAGGTGATTTTCAAGAATACAATTGATTATTTAATTCAAAATATCTATTGTAATATCTTTGATTAATTCTTTGTTCACACTTCACCCATGTCTTTGAATTTTCAGATTTTTGACCAAAAAATATCTTGTGGTTGATTTCACAAGTTGGTCAAAAGTGGACTAATTTTGCATGGCATCTGCTGAAAAACGGCGATGAAAAACGGCCCAGTTTGCCCCGTGTTGTGCGCCGTTTTGTGGTGACTCGGTCTCTTCCGGAATACGCGCGAGGACACGGCGCTAAATGCCGGCCGTGTGTGAAATGGCCCAAGACACGGCCCTTGTTGCGCCGTATGTGAAACGGCCTACATAACACGGTCCTTTTTGCGCCGTGTTATATGGTCGTTTTGCCTTGAAAAATTACCGTCGTTGGATTTGATCTTGTTTTCCGTCCTTTTTGATGCTTCATGTCAGTAATCTGTAAAATAACCATTTTTAGCTCATGTTTGGACATATCTGTAAAATATATATTTTTAATCACAAATCAGTACAATTGTGCCCGGAAAAATGAATATTTTGTATATGAATTTTAGATCAATTATGCACTAATCAAAGAACACCCAAAATCATCAACCGGGCGGAATGAATCCAAGGTATGGATATATAATCCATAGAACATATTCAATAACAACATTTAACAACAATCGAATCATCAAAACTGGAGTGGAAACTAGATCAAGAATAAAACCTCAAGGAAAGTCAACTTTAGAAAAATCTAGAAGTATCTCGATCCGACGAAGAACAACATATTAGATGAAGTTATAATCACCTAAGACTCTCCAAAACACCTTGGATAGTGCAAAAATTGGCCTAGAACTCAAACCCTAGGCACCCTCATCTCAAACGCCATGGAGGAGGAAGAAATGAGATAAAATGAGGATGAAAGTCTGCTGTCCGAACTTAGATGTTGCACTCAGTTAGCGCGCGCTAGATCCATTACTTAGCGTGCGCTAACGAATCCGCAGAAGAACAGGACATTCTACCTCGGACCATTAGCACGCGCTAATCAAAGCATTAGCGTACGCTAATGATGCAGTCCAGTGAAGGTCAGAAAGCTCTGTCCCTAACAGTTAGCGCGCGCTAATAAATGCGTTAGCGTGCGCTAATTATACACTATATGCTGACAGTGTAGTCTTTGTTATTTCGACCATAACTCCTTCGTCCGGACTCCGATTGACTCACCGTTTGAATCATTGGAAATCTATCTTGATTCTCTATCACACTCTAAAGTTTCAAAATTTTTAGACTTTATAAGTGTCGGTGGTAATCTTACAAATCGACCCAAATGCACAACAACGATACTCCTCGACAAAACAACGATCATTCAACATGCATCAAAATACTAACGGATAGCACCAATGATCCAAATCGAAAACAAACAAATAACAAAGCACGACATACGATTACATAAACAAAGACACCATATATCCGCTTTACATTATAAATACGGTAGCACGATACCAACACGTATCAATCAACGAGTAAATAATACCAACCGAACAATAGGTACTGAGCAATAGGTACCCTTCTTTCATCCGGACAAGCAACAACATTAAACGTTCTTCCCAAATGGAAGAGCCAGTCCTCCCAACCTATCGAATCTGAGGAACCGACAAAACGAGGCGGATGCATTCTTATCACGTCCCGTAGCCACTCACTAGCTCCGTCGCTCTCATCTGAATGCTCACTTCGATGCATATCCTGATTCATCTGTGCCAACTGGTTTGCCACCTGTTGAAGGATAGAGGCGGCGCCAACATTGTTGGAGCAAGGTTTGGTATATGTGCTATTGTGCGGAAGCAAAAATAAAGTGCGGAAAGTAAATGACACAAGATATATAGAGGTTCGGTCAAACGTGCCTACGTCCTCTCTTCGTATCTTTTCCTATAAGCTAAGAATCACCCTCTGCACCTCTCTTCTATCTGTCGAGGGATTACCATTACAATCCCGTCTTCTATCGGTCCAAGATAGGTAGTCAAAATATTCATTGATATGATGATGTACGCCATGATGTCACAACGGTCATATAGTTTGAATTCTGATTCAAACTCTTCATTACGTACGTTAACAACAACGTGTTACATACGTTATGCTTTGATATTTATGTACATTATGCTTCTTGCATTACGTACGTTATTCATGTTCTGCCCAGCTTTTTGCGTCTTCGACTTCTTCGTTGTTTTGTTTTGCTTCATTGTTATGTTCTTTGTTTAACAACTAATCATCAAAACTCGATAATGAATATTTGGAATAAAATATTCCAACAATCTCCCCTTTTTGATGATTACAAGACAACACTCTTGAATGGGATAATCCTGCAAAATAATATATATATATATATATATATATATACAAGCACGAATCAAGTTTTCGGCTTTGTTCGTTTCGTTAGTTTCCATCTCCCATCTTTTCTTTTTCTCCTTTTCAACTTTTTCTTATTTTTTCAACTTCTTCTTTTCTTTTCTTTTCGAGTTTCGACTTGATTCGTGTATTTTTATTTTTCTCGTCATTCTTCCATGACGCTTTCTCTCATTTTTCTCCCCTTATACCATTTTTCTTTTACTCCATTCCTCTCCCTCTTTTTGTTATCCGCAAAAATATATAAACGATAATAAATGATGAAATAAAATTATAATAAATACAGAAAAGGGTAAACTCCCCTGACAAATAT
The DNA here is from genome assembly GCA_033398695.1 of Orobanche coerulescens. NCBI lineage: Eukaryota > Viridiplantae > Streptophyta > Magnoliopsida > Lamiales > Orobanchaceae > Orobanche > Orobanche coerulescens. The sequence goes on along the minus strand of CM065806.1, from coordinate 45,875,685 downwards.
GTCTCCCCAAAAATATAATAACTCCCCCTGAGTAAAATATCAATTTTGAAAATATCAAAGATAAAGATACCAATTGATGAAATATTTAAATTTGATTTTTGGGGACCCAACCGACAGTTGGTTTTTCCTTCGAAATATAGACGATATTTGGAACAATAGTTCCTTTAGGAATTCAAATCTTTTTAATTTTTATCGTCCGACGTGGGTTTTTGCAATTTGAAATGTGATGCCCAATTTTTAAACATTTATCGCAACGGAGTATTTTCAAATTTAAGGATTCGGTTTTAATATTCGGTTTGAATCCTAACCCTTGTTTGTTTAACGTATATTTTTAAACTGGAAGCATATTTTCAAATTTCTCGTTTCCGAGAGAAAATTTGTTCGTTAAATTTTTAAGTTCGTCTTGAACTTTCAAAAGATCATCCTTTAATTTATTTTCAATTTCAAGACAATTTGAATGATCGGTCTCGATAATTTTCTCTTTTTCAAGAATTTTGGAAATTTCGGTTTCCAATAATTTATTTTTAGCCTGAAGGGATTTTATTTCAGATAAATCATTTTGAAAATCGGTATGTAAAAGTTCGAATGCTTCAAAAAGTTCATCTTGAGAGGATGTACTAACCTGACTTTCGACGTCGCTTACGTCGAATGAACTTCGTGCCATGAGAGTGAGATTATTTTGATTGAAATCATCATCTTAATCTTCATCGCTCCATGTTGCAACGAGAACTTCCTTCTTAGGATTTGTGTTCCGGCAATTTTCAGCAAAGTGGCCTGGTTTACCACAGATGCGACAGTTGTTGTCGAATTTCTTAGATTCGCCTGATTTGATGTCCTTCTTTCTACAGTTTAATAGTTTCGAAACTTATTAATATTCTTGGCATAATATGCCGATTCTTCATCACTTTCATCGGCCGGGATAGGTTCCTCATTTCGCGACACCTTTTTAGCTTTTAAAGCTATCGTTCTTTCCTTCGGTTTCGGCTTTGCGTTCCGAGATTTTAGTACAATCTCGTAATTAATTAGCGAACCCACAAGAGAGCTAAAATCAAGATTATTCAAATATTTCGATTCTATAATCGCCGTCACCGTGCCGTCCCATTCACTAGGTAGTGATCATAAGATTTTCTTGACTTTCTCACTACTCGATAGCGGTTTCCCGAAAGAAGCAAGTCCATTTGTGATGACCGAAAATCGATCGAGCATGTTGGTGATGGACTCGTCACCCTTCATCATGAATAACTCGTAGTCACGGAGAAGCATATTAATATTCGTCTCCTTGACTTGAGTTGTTCCCTCGTGTGTGATTTCAAGAATTTTTCAGATCTCTTTAGCACTTTACACGATGAAATACGGTTGACCTCTTCTGGATTTAAGGCACAATATAAAAGTTGAGTGGCCTTACAATTTAGATGATCGTTCTTCCAATCCTCGTCGTTATATTCTTCGAAACTCTTAAGAGATCCGTCGGATTTGATTGGAACTTTCGGGCCAAGACAAATGATCTTCCAGATTTCTATATCATAGGCACAAATGAAGATCGACATCTTTTTCTTCCAAGTCATATAATTTGATCCATCGAATAATGGTGGTCAGTTCAAGGCAAGACCTTCGACCGGTGCAAATCGAAGCGCCATCGGATCTTTTCTCCTCAGATGTTAAGCCGATTTATATATAGATACCCGCTCCGATAACAATTGTTGGAGCAAGGTTCGGTATGCGCTATTGTGCGGAAGCGAAAATAAAGTGCGGAAAGTTAATGACACAAGATTTATAGAGGTTCGGCCAAACGTGCCTACGTCCTCTCTCTGTATCTTTTTCTATAGGCTGAAGATCAACCTCTGCACCTCTCTTTTATCGGTCGAGGGATTACCGTTACAATCTCGTCTTCTATCGGTCCGAGATAAACCGTAACACACTTTTCTTTTTGTCGGTCCAAGTTAAATCGTTTTACTATTCTATCGGACAAGGAATCAACCTATCTAGCTTTCTATGGATACTAGACAAACCTCACGTGGATATAGATTGCGATTCTAACAATGCCGGATCCTTGATCCTAATAACACCGAATCCAATCTTATCCTTTCTTTTTCCTCTCGTGTATGTTTTCGTGTATAACACTCAAACACTTATCAATATAAGCACAATTACAACACAAGAATATGTATATCAATATCTGATCAATGAATTGATTGCCTTGAGGAGTTGTGTGTTCAATACCATAAGAAGTGGTATTTATAGGCTCCAAAGCCTCAACTAGCCGTTAGCTCTTTCTGACTTCATTACGTACGTTATAGTCCTCCAATTACGTACGTTAGCTATTTTACGTACGTTAACTACTTTTCGTTACGTACATTAGGTAATGCACAGATCAGTCCAGTAGCTTCTGCCTTGTTCATTACGTACGTTAGCTCATCCCCAATTACGTACGTTATATGTAGTCAAAATATCCGTTGATATGATGATGTATGCCATGATGTCACAACGGTCATATAGTTTGAATTTTGATTCAAACTCTTCATTATGTACGTTAACAACAACGTTTGTTTTGCTTCATTGTTGTTTTCTTTGTTTAACAATTAATCATCAAAACTCGATAATGAATATTTGGTATAAAATATTCCAACAAACATCAACATTACCTCTAGCTGTTTGTCCCTGATCACGCGACTGGTCATCCCGACCATCTGTACTAGGCGGATTGGCGCTTGACAACGAACGGGTCACCTCAACACGCTCATGACTATGTCCACGACTACGACCATTGCCTCGGCCTCGGCCCCTCGGTATACTAAACAGACAACCGTTCAATACAATGAAATACAACATCGCAAAACAACATATCTAAATGCCAACTTAGTACAAAACATCCACGTAAGACAACAAATATCAACACAACAAAAATATCCGCGCCGGATAATTACACAAATTCAAGAACTATTATCGCAACAAATGGAACTTACAGTCGTAACCAACAAATTACATGACCATATCAACATAAAACTTACGATCATTACCGATACAAGTACGACCGTAACAAACCATACATCATGGTAGTTAATCATTGATAACATACTTTTTAAAACTCCATGAGGTATCCGTTTAAATTATAATATTTTAAAATCCTTGAGTTCGTATGATTTTCCAAAATATTTGAAAATACTTTTGATACCTCGGGCGGCTTTACTAAAACTATAACCCATAGGTCATAACCATCTCATTTTGAAATCATTTACAAAACAGTACTCCGGGATATCAAATTCTCTTGGAAACATCATCAAGATAACCATTTCATCACGTATCATCATCACAAATAACAAAACACAAGGTAACAAAATGTTGCCACGTAACATCGTCACTATTAACAACACACACGGTAATTCGCAGCCATGCTCCCCTAGCATCGACGCCCAGAGGTTTCACCGAACCATCACCGGGTGGACAAACTGTTCTTACCCACACTAACCATCTCTACAAATCAACAATCACATCCGAATAACATCATACAAGCCACAAAGCAAATCCAACCCTTACAACACAACAATTGGGTACTCACCCAAAATTCTTCAACAAGAACGGTAATATGACAAATATGTCGCAACGGCTTGACATCTCACGATTTAACTCTAGCCGATCGCCTTAAGCTATAAATTCACATTGCGCACACACTGCAGCTTAACGCGCGCTAGGCCTTTGATTAGCGTGCGTTAATGAGCTAAAATAATCAAACGTTCTATCCAAGTTTGTTAGCGTGCGCGAATGACGAAATTAGCGTGCGCTAACTGACTCATCTCAGAAATCTTTTTCCAAATCCGAATTTGAAGTTTAAGTCAAGTTAGATTCTCCATCTTTAACTATTTATTTTTTAAAGTAAAAATCACATTTTTATTTTGGAAATATCAAATTTAATGGTGTGAAAGATTTTTAAAATCTTATACTCAAGTTATTTGAAAATAAAACCAATAAGTAAAAAAAGAAATCATTTTTTAAAATTCTTTTCAAACACGACAAAAGATCAGCGACGGAAACATTTTACAAAATGTCCAAAATACTTAAAAACGCATCTTTCAAATACCATCGCAAGGTTTTATTCGAAGATACAAGGCCGACTCGCCAAAATTCAAACAACCTTTTAAAATCCACGATAAACCACCGTTTGACCGCACCGTCAAAATATTTCCGAAATTTGATTTTCCACAAAATATTCTATGAAAGTTTAGTAAACTATTTTCAAACATGCACGCAGTGGATATAATTACCAATGGGAACATTGTAGCAAATAATAACAATTATCCAAACACAAACGATTCTCAAACATATGCCTATACGGCATTCAAAATCACCAGTTCAACAAACAAAACTTACCAACGCTGAATCCGAACACATGTTGAACCATATATTTGAGTTATCAACAAACTCTAACACCAATACGCTTTCCGGAACACATCCATGCTCAAAGTTTCATAACACAGCACACCACTCGGTGTCTAATCCATCAATATATCCACCTCATTACACATGTAATATACCACAAGTATCGAATATGAATTCCATATCATAACATGCATATAAACAAGGTCACCAAACACGAGATATAAAAGAGGAGACTTACATCCACAGGTCGCACGAAGATGACGGTCGCCCACGATACTAATCTCAACCGACAACATAAACGACATATTATGACAATGCACAACTTAACTCATCAATCAACAACTCAAATGACGTGACAAAACACAACTCAACTCGACCCGACAGCCTAGGTTTCCACAACCTAAGCTCTGATACCATAAATGTAACACTCTCGATAATCAACCGGGAATATCACACGCCATAGACGCTTTGGACAAGGATTTACCAGGCTAACCACTACAAGACGATAAATGTTTGACCGACTGGGGTCAAACTACATAATGACACGGATCAAGAAAGTCAAATATTCAAAATACATATACAGGTAAGGTCACAATGACTCATTCAAACCGGAACAAAACTTCTTACAATACATACCCACATAGGGTCAAAATACAATACAGCGGAAGATTGTATTTAACTCAAAGAGTACAACGAAATCAGATTGAACTCTAAGTCTTGATTAGTATCGCAGCCCATCATCTTCCATGCCGATCCTGTGACTGCTCTCATGAACCAAGCATACCTGAAATGCATGAAACGCATTTCCCCCATTTAAGGGGTTAGCAATTTGAATTTTCCAGTACAAGTATCATAACCATATGAAATGTAGCAAGCAAACAACAATCGCGGATCAGATAGGACAACCATTCACCAAGTATTCCCGAGAGGTTTTAGTGATTAGAAAACAAGCTAAGAAGCATTTGAAAATAAAATCATCATCTCGGGAATTTTAGAAACACAAAACCTTTAGGACCTCGAGTCCTAAGTTACAAAAACTATTTTCGAAAACATTAGGGTCTTAGCCCAAATCTCATTTCACGTCTCAATAGTTTACAACACGGATGACATTTCCCAATTCATTTGGGTCTCAGCCCAACATTCATTTCATATAACTTTCTTTTCAAAAAATTTGTTCATAAAAACGTGCTCATGACCCCGCGATCCCTTGCCACGTGTCTCCGTAGATTCAACAACCCACACGGATTGAGCCAAAACAGTACATCAACATCAATCATGCTCGTGACCCTATGATCCCTTGTCATGTGTCTCCGTAGGTTCAACAACCTACACGGATTGAGCCAACACAACAATTACCACAACCAGTCCCGACTCCATGATCTCTTGCCATGAGTCACCGTAGGCCCCATCGAGCCGACATGGTTGGACGTACTGTGTCCTGACCCCATGATCCCTTCCCATGTGTCATCGTAGGCCTCGTCAGACCCGCATGATTGGACCTCAGCACTAGATACTAAGTTCCGATCCCATAGTCCCTTGCCATGAATCCTCGTAGGTCCCATCGAACCCACACGAGTGAACTTAGCAACACAGCACACAACATTTACAATCAACACACCATATTATATAACCGATAGTATAATACACCATAACGTTATCACAACCATCATCATAGACAATTCACAGTCGACTCAACATATTCAACGATCACACACAACACAATACACATCCAAGTGTATCACAAACCAGGGCAATTACCACAACCAACATAATTCCTCAACAATAAACATTCGTGGATAACACAAACACCACATTACATTCATTTCAAGTAGTTCATAACCATTTCATGCGAAATATATTCACGAAGGTAGACAAATCATCGTAAACCCAACACGTAATCTCTATTCACAATATACAAGTCGTATAAGCAAGATACTTGCCTCAATAATCGACACGAATCCTCCAAAGCACACGATTCGATCGGACAGCCCCGAAAACCTACAACCTCCGCCAAAGACAACGATAAAACAATCACTACGAGGATAAGGACAATAACAACGGAAATCACAACCAACAACTGAAGGAAACTCATTGAAACATTTAATTGAGCATTAAATGTTCACGGTTCTCCAAGAACACCCAAAATCATCAACTAGGCGGAATAAATCCAAGATATGGATATATAATCCATAAAACATGTTCAATAACAACGTTTAACAACAATCGAATCGTCAAAACTGGATTGGAAACGAGATCAAGAATAAAACCTCATGGAAAGTCAACTTTAGAAAACTCAAGAAATACCTCGATCCGACGAAGAACAACGGATTAGATGAAGTTATAATCACATAAGACTCTCCAAAACACCTTGGATTGAGCAAAAATCGGCCTAGAACTCAAACCCTAGGCACCCTCGTCTCAAACGCCATGGAGGAGGAAGAAATGAGATAAAATGGGGATGAAAGTCTGTTGTCCGAACTTATATATTGCACTCAGTTAGCGCGCGCTAGATCCAATACTTAGCGTGCGCTAATGAATCTGCAGAAGAACAGGACATTGTGCCTCGGACCATTAGCGCATGCTAATCAAAGCATTAGTGTATGCTAACGAGGCAGTACATTGAAGGTCAGAATGATATGTCCCTAACAGTTAGTGCGCGCTAATAGATGCGTTAGCGTGCTCTAATTATACACTATATGCTGACAGTGTAGTCTTTCCTATTTCGAACGGGACTCCGATTGACTCACCGTTTGAACCATCGGAAAGCTAACTTGATGCTCTATCACGCTGTAAAATTTCAGAATTTTTAGACTTTAAAAGTGCTGGTGGTAATCTTACAAAGTCCACCCAAATGCACAACAACGATACTCCTCGCCAAAACAACGATTATTCAACATGCAGCGAAACACTAACGGACAACACCAACGATCCAAATCAAAAACAAACAAATAACAAAGCACGACATACGATTACGTAAACACAGGCACCACATATCCGCTTTACATCATAAACACTGTAGCACGATACCAATACGTATCAATCAACGAGTAAATAATACCAACCGTTCGACAATAGACAAACAATATACTGCATAAAATGACAAACAATTCAAGATAACTGGAAACGAAAATCTTGGGTATTACAAAACATTCCTCTTCTTATTGGATAAGGGTATCAACATTAGAAAGGTTTATGGCTCAAATACTTAGTCATTCGCAAGTCGATGAAACTTGACTGCGCGTTAAGTTTATGTGAAGACTTGTATGATGTGTTCATTTACTAGGAGAGTGCACGTCGTCACTAATGGTTAGTGGGAGCACACGTTATAGGTATGCTAAAGAGATTTGTATACTCGAACCGACTCACCCTCGATTCGTCACATGAATTTCACTCCGGGATAATCAATGATGGAATCGAAAGGTTGTGATAGGTATTCATGAACCTTCGATTTGAAGATTTAGTAGGGATGTGCTTGTGACGTTAAGATTTTCACTAGAGTAGTTCGACCCAGAAAACTGGAAGGTGAGGGTCAACCTCGAAATACATCTTGATGGGCAAGTAGTGTTGGAATATTCTATTCCACATAATTATAAAATGGTTTTGATGATGAGTTGATGATGAGTTGTCGATCAAGGAAAACAACAATAGAACGAATCAAAACAACAAGGAGTCAAAGTCACACAAGCTGGGCAGAAAAGCAGATAACACACGCTAGTAAACAAACTAGTGCACGCTAAATGGAGTACCTAACGTACCCTATGAATACAGTATAACGTACGTAATGGCAAGTCAGCTGAAGACTCACCTGATGGATAATGCACGCTAAGGTGCAAGACTAGCGCAAGCTAAATGACTGAGTTAGCGCACGCTACGGATACAGCTAGCACATGCTAACGAAGGAATATATCCGTTGTGAAGACTTTTCAACACGGAGATCATGCGGAAATTAGCTATGAAGTTTGAACAGATAGCGCATGCTATGAGAAGAACTTAGCGCACGCTAAGTTTAAATTATGTCCGTTGGACAAAAGACTTTCATCATCAGACTGTTGTAAACGAAGACCAGCTAGCGCACGCTAAGGACTAATGTTATCGCATGCTAACGAAAGAGGCAGAAGCTACTGGACTGAAGAAAAGAACAGTTAACATATGTAACCATGCAATATTAACGTACGTAACACGGATTAGCGCACGCTAGACAAAGGCAATAGCGCACGCTAATGAAGACAGCCAGTAATGGCTAGTTGAGGTTTTATTCCTATAAATACCAAGTCATTTGGTATCATTCAACAAAACAACTCCAAGCAAATCATATATACATATGATATTGTTATATTCATCTTTGTTGTTGTAATCGAGCTATATTGTCAAGTGTTTAAGTGTTCATACACTAAAACATATACAAGAGAGGAAAGAAAGGATTGTAGATTGATTCAGTGTTATTAGGATCGTTGATCCGGCATTATTAGAATCATATCTAAATCCGAGTGAGGTTTGTCTAGTACCCATAGAAATCTAGATAGGTTGCTTCCTTGTCCGATAGAAAAGGAAAACGGTTTATCTTGGACCGATATAAAGACAAGAGTGTAACGGTTTATCTCAGACCGATAGAAGACGAGATTATAACGGTTTACCTTGGACCTATAGAAGACAAGGCAGAAAGGGTTGATCTTAAGCTCATAGAAAAAGATACAAAGAGAGGATGTAGGCATTATTAGCCGAACCTCTATAAATCTTGTGTCATTTTCTTCCGATATTTAATTACACTTCCGCAAATGCAAAAGAGTTTAAAAACTCTACTCCGCAATATCATTACACCATTCTAAGTGGGGTACCAATCTCCAACAAGTCACAGGTTCTACAAAACTCTAAGATAGGATTCTTTCTCTTGTAAGTGAACAGGTATATGTCCTATGCAATTTTTGGCAGATGATATCATGAGTCTTTAGCCAAAGCATTGGAGCTAGTTGTATTAGATACAAAAGAGCTTAGTGATCTCGATTTGCATTAACTCATGCATAGCTCAAGTATAAATAGGGCTTGACTGACTGTGACCATATAAATTAATCGAGACATTTGAGAGAAGGGTTTATACGTATACTGGTATTTACGATAGAGAGGTTTTGGAATAATCCCAATCATTCGTTCTCAATTAGGTTACAGTGTAGGCTGCGGGACTGGCTAGGTGGTGCTATCTTTGGTTCCTCCCATTGCTAACTGAGACGGACCTATCGAGTCGCGCATTAGTATAGACATCGGAATAAATCAAGCTTATCATCTCTTTACAATTATTAGATATTGGATATTTAATTTATTGGACATTGGATATCTAATTAATTTTGTGACATTGGATGTCTTAATTAATTTATTGGATAAATTAATTTACAGCCTAATGAATTAGATAAATTGTTGAGTAATTAATTTAATTCATATATAATTATTTATAAGAGAAATTAATTGTATTATATTCTTTGATATGATTAATTAATTGTATTAATTAATTAATATAAATACATCGAAATGGAATGGAGTTTATCTGATTGGACACACAAAAGTCCGAAATGAACCGAACTCTTTCGTATGCTTCTAGAGCCCTCCTAGTCTTCACTTGGACTATTAATCCACCTAAATTGGTGGAAGACCAAGGACTTGAAGATCAAGAGTTATTCTTGTGATAATTAAATAATTATTTTGAGAGGAGACCTTGGCCTGTGAAGGAATATTGAAGACAAAATAAAACCATCCCCTCATCTTTCTTAAGGATTGAGCCGTGAGTTACAAAAGTGAGGCTGAGGTTTTTAATTTTGTTCATCATCTCATTTCCTATGGATTGGATGCATCGATCAAACAAGAATTTTGGGAAGATTTGGAAGAGGTTGTCGAACGAATTCCTATGGGTGAGAAATTGATCATTGTTGGTGACCTCAATGGGCATGTCGGTGTTAGCAGAGATGGATTTGAGAGCATTCATGGTGGCTTTGGTTTTGGGGACAGGAATGAAGCAGGAAATGTTATACTGGATTTCGCATTAGCTCATGACTTGGGTATTATGAACACTTGGTTCAAGATAGAAACGGAGGTAATGCAAGTCAGATTGATTTCTTTTTAGTAAGGAATGTTTGGAGAAAAAGTTTTACTAATTGCAAGGTGATACCCGGTGAGAGTGCTACAACGCAACATAGGGTTGTGGTGCTTGACTTTCGAGGTAAGAGGCACTTAAGAAAGAGAAGACCACAAGTTGACCCTCGAATTAAGTGGTGGAAGCTCCAAGGGGAGAGTCGACATACTTTTGTGGCTAAGATTGCTGATAGTGGTATTTGGTCTGATTGCACGAAGATGGATATAGATTCGATGTAGAACTTGTTGGAGCATAACATAAAGGAAGTTGCAAAAGAAGTCCTAGGAGAATCTAAAGGAAACAGACCATCAAGTAAGGACACATCTTGGTGGAATGATGAAGTTAAGCAAGCGATAAAGACCAAACGTGAATGTTATAAGGTACTGGATAAATGCTCGAGCGATGAGAATTATGAGAAGTACAAGAAAGCTCGAGCGAAGCTAAAGGCGGTGCGAAATGCCCGATCAAAGGTCAATCAAGAATTATATGCAAGATTAGATACTCAAGAAGGGGACAAAGGTATCGATAAACTTGCTCGAATGAGAGAGAATAAGGCGAGATATTGGAAAAGTTAATTGTGTAAAGATCTTGACCAAAAGTTTTGGTTCAAGATAAAGAGATAAAAGAGAGATGGAGGTCATACTTTGATACCCTATTCAATGGCCATCAAGAACAAGATATTGGGAATTTAAACATCCCCTCAAGTATGGTTAACCGAGAGTTTAAGAGAAGAATTCAAAAGGGTGAAGTGACAATTGCATTGAAGAAGATGGGGTCAAAGAAAGCAGAAGGACTAGATGGTATACCTATTGAAGTTTGGAGGTGTTTGGGGGAGAGAGGGATCGAATGGGTAACTATGCTTTTCAATAAGATTTGGAGAAGCAATAACAGCATGGAGGAAAAGTATTCTCGTCCCTTTGTATAAGAACAAAGGTGATGTTCAAGATTGTTCTAATTATCGCGGAATTAAACTAATGAGTCATACCATGAAGTTATGGGAACGAGTGATTGAACAAAGGATCAGGAAATGTGTGAAGATAACAGAAAATCAGTTTGGATTTATGCCTGGAAGATCGACCATGGAAGCAATTTATCTTATCCGGCAGTTGATGGAATATTATCGAGATAAAAAGAAAGATCTGCATATGGTTTTTATTGATTTAGAGAAGGCATATGATAAAGTACCAAGAGAAGTACTTTGGTGGGCCTTAGCAAATAAGGGTGTATCGCGGAAATATATTGACATTATAAAGGACATGTATGAGGGAGCTAGTACAAGTGTACGTACTAATGTTGGGAGGATAGAAGAATTCTTTATTACGATTGGGGTGCATCAAGGATCTGCTCTTAGTCCTTTTCTCTTTGCCATAGTCATGGACGAATTGACAAGAGAAATTCAAAATGACGTTCCGTGGTGTATGATGTTCGCAGATGATATTGTGTTGATTGATGAAATGAAGGTTGGAGTGCAATAGAAATTGGAACTTTGGAGGGATACTTTGGAAGCTCGAGGCTTTAGGCTGAGCAGAAGTAAGATTGAATATATGGAGTGTAGGTTTTGCGAAAACAGTGATAGAGAGGTGGGGATGATCACGTTTGATGGGAAAGTTGTTCATGGATCCACTTTCTTTCGGTATCTTGGATCTATTATCCAAAAGGATGGAGAGCTAGATGGCGATGTGGCTCACAGAATAAAGGCAGGGTGGTTGAAGTGGAAGAGTGCCACAGGGGTTTTATGTGATCCTGGCATGCCTCATAGATTAAAGGGTAAATTTTACCGCACGGCAATTAGGCCTGCGCTGTTATATGCCACCGAGTGTTGGGCCGTAAAATAGTGTCACGTTCAAAAGATGAATGTGGCAGAGATGCGTATGCTACGATGGATGTGTGGTCATACAAAAAAGGATCGGCTCAGAAATGAGGTGATTAGAGAGAAGGTAAGAGTTGCGTCTATAGAAGACAAGATGATGGAGAATCGATTACGATGGTTTGGTCATGTGAGAAGAAGATCTATTGATGCCCCAGTGAGGAGGCTAGAAAGTTGGGAAACAAGTAATATTGTGAAAGGTAGAGGAAGACCCAAGAAAACTTGGATAAAGATGATTGAAAATGATATGCGGTTTCTTGGAATTGGAGAAAATATGGCGATGGAGAGGCAAATGTGGCGGGAAAGAATACGGATGGTGAATGGAATCTGATTCTTTTTTTTTTAATTTCTATTTTCTTTTATTTCATGTTATCTTTTAATTAATTTTTCAGAATTTTTCAATTTTTTTTAACATTCATTCTCTTTTTTTATTTGATTTTTTCTCTACTTTTTCCCTCTTTTTTCCTTTTATGTTATTTATGTAACGATTATTGACGGTTTCAAAGTTTGATTCATGTTAGCCGACCCCAAATCATTTTGGGACTAAGGCTTAGATGTTGTTGTTTTTGTTGTATCTCATTTCCTAGAAAACTATTGAGAGAGAAGTAAATATTTCTAACACTTTGAGTGTTTAGGAAATATTAAGAGAGCGTTGGAGAATTTTGGTAACTTCGTCGTTTGGAAATAGCGCGGAGTATATAAGAGTTGTGTATCTCTTTTGCGTTGCGGAAGTGTAATTAACTTGCAGAAAGTAAATGACACAAGATTTATAGAGGTTCGGCCAAACGTGCCTACGTCCTCTCCCTGTATCTTTCTCTTTAGGCTTAAGATCAACCTCTACACCTCCTCTTCTATCTGTAACACCCCGAGATATTCGAAGTATATTACAGCACCGTGGACCCCTACGTGGGACCCACCAGGCTAAAACAAGAAAACACTACTCGACTAACCATCTCGGTTAGCGAGGAAACACACATTAACAATACAACAAATAACAACACGCCCGGAACAACCGGCATAATAAACATCAACCGACAAATATAGTAGCTCCAACGAATAACAATCACAATTCGAAGAGGAAAGCCTAAGTACTCGCGAGTACAATCTATAAGTTTAGAAAGTGGGCAACAACCATATCGAATAGAACAACGGAATAAAACGACTCAAATGCACATGTCAACGACCCTGGCCAGCGTCCTCGTACTGTCCCAGCACCCGCTCGTCTAACTGATCATAACTTGAAATCCATGACAAGAATTTCCCCAAAACGGGTCCCCAAAGGGGTTAGTAATTACGCTAGTACAAGTAATCAAGGCAAACCATTCGCTTACACATTTCATAGTACAATGCACCAAATCATTTCCAAACCAAAAACTAGACATGTCTTTTCTGGAAACAAACAGTCAATCGATTTGCCGTGGGAACAGGGCTATACCATTGATTCAGCTCTGTGGCCTCTAAGGACCCTCCCGATCTGGCCATATTATAAAAAAATCACGCACGCGCATCGCCTTGGGAACAGGGCTATACCATTGATCCCGCTCCGTGGCCTCTAAGGACCCTCCCGAGCTGGCTAGCGAAACAAACTCGTGAATCCAGGGCTATACCATTGGATTCCCTCCGTGGCCCCATCGGACCCTCCCGAGGTGAGTAAAGCACACACAATATACATCACCATTATATGTTAAGCATAAAGGTTTCCGAAAATACTTGCCTTGAGTAATTGACGAAACGGAAAGGAAAATCACCGACGAACGGTAGGAACCGGTAATCACGAACCTAACGAAATCGAAGAATACAATAACAACCATTTGTAAACAAATACGGAATTGAAATACTCCCGAAAACCTGCCTACGATTCATGTATATTCGTATAAAAATAGCAACGAGGGCGGACCACAACCAAACCCTCTCGAAAACGTAACAACTACGAAATATACCATGAATCCGTAGGCAAACCAAGAATATCAACAAGATTAATCATATTCATCATGAATTAATCAACCATACGGAACGAATCGGACGAAAAACTCGAAACCCCATGTTTCCCCAAAAATAAGGTCTAGTAGTTTACCTCGGATTAAAGACGAAGAACACGATTAGATGTTGATAATACACTCCAAAAACTCGAGGAAGATGATGGCTCGGAGTTACCAAGCTTCAAATCGCCCGGAAATGCCAAGAAATCGCCTTGGAGTCGGAGGGGAAGGAGGAGAAGTGAAAATGACCGAAATCGGTCAACTCCTGGGTTTATAAACCCAGGCCGCGTTACGTACGTTAGCCACAGGTAGCTAACGTACGTTAGCTTGTTAACGTACGTAAGCACTCCCAAGCTTACGTACGTAATGAAATGGGCAGGTCCGCTTGTCCAATTTCCTTCATACCATTACGTACGTAACAGCATATTGCATTACGTACGTAATGTCCCTTCCTGAGAAGTACAGGCCGCTACCAACAGGCAAGGAAGGAACCGAAAAGTCGAAATGCAACGGTGAACAAAACACGAGGGTACGAACGTAAAGTATTCGAGGCGACGAACTTAAGAGTTGAAGGAAAACATATTCCCGACTACCCGAAGGTTCGCAAAACAACAACAAACGTAATTATCCCGAAACTTTAGGAAACTACAAAACGGCCCAAAACATCCGAAATGTACGATACATGGTCGAAACACCAAAAAAAAGCTCACAACACACATAATAACATGAGATGGATCTTCGGCAACCCCGAAACGGTGGTTCCGAATGACGATTTACGAGAATACACGAAATAGCGACAAAAACGATATAAAACACCGAATCGAGTAAAACGAGTCCGAAACAAGCTCGAACGACAAGAAGTCCAATATTAAATATTCTCAAAATGTCAATACGGTTACAAGCGAGTTGCTAAAAATGAAAATACACCAAAAATGAGAATATCGGGAAAAAGGAAAAAAATGCGGATATTACATTCTACCCCTCTAAAAATAAGTTTCGTCCCGAAACTTAAGAAACAAAGAACTCGGGATATCTAGCACGCATGCTATCCTCGGTTTCCCAAGTTGCCTCATCGACACCATGCCTCGACCACTGCACTTTGACCAAGGGAATGGTCTTATGCCTCAGTCGCTTCTCACGGTGCTCCAAAATCTTCAAGGGACGCTCCTCGAAGGTAATGTCCTCGGCAATATCAATCTCACCATAATCGATGATATGACTAGGATCCGGGACATATTTCCTCAGTTGGGAAACATGGAAAACGCTATGAACATGGCTCAAGGCTGGGGCAACACCAAAGGGTAAGCCAATTCGCCGACTCTCTCGAGAATCTCGAAAGGTACAATAAATCTAGGACTCAACTTCCCATTCTTCCCGAAATGGAGAACTCCTCTCGTCGGCAACACCTTTAACAAAACGTAGTCTCCCACCTCGAATTCCAAAGGTCGACGGCGGACGTCGGCATATGACTTCTGTCGACTCTGAGCAGTCAACATCCGTTCCCGAATCACTTCCACCTTCCGCCTCGTCTCTAAGGCGATATCCAGTTCGGTCCTGACCAAATCGGACGCTTCATTCCAATAAATCGGCGATTGACAGTGCCGCCCATAAAGTGCCTCATACGGTGCCATTTGAATCGACGCGTGCCAACTATTGTTGTACGTGAATTCGATCAATGACAGATGCTCCTCCCAGTCACTGCTCCAGTCGACAGCACAAGCACGCAACATATCCTCGAACGTATGGATAGTGCGCTCCGACTGTCCATCTGACTGAGGATGAAAAGAGGAACTCAAACGCAAACGAGTACCCAACGCATTATGTACCGCCTGCCAAAAGTGCGATATAAAACGGCCATCCCGATCCAAAACAATAGACTTCGGAGTACCGTGAAGCCTCACAATCTGCGCAATAAACACACGAGCCAACTTCTCCGGGCCCCAAGTATCCTTGATGCCTAGAAAATGTGCCGATTTGGTCAAATGATCAACAATCACCCAAAACATGTTCATACCCGATCTCGATCTCGGCAAACTCGTGATGAAGTCCATCGATATATCTTTCCATTTCCATTCCAGTATGCGAAGTGACTGCAATAACCCTGCCGGTCGCTGATGCTCGATTTTGACCTGCTGACAAGTCAAACATCTCGCTACAAACTGTGCGACCTCCTCCTTCATATCATTCTACCATAAATTCCTCCTCAGGTCCTTGTACATCTTACTCGATCCAGGATGAACGGACTAAGGCGTAGCATGGGCCTCACGCAAAATACCCTGCCTCAATTCCGAGTCGTTCGGCACACACAGACGACTCTGGAATCTCAATACCCCATCTTCATGAATCACAAATCCAGGAGACTTTCCCTTAAGAACATTCTCTCGGATTTGAATAATCATCGGATCCTCCAGCTGCTTCAGTTTAATTTCATCGATCAGAGACGATGAAATCTCTAAAGCACAAAGTTGCCTTACGGCTCCAGGCAACGAAATCTCAACACTCAACTCAATCAAATACCGCTGAAGCTCGGCTTGAGATGTAAGGATCTCAAATGTCCGCAACGAGACTGGTTTCCGACTCAAGGCGTCGGTCACGACGTTCGCCTTGCCCAGATAATAAAGGATTTCAAGGTCATAATCCTTAATCAACTTTAACCACCTCCTCTACCTCATATTCAACTCCCGATGAGTAAATATGTATTTCAGACTTTTATGATCGGTAAAAATCTGACATGCAGAGCCGAAAAGATAGTGACGCCAAATCTTGAGTGCAAAAATAACTGCCGTTAAGCTCATACGGCCTCAACTGTCTCGACGCAAACACAATAGTCTTGCCGTGCTGCATCAACACGCACTCAAGACCCTGACCCAAAGCATCGCTATAAACGACAAAACCCTCGTTGCCACATGGCAACGCCAAAATCGGGGCTGAAGTCAAACGCCTCTTTAGCTCCGCAAAACTCGACTGCCTCTCGTTATTCCAGATGAACTTATCGGACTTATGGAGCAACTGTGTAAGTGGCCAAGCTAGTTTCGAGAAACCCGCGGTGAACCTACGGTAGTAGCCTGCTAAACCCAAGAAACTACGGACCTCCTTCACGTTCTTAGGTGGTGCCCAATCCAACACTGCCTCAACCTTCTGCGGGTCCACACGAACTCCCTCGGCTGAAATCACGTGACCTAGAAACATCACTTCCTTCATCCAGAACTCACATTTCGAGAACTTTGCATAGAGTTGCTCGGTCTTCAAAATGTCTAATACTACTCGCAAATGATACGTGTGTTCCTCCTCGTTCCTTGAATAAATAAGGATATCGTCAATGAAGACGGCGACACACTTATCCAAATACTCAATAAAGACCTTGTTCATCAACTGCATGAACACCGCCGGCGCGTTAGTTAACCCGAAAGGCAGAACTACAAACTCATAGTGTCCGTATCTCGTCCGAAAAGCTGTTCTCGGGACGTCGGACTCCTTCACCCGAAGCTGATAGTACCCCGATCTCAAGTTGATCTTCGAGAATACCGCATCTCCCTGCAACTGATCGAACAAGTCATCAATCCTCGGTAGAGGATACTTGTTCTTGATGGTCACCTTGTTTAGCTCGCGATAGTCGATACACAAACGCAGCGAACCATCCTTTTTCCGAACAAACAAAACCGGTACGCCCCAAGGCGAAGCGCTCGGTCGAATATACCCCGACTCAAGAAGCTCACTCAACTGCTTCTTCAACTCGGCCATCTCTGAAGGTGCCATGCGATACGGCGCCTTCGAAATCGGAGCCACACCCGGCTCTAACTCGATAGCAAATTCTACCTCACAGTCCGGCGGCAATCCCGGTAACTCGTCAGGAAAGACGTCAAGGAAACTCATTAACCACTGGAATCGATGAAAGCTCGACTCCACCACTCTCCGCCTTCAAGGCGTAGCACCAATAACCAGTACACCCCTTTCGCAGGAGTCTCATCGCCTTCAGGGCGTTAATTACGAACTTCTGGTTTCTCTTTCGCCCCGTAAAAGAGTGCTCGGTGCCGTCCTCGGCTAGCATGGTAATGATCCTCGTGCGGTAGTTCATGATTGCACCATGCCGCTCGAGCCAATCATCCCCGAGAATCAAATCCTTGCCCTCAATACTCACAACAATAAGATTAGAGAGCCAAGCCCTCTCACAAATAAACACATAACAGTCTCAGACCTCTCGATCGCCAACGATTCTATCACCGCTAGGAACTTTAACGATGAAAGGCTCGCAAGGCGATAAACAGTCAAGACTCAAATGGTGCACACACTCCAGAGAAATGAATGAATGCGTAGCACCCGAATCAAAAAGCATACTGACAGGATGGGAATGGATGTGAACGGTACCTGTCGCCACGGTGGCCGCTGGATCGTCGACCCTCCTCATCTCATAGACGCGCGGGTGGGCGGAGCCGACACTAGAAGCTCCTCCTCTAGCGGGTTGACCCCGACCTATCCCTCGGCTGGCCCTCGGCGGAGACTACGGAGCAAACGAGCCCTGGTTCACACTCGGCTCCCTAGGCGCTGGATGAGAAGAGCAGGCACCGCAGATCTGTCGGATCTGTTCACAAAAGGAAGCCTTGTGGCCCGACTGACCACAAGTATGACAAGTCAACTGCGAGCGAGGACACTCCCGGTTCTTATGGCCCGACAAGCCACAGTGGCATATGGGTTCATGAACGGAGGTTCTAGCAGCACCTCGAGAACTCCCAGAAAAATGAGCCGAACCGCCCGCAGGGACACTCGCAGACTGAGATTTCTGCTGGCCTCTACCCTTTGTGACCCGAGAAATTTCCAGCGGATTTCTGTTCACTCTCCTGAACCGCTGCACTGGCCGTCACCGACATACCATAGGCAAGAGCTCGACTCTAATAATCCTTCAGGGTAGTATAGACGAGCCCAAACATGTAGTCCCGAATTGACAGTTTCATCCGTCTAGAAAAGTGAAAAATTTTGTCGCTCTCCTCGAAAACTTGGGTTTTCACATAGCCCAACTCCTTGTTGAAATCGGCAATAGCTTGGGAGACAGGAATATCCCGCGATTGAGCATCATAGAAGGCATTGACTCGAGCCTGTCTAACCGGCCACAGGCAATACTCAGTCTCCACCAGATCTTTAAATTCTGCCCACGAAGCAACGTGATCCTTAGGCCCAACACCTCCCACCAATCAGTAGCGTCCCCAGTGAGAAAATACTGGGCAATAGGGACCTTGCGGTCCTCGGGACAGTTGGTGGCAACGAAGACTTTGGATATCTCCTTGATCCAGCCTTCCCAGCCAATCGGATCCGAGGCTCCCGTAAACTGAGGAGGATGCATCTTGATGACATCCTGAAGCCAATAGTCAGCTCCGTCCCGAGCAGCTTGGGCCGAATTCTGAACCGCCTGGGCTATCGCCGCCATTTGGTTCACCATCTGTTGCATAACAGCCGCAACACCGAGGTCGGCGCCATCTTGAGAAGAAGCATGGCTATGTCGGTCACTGGTGCTGCCGGTTCCTGAAGAATGCGACGTGGCCGCCCCACCGGCTGCCCCACGTCCCTGGCCGCATACACGACCACGACCACGGCCTCTTCCAGCATCCATACTGGTGTTAAGAGATAGAAAAAGCAACTCGATGATAAGTAAGAGACGAAAAACACCCACAATTCAAGAAACGGAATTATGTTACGAGAAAAATAAAGAATCGAGTAAGGAAACTTACGAGCACTGGAAGTACCGAGATGCTGGCAGCGGTGTGACAATGTGCAACACAAAACACAACTAGACCCAAATAACCAACAAGCCTAGGTATCCCTAAACCTAGTGCGCTCTGATACCATTTTCTGTAACACCCCGAGATATTCGAAGTATATTACAGCGCCGTGGACCCCTACGTGGGACCCACCAGGATAAAACAAGAAAACACTACTCGACTAACCGTCTAGGTTAGCGAGGAAACACACATTAACAATACAACAAATAACAACACGCCCGGAACAACCGGCGTAATAAACATCAACCGACAAATATAGTAGCTCCAACGAATAACAATCACAATTCGAAGAGAAAAGCCTAAGTACTCGCGAGTACAATCTATAAGTTTAGAAAGTGGGCAAAAACCATATCGAATAGAACAACGGAATAAAAGGACTCAAATGCACATGTCAACGACCCTGGCCAGCGTCCTCGTACTGTCCCAGCGCCCCCTTGTCCAACTGATCATAACCTGAAATCCATGACAAGAATTTCCCCAAAAACGAGTCCCCAAGTACAAGTAATCAAGGCAAACCATTCGCTTACACATAGTACAATGCACCAAATCATTTCAAAACCAAAAACCAGACATGTCTTTTCCGGAAACAAACAGTCAATCGATTTGCCGTGGGAATAGGGCTATACCATTGATCCCGCTCCGTGGCCTCTAAGGACCCTCACGAGATGGCCATATTATAAAACAAATCACGCATGCGCATTGCCTTGGGAACAGGGCTATACCATTGATCCCGCTCCGTGGCCTCTAAGGACCCTCCCGAGCTGGCTAGCGAAACAAACTCGTGAATCCAGGGCTATACCAATGGATTCTCTCCATGGACCCGTCGGACCCTCCCGAGGTGAGTAAAGCACACATAATATACATCACCATTATATGTTAAGCATAAAGGTTTCCGAAAATACTTGCCTTGAGTAATTGACGACGTAACGAATGGAAAGGAAAATCACCGACGAACGCTAGGAACCGGTAATCACGAACATAATGAAATCGAATAATACAATCACAACCATTTGTAAACGAATACGAAATTAAAATACTCCCGAAAACCCGCCTACGATTCATGTATATTCGTATAAAAATAGCAACGAGGGCGGACCACAACCAAACCCTATCGAAAATGTAACAACTACGAAATATACCATGAATCCGTAGGGAAACCAAGAATATCAACAAGATTAATCATATTCATCATGAATTAATCAACCATATGGAACGAATTGGACGAAAAACTCGAAACCCCAAGTTTCCCCAAAAATAAGGTTCTAGGAGTTTACCTCGGATTAAAGACGAATAACACGATTAAATGTTGATAATACACTCCAAAAACTCGAGGAAGATGATGGCTCGGAGTTGCCAAGCTTCAAATCGCCCGGAAATGCCAAGAAATCGCCTTGGAATCGGAGGGGAAGGAGGAGAAGTGAAAATGACCGAAATCGGTCAACTCCTGGGTTTATAAACCCAGGCCGCGTTACGTACGTTAGCCACAGGTAGCTAACGTACATTACCTTGTTAACGTACGCAAGCACTCCCAAGCTTACGTACGTAATGAAATGGGCAGGTCCGCCTGTCTAATTTCCTTCATACCATTTGTTGTTACCCAAAATATTATCCGGAGATGATATTGCTGGAATGGTCGAGTAACAAACAAATGCGAGAACACTTCCGTGGGAAAATAAATAACACAAGATTTTCCGGGGTTGTTAGTCCCGGGCTTGAATGCTCTCGCGAGATGTTATTAATATGAATACTAGGGAGTACAAATATTAATGTTAGAATACTATTACAATGAGTGTAAAGATTCTAGTTATCTTAGCTATTTGAGTGTGAAGATTGCCGGAAGAACCAGATATGAAGCTCAGTGAGTTCTTGCTTTTTGGTGTACTGTGTTCGTGGATGGGTTTCACTGTGTGAGAATGTATTTGTCCAGTAATTCCACCATCTGTATGAGTGTTTTCGTCAAGTAAGTCTACTGTTTTTGGCCACTGCTGGAGGCCTTCTATTTATAAGAGAAGAGGTTGCTAGGTCCTCTCTGGCGATCGCGGGCGACCTTCGTTTTCTATATTAGAATAAGGTGGGCGATCGTCCTATCACGTGGGACTGTTTCCTTAAAGTCCGAGGCTGCAGCTGGCAGCCAGATGAGCGAGCCAATGAGAAATCCGCACGCGTCCTGAGTCGCTGGCTAGGGAGGACCCACTTTGTACCTTTCGGCGGGCCTGTCGGTAGGTGAGAAGGTGGTGACAGGCTGGGGTCAAAAGGCCTTATCTTGTGGCGCCTTTTGCGGATCTGCACGTGGGTCTTCATCCGAGATTCGGTCTTCGACGACTCTGACGGATGTCAGATTCACATGTGGTACGG
Organism: Orobanche coerulescens; assembly: GCA_033398695.1. Lineage (NCBI taxonomy): Eukaryota > Viridiplantae > Streptophyta > Magnoliopsida > Lamiales > Orobanchaceae > Orobanche > Orobanche coerulescens. The sequence continues at coordinate 45,853,221 of CM065806.1, read as the reverse complement.
GACGATCGTCCATAGTCGGACATCACAGGCGATCGCCAGATGCCAAGAGACGATCGCCTTGGACATCGATCACTAGGCGCTTGCCCAGCGTCTGTCTTCTTTGCCCCCCATCTTGCTGGGCAAGCGCCTATGATGTTGAAAACGTGGGGTGAGGTGGCACTATTGGCGATCGCCTGTTTTGGACGATTGACTCATCTGTTTATGACAAGGACGATCGTGGCCTGGACGAACTGACTTCGAATCCGGACGATCTCCTTTGGCGCTGGAAATAGCGGGAAATGGAGGCGGGCTCTCGAAACGTTGCAGGGACACGCGGCGCGCTCCCATTGGGGGAGTCCGACGGTTTTGTCAGACCTGTCGCCTAGCGTGCCCTCGAAACGACGCGTACGCGGGTTTCGAGGGCTGCATTTAATGTGTCCCCCCCGACGGTAGTACTCCAGCCCCTGGGATTCCGCCTATTTGAACAGAGGTCCCTGCTCTCGTCTATAAAAGGGCTAGGGTCACTTCAGTTCAACTCTTTATGCGCCCTTGCCTTTAGACGAAGACTCTGCCGAATTTCTTTGAAGTTTCTTGTGCCGATCGACTTTCTTTCTAGGTAAGAACAAAAATTTTCTCCCCCCTTTTCTCTTAGGAACATGTCTGGAGGAGGATCCAAAGCATATGAGGCTGGTAGCTCCTCTGCCGCCGTGACTTCACCTGCCCGGGAAGAAGCCTCCGCGGTTCTTTACATGGAGACGGCCGTTGAGGCCATCCGTGCGGGAATCACACCCGCGGAGGTTGAAGAGCTCTTCAACGAGGCCGACGCAGCGAGATCGGCGGCGGCGGGGCAGAGGGGCTCGCCGGTGGATGAGGATGAAGCGGTGAGGCTGTACTGGGAGCAGAACAACGTGTTTGGCCGGGCCTTTTTGGAGTTCGCCGGTCTTACGGAGGGGATTGCCGGACCATGTCCCCAGTTTGACTTCGAAGCATACTCGGTCGCCCACCCCTATGAGCCCGTGAAGCGGACATCATTCCGGGCCGCGAACCGCTCCCTGTGGACCCTCGGTCAGATCCGGAGCTCGGCGACTAGGAAAGACTTGAGTCGCTGGAGGGCGAAATTCCATATCCCTTCTGACGTCTCGTTGCATGTGCCCTCGGAGAACGAACGTGCCGACCAACCTCCTGAGGGTTTGGTCGCTGTTAACGAAATGATCCTGGAGGCCGGCCTGCGGTTCCCCTTGCCGTTTGCCGTGTCATACCTGCTGTCCGCCTGGAATGTGGCGCCGCTCCAGTTGACGCCGAATGCCTGGCTGCAGATTATTAGCACCTTGATGCTTTTTGGTGGTCATCGGTTGTTCCGTATACCTTCTGCGCTGGAAATGAACTATCTCTTCAAGCTGACTGCGCAGAAGGGATCGGTCGGCAGCTACCACATTCAAGGCCGCATGGGTAGGGTGGTCATTGGGGTGCTGAACAAAGTTCAGGGTGACCTGGAAAAATGGTGCTGGGTCGGCGGAGCGTGGAGGTCGGCGTCGAGCGATAAGCCAGAGGAAGAGTTGGATATCCCCACCAGTTTTCGGGAGAGGAATCCGAGTAAGGTTTTAACTCTTCCTTTGTTCGGAGACACCTTGGACTGATCTAATTTGGTTTCCTTTTTGCAGGCTTCCTTGTTCCAGCGATCGGCGACCTTCCTTTCGACTTGTTGATCGTCTGAGAGCGAATTCGCGGTCTGCCGGACTCCTACCTCGACGTTCGCACAGTCAACCACGAATCTCATTAGTTGGGAGCTCGATTGTTTCGCTTCCCTCGCCACCTGAAGGTTCCAGGTGTAAATTTTTACTTCCTCCTTCCTGTATGACGATCGTATGATTGAAGTAGATGTCTAACTTGGCTAAATTTCTTTTTTTTTTTTTTGACAGAGATCCATTTTCCCCGATACTCCGAGCCTCCGAGAGAGATCTTAATGTCGAACCCCAGTCTTTTGGGTCGTCTCCACCAGGGAAAGAAGACGGGTCGTGCCCCAGCAACGACGTCCTGTCCTGTCCCCGAGGTGAGACCTACTATAGTGCCGGTCGTCGAACCGGAAGCTCGAGAGGAGGAGCAGCTCCAGCGCAACCGCAAGAGGCGGAGGCCGGAGGATCCCCTACCGACTGCTGCTGCGGAGGTATCCATTGTGGAGCCGCTGGTTGCCGCGCCACCTATCTCTGCTGTTCCGATGGCGGAGGGGTCTAGGTCCTCAGCTGCCTTCCTGAAGACTGCGGCGATCGCTGAAGCCGAAACTCCTCGGGGCAAGCCCTATTTCGGCCGCGACCCCGCGTTGGTCGCCAGGTAAAACTGGTTTGATCTTTCTGAGTTAGGCTACTTGTGTAGGATATTTACTAACTTCTTCGTTTTTTGTTTGTGTTGCAGGGTCCTCCTTGCCGATCCGAACGTCTCGCCGATGGTGCTGTACTTCTTAGCGAGCAAGCCCCCGCGCGAGCCTATTGACGTCCCTTCCTACGTCTCCCGGGCCATCTCTTCTCTCCCTAAGGCTTGGACGACCGACCAGGACGCGATTGCGCGTCGGCGGTCTGGCGATGCCATGCAGGCGACCCTCGCCCTGACTCTCCAGGCGGCGGCGATGGCTGCCCATGCTGTTAAAGATTATGAGGGGCGACCCTCTACTGCTCGGAACCAGAATGCCGAGTTCGCTAATAGGATAGTGGCCATGGAGAAGGAGTACACGGAGACAGCCAAGCGAGCCAAACAGGACCTTGGCCGGATGAAGCAGGAGCTTGACCGGTCCCGGGGGGTGGCAGATCGGTTCCGTGACCAGATGACGGATGCTCGCCGGTTGCACGCGGCCTCGCAGGAGGAGGTGACTGGGCTGAAGGCGATAGTGGACCGGATCAACGGCGAGCTGGAGAAAACGAAGGGGGAACTGGCTGCCAAGGTAGCCGAGCTTGCGGATGCGGACAAGATGACCGCGGGGCTGAAGGAGCAGTTAAAGGCGATCGAGATCGATCCCTACCTTAATGTGGAGTACGTAGGCGAGTTCTCATACTATATGGCTTACGCCGACGCTATCCGTGCTGCCAAGAAGGTAGGGCTCGAGGTCGGCCCTATGATGGAAACCTTCAGAGCCTATGTACTTGAGCATCCTTTACAGCCGGACTTCTCCCTGCCGATCCTCGACCTCACCGACTTAGGGATCGATCTGAGCTGGTATCCGTTTCCGGATAAACTTGTTTACCCTGAAGCCGGTGAGGAAGCGCGCGCCGATCCGCCTGCTGGAGGCGAAGGCCAGTCGGGGGTGGCCTGAGTGATGCTGGAGTTGTTTTGTTTTCCTTTGCTTGTAATTTCCGGTTTTTCCTTGTATTGCCTTCGGGCTTGTATGTATAAACATTTTTAATGGAATAAAATACTTCTTTTTGCATCTGATTCTTTATATGTACGATTGCCTCTTCTGAATGTTTGTATATGAATTTATACAAGTGTTCACACAATTGCACCTGATGCCTTGTTTGTGTGATCGACTGTCTGAATGTTCCGCATCACTTCGACTTTGTACAATTGTCTGAATAGATCCGAATGCATTGTACATTTGAAAATTCTTACTTGTAAATTTCTTGAATAAGACCGATCGTCATGTGTGTTTGAATGAAGCCGATCGTATACGGTTCCTTCCTCCCGATCGCATGTATGGATAGTTCCACTTTGCCCCTTGTTTTTGTTTACTTAGCGTAAGTAAGGGAACAGAAATAATATGTTTGGTGGGCTATCTTCAGTTAGTTGATTCTTCGAGGGAGGACGACTGTTTCGACATTGAGGAATCGTGCACGGTCGCGGAGTTCGATGGACCGATCTCCATAACCGTGTCTTTGTGTGCGAGGGACATTCCACCTGTAGGTCTGTCTCGCGACTCACTTTATTGTTAGGGTCCCCCGTTAGGCTGCGCCCGCCTTGTAGTTAAACGAAAGGCGAGCGGTCTCGGTCTGGAGGAGTCCTTGCATGGGGCGTCGTCAGTTTATTCGATTCCACGTCCGCGGATTGTTAGCACTTTTCTACCACGGATCGCCATGTTAGATGGCGACCCTCGATAGCATACGTTGTGACGGGATAGGGACGCATTTCCTTGTCTGGGTCCATCATGTTAGATGATGTACCTTTGAGGGCGAGCGAGCGTGTCCACAGATTTATTTCGAGGGTCCTTCAGCTACGCCCGCCTCGTATTTAAACGAAAGGCGAGCGATCGCATCCCAAAGGAACCTTGCATGGACGAAGCTGTCAGTTCCATCGGCCTCCAGGAGCATGGTTGCACTTTTCTACCTCGGATCGCCATGTTAGATGGCGACCCTAGATGGTATACGTTGTGCTTGGAGGGGCGATCGCTTGCATAGGTCCGTCAGGTTAGATGACGACCTCTTGTAGGGCGAGCGAGTCGTCCTCTTTTTATTTATCTGTTTTTGTCGAGGTGAATCATATAAATGGGATCGAAGAATCTCATTAAAATCTTTGTACATTGGGTAACTGAATACAAAGTTTTTACTGGTAGTATTTCTTCAAATGCACGGCGTTCTAGGGATATTAGTCCGGAGTGCCGCCTGGGTGTTCGAGTTCGTAGGATCCCCTAGTTAGCCACTTAGATATCCTGAAGGGGCCTTCCCAATTCGGGCCAAAGACTCCCGTGTGAGTTTGGACCTTTTTGAGGACTAGGTCACCCACTTGGAACCGTCTTTCCTTGACCTTTGAATTGAAGAATTTCTCGGATCTTCTTTTGTGGATTGTGTTCTTTATTTCCGAGGCCAGTCGCCATTTTTCGAGCATGTCCAAGTCGATTCGTCGGGCTACATCATTGTCCATCGTCATTTCTTGTTCAGTTCGGTGGCTGAGGACGGCGATCTCCGAAGGGATCACTGCTTCTGTTACGAAGGCGAGGACGAACGGGGTTTCGCCGGTTGAGTTTCGGGTCGTTGTTCGGTAGGACCACAAAACATCCGGGAGCTCGCTCGCCCATCGTCCTTATCTGGATTCGAGTCGTGCTTTGATCGTGTTTGAGGATCTTGTTTACAGCTTCTACCTGCCCGTTCGTCTGAGGGTGGTAGGGGGCCGAGAACAACTTTTTGATTCCCCACTTCTCGCAGAATTGCATGACTTCTAAACCATCGAACTGCTTCCCGTTGTCGGAGATTATGGCCTGGGGTAGACCGAACTGGCATATGATGTTCTTCCAAACGAACTTGATTACTTGTTCTTAGCCGATCTTGTTGAGTGGCTCGGCCTCAGCCCATTTCGTGAAGTAATCAACCCGCACGATGGAAAATTTACATCCTCCTGGCGCCATCGGCAAGGGACCGATGAGGTCGATGCCCCATTGGGCGAATGGCCATGGGTTGTACATAGAGGTGAGCTGCTCGGGGGATAGCTTGATGTTCGGGCCCATCACTTGACACCTGTGACACAATCTGGCGTAGGCGATCGCATCTTTTTGTAGTGTAGGCCAGAAAAAACCTTGCCTGGTCGTTTTGTGGATGAGAGCTCTCCCCCAGCATGATTTCCACAGATCCCGTCATGAATCTCGGCTAAAACGAGTTGGCCTTCCTCCGGCGTAATGCACTTGAGGAGAGGAAGGCTGAAAGCTCGCTTGTAAAGCCGGTCGTCCAATAGGGTGTATCTAGTTGCACGGAGCTGAAGTTGGCGAGATTTGATACGGTCGGCGGGGACCGTTCCGTCCTTCAAGTATTTAATGAACGGAGTCACCCAGTTCTCTTCGGCGACGGTAACTGTGGTAACCAGGCCTCTGTCGATCGCCGGCTTTGTTGATTTCGTGATTTGGATGTTAGAGAAATCGGCCGCCCCATCTGACGACGCTAGTTTGGATAGGGCGTCGGCCTGGGAGTTGTTCTCTCTCGGAACTTGTTCGATCAGTACTTCTTCAAACTTTGTGCACATTTCGGCGACCAGCTCTTGGTATTTGATCATTTGTTCGTCGCGCGCCTCATATTCTCCCTTGACTTGGTTCACGACCAAGAGGGAGTCCATGAAGATGTGGAGACGGCGAACATCCAGGGCGAGGGCTTGATCGGGCCCGCCTACCAAGGCTTCGTACTCGGCTTCATTGTTGGTCGCATGGAACCCGAAACGCACAGCATTTGTGAAACTTTGGCCGTCGGGGCTAATGAGGACAATCCCTGCCCCTGCTCGCGAGTTGGTTGCCGAGCCATCTACGTACAACTTCCAAGCAGGACGGCCGACCTGGGTTGGACTGGGAGGGAATGTTAATTCCACCACGAAATTCACCAGAGATTGGCCTTTGATCGCCGTGCGAGGAGCGTACGTGATACCATATTGGGCGATCTCCAGTGACCACTTGAGGAGTCACCCGTTGGTGTATGGCCGGTGCAGAACTTGCCTTAAGGGGAGAGTCGTCAGAACCTCCACCAGATGTTCGAAGAAGTAGGCCCTTAGTTTGTAATACCCCGGTTGTAATTCATTCATTATCATTTAGTAATTATCATTCAGTAATTATCAGTCAGTAATTGTCACTCAGTAATCTTCACTCATTAATAATCATTCATCATTCATGATTCATTCATTTGGGTTCATCGTTGGCATTTTGTAACCGTGTATCAGTTACCGATCGTCACTTATCTCCATTTGTGGATCGAGACGAGACTATCATCATTATCATCGTGAATGGTAGTCTTATGATAGAAGTATCATCTATCGCGTGTTATTGGACTTAATTACATTCATACGAGTATTGTATGTCGGATCATTCACCGTTTGTAGCGAGTAAACGGAGTTGTCGCATTTTCGTCATTTCGAGCAACAAGTTACGGCCGTAACAATCATACATTACGGCCGTAACATGCATTCGTTGGCTTAAGGTTATTTTGGCCGAAGACGAGATACGGCCGTAAGGTAGGCAGGCTACGACCGTAAGACGTATTCGTGGTTTGCAGGAAATGTCGGACGAGGAGGGGTTACGGCCGTAAGGGTTGCGGCATACGGCCGTAAGTTGAGGTAGGTACTGATACGGAATCATTTGATATGAACAAAGAAGACGAAGTAAGGATCGATATAAATGACCTTACTACACGCCATGCACGGACTACTATGTATTTAGGCGAGAAAACGGACATAAGACGTGGAGTATCGGTCTCAGCGGCCCGTGTCATGCTGTGCCGGAAGGTCGACATCCAACCTGCCGGAAAAATGTTCAATATGCCGGAAAATATCCAACCTGCCGGAAAATTCACCACCTGCCGGAACTGGCCGAGCACTGCCGACCGGACCCGACCGTGTCGTCCGACACGGCCCGTGCCGCACTCGTCCAGAAATGCAAAAGTCACTGCCCACAGGACTCGACCGTGTTGTCTGGCACGGTTGAGTCGAACTCTTCCGGATAAGCCAAAACCGACAGCCCAGACGACCCAACCGTGTTCCAGGACACGATCGGGCCCACGCCGAACATCCTTGTCAGCGTCGTGCCCGTGCCGGGTCACTGTCGGACGAGTCCCTGTCGGACGTCCCTGTCGCGCCGCGACCGTGTCAAACAGACACGGTCGAGTCACTGCCGATGTCCTTGTCAGCGCCGCGCCCGTGCCGAGTGTCCTTGTCGCGCCGCGGCCGTGTCAGGCGACACGGCCGAGTCCTGCCGGCAGATTTCACTTTTTTTTTGTATTTTCTTTTGTGTGTTTGTCTTTGCCTTGTTTTTTTACTCATTTTAGGGATTGTGTTTCCCCTAAAATTAGGATTGTTGTTCCTTTTATATTTTATTTTGATTATTCAAAGATTTTATAAATCTTTGAATTATTTTCTTTTATTATAGGAAGACTTGAAGTCTCCTATATATAGGCTTGTGTAAGCATTGTAACATCCATTGTATATTGTATTATGAATGTTGAAGTATAAGAATACACATTGTGTTTTCTATTCTTGGTGAATGCTTTTCACCGAAACTTGATTTTTATTCGACGCGTTTTTGAGTATTAATCCGATTGATTCTCAATAGGTCTTGAGAAGATATCACCTTATCGAATTATAGGTCTAATTCGATAAACCTTTGTTCTTGTTCGTTCAAGTCTTCTTGATCGATATTATCACTTTTTCGATATTACTTCCATTTTTCATTTGTTCGAATTTTCATCGTCATATTCGATATTACTCCCACAAAATACATCCAAAAACACCCTAATCGTAAAAAGACTTCCGCTACGATACACTTACGCACACTCCGAACAATACGTATCCACTTCTCCGGAGAAATTCGTATCATAAGTTGTATCGGAGCCCAAGGTCATCTCCTTGGGCGATTTATTCATAGATTTCTTGTGAAGAACTATCTCTTGATTCTTGTTATGGATTTTTCCGATCTCGATTTCTTGATCAAACTCGGAGACGCACTAAACGACTTACCGGAGCAACGTATGCAAGCAAGACGCAAAGACGACGCCAACGATATTGATTTCTTTGCTAAATTATGCAGCATACCGGAGTTTCACGGATCTAGTAATCCAGATGCGTGCATAGATTGGCTCCATGCTTGTGAGGAGCACACGGACTTCAAGGCTGCCCCGATCAACCGCCGCGTTTCGTTGGTGACAAAGCGCCTCCGCGGTAGCGCCGCCTTCTGGTGGCAAAAATTAAAACAGTCTCGTTCACAACAACGTAAGCCCAAAATTACAGATTGGCAAAAATTCAGAAAATATTTCAAGCGAAGGTTCAAATCCACATCTTACCACCAGTCGTTGTTTCCCCACCACCAATCCTTCGACGCCCCGCCACCAACTTTCGGTCTAAGGTTTTTCCATATCACTGAGCGGCACAATGACGAATTTCCAGCCGAACCTTTTTCCTATGAAGACGATGCCCCTACTACCATTTTTAATGAAGTAGATGAGGCAAAGGTTTCAACGACACAATACAACGAAGAAGATGAGTTGAGCCGTGTTGATGAACTTGGATCTTGCTATTTTAAGCATGGGCCAATTGGTTGTGTTGGCCAAGTTGCCCAAAACGGAATTGATGAGCCGAATGAATTATGGTCAGATGAACATTTGACACAAGTCGGGCCTTTTAAAGTTGTGGAAGACAAAATTGAGCTTGGTACTAAAATTGATCGGTTAGAAGAAAACGATAATTTTGGGCCTAAATTTCATATCGACTCAGTTTCTCGTAATGGACTTATTGTCTTGGATGATTACCAAATTGAGGTTAGTAAATTATTTTGTGATGGGCTATTATTGGAGGAGCCCAACAATATTGAAACGGAGAGTTGGTCAGATTATGACGGACCACCAGCATTTGATGAGGAACCAGTTGATGAAGAGGAATCCATAATAAATCATGTGTTTCCCATTCTTGATGTTGAACCCGATGTGGAATTATCAGTGTTTCCAATTCTGGAGGATGAACCCAATGTGAAATTAACCGTGCGTCCCATTTCAGATGTCCACTCATGTCATGATATCGGTATTACCGGGCGGAGTAATTATTATTATTTTATTAATAATGATAGTTATTTTGTTAGTGATTCTCTAGGGGCCCCCACTACCTATCGTCTCAATATTTTGGGCCATGTACGCACTGCGGACATTTTCGAGATCAAATACGTAGAAGCTTTAGTGAATTATCTTGATGACGAAGGGATTTCGGAATTGAGGACAATTCCCTTTAAAGGGGGAGGGGATGATACGGAATTATTTGATATGAACAAAGAAGACGAAGTAAGGATCGATATAAATGACCTTACTACACGCCATGCACGGACTACTATGTATTTAGGCGAGAAAACGGACATAAGACGTGGAGTATCGGTCTCAGCGGCCCGTGTCGTCTTTGTCTTGGAAGGTCGACATCCAACTGCCGGAAAAATGTTCAATATGCCGGAAAATATCAACCTGCCGGAAAATTCACCACTGCCGGAAAAATCACCACTGCCAGGCGGCCAAGCATCGGCCGGACCCGTGTGTCGTCCGAACCGCGGCCGTGCACTCGTCGAGAAATGCAAAAGTCACGCCCACGAGGACTCGGCCGTGTTATGCAGCACGGTCGAGTCGAACTCTTCCGGATAAGCCAAAACCGACTGCCCAGACGACCCGACCGTGTTCCAGGACACGATCGGGCCCACGCCGAACGTCCTTGTCAGCGCCGCGCCCGTGCCGGGTCACTGTCGGACGAGTCCCTGTCGGACGTCCCTGTCGCGCCGCGACCGTGTCAAGCAGACACGGTCGAGTCACTGCCGACGTCCTTGTCAGCGCCGCGCCCGTGCCGAGTGTCCTTGTCGCGCCGCGGCCGTGTCAGGCGCCGCGGCCGTGTCAGGCGCCGCGGCCGTGTCAAGCGACACGGCCGAGTCCTGCCGGCAGATTTCACTTTTTTTTTGTATTTTCTTTTGTGTGTTTGTCTTTGCCTTGTTTTCTACTCATTTTAGGGATTGTGTTTCCCCTAAAATTAGGATTGTTGTTCCTTTTATATCTTATTTTGATTATTCAAAGATTTTATAAATCTTTGAATTATTTTCTTTTATTATAGGAAGACTTGAAGTCTCCTATATATAGGCTTGTGTAAGCATTGTAACATCCATTGTATATTGTATTATGAATGTTGAAGTAAAGAATACACATTGTGTTTTCTATTCTTGGTGAATGCTTTTCACCGAAACTTGATTTTTATTCGACGCGTTTTCGAGTATTAATCCGATTGATTCTCAATAGGTCTTGAGAAGATATCACCTTATCGAATTATAGGTCTAATTCGATAAACCTTTGTTCTTGTTCGTTCAAGTCTTCTTGATCGATATTATCACTTTTTCGATATTACTTCCATTTTTCATTTGTTCGAATTTTCATCGTCATATTCGATATTACTCCCACAAAATACATCCAAAAACACCCTAATCGTAAAAAGACTTCCGCTACGATACACTTACGCACACTCCGAACGATACGTATCCACTTCTCCGGAGAAATTCGTATCAGGTATGGCCGTAAGGCTTGGCCGGTTACGGCCGTACGTGTCGAGCAGGGTGCCCATGCAGTTTCGACGAAGGCTTCATACGCCCGTAAGTTTGGCCGGTTATGGCCGTATCGGTCGAGTTACGCCCGTAAGATGTGCGGGTAAGGCCGTATGGCTGTCGGCAGGTGTTTGGACGAGGGCGAGTTACGCCCGTAAGACAGGTGCGGGTACGGCCGTATGGCTGTCGGCAGATTCTGGACGAAGCCGAGTTACGGCCGTACGAGATGGCTGGTTACGGCCGTAAGGCTGTTGACCTGGGATGTTACGGCCGTAAGTTGGCCAAGTTACGGCCGTAACGTTCGGCATTTTATAAGGACCTGGACGGGTTTTTGAGGTCATTTCTCTCATTTTCTTCACCTTGTCCGAGAGAGAGAGAGTTTGAGGAAGAGATTTTTCTTCATCAATCACTTGAGTACTCGGTTTTCATCATCTTCATTCGGTTGTGAAGCCTGGATAGTCGATCTAACGCGTGTTCATCGGATCAAAGTCTTTGGATCCTCTAAGGTAATATTCTTCAACATCTTGGATTTCGATTTTGTGTTGAGATATGATGTTTTGGACGTTATAATCATGTTGTATGAAGAGATGTACGTATGATTACGAGTGTGTATGAATATTCATTGGATTATTGAAAGGTTATTCAAGAACACTTTGAATATTGAGTTGGATTTGGGGGTTTTCGATTAGTTGTTGTTGAAATCATGAATTTGGATATTCATATTGGAGTTTTGATTGTATCGAAGATGTTTTGTCGGTTTGAAACACTTCTTGGGGATTTGATATTGGTATAGTTAAGGTTTGGTTGTAAATAATCAAAGTTTGGTTACAACGTGTTTGATATAATGCCCCAATGAACTTGGTTTAGTCGTATCGACGTGTTGAGTCATTCTTGACTTTGTCGGATTATCATTCATTGATATTCATTATGGTAATTCTCGTTCATATGACCTTCTGGGTTCATATTGCGTGGCCGGGTGCGGATGTGTGGAACTTTTAGTCGAGCACACGATAGTCATGTATTGGGTTCACCGATACATTGGACTGTGCACACGGTAACGTTACCTCCGTGAGACTAATTAGGTACAAGGACTGGTGTGTCCGGGCACTCGTCTTGTACACTTGCACAGAACATTACGGGCGTACTATGATGCTCCTCTTCAGCTTAAATTCATAATTGTGACCTGTGCAAATGCTGAGCCCATCAGACCGAAAGAACTGTAAGACTTCTAACGCCATGGTATAATTTCTGGCAATAATCATTCATTCATAATTCATCAGTTAACAATCCTCAAACATCATTTTCATTTTGATCATGTTGATCATGTTAACTCATTAATCACTCAGTTCATTTCATTACTCAGTTGTTGATCTTGAATATCATATCATTAATCTTGTTAACTTGTTCAAGATAATCATTTCAAGAATATCATCAGATAATCATGTCACCTCAGTTAATCATTCATGTAATCACTGTGTTAGAGCACGTACGCTCATTTTCATCATTTCATGACGTAAATTATAATGCGGTACTCATACGATATCTATGATTATCATGCGACCTCCCTACTTCAGTATGGAGAGAGCTGTCAGGGGACGCACGGGGAGAGGCCGCGGTGCGGGCCGAAACCTGGGAAATAATCACTCACTGTTGGGAAATCGTACCCAGGACTCAGCTCGATCGGAAGATGTTCAGGTTGATCCACTCACTTTTCATGATGACCCATATGCAATTGCTTAATCATCATTGCGCCACTCTGTCCGAATTAATCGAGAGAACTCTCCCGTATGAGCCTTCTACTAAGGAAATTGCTGAGCAACAACCTTCATCTGTCAGCAAGAAATCAACGAAGCGTAATCAGTCCGAAGGCGGTCAGTCAACCTTCAAGAAGCCTCATGCGAGTCCTATCGTTTCTGAGCGACCTCCTACGGCACCAAAACCTGAGGGATCTCAGTCCCGAGCGGCCAGACCAGCCATCACCTGTTTCAACTGTGGAGCACCGGGTCATTACAGCACTAAGTGTCTGAAACCGTCTATCACGTGCCATAATTGTGGGATTGTTGGGCATAAGGCCCGTTTTTGCCGAAGGGACTCCAAGCCGACTCCGGTGGCATCTCAGGCCCCGAAGCAATCAGCGATTTAGAATTAGACTGCTCTGTCAGCGTCGTTTAAGACGACGGAAGCGAATAAAGGTGGAGCTCATATTTATCAGACGGGAGCATCCGGTTCGGGGGCCGGCAAGTCCCGGATTCACGCGATGAAGAGGACCGACGATCCGGAGGCCCGAATGATCTCAGGTATACTCGTAATTCTATCTCATCCTGTGTGTACCCTTTTTGATACTAGTACATCGCATTCAATCATTTCCGAATCATATTTGTATAGACTTCACTTGGATAGTCCTATTAATTGTGGACCTTATATCATTGGTCTACCTGTCGGTAGAAGAATTCTCGGAAATCATGAGGTTAAGAACTGACCGAATTAAGCTTAATGACCGCGATTGGTTGGTGGACCTAATCGTGGTGGATTTACCTTAGGACGATGTAATATTGGGTATTAATTGGATGGATCGTCATGATGCCATCCTCAGTGTTCGTAAGCGTATGGTCACTATCATTTCAGTCGTTGGAGCTGAGTGTGTATTTCAGGGAGGTAATCCCCGTTGTTCCAGAAGAATCATCAATATGATGAAAGCAGTGAAATTACTCAATCAGAGATGTTCAATCATTCATTATATCATTGTCATCGATTGGCTGTTCTAAGGCAATCGAGGTGTTCAATCATTCATTGTATCATTGTCATCGATTGGCCATTCTAAGGCAATCGAGGTGTTCAATCATTCATTGTATCATTGTCATCGATTGACCGTTCTAAGGCAATCGAGGTGTTCAACCATTCGTGGTATCATTGTTATCGATTGACGATGTACTCCCAGACAAGCTACCTGGTTTACCTCCACCGAGGGATGTGGAATTCACGATAGAGTTGGAGCCTGGTACGTCCCCATTATCGAAGGCACCATATCGGATGGCCCCGACCGAAATGCATGAGTTGAAGAATCAACTTGAGGAATTGTTCGAGAAAGGTTATATCCGACCGAGTGCGTCCCCGTGGGGAGCAGCAGTGTTTTGTCAAGAAGAAGGATGGTTCGTTTCGTGTGTGTATTAATTATCGGGAGTTGAACAGGGTGACGATCAAGAATAAGTATCCTCTACCCCGTATTGATAATCTCTTAGATCAACTTCAGGGAGCTTCAGTATTTTCCAAGATCGACTTAAGATCTGGATATCATCAGTTGCGAATTCGAGAGTCAGATATCGCGAGGACGGCGTTTCGAACACGCTAGGGTCATTATGAGTTCGTGGTAATGCCGTTTGGGTTAACTATTGCATCTGCGGTATTCATGGAATTAATGAATCGGGTTTTCATCAACTTTTTGGATCAGTTTGTGGTTGTCTTCATTGATGACATTTTAATTTATTCTCGTGACCGGGAGGAGCACGAGTTTCACCTTCATCAGGTGCTTGACGTGTTGAGACGAGAGCAACTTTATGGAAAGTTTTCCAAATGTGAGTTCTGGATGTCCGAAGTGACGTTTCTCGGGCATGTAATTTCATCAGACGGTGTGCGTGTTGATCCTCAGAAGACGGAGGCTATCCGAGATTGGTTACCTCCGAAGAATGTTAAGGAAATCCGAAGCTTTCTCGGATTAGCCAGTTATTATCGACGGTTTGTGGAAGGATTTTCTAAATTCGCTCAAACATTGACGAACCTTTTGCGAAAGGATAAGAAATACATGTGGTCCGCCGCGTGTCAGCGGAGTTTTGAGGAACTCAAGAGCCAGATAATTTCAGCACCTTTCCTTTCCTTGCCACAAGGGACGGAGGGATTTGTGGTTTATAGCGACGCGTCCGGACACGGTCTCGGATGTGTATTAATACAGAATGGGAAGGTTATTGCCTATGCTTCACGGAAATTAAGACCTTACGAGGTTAATTATCCGACCCACGACCTGGAGCTAGCAGCCATGGATTTCGCGTTGAAGATTTGGCGTCATTACCTTTATGGCATCACCTGTCAGATATTCACCGATCATAAGAGTTTGAAGTATATATTTACTCAGAAGGAGTTAAATATGCGACAGAGGCGGTGGTTGGAACTAATCAAAGATTATGATATTGAGATCCTGTACCACCCGGGCAAGGCGAACGTTGTCGCCGATGCCTTGAGTCGTAAGTCCGTTCAGGAGCAAATGCTTGCTCGTTTAACAGTTCAGAAAGAGCTTCAATAGGAATTTCTTAGACCCGAGATCGAGGTCTGGCTTCAGCGAGTGCAAGGGCAACTTTGCATGTTAGGGATTTCATCGCCACTTGAGGAGACAATCAGAGTGAATCAGGGTTCAGACCCATCATTGTTACGCATTCGAGAGGATGTGGTTCAGGGGAAAGCCCCTGGATTTGTGGTCCACGAGGATGGACTTTTGCGATTTAAGAATCGGTTATGCGTACCGGCGAATGACGAGTTGAAAAACTCGATTTTGAGAGAAGCTCATGCTACCCCTTACTCCATTCATCCGGGGTCCAACAAGATGTACAAGAACTTGAAACAAAATTACCGGTGGAGTAATATGAAGCGAGAAGTCGCAGAATTTGTTTCGAGATGTTTAACCTGTCAGGAAGTCAAGATAGAACATCAGAGACCGGAAGGTATGCTGAGACCGCTCCCTATCCCAGAGTGGAAGTGAGAAGATATTTCTATGGACTTCATCACGAGTTTGCCGACGAGTCGTCGTGGCATGAATACAATCTGAGTGATTGTGGACCGCTTAACTAAATTAGCTCATTTCCTTGAGATTAAGGATACGTGGGGTCCCGAGAGACTTGCCCAGTTGTTCATCAAAGAGATAGTGAGACTGCACGGTACTCCTAAAAGTATCGTTTCCGATCGTGACGGACGGTTCGTGTCTCATTTTTGGAAATCAGTTCATAGTGTTATGGGAACTTAGCTTAATCTCAGCACAACTTTTCATCCTCAGTCCGACGGACAATCAGAGAGGACTATTCAGACTTTGGAGGACATGTTGAGGGCATGTGTTCTCGATTGGAAAGATAATTGGGAAGCCCAACTACCGTTGATTGAGTTCACGTACAATAATAGTTGGCATGCTTCGATTAAGATGGCACTTTACGAGGCCTTGCACGGTCGTCGTTGTCGATCTCCTTTGTGTTGGGATGACTTATCAGAATCAATCGGCACCGAGCCCGATATGCTTATAGGCGTCCGTGAGAAGGTAGCTTTGATCAGGAGTCGTTTGTTGACCGCTCAGAGTCGACAGAAATCATATGCAGATAATCGTCGTCGACCACAAGAGTTTGAGACAGGTGACCACGTGTTGGTCAAGGTACCCCCGAGTCGAGGTATTTTACGATTCAGAAAACGGGGGAAGTTGAGTCCGAGATTCATCGGACCATTTGATATTTTGGATCGAGTAGGCAGTCTGGCTTATCGATTGGCCTTACCTCCGGCGTTGAGCCGAATTCATAATGTGTTTCACGTCTCTCAGTTGCGGAAGTATGTTGCCAACCCGAGTCACATACTTCAGTTCGGCGGAATCGAGATCACGGATGATCATTCGTATGAGGGGCGTCCTATACGAGTTTTAGAGCGGCGAATCAAACAGTTGAGGAACAAGACGATTTCTTTGGTCAAGATTCAGTGGTCTAGACACGGAATCGAAGGGGCTACTTGGGAAATTGAGCATAGTATGCGGGGGAGTTATCCCGAGTTGTTTGACCCTTAGTTTCGAGGACGAAACTCTTTTTAAGGGGGGAGTATGTAATACCCGGTTGTAATTCATTCATTATCATTCAGTAATTATCAGTCAGTAATTGTCACTCAGTAATTTTCACTCATTAATAATCACTCATCATTCATGATTCATTCATTTGGGTTCATCGTTGGCATTTTGTAACCGTATATCAGTTACCGATCGTCACTCATCTCCGTTTGTGGATCGAGACAAGAGTATCATCATTATCATCGTGAATTGTAGTCTTATGATGGAAGTATCATCTATCGCATGTTATTGGACTTAATTACATTCATACGAGTATTGTATGTCGGATCATTCACCGTTTGTAGCGAGTAAACGGAGTTGTCGCATTTTCGTCATTTCCAGCAACGAGTTACGTCCGTAACAATCATACATTACGACCGTAACATGCATTCGTTGGCTTAAGGTTGTTTTGGCCGAAGACGAGATACGGCCGTAAGGTAGGCAGGCTACGGCCGTAAGACGTGTTCGTGGTTTGTAGGAAATGTCGGACGAGGAGGGGTTACGGCCGTAAGGGTTGCGGCATACGACCGTAAGTTGAGGTAGGTACGGTCGTAAGGTTTGGCCGGTTACGGCCGTACGTGTCGAGCAGGGTGCCCAGGCAGTTTCGACGAAAGCTTCATACGCCCGTAAGTTTGGCCGGTTACGGCCGTATCGGTTGAGTTACGCCCGTAAGGTGTGCGGGTACGGCCGTATTGATGTCGGCAGGTGTTTGGACGAGGGTGAGTTACGCCCGTAAGACAGGTGCGGGTACGGCCGTATGGCTGTCGGCAGATTCTGGACGAAGCCGAGTTACGGCCGTACGAGATGGCTGGTTATGGCCGTAAGGCCGTTGACCTGGGATGTTACGGCCGTAAGTAGGCCGAGTTACGGCCGTAACGTTCGGCAGTTTATAAGGACCTGGACGGGTTTTTGAGGTCATTTCTCTCATTTTCTTCACCTTGTCCGAGAGAGAGATCTTGAGGAAGAGATTTTTCTTCATCAATCACTTGAGTACTCGGTTTTCATCATCTTCATTCGGTTGTGAAGCTTGGATAGTCGATCTAACCCGTGTTCATCGGATCAAAGTCTTTGGATCTTCTAAGGTAATATTCTTCAACATCTTGGATTTCGATTTTGTGTTGAGATATGATGTTTTGGACGTTATAATCATGTTGTATGAAGAGATGTACGTATGATTATGAGTGTGTATGAATATTCATTGGATTATTGAAAGGTTATTCAAGAACACTTTGAATATTGAGTTGGATTTGGGGGTTTCGATTAGTTGTTGTTGAAATCACGAATTTGGATATTCATATTGGATTTTTGATTATATCGAAGATGTTTTGTCGGTTTGAAACACTTCTTGGGGATTTGATATTGGTATAGTTAAGGTTTGGTTGTAAACAATCAAAGTTTGTTACAACGTGTTTGATATAATGCCCCAATGAACTTGGTTTAGTCGTATCGACGTGTTGAGTTAGTTATTATCGTGTTTGATTCCTATGTTGAATGGATTGTTGGTAATTGTGTTATTCAAGGTTGTTCGAGCGACCGACATCTCATTTAGGACGTTTTTTCGTGGAAGGACATTTGTGACAGGTGTTGGGTAAGTTAATTCTTACTCGGTTAAAAGGATATTCATTCCTTTTGTTGTTGTTCATTCATAATCATAACTCATTCATAATTGTATTAACCGTATTGAGACTTGTAATTGTCGAATAATCACTTCATTCACGAGGAACGACGGTTCCAATCATTTCATTGAGCTATCATTCACTTCACTATTATTTTCATCTCGGTGAGTCATTCTTTAGTTTGTCGGATTATTATTCATTGATATTCATTATGGTCATTATCGTTCATATGACCTTCTGGGTTCATATTGCGTGGCCGGGTGCAGATGTGTGGAATTTTCAGTCGAGCACACGATAGTCATGTATTGGGTTCACCGATACATTGGACTGTGCACACGGTAACGTTACCTCCGTGAGACTAATTAGGTACAAGGACTGGTGTGTCTGGGCACTCGTCTTGTACACTTGCACAGACATTACGGGCGTACTATGATGCTCCTCTTCAGCTTAAATTCATAACTAAGGATATTTCATAATTGAGACATATCATGATTGTGTATATTCAACCCTTGAGGATTGTTGTTCTGTGTAACTGACCCCGTTGGGGGATTTTGTTTCAGGTCATGGCAAGGAAAAAGCACGGGAATAGAATGTTGACGGCGAGGAGTCCTAGTGATACTAGTAAGGGGGGCCCAATCCTTTCAAGTCATTCATGTTGTCGTCATTTATTTTTCGCTGCAGTTTTACATTTCGATACTCCGTTTCATGCAGTGTTGTGTATTTTATCTTCATATAAAATATACATGTATTCGGTATTATCTTGGGTGTGTTGAAATGAAACTCCTCGTCGGAGTAATTGGTGATATAATGTGGTTCGGTACTACAATTATATTATTTAATTCATTAATTTACATTCGCCTGGTGGGTCCTAGTCGGGGGTCCACGGCACTGTAATATCCGCCTAGTTTGGGGTGCTACATAGTTTGCGAACACTCATGACTAGAGCGTAGGCGATCTTCTCCAGAGGCGTGTATCGCGTTTCTGCGTCATGGAGCGCTTGGCTAACGAAGTAGATCGGTAAGTGTGCTTGCCCCTCTGCTCGCACCAAAACAGCACTCAGCGCGACCTCCGAGGCCGCCAGGTAAAGGAATAGCTTTTCGCCGGGGATCGGCTTTGCCAAGATCTGGGGGTTAGACAGATACTCCTTGATTTTTGTGAATGCCATTTGACTCTCCTTTGTCCACGCGAACTTCTTGTTCATTATGGTCGCGAAGAATGGCTTGCTTTTATCTCCGGCCGGGAAATAAAACGGTTAAGGGCAGCTAGACAACCTGTCAGGCGTTGCACCTGCTTGACATTCCGTGGCTCTTGCATGTCGACGATCGCCTGGATCTTGGTGGGGTTTGCCTCGATCCCTCTTTGGCTCACGATGTGCCCCAGGAACTTTTCGGAGCTTACCCCGAAGTTGCATTTCTTGGGGTTAAGCTTCATATTGAACTTCTCGAGGATGGCGACCGCCTCGGCAAGGTCATTGAGGTGATATTCCTTTTTGAGGCTTTTGACCACGATGTCGTCAATGTAGACCTCCATGGTCTTGCCGATTTGGTTGGCGAACATCTCGTTGACTAGCCGCTGGTAGGTCGCCCCTGCATTCTTCAGGCCGAACGGCATTCGGACCCAAAAATACACGTCTTTTTCCGTGTGGAACGATTTGTGTTTTATGTCTTCCTCCGCCATGGGGATCTGATGGTACCCGGCGAAGGCATCCATGAACGACATCATTTCGCAGCCTGCCGTGCTATCGACCAAGTGGTCAATATGAGGCATCGGAAAGTGGTCTTTTGGGCATGCCGCGTTGAGGTCGGTGAAGTCGATGCATAACCTCCAAGAGTTGCTCGGCTTTTTTACGAGCACCGCGTTGGCTACCCACTGTGGCTCGTCCGTAGCTACTCCGATTAGTTTGTTATTGAGTAGCTTTTTTACTTCTATGTCGAGCGCTGCGTACTTCTCCGGACCGTATTTCCTGCGTTTCTGGTGAACAGGCTTCCTTGCCGGGTCGATCTTTAGATAGTGGCAAGCGTGTTGAGGACTTATGCCGACCATATCTTGATGCGACCAGGCAAAGACTCCGATGTTCTTACGTAGTAAATTGATCAGATCCTCCTTTAACTCGAGGTCGACGCTTGTGCCGATCTGTACTTCCCGCTCCGGGCGAGCCGGATCTATCATTATACTTTCCAACTCTTCAATGGGGACGGTTGCTTCTCATTTGGAACGATTTCCGGACTCGATCCTTGGATCGATGTCGAGGCTTGGCTCGAAACCGATCCTTGGCTCGATGTCGTCCGTTAATCGATGTGAGATGTCATCCTCTGAGTCGAGCTGGTACGAGGTGCTTGGCTCATCGATCTCCATCGGTTGATTATCGATCGTCTCAATGTTATAAATAGTATGGGAAGTGTTGAAAGAAGTTACGACACAGGAGTAATTCAAACATTTCTTAGCTATTAGCTGGTCTCCTTTTACAGTACCGACCATCCCATCGGCAGTGGGGAATTTGATACAGTAAAAGAAAGAAGAGGCGGCCGCCTCGAAGGTTTCTAGAAATGGGCGACCTAGGAACCCATTATAGATGCTGGGTATATCTATGATTACAAAATTTAGGTTCCTAGTAATCCTAACCTTGGGATCGTAATAACATATTAGCTCGACAGAGAGCTTGATCCTTCCATAGGCTTGGACTGTGCTATCGCCGAACCCTTGGAGCACGGTGTCAAACGGCTTGATGAACTTGGTCAGGTTGCCAAGCTGGTCGAGAGCGGATTTGAATATGATATTGCAAAAGCTCCCATTGTCAACCAGCACGCGATCGACCATTTTCCCAAGGATACATGCAGAGATTACCAAGGCATCCTCTTTGGGGCACTGCACTCCCTCCCTATCCTTGTTGTAGAAAGTGATGAGCGCGTCTTTGGAAATGGTCGGCTCTGGGGGTACCACGACATGGACCCCGGCGAACGCCCTCAATTCGGCCTTCCGCTTTCTGTTCGACATGGTGGAAACCGGGTAAAGGCCTCCGAGGTTTCCACCTCCTGCCTGAAGCATATTGATCCGGCCGCCAGGGTTGATCGGAGGGATTGATTCGTCAGAGTACTCCGGCTCATTCTGATCGATCCTCCGACCAGATTGGGAGGGGTTCCGTCGTTTTTTCGGCGCTCGCGCCCCCCGGTCCTCTCTGCTCGGGGCTCTGGCTTGGTAACCAGGTTATCCAATTTGCCTTCCTCAAACAGTCTCCAGAGTTGTCTGAGGAGGTCGCGGCACTGGCTGGTGTTGTGGCCGGGACTCTTATGGTAGTTACAAAATTTACTGCGGTCTAGATGACCGTGGTCCCTCATCGGCTTCGGTTTGCTAAGCCACTCGCGCCCCTTGATGGCATTGAAAATGTGGGCCGGATATAGATTGAGGTTGCGGAGGAGGTGACCCTCCACATCCTCGAAAGCTTTGAATTCACCGGGCGGCTTCGTTATCGCCTTTCTGGGCTTGGCGACCGCCTTTCTCGGGATGGAAGTTGGCGCCTTACCTTCCCCGGCGGATCCCTCGCCTAAACGAAGGGTGAGCATCCTCTGCCTAGCCAGAAAATCAGCGGCCTTGACACAGAAGATCGCGTAGGTCGGGGGGTGTCCTTCGTAAGGTTCCTGAACATGGGCGAATGGCCATAGAATCCCCCTAGGACCGAGTAGAGAGCGAGCTCGTCGCTAATAGGCTCGCCGGTGAGGACTATTTCATCTACCCGGTCGATGTAATCTTTATCGGGCTCGTTCTTCCCCTGCCTGATTTTCATCATGCGGTGGGGGCCTTCTGGCCGAGCAACTTTGGCGGCGAAATACAATGTGAAGTCGTTCACCAGCTTCTCAAAACAATTGATCGAGCGTGGTGGCACTGAGATGTACCACCTATGGGCAAGATCGCCCAATGTCAATGGGAACATTCGACACTTCGTCGCGTCTGATGCCCCACATCCGGTCATGTAAATCCGGAACTTGCTCAAATGGGTCTCAGGATCCGATCTCCCCTCATATAGAGGTGTTTAGGGAGGAGCGATCTTCGGTTGAACGAGGGCGAGCTCGATCTGGGCCGCGAGTGGCTCACTCGGTCCAGCGATCGATCTCTTGGTGTGTGCCCCAGTTTCTAGGAGCGTCTTCATTTCGTCGAGCTGGCGCTGCATGGCGGCCATCGCCGTAGCCTGACTGCTCGCTAATTGGCTCTCGGAGCGGGAGCCAGGACGATCGTGTACTGATCTCCTGGCCCCATGGTAGGTGACGAGTTCTCCGCCGCCGAGCTCAATTATTGGGCAAGTGGGAGCCCGTTGGCCGGCCGGCCTTCTGGGAGTCGGGTATGCCGAACTCCTGGTGACGGATTCGGACTCCGATGTTTCCCGGATGGGGCCCGAATGCCCGGGTCACCATGAGGGATCACTCCCTAGGCGGCTGAAGACGGAATTTTCCCGCCTTACGAGAGCCTTTTCCTGCGGCTCGGGGCTTTCCGACGATTTCTCGATGTATAGCCCCTTGAGCTTCCGTTTGCCCGTTCAGTGGATGGCTGAGGGAGTAATGGTGGGCGAGTCGCATGCCCTCCGTCGCTCCCTGAGCATGGCCATAGACTCCTCGATCTGTTCCGCGGTTTGGAACTGATCGAGTGAGAGGCTGGGACCATCCCTCGGGGGCGGGAGTGAGAGCCTAGCGTCGCCACGGTCGCCTTCCGCCGTAGGTTGGGATTCGGTATGGGCCAGAATAAGATTTCCGGCAGATCGCAGGGTGGCTCTTTTTGAGGTCGTTACCGACGTCATGTTTCTGAAGGTTTTTCTTTGAAGAATAGTGAGTGTTTCTTCAAGTATATGCCCCGGAGAACAGTGAGTGTTCTTCGAGACGGTCGGAATAAAAACGAAGGTTCGCCCCTCCTTCTAGCGCCAATTGTTGTTACCCAAAATATTATCCGAGATGATATTGCTGGAATGGTCGAGTAACAAACAAATGCGAGAACACTTCCGTGGGAAAATAAATAACACAATATTTGTCGGGGTTTTTAGTCCCGGGCTTGAATGCTCTCGCGAGATGTTATTAATATGAATGCTAGGGAGTACAAATATTAATGTTAGAATACTATTACAATGAGTGTAAAGATTCTAGTTATCTTAGCTATTTGAGCGTGAAGATTGCCGGAAGAACCAGATATGAAGCTCTGTGAGTTCTTGCTTTTTGGTGTACTGTGTTCGTGGATGGGTTTCACTGTGTGAGAATGTATTCATCCAGTAATTCCACCGTCTGTATGAGTTTTTTCGTCAAGTAAGTCTACTGTGTTTTGGCCACTACTGGAGGCCTTCTATTTATAGGAGAAGAGGTTACTAGGTCCTCTCCGGTATTAGAATAAGGTGGGCGATCGTCCCATCACGTGGTACTGTTTCCTTAAAGTCCGAGGCTGCAGCTGGCAGCCAGATGAGCGAGCCAATGAGAAATCCGCACGCGTCCTGAGTCGCTGGCTAGGGAGGACCCACTTTGTACCTTTCGGCGGGCCTGTCGGTAGGTGAGAAGGTGGTGACAGGCTGGGGTCAAAAGGCCTTATCTTGTGGCGCCTTTTGCGGATCTGCACGTGGGTCTTCATCCGAGATTAGGTCTTCGACGACTCTGACGGATGTCGGATTCACACGTGGTACGGGACGATCGTCCACAGTCGGACATCATAGGCGATCACCAGATGCCAACAGACGATCGCCTTGGACATCGATCACTAGGCGCTTGCCCAGCGTCTGTCTTCTTTGGCTGGCTCCTGACCATTATGCCGATCGCCATCGAGGCGTATAAATCGCCGCACAACACCATTACGTACGTAACAGCATATTGCATTACGTACGTAATGTCCCTTCCTGAGAAGTACAGGCCGCTACCAACACGCAAGGAAGGAACCGAAAAGTCGAATTGCAACGGTGAACAAAACACGAGGGTACGAACGTAAAGGATTCGAGGCGACGAACTTAAGAGTTAAAGGAAAACATATTCCCGACTACCCGAAGATTCGGAAAACAACAACAAACGTAATTATCCCAAAACTTTGGGAAATTACAAAACGGCCCAAAACATCTGAAATGTACGATACATGGTCGAAACACCAAACAAAAGCTCACAACACGCATAATAACATGAGATGGGTCTTCGACAACCCCGAAACGGCGGTTCCGAACGACGATTTACGAGAACACACGAAATAGCGACGAAAACGACATAAAACACCGAATCGAGTAAAACAAGTCCGAAACAAGCTCGAACGACAAGAAGTCCAATATTAAATATTCTCGAAATGTCAATACGGTTACAAGAGAGTTGCTAAAAATGAAAATACACCAAAAATGAGAATATCGAGAAAAAGGAAAAAATGCGGATATTACACTATCGGTCCGAGGGATACCATTACAATCTTGTCTTTTTGTCAGTGCAAGATAAACCATTTTCCTTTTCTATCGGACAAGGTAGCAACCTATCTAGATTTCTATTGGTAGTAGACAAACCTCTCTTGGATTTAGATATGATTCTAATAATGCCGGATTAGCAATCCTAATAACACCGAATCAATCTACAATACGTATCTTTCCTCTCGTGTATGTTTTTGTGTATGAACACTCAAACACTTATAAATTAAGCACAAATACAACAACAATAGTGTAGACAATGATATCTGATCAATATGTTATTTGCTTGTAGTTGTTGTGGAATGATACCAAATGACTTGGTATTTATAGGCTCAAAGGCTCAACTAGCCGTTACTTCCTGTCTCCATTAGCGTGCGCTATTTTCCTGTTTAGCGTGCGCTATCTCTTGTTACGTACGTTATTCTACATGTTATGTACCCGCTCTTATCTTCAGTCCAGTAGCTTATGCCTCCTTCGTTAGCGTGCGCTAACTTTCACTCTTTGGCGCGCGCGATTTGGTTCCCGTTCACAATGGTCAGATGCTTAAAGTCTTCATTGCAACGGACATATTTCAAACTTAGCGTGCGCTAAGTATTATACGTAGCGTGCGCTATCTTTGCTTTTCACTTCAAACTTTACTTTTCAGATTCTGCGTGATTTCCGTGTTGGAAGTCTTCACAACGGATATATTCCTTCGTTAGCGTGCATTAGCCTTCAACTGTAGCGTGCACTAACTCAATCATGTAGCGTGCGTTAATCTCTTCACGTAGCGTGCATTAATCCATCAGGTGACCCTTCAGGTGAGTCTTCAGATAACTTTGTCTTACGTACGTTAATACCACATGTTAGTGTACGTTAGCAGCTCAGTTTGTGAGACTTCGACTTCTTGTTGTTTTGCCTCGATCTATTGTTGTTATCTTTGATTAACAACACATCAATAAATCATCATCAAACTATTTTATAATTATGTGGAATAGGATATTCCAACAATCTCCCCCTTTTTGATGATGACAAAACAACAACATTCGATGGGATTTTATACCTGCAAAAATATAAAATAATACAGATCAAAGTTTTCGGCTTTGTCCATTTCGTTAGTTTTCCTCTCCCCATATTTTCTTTTCTCCTTTTCGATTCCTTCTTATTCTTTCTTTTTCAACTTCTTCTTTTAATTTTCGACTTTCATCTCTTTCATCTTTTCTCCCCCTTTCTTGATCGGGATATTGTTTTTTTCTTATTTTCTCATCATTCTCCCATGACTCATAATAAGGTGGGTGTTATTCCGATCGTTCTTCCGGCGCATGGCAAGTAGAGACGCGGTACTTTCGGCATTGGATTTTCCAAGAGATTTTGCAAATTGAATTCGCAGTGGACATCATCTTCACAAATATTTAATCAAATGACTACAAAGGTATGATTTCGAATCTTACACTTTTGTTTAATTTTAATATTCGTATATACATTGCTTGATCGATCCTTTTAAGGGTTTCAAATTGAATATTAAAAATTGCTTGGGCCTTCATTTTTGGCATTGAATCCCAACAATTCTAACTAGTTACATTGTCTATGTGATACCCGAGATTTTTGTTTTCGGTTATTTTTGAATTTTGTCGATTGTGCTGGTTATTTTGTTCTGTTGGTGGATAGTGGAATCATGCATTTCAGAGAATGAGTTTTTCTGTATTATTATTCGTCGCCCGTGCTTCATTGATTGTTGGAATCCATCGAGTTGTACCGATCTTGACATATTTGTATTTTGTGTTGCGTATGGAAGAGCTAGCGCACGCCAGGGCTGAAGAATAGCGTACGCTAGATAGGATGTGTAGCATGCTGCTATCGATCGGAAGCGCGCGCTAAGTGGCCGGGCAGCAGAGACAACAGGTTTAGGACTCCGACCAGGCCAGCAGTTAGCGCATGTCGGCCGGGCATTGCGCACGCTAACTCGGTATATATAGCGCACGCCAATTCTGCTGCCTAGCGCACGCTATCGAGGCCGGCATCAGAGAGCAGCAGGGTTTTGGGCTTCGGCTAGACCCAACAGGTAGCGCACGTTACTCGGACGTAGCGCACGCTGACTCAGCGGGCGTAGCGCACGCTATTAGGACGCAGCGCGCGCTACCTGGACTAGACAGAGGGACTTAAGGGTTCTGGACTGGTCGGCTAGCGCACGCTAGCATTCGGCCAGCGCGCGCTAAGCAAGGATCGGCCAAAACTCATGGACTATACCAGCCCGATAGTGCACGCTACCGGTACTTGGCTAGCACGCTACCGGTACTTGGCTAGCACGCACTACCGGTACATGCCTTATGTTATACGAGCTTGTATGATTTTGTGTTATGACATGGAGTTTAAAGGTAGTTCGTGATTATGTGGCCTATGCTTGTTTGATCCTCGTATGGTGCTAGAATGAAAGTGGTGCCAACGTATATGTATATATATACACATCCTGGTATAAGTCGTTTTTACTAGGGTAATGACCTTGGTGTGGTTACGCAAAGAAAAATTCGTCAATGTGATATTTAAAGCTTTACATGTTTTTGGGGAGTCACGTAAGTTTTGGCTTAAAACATCCTCCAAAGGGAGGAAAAAGTTTGATTTTCGTATGATGACCTCAAGGTCGAATTTTTTTTTTTGGAGAATTCGAACTACCGATATTTCATTTGCATTTTGTATTATAAGTTTTCAAAACAAGAATTTTTTTTAACACTCAAATGAGGCCTGCAAATGTACTCAAGATGACTCTTGCTTTTAACTTTTCAATTTTGAATGACAATTGCCTTTTGATGGTTGCTCATGAGGTGTTGTAATTATGTGAATCGATGTCTTTGAGATTCGAATGTTGTTGTTGTTTATTTGTGACCTTCGATTCTAGTAATGTCGTATATATGTTCGCAATCATGTTGCTGAAATAGAACAGTTAGCGCACGCTAAGTGTGAGGCTAGCGCACGCTAATGCAGCATGGGTAGCGCACGCTAAATATTTGTTGTAGCGCGCGTTAGTCAGTCTGGACAAAGGCTAGAGAACCGCATTTCTTTTAGCCGTTAGGCCTAACCTTTGCAGTCAATCACCCGTGACTGTATTCTATGTGTGTTGTCTAGTAATGACAACCGTTTTGTATGAATGTGTGTTATGACTATTCGTTGCGCTAAGTGATAATTGGTTTTGTTCGGTAAATCGATAAATTATGTCTGTTGTGCGTGTGTTCGAAAACACTTTTCTGAAACTTTCATAAGTTTGTGCAAGTTGTGGAAAATCAATTTTTGAAACTACTTTGACGGTGCGATTAATCGGTGACTTCGTATGAACTTTGGAAATCGTTTGGAATGTGCGAGCCGGCCTAGGATTCTCAAATTAAACCTCGACGGTATTTGAAAGAGTTGTTTTAAAGTGCCTTTGGACATTTTGTAAAATGTTACCATTGTTGATCTTTGAAGAGGATTTTTCGAAAATGATTTTTAACGTATTGTTGTATTTTCAAACAATTCGAGTAGATGATTTTCAAAAATCTTTCACACCATAAATTTTTTTATTTCAAAAACTAATACGATTTTTATTTTCAAAATATATAGTGAAAGATGAAAAATCTCACTCGATTTAAACTTCAGACTCGGTTTTGGAAAAGTTTCCTGTACTGATTAAAGTATGTACGAATGGTTTGATGACCTTGTGTGGTTACCTTGTTTGTTATTAACGGTGGTGCTGGTGTGCAGTGGCGTGGTGATTGTGACAATTCCGGTTGCACAGAAAATATTGTTTTGCAAATAATATCGAAATGAGACGGTTAAAGTCTTTTGTTAATGAGTTTTGATAAAACAACCTGAGGTACCAAAAATACTTTTAAAGTTTTATTTGGAATAACATACAAATCCAAGGATTTTCAAATGATATCATTTAAAAGAATACCTCGCGGATCTTCTTATCAAGTTGCCATTAGCTGTTTTATGTGATATGTCGTGCTGGGCTGGCACTTTAGTATATTATTTCGCGATGTTGTGCCATCATATCGAGTGAGAATCCGCTTCATATGCCGAGGGACAAAGAACGTGGTCGTGACCGCGGTACAGTTGGTCATGGAGATCAGATGCGGGACCAAGAGGATATAGCCGGGAAGGTTGCTATTCTAGCACTTCGTTCTCATTGTTTAGGTTTCGGGACGAAACCTCTTTTAAAGGTGATATGATGTAATACCCCCATATTTTTTTTCGCTTCCGTTTCGTTCGACTGTATCGACTCGATTGTGTTTGTTGATGCTTCTGACCTTGTGTTGTTTCTCACCTTTGTCATTCGAGCGAGTTTTGATATTGTCCCAAATTGACCTGTATATCGTTGTGATGTTTCCAAGTTCGGATCGATTTCCAGTGAACCGTGTGCGAAATTAACACCTCGTGGCTCTTACAAGTTTATTGATGTCTTGATTTGAGGTGTGGACTTCAGAGTTGATCATTGTCGTTCGATCAATGCTATTCTTTCGTCATTGTTCAATCATTATTGTTTGATCTCGTAATTGTGATTACTGAACATTTGGGCCAGTTCGTAAATTCCATAAGTGTTGGGGAATTGTCTTCATATTTGATCTTCCAAATCCTTGAGTTACTGGAATTTCATACCTTTCAGCGTTGTATTCGTGATCTGATTTTTGTGCTGCTTGGTTTTATCAACCACAGTAACTCATGTTCGATGCTTTTCGTAAACATTCGTGCATATCGAATCGGACATAGCATTACGTACTACATGGAGCTTTATGCGCTATCGCCAGATAACGTGTGTTATCTTGGGTCGCCTTGCTCTGATTGTTTTTTGTTTTAAGTTTGGGGACGAAACTTATTTTTAGTGGGGTGGAATGTGATACCCGAGATTTTCGTTTCCGGTTATTTGTGATTTTTGTCGATTGTGCTGGTTATTTTGTTCTGTTGGCGGATAGTGGAATCATGCATTTCAGAGAATGAGTTTTTCCGTGTTATTATTCGTCGCCCGTGCTTCATTGATTGTTGGAATCCATCGAGTTGTACCATTCTTGATGTATTCGTATTTCGTGTTGCGTATGGAAGAGCTAGCGCACGCCAGGGCTGAAGAATAGCGTACGCTAGATAGGATGTGTAGCACGCTGCTATCGGTCGGCAATGCGCGCTAAGTGGCCGGGCAGCAGAGACAGCAGGTTCAGGACTCCGACCAGGCCAGCAGTTAGCGCACGTCGGCCGGGCATTGCGCACGCTAACTCGGTATATATAGCGCACGCCAATTCTGCTGCCTAGTGCGCGCTATCGAGGCCGGCATCAGAGAGCAACAGGGTTTTGGGCTTTGGCTAGACCCAACAGGTAGCGCACGTTACTCGGACGTAGCGCGCGCTGACTCAGCGGGCGTAGCGCACACTATTAGGGTGTAGCGCGCGCTACCTGGACTGGACAGAAGGACTTAAGGGGTTCTGGACTGGTCGGCTAGCGCACGCTAGCATTCAGCCAGCGCGCACTAAGCAAGGATCGGCCGAAACTCCTAGACTATCCCAGCCCGATAGCGCACGCTACCGGTACTTGGCTAGCGCGCGCTAATGCCTATGTGTATAAATAGGCGGACTTCACCCTAACTTCGTCATTTTTCTTCCCCAACTCTTCTCCCCGGCGATTGGCGACTTGGGACGGGGAAGAAGGCGGATCTAAGCCAGGGACCATCATCCATATGTATTTTTTGAGTGCATAACATGAAGTTATCAACATTCAAACATATTTCACCGTCCGGATCGAGGTAAATCGGCTTGAACCCTACTTTCGGGATAATTTGTGGGTTTGTCGTGATTTCGTGATTCTAATCTGAAATTGTTGATTCCTTTGTTGTTATCTAGTCTTGTTGATCTTAACCCCCGGTTTGGAATTTCGTTTTCATGTTTTTGTCCGGTTGATTTATGTTCTTGAGATATTTTTTGGGATTTCCATTGACTTTGCTATCTAAACCGAAATTGATGATTCGGTTGAGTGATTCTCATTGTTTTAATTGTAATCTATGGATTACAATCTCGTTTGTCGATTTCTTTCATCCGGAGCATGATTTCGAATCTCTTGAGAAACCCCTTCGATCCTTGTCGTTGTTATTGTCGAGTTGGGTTTCGAGGAGTATTGTTAATTCGTTGTGATGTTGTTCTCGTAGTCTTGGGGCTGCCGCTTTGCTCGTCGGAATTGGAGGTTCCGTGGTTGCTCATTCGCGTCCGTTCATCGTCTCGTTTCGATCGTGGTTATCGAGGCAAGTATCTTGCCCATACATTACGTGTTTTGTGGATTTAATAGTTGGTAATCGACGTTATGTGCCGAATGAATGTTTATAATTAACTTTCAAATGAATCGATATGCTTTTCAATATTTCCTTAAAGATGACTCGTATGTTTTTGTTTTTAAATGTGCTTGTCTAAGTGTGTGTATCAGTGCTGAGTATAAGAATACCTTACTTTCGTAGGGTATCGTTTTGTGTGATTATGTCGTTTGTAGATTTTAAAGTTTAACCTTTCGTTGAGGTATGTGTGGGGAAACATGTGTTTATTGATGATCATGTGTCATTGTGAGATAAGGATGCTAACTCCCTTATGAAGAGGCTGTGTTGTTCGGCGTGGTTGGAAAGGTATTTTCTCTCGTTGCTATGTTGTATCATTACTTGGTCGTGAGTATGTGTTGGATGAACTCGCCATTCTAGTAAGGTACCTCGTCTATATATACTGTGATTGACCTTCGAGGCTTGTGTCTTGCAACTTTGGATTATGATCTTTTGGGTGTGTGAGTTGTTGTTCTTCCACCCTGAGCGTTCGACGGGACGTCTCTGGGTCGATACTAAGGGGTACAGCCACGGAAGTGGACTTGGGTGCGTGTGTCGTTGATCTTCCACCCGGAGCGTTCGACGGGGCGTCTGGGGGCCGATACTAAGGGGTACGGCCGCAGAAGTGGTTTTCCACCCGGAGCGTTCGACGGGGCGTCTGGGACCAATACTAAGGGGTACGGTCGCGGGTTACCAGGTGTGGTTTTCATCTTGAGGATGATGTTGATGTTTCCGTTAATTGTGATATTATTCGGAGTATCACAGTGCTTTGTGCTTGGGGTCGAGATACATTATATATCGAGTCTTGGTGTTTGACTAGAATGGCATAAGAATAATGTATTATGTGTAATGTGTCCTTGCAAGTGATTTGAAGTGAATGATCGGGTCGTGGACCCTGTGTTTTATGACCGGAATGGTTGGGTCGTGGACCCTGTGTTTTGTTAACGGATTTATATTTTGGAAAATGGACTTTGGGGAACCCTAAGTGGCTTTCGAGGAATTAAAAACTTTTCAATTTCAAATGTTTTCAAAACTCCCGAGATTTGGAAGTGTTTTCAAAGTGCTTTACTTGTTTCGTTTCTACTTTCAAGATTTGAACTATTTTAACTAAATGAAATATCTGGGGAAGTCTTTCGTTGTATTCTCGGAATGTGTTGTGTATGGCTCGTATTTGCACTTTATACTTGTACTAGCAAAACAGTGGAGTTTTTCTAACCCCCGAGTATTCGGGGGGTGGATGTCTGTTCTGCGTCCAGGTACATGCAGGATTTGGGAGCAAAAACACAGGATCGGTGTGAAGGATGATGGAAGACGAATGATACTAATCACACGAGGGCCAGTGTTGGATGCAGTCAGTTGGAGTTCGTGTATGGTCTTTTCCGTTGTCGTACTTTTTGTTATGAGTGTATTGTACCCTTGCATGGGTATGAGTCGAGATAGAAATGTGTATTTTTGACTTGTATGTTGAGTGATGAAAGACCAAATCGGTCTATTGGTTCGTTACTTTATTAGGTTGGTATGTAATGTAATTTGTCGTTTCGATGTCTAGCCTGGTGGATCCTCATGGAGAGGGTCTGCGGCGTGTAATATTCCCGATTTGATTCTGGGGGTGTTACATTTATGGTATCGGAGCTTAGGTTGCGGAAACCTAGGCTGTCGGGTTGAGTTGTGTGTTATCGGGTCTTGTCTTGTCAAATTTTGCCTGACTTAGTCATGTCGCGACACGTCGTCTGAGATGTCGGCCGTGATTAGTATCAAGGTGCAGCCATCATCTTCGTGCGATCTGTGGATGTAAGTCTCCCTACTATATTGTGCCTTATTTTATACGAGCTTGTATGATTTTGTGTTATGACGTGGAGTTTAAAGGTGGTTCGTGATTATGTGGCCTATGCTTGTTTGATCCTCGTATGGTGCTAGAATGAAAGTGGTGCCAACGTATATGTATATATATACACATCCTGGTATAAGTCGTTTTTACTAGGGTAATGACCTTGGTGTGGTTACGCAAAGAAAAATTCGTCAATGTGATATTTAAAGCTTTACATATTTTTGGGGAGTCACGTAAGTTTTGGCTTAAAACATCCTCCAAAGGGAGGAAAAAGTTTGATTTTCGTATGATGACCTCAAGGTCGAAATTTTTTTTTTGGAGAATTCGAACTACCGATATTTCATTTGCATTTTGTATTATAAGTTTTCAAAACAAGAATTTTTTTTAACACTCAAATGAGGCCTGCAAATGTACTCAAGATGACTCTTGCTTTTAACTTTTCAATTTTGAATGACAATTGCCTTTTGATGGTTGCTCATGAGGTGTTGTAATTATGTGAATCGATGGCTTTGAGATTCGAATGTTGTTGTTGTTTATTTGTGACCTTCGATTCTAGTAATGTCGTATATATGTTCGCAATCATGTTGCTGAAATAGAACAGTTAGCGCACGCTAAGTGTGAGGCTAGCGCGCGCTAATGCATCATGGGTAGCGCACGCTAAATATTTGTTGTAGAGCGCGTTAGTCAGTCTGGACAAAGGCTAGAGAACCGCATTTCTTTTAGCCGTTAGGCCTAACCTTTGCAGTCAATCACTCGTGACTGTATTCTATGTGTGTTGTCTAGTAATGACAACCGTTTTGTATGAATGTGTGTTATGACTATTCGTTGCGCTAAGTGATAATTGGTTTTGTTCGGTAAATCGATAAATTATGTCTGTTGTGCGTGTGTTCGAAAACACTTTTCTGAAACTTTCATAAGTTTGTGCAAGTTGTGGAAAATCAATTTTTGAAACTACTTTGACGGTGCGATTACTCGGTGACTTCGTATGAACTTTGGAAATCGTTTGGAATGTGCGAGCCGGCCTAGGATTCTCAAATTAAACCTCGACGGTATTTGAAAGAGTTGTTTTAAAGTGCCTTTGGACATTTTGTAAAATGTTACCGTTGTTGATCTTTGAAGAGGATTTTTCGAAAATGATTTTTAACGTATTGTTGTATTTTCAAACAATTCGAGTAGATGATTTTCAAAAATCTTTCACACCATAAAATTTTTTATTTCAAAAACTAATACGATTTTTATTTTCAAAATATATAGTGAAAGATGAAAAATCTCACTCGATTTAAACTTCAGACTCGGTTTTGGAAAAGTTTCCTGTACTGATTAAAGTATGTACGAATGGTTTGATGACCTTGTGTGGTTACCTTGTTTGTTATTAACGGTGGTCTTTGGTGTGCGGTGGCGTGGTGATTGTGACAATTCGGTTGCACAGAAAATATTGTTTTGCAAATAATATCGAAATGAGACGGTTAAAGTCTTTTGTTAATGAGTTTTGATAAAACAACCTGAGGTACCAAAAATACTTTTAAAGTTTTATTTGGAATAACATACAAATCCAAGGATTTTCAAATGATATCATTTAAAAGAATACCTCGCGGATCTTCTTATCAAGTTGCCATTAGCTGTTTTATGTGATATGTCGTGCTGGGCTGGCACTTTAGTATATTATTTCGCGATGTTGTGCCATCATATCGAGTGAGAATCCACTTCATATGCCGAGGGACAAAGAACGTGGTCGTGACCGCGGTACAGTTGGTCATGGAGATCAGATGCGGGACCAAGAGGATATAGCCGGGAAGGTTGCTATTCCAGCACTTCGTTCTCATTGTTTAGGTTTCGGGACGAAACCTCTTTTAAAGGTGATATTATGTAATACCCCCATATTTTTTTTCGCTTCCGTTTCGTTCGACTGTATCGACTCGATTGTGTTTGTTGATGCTTCTGACCTTGTGTTGTTTCTCACCTTTGTCATTCGAGCGAGTTTTGATATTGTCCCAAATTGACCTGTATATCGTTGTGATCTTTCCAAGTTCGGATCGATTTCCAGTGAACCGTGTGCGAAATTAACACCTCGTGGCTCTTACAAGTTTATTGATGTCTTGATTTGAGGTGTGGACTTCAGAGTTGATCATTGTCGTTCGATCAATGCTATTCTTTCGTCATTGTTCAATCATTATTGTTTGATCTCGTAATTATGATTACTGAGCATTTGGGCCGGTTCGTAAATTCCATAAGTGTTGGGGAATTGTCTTCGTATTTGATCTTCCAAATCCTTGAGTTACTGGAATTTCATACCTTTCAGCGTTGTATTCGTGATCTGATTTTTGTGCTGCTCGGTTTTATCAACCGCAGTAACTCATGTTCGATGCTTTTCGTAAACATTCGTGCATATCGAATCGGACCGCAACAGTTCTGTACTACATGGAGCTTTTGTACGCTATCAGCAGTAGATAACGTGTGTTATCTTGGGTCGCCTTGCTCTGATTGTTTTTTGTTTTAAGTTTGGGGACGAAACTTATTTTTAGTGGGGTGGAATGTGATACCCGAGATTTTCGTTTCCGGTTATTTGTGAATTTTGTCGATTGTGCTGGTTATTTTGTTCTATTGGCGGATAGTGGAATCATGCATTTCAGAGAATGAGTTTTTCCGTGTTATTATTCGTCGCCCGTGCTTCATTGATTGTTGGAATCCATCGAGTTGTACCGTTCTTGATGTATTCGTATTTCGTGTTGCGTATGGAAGAGCTAGCGCACGCCAGGGCTGAAGAATAGCGTACGCTAGATAGGATGTGTAGCACGCTGCTATCGGTCGGCAATGCGCGCTAAGTGGCCGGGCAGCAGAGACAGCAGGTTCAGGACTCCGACCAGGCCAGCAGTTAGCGCACGTCGGCCGGGCATTGCGCACGCTAACTCGGTATATATAGCGCACGCCAATTCTGCTGCCTAGTGCGCGCTATCGAGGCCGGCATCAGAGAGCAGCAGGGTTTTGGGCTTTGGCTAGACCCAACAGGTAGCGCACGTTACTCGGACGTAGCGCGCGCTGACTCAGCGGGCGTAGCGCACACTGTTAGGGCGCAGCGCGCGCTACCTGGACTGGACAAAGGGACTTAAGGGGTTCTGGACTGGTCGGCTAGCGCACGCTAGCATTCAGCCAGCGCGCACTAAGCAAGGATCGGCCGAAACTCCTAGACTATCCCAGCCCGATAGCGCACGCTACCGGTACTTGGCTAGCGCGCGCTAATGCCTATGTGTATAAATAGGCGGACTTCACCCTAACTTCGTCATTTTTCTTCCCCAACTCTTCTCCCCGGCGATTGGCGACTTGGAACGGGGAAGAAGGCGGATCTAAGGCAGGGACCATCATCCATTTGTATTTTTTGAGTGCATAACATGAAGTTATCAACATTCAAACATATTTCACCGTCCGGATTGAGGTAAATCGGCTTAAACCCTACTTCCGGGATAATTTGGGGGTTTTTCGTGATTTCGTGATTCTAATCCAAAATTGTTGATTCCTTTGTTGTTATCTAGTCTTGTTGATCTTAACCCCCGGTTTGGAATTTCGTTTTCATGTTTTTGTCGGGTTGATTTATGTTCTTGAGATATTTTTTGGGATTTCCGTTGACTTTGCTATCTAAACCGAAATTGATGATTCGGTTGAGTGATTCTCATTGTTTTAATTGTAATCTACGGATTACAATCTCGTTTGTCGATTTCTTTCATCCGGAGCATGATTTCGAATCTCTTGAGAAACCCCTTCGATCCTTGTCGTTGTTATTGTCGAGTTGGGTTTCGAGGAGTAATGTTAATTCGTTGTGATGTTGTTCTCGTAGTCTTGGGGCTGCCGCTTTGCTCGTCGGAATTGGAGGTTCCGTGGTTGCTCATTCGCGTCTGTTCATCGTCTCGTTTCGATCGTGGTTATCGAGGCAAGTATCTTGACCATACATTACGTGTTTTGTGGATTTAATAGTTGGTAATCGACGTTATGTGCCGAATGAATGTTTATAATTAACTTTCAAAGGAATCGATATGCTTTTCAATATTTCCTTAAAGATGACTCGTATGTTTTCGTTGTTAAATGTGCTTGTCTAAGTATGTGTATCAGTGCTGAGTATAAGAATACCTTACTTTCGTAGGGTATCGTTTTGTGTGATTATATCGTTTGTAGATTTTAAAGTTTAACCTTTCATTGAGGTATGTGTGGGGAAACATGTGTTTATTGATGATCATGTGTCATTGTGAGATAAGGATGGTAACTCCCTTATGAGGAGGTTGTGCCATTCGGCGTGGTTGGAAAGGTATTTTCTCTCGTTGCTATGTTATTGGTACTAGATGCATCGTTGAATTTTAGTGTTAATTGTCTCATTACTTGGTCGTGTATATGTGTTGGATGAACTGGTCATTCTAGTAATGTACCTCGACTATATATACTGTGATTGACCTTCGAGGCTTGTGGCTTGCAACTTTAGATTATGATCTTTTGGGTGTGTGAGTTGTTGTCCTTCCACCCTGAGCGTTCGACGGGACGTCTGGGGGTCGATACTAAGGGGTACGGCCACGGAAGTGGACTTGGGTGCGTGTGTCGTTGATCTTCCACCCGGAGCGTTCGACGGGGCGTTTGGTGGCCGATACTAAGGGGTATGGCTGCGGAAGTGGTTTCCCACCCGGAGCGTTCGACCGGATGTCTGGGGCCGATACTAAGGGGTACGGTCGCGGGTTACCAGATGTGGTTTTCATCTTGAGGATGATGTTGATGTTTTCGTTAATTGTGATATTATCCGGAGTATCACAATGCTTTGTGCTCGGGGTCGAGATACATTATATATCGAGTCTTGGTGTTTGACTAGAATGGCATAAGAATAATGTATTATGTGTAATGTGTCCTTGCAAGTGATTTGAAGTGAATGATCGGGTCGTGGACCCTGTATTTTATGACCGGAATGGTTGGGTCGTGGACCCTGTGTTTTGTTAACGGATTTATATTTTGGAAAATGGACTTTGGGGCTGAGACCCTAAGTGGCTTTCGAGGAATTAAGAACTTTTCAATTTCAAATGTTTTTAAAACTCCCGAGATTTGGAAGTGTTTTCAAAGTGCTTACTTGTTTCGTTTCTACTTTCAAGATTTGAACTATTTTAACTAAATGAAATATCTCGGAAAG
Organism: Orobanche coerulescens; assembly: GCA_033398695.1. Taxonomy (NCBI): domain Eukaryota; kingdom Viridiplantae; phylum Streptophyta; class Magnoliopsida; order Lamiales; family Orobanchaceae; genus Orobanche; species Orobanche coerulescens. Next base: position 45,815,113 of record CM065806.1, on the reverse strand, counting down.
AAAGTTAGGAGAGAAAAGAAGATAAAGAAAAGTGAAGGGAATTTGTATTTTGTGTTCCAGGGTTGGAAGGAAGTGAATGGAAAATTAACCATTTTGTTCTTTTCTCTCCAAATCCTTCCAAATCGGAAGGAAAGTTTTTCCTTCCATTTCTTTCCGTTTCTTTTCATTAAAAAACTCAGGAATATCAAATATTTTTTCTCATCCATTTCCCTTCTTTCCTCTCGTTAAGTTAAACTCGGGAACTAAGCGTTAAATCAAAAAGATCTACTAAGATGTCTGGAAAATATGGTAACACCAAAATTCCAATGCTCAAAAGAAATGAATACTCTAACTGGAGGGTTAAGATGTTGCATCACCTAAAAGCAACAGATCCAGATTTTCTTGGCATGATAACTGATGGTCCATATGTCCCCGAGAAGTTTGTCCCTTAAATCATTGAGGCTGATGGTAAAGTCATTTCTGAACACATGGTACCAAAAGCCAAATCAGAGTGGACTAAGGAGGACATGGATAATGTTCTTAAAGATGCTAAAGTCAAAAACATTCTCTTCAATAGTCTAGATTCAGTTCTCACAAACTGTGTTATTTCTTGCAAATCTGCACAAGAGATGTGGGAAAAGCTTCAGGTTCATTGTGAGGGTACAAAAGATGTAAAGAAGAATTTAAGATCATTACTCATTCTTGAATATGAGTATTTTGTGGCTAAACCTGGTGAGTCCTTAACATATCTGTATGATAGATTCACCAAACTGTTGAAACCTAGCCCTACTTGGCAAAACTTATGGAAAGGAAGATTATAATGATAAATTCATGAGGGCTCTTCCTGAAGATTGGGATAACAAGACCACTGCAATAATAGAAACTAGAAATATTGATGAAGTTTCTCTAGAAGCTGTCTAGGGTAGATTGAAATCTTATGATCTTGAGAAACAACAGAGAAAAAGTAGAAATGACTCTGTTGCTCTCATGATTGAGCAAATGAAAAAGAAAGCTATAGATGGGAAGGAGCATGGGCCTGTGAAGATAGATTCAAGAAGAAAATCAAAGTTGTAGCAGTATCAGAGTCAAGTGATTTTTAAGACTTTGATAGTGATTCTGAGGTTGGTATGAATGAGATAATGGCCATGTTTGCTAAGAATTTCAAGAAGATGAATTTCTTAAAAAGGAAAGAAATCTAGCAAAAAACCATTTGAAAAGAAAGAAAGCAAGAAGGCTGAGAAAAGCAAGGGAAACATAATCAAGCTTGATAAGGCAAAGGTTAAGTGTTTTAATTGCAATGAGTTGGGTCACTTTGCTAGTGAGTGTAAGAAGGCCAAATACAAGGGCAAAGGAAAGGCGTTCATGACTACTGGAAGTGATTGGGCTGATTCAAGTAGCAGCTCTGAGGATGAAATTGACTATGACAACCATGCATTGATGGCAATATCCTCAACTAAATCCAGTGGATCAGCAAGCTCACTTGCATCTCCATCTTAGGTATCAATATTCTCTTCTGAACCCATTAATGATTTAGACTATGAAGATGTCAAGGAAATTCATGTTGAGATTAAAATTTACTTGCTAATTTTAGGTCACTCTCAAGTGAAAATGAGAGTCTTAGAAATACTGAAACTGAATTGACAAAAGGAAATGAATTTCTAGAGTCTGAATTAATTAAAATGGAAGAGTATAAAAGTGAAGCTGAAAAGTCCAAACACAATTATAATGAATTCTTTAAAGCCCTTGAAACTGTAAAGAAAAATCTAGAGGCTGAAAAAGAAAAATTTAAAGTGTGGACTAATTCAGGTAGAAAAGTGCAAAATATTCTCAGTGACCAAAATATGTATCAGTCTGCATGTCGTGGTTATGACAAATGTGAAGATAAGAACCTATCATAAATAATGCCATCACTGAGAATAATGAAGTAGTACTTATAAATAGGTAGTTGACAAGATTAAGTCAAGAATCAAACCTGTTAAGTTTGTTATTCCTGAAAGTAGCCCTGTACTGTTTAAGGAAAACTCAAACACTCCCAATCAAGAAAATGCTAAATTAAATAAGGTTAAGGAGCAAAAAGTATTAGATACACATAAGACTGTTAACGTGTAATATCCGACTGTAATTCTTCATTTTTATCTGTCGTTGTATTACTCGAGTAATTTGAATATCGTGGATCGTTTCATTCAGTATTATGTTGAGGTGTTATAGATCTGAGCTTCGTATCGTTGTTATTTCACTTCATACTTGATGATTCAATGTTAAGGGAGAGTTGCATTTTTGGGCCTTTTCTGGCGGTGTAGCGTACGCTACATAGAAGGATTAACGTACATTAATCTTGTGCCTTAACGTACGTAATGCTTTATCTGTTGCGTACGCTAAGAGAGAATCTGACATCAGTTGACTTCCGCACGTGAACCTGTTATCCGCTGGCATGCACGTGTATGATGCCTGGGCTGTCGTGTCTGTAATACCCATACTTTATATTTCTATATTTTTCGATTATAGTGACTTGCTTGTCTTCATTGACACATTTCAGACATGGTTTGTTCAGCATATTTCGTCATTCGAGCAAGTTTTGATATTGTTTCGGATTAATCGACGTATTAGTTCGACTTTGTAAAATCACCATCGATTCTTGGAAACTCCAAAAGTTCTGAATCTTTGCAGTATGATAGAGCATCAAGTTAGCTTTCCAATGGTTCAAACGGTGAGTCAATCGGAGTCCGGACGAAGAAGTTGTGGTCGAAATAGCAAAGACTACACAGTGTATAATTAGCGCACGCTAAACGCATGTATTAGCGCGCGCTAACGAAGTCTGGCAGAGGGTTCTGGACTGCATTTTGCAGCCGATAGCGCACGCTACACATACCTTAGCGTGCGCTAACTGTTGGCAGTATATATAGGACTGCATAGGTCAACTTTCGTCATTTCTTCCTCCCCTTCCTTCCTTCCGGCGATCTAGACGATCTTGAGAGCGTATAAGCGTGGATTTTGGCCTGATATCATCACCCATCAACATCTTTGAGTTTCTAGTATGGATTTAACAACATCCCAACATCTTTCCCCATTTTAATCAAGGTAAAATTCTTAGAACCCTAATTTCGGGTATTTTGGGGGTTTTCTTCATGATTCGTTGATTTTGTCCGAGATTGATGAATTGTTCTTGGTATTCTTGTTGTATTGATCATGGTCTTCGGATTTTATGACTCATTTATCAATTTTTATCACCCGGAATTTGATTCCCGATTTGTCTTGAAGAAACCCTCGGATCCATGTTGTTTTTTCGAGTTGATTCGAATTCCGTTTAGCGTTATTGATCCGTGGTGATGCTATTTTCGTAGTTTTCTGGAGTTGCCGAGTTCTTGTTCGTTCTTGGAGGTTTGAGGGCTACCCGACCGTGTCCGTTCGTCGTTTCATTGCTTGTGGTATCGAGGCAAGTATCATGCCCATACATTTCGTATTTCGTAGATGTGATAATTGGTAATTGATTATATGTGGAATTTTAATGTTTTAATGAACTTCCAAAAAGGATCGGTATGTTTTTTATAAAGGTTTTCCTTCGAAGATAACTCGTAGGCTTTGTGAATAAATGTGTTTTCTGATTCTGTGTATCATTGTTGTGTGACGGGAGATATTGAATATATTTTAGTGAATTTAGTAGACCGTAGTTATTTGCCGATGATTGTATATTGAGATGTGTAATTGTACGGTGAATATGTGACGTTGTGTGATATTAGTTGTTACTCCTTCGTAAGGAGGTTGGGACACTTGGTGTTTTTTGGCATTGATATTTGCTTGTCGTTATGTGACATTGATTGTGAGTATATGCCGGTTAAAGTGGCCATTCTAGCGAAGTACCTAGCATTTGTATGCATATTCTAGTATTCGAATTATGGCTTCCCGTGGCGTTGTGGATGATATGTGTATGTTCACCTAGGGACGGTCTGACGGGGCCTCTAGGGATACGTATTGCCGTGTGTGTGCGTATCGCGAACTAGGGTTAACCACCCAGGGATGTCCGACGGGGCTCTGCGGGGTACGACGGCCGTGAGTCTCATACCAACGGTTAACTTTGAAATGTTTTGTTGGAGAACTGTGATTTTTGGCGCATATTTCATCTGATTAGAATGGCAGTCCAAATGGTATCGTACTTGGCTGGAATGGCACCAGTAAATGTGTTGTGTGTGATGTGTACCTTGGCTGTGATAATTTGGTATGGGTACGTGAGTCTTGTGGTTGCTCTGTGTATTGTAGCTCTGTGGTGTGTCGAGTTCGACCGTATGGTTAAGTTGCAAAGTTGTGCTCTCTGTTGTCGTTCTGTGAGAGTGTTGTCACCGTAATGTTTGGCACGGTGTAGTTTCTGTCAGGTTATTCTTGTGAGTATGTGATCTGGATAAGTTGAGTCACGGACCCCCCGTGATTGTGGATGGAATGTTATGATTGGGTCGTAGACCCCGTATTTTGTTATCGGAATCGTATTTGGAAATAAATGATTTTTGGGCTGTGTCCCTAAGTGTTTCGAAAGGCTTGAAAATTCTTAAACCACAAATGTTTTTAAAACTCCCGAGATTGTAAAATGTTTTGTAAGATATAAAATGGTTTTATTCCTATCTTTCATAATTCAAACGGTTTTGATCAAGTGAATTATCTCGGGAAGTATATTCACGGTTTCTATATCCTTGGAGTATGATATGTATGGCTTGTCTTTGTACTTATACTTGCACTAGCAAAACAATGGAGTTTTGCTAACCCCCGAGTATTTGGGGGGTGGATGTCTGTTTTGCGTCCAGGTACTTGCAGGTTGCTGGGGAGAAATTCACAGGATCGTTACGAATGATGATGGAAGACGGCGATACTAATCACATGAAGACCGGTGTTGAGTATTTGGTGATGTCTTGTTTTGTCCTTCCGTTGTGTTTATTTTCCCCTTATACGGGAATGTTGATTTATGTTAACCCCTGCGTGGGTATGAGTTACGAGAAAGAGTAATGTATGGTTGATGTGTATGTTGTGGTAAAAGACCAAATCGGTCTAATGGTCCGTTAATTTCCCATGTCGGTATGTATGGTATGGTGGTGTTTATGTATTTAGCCTGGTAGATCCTCATGAAGAGGGTCTACGGCGCTGTAATAGTCCCGAGTGGTTTAGGGGTGTTACAGAATATGGTATCAGAGCTTAGGTTGCTGGAACCTAGGCCGTCGGGTCGAGTTGTGTGTTGTCGGGCCTTGTCTTGTCTTGTCAGATTTTGTCTGACTGAGTCGTGTCGCGACGCGTCGTTTGAGGTGTCGGTCGTGATTAGTATCGAGGTGCAACCATCATCTTCATGCGGTCTGTGGATGTAAGTCTCCCTACTTTGTTGCTCTCGTGTTATACGAGCTTGTGTGATTATGTGTTATTATGTGGAGTTTAAATGTGAATTGTGAATATGCAATCCGTGTTTGTTGATTCTTGTGTTGTAATGGAATAAAAAGTGATATAGGTGTATAAATGTGTATATATATTGTGTGAATCGTTTTACTGGAGTAACGGCTTGGTGTGATCCCGCAAGGAAAGTTTGTCAATGTGATATTTCAAAGTTTAGTTATTTTTGAAGAGTCACGTAAATTTTGTTTTAAAACATCCTTCAAGAAAGGAAAATTTTTGATTTCGTATGATGACCTCGAGACCGGACTTTTTTTTAGAACTTAACTACTTATATTTTATTTTCATCTTGCATTGCAAGTTTTCAAAATTTGATTTTAAAGACTCAAATGAGGTCTACCAAAAATTTACTCGAAACGTGGCTCTTGCTTTCGACTTTTTGATTTCATGATCGTCGGCTCGGGGGTATGTAGTGATGTTGGCATTATTATATGGTCAATAATGCTCAAAATTATGATTAAGTTAGTGGTGTGAACATTAAGTCGTCCTAAATGCACTTGTTGTGAGAGTCCTCATTACTGAGAGGTAGGATTTCAGTTTTAGATGTTAATTATCTTTTGACGGATGCTTGTGCGATACTGTAATTATGTGGATATATGATATCGACGTGTGATTGGATTTGATGGTAATGAATCGTATTTTGATAAAATGGTAAATTATGTCTGTTGTGTGTGTATTCGAAAACGCTTTTCTGAGAATTTTATAAACTTGAGCGAGTTGTGGAAAATTAAATTTCATAAAGTTTTGACGGTTTGCTTAATTGGTGGCTTCGTGTGGACTTTGAAAATCGTTTAAAATTGGCGAGCTGGCCTTAAATTTCCTAAAGGAACCCCGACGGTATTGAAAGAGTCGTTTTAAAGTATCTTTGAACATTTTGTAAATGTTACCGTCGTTGATTATTGTGTAGTGTTGAGAAGATTTTCAAAAATAATTTTTGACGTACTGTTGTATTTTCAAATGATTCGAGTACCTGATTTTCAGAAATCTTTCACATTATCAAAATTTTTTATTTTCAAGAACCAATACAATTTTTATTTTCAAAAATATATTGTGAAAGATGAAGGATCTACTCGATTTAAACTTCAAACTCGGATTTGGAAAAGTTTTCTATACTGAGCTAGTTATCGTGCGTGATCTTGAATCACCCCAATGATTGATGATTGGTGGGAATATTTAGTGCTTGTACGAATGGTTTGAGGATCTTTCATGGTTACATTGTTTGTTATTAACGGTGATGATGATGTGTAGTGGCATGGTTATTTTAATAGTAGCAGTTGCAAGGATATATTGTTTTGCAAATAATTCCAAAAGGAGACGGTTAAAGTCTTTTGTTTACAAGTTTTGACAAAAAGTCCGAGGTACCAAAAATACTTTCAAAGTTTTATTTTGAATAAACATGCAAATCCAAGTATTTTCAAAGGATATCATGTAAAAGGATACCTCGTAGATCTTCTTATCGAGTTGCTATTAGTTGTCTCATGTGATATGTTAAGCCGAGTTGGCAATTTGGTATATTATTTTGCGATGTTGTACCATTGTATTGAGTGAGTATCCGCTTAATATGCCGAGGGGCAAAAGGCGCGGTCGTGACCGCGGTACAGACAGTCATGGAGATCAGATGCGAGACCAAGAGAAGGTTTCCGAGAAGGTTGCTATTCTAGCACTTCGTTCTTGTTATTTAGGTTTCGGGGACGAAACCTCTTTTATAGGTGATATGGTGTAATACCCATATTTTTTTTTCGCTTTCGTTTTGTTCGACTCTATCGGCTCGCTTGTGTTCGTCGATATTTTCTGGACTTGTTCTACTCTTCACTTTTTGTTGTTCGAACGAGTTGCAGTATTGTTTCGGGTTAATCCGTTTGTCGTTGTGACTTTTCTAAATTCGGCTCCGCTCCTGTGAATCTTATGAAAATGTATATCATGTCGTTTTTATCGGATCATATATTGTCTTGATTCGTGCTGTGGACTTCGGGGATGTTATTCGATTTACATTACGTTATGATTCGGATATGATTGTTACCGTTGATGTCTCGATCGTTTGTTGTCCGGTATTCGTTGATCTCGTATCATGATTTTTGAGCGTTGGACCACTTCGTAATTTCCTTAAGTTCGAAATTAACTTCATTTCGATCTTCCAATCCTCGTGTTGTGGAATTTCGTATTTGTTCAATGATTAACTCGCGTTTTGATTGATGTCTTGTTTGGGTTGTTCAACCATACCGATTTTTGTGCATGCGTTTTGTTATCATTCGAAATGGCGATGTGAATGTTAGCGACCACGTCTTTGCATGTGATTGATTGCAAGCCGTTGGCAATGAATGAGTGTGTTATCCGAGATTGTTTTACATTGATCGTTTTATGTTTTAAGTTTCGGGACGAAACTTCTTTTTAGTGGGGTAGAATGTAATACCCATACTTTATATTTCTATATTTTTCGATTATAGTGACTTGCTTGTCTTCATTGACACATTTCAGACATGGTTTGTTCAGCACATTTCGTCATTCGAGCAAGTTTTGATATTGTTTCGGATTAATCGACGTATTAGTTCGACTTTGTAAAATCACCATCGATTCTTGGAAACTCCAAAAGTTCTGAATCTTTGCAGTATGATAGAGCATCAAGTTAGCTTTCCAATGGTTCAAACGGTGAGTCAATCGGAGTCCGGACGAAGGAGTTGTGGTCGAAATAGCAAAGACTACACAGTGTATAATTAGCGCACGCTAAACGCATGTATTAGCGCGCGCTAACGAAGTCTGGCAGAGGGTTCTGGACTGCATTTTGCAGCTGATAGCGCACGCTACACATACCTTAGCGTGCGCTAAGCGTTGCGATATATATAGATCGCATAGGTCAACTTTCGTCATTTCTTCCTCCCCTTCCTTCCTTCCGGCGATCTAGACGATCTTGAGAGCGTATAAGCGTGGATTTTGGCCTGATATCATCACCCATCAACATCTTTGAGTTTCTAGTATGGATTTAACAACATCCCAACATCTTTCCCCATTTTAATCAAGGTAAAATTCTTAGAACCCTAATTTCGGGTATTTTGGGGGTTTTCTTCATGATTCGTTGATTTTGTCCGAGATTGATGAATTGTTCTTGGTATTCTTGTTGTATTGATCATGGTCTTCGGATTTTATGACTCATTTATCAATTTTTATCACCCGAAATTTGATTCCCGATTTGTCTTGAAGAAACCCTCGGATCCATGTTGTTTTTTCGAGTTGATTCGAATTCCGTTTAGCGTTATTGATCCGTGGTGATGCTATTTTCGTAGTTTTCTGGAGTTGCCGAGTTCTTGTTCGTTCTTGGAGGTTTGAGGGCTACCCGACCGTGTCCGTTCATTGTTTCATTGCTTGTGGTATCGAGGCAAGTATCTTGCCCATACATTTCGTATTTCGTAGATGTGATAATTGGTAATTGATTATATGTGGAATTTTAATGTTTTAATGAACTTCCAAAAAGGATCGGTATGTTTTTTATAAAGGTTTTCCTTCGAAGATAACTCGTAGGCTTTGTGAATAAATGTGTTTTCTGATTCTGTGTATCATTGTTGTGTGACGGGAGATATTGAATATATTTTAGTGAATTTAGTAGACCGTAGTTATTTGCCGATGATTGTATATTGAGATGTGTAATTGTACGGTGAATATGTGACGTTGTGTGATATTAGTTGTTACTCCTTCGTAAGGAGGTTGGGACACTTGGTGTTTTTTGGCATTGGTATTTGCTTGTCGTTATGTGACATTGATTGTGAGTATATGCCGGTTAAAGTGGCCATTCTAGCGAAGTACCTAGCATTTGTATGCATATTCTAGTATTCGAATTATGGCTTCCCGTGGCGTTGTGGATGATATGTGTATGTTCACCTAGGGACGGTCTGACGGGGCCTCTAGGGATACGTATTGCCGTGTGTGTGAGTATCGCGAACAAGGGTTAACCACCCAGTAATGTCCGACGGGGCTCTGCGAGTACGAAGGCCGTGAGTCTCGTACCAACGGTTAACTTTGAAATGTTTTGTTGGAGAACTGTGATATTTGGCGAATATTTCATCGATTAGAATGGCGGTCAAATGGTATCGTACTTGGCTGGAATGGCACCAGTAAATGTGTTGTGTGTGATGTGTACCTTGGCTGTGATAATTTGGTATGGGTACGTGAGTCTTGTGGTTGCTCTGTGTATTGTAGCTCTGTGGTGTGTCGAGTTCGACCGTATGGTTAAGTTGCAAAGTTGTGCTCTCTGTTGTCGTTCTGTGAGAGTGTTGTCACCGTAATGTTTGGCACGGTGTAGTTTCTGTCAGGTTATTCTTGTGAGTATGTGATGTGGATAAGTTGAGTCACGGACCCCCCGTGATTGTGGATGGAATGTTATGATTGGGTCGTAGACCCCGTATTTTGTTATCGGAATCGTATTTGGAAATAAATGATTTTTGGGCTGTGTCCCTAAGTGTTTCGAAAGGCTTGAAAATTCTTAAACCACAAATGTTTTTAAAACTCCCGAGATTGTAAAATGTTTTGTAAGATATAAAATGGTTTTATTCCTATCTTTCATAATTCAAACGGTTTTGATCAAGTGAATTATCTCGGGAAGTATATTCACGGTTTCTATATCCTTGGAGTATGATATGTATGGCTTGTCTTTGTACTTATACTTGCACTAGCAAAACAATGGAGTTTTGCTAACCCCCGAGTATTCGGGGGGTGGATGTTTGTTTTGCGTCCAAGTACTTGTAGGTTGCTGGGGATAAATTCACAGGATCGTTACGAATGATGATGGAAGACGGCGATACTAATCACATGAAGACCGGTGTTGAGTATTTGGTGATGTCTTGTTTTGTCCTTCCGTTGTGTTTATTTTCCCCTTATACGGGAATGTTGATTTATGTTAACCCCTGCGTGGGTATGAGTTACGAGAAAGAGTAATGCATGGTTGATGTGTATGTTGTGGTAAAAGACCAAATCGGTCTAATGGTCCGTTAATTTCCCATGTCGGTATGTATGGTATGGTGGTGTTTATGTATTTAGCCTGGTAGATCCTCATGAAGAGGGACTACGGCGCTGTAATAGTCCCGAGTGGTTTGGGGGTGTTACAGTGTCGGTCATAGTCAACCTTTAATAGCATATGTAACACCCTTTTAATTAGCGTACGCTAATGGCCTGCGGATTCGAGACAGTAGCCACCGTAAGCCGCTTACATACGTAACATTAACCGGTTAGCGTACGTAAGAGTGTTAACGTACTCTAAATTTGTTCGATAGCGTACGTTAAGCATGTGCAGTCTATTTATAGGACCAGTCTGTTTTCATTTCTTTCAGTTTCAACTCGATTTTCTCTCCGTATATTCCCTCTCCTGCCTCCCCAGACCGATATTAACCTCCTCCACCTTGGTTTTGAGTATTGTAACTTGGATTGGAGCTCATTGATTCGAAGTTAGAAGGTGTTCTTGAGCTTGAAGTGTGTTTCTTGTGGTGTTGAGAGTTGTTCTTCGTTTCTAGAGGTATGTATATATTTATCCTCTGTATTCTTCTTATATTAATGTTGGTAGTGTAGAATATTTCACTTAGAGTTTAATTAACCAAGTAGAACATGGTTATAATTAAACTTTTTAAACACTTCTTGATGAATATGTTAAATGAGGGTTTTGAAATGGATGTGTTCTTGATGCTATGGTGATAGTAACCATGATATAAATGTTATGCTCATCTTGCTGGACGAAGTAACCTCAGTAGAACATAGATAATCATTTAGCTTCTTCATAACTGGGTTTGATCGATGGAATTGTTATCATAAAGTGTCAAAATACCATACTTGATATTCATTTACCTTGGGAAGAACTTGACAATATTGAAGATAGAATGATGTTCTCTTATTCAGAAACCTTAGAACTTTTAACATCATTATGGTTTAGATTCACAAGTCCATGAGGAATGATAAGAACACCTTGTTGAATGTTAGAAGATTAGTGTGGTAATTCTAAAACATAAGCTAGGTGATTTCATAAATGATATTAATGGATCTTCCAGTTTTGTAAGGATGGTTTTGATAATCTTCATGAATATGGTGTAATCTCATAACTAATATAACCTTATTATAAGCTTAATATTCAATTTAGATGAGATGTATTGATGAACTTAGTTGTGCAGATTTTTACATTTCAACATTGTAATGTTTTTGGAAAGTTTAATCAACATAGGATGATATTGACACCATAAGTGGTTGTTTAACATGTTCTTGATAAATTCTTAGTTATGAAGAATCATGCCAACATTCGGTAAATGTCTTGTGAACCGATTTTAAGGTTGAATTGAGGTAAAAAGAATTCTTGGTATAAGACTTCGATATTTTGAGATAGCGAAACTATTCTAATGGATTGTAGGGTGTCGTCTTACTAATTCTATATCGATAATTATACAGATATGTTATTGAGTAAAATGTATTTCGTTTAAGGTTGATTGTTCAAGTAAACGATATTAGTCGAGGACCGTTCGTTCATTTCGACAAGGGAGGATTATTCTCGTCTCCGTATTGAGGCAAGTTATCTTGCTTGGTTATAATGATGGTTAGATTCTTGTGATGATTATATGTTTCATGTGTATGAAATGTTTATGAATTGGTGTCTCGTAATTTGATATTGTCCTTGACGTTATTCCATTTTTCATCATGGGATTGCATTCCCAAGTATGTCACTTTGAATCGTTGATCTCGTTTGGTCCTCGTTGTCATTTCGGTGAGTTTATCTTGATCCTTAATTGGATATGTGATTTGTTGAATTTGTTGTCATGTTTTATCGTGACATATCTGGAATCATATCTGCATGCCGATTAGTCATTGTGTAGGATTTTTAGCCGGGCACTTATATAGTCATACGTGGATATTTTCAGTATTGGATTGTGCACACGAGACGCAGTTCGTGAGGCTAATTAGGTACACGTATATCCTGGATTCCGTATACGGGTTGGACATGTACACGGACACATTTCCGGATCGGGCGTACTGTGATGTCCATCTTGAGCCACATTGTTTAATCGTTCATAGTCCATGTATGATTAGATATGTTCGATGATTTGGGACTGATTGTTCATACGCCCGAGGGGTATGTTCAGTAGTCGGGATGTTTTTCTTTGAGATCTAATATATGTGGATTGTATAATGTCGGGAGAATCATTTATCATGTATATCTGACCCTGTGTTTTGGGCGAAATACTTGTGTTGTATTTTAGGTCGAGGCAAAGGCAAGGTACGGGAAGAGCACGGTGACGGTGAAGGGTTCGAGGGATACTAGATCGGGGGGCCCATGTCTTTTATGTCCGGTTATTTCAATCCGTGTAATGTTACTTTAATTCCGCTTTATTTAAATTATTGTCGGGTTGTATTAATATTTGAAGTATACTCCATCTCCATATGGTTTGTAATTTTATTTCAGATCCTGTATATCATAAGGCCGTTGGCCATACTATTAATAAACTCCTAATCGGAGTAATAACTACTGGTTGTGGTTCGGTATCACAAAATAATACTTCTTTAATCTGTATTTTGATATCGCCTGGTGGGTCCCTGTGTGGGGTCCACGGCACTGTAATAGCTGCCTTTTTGGGGTATTACAGAAGATGGTATCAGAGAGTGTTGTTTTCTCTTTAAGAGTCGTTGTAGAATGAACTAGTATCCAAAGACCTTCGTGTCACGTGTGACCTGTGCAAGCGCCTGATCCTACGAGCCAAATACGGTATGTACCTTTCGAGCCATGATTTAATTACTGGCATGATATTGATATCGGAATGGATCTCTTTGTTGATCTTGTTATTTCGAGGATCTGTGGCAGGATTTATCTAATTGATAATTCGAGATAAATGTTGGGTTGATTATATGATTAAAATTGCTCGACTTGACGTCGATGTAATATTCTGTGTGACATTCATGGTGTCGATAATTAGTTATGAACCATTTTCTTGAATATGTGATTCCTTGTTGCTATTAATTTAGCACGAATTTTGAATAGTATCTTGAACTGTACTTATGGTTATCATTATGATTGATTCTTTCAGTATGAAAAGAAATCTGAGAGGTCGTGGCAGAGGGGGACAAGGCCGCAGAAGGGGCCGAATCCCGATACCTCGAGCCAACAGAGGTGCAAATATGGATCATAGTTCCGCAGACAGTGGTTCGCCTTCTAGGGACCAATCGCACCATAGTGGGAGTGAGGATGCACGTGTCGATCCTTACATTGTGATGCAGGGCATGATGACTCAGATGACCCAGATGGGTGAATTAATGGAAGCTATGCAGAGGGCCACTACTGGCCAGCAGCAGGGGCCTCATCCTCCACCTCCTGTGCTTGGTGGACCCGTGAGTCGGATCATCAGCGACATCTCTCGCCAGCGACCTCCGACTTTTGAAGGCTCCTCTGAGCCTGCTAACATTGTGCATTGAATCGAGCATTTTGAGAAATTTTTTGAGATGGTGGACTGCCCGGAGGAGAATCGCGTCTCCATAGCAGCTTACTATCTTAGCAAGGGCGCTCACACTTGGTGGATTTCAGTGAGGCCAGATGATGGTGCTTATACCTGGGAGGAATTTAAAAACCTCATGCTAGACAGTTACTATCCAGGGCTAGACGTGCTGCCGGGCCGGAACCGCCGGTTTCGGGCCTCGAACCGGCGGTCCTCGGTCCCCAAAACAAGGGACCGAGCCCGGCCCGTAAACTTGCCCGGCCTCCGTGCAGGGCTAGAAACCCCGGTCAGGCCGGGCTAAAGCCGTGATCCCGGGCAGGCCGCCCATTTTTTTTTTTTTATTTAAACTTTTATTATTATTTTTTTATTTTATTCTTGTATATTTATTACTTTTATGAATAGAAAATGATAATTCTTAATGTTTTGATTTTTTTTTTTAAATATTTAAAAACTCATTAAATTGTTGAAAAATGAATAAGGAAAATTATAACAAATAAGTTTGCATTAAGAAAGAGGAAAATTACAAATTAATAAGGACACAAGAATTTTGCAAATAAATAAGGACAATAATTTTGCATTAAAAATGAGGAAAAGTACAACAAATAAGTGAAGCACAATTTAAGAAGTTTTACACTTGAATTCTTGAAATGAAAAAATAATAATAATAAAGGACTTGAGCTCTCTACTCCACATCCGATCGATCCGTCTCGGTGAAGGCTTCATCTTCGCTCTCATTTGCATCGTCCCATTCCGGTTCTTGAGCTCTAAGGTCGGCCCTACACCAATCGTCGAGCAACATGGTAGCTTCAATGTTCGCCGGCTTCATCCTTGATCTTCTTTGATCTAGCATAAGTCCTCCGATGCTAAAGGCTTGTTCTACGGACACGGTGGATGCCGGGACGGCAAATAACTCCTTTGAGTTCTAGCTACCTTGCTAACATTAGGCCCCAAACCATCTTTATAAGAAGCTTCATACGTTATTCTATCCGCATAATTAAAAGGTTGTTTTTCCATGGCACAATATCTAGCACAAGCATCTTCATATCGATTTTTTTCAAATTTAAATAAAGCGGAAGAAGACATACCCGTCGCCGAATTTGAACTAGTAGTACCTCGAATTTGCGTTTGAGTAGTAGATATTCCATACTCGAATGGATGAAACCCCTCCATGTGCCTTTGTAGTGTTCCGTAGCCTCCCTTCTCGATCCATTTGTAGTGCTTTGTGCAATAGTTGCAATAAGCAATGAATCTCTTTCGACCATCGGATAAAGGAGGTTCTCCTTCGTTGATAGGAGCCAATTCTCTTTTAAAATGTTTAACGAAGATTTCGGACTTGAGAGGCTTAGGCTTACTTGTTGGCGGAGGAGGAGGTTGGTTTTGTTCGTCTTCTTCGTGCTCTTCGTCCTCTTCATGTTCATCATCATTTGTTGAGCCACGAAATTCGTATCCCGTGCTATCCATCGTATGAACCATTTCTTCAAATCGGGCATCTTCTTCGGCTTGAATTCGTTCGCGACTTGTCTAGAAATTTCCTCCGCCAAATCGGCCCTTCTAGGCCTTTGAGTTTGAGGTTGAAAATTTCCTCCTCCACTCGTTGGCCAAGTTCAATGGCCTTGCCCTTGCCCTTGTTAGTGTTATTCTTTGAGGTAGACATAGAGATAGTAAATAGAGTATAGTAGAGAGAGTAGAGATTGAATTTTTAGAGAGAATTAGAGTGTGATTATTGGTGAATTTTGAGTTAGGAAGATGTAGTATTTATAGTGGGGATGGGTAGGTAAAATGGGGGATTATTGGGTAAGTTTGGGGGTGGGGAAGGGGGCGCCAACGGCTAAAAAAGGACATAGCCGTTGGATTAGCGTGATCACTCACCGGATCGCCGCCATTTTTCTGAATTAGCCGTTAGGCCCGTCGGTCCAGCCCGGCCCGCCGGGCCGATGCAAACCGACGGGCCTTTTAGGACCGGCGGGCCTGAACCGCCGGTCCGCGGTTCCAATTCCCCCGACCCTAGCCCGTCCCTAGCTTTTCGGTCCCGGTCCGGTTCGGGCCCGTTGACCGGCGGTCCCGGGCTAAAACCGTTGACTTAGGGCCGGTTTAGGGCCAAAACCGACGGGCCTGAAAGCCCAGGTACGTCTATCCAGGGCCACTCCGTGAGACCAAGCTGTCGGAATTTCTAAACCCGGACCCGTCCGAGGATGATGATGTACTATCTGTCGCAGAGAAATTTCAGTCACTTCTTCCTTTTGCCTCGTCGATTGTCCAAACGGAGGCTGATAAAATCAAGTATTTTCTCAAGAGGCTTAAACCCCGAATGAGAATGCAGCTGTTGAATCACCATTGTACGACCCTGCCGGAGTTCATCGAGAAAGCTCTGGAATACGAACTCACCGCGAAAGAGATTTCTAAGAAGCAACCACAACCCAACAACAAAAGATCTCTGAACCAGAACCAGACTGATAGTAACCGGGGGACATTCAGGAAGCCCCAGTCATTGCCAAACCCTTCTGATCGACCATCCATGGCGTAGAAGCCAGCCGAATCGCACTCTTGAGCGGTCCCCTCATCTGTTGTGTGCTATAACTGCGGAGACCAGGGGCACGTCAGCTCAAAATGCCCGAATCCGGCCGTCGCATGCCACACTTGTGGGAAGAATGAGCATCGTGCTCGTTTTTGCAGGAATGGACCCGAACGTGAACCAGTAGCGTCTCATGCTCCAAATCAGTCTGCTGTCCAGGACCGGGTGCCTCCGTCCGCTTCTTATCAGACTACCGCGGCAAATAGGGGGATGGGTCGTGGGAATCAAAGTGGTACACATGGTGCAGGAGCCGCAAAACCCAGGATCTACGAAATGAAGAAAGCTGACGATCCTGTGGCCAGCATGATTGCAGGTATAATCGAGATCCACTCTCAGCCGGTGTGTGTTCTTTTTGATACCGGTGCTTCACACTCCTTTATATTTACTTCTTGTTTAAGTTGTTTGCCTCTAGACCATGTTATCAATTGTCAGCCATATGTGATTGGTCTACCCGGTGGTACAAGAATTATTGGGAATCGTGAAGTCCAGGACTGCCTGATTCGTATGAATGACCGTGAGTGGTTGTCAAATTTGATTGTACTCGATTTACCTAAGGATGATATAATCTTGGGTATCGATTGGATGGATCGTCATGATGCCATACTTAGTGTCCACAAACGAATGGTAACCGTCACTTCTGATGATGGTTTCGAGTGTATTTTTCGAGGTGATAATCCCAGTCGTTCTGGGAGGGTCATCAGTGCTATGAAAACAGTGAAATTGCTTAATCTAGGGTGTATTGATTATTGGTGATACATGAACAAAACAGCAGATCGACCAGCTGAATTAGCCGACATTCCGGTAGTTCGAGACTACCCAGATGTATTTCCAGACGAGTTGCCAGGCTTACCTCCATATCGTGACGTGGAGTTTATTATTGAGTTAGAGTCAGGTACGTCCCCGCTTTCAAAAGCACCGTATCGTATGGTTCCGATGGAGATGCAGGAGTTGAAGAACCAGCTTGAGGAGTTGACTGAGAAGGGCTATATTCGACCTAGTGCAACCCCTTGGGGAGCACCAGTGTTATTTGTACGAAACAAAGACGGATCTCTGCGTTTATGCCGTAACACCCCCAAAGAACTCGGGAATATTACAGCGCCGTAGACCCTCTCCACGAGGATCGACCAGGCTAATTACATAAACACCACAATACCATACATACTGACATGGGTAATTAACGGACCATTAGACCGATTTGGTCTTTTACCACAACATACACATCAGTCATACATTACTCTTTCTTGTAACTCATACCCACGCAGGGGTTAACATAAATCAACATTCCCGTATAAGGGGAAAATAAACACAACGGAAGGACAAAACAAGACATCACCAAATACTCAACACCGGTCTTCATGTGACTAGTATCGTCGTCTTCCATCATCCTTCGTAACGATCCTGTGAATTTCTCCCCAGCAACCTGCAAGTACACGGGCCTTAAGCAGACATCCACCCCCCGAATACTCGGGGGTTAGCAAAACTCTATTGTTTTGCTAGTGCAAGTATAAATACAAAGACAAGCCATACATATCATACTCCAAGGACATAGAAACCGTGAATATACTTCCAAGAATCGATGGTGATTTTACAAAGTCGAACTAATACGTCGATTAATCCGAAACAATATCAAAAACTTGCTCGAATGACGAAATGTGCTGAACAAACCATGTCTGAAATGTGTCAATGAACACAAGAAGTCACTAGAATCGAAAAATATAGAAATAGAAAGTATGGGTATTACATTCTACCCCACTAAAAAGAAGTTTCGTCCCGAAACTTAAAACATAAAACGATCAATGCAAAACAACCTTAGATAACACACTCTGTCCGTTGCCAACGGCTTGCAACGAATCACATGCAGCACGTGGCTGCTAACATCCACATCGCCATTTCAGAATGATAACAAAACGCACGGACAAAAATCAGTATGGTTGAACATCCCAAACAGTACATCAATCAAAACGCGAGTTAATCGCTGAACAAATACGAAATTCGACAACACGAGGATTGGAAGATCGAAAACGAAGTTAATTTCCCGAACTTAAGGAAATTACGAAGTGGTCTGAACGCTCAAAAATCATGATACGAGACCAACGAATACTGGACAACAAACGATCGAACAACAACGATCGAAACATCAACAGTCGAACAATCATATCTGAATCATAACGAATAACAGAAATCGAATAGCATCCCCGAAGTCCACAGCACGAATCAAGACAGTATATGATCCGATAAAAACGACATGATATACATTTTCATAAGATTCACAGGAGCGGAGCCGAATTTAGAAAAGTCACAACGACAAACGGATTAACCCAAAACAATACTGCAACTCGTTCGAACAACAAAAAATGAAGAGTAGAACAAGTCCAGAAAATATCGACGAACACAAACGAGTCGATAGAGTCGAACAAAACGAAAGCGAAAAAAATATGGGTATTACACCATATCACCTATAAAAGAGGTTTCGTCCGCGAAACCTAAACAACAAGAACGAAGTGCTAGAATAGCAACCTTCCCGGAAACCTTCTCTTGGTCCCGCATCTGATCTCCATGATCGTATGCATCACGGTCACGCGCCGTTTGCCCCTCGGCATATTAAGCGGATACTCACTCAATACAATGGCACAGCATCGCAAAATAATATACCAAATTGCCAACTCGGCTTGACATATCACATAAGACAACTAATAGTAACTCGATAAGAAGATCCACGAGGTATCCTTTTACATGATATCCTTTGAAAATACTTGGATTTGCATGTTTATTCAAAATAAAACCTTGAAAGTATTTTTGGTACCTCGGGCTTTTTATCAAAACTTGTAAACAAAAAACTTTAACCGTCTCCTTTTGGAATTATTTGCAAAACAATATATCCTTGCAACTGCCATTATTAAAATAACCATGCCACTACACATCATCATCACCGTTAATAACAAACAAGGTAACCACGCAAGATCCTCAAACCATTCGTACAAGCACTAAATATTCCCACCAATTATCAATCATTTTGGGGTGATTCTGTTGGGAATAGTGCCCTAGGACATTCGATGTGCCTAGATTTGTAATTGTCACATTTAAATAAAGTTATTTGATATCATTTATTTCTCATTGATTATTATAATGTGTGCATGTTTTAATATTATAATAATCGAATAATAGTTATTCACGAATAATAAGATTATTCAAATGTCCCTGGTAAAATCGCGTTGAGTAGAGACTCAAGTGATTAATATACTAGTATAAGTTTGATTGATAATCATCGGATGATTATGCGTATGGTACGGATCAATCTTATGGGTATTGGTTGGAGAACTAATACTGGACCGACCCGCATTGAGATCACTGCATGGAAATGTCATAAGTGAATCTCAATACAGTATGTCAATAAATCCTTGAAACTGAGATTATCATAGAGTCCAACATGATAACTGCTATGCCTTGACGTAATCCAACGTCATCTGAAACATGGTGATCATAAAGGTTAGCTATCGGGATTAGTGGGAGTCATGTAGAGGGCAATGAATAATCAAGATGGGGATTTGTCCCTCTCTTAAGTGAGAGAGATATCTGCTGGGCCCCTCGATAAGTAGGACTGAAGGAAATGCATGGCCATGCTCAAATGAAGAGTCATTTGATTCAATCAGTCTACTTAAGATCGAGAAAGCATTTGAACATAAATAAGTATGACAGACTCCATGACTTGGTTCAAATATGATATCGCGTGACAAAGGGATTTGACACGTTAAAATGTTTAATGGACTATTAACTTATATTATTTGGGTAATCATAATGTCTTGCTAGAGGCCGCTTATGATTTATTATTTAATAAGGTATTAAATAATTGTCAACATAATATAAGCCTTTTGGGTCGCACGTACGACAATTATAGACAAGTAGGAATAAATATCGACTGGGAATAATAAATATAATATTAGATATTATATTTATAAGGAGATTAAATAATAAGTAATATATATAATATTGGATATTATATATATTGTATTATTTAATAAGTTGAGGGGCAACTAAGCAAATACTAGATTATTGAATCTAGGGATTACTTAGTATAAATAAGAGATCCATGACAAGGAGTTGTCATAAGAACTCAATCAAAAAAAAAAAACGCCTCCCTCTCCAAGAAGAAGAAAAGTCGACCTCTTCCTCATACTGTAGGAGAACGAAGTCGGTCGTCTAACCCTCTTCCCTTAGTTGATCTTGATCAATAGTACAATCCTTCTAGTAAGGAACTTGTTTTGTACTATTTATCAATATTATTCGTAAGGATCTAGCAATCCGGCTTGTGGAATTGTTCGTGTGTGGATCACCAAAAGAGGAAGGAGATATTCATCTACTTCTAGCCTGGATCTAGAATTGTTCAATCGGATTAAGGTAATTCGATTAACTCTTTAATTAAACAATTAAATTACTGCATGAGATCCTAAATTGAGTTTTCACGTTTATTGTTCCGCTGCAATTTTACTCCGATTATTTTGTATTCGATGCATAGAAAACCCAACAGTGGTATCGGAGCAAGGTTGCATGTAATTTAATTGTTTGTGTAGAACATATTTATGTGTAAATTATGTTCCTGATTATGTTTATAAAATATAGATTTTATAAAATAATTTTTCTGGTTTAATTTGATTAAATCGGATCGTCAAAATTTATTTTCTGGACTGTTTTTTTGCGAATTTCTGCTCCAGAACTGTTCTGGAACAGATCTGTTCCGAGACGGGTCGGGTCGGGCTGGACCCGCGGGCTGTTTAAATTAGCAAAAATGATTTTGCATCACCAGGGGTTCGAACCCTGGTGGTCCGGCCAGCCGCCTAGCTACTTACCAAGTGAGCTGCGTTTTTGTTTTGGTAAAAATACGCGGAGTTTTTATAAAAGGTATAAAAATCTGTTTTAAATATTGCAAAAATAATTCCGCAAAAACTGGGATTCGATCCCGCGCCATTCGGCTTTCCTTCAGCAACCCTTACCATCTCGGCTGGATCCTGTTTTTAGTAATTTTTCAGTAGTTCTTTTTATAAGCCTTTTTAATATAAAAGTAAATTTGGCAATAATTGCTACAAAATGCTGCAACTGCAACCGCCGGGTTTCGAACCCGGGCGGACCTGTTCCCAAGGCAGAATGACAACCATCTCGGCCAAGTCCAGATTTGTTCACTTTTGACACAGTTTTTATTTATTGTCTGATTGTCAGACAAATTGATTATTTAGTATATTACATGCTTTATTAATTATTTGATAATTATTTATGGTATGTGTGTAGTGTATGGCATGACCATAAATTGACCAATGTGATTGGATAATTTAATTTCTTATGGGTTGGTTTTACGGCCTGCGTGTCGTTTAATTATAATTGGTTTTACGGCCTACGAGTCGTCTATTTAAATTATTTATTATTTTACGGCATGCGTGTCGTTTGCACTTCTTGTAATTTAATTTATTAGTGTAGTATTAAATTTCATTAATGTAATGAAGACAAGAAGGACGAGAAATACGGACTCGAGGAGCAAATTGATCGCGTATGACGTTCCAAGGAGTTGGGAAGATCAATGAAGACCATATTTAACCCTTTAGATGACCTTTGTGATTTTCATGTTGGCTCATGAAAATCACGTTAGGATTATGGTCATGCTATACACGGTCCTATGCTTTATTGTCATGTGATGCGATGTATGTTTAAATTTATGCATGTATGTGATGCTATGTATGTTTAGATGTATGTTAGCAAACATAGACATTAACATAGGATAAAAATCCCTCGTTAAAATTTTAATGCCGTTCATTTGAAAAACACCTATAAAGACTTCGATCATCATGAGTGGGTCATGCCAAAGCTGGGCACTCGGATTATCTTAGTAAGGTAGGATAGGTAATGGTGATACCTATACGTTTAATGAATTTAGAAATCAAATTAGTTTTGAACCTTAAGGCATAAGATGGGATTATAACATGCTTGGGCATACGATGCCAAATCCCATGATATAATCTAAGAGTTACCTATGATGTAATCGATAAAGAGTTATCCACCTAAAGTAGTTCAATTCTAGGCGTCATGTCAAAGCTGAGTTTAGGACTGTGCGAAATGGGATCTTAGCCCACTAAAATTACAAATGTTGTAAATTGAGAGTACTTTGTTTTAGTGGGAGTATTTTTCGAGAAATAAAATAATGTGACTAAATATTTTGCATATTGAATTTTGTAGAATGGCATCAAACAACACATCCACCATTTCACTACGATCTGTCCTTGAGAAGGACAAGCTTAAAGAAAACGGCAGCAACTATCTGGATTGGATCCGGAGCTTGAGAATAGTTCTCAAGCAAGAAAGAAAGTTGTATGTTCTTGAGGAAGAAATACTCGATGAGCCAGCTGACAATGCAAACAAAGCAACAAAAGACAAATGGAAGAAACATTGTGATGATTCCATTGATGTCGGTTGTCTTATGTTGGCCACCATTTGTCCAGAACTTCAGAAGAATCTAGAGGAAATGGAAGCTTATGAGCTAAATGCTCACCTCAAGGAAACTTTCTCGAAGCATGCTAGGCAAGAGAGGTATGAGACCTTTCAAGCCTTGTATGCTTGCAAGATGGTTGAGGGGACATCTGTCAGCGCTCACGTGAAAGGATATATTGATCATCTTGAAAGACTTGGTTTTCCACTTTCTAAGGAGCACTCCACGGATGTGATCCTAAACTCATTACCCGAAAGTTTTGGTCAGTTCATTATGAACTATAATATGAATGAGATGGAGAAGTCCATTGCTGAGCTGCATGGGATGCTTAAAACGGCTGAGCAGAATATTAAGAAGAAACCAAGCCATGTGTTGATGGTCAGCAAAGGGAAATCCTTTAAGAACAAAGGCAAGGGCAAGGGTAAGGCAAAAGTTGCCAAATCTAAAGACCCTACTAGGCCGGGTTTCAAGGCTAAAGCTCCCAAAGATGGAAATTGCCATCATTGCAATAAACCAGGACACTGGAAAAGAAATTGCAAGATTTACTTGGAAGAGCTAAAGCGTACCAAGGGTAGTGAGACTGCCACATGTATATTTGTTATAGAAGTTGACTTATCTACCTCTAACTCCTGGGTATTAGATACTGGATGTGGATCTCACATTTGTACAAATGTGCAGGGGTTGAGAAGCAGTAGAGAACTGAAGAAAGGGGAAGTAAATCTAAGAGTCGGCAATAGAGCAAGAGTTGCTGCACTAGCCGTAGGAACTTATGATCTAGTTTTGCCCAATGGGCTTTTGTTAGTTTTGAACAATTGCTATTATGTTCCTGCTATGAATAGGAATATTATTTCAGTTTCTACATTAGATTGTGAAGGTTACAGTTTTCTTATTAAGAATAAGATCATTCGTATTTTCTTTGATGACTTGCTTTATGGTGCTGCAAAGTTATATACTGGCCTTTACAATATTGATCTAGATGAGTCCGACACTTTGGAAGTCTATAACATTGCATCCAAGAAACCTAAGCTCAATGATTCTAATCCGACTTACTTATGGCATTGTCGACTTGGTCACATAAACGAGAAACGCATTTCTAAACTCCATAATGATGGACTTTTAGACTCTTTTGACTATGAATCATATGGGACATGCGAATCTTGTTTATTGGGCAAGATGACGAAGAATCCTATCACCGGTCATGGAGAAAGGGCTAGTGATCTATTAGGCCTAATACATACTGATGTATGCGGACCTCTTAGCACTCATGCCAGAGGCGGATACCAATACTTCATTACATTCACCGATGATTTTAGCCGATATGGATATGTTTATCTTATGAAGTATAAACATGAATCTTTTGAAATGTTCAAAATATTCCAGAATGAAGTACATAATCAACTTGGCAAGACAATTAAAGCCCTTCGATCAGATCGAGGTGGGGAATACTTGAGCCAAGAATTCGATGATCATCTTAGGAGTTGTGGAATTGTTTCGCAACTTACTCCTCCGGCACACCTCAAGATAACGGAGTGTCCGAGAGGAGGAATCGAACTTTATTAGATATGGTTCGATCCATGATGAGTCGAACAGAGCTTCCATTATCATTTTGGGGCCACGCCTTAGAAACAGCAGCATTCACCCTTAACCGTGTTCCATCTAAAGCGATTGAAAAGACACCATTTGAGAAATGGGTGGTAAAAGACCAAACTTGTCTTTTCTAAAGATCTGGGGTTGCGGTTGCTCGTAAGGCGCCAAGTGTTTGACAAACCGGCAGCCGATCGAAAGATGTTTATTTGTGGGATATCCTAAGGAAACTAAAGGATATTACTTTTACAAGCCCGCAGAGAACAAAGTGTTTGTTGCTCGAAATGCTGTATTCTTAGAAAGGGAATTTATTTCCAAAAGAGACAGTGGGAGAAGAGTAATTCTCGAGGAAACTCGAGAACCACAAGAAGACATCGCTTCACTGATGGAAACCGAACAAGCTCAACAAACAGTTGAAGAGCCCATTCAAAGTACACAAGTCCCACGCAGATCTGATAGGATGCGACATGAACCTGAGAGATATGGTTATCTCGTAACAGAGGATGATGATGTGTCGCTCATAGATGATGAGCCTAGTACCTATACAGAAGCTGCTTTTTCAATACCGTCGGGGTTCCTTTAGGAAATTCAAGGCCGGCTCGCCAATTTTAAACGATTTTCAAAGTCCACACGAAGCCGTCGATTAAGCGAACCGTCAAAACTTTATGAAATTTAATTTTCCACAACTTGCTCAAGTTTATAAAATTTTCAGAAAAGCGTTTTCGAATACACACACAACAGACATAATTTACCATTTTATCAAAATACGATCCAATACCATCAAATCCAATCACACGTCAACATCATATGTCCACATAATTACAGTATCGCACAAGCAACCGTCAAAAGATAATTAACATCTAAAACTGAAATCCTACCTCTCAGTAATGAGGACTCTCACAACAAGTGCATTTAGGACGACTTAATGTTCACACCACTAACTTAATCACAATTTTGAGCATTATTGACCAAATAATAATGCCAACATCACTACATACCCCCGAACCGACGATCATGAAATCAAAAAGTCGAAAGCAAGAGCCACATTTCGAGTAAATTTTTGGTAGACCTCATTTGGGTCTTTAAAATCAAATTTTGAAAACTTGCAATGCAAGATGAAAATAAAATATAAGTAGTTAAGTTCTAAAAAAAAGTCCGGTCTCGAGGTCATCATACGAAATCAAAAAAATTCTTTTCTTGAAGGATGTTTTAAAATAAAATTTACGTGACTCTTCAAAAATAACTAAACTTTGAAATATCACATTGACAAACTTTCCTTGCGGGATCACACCAAGCCGTTACTCCAGTAAAACGATTCACACAATATATGTACACATTTATACACCGATATCACTTTTCATTCCAGTACAACACAAGAATCAACAAACATAGATTGCATATTCACAATTCACATTTAAACTCCACATAATAACACATAATCACACAAGCTCGTATAACACGAGAGCAACAAAGTAGGGAGACTTACATCTACAGATCGCACGAAGATGATGGCTGCACCTCGATACTAATCACGACCGACACCTCAGACGACGCGTCGCGACACAACTCAGTCAGACAAAATCTGACAAGACAAGACAAGGCCCGACAACACACAACTCGACCCGACAGCCTAGGTTTCCGCAACCTAAGCTCTGATACCATATTCTGTAACACCCCCAAACCACTCGGGAATATTACAGCGCCGTAGACCCTCTCCACGAGGATCGACCAGGCTAATTACATAAACACCACAATACCATACATACCGACATGGGTAATTAACGGACCATTAGACCGATTTGGTCTTTTACCACAACATACACATCAGCCATACATTACTCTTTCTTGTAACTCATACCCACGCAGGGGTTAACATAAATCAACATTCCCGTATAAGGGGAAAATAAACACAACGGAAGGACAAAACAAGACATCACCAAATACTCAACACCGGATTCATGTGATTAGTATCGTCGTCTTCCATCATCCTTCGTAACGATCCTGTGAATTGCTCCCCAGCAACCTGCAAGTACCTGGACGCAAAACAGACATCCACCCCCCGAATACTCGGGGGTTAGCAAAACTCCATTGTTTTGCTAGTGCAAGTATAAATACAAAGACAAGCCATACATATCATACTCCAAGGACATAGAAACCGTGAATATACTTCCCGAGATAATTCACTTGATCAAAATCGTTTGAATTATGAAAGATAGGAATAAAACCATTTTATATCTTACAAACATTTTACAATCTCGGGAGTTTTAAAAACATTTGTGGTTTAAGAATTTTCAAGCCTTTCGAAACACTTAGGGACACAGCCCAAAAATCATTTATTTCCAAATACGATTCCGATAACAAAATACGGGGTCCACGACCCAATCATAACATTCCATCCACAATCACGGGGGGTCCAAGACTCAACCATACGGTCGAACTCGACACACCACAGAGCTACAATACACAGAGCAACCACAAGAATCACGTACCCATACCAAATTATCACAGCCAAGGTACACATCACACACAACACATTTACTGGTGCCATTCCAGCCAAGTACGATACCATTTGGACTGCCATTCTAATCAGACGAAATATGCGCCAAAAATCACAGTTCTCCAACAAAACATTTCAAAGTTAACCATTGGTACGAGACTCACGGCCGCCGTACCCCGCAGAGCCCCGTCGGACATCCCTGGGTGGTTAACCCTAGTTCGCGATACGCACACACACGGCAATACGTATCCCTAGAGGCCCCGTCAGACTGTCCCTAGGTGAACATACACATATCATCCACAACGCCACGGAAAGCCATAATTCGAATACTAGAATATGCATACAAATGCTAGGTACTTCGCTAGAATGGCCACTTTAGTCGACGTATACTCATGACTAATGTCACACAACCACAAGCAATTATCAGTACCAAACAACACCAAGCGCCACAACCTCCTTACGAATGAATAACAACTAATATCACACAACGTCACATATTCACCGAACATTTACACATATCAATACACAATCCTCGGCAATTAATTTCGGTCTACTAACATCACTAAATATTATTGTAACATCACCAAACATATGTAACCAACACACATATACCGAAAACACATTTGTTTACGAAGTATACGAGTTATCTTTTGAAAGACAACATTTATCGAGAACATACCGATCCTTTTTAAAGTTCATTTAAACATTCGGATTGCTCATAAAATCATTTATCAATGATTCCGTCTACGAAACATGAAAAGTATGGGCAAGATACTTGCCTCGATACCACAAGCAATGAAACGACGAACGGACACGGTCGGGTAGCCCTCAAAATTCCAAGAACGAACAAGAACTCGACAACTCCAGAAAACTACGAAAATAACATCACCACGAATCAATAACGCTAAACGGAATTCGAATCAACTCGAAAAACAACATGGATCCGAGGGTTTCTTCAAGGCAAATCGAGAATCAAGTTCCGGGTGATAAAAATTGATAAATGAGTCACAAAATCCGAAGACCATGATCAATACAACAAGAATACCAAGAACAATTCATCAATCTCGGACAAAATCAACGAATCATGAAGAAAACCCCCAAAATACCCAAAATTAGGGTTCTAAGAATATTACCTTGATTAAAATGAGGAAAGATGTTGGGATGTTGTTAAATCCATACTAGAAACTCAAAGATGTTGATGGGTGATGATATCAGGCCAAAATCCATGCTTATACGCCCTCAAGATCGTCTAGATCGCCGGAAGGAAGAAAAGGGAGGAAGAAATGACGAAAGTTGACCTCTGCAGTCCTATATATAATGATAACAGTTAGCGCACGCTAAGGTATGTGTAGCATGCGCTATCGGCTGCAAAATGCAGTCCAGAACCCTCTGCCAGACTTCGTTAGCGCGCGCTAATACATGCGTTTAGCGTGCGCTAATTATACACTGTGTAGTCTTTGCTATTTCGACCACAACTCCTTCGTCCGGACTCCGATTGACTCACCGTTTGAACCATTGGAAAGCTAACTTGATGCTCTATCATACTGCAAAGACTCAGAACTTTTTGAGTTTCCAAGAATCGATGGTGATTTTACAAAGTCAAACTAATACGTCGATTAATCCGAAACAATATCAAAAACTTGCTCGAATGACGAAATGTGCTGAACAAACCATGTCTGAAATGTGTCAATGAACACAAGCAAGTCACTAGAATCGAAAAATATAGAAATAGAAAGTATGGGTATTACATTCTACCCCACTAAAAAGAAGTTTCGTCCCGAAACTTAAAACATAAAACGATCAATGCAAAACAACCTCAGATAACACACTCTGTCCGTTGCCAACGGCTTGCAACGAATCACATGCAGCACGTGGCTGCTAACATCCACATCGCCATTTCAGAATGATAACAAAACGCACGGACAAAAATCAGTATGGTTGAACATCCCAAACAGTACATCAATCAAAACGCGAGTTAATCGCTGAACAAATACTAAATTCGACAACACGAGGATTGGAAGATCGAAAACGAAGTTAATTTCCCGAACTTAAGGGAATTACGAAGTGGTCTGAACGCTCAAAAATCATGATACGAGACCAACGAATACTGGACAACAAACGATCGAACAACAACGATCGAAACATCAACAGTCGAACAATCATATCCGAATCATAACGAATAACAGAAATTGAATAGCATCCCCGAAGGCCACAGCACGAATCAAGACAATATATGATCCGATAAAAACGACATGATATACATTTTCATAAGATTCACAGGAGCGGAGCCGAATTTAGAAAAGTCACAACGACAAACGGATTAATCCGAAACAATACTGCAACTCGTTCGAACAACAAAAAGTGAAGAGTAGAACAAGTCCAGAAATTATCGACGAACACAAACGAGTCAATAGAGTCGAACAAAACGAAAGCGAAAAAAATATGGGTATTACATATGCATTGATTACCGTAAGCTGAACAAGGTAACCATCAAGAACAAGTATCATTTGCCTCGTATTGATGATTTATTGGATCAACTTCAGGGAGCTGCTGTGTTTTCTAAGATCGACTTGAGATCTGGTTATCATCAGTTGAGGATTCGAGAGTCTGACATTTCGAAGACGGCTTTCCGCACTCGCTATGGGCATTATGAGTTCGTGGTGATGCCATTTGGATTAACTAATGCACCAGCTTTATTCATGGAGTTGATGAATCTGGTTTTTATTAACTATCTAGACCGCTTTGTAGTCGTTTTTATTGACGACATTCTGATTTACTCTCGTGACCACGAAGAGCATGAATGTCATCTCCACCAAGTTCTCGATGCGTTGAGGCGGGAACAGCTTTATGGGAAGTTTTCTAAATGTGATTTCTAGATGCCTGAGGTTATCGTTCTTGGGCATGTGATATCAGCCGAAGGAATGAGAGTGGACCCACAGAAGACAGAAGCCATTCGAGATTGGCTACCTCCAAAGAACGTGAAGGAAGTTCGTAGTTTTCTCGGCCTAGCAGGTTACTACCGACGGTTCGTGGAAGGATTTTCCAAAATTGTGCAACCGATGACTAACCTACTGAGGAAGGATAAGAAGTATTTGTGGTCAGAAGTATGTCAGCAACGTTTTGATGAGCTCAAGAGTCGATTGATTTCAGCACCTGTTTTGGTTCTACCAAAAGGAATGGAAGGATTCGTGGTGTATAGTGACGCGTCGAGACAGGGCCTTGGATGTGTAGTGATGCAAGAAGGAAAAGTGATTGCCTATGCATCGAGACAATTACGACCCTATGAAGTTAACTATCCGACCCATGAATTGGAGCTAGCAGCAGTGGTGTTTGCTTTAAAAATCTGGCGTCACTATCTGTATGGAATTACCTGTC
Source organism: Orobanche coerulescens (assembly GCA_033398695.1). Lineage (NCBI taxonomy): Eukaryota > Viridiplantae > Streptophyta > Magnoliopsida > Lamiales > Orobanchaceae > Orobanche > Orobanche coerulescens. Next base: position 45,784,769 of record CM065806.1, on the reverse strand, counting down.
AGATCTTTACCGATCACAAGAGCCTGAAATACATTTTTACTCAGAATGAGTTAAACATGAGGCAGAGGAGGTGGCTAGAATTAATCAAAGATTATGATATCGAGATCCTTTATCATCCAGGCAAGACAAATGTGGTTGTCGATGCCTTGAGCCGTAAGACGGTGCAGGAGCAGATGCTTAGCCGCTTGACAGCTCAGAAGGAATTGCAGTTGGAGCTTATGAGGCCAGAGATTGAAGTTTGGTTATAGTGTGTTCATGGACAACTTTGCACACTTGAGATTTCTTCGTCTCTTGATGATGTAATCAGATCAAAGTAGGTTACGGACCTATTCTTATCTCGAGTTCGGGATGAAGTAACCCAAGGGAAAGCCCCTGGATTTGTGATCCACGAGGATGGATTGATACGCTTCAGGAATCGAGCGTGTATACCCGCAGATGAAGAGTTGAGGAACTCTATCATGAGAGAAGCCCATGCTACCCCGTATTCGATTCACCCGGGGTCTAGTAAGATGTATAAGGATTTGAAACAACATTATTGGTGGGAAAATATGAAACGTGAGGTCGCCGAATTCATTTCGATATGTTTAACCTGTCAGCAGGTTAAGATTGAGCACCAGCGACCCGCATGAATGCTGAAACCCCTCCCGATTCCCGAGTGGAAATGGGAGGACATATCGATGGATTTTATCACTAGCTTGCCGATGAGTCGTCGAGGAATGAACACGATTTGGGTGATTGTGGATCGGATGACCAAATCAGACCACTTCTTGGAGATTAAGGACACGTGGGGTCTCGAGAGACTGGCCCATCTTTTTATTAAGGAAATTGTGAGGTTACATGGTACCCCCAAGAGTATTGTATCGGATCATGACGGGCGATTTGTGTCGCACTTCTGGAAGGCAGTTCATCGTGCGATGGGCACGCAGTTGAATTTCAGTACGGCTTTCCATCCGCAGACCGATGGTTAGTCCGAGAGAACCATCCAAACTCTAGAGGACATGTTGAGAGCATGTGCTATCGATTGGAAGGACGATCGGGAAGCCCAGCTACCTCTGGTGGAATTCACTTATAATAATAGTTGGCATGCTTCGATTCAGATGGCTCCGCATGAGGCATTGTATGGCCATCGCTGTAGGTCCCCTTTGTGTTGGGATGAACTGTCAGAATCTCTGGGTACGGAACCCGATATGTTATTAGCAACCCGTGAGAAGATCGCTATGATTAGGAGTCATTTGTTAATGGCTCAAAGTCGACAGAAGTCCTACGCAGACCACCGTCGATGACCGCTTGAGTTCGAGGTTGGTAACCATGTGTTGATGAAAGTGTCTCCCACCCGAGGTGCTTTTCGTTTTGGGAAGAAGGGCAAGCTGAGCCCGAGGTACATTTGGCCATTTGAGGTTTTTGAGCGTGTAGGTGATCTGGCTTATCGACTGGATTTGCCTCCGGCTTTAAGTCGGATTCACAATGTGTTTCATGTCTCCCAGTTGATGAAGTACGTTGCTGATCCGAGTCATATACTTTAGTTCGATGAGATCGAATTAGCAGAGGATCATTCCTACGAGCAGTGTCTTGTACAGATACTCGAGAGGAGGATCAAACAGTTGCGGAACAAGGCGATTCCCCTGCTAAAAGTTCAGTGGTCACGACATGGAGTCGAGGAGGCTACGTGGGAAACCGAGGATAGTATGCAAGTGAGATATACCGAATTATTTACCCCTTAGTTCGAGGACGAAACTCCTTTTAAGGGGGCGAGTATGTAATATCCGACTGTAATTCTTCATTTTTTTCTGTCGTTGTATTACTCGAGTAATTTGAATATCGTGGATTGTTTCATTCAGTATTATGTTGAGGTGTTATAGATCTGAGCTTCGTATTGTTGTTATTTCACTTCATACTTGATGATTCAATGTTAAGGGAGAGTTGCATTTTTGGGCCTTTTCTGGCGATGTAGCGTACGCTACGTAGCAGGATTAACATACGTTAATCTTGTGCCTTAACATACATAATGCTTTCTCTGTTGCGTACGCTAAGAGAGAATCTGACATCAGTTGACTTCCGCCCGTGAACCTGTTATCCGATGGCATGCATGTGTATGATGCCTGGGCTGTCGTGTCGGTCATAGTCAACCTTTAATAGCGTATGTAACACCCTTTTAATTAGCGTACGCTAATGGCCTGCGGATTCGAGACAGTAGCCACTGTAAGCCGCTTATGTACGTAACATTAACCGGTTAGCGTACGTAAGAGTGTTAACGTACTCTAAATTTGTTCGATAGCGTACGTTAAGCATGTGCAGTCTATTTATAGGACCAGCCTGTTTTTCTTTTCTTTCAGTTTCAACTCGATTTTCTCTCCGTATATTCTCTCTCCTGCCTCCCTAGACCGATATTAACCTCCTCCACCTTGGTTTTGAGTCTTGTAACTTGGATTGGAGCACATTGATTCGAAGTTAGAAGGTGTTCTTGAGCTTGAAGTGTGTTTCTTGTGGTGTTGAGAGTTGTTCTTTGTTTCTAGAGGTATGTATATGTTTATCCTCTGTATTCTTTGTATATTAATGTTAGTAGTGTAGAATACTTCACTTAGAGTTTAATTAACCAAGTAGAACATGGTTATAATTAAACTTTTTAAACACTTCTTGATGAATATGTTAAATGAGGGTTTTGAAATGGATGTGTTCTTGATGTTATGGTGATAGTAACCATGATATAAATGTTATGCTCATCTTACTGGACGAAGTAACCTAAGTAGAACATAGATAATCATTTAGCTTCTTCATAACCGGGTTTGATCGATGCAATTGTTATCATAAAGTGTTAAAACACCATACTTGATATTCATTTACCTTGGGAAGAACTTGACAATATTGAAGATAGAATGATGTTCTCTTATTCAGAAACCTTAGAAGTTTTAACATCATTATGGTTCAGATTCACAAGTCCATGAGGAATGATAAGAACACCTTGTTGAATGTTAGAAGATTAGTGTGGTAATTCTAAAACCTAAGCTAGGTGATTTCATAAATGATATTAATGGATCTTCCAGTTTTGTAAGGATGGTTTTGATAATCTTCATGAATATGGTGTAATCTCATAACTAATATAACCTTATTATAAGCTTAATATTCAATTTAGATGAGATGTATTGATGAACTTAGTTGTGCAGATTTTTACATTTCAACATTGTAATGTTTTTGGAAAGTTTAATCAACATAGGATGATATTGACACCATAAGTGGTTGTTTAACATGTTCTTTATAAATTCTTAGTTATGAAGAATCATGCAAACATTCGGTAAATGTCTTGTGAACCGATTTTAAGGTTAAATTAAGGTAAAAAGAATTCTTGGTATAAGACTTCGATATTTTGAGATAGCGAAACTATTCTAATGGATTGTAGGGTGTCGTATTACTAATTCTATATCGATACTTATACGGATATGTTCTTGAGTAAAATGTATTTCGTTTAAGGTTGATTGTTCGAGTAAACGATATTAGTCGAGGACCGTTCGTTCGTTTCGACAAGGGAGGATTATTCTCGTCTCCGTATTGAGGCAAGTTATCTTGCTTGGTTATAATGATGATTAGATTCTTGTGATGATTATACATTTCATGTGTATGAAATGTTTATGAATTGGTGTCTCGTAATTTGATACTATCCTTGACGTTATTCCATTTTTCATCATAGGATTGCATTCCCAAGTACGTCACTTTGAATCGTTGATCTCGTTTGGTCCTCGTTGTCATTTCGGTGAGTTACTCTTGATCCTTAATTGGATATGTGATTTTTTGAATTCGTTGTCATGTTGTATCGTGACATATCTGGAATCATATCTGCGTGCCGATTGGTCATTGTGTAGGATTTTTAGCCGGGCACTTATATAGTCATACGTGGATGTTTTCCGTATTGGACTGTGCACACGAGATGTAGTTCGTGAGGCTAATTAGGTACATTGTCACACGTATATCCTGGATTCCGTATACAGGGTGGACATGTACACGGACACATTTCCAGATCGGGCGTACTGTGTGTTAGGAGTATGCCCTCGAATGCCACTCAGAGGATGTTGAGTGAGGGCATTGTACTTGAAATTATGTAATTTATTATCATAAGGCAAATGGATGTTTCTTTATTTACTCTAAGTTACTGGCATTCCTAAATCGTAAATATACATATAGAAACTAGTCCGTGTATTTGAGAGCAAAACGTTCCACTCCTTATTTGATAAGGGGGTCGGCACTGGAAAGGTTTATAGCTCAAATACTTAATCGTTCGCAAGTCGATGAAACTTGACTGGGCGTTAAGCTTATGTGAAGACTTGTATGACGTGTTCTTTGACATGGAGAGTGCCTGTCGAACACTAATGGTTAGTGGGAGCACACGTTATAGGTATGCTAATTGGATTAGTATACTCGAACCGACTCACCCTCGATTCGTCACACGGATTTCACTCCGGGACAGTCAATGACGGAATCGAAAGGTTGTGATAGGTATTCGTGAACTTTCGACTTAAGGATTTAGTAGGGATGTGCTTGTGACGTTAAGATTTTCATTAGAGTAGTTCGACCCTATAAATCGGGAGGTGGGGGTCAACCTCGACGTGCATCTTAACGGGCGAGTAGCAGGTCCTACTGATTACCAAGATAGAATTCTTTCTCCCGTTAGTGAGCGGGTTATATGTCCCATGCGGTTATTGACAGATGAGATCATAAGTCTTTGGCCAAAGCATTGGATCTAGTTGTATTGGATACACGAGAGCTCAATAATCTCGATTTGCATTAACGCATGCATAGGGTCAAGTACAGATAGGGTTTGACTGACCATGACCCTATAACTTGATCGGGACATTTGAAAGAAGGGTTTATACGTATACTGGTATTCACGACAGAATGGTTCTTGAATGATCCCAATCATTCGTTCTCAGTTGGGGTATAGTGTAGGCCGCCAGGCTAGCTAGGTGGTGCTACTACTCTTTGGTTCCTCCCATTACTGACTGAGACGAACCTACCGAGTCGCGCAATAGGATTGACGACGGAATGAATCGAGCTTATTCTCTCATTATTAATATTAGATATTGGATATCTAATTTATTGGACATTGGATGTCTAATTGACTTTGGGGCATTGGATGTCTAAATTGATTTATTGGATAAATTAATTTACGGCCTAATGAATTAAATAAATTACCAGGTGATTAATTTAATTCATGAATATAATTATTTCTTGGAGAAATTAATTATGTTATTTTGTATTTGATATCATTGATTAATTGGATTAATTAATTGATATAAATACATCGGAACGGAATCGGAGTTTATCTGTTTGGACTCACGGGAGTCCGAAACGAACCGAACTCGTCCCGGCTCCTTCTAGATGGTCGCCCCATACCTAACCCCTCCCTTGGTCTTGGTCTTCTCCTGGTTAGGTGGAAGACATATGGCCACCAAGGGGACAATATCATATTAAATATGATATTAGGTGATTTGGTCCGAAAGTGAGAAGAATAAAAAGAAGACTATCTCTCACCTCACATAATTGATCAAAAACGTGAGAGAAGCCTTTCAAGAGAGAGAGAAAAAATTCTTCATCTTCATCTTTTTCTTTATGTGTTCTTGAGAGTTTTCTTAGAGAAAAATATCAAGAGATAAAATTGAGAGATAGATTATATACTTAGAGTGCTATAATCAAAAAGCTGCATCACTTGATTCTAGCCGTAACCTTGGAGGTTAATCGGGTGTTGTCATTCCGGTCGTTTCTCTGGCGCGTGGCAAGTAGGGACGCGGTGCTTTCGGCGTTGGATCGTTCAAGAGCTTGGAGCGGATTGGATTCGTAAAGATCAATCAAAGCTTGGGGAATAGCTCAAGAGAAGGTTACCATTTAATCAACGGACTTCAAGGGTGAGTTTCTTATAACTCTTGTTTTTTGTTTTATATTCGTATATACGTTGCTCGATCGATCCTCGTAGGGATTCGGATCGAATTAATTTTCGTTTTACCGCTTCCACTGGGCCTTCATTTTAGGCACTGAATCCCAACAGTGGTATCGGAGCGTAGGTCTTGCGATCGTATATACGATATTAGCATTTGGAATGCTTGATTAGATAGTGTATGATTTGGAATCATAATCGTATTAATCGTTGATTTTCTATTGCTCATCTAAAAATTAATTTTTCATGATTTTATGTTACAATATAAATCTATTTTTCTTTTGAAAAACTGATTTAAATGAGTAATATAAATATTAAAAAAATATTATTTTTTGGAATCGGGGCGAAAAAACGAGCGGAAAACGTAAACGGACCGGGCAGCTTGGAGCTGCCAGTGGCACCGCCTCATGATGCTGTATGGACCGCGTCAGCGGCAGGCGAGTCTGGTCGGCGGCCTTCCGGCCGTGCTCGGCGGCCTGGCGATGTCGAGCTTGGCCCGGCCGTATTTTCCGACTCCGTATTTTATATTTCGTTCGATAATTAATTTCCCACAAATTAAATTGGATTTAATTTGACTAAGATTTAATTAAGGTAATTTTATTCTTAGGGGAATTAATTTAATGAAATATTTTCTCGTCCGGAATAAGTTAAAATTGACGGTTGTTTGAATTAATTGGATTAATTCGTTTTGGATGGATTGTTTTATATTGATTGGATCAATATTCAGATTCATTTTGAATGCCATTTATTTAATGTGTTAGATGCATTATTTTTTTAATGGTGATGTGGTTCATGGACCTAGTTTTTGAATCTTTCGTTTTATTCGATTGGGTTGTAAAGGCCGTTTCGAGCCTATTTATTTTACTAGAAATATTTGTATCTAGGATGCAATTTTCAATGTAAAATTTATATGTAATGACGAAGACCGGAGGAAGATCCGTTTCGAGAAGACGAAGACTTGTAATTAGATTACGGAGTTTTTGTTTTCTAGGAACGGTCCATGAACCACATGTTGGTAGCAACTAGGTTGTGAATGGTTTTTTCATATTGTATGAATGTCACAAATACGCTAAAATGATTAATGTGCAAAGTGTAACGTTAATCGCGAAAATTCTCCCACAACAAATTATTTAGTTTATAAGGTTTCAAGGTTTTCCTTCCCTCCATCGAGCTTTCGGGAAATTGAAATCCAAACCGGATGTGCTATGCTTCCGAGTTATCAGGGTAGTCGTTCAGGGAGGACGGATAAATTACCGGCAGCGCATTGGATGCCTTCGGTTGGAGCAAATTTTATCCCTAGAAACCTGATAGGTTGCCAGATAAGATTCAATTGTGAAACTGATTTGCGTCGATGGTATAAACTTAACTTGTTCACGAACCATAGAAACCGTATAGGTTGAGCGGAGTGAACAAGGGGAAAAAGAAGATCGAATCATCCATTAGATGGGTTGGTGTTGGACACCACTTTATGAAAATTAATAGACTAGAAACCTGTTCGGTTGCCCTCTATTAAGATTTATAAAGAACTCGATCACCACTATGAAGTAGTGCGATGATACTTCCGGATTTCACATGGGAGTGTGTTGTTCCGATAAAAATAGTGGGAGCTGGGTAACAAGAATAGAAAAGACCTTAATTCTATACTCAGAACATAATATAACAAGTCACTAATTAATCTGTTATACTTACTGCAGACACAACTCTCAATATGACAATGAATCCACTCGCAATTCTACTCGAGAAGAACACCTTGATTAGACCTAACTTTGTGGACTGGCTCCGCAATCTGATGATTATCCTCATTATAGAGGCACTGGGATACGTCTTGGAGACGGCATTCCGGCGCCTCCTGTGCAGACCAGAGCCAATCAAGAAGAGATCGAAAACCACGAAAAGTGGGTTAAGGATGACATTAAAGTCCGTGCTTACATGATGGCTTCTATGTCTAATGAGTTTCAGAGAGCTCATGATAAAATGACTTCTGCTAGGCAGATTCTATCTCACTTAACCGAACTTTATGGTGAGCATAGCAGAACTGCTAGATATGAGATATCCAAGCAACTGTTCGGTGCAAGGATGAAGGAATGTGGGAAGGTTGGGGAACACGTCCTCAAAATGATATCCATGATCGAGAGATTGGAGGCTTTTGATTTTAAAATGGATACTTCTCTCCAAACCGACCTTATCCTTCAGTCTCTCCCTGATTCCTTCTCACAGTTTGTTATGAACTTCAATTGCAACGAGATTGCATGTAACTTAGCTGGGCTAATGAACAAACTGGTGACCGCTCAGTCTCAGATGAAGACTCTGCGGATGAAGGAGTCTGCCCTTGTGATTTCTTCTAGACTTCGCAAGTCTAAGAATAAGAAGAAAAAGACCAAGAAGCAGACTGGACCACATGTTAAGGACTTCAAGGGCAAGGGCAAGTCCCCAACGGTTCCAAAGAGCAAGAATAAAGACGCTTGTCTCAAGTGCGGTGAGCTGGGCCACTGGGCTAGAGAGTGTCCGATTCTTCATGGCACTTCAGGTACAGAACTTTTAGTTTTGGAAACAAATTGTTCTGCTACTGTATTTTCTAGTTCCTGGATACTAGATTCTGGTGCTAGTTCTCATATTTGTACCGTGAATCAGGATCTAGAACAAAGTAGGAATCTTGGAGCTGGAAAAGTGATGATCACAATCAGAAGCGGTCATAGTGTCGAGGAGACCGACATAGGATCACTTCTTTTGGGTTTAGAATCCGGCTTTGTTTTGACTTTAGAAGATGTACTTGTTTTGCCCAAGGGGCACAAAAACATTGTATCCATTCCGGTCATGGACCGAAAAGGTTTTTTATTTTTCATTGGTCATGGTTCCTGCAAAATTTATTTCAGAAATAAACTAGTGGGTACTGCTACATTGTTAAATGGATTGTATCATCTAAATCTCAGCAACAAAGTAGTTGTGAATACTATGACTAGAAAACGTGGTAGGGATGAAACCAATCAAGTTTTGAAATGGCATCTTAGACTTGGTCATGTTGGTCAGACCAAGGTTTACAAGATGGAAAAAGATGGACTTATGGGTCCATTGGGATCGGATCCCTTTCCTACTTGTGAATCTTGCTTTAAAGGCAAAATTACTAAGACCCCCTTCACAGGGACTTTTGAAAGAGCCGCTGATACACTGGGATTAATCCATACCGACGTATGTGGTGCTTTGGAAGCAGCACGTGACGGATATCAATATTTCATTACGTTTACGGATGATCATACTAGGTATGGTTATGTATACTTAATGAAACATAAATCCGAGGCCTTTGAGAAATTCCAGGAATTCAAGGCCCTAGTCGAGAAACAAACTGGTAATCATATCAAAGCACTTCGGTCGGACCGAGGTGGCAAGTATATGAGTACGGAGTTTGACGAGTTTCTTAAGGAACATGGAATAGTTTCACAACTAACACCTCCAGGCACTCCTCAGTTAAATGGTGTGTCAAAAAGAAGGAATCGGACCTTGTTGAACATGGTCCGTTCCATGCTGGGCTATACTGACTTACCGATTTACTTGTGGGGGTATGCACTCCTGACTGCTGCCTACATCTTGAACAGATGTCCTTCCAAATCTGTTCCTAAAACTCCACATGAGATGTGGGAGGGCAGGAAACCAAGTCTTAATCATATTAGGATTTGGGGATGTCCCGCCTATGTCAAGAAGACTAAGGTGGAGAAGTTGGAAGCTAGGTCCGCGAAGGGACGTTTCATTGGATTCCCGTCTGGGACGATGGGATATCTATTCTACATGTCCGAAGATCGAAAGATCGTTGTTGCTTTACAAGCACACTTCCTGGAAGATGAGTTCATTCAGGAAGGCGAAGCAGGTAGAAGTATTTCTTTAGAAGAATAAAATGAAACTCCTCAGGAGACACCTGTGCAAGAAACTGGAACCGAACCTTCTGAAACACAAGTACAACCATCTCGTAGGTCTAGTAGGGTGTCTCATTTACCTGAGAGGTATGGGCTTGTGCACTTGGAGGAGCTGGGTCTCCATGAGGTTCCAAGTGATAGCCAAGAGACTGATCCAACGACCTATGACCAAGCGATGGTGGATGTAGACTCCGCGAAATGGCGTGAAGCTATTGAATCTGAGATAGACTTGATGCATGTCAATCAGGTCTGGACTCTAGTAGACCGCCCCAAGGGCATAGTGCTTATCGGGAACAAGTGGATCTACAAGAGAAAGACTGATGGTGATGGCAAGGTTGACGCCTATAAGGCCAGGCTTGTGGCAAAGGGTTATACCCATAAAGAAGGGATCGATTACCACGATACCTTCTCGCCCGTAGCCATGATCAAGTCTATTCGCATGATGCTTGCTATAGCTGCCTACCACGATTATGAGATATGGCAAATGGACGTAAAGACAGCTTTCCTTAATGGATTCCTCGAGGAGGAAATCTATATGGAGCAGCCTAAAGGCTTTGTGTCCGAAGTCGATATTCAGAAAGTGTGCAAGCTTCAACGTTCCATTTATGGACTGAAGCAAGCATCGCGTAGTTGGAACCTTCATTTTGACGAGGCGGTCAAAGAGTTTGACTTCGTGTAAAATGAAGAGGAACCTTGTGTATACAAGAGGGTTAGTGGGAGCAAGATCGCATTCTTAGTACTATATGTAGATGACATTCTACTAATAGGAAATGATGTGGGAATGCTCAGTTCTGTGAAAGCTTGGCTTTCGAGTAATTTCTCCATAAAAGACTTGGGAGAAGCAACCTATATTCTTGGTATTCGGCTCTACCGGGGTAGAGCGAAGAGAACAATAGGTCTTTCCCAAGCCCTCTATATAGATAAGATCTTAAAGCGATTTAAGATGGATGATTCTAAAATAGGGTTCCTACCGATGCGACATGGAATAAAACTCTCCTTGAAGATGTGTCCTCAAAGTGAGGAACAAAGAAAGGAAATGAGTAATATACCATATGCTTCGGTCGTGGGTAGCCTTATGTATGCTATATTGTGTACAAGACCTGACATCGCGCATGCTGTAAGCGTGGTGAGTAGGTTTCAGGCAAACCCAGGTAGGGAACATTGGACTGCCGTAAAGAACATTCTCAAGTACTTAAGAAGGACTAAAGATATGGTTCTGATGTATGGCGGTGGAGAATTGGATGTGGTGGGATTCACTGATTCAGACTTCCAGGGACTGAAGGACAACTCGATGTCTACTTCTGGCTACATATTTACTCTTAATGGAGGAGCACTATCTTGGCGTAACGCCAAGCAAAGCGCGACTGCTGATTCCACCTGTCAGGTTGAGTATCAAGCAGCCTCGGAGGCTTCCAAGGAAGGGTTCTGGATTAAGAAGTTTCTGGGAGAACTTCAAGTGATACCATGTCCGAGTCACTGTTCAGATCTTGCGACAACGACGGAGCCGTAGCGCAGGCCAAGGAGCCGAGGTTTCACAACAGCACCAAACATATTGAGAGGAAGCATCATCTCATAAGAGAATTTGTTCGCAAGGGATACATTGTGCTGCACAGAGTAGACTCGGCCGACAACGTCGCTGATCCACTGACCAAGCCACTTTTTCAGACTAGCTTGGAGCGTCATCTGGAGAACATGGGTATTAGATACCATAGTGTGTGGCATTGGGTGCAAGTGGGAGATTGTTAGGAGTATGCCCTAGAATGCCACTCAGAGGATGTTGAGTGAGGGTATTGTACTTGCAATTATGTAATTTATTATCATAAGGCAAATGGATGTTTCTTTATTTACTGCAGTTACTGGCATTCCTAACTCGTAAATATACATATAGAAACTAGTCCGTGTATTTGAGAGCAAAACGTTCCACTCCTTATTTGATAAGGGGGTCGGCACTGGAAAGGTTTATAGCTCAAATACTTAATCGTTCGCAAGTCGATGAAACTTGACTGGGCGTTAAGCTTATACTTGTATGACGTGTTCTTTGAAATGGAGAGTGCCTGTCGAACACTAATGGTTAGTGGGAGCACACGTTATAGGTATGATAATTGGATTAATATACTCGAACTGAAGAATCACCCTCGATTCGTCACACGGATTTCACTCCGGGACAGTCAATGACGGAATCGAAAGGTTGTGATAGTTATTCGTGAACCTTCGACTTGAGGATTTAGTAGGGATGTGCTTGTGACGTTAAGATTTTCATTAGAGTAGTTCGACCCTATAAACCGGGAGGTGGGGGTCAACCTCGACGTGCATCTTAACGGGCGAGTAGCAGTCTGCGAATACCAAGATAGAATTCTTTCTCCCGTTAGTGAGCGGGTTATATGTCCTATGCGGTTATTGACAGATGAGATCATAAGTCTTTGGCCAAAGCATTGGAGCTAGTTGTATTGGATACACGAGAGCTCAATGATCTCGATTTGCATTAACACATGCATAGCGTCAAGTACAGATAGGGTTTGACTGACCGTGACCCTATAACTTGATCAGGACATTTGAAAGAAGGGTTTATACGTATACTGGTATTCACGACAGAATGGTTCTTGAATGATCCCAATCATTCGTTCTCAGTTGGGGTATATTGTAGGCCGCCAGGCTGGCTAGGTGGTGCTACTACTCTTTGGTTCCTCCCATTGCTGACTGAGACGAACCTACCGAGTCGCACAATAGGATTGACGACGGAATGAATCGAGCTTATTCTCTCATTATTAATATTAGGTATTGGATATCTAATTTATTGGACATTGGATGTCTAATTGACTTTGGGGCATTGGATGTCTACATTGATTTATTGGATAAATTAATTTACGGCCTAATGAATTAAATAAATTACCAGGTGATTAATTTAATTCATGAATATAAATATTTCTTGGAGAAATTAATTATGTTATTTTGTATTTGATATCATTGATTAATTGGATTAATTAATTGATATAAATACATCGAAATGGAATCGGAGTTTATCTGTTTGGACTCACGGGAGTCCGAAACGAACCGAACTCGTCTAGGCTCCTTATAGATGGCCGCCCCATACCTAACCCCTCCCTTGGTCTTGGTCTTCTCCTTGTTAGATGGAAGACATATGGTCACCAAGGGGACAATATCATATTAAATATGATATTAGGTGATTTGGTCCAAAAGTGAGAAGAATAAAAAGAAGACTATCTCTCACCTTACATAATTGATCAAAAACGTGAGAGAAGCCTTTCAAGAGAGAGAAAAAAACTTCTTCATCTTCATCTTCTTCTTTATGTGTTCTTGAGAGTTTTCTTAGAGAAAAATATCAAGAGATAAAATTGAGAGATAGATTATACACTTAGAGTGCTATAATCAAAAAGCTTCATCACTTGATTCTAGCCGTAACCTTGGAGGTTAATTGGGTGTTGTCATTCCGGTCGTTTCTCCAGCGCGTGGCAAGTAGAGACGCGGTGCTTTCGGCGTTGGATCGTTCAAGAGCTTGGAGCGGATTGGATTTGTAGAGATCAATCAAATCTTGGGGAATAGCTCAAGAGAAGGTTACCATTTAATCAACGGACTTCAAGGGTGAGTTTCTTATAACTCTTGTTTTTTATTTTATATTCGTATATACGTTGCTCGATCGATCCTCGTAGGGATTCGGATCGAATTAATTTTCATTTTAACGCTTCTTCTGGGCCTTCGTTTTAGGCACCAAATCCCAACACTGTGATGTCCATCTTGAGCCATATTGTTTAATCGTTCATAGTCCATGTATGATTGGATATGTTCGATGATTTGGGACTGATTGTTCATACGCCCGAGGGGTATGTTCAGTAGTCGGGATGTTTTTCTTTGAGATCTAATATATATGGATTATATAATGTCGGGAGAATCATTTATCATGTATATCTAACCCTGTGTTTTGGGCGAAATACTTGTGTTGTATTTTAGGTCGAGGCAAAGGCAAGGCACGGGAAGAGCACGGTAACGGTGAAGGGTTCGAGGGATACTAGATCGGGGGGCCCATGTCTTTTATATCCGGTTATTTCAAACCGTGTAATGTTACTTTAATTCTGCTTTATTTAAATTATTGTCGGGTTGTATTAATATTTGAAGTATACTCCATCTCTATATGGTTTGTACTTATATTTCAGATCATGTATATCATAAGGCCGTTGGCCATACTATTATTAAACTCCTAATCGGAGTAACAACTACTTGTTGTGGTTCGGTATCACAAAATAATACTTCTTTAATCTGTATTTTGATATCGCCTAGTGGGTCCCAGTGTGGGGTCCACGGCACTGTAATATCCGCCTTTTTGGGGTGTTACATAATGTAGACTATCTATCAAAATCACAGCTTAAATTGAAATTGCTTATCAGGGACTAGAAGGACTAAAAGGACTAGGAATGATATGAGCTAGGTGGCGGAATGGCAGCCTTGACTGTCCGAGAAGGAACAACTGTAACTTTTATAGGAACATCCTTCGGGGCTTCTTTAGGTTCTGGAATGGGTTTCACTCATTTGACAAACATCGTACTAGTTTTGCCATTATGGGAGAATGAGTCGTATCCCAAGCCACGTTTGTCATGGGTGTGCTGCCTAGTACTTAGGATGTCTTCCATCCTCCTTGATGATTTCTCAAAGGACTTGAGGATGGTCTCAAGTTCTCCTTCTCTTTTCTCGAGAAGCTGTATTTTAGCCTCTAATAAAGCATAATCCTTTGTCTTGCATTTACTATGAGTTTTTACCTCATTTAGTTCGGTTTCAAGTTGATGATTGCTTTCCATGAGTTTTTCATGAATGATCTTGCTGTTTTCGCAATCCAGAGACATATATCATAGTTATTTTTCAGCAGATCGTTTTTGTCCTTCAGCTCTAAAGTTGAAAGAGAGTGTTGTAGGTTTTCTTGTTTAAGCATTTCATGGGCTTTTTGAATGGTTCTGAACTCATTCATCATGTTTTTAAATGTATGTGATGCATTAATAAGAGTAGTTTAGGTTGATCTTACCTTATCCTCGGTGTCTTCATCATCCTCCTCTTCTTTTGCCATAAAACACATGTAGGCTTTATCTTCTATTTCATTAGTGGGGGAGTCACTATCTGTGATTACCTGTAGACACTCCTTTGTTTTGATCAGTGTGGGCGAGGCTTCTGATTCTCCGATCAGGGCCTTTAGCTTGTTTCACCAGACACACCTTTTTTCGTCCTTTTCTTGTTG
The DNA here is from genome assembly GCA_033398695.1 of Orobanche coerulescens. Taxonomy (NCBI): domain Eukaryota; kingdom Viridiplantae; phylum Streptophyta; class Magnoliopsida; order Lamiales; family Orobanchaceae; genus Orobanche; species Orobanche coerulescens. Next base: position 45,769,705 of record CM065806.1, on the reverse strand, counting down.
CTAGGCTTCGGGTAACTTCTGCAATTTAGGATGAGGACATTTATTTGTATAATGTCCCGGTTTCCTGCAGTTATAGCACAAGTTAGAATCTGCAGATGATGGTGATTCCGAACCCACCTTGTTAAATGGTTTAGGCCTGTAGGGAGCCTTTTCGGATTTATTAATGAACTTCCGGAATTTGTGCATGAGCAAGGCCATTTTATCTTGTGACAGGATGTCATCATCGCTGTCAGCTACCTTGGATACGGCTTTGGATGTACTGGAGGCAGAGCTGTGTCTCCTATCAGATACAGCAGCGAGTGCTGTAGTCTTAATAGGTGACTCTTCAGTCTCCTCTCTCATGTCAATATCTTACTCAACGGTTTTGAGGTCAGGGAAGAGATCGAAAGTAAATATATCATTTAAATTGCAAGACACACGCATATTTGTGGTCTTAATATCCCATTAGGCATGAAGTGATCTAAAGATTTTATGATTTTTCTCCTTTGGGGTATACACTTTACCCAATGCTTCAAGTTCACTGACAATGCCGGTAAATCTGAGGTCAAGTTCCTCAAGTGTTTCAGAAGATTTCATTTCAAAGGATTCAAATTGCTGAATTAAGTTTGAAATCTTGTTTTCTTTTGAGATCTCAATTCCTACACATATCAACTTGAGTTTCTCCCAGATTTCCTTGGCTTGTCAAGATTCACACGCTTGCGATCATTAGTTGTCCAATGTTCCTGTTCCTTCTCAAGCATTTCTGCATGAGGTTGTCCTTCTATTCTTGCAGTTGGATTGACCTTCATGATCTTGTTAGGTCCTTCTTGGATGACAAAGATCATCTCTTCGTGCATCGCGGCAAGATGGGATTCCATTCTGATTCTCCAGTCATCAAATTCACTAATGAAAACATGGGAACTTTGTTAATCATAGATGTATCCATGACAAAAGTAAAATGAGTGATAAAGATATAAAAATGAAGCTTTCAAAAGTTAGTGATTTTGTGGATCTGATTCAGGCTAAAAACCGACTGATTCTTTGTAGAATCAACCGCTCTGATACCACCTGTTGGTCACAGTATACAGTTATAAACAACTTAGAATAGGTTGAATAAGTTGCATTCCTTTTTGAAGTTTGTTTACATAGCGGAAGTCTAAAACTAAGTTGCTGTAAATACAACAACTGAACGGTCTCTTGTTAGCTTGGCGCTTACAGGGGTTTCGGGTTTAGTATACTAGAGTAAAATAGGCAATAAGAAACAGTAAAGACAGTAAGTAAAGATATATTGTTTAATGTGGTTCGAGGTAAACCCCTCTACGTCCACAGGTCCTCCAAACAGGAGTAAATAGTTTATTAAAATCACGGTGTATACAACTGTATGATTTTCACTTAACTCGTCGTTGTATCGTACACACAGATTGATACAGCCAACAGTGGCTTTAGCCATTCACACAGATTGGCTTGGACTTCTTCCACTTGCTTTTTGTCACACAGATTGAAACTTCATCTCGAACTCTATTCGTCCCACACAGTTCAGAATAGCTTTGCTTAGTCCACACAGGGCTAAGTAACTCAACAGTAAGAATGGGTTATCACGAGTCGAACAGCAGTTGTAGGCTTGATGAGCTTTGTGTTGTACATATTTTGTTCGTTGTTGAGGACTTGTAGATTTCTTCACTTCAGATGTCGTTGTATACATGATGAAATACATTGTTCTTATAAGCTTGTTGTTTAGATTGTTGTTCGTGTGCAAATTATGTAAGTAGTCAAATCCAAAATATCCTCTTGCTTGGGGCTATTTATAACCTTGAAAATAGATTGGTTATAAATGTAGTCGTTGGCAGGTTGGTGAGATCGAGACAACTCTGATTTGCGGCCCCAGAATGTTTGAATTAAAGGTGATTCGCATTTAATGCTTTAGACATTCTCTCTGACCCGCATTAAATGCTCTCTCGTTGGTAGTCTCTTCGATCGCATTAAATGTTGTCCTATCAGCAGTAAATGCTACGTTAACTGTGAATATTTTATGAATAAAGAATGTTTGATTCACAACGGTTTAAAGTTCTTTTTCAACCCTGTTGGTTTTGTATTATATTTTTCCTAAGTAAAACACCTACAAAATAGTTTGCTGTAGCCAACGTCTCATCTTGCTGTATCGTGAAGGCTAAGCTGTAGGATTTGACTCTAGGCCCGCTGTATGATCTTGCGCTGTATGGACAGGCTTGTATGAACAAGTTGTATGGACAGGCCGTATATATGTAGCATTTATTATTTTTCCTAACAACGTCCATACTTAGCTGATATTATGTCTTGACTGAACTCAGCTGACCTTCTGTCTTGACTAAAATCAGCTGACATTCTGTCTTGACTAAACTCAGCTGCCATACGATACTCAACATATTTTCTGACTTGATGATACTCAATTGTATGTAGCATTTATCAAAACAGGATTTTTCCCAACATATATATTTTGTAAGATTACCAAGAACCAGACATAGATATTTTGTATCATATCACTCTCTCAACTCCATAAAATTTTACTTGTTCTACTTTAATCCGCCAAAATGAACAACATTATAGAAATAGAATTGAGATCCAGACTTCATTTGTACGTGACATCTTGATATATATGTCAAAATAATTTATTTAGCAAATTGCTTATGATGAGAACAAATGAACTACTAAACTTATACTCCCTCCATCCGCCAAAAAATATCCTATTTGACTTTTTCCGGTCAAAATTTACAAACATTGACCATAAATTACAATCAACATATAAAATTTATAGTCATATAAGTTATATTTTGAAAATACACATTAATATAATCTATCAAATACTTACATGATTATATTCTTTATTATATATGGATCCTATTTTATGGTCAAAATTTATAAATTTTGACCAACAAAAGTCAAAATATGACACTTTTTGACAAACGGAGGGAGTACCTTCTTCCAAATGCTAAAAGGAAAATAGTAAGCCAACTACTCACCAAATAAAACAAACGAAATGCAAGATGTGCGGTTAATTCTACCATACGAATATTATGCATTTCACTTCGTGAAATTAGGTCATTACAAAAAAATTACTCACTTCGTCCCGATTAAGTATTATATTTCAAAATAGATTTTTGTTGTCTTTCAGGAGAAAACTAGTATAATATATATATATATATATATATATATATAAATTTTATAAATATTTGGTAAATCTATTGTGTATTTTTAAATATAAAATACTCCCTCATCCCTTAAAAACATGTCTGAATTTTCTTTTCGATTCATCCCTTAAAAATATATCTTTCCATTTGGATATAAATTTTTACATATCATTACACAAAATGTGGTGAATACCAAATAAGAAATTGTAATAATTTGATATGATCGGAATTCCTTAATAAAAATATAACAGTTCTAACTAAATGATTTGTAACCCTTTAGAGGACAGAAGGACACTATTTTATGTATAAAATAATATTTCATGAAGTAATATACTATATTTCGTACAGAAAACATGTGGGAATCAATTTTTTAATACCAAATCATAAAATTGACAAGTTATATATTTCCATTCATAAGAGTATAAGTTTTTAGTACCATTTTGATTAAAAAGACTAAAATGTCCTCCCAAAAGTTGTAATCTTGACTTTCTCTTTTTTTATATTTTATTTAATTTAAACTATTTTTCTTTTCTTTTTTCTTTTTTATTTTCCTCATCTGCTCAAAACCGATCGATATTAATGTCCAACAACCAAAATTTAACTACAACCTACAAATCAAAACAACACAACCATTTTTGACAAAGGGTCTCTTAAAAATCTTATAAAAATCCTAAGATTATTCGAAAAGAAAGGTAGGCGTTCAAACAGGACTTCATTTGTCGTGCTTCTGAGTTCATAAATTAAACAGGTATGCATCAATATTTTACCGCAGGAATTTTTTTCCGACAAGTTCTTCCGGATACGATCGCTGCACACGACGGCAAGCCACCGTGTGCAATGATCGTGTGCAACGGTCGTGTCCAACGGACTTGACATCGTGCACACAACTAACGTGTTCACGATCGTTTAACACGATTGTCTACAATCGTGTGCAACGATCATGTTCATGGACAGAAACTTGCACACGATCCCTGCACATGGTAGCATACAACCGTGTGCATCGGTCGTGTCTAAGGCAAACCATTTTAGAATATTGTTCGCTCAGATTTCTGAATAGTTATTCATCTTTTTGTAATCAAATGTCGTGGCAGCGTATTTTGATACATCACGGTGGTCATTTGGAGCGATTGACATATATAGACGGGTACTCCTTTTTTGTCTACATCGACACGAGCAAAGCTAGTCGTGCAAACCTCGTGGGGGTTATCAGAGAGAGTTTGGGTGGTCCAAATGAGTTCGATTACAAATTATGGTACTTGACACACAGGGCTAAGTGAAACAAAGTAAAAGTCCTATTATGGGGCGATACCGAGATACTTCGATTACTAGTCGAATACAAGGAGGATCCTGAGGTCTATGTTGAGAACGGCAGCTCCTCGAGAGTAAAGCCCGGCAACATAAATTATGACATGCCTTCCAAAGATTATCAATACGAGGAAGATGTGGAAGACGAGGAAGATGAGGAAGGTGAGGAGGTGTATACATCCGAAGATGAAGATTATTGTAAAGACTTGCTTGAGTCACTATCTGTGGAATTTCTTGCTTGGGTTCGCCAACCGGCCCAAATGGATAGGATTATGAGTCGTCGGAACTTCTCATCCGACCATCAATCTGCGAGCGAGCATGAGCATCTACATTCAATGCGTAACTGGATTATTCCATTTACGGACCCCAATAGTGCCAGGACTTTGGGTTGGGTCGAGCAGCCTCCACTGTCACCGGTCAGCTAGAGGTGGGGTCCGCATTTCAGTCCAATACAGAGTTGAGGAGAACTGTATGAATGTATCATTTGGAAAACATGTTACAGTGTATCACTGATCGTTCCGCCAATAAACATATAGTGTTTGTCTGTAAGAGTGGGCGAAACAATTATCAGTTTAGGTTGTGTGCTATCGAGGGTGCAACTATTTGGAGAATTACTAAGTTGACCTTGGAGCACAGCTGTCACCCTGACTTGAACCATGCTGCCGCACGGTCGGTCACTTCTGAGGTTGCCACCAATTATTTTGCTAAAAGATTGACCGGTGAGGGGTCACTTTGAGGCCAAAGGAGATGATTGCAGAGATGTGTAGGGAGTACGGCATTGACATGCTATGCAGTTTTGCTCTCCGGACGAGGAATATAGCGATAGAGAATATATATATGGCGGCTTTGATGAGTCGTATCAGCTCCCATCTTATCTGTATTTGTTGACACAGCGTAATCCAGGGACAATTTATGATTTGCAGACGACTCGTGAGGGAGTGCTTTGCCACATGTTCATTGCACTCGGACAGAGTATTAGGGAATTTGATACGTGCCTTCGAGCGGTGATTATAGTTGATGGGACCCACCTGCAGGGAAGGAATAAAGGAACTCTATTTGCGGCCGTTACATTTGACGGGAATGAGAAAGTATTTCCTCTTGTAGTTGGTCTCGGTCCGATAGAGAACGACGAGTCATGGACTTATTTTCTGTATAACCTGCGCAGATGCTACAATCCGATGGAAGATTTACTAATTGTGAGTGACCAACATAAGAGCATTCAGAATGCTGTTCGAGCCGTCTATCCGAATGCATTCCACGAGTTGTGCTATCACCATCTTGCAAAAAATCTGACCTCCTACGGTACTTGTAATACCTGTACTTTTATTGACTGTTTGACCTTGCCGTTTTTCTTATTTCGTCGCTCTGTAAACTCTTGGTGATGTTGTCGATATTGTTATAGAGTTTCATATCTTGGTTGGATCACAAACGTGTTGTTTAGACCTTGCGGAAGTGTTCTAGGTCAGAGAAATAGCGCACGTTAGGCCTAGGCTAACGCACGCTAATTCTGCTTGAGTAGCGCGCGCTAGCTTTGAGCCGTAGCGCACGCTAAGGGACCAGTCAGGTCAGAACCAGTAACTCATACTGCTTTCTGGACTGGCAGTTAAAGCGCGCTAGGAGTTCGTTAACGCACGCTATTCGTGATCAGTAGCCCGCGCTAACATCCGTCCGTAGCGCGCTAACGGGCTGGTTGGCAGAGGCAGTGAGATTGTCAGGTTTTCTGGACTATCGAGTAACGTACGCTACTCTTCAGATAGCGCACGCTATATGAGCTGCGTAGCGCACGCTAAGCCATAGCGGTAGCACACGCTAAGACTCGAGCAGGGTAGAGGACAGTAGGTTCTGGACTCCAGTTCTAGACACCATTTTTGGCTAGCGAAGGCGATTAGCGCACGCTAACGGGGCCGGCAGAAGTCACTGGACTACCCGGTGACCTCGCTAGCGCACGCTAATAATCGAGGTGTAGCGTGCGCTAGACTGGGCGAGTATATATTGGACAGATAACTTCCTTTTCGTCATTTTTCATCCTCTCACTCAATTTCCGACCGGGAGCAGTGGATTTAGGCGATTTGGGGAGTTTGGAAGCGATCTTTCTTCAGATATCAACATCTTTGGTTGGAGAACAAGGATTTAACAACATCTAATCCATTCTATCATCCAAATCAAGGTAAAAATCCTTAGAACCCTATTTTTTGGGAATTTTGGGGTTTTTCCTAGATTCGTCCGATTTATCTATTTTGAAGCTTGAGAACCCTGAGATTATGATGTATCTATCTTGTATACATGTTTTTCCTACGATTTTACGGATTGTTTTGTACGTGTTCGGACTTGTAAGGGTTTGGGTGATTTTCCAAACTCTAGTTGTTTACCCTTGTATTTTCGTGAATCGTAAACAGGTTTCGGGAGTTTCTTCGTGAATTATGAGTATGGATTATTGATTATCATATCCCTTACGAATCGTTTAGGTGCCGGAAGCGCGTTCTTGGACCTACTGAACTCATACTCTTTTCCGTTCAATTTCTCGATGTCTCAAAGGCAAGTATATATTTATGATTGTACGTTCTCAACTTTGAAAGTAAGATATATGAATGGCATGTTTATTTATATCCACTCTGGGGCGGGCCGACAGGTCCCCTGTGGGTTTCGTAGCCTTTGGTGCGATTCCACAGATAATTTGGGTTAACCACTCTGGGGCGGGCCGACGGGTTCCCTGAGGGTTCCGTAGCCTTTGGTGCGGTTCCATGGTTGATCATGTATGCATTGTTGTGATGCTATGAGATTTAGTTATTCCAGAATACTAGTCTTGAATTGATGAATTGACGGTTACCTTTACTTTATTGTCGAGGAGTATTGTGTTTCGTATTTGATATACTTGCACTAGCTATTCGACGGCTAACCCCTTTATGGGGGAAATACTTTTTATGTATTTCAGGTTCCAGGAGAGCGGATAGGCAGGTATCAGGTTGGCATGAAGATGATGGGCAAGCGCATACTGTGTCTTATCTCCAGTTATATCTTGTGTTCCTCCATTCAGTGTTGTTGTACTGGAATGGTTAATGAATACTCGAGTATTGTTTGTTTTCAGTCTTCCTTGATGTTCCGGCCTGTATTGCAGAGGTTTTTATTTCGTAATGTGATGTATTTGGATACATGGGACATGGTTTAGGGCTGGGATAGTTCGGTTTCTTGAAAAAAAAGTAAGGAACCGAAGTTTCAAATGTGTTATGTAATTCGGGTTCGGTTCCTGACTTTTTTCTGCAGGAACCGAACTTCTAGGAACCGAAGTAATTTTACCAAAAAACCGAAAAAATCGAACCGAAATTTACAGTTCAAAATTTTCAAAAATAACCGAAAAACCCAAAATAAAATTTGTTAGGTTAGGTTTTTTTAATTTATATAGTGTATAGAAAGTAGAAACATTTAAAATAAAATAACTATGGGTAGTACGGTTAGCATGGGTTTTAATTTTGTGTTCGGGTATAATGGGTTTTAATTTTTTGTTCGGTTATTGTCAGTAATTTCGGGTAGTACGGTTATTGAAATTTTAAAATTACAATAACCGTACCCGAACCCGAAATTTATTGCAGGACCCGAACCCGAAATTTATAAATAATTTTTTTCTTAAAACCCGAACCGAACCGAACCAAAATATCAATTTCGGTTCGGATCTTCAGTTATTCGGGTCTTAAGTCCCAGCCCTAGTTTGAATACCATTTGTATCGTCTTTCATTTCCTTGTTTTGGACCTTCTCGGTCAAGTTTTATAGTTCGCGTATGATTAGCCTTGTGGGTCCCACGGTGGGGTTCACGGCGCTGTAATATACCCTGAATAACTTGGGGGTGTTACAGAATATGGTATCAGAGCTTAGATCCATGGATACCTTGGCTGTCGGTCTTTTGGGTCGATTGAGTCGTTATTTGCCCACAGTATCACTACTCTGCCATCATCACAGTGCGACCGGTACTTGTAAGACCTCTTACTCTTCTGGTGTTTCCTTATTCGTTTTGCTTTTATTTTGGTATTCTTGAGAATCGGTCACTTCGATGACGTGCGATTGAATTGTACTTACATGCCTTGTGTGTTCTTCAGTATGTCAGCTGGTAGGGGCCGTGGCCGTGGTTATGGACGTGGACGAGGACGTGGCGCGGCCGTCTCCCTTAGTTCTGTTGCGGGGTCAACCAACCCCAGTTTATCGAACTCGGTGCATCCGGACACTGAAAGTCAGCACGACCAGTCGATTGGCCAGGGGAACAGCGCGGACGTTGGAGTTGCGAATCTACTTCAACAATTGGCTAACCAGATGACCATTTTAGCCCAAACCGTTCAGCTGAATAATCCGAACCCGAACGTGGATGCCTTGCTTCAGAATGTAATCCGTATGCACCCTCCACAGTTTGGCAGTGCCACAGACCGGTTAGGTTGGGAAGATTGGCTAGCGGAGTTGGAGAAAATTTTTGAAGCGGTTGATTGCCCCAAAGTGAGGAAAGTACCGATTGCTTAGTATTTCTTCACCAAGGAGGCCGCTACATGGTGGAAAGTCATCAAGCCACAGGATCGTATTGCCACGTGGGATGAATTTAAAGAGCTTTTGGAGGCCGAGTTTTGTCCTTGGCCGGTGCGAGAGAGCCGAATTCGAGCCTTTTTCGAGGCTAAACCGCAGAATATTCCCGTTTCGCAAGCAATTGTAGAGTACAACCAACAATTGATCCACGTGAAGGATCACGTGCGAAATGAGCGTGATAAGATCCGTTATTTTGATATGAGGATGAATATGGACTTACGGCGGTACATGGCCGGATTTGCTTAAACCAACTGAAGGAATATCAGGACAGATCTTTAGCCCATGATATGTTAAGCCCTGACAACGATACCACTGAAGAATCGAAGAAGCAGAAGATCGCGGGAAATTTTTCTGGCTCTAAGAGTGGCAACTTCCATAGGTCACAGACGACTAATCATTCTGCCGGGCAGTCGTCACGTTCTGCTAAAGAAAAGAGGGGTTTCCGTTCTGCTCCGGGCACCACAAATCGTACGGTGACTTGCTATAATTGTGGTCGTCCAGGTCACGTTAATTTAGAATGCAATTTTCTGTCGTTGAAGTGTCACACTTGCGGACAGATGGGACATAGAGTGGCTTATTGTTCCTAACCAAATCAGACTTTGGATACTCGGGCTTCTGCCCCAGCACCACTTGACCAAGGCGTTAATCAGCGGAAATCTTTTGGTCAATCTCAGCAGAATTACGGCAGGGGCTGGGGACGGGGTCAGAACGTTGGAGGGGGAAACTCTAGCGTCGGTTCGGTACAACCACGAGTCTATGAGATGCGTCGAACAGACGAACCCGACGCGGCGGTGGCTTCAGGTACCATTCATATTTTATCTCATCCAGTCCGTGTGCTTTTTGATACGGGTGATACACGTTCTTTTATTTCCTTGGAGTGTGTACGCCGTTTGAATATAACTTGTATGACTTCTTGCGATCCCTTCATTGTGAAACTACCTAGCGGGGATAGAATTGTGGGAAACCGGGAGATTAAAGATTTTCCGGTGATTATATCCGGTATGGAATGGTTATCGAATCTGATTGTAGTTGATATGGTAGGCGAGGACGTGATCCTCGGCGAGGATGGGCTTGATAGTCACCAAGCGATTATGAATTACCGTACTAAGGTTATCACCATGATGACTAAAGACGGATCTGAGTACTCATTTTTGGGACATAAGTCGGGCCAATCCAAGTTACTTACCAGCGCCATGAAGGTCGTAAAACTTTTGAATAAAGGTTGTACGGGTTATTGGTGTTATGCCTTGAAAACGGAAGGGAACGAAGTCGACTTCTCTTTGATTCCGGTTGTTAATGAGTATCCCGATATTTTTCCGGACGATCTCCCGGGATTACCGCCAGATCGAGAGATAGAATTTTCTGTGGACTTAGAGCCAGATGCGGCTCCGATTTCTAAGGCACCTTATCGAATGGCACCTTCCGAGATGCAAGAATTAAAGAATCAGCTGGGAGAACTTTTGGAAAGAGGGTACATCAGACCGCTTGGAGCGCGCCTGTTCTTTTTGTGAGAAAGAAGGATGGTTCACTATGTTTGTGCATCGACTACCGTGAGCTGAACAAAGTAACCATCAAGAACAAGTACCCTTTGCCTCGTATAGACGATTTATTTGATCAGTTGCACGGGGCTGCAGTTTTCTCGAAAATTGATTTAAGATCACGGCATTATCAACTCAGGGAGAGAGATTCCGACGTTCCGAAGATGGCATTTCGAACGAAATATGGGCATTATGAATTTGTAGTTATGCCTTTTGGGTTGACTAATGCACCGGCAATATTCATACAGTTAATGAATAAGATTTTCATCGAGTATCTCGACAGGTATGTAATCGTCTTTATTAACGACATTTTGATCTATTCTCGAGATAAAGAGGAACATGCCCGACATTTGCGTTTGGTACTAGATATTTTGAGGACCGAGCACCTCTATGCAAAATTCTCAAAATGTGAGTTCTGGTTGGAAGAAGTTATGTTTCTCGGCCATGTGATTTCGGCCGAAGAGGTTCGTGTAGACCCGCAGAAGATCGAGGCAGTGCTAGATTGGGCACCGCCTAAAAATGTTAAGTTCGTAGCTTTTTGGGCCTTTCTAGATATTACCGTCGGTTTGTCGAGGGGTTCTCGAAACTCGCTCGGCCGCTTACGAAATTACTCCAGAAAACGGAAAAGTTTGTTTGGACGATGGAGAGACAACAGAGCTTCGATGAGCTGAAGAGATGTTTGACTTCAACGCCGATTTTAGCTTTACCACATGGTAATGAGGCCTTTGCGGTTTATAGTGACGCTTCGGGTCAAGGTCTTGGTTGTGTGCTTATGCAGCATGATAAGACGATAGCTTTTGCGTCACGACAACTAAAGACGTATGAGATGAATTATCCTACTCACGATTTGGAGTTGGCCGCAATTGTCTTCACACTCAAGATTTGGCGGCATTACTTGTATGGTTCTCCGTGTCGGATTTATACCGATCACAATAGCCTAAAGTATATTTTCAGTCAGAAAGAGATGAATATGAGACAGAGACGTTGGTTAGAGTTGATAAAGGATTACGATTTGGAAATTCGTTACCACCCCGGAAAAGCCAATGTCGTCGCGGATGCTTTGAGCCGCAAATCAACATCTCTTAAAATGCTCGAGGTTCTTACATCTTAGACGAAGATTCGTCAGGATTTAATCGAGCAAGGGATAGAAGTTTGGCTTCAACGAGTACAGGGACAGTTGTGTACTCTCGAAATTACTTCATCCTTAGTTGACGACATCAAAGGGAAACAGTGGAGTGACCCGATGATTTCTCAACTGAAGGAAGATGTAATTAAAGGAAAAGCTCCTGGCTTTATGGTTCACGAGGATAGTATTCTGAGATTTCAGGACAGGCTTTGTGTTCCGAATGCTCTAGAGTTGAGGCAGAGAATTCTCCGAGAAGCCCATGCTACGCCTTACTCAATCCACCCCGGAACGAGTAAGATGTATAAGGACTTGAAACGAAATTTTTGGTGGAACAACATGAAGAAGGATGTCACGGAATTTGTACTACGGTGCCTAACGTGTCAACAAGTCAAGATCAAACATCAACGACCAGCGGGGTTGTTGAAGCCACTTCCCATTCCCGAGTGGAAGTGGGAAGACATCTCTACGGATTTCATCACTGGCATGCCGAGAACTAGGGCCGGAATGAATATGATTTGGGTAATCGTCGATCGGTTGACCAAGTCTGCACACTTCTTGGGTATTAAGGATACTTAGGGACCGGATAGATTGGCTCGAACTTTTATAGCTGAGATCGTAAGATTACACAGTGCCCCCAAGACCATTGTTTCTGATCGAGACGGTCGTTTCGTATCGCATTTTTGGCAGGCCGTTCATCAGGCTTTGGTACTTAGTTGAGATTGAGCACTTCCTTTCATCCTCAATCGGACGGTCAGACAGAGAGGACGATTCAGACGTTGGAAGATATGTTGCGAGCTTGTGCCTTAGACTGGAGTAATGATTGAGAACTTCACTTGCCGTTGATCGAGTTTGCCTATAATAACAGTTGGCATGCGTTGATCAAAATGGCACCATTCGAGGCACTTTATGGTAGGCAATGTAGGTCGCCATTATGTTGGGACGAGGCTTCGGAGCTAATTGGAATGGAACCGGATATGTTGATGGAGACTAAGGAAAAGATTTCTATTATCCAGGATTGATTGCTGACTGCTCAGAGCCGTCAGAAATCTTATGATGATACTCATCGTCGACCCTTGGAGTTCAAAGTGGGGGATCATGTCTTACTCAAGGTGTCGCCGACAAGAGGGATTTTCCGCTTCGGGAAAAAGGGGAAACTTAGTCCGAGGTATATTGGACCTTTCGATATCTTGGACAGGGTTGGAGATTTAGCTTATCGCTTGGCATTGCCTCCAGCTTTAAGTCACGTCCATAGTGTTTTTCATGTGTCTCAGTTGAGAAAGTACGTGCCGGATCGGAGCCACTTTATCGACTACAGTGAGATTGACGTAGCCGAGGATATTACCTTTCCAGAGGGACCCGTGAAGATCCTTGAGTGTCGCGAGAAACAACTTCGGCATAAGACCATTCCACTGGTTAAAAAGCAATGGTCGAGACATGGAGTTGAGGAGGTGACTTGGGAAACGGAAGAGAAGATGCAGTCGGAGTACCACGAACTTTTTATTTCTTAAGTTTCGGGACGAAACTTCTTTTTAGAGGGGGAGAATGTAATACCTGTACTTTTATTGACTGTTTGACCTTGCCGTTTTTCTTATTTCGTCGCTCTGTAAACTCTTGGTGATGTTGTCGATATTGTTATAAGTTTCGTATCTTGGTTGGATCACAATCGTGTTGTTTAGACCTTGCGGAAGTGTTCTGGGTCAGAGAAATAGCGCATGCTAGGCCTAGGCTAACGCACGCTAATTCTGCTTGAGTAGCGCACGCTAACTTTGAGCCGTAGCGCTTAAGGGACCATCCACGCCGTAACAAGTAACTCATACCGCTCGGATCGCGCTAACGCGCGCTAGGAGTTCGTTAACGCACGCTATTCGTGGTCAGTAGCACGCGCTAACATCCGTCTGTAGCGCGCTAACGGGATGGTTGGAAGAGGCAGTGAGGTTGTCAGGTTTTCTGGACTATCGAGTAGCGTACGCTAGTCTTCGGATAGCGCACGCTATATGAGCTGCGTAGCGCATGCTAAGCCATAGCGGTAGCGCACACTAAGACTCGAGCAGGGCAGAGGACAGTAGGTTCTGGACTCCAGTTCTGGACACCATTTTTGGCTAGCGCACGCTAAGATAAGGCGATTAGCGCACGCTAACAGGGCCGGCAGAAGCCACTGGACTACCCAGTGACCTCGCTAGCACACGCTAATAATCGAGGCGTAGCGTGCGCTAGAATGGGCGAGTATATATTGGACAGTTGACTTCCTTTTCGTCATTTTTCATCCTCTCACTCAATTTCCGCCCGGGAGCAGCGGATTTAGGCGATTAGGGGAGTTTGGAAGCGATCTTTCTTTAGATATCAACATCTTTGGTTGGAGAACAAGGATTTAACAACATCTAATCCATTCTATCGTCCAAATCAAGGTAAAAATCCTTAGAACCCTATTTTTTGGGAATTTTGGGGTTTTTCCTAGATTCGTCTGATTTATCCGTTTTGAAGCTTGAGAACCCTGAGATTATGATGTATCTATCCCGTATACATGCTTTTCCTACGATTTTACAGATTGGTTTGTGCCGTGTTCGGACTTGTAAGGGTTTGGGTGATTTTCCAAACTCTAGTTGTTTACCCTTGTATTTTCGTGAACCGTAAACAGGTTTCGGGAGTTTCTTCGTGAATTATGAGTATGGATTATTGATTATCATATCCCTTACGAAACGTTTAGGTGCCGAAAGCGTGTTCTTGGACCTACCGAACTCATACTCTTTTCGGTTCAATTTCTCGATGTCTCAAAGGCAAGTATATATTTATGATTGTACGTTCTCGACTTTGAAAGTAAGATATATGAATGGCATGTTTATTTATATCCACTCTGGGGCGGGCTGACAGGTCCCCTGAGGGTTTCGTAGCCTTTGGTGCGATTCCACAGATAATTTGGATTAACCACTATGGGGCGGGCCGACGGGTCCCCTGAGGGTTCCGTAGCCTTTGGTGCGGTTCCATGGTTGATCATGTATGCATTGTTGTGATGCTATGAGATTTAGTTATTCCGGAATACTAGTCTTGAATTGATGAATTGACGGTTACCTTTACTTTATTGTCGAGGAGTATTGTGTTTCATATTTGATATACTTGCACTAGCTATTCGACGGCTAACCCCTTTATGGGGGAAATACTTTTTATGTATTTCAGGTTCCAGGAGAGCGGATAAGCAGGTATCGGGTCGGCATGAAGATGATGGGCAAGCGTGATACTGTGTCTTATCTCCGGTTATATCTTGTGTTCCTCCATTCAGTGTTGTTGTACTGGAATGGTTAATGAATACTCGAGTATTGTTTGTTTTCAGTCTTCCTTGATGTTCCGGCCTGTATTGCGGAGGTTTTGATTTTGTACTGTGATGTATTTGGATACATGGGGCATGGTTTGAATACCCTTTGTATCGTCTTTCATTTCCTTATTTTGGACCTTCTCGGTCAAGTTTTATAGTTCCGCGTATGATTAGCCTTGTGGGTCCCACGGTGGGGTTCACGGCGCTGTAATATACCCTGAATAACTTGGGGGTGTTATAGTGCTCATGCTATAGGACTCTTTAGAACTGCTGCCTACATGCATCGTGAAGAAGTTTTTGAAAACTATTTTTCAAAACTACATATTGAAAGCCCTAATGGGGCTCACAGGCGCCTTTCTGAAATTGGGCCAGAGAGGTGGGCTAGGTCGAAGTGTCCGGTACGACGCTATAACTTCTTGATATCCAATGTTGTTGAATGCTTTAATAATCGTATTTTGTGGGCGAGGCGTTTGCCTGTTTGCTCGTTACTTGAGATATTTCGCCTAATTTTAGAGAATTGGTTTGATGAGAAGCGAGAAGAAGCTTCATCAAGAGACCATGAGTTGACAATGCACACTTTTGAAAAGCTCTCTAACTCTGTGCAAGCCAGTCTGACTCTTACTGTTCGAGCTACTACCCCACTTGTTTATAAAGTCGAAGAAAACAAAGTTTCTTATGAGGTCGACCTTCGAACATGGACATGTTGTTGTCGGGAGTTCGATTTGGATCAGATTCCATGTCATCATGCTATTGCCTCTATAAGGTAATTGTTTCGCTCTAATATGCACATCATTCAATGCTCTTGTCTATGCTGTCGTGTGCACACGGTCATGGCCGTGGGCAAGATGCACACGATCGTAACCTACGATGGGCATGATCGTGTGCTGCCATTGTGTGCAGGATGGTGTGCACACGGTCATGGCAGGATGCACACGACAGCAGCAACCCATGACCATGGGCAAGATGCACACGATCCTAACCCACAATGGGCACGATCGTGTGCTGCCATCGTGTGCAACACAGGACTGGTCTGGATTTACCAACTGCACCATAAACCATTTTCCAGATTTAACCAAACAACACATCAATATTACCAGAATATATCTGAATAAAAAAGTAAAATACATACTCATCAGTTTCAAAAATACATTATCCTACACCACATCCTTAACATAATTGCTTATTGTGGTTTGTCTGTGTATGATTTTGTTAGTCGTTATTTCAAGCAACAAGGCCTTAGAGAGACTTATAAGGAGCATATTAATCCTATCCACATCCTGATGAGTAGAATATCCCACCGGAGATCTCATCCATCGTTTGCTTACCTCCAGAGGGGATATGACAAGCCGGCCAACCAAGGATGAGTCGTGCACGGTCCGCTATTAAAAATTTGCCTGCAGGTAGACGGCCTCACGTGTGCGGTAGGTGTAAGGGAACTGGCCACAATAGAAAATCTTGCAAGGCATTCATTCCCATAGGTGGTGTGGATTTGAATATCCCTCTAGAAGAAACTCAAGGAATGGATGAACAAACGAGGCAAAGGCGCTGGCAGAAGAAGAGGTGTAGCATTTGTCGTAATGATGACCATGACATAAGTGGATATCCATACCTTGAAACTTAAATTGCTTATGTGTTTTTTATATTTGTGACTTACTAGCAACAATCATGTGCTGATATTTTGATCCTCGATGGACCATGTATTGATTCATTATTCTGATTATTAGTCGAAATGCATAATTTTGTCTCTATTTTCTTTATCTTTGAATTGTAAAATTTAAGTGTTCAGTGATGTAAAGAAAATAAAGGTGAATATGGAGGCAAACATTAACCATAACAAAGTAGCTCGGTTTAAAGAGCAATAATTTACACCAAAAGCATATAACTTTACATAACAAAAGTTAATCACCATCACACCAAAATCTCTAAGATTAACTCAAAAACCACAACCTCTTGGATCCCTTTTTCCCCATCTGCTGCTGTTTCTTTAGTCTTGTATCATCATCTCCATGAACTTCTTCTTCTAAAATAACTTCTTTACTTGTCTTCTCAGAAATCTCTAAATCATCATCATCACCATCTAGTATACCTGATGTGCTCGCAGTGTTTTTAAATAAGCTTTTTTTTCATGAAACACATTAATTCGCAGTACACAACTACACATACAACAAAATCAAAAAACTTACTCTGAGCATTGAGTATCTTCCTCTCGGCCTAGTTCTATATGGTGGGTTGGGAGGAGGTATCCTCCTTCTTCTTTTTGGTGGAGCTGCTTCGGTTCCTCCTAAATCGCTTTCTCGTAATCGGCCGCTCATTTTGCATACTTGATTTTAATGTATTTTAATTGATTTTAATTGATTAGGGTTTAGAGTGAAAAGGGGGACTAAGGTTCAGGTATTTCACTCTCGATCCAGGAAAATGGGCTTATATTGAAAAAGGGGGGGAACCCACGATGGGATTTTATAATAAAATAATTTGATACTGCCCTTTGTAGTGCACACGATGAGTCACACGATGGGCACGATCGTGTGCTCCGTTTGTGTCCCGTGTTGGCAACCACGTGTCACGGTGTCTACGGTGTCACCATGTCACTGTATCCACGTGGGCACACGATCGTGCCCACGATGGGATTAGCCATCGTGTGCACAAGAACATCAACATTTTTTTACTAATTTCTCAAATTAATCGTTAATTTACGTGTTGTTACTTATATATTAACAAGTATTTGTTAACGATACACTTATTTAAAAAGTTATTGATTGAATTAACATAATATATTGCATATCATGTGTAGTCTATATGTTCTCAATGTATTAGTTCGTACGTATAAGTTCATCATCTGTATGAAATATCTCATATACTAATGAATTACACGAAATGACAAATACGAGTTTGTATAAGAACTCATGTAGTAATTAATATTTGAACAAAGAATTTTAGAATCACAAAACATCCTTCTAGATAACACAATAAATCAAATTGGCAAAAATACCAAAAGCACACGATGGTGCACACGATGGGACACACGGTCGTGTGCACAAGAACATCAACATTTCTCAATAATTTCTACAATTACTCATAAATTTATGTGTTGTTACTTATATATTAACCAGTATTTGTTAACGATACACTTATTTAAAAAGTTATTGATTGAATTAACATAATATATTGCATATCATGTGTAGTCTATATGTTCTCAATGTATTAGTTCGTACGTATAAGTTCATAATCTGTATAAAATATCTCATATACTAATGAATTACACGAAATGATAAATACGAGTTTGTATAAGAAGTCATGTAGTAATTAATGTTTGAACGAGCAATTTTAGAATCACAAAACATCATTCTAGATAATACAATAAATCAAATTGGCAAAAATACCAAAAATTTATGTGCACACGATGGTGCACAAGGTCATGCCCACGATGGGATACACGGTCGTGTGCACAAGAACATCAACATTTCTCAATAATTTCTACAATTACTCGTAAATTTACATGTTGTTACTTGTATATTAACCGGTTTTTGTTAACGATACACTTATTTAAAAATATTTTGATTTAATTAACATAATATATTGCATATCATGTGTAGTCTATATGTTCTCAAGTATTAGTTCGTACGTATAACTTCATCATCTGTATGAAATATCTCATATACTAATGAATTACATGAAATGACAAATACGAGTTTGTATAAGAAGTCATGTAGTAATTAATGTTTGAACAAGCAATTTTAGAATCACAAAACATCCTTCTAGATAACACAATAAATCAAATTGGCAAAATACCAAAAGTTAATGCGCACACGATGGTGCACACGGCCGTGCCCACAGTGGGACACACGGTCGTGTGCGCACGGTCATGGTAGCCATCGTGGGCACACGACAGCAGCAACCCATGACCGTGGACAGGTTGCACACGATCGTAAGCCACGAAGGGCACGATCGTGTGCAGCCATCGCGTGCAACACAGAGTTGGTCTGGATTTACCAACTGCACCATAAACCATTTTACATGTGATTTAACAACACAACACATCAATCTTGTCAGAATATATCTGAATTAAAATTAAAATACATACTCATCAGTATCAAAAATATATTATCCTACACTACGTCTAATGACAACATAAAGGTTTTAGTAGCTAAACCATATCGATATTTCTTAATATATTTCTCATTAAGTTCCTTGATTTGGTGCCTTCCTGCTGGGTTTGCAGAGATGAGTCGATCCAAGTACATACACGCAAAGGGGCCACAACTGTGATTGTCGGTTTGTATGAATGGTAGTTCTCGTGGCATAGTTTTGAAACTCATCTCTATGTCATACTTTTTCTCCAATTGGTTGTTCAACTATTACCCGGATTGAGCTAGCACACGAGGCACCAAACGAGTAATTGGTCGCAGTTGGTTGAATCGGTATCGACCATCTTGGTGTTGGTGTGACAAGGAATCGTACAACTCCATGGTCCATGTTATGATGTTAATCTTGATAGTCACCCAGTGGCTCTGGTCGAGGCAACAAATGGCAATGATTTGTTGAAACAAAATATGTAATCATATAAGATCATCACATCAAACATAGCGAATCATTTATAAATATAAAGTTTAAACTTACTTCGCCGCAATTTGACCACGGAACCGCATGTGGTGTATCAAGACCTGTCATGTAGTCCTCAATGGATTTAGGAATTTTCCAATCCTTGTAAACCGGCTTCCCGGTCACCTTGATACCAAGAGGATCATCCGGATGGAGTCTTGCAAACTCGTTGGCCATAACTAACTACAAAAAGCCAAACCACAAAATAAAAAAATCCACATCACACCAATGATATACAAACGAGTAATTTATAGAACTTACGTAAAATTGGGAGCCGACAAGTACAGTGCCAATTCTACCGACACCAACACTACAGACTCCCCTCCGAAGCCTCGCTCGAGTCGCAAGCACATAACAATCTATCACCTCGGCATCAAAGTCTTCACGGCTAGACTCTATCCGGTCAAATAATGCCTGGGTGAGAGCATGCCCAGTCTCCAAACAACGGACAATAGCATCATGTGGCTACTCTATAAACTGTAGGTACAACTTCTTCAGAGCCTCACTATCTCTTGGAAGCACCACCACAAAAGGCTCCCGAAGAGCAGTAGAGGGTCGACTCACTCGCGGTGGAAGACTACGCTCACCCAATTGCTGCGTCCCGGCACTCTCATCAACTTCATCACCCTAAGCATCCCTCTCACAACTATAACGATCAGAGACCTGTACAATCGACTGCTCGATCTCAAAAACTGGCTGCTCAATCTCAAATGGAGGCTGCTGCTGAGAAGTACTACTAGGGTCGGGAAACATCGTACTATAATGATGCTCATCCTGAAACCAATCGAACATCGTCCCATACTACTGAACGGCACGTCAAATGGCTGCTACTGATGCTCATAATCCAAAAACCGTAGAGTCGGCTCAAGAGGCTGCTCAGTACGCTCAAAAGAATGATGAATCTGAGAATGATGACTGTGCTGGATCTCAGAATGGTGACTGTGATGGACCTCAGAATGCTGACTAGGCTGACGCTGAGAATGGTGACTAGGATGACGCTGAGAATGATGACTAGGCTGACGCTGAGAATGGTGATTGTGAGCTGCACCAGAGACTGAGTGACGTGGAGGGTCAGGAATCCTCCGCTGGGCGTTGCTAATAGATGCAGAATGACGAGGCCTATCGGGAAACCTATCATGGCTCCCAGCTGAGTAGTGCACTGTGCTCCTAGAACGTCTATGCGTAGGTCCAAAGAAATCCACGATCCCAGAAAGCACCCGGCGAGAAACTCGAGCAATAAATCCTGTCTCAGACTTGTTGTACAAGATCACCTTTAATCGGCGATCGAAGTACTCATCCCTGCTCGCATACAGGGTGTGGTCCGGACAAGGACGTCCGTGGACACAACACACCCTCCCTGGCTGACTCTCCCGGTCAGATGTCTTTGCACCATCTACTGGTGGGGTACTATGTCGGCGTCGCTTCGACACTTTATGTGCTGACTCATATGTAATCAATTTCCCAGCAGCCTTCTTCAACTTATACATAACTTTCTTTCTCGGCATCGGCGCAGGCTCATCCTCCTTGTTCGTCACAGCTATTCTTATAGGCTTTATGAACTTAACGTCATATGGCGAGCCATTCTCAAAACTCAGGTAGTAGTACTCAACCTCATCCTACTCCAGATGCGGTAAAGAGGGAAGTACTTTGTGCTGCAAAAGTAGTCATTAAAGCAAACCATTAGATGGGCAATCACATAACGTTGAAGAGATGAGTGAAGTCAGGAGAAAATACTTTTATAAATTTATGTACCTTATCGTTGAAGAAATGAGTGAAATCACAGAACATCTTCCTCGTAGTCCACACCAAACTCCGGGGGACTTGGACAGATTTATCTCGAATTCCACACAATTCTCCCAATGAAAGAATCATCTCATATGACCATATCTGTAAAGCCCAAACAGGACCATAGAAGTGATAGTCCTTATGTTCCTGTCCCTCCTTCATGGCAACTTGCCTATGTAGTAAGACAAAACCCCAAAGGCATAAGAACCCCAAGGAAACATATCCCACTGTTCGAAATCCTCAACTAATGCCCATTGCCATGTCTCGACCATCATGTCGTCACGGCATAGGATAAAGTAGTAGTATATAAGCTAATTGGCAACCTTCACAAAATCTCTTAATATTTTTGCCATGGAGTTTCCAAAGTGCAGTCCAGTGATCATGGCAAAATTACGGGCAGTAAAACGAATGGTCCTCCCGCAAACCTAGAACCACGACTCATCTGGGGGGATTTGATCACCCTCCAACTGACTGTAAATCAAGTGATGTAGGGCAGTATTTGTACTCCCATTTCTCCTATCTTTAATCAAACGCCCCAGGACCCCCTCGGTCAAACTCTCGATAGCTCGATCACCAACTGCAGAATTGCGGCCCATACTTCTTAGTGTCTCAATAATCTCTTTAAATACCGCCTCACGTATGTAAAGGTTCACTTATCATGTAACAAAGCGCAATATAGGTCTCTTCCATACGCAACTAATCTGCAATATAGACATACAAATCATAAGAATATGATAGAATGCTTAAGAGAACGAAAAAAATGACACAGCTTGCACACGATCGATGCCCGTCGTGTGAAAACCATCGTGTGCAACACGACGGGCATCGATCGTGTGCATGACATCATGTGCAAGACATAAGCCTTTTGTCTTCTTGCTCACGACAACTCACATGATCGACGATCATCGTGTGTAAACCATCGTGCCCACGAAAGACCATCGTGCACACGATGGTGTCATCTTCTTCAGCACCATCGTGAGACGATGAACAACCGTCGTGGCACGATCATGTGTGAATAAAAATACACTAACCGGCTGCTCATTGGTGAAATCCTCTTCAGATGGAGTGTCACTAGCGTGTGAGGAACTTTTGGCGTCTTCAGATTCTCTGTCGTAGTCGGAGTTCGACATTTTCTGGCCGGCGAAAGGGTTTCACGATGGGGGTTTTTCGGTTTTACGAGAGGTACAGCGAGAGAGTTTTTTTTTGGAAGAGAGAGAAATATTGGGTTGTGGGATCGTTTAGATTATTGTTGTTTGCTTTTAAAAATTTTCTATTTTTTATCTTTTAGTGGTAGACTTTAAGGGTAATAATATCTTTTAACACATTTTGGTATCAATAACTTATAGTTTTATGAATGGAGATATATAACTTGTTAGTTTTATGTTCTGATACTAAAAAAAGAGAGATCCCAAAAAATATTTATCCGAGATGTCATATAAAAATAGAGCTATTCAGAATAAAGGCCCAATCCGGACCAGACCAGTAGACCATCATGTTAAGGGCAGTGAAAGGTAAAATTCTACTTCCCCATAATACCAAACCAAACCAAACATACCGAGTATATCTCGCTCAGATCAGGGTCTGGCGAGGGTAAGATGTACGCAGGCCATGCCCCTACTTTTTACGGTAGGGAGGCTGTTTCCGTGAAGACCCCAGCTTAGTGCACAGCAAAGTATAGAGTGGTAAATATAAAGAAGCATATGGTACGAAAAAGCTCACTACCATACCTGAGTCCATGGTCTAATTCACATGAGACTTACCTAAGGGGACTTTGGGCAACTGCACTCTCGATGAACGTTGCTCTCACCGAAGAGAGGTTGACTCTGCGCACAACTCCCTGTAAAAAAAAAAACACCACACGCAGGAGGTAATATGATCAAATATACAGTAAAAGTAAAAACTGGAATCCTCTAGGTCAAAGCTGACTGAGACAACCCAACCCTGACGCTCTCAACTACAGAACCGCTCCCTACAAAAGAATCCACAACTCTGATCTGGCGCCTCCAAGAGCACCTATCAACAGTCATGGTCTCGGAAAGATTTAAGGCCTTCAAATCTAATCCCAGCTGCTCCTCCCACGTCCTCCTCGGTCTGCCTCTCCTACTCTCCCCGACAACCAATAAACTCTCGACCCTCCTCACCGGAGCAGAAGCCTGCCTCCTGCGGACGTGGCCAAACCATCTCAATCTCCATTCCCTAACTTTCGCTGAAATACTTCAAGCGCGTTCCTGAAAACCCCGTTTGAGATTCTATCCAACAATGTGCGACCACACGACCAACGTAACATTCTCATTTCAGCCGCTTCCAACTTGCTCTCAAGCGACTTCTTCATCGCCCAACATTCGGATCCATACAACATTGCAGGTCTGATTGTCGCTCTATAGAATTTACCCTTCAACTTAAGAGGGACTTTCTTGTCGCACAGGACCCCAATCGCTGCTCTCCACCTTAGCCACCCCGCCTTGATACGATGAGTGACATCATCTTCACACTCACCTTCCTTATGAATGATCGAACCCAAATACTTAAACTTATCCGTACGGGGTACGGTCTGATCCGCAATCGTTACCTTTACTTATTCCTCGTTGGCCTCACCACTAAAGTTACACCAGAGATACTCGGTCTTAGACCGGCTCACACGCAAGCCCTAGGATTCTAACTTAGACCTCCATAGCTCCAACTTCGCGTTCAACTCCCTCCTCGACTCTGCTACTAACACTGTGTCGTCAGCAAAAATCATGCACCACGGGACGCCATCTTGTATCCCCCACGAAATGACGTCAAGGATTAGAGCGAAGAGAAGAGGGCTTAGCGCCGACCCCTGGTGTAGTCCTATCTCAACCGGGAAATACTGGGTGTCACCAACTGGGGTCCTAACGCAAGTCCTAGCTTGGGATTACATGTATTGGATCGCCCTAACGAACGGCAACGACACCCTCTTATCTTCTAGGCTCCTCCAAATAACATCGCGCGGAATGCTATCATAAGCCTTCTCTAGATCAATGAACACCATATGGAGGTCCTTACGCCGCTCTCTAAACTTCTCCATAAGGCGTCTGACTTGGTGAATGGCATCAGTCGTGGACCTCCCCGGCATGAAGCCAAATTGGTTCTCAGAGATCTCAACTTCTCTTCTAACCCTGCATTCCACTACTCTCTCCTAAAGTTTCATAGTATGACTGAGGAGTTTAATACCCCTACAGTTACTACAACTCTGAGCATCGCCTTTGTTCTTGAAAAACAGCACGACAATACTACGACTCCACTCCGTCGGCATCTTAGAACCTCTGAGGAGGATGTTGAACAGCTCTGCTAGCCACTGAACTCCAACTTCCCCCAGACAAAGCCACACCTCAATAGGGATCTGATCCGGGCCTACAGCCTTAGCTCTACCCATTTAAAATAGGGCTCCCTCTACTTCCTCCTTGCTGATGTGCTCACAGGAACTAAACGAACGAGCAGAAGAAAGACTAACTCCTTGCACCACCGGGTCGCTTCCCCTAGCCTCATTGAAAAGTTCAAAAAAATACTTATTCCACCTCACCTTAATAGCCACATCGTTCACTAACACTTGGCCCAAATGATCCTTAATATACTTAACGGGACCTAGGTCGCGCCGCTCCTTCTTTGGTGTCTGGGCGCTTGTACATCTCCTCGTATGCCTCACCTTTAGCCTTGGCCACTGCCTTCTTAGCCTCTCTTTTCACCACCTTGTATGCTACAAGCTTCAGGATTCTCTCCTCCCCAGCACTAACTGACAAATGCTCCTTAAATAGCGCTTGTTTAGCCTTAACCTTCTTTTGGACCTCCTCATTCCACCACCATGCCTCCCTAGGTCCACTAGACCTTCCCGAAGAAACCCCTACCACCTACTCGCCTACACTCCTAATAGCATTGGTCATGCTGGTCCATACAAGGTTAGCATCGCCCCCCACAAAAAACCTCATTCGCGGGTCAAAGACTCCCTGAATTCTGTCGCCTTCTCACCCTTCAGATCCTTCCAGATAATCCTAGGTCTAGCTACTCTAGCCCTGCTAACAACACGACCTCCCATGGATAAATCCATAGCCAGCAGCCGGTGTTGAGAAGCACAAGCCTCGCTCCGGAACACCTTGCAGTCCACGCACGCCCTAGCATCACGACTGCGCAAAAGAAGATAGTCTCAGCTCTCTTCTGAAAAACAGAGTTAGCAATTACCAACTCATGTGCAGTGACAAACTCCAACAGTGCGGAATCTCCTGCATTCCTAACTCCGAAGCCGAAAACCCCCATGCGCACTATGGTAACCATCCACCCCCTCACCAATGTGCCCATTGAAATCGCTCCCCAAAACAATAAATTGATCGTCTGGAATACACCCGACCAACTCATCTAAACAGACCCAAAAAGCTTCCTTAACAAGTACATCCAAACCAACATGAGGGGCATACACACAAACCACGTTAACCACCTTCTCCCCAACCACCACTCTAACGGAAATAATCCTATCGTTACACCTCTTCATTTCCACGACGTTATCCTTTAACTCCTTAGACAAAAGAATACCCACACCATTACTCGATTTGATTTATGATATTTTTATGCTAAGTTGGATATACATTATGTATATATGTATGTATGTATGTATGTATGTATGTGTGTATATATATACACCCTAATTTTACCCGCAAATTATGTTCCCCGCAAAAACTCTCATCTCCCGGATAAAAAAAAGAGGGGAAAAAGAAAATAAAAGCTCGCCGATTCCACTGATTTTGTCTTTGGTGATTCGTAAGGAACTCGTATTAAATTGCGTTATCGTTTTTGATTTCATAAAAGTTCTTACATATTTGCTTATTTTACTTGATTAGGTGAATTCATTGGTTTATGTGCATTGATTTACTACTGTCGCTAGCTACTGTTTTATGTTTATGATTTGACCTGGTTTCAATGTTCTTGTCCAAATTTTCTGATGTTTTGTTGTCTGATGGCGTGCATTCTGATGGTAATTTTCATTTGGTCACTAGGGTCTGACCTCTGTGCTCCTCTAATCACAAAGACTAGTTTCGGCTGGCAAAAATATGTTCAACTCTAATGGGGTTTGTGGAATTATTCTTTTCCAGGCAGGCTGCCCGTGTGAATGTATCACCGTGTCCATCATTTTTATATTTACTGTAATTAACTGCCCCCTTCCCCTGAAAGAATCGAAAGATGGAAAGACAAATAGAATATGTTCAGATTAGGGCTGCATCTTAATCTTTATTAGGGCTGCATCTTAATCTTCATATTGATGTGAATAGTAAGTAAAGATTCATTTCAAGTCTTGCATTCATCAGTTGCTTCTCCTTGACTGAAGTGCATATACAGACACCGAGTTGGATACGAATCATACGATATACTTAGTTTAATGTCGTGTACATTGTAAGATGCCTTGTGGTTGGTAAATTTTAATATGATATGGGAAGGTCTGACATATCCTCATGTTAGCCGACCCCAAATCATTGGGACTAATGCTCAGATGTTATTGTTGTTGTTATGACTTCATTTCAGCTATTGACTGCTCCTGTTGATGTTACCCCTTCCATTGGTTTCATATTGCTTTTTGTTTACTCGACAATTTGGGAAAAGAAGTATTTTTTTTTTTTAATTTTCTCCAGCTTCTGATCATGTCCTCTCTTGTTCATTCTGCAGGAGCTATTGTTGCGGGAATGATATTTTTCAGAAGGATTTTTTTTGAAAATTTATGACCTTGTATTTATCCAATGCTTCTGAGTTGTTGATTTTTATGGTTGGTAGTGTGGGCAAAGAATAATGTGGAGCTTGCTCTCATGAAACTTGTAGACTTTGCTTTGCTTTGGTGGAAGCACCATGGGTGTGAACGCGTTGTTCATTTCTGTGGTTTTTACTGTTCTGAGCCTTGTTGGCCTCCAGTATTCGACAGAAATTCCACTCGAGAAGTATAAATCAAATGGTTTGATTTTTGATGATTTTATGAATTCAGAATATGTAAGTCGCGCCTTGGAGCTACTTTTGGGTTCATACACCACTCTTGCGTTGGTGGCCAGTTTTGCAACTAATGTATGTGTTTTGATAATCTTAGGCCTAAAGGTAAGTTTCTCCCACAATTATTGTTGATATATTTGCTTATTTTTCTTTTCACTTGATTGACATGGAAGTGGCGCATTATTTGTCCATAAATAGTATAAATTATTTTATATATTTCTTACCTACGGAGAGGCTATGTCATCACGTTCAATTATGCAGGGGTTTATTGTTATATCTTCCTTGTGACAATGCTGGTTTGCATCAGTATCATTGCGATCATTTAGCAATAGTCTTAACCACATTTTTTGGCTCCTTTATTGCAGACAATATTCTTTTCGGAGTTGTATACATCTGAGATACGAAAAATGCTTGAACGCCTAGTAAATTATATCATATACAAGGTAATCCTCAATAAATTATATTAAATATAATTTATAACATTATTTTTCGCCGCAACTGATACTTGATCTGGTTAGATCTTTATGCCCTCGTTTTAGGCATTTATTTCTTAGTATGTTTGATCATGATGGGAAGATTTCATAGTTATTGATGTGATAGTTGACACAAATGCCATAAATCATGGCATATGTCTCCGGCGGCCTAGGCCACAAAAGGCAGTGGATTTGTCACACAAGGTGAACAACTAGAAAAATGTTATATAGTTTTATTCTTCTAAAAATCAACTACAAAAGATATATCATATCAAACTGTAATAACAATGCTTCGAGTGAGATCTTTCTTACTATTAAGATCTTCTAGTGTGTTCCAACTATTTTGTTTCTATTGAGAAGCCATATTTAATTGAAAACAATCAAACAAAAAATAATTCCTTCCAAATAGAAAAAAATTTCACCAAACAAACAAACAAACAAAATCTGCCATAAAAGAAACTGAAAAAACGCCAAGAAAAGCATGTCAAAAAAAAAAGGAAAAAGAAAAAGAAAAACTAGTAAGAGTTAATTTGAACTTCAATCGAAGTAAACAAAGCTGAAAATAGGGAGGGAATTGGGGTTTGAGAGACTGGACTTGCTCCCCGGTTGAAGGAGGGTTGTTGAGATTTTGATGGCTGAAGGAGGCATGGTTTTCTATTTAAGGTTTTAAGGGTTATTTTTTAAACCGGACCGGGTAGGCGGGGTATCTAACTCCGTCCGTCATAATAGTTTTTTTTAAATTAAAAAATAAAAATATCTCCAATCAACATGTTTCTTAGAGGAAAATTAAATTTTGAGGTTTTATCATATCTCCAATCAAAATAACATAATAACAGAGTAAAAAAGCAAAATAATACTTTTTTTAGTCTATTCATACAAAATACAAATATACCTCTATAGGTGGACCGGTTCGGGTACCGGCCGGTTCACAAAAATGAGAACGGCAAACCGGTCTACTACAATGTGAACCTGCCCCTATACCTGCCCGCGTGCTCTAAGCGGTTCAGTTACCCGTTCTTGCGGCCCTTTCTCGGTTTTTTGGTTTTTCGTTTTTTCAACAGCCCTACCGTTTATAACTATGGATGATTCCAAGGTCTAGACCTTAAGTATTAAGCATTTAGCTATGTTTTTGGATAGGATGATCACACTTTTATCCTTCAAGATGGATGGAAAAACCACCACCCAACTTGGAAAGTCATAGTTGATTCTTCCATTAATGTGTTTTTGACATTGATATGCTTTTGATAGGGGACATTTCTTCCATTAGTGATCCCACCAACAATGTTTCAAGCGGGATTATGGTCGACTTGGTTAGCTGTGCTTTGTTTCTTGAAGGTACTTATTGAAATTGTGACCAAGAAGTCGATATTATTGAGTTATGTGGTGGTTGATATTTGATGGAATTAGTTTGTGCTTATTGGGTAGATGTTTCAAGCTTTGGCTAGGGATCGGCTTGAACGATTGAATGTTTCTCCTTCTGCTACTCCATGGACGTACTTCCGTGTATATTCAGCGCTGCTGCTTGTGCTCTCCATTGACTTGCTCTGGTATCTTTTTGTTATATTTCCTGTTTCTTTTTTAGCCATTAAAAAACTGCAGTGAATTTCTGGTTAATTTAATCTCGACTTGAAGAACATGAAGTGGTTGACCTGTGACAATCATTTCTTAATCTGGCTTGGGTTTTAGGGTAACAGAAGAAAAAAGAACCTTATAACAGTAATATGATTAGTGCTTCCCCCTCCCCCCACCTCCGCCGTTTCACAAACTCTAATATTCTCTGTGTTCTCGTCTTATTGGATTCTGCTTCTTGCATAAATTATGTACAGTGCTAAGTTATCTTTCTAGCTTTCTTGAGTAGAGTCATCTCCTTGAAATTGCTTCACCTTACTGCTATTGTAATATACAAACTGAAGCAAGTTCACCTTACTGGGGGATGGGTAAGAAAACCTCAGGCTAGAACTCTCTGTTGCATAGTTTTTTTCCAGTGTATCTGTACTGGGACCATGAAAGTTCTTCTCAACACCTTTCCATGTCAGCATATCCTTGCTCCCTCGTTGTATTACTTACTATTCTTTATTCTCAGCATGAAACTACTCTAGGTAATGCTTGTCCTTTTGCTTCTCTTGGCTTGAAATACTTCGCCCTAAGATGTACCTTCTCTCAACAATCATGGCATGCTAACCATCAAGCCTCCCGTGTCTTGACCTGCCATGTGCATTGAAAATTGTTGTATTACCGAAAACACAAGCACCCATGTCTTGTAATCTTCCATGCTTCAGATGTTCTGTTAATGTTGAGCAAAACTTCTGTTTCTAATTGTATACTGATGCCAAGTGTAGAGTTGTAAGACGAAGCTTTTTTCAGAAAACTGTCAAGTTTGGATTTGTAGATCAAGGAGTAGTATCCAATATAAGGCAATTCAATGATAAATTAGGTTAGTTTAGCTATGCAGGTAATGGAAGTACCTAACTGTAGGTGCTTGAGGTATGTGAATTGTGGAGTGATGATTGATGTAACTTTTAGTACATAAGTCAGTAACCCCTAGTATATATATGTCTGGTCTGCATTACGGATTCTTGCATTTCTCGCACACAATGTTAAACAATGGGATAAAGATATTTAACCAATAACCACCGATATTGTAACATGTTATGATGCAGTTAAAAACTTTTCAAGTTACTCTTTCCAAAACTCTGATTTTATATTTCTTTTCTTTTTCAGTTTGTGGTTTTATTCAATATATGTGACTTGGATTGATCTATCAATGCAGGATATTGCTATGTCTTATAATATACAACGCATCTAGTTCACCAATGTTTTTGTTGTTATTTTTTGAGCCTTCAAGCATTGCTTTTGAGACATTGCAGGTAATGCTGACATTTAAAAACTAAGGGCCATATTATAGTAGAGCTCCTATTTCGGCTAATAGTTTGTGATTTTGATCTGTAGGCCATTGTGGTTCATGGATTTCAATTGCTTGAAATATGGTTTCATCACTCTGCAGGAGATACCACAAGTTGCCGATTATCAAAAATCTTTGATATATCCCCAGCAGGTGACTTCAAAGTTATATTCAAGTATATTTTCAGTTTACTTTTAAGTGGGTCTTAAAGAAATAGCTTGGTGCTGATTTTTTTTTTTTAATTTTTCATCTGCTGCTCGGACAATAATTTATTTCTGGGAAGCACGGACAAATAGAAGTATTATTAGCTAGAATTTCTTCACTGATTAGAAGTGTGGTTCATGTAATACCCGAGACATTAGTCTGCAGAGCAGCATGCTAAAGTAAGCAAATGCAAGAAGCAGTTTTTCTGGTGCTTGATCATGCATTTGATGATGTTTAAGGCTTTAAGCAGAGCATAGCCAACTTTTATCAATTGAATTTTACTTCCAAGATTTGTTTTTCTTCTTCTTTTTTTTTTGTGTGTGTGCATGTGTGTGTGTTGCCAATAAAATTTTTATGATGTTCCTACGCCGTAGGTTCTTTGGGTGAGTGGAAAGGCATCCTCAATCGGAATTTGGGGGTTTTCCTGGACATGATGACAATGCTGATGGCTCTTGCTCATTATTTGCATATTTGGTGGCTTCATGGCATGGCCTTTCATCTTGTGGATGCTGTCCTTTTCCTAAATATCCGTGTAAATATTTTCTAATTACTTATGCTATTAGAAAGCATGTAATCGTTTTGATGGTGTGGTTGTAGCTGCTATTGTCGCAGGTATTGCCTGTCACCGTCCTTATCTGTTGTCGTACTTATATTACCTGTTATTATTCTTAGGCCATTCTTAGTGCTATTGTGAGACGTGCTAAAGGTTTCATCAAACTACGTAGAGCTCTGGAAACCCTTCATGGGGCCCTTCCTAATGCCACATCAGAAGAGCTCCAAGTATATGATGATGAATGTGCAATCTGTAGGGTAATTTTTACCAATATTTTCTTCTGGATCTCACATAGTTAATGCACTACCCAAGCATGTGATACATTGAAATTTCCAGGAACCAATGGCAAAAGCTAAAAGGCTGTCTTGTAAACATCTTTTTCATCTCGCATGCTTGAGATCTTGGTACGTGTGTTGTAATATTTGTCCAAAAATGCATCTTT
Organism: Orobanche coerulescens; assembly: GCA_033398695.1. Taxonomy (NCBI): domain Eukaryota; kingdom Viridiplantae; phylum Streptophyta; class Magnoliopsida; order Lamiales; family Orobanchaceae; genus Orobanche; species Orobanche coerulescens. The sequence continues at coordinate 45,737,785 of CM065806.1, read as the reverse complement.
GCTGTTACCTGTAAATGTAAGATGTAAAATGGGATTGATCAATGACAGGTTGGACCAAGGTTTAACTGAGAGTTACTCGTGCCCCACTTGTCGGAAGCCACTCTTTGCAGGCAGATCTGAGAACGGGGCGAGTACCAGGGCTACAGAAATTCAAAGAGATGAGCAGCTTGCTCATTTGATGAATACTGGGCTCGGTAGGCCAAATCTTCCTGGTCGTAATCCGAATCCTGGAGTCTTTCCCAACCAGTCGCAGAATCCAGAAACTAGTCGTTGGAGGTTGGGTTTTCTCTTGATGTTCAAGTGATTGCGCTCCATCGCCTACATGTATTCTTCATATATCTGAGAGCAACTTTTTGCACAGTTTATCTGAGAGGTCAACAATGGTTATTAGATAGCTTTAAGACTCTTACTGCAATTATTATCCAGTGTTTCATGGCCGAACTACAGTTTCTAAGTAAAGAGGGAAAGTTTTGAGTAATGGCATGGAGCATATCTGAATGATGATCTTTGAGAAAAATTTTGTCTTGTTTTTATTCCGTTCATGCTTCCATGTTGAACTAGCGAATATGGATATATTTACCCTTTCTTTTTCTTTTTTTCAATTTTTTTCCCTTTATAGGGGTGGAGTGGTGGGTGGTGTTTCTAATGCTTCTGCGGTGTCTGATTGTCAGTCAGAAGTTGGATTTAACGGTAGCACTGCTTTTTTCTTTTTTCTTATAGGGGGAGCGGAATGGATTCAAGTTGGTTGAGTTTAGATGGTGTTGGACCATCTGGATTGAGTCGTGTTCAGATGGTAATGAGGCAACTTGCAGCTGTAGGAGAAACTTATGACCAAACTGCCTTTGAGGAATCTGTGTGGCGTCTGTTTCCTCCAAATTCCTCCGAGGCTGGTACCTCCAGGTCACCAATCCCACCTGCTATTTCAGTACATTATCCGAGAGGTGCTGGTGGTTTGCATGCGAGCTCAACATCGCAAACTACGAACGGTAGTAACTTGGCAAATGTAATAGCCATGGCTGAAACAGTTCGGGAAGTGCTGCCCCATATTCCAGATGATCTAATCTTCCAGGTATATAAGTTCACTTCTTTTTAAATGTTTTTTCATTTTGGTGAGATATTAGAGATATTTCTCGTGCATTTTGACATCAAGCAGTTATCCGAGCTTTTTTTGTCTTTTGGATTGCACATGTGTTCAAATTATGATTCATGTCCATCAAATGTAACTGTATTTTACGCTGGCTGCCACAGACCTACCGCAACCCTCCTTTTTTATCCGGGCTTGGGACCGGCAGTGAATGTCATACCAACAATCACACTGAATGTCAACAACCACGTCCTTTTTTTTTGCATAATAATTATTACTATTTTTTATTTATTTTTGCATTTTTTTCTACGTACTAAACTTTTCACCTATCATTTTTGCCTTTTCGTAGGACTGTTTTATTGGAGACGACTTGACGTTTTTAGATATTGATTCATGTTAGCCGACCCCAAAGCATTTTGGGACTAAGGGTCTCATGTTGTTGTTGTTGTTGGATTGCACATGTGTTAGGACGATAATCTTATCCATGATTGTTTAGTGACTGACTGAAGCAGATTGATGAAAAATAGTACTACAATACATTAGCCAAGTATAGAACAATATTTTCTAAGATTTTTCTTACACCAAAAAATGAATATTGCATAGGGATGTCAATGGGTCGGGAAGGGTACGGATATGCCTCCTCCATACCCTACCCTATTTGATTCGGATTGGGTTCGGATATTGTCCATCGGGTAATCGGGTACCCAATGGGTATTCGGATACCCGTATATCCTATATTTAAGAATATAAATATTTTTAATATATATCATATATATATACATATAATGTAATTAATAAATTCAATTTAGTATAATAAATATTTAAAAAATAATATTTTATATAATTTATAATACAATATAATATTTATGTATAATATATAATAATAATATATTTATATAATTCAAATGGGTACGCAGATCGGTAATCGGGTCGGGTATTCGGGTAATATACTATACCATACCCTACCCGTACCCGACCATAAAACTTCGGGTTCGGCCGATACCCGACCCGATTTCGGGTTTCTTGCACTTATGTTTCAGAAACTGTGTGGACACGTGGATCTTCTGATTGATGAAATTTGTGTAATCTTCAAGTGGAAAAGTATTTTCATTTTCAATTTACTGGAATTTGCAGGATTTGCAGCGGACAAATTCGGTGGCAGTCACTGTGAATAATCTTTTGCAAATGTGATGTTAGTTTTTCAAAATTATTTCTACAGTTCCATCATTGAGAGGCTAAAAGCAGATTTCGAAAGCACGAGTTATCCATCTGATTTTTGAGCCGTCTAAAGTTATAAGCTTAATTGCTGTACATAGAAGTGGCACAGTCGACCATGCCTTGGGGGACACGAATAGCTGCTTTTTGTTGGGAAATAAAACAAGTTTCACTCTTTATGAATGTTTGGGTGTCTGTTGTACCTTTATGTTGTATTAGCCTGTTATCACGTCTTAGTTTCTGCGACCTGCACCTTAGTTTCTGTAAACTACATCAGAATATGCATCACTTGTAAGGTCCTCGATCAATAGCATAAAGCTGCAAGTTTTCTCATAGGTATGTAATTCAGTATCTTCTTACCACCGATGAGTGGGTTCAGCTTAGGAAAATCTACGGTCTATACCCCCCCTCCCCGCCCTCCCGGTGGGTCAGGAATACCCTTGGGGTTTGGGCTATTTGCAAGAGACCTAGAGATTTGTGAGAATTTACAAAGAAAATTCTCGAGATTTGGAGTATGTTATACTCGATTCCTTTCATAAGCAAAAATATTTCATACATTTCCCTCATATTTGTTCAAATATTATTTTTATCTCTTACATTTCAAACAAAATCAAAAATCAAAGGTGGGTATGCTCTATGTAGGGGTGGTATACCCTACCGTACCGAACTCATTTGCCAATACCGTATACCGTACCGAAAATTTCGGTACGCCAAAATTCATACTGATACCGTACCGAAAGTTTCGGTATACCGAAATCTCGATATGGCGTTCGGTCCATACCGATACCGTACCGGAATTTCGGTATACCGAATTTTATTTCGGTATCGGTATATACCAAACTTATCGAAATACCGAATTACCAAAATATCGAAAAAATCTTGTTATACATATATATACCGAAATACCGAACAAATAAAATACCGAAAAGGTCGATATAGCGATATATATATATTGAAATACCGATTTTTTTAGTATTTCGGTATATATTGAAATATCGAAAATAAAAAAAACTTCATACCGTTACCGTACAGAAAATTTTTGGTATGGTACCATACCGTACCGAAAAATCGGTATACCGAATTTTTTGACAATTTCGGTAATTTTTCGGTATGGTAAATTCGGTATTTCGGCATTTCGGTATATTTTGCCACCCCTAGCTCTATGGTCCTCTATGGAGGAGGATTTCTCCTCGTCGAGCCCTGGGGATCGTGCATCTAAGAAATGTCGCCTTAGGCATGAAGAACCTCCAGACAATTCGGATGGGATACGTGATCCCGTTGCGACACCGAAAATGTCATTTCGAGATTCTCTTGGTTCCAGTAATGGAACAGTGAAACCCGACCTTTTTGATGAAGAAGACGAATTCTTTGTTGATGATGATGATGCTACAAGGGTGTATGACGATATTGAGCCTAAAATCATCTTTAAAGAGAGGATTTTAAAGCTTGTGGAGCGTAGCATGTCTCTGGCGGTGATTGTGCAGTTGCTCGGAAGGACTATAGGTACAATGCCCTTCAAAACAGATTGTTTGTTATATGGAAACCTAGAGCCCAGATTCATATGATGGACCTGGAGAATGATTATTTTCAGATCACTTTTGGCACTAGTGATGATTACAGAAGAGCTTTCACGGATGGACCATGGACGGTGTATGGTCATATCTTGACTATCCAGCCTTGGTAGGCTAGTTTCTCGCCGTCACAACTGCACCCCTCGGAAGTGATTGTTTGGATGAGAGTTTGGGGAATTTCAGGTGTTTTTTACAAGAGGCATTTGGTTACGGCGATCGGAAATATGGTTGGAAAGGTTATAAGGATAGATGATAATACTATTGCGGCGACCAGGGGCCGTTTTGCAAGTTTGGCGGTGACGGTTGATCTGTCGAGAAATCTTAAGTCACAGGTATGGGTGAAGGGTAAGGCATATGAGATTGAGTATGAATCGTTGCCATTAATCTGTTATGGATGCGGCAAATACGGCCATCTTAGGACCGACTATAAGGTTAATGTTGAAACGGAGGTGGAAGGAGATGGATTGAAGATGGATAGCGAGGCTCCTCCGGCCATGGTTGAGAATTTTGGACCGTGGATGGTGGTTCCGAAACGGACACGGTGTACAATGCAGAATGGTGCGAAGGTGGGTGACGGTAATGGTGGATGTTGTGTGGCGATTTATACGCCTCGACGGCGATCGGTTTACAGGCCGAGCGACCAAAGACAGCATCAAATAATCCAAGGCAGACTTGCCAAGCGAAGAGTCCATACTGAGATCAGGAACCGCGCGATCGACGTCCGGGGCGATCGCCTTTTGACCCCTAGCGATCGACTCCGGTGCCCGACCAAGGACGACCGTCCTATGCCACGTATAAGGCCATCAACCGTCAAGTCTACGAAGACTGGATCACGGAGCGAGGACCCATGTGCAGATCCGCGAATGGCGCCACAAAATAAGGATCGTTGACTCCAGCCCATCAGCAGCTGTCAGTGACAAGGACGGCCTCACCTACCGACAGACCCGCCGAAAGGTCCTAGGTGGGCCCTCCCAAGACAGCGACATAGACGCGTGTTGGCTTCTCATTGGTTCGCACATCCGGCTGCCAGCAGCTGCTGCGGACTTTAAGGAGACCGACCCATGTGCTAAAGACGATCGCCCGCTTATTATAATACAGCAGAGGCGATCGCCCAACGACTCCCAGTCCTATAAATAGAGAGCCTCCAGCACTTGGAAAGCTCTCGGCTTCTCTCTTGACTATATCTAGGATTTCTCTCTCAGAACCTCTTAACCAAAAGACGGTCGGCAGAAACGGGAACTCCTTACGGTTCAGAGAAGTTCAGGCTTTAAGAAGTTAACAAGTTCAGAAACTACTTCCATACGAGAGTTCAGCTAATTCACACAGTGAGAGACCATCGATTTCTCACAGTCAGCACATCACTCCATCGTTGTTACAAGAACTCACAGAGCATCAACTCTGGTTCTTCCGGCAATCTTCAGCACTCAAGAGCTAAGATAACTAGGGTATTTACACTCATTGTAAACTCTAACATTAATATATGTACTCCCAAGTATTCGTATTAATAATATCTCGCGAGAGCATTCAAGCCTGGGACTAACAACCCCGGCAAATCTTGTGTTATTTACTTCCCCACGGACGTGCTCTCGCATTTTGTTTGTTACTCGTCCATTCCAGCATATCATCTCAGGGTAATATTTTGGGTAACAACAATTGGCGCTGGAAGAAGGGGTCGTTGAACCTTCGAACTCGTTCATTCCGACCGTCCCGAAGGACACTCACTGTTCTCCGGGGCATATACTTGAAGAAACACTCACTGTTCTTCAAAGAAAAACCTTCAGAATCATGACGTCTGCCACCACATCGAAGAGAGCCACTCTCCGATCCGCCGAACGCCTTATTCCGGCTCAATCCGAGCCCCAGCCTACGGCAGAGGGTAGCCGCGGCTAGGGGTGTTCATAACCGGCACTGTTTTTCTGCACCGACTTACTGCACCTGCTATGCGGGTAATGAAAAATTCGGCGGTGACTGACCCGAAAAGTGCACTGCAAAAGCTGTACCCTATTTTTCGGGGTCGGGTCATAGGGTACCCGGCCCAAAATTTAATACCACTAATTTTAAATTTTTATAAGTAATTTGTAATTTTAATATAAATTTATTTTAAAATTTATTATATAAATTAAGTCCCCGAGTACTAAATACATTATAAATATTTTTCGTACAATAAGTAAATTTCAAAACTAACTAAATTTTTTTATATATATCATTTTTTTATTATGAAATTATGCTCAATTCAATATTCAATTATATATATGAAAGAATATATTATTTTTTATTTAAAGATCTTATCTTCTTGTAAATTTCCAACGTAATGAAAATAAATACCATTACTGAAAATACATTAACATGAATTCTCATATTAAATATAATTCATATTATTTGAAAGATAAAGTTTCATATAATTACAAATTAAAAAATTAAATTTATAAAAAAATAACTTAAAAAATAATCGGGTTTTCGGGTACCCGAATTTACGCAATAAGTCGGTCCATGACCCGGCCCGATTATATGACTTTTTCCGGTCTGCACTGTGCCCGAAAAATATTTAAATTTTTTAAAAATACCCGGAATATTTAGTTCGGGTCATCGGGTAGTTGGGCTGGGTAGTTCGGGTCGGGTATTTCTGAACACCCCTAGCCGCGGCGACGCGAGACTCTCGATCCCGCCCCTGAGGGACGGACCCAGCCTCTCGCTCGACCAATTCCAAACCGCGGAACAGATCGAGGAGGCTATGGCCATCCTAAGGGAGCGACGGAGAGCATGCGCAGCGCCCGCTATAAACCCCTCGGCCATCCGTCGCGCGGGCAAACGGAAGTTCAAGGGGTTACTGGTCGAGCGATCGTCAGAAAGCCCCGATTCACGAGAAAAGGCTCTCGCGAGGCGGGACGGTTCCGTCTTCAGCCGCTTGGGAAGCGATCCATCGTGGCGAGCGGGGCATTCTGGCCCCAACCACGAGACGACGGAATCCGAATCCGTCACCAGGAGTTCGGCATACCCAACTCCTAACCAAATACAGGTCAGCCGTCTGGCCTCCATCCGCCGAAGAGTCGAGCCACGCGGCAAGGATATCATCGACAGCGGAGCCAGGGGATCAGTACTTGATCGCCTCGGCTCCCGCTCCGAGCGCCTAGCCGCGAGCAGCCAAGCCGCGGCGATGGCCGCTATGCAACGCCAGCTCGACGAGATGAAAGCGCTCATGGAAACTGGGGCAAACGCCAGTAGACAGATCATCGGACCGACTGAGCTACTTGCGATCCACATCGAGCTTGCCCCCGTGCAACCAAGGATCGCTCCTCCCCAAACACCTTTGTATGAAGGGAGATCGAACCCCGAGACTCACCTAAGCAAGTTCCGGATTTACATGACCGGATGCGGGGCATCAGACGCGACGAGATGCCGAATGTTCCCGTTGACATTGGGCGATCTGGCCCATAGGTGGTACATCTCACTGCCACCGCGATCGGTCAATTCCTTTGAGAAACTGGCGAGCGATTTCACATCATTCTTCGCTGCCAAGGTCGCCAGACCAGAAGGCCCCCACCGCATGATGAAAATCAGGCAGGGGGAGACGAGACCGACGCAGATTACATCGACCGGGTGGATGAAATAGTCCTCACCGGCGAGCCCATCAGCGACGAGCTCGCTCTCTACTCGATCCTGGGGGGATTCTATGGTCATTCACCCATGTTTAGGCACCTCACAAAGGACATCCCCCCGACCTACGCGATCATCCATGCTAAGGCTGCCGATTTTCTGGCCAGGCAGAGACTGCTCACCCTCCGCCTAGGCGATGGGACGCCGCATCCCGTCCGAAAGACGGCGATCGTCAAAACCAAAAAGGCGGTCGCCAAGCCACCCGGTGATCTTAAGGCCTTCGCGGATGTGGAAGCCCATCTCCTCCACAAGTTCAACCGAACTCCGGCCCACATTTTTTAAGCCATCAAGGGGCGCGAACCGCTAAACAAGCCAAAGACCATAAGGGACAACGGTCATCTGGACCACAATAAATATTTTGCTTACCACAAGAGTCCCGGTCACAGCACCAACCAATGCCGCGACCTCCTCAGACAACTCTGGAGATTGTTCGAGGAGGGCAAGCCGGAAAATTTATTGTCTTAGCCGGAGCCCCATCAATCTCCCGATACGGTCGCCAGAGTCGAACGTGGCAGGCCGGAAAGCTCATACGAGTCGAACCCTCGATCAACCTCGGCGGCCGGACCTATATGCTTCAATCAAGAGGTGGGAACTGATAAGTGTCAGTTTTATACACTTATCCATGGTTTGTATCGTTATATTTCACCCATAATTGAGCTAGTCTACTCGTTTTTGCTTAGAATTAATTAGTTTTTAATAATTTTATTTATCAGATGAAGATGTAAATTTAGTCTTAATCGGATTGAATTACTGATTTACTCAGGAAATAACATGTGTATAAAATATTCTCTTTGTTGAATTTTTATGTATTCATGCTGTAGGGCTTACCGAGACGAGTTCGGCAGTCTTTCCGGATTCAAAATCAGAGTTAAATATCAAAAGTTATCATCCGAAGAAGATTTGGGGCAAAAACGCCAAGTCTAAGAAATTTGGGGCTGAAAATGAAGTCTGAAACTCCATACGGACATGTACGGGCGTAACTCACAAAAATGTAAATTTACGAAGCCATGTTACGGCCGTAACTCCTCAATATTACTGCCGTAACTCTTGACTGATCGTGATCATTGTCAAATTTTTTATACTTTTGGTCTATTATTGAGGGGATGGCTGGCATTGATCCGATCTAGTGTAATAATGCTGGAGTTTTGGAGCTATTAGATGACTTTAGGTGTATAATTAGACCCCTTAGATCCATCATTATTCATCATTCATCTTATATTTTCTCACTTTGTAATACTTTTTCTTTTTGTATGAAGAACACACTTGTGTTCTTGAGTGATTTGTGTAAGTGTGGTTTAGCTTATGTTGTTGAGGGAGTTTATTGCTTCTTTCTCCTTTATCTACTAAGGGAATTAGGATCAATTCTTTCCCTTTTTCAACTATTAATGACCACTAAAGCTTGTAATATGTTGAATAAACCCTTAATGGGCTAAGTTACCTAAGTTGGGATTATAATCAAGGTTAGTCATGTTATTTAAGTTTGTATAAAGATCTATTATGAATTACTTATTATTGTGTGTGATTTTCATTGTTTTACCAATCTTTATTTATTTGGCCAATAAATGACGATATTTATGGTCTTCATATGTTTCGAAAGAAAATATGTTTGATTAGATCAAATGATCTTCACTCTAAGTTGTTCTATGGGATAGAAATATACCTCTAGACCTTGGATGATTCTTTGAGTTATTTTCATAAAACCTAATGCTATGTATTGAAGCCAATCAACATAGAAATATAGTGGATTGATTAAATATATAAGGGGCGTTTTGACATTCGAAAGAGGAACCGTCTTTTTAAGGAAAATCGAATCTACACAACATAATAAGTAAATTCATATTATGATCTCCTATACATCTTCTATAACTAATGATAAACTAAGTTTGTAATCCCAACTATTTCATTTTATCTTTTATTAATCTATTATTAATGCAATCTTTTATTTCCTTGAATTTTAGAACTATTATTGCATTTTCTTTGTAATTGTCAAACCAAACTCTTAAATTGTGTGTTTCAATCATATAAATTTCTATAACAAATAGTTAAATAGTGTATAATTCAATATATAACCTAACTTCCTCGTGGGATCGATAAACCGGACTCAAAAAGTCCACTTACTATTTGATACGATATCGTGCACTTGCGATAGTTACACAAAAGACGTGCCAAGTTTTTGGCGCCGTTGCCGGGGATGTATAAGTGTTATATTTGAAATCTTACATTGTGAACTATTGTTATAGGATACAATTTCCCGACATTGTAACTTAGTACTCAATTGTGTTTGTCCGGTCAAGTGGCGGATAACGGTACGCCGTGACTATTAAAGTCGGATTTTTCAGTTTCCCACAACAACTGATATTTTTAGATATTATTTTATTTTGTTTTATTTTATTTTTTTTATCATGGAAGAAACTTTGAATAGTATTGAAAAGAGATTTCCCTTTCTTAGCAAAAAAGTAATTTTAAAAATTTACAAGACAAAACTTGAAAGGATGAGGTTGCTTATGAATAAAAGCATAGCTTTTGACATTAGATTCATTATTGAAGTCAAAGTGAGAATAGCAGGTGAATTCACAGAAATACCTACTAGATTTTTACCAGGGCTTGGAAAAAGTTCATATGCCAAGAAACGACGAGCAAAGATAATAGCTGTTTGCTATAAATGTGCTAGATGGAACTGTAATTTAAAATGTCGATCTTTAGGAATTCCATCTACAAGCAGAGAAGATAAAATTCAGTTCATTAGGGATGGTCTGAATAAAGAGAATTTAGATAATATCGAAATTTCTCTTGACAAGCATCCTAGTGGACTCGTACATTATGGAATTCGAAGTTTGTGGAATAAATTCAAACCAGAATATGAACAACGTCTTGGGAATCTGACGTTAAAAGACTCTGTTTGCCAATTTGTAAGAAAATTGGATGGGAAGCTTCTCCCCGACTCATAGAAGGCGTTTAGGCCGTTTCTGAACGTAAAATCAGAGGAAGATGTGAGCCACAATCACAACTACTGTACATACACGTGAGTATCTTTTATTTTTGTCGTATGGTGAGATTTTCTGAATAAAAAAAAGGGGGTGATACGCAATAAATGCATTCATTATTCTATTGAGTAGTTGAAGCGCAATCAACGCAATCACAAACTTGTTAAACAATTTTACCTCATTTTTCTTCTATAAATAAACATTGTGCTTTTTTCTTTTATTCATCCCTCAAACTTGTACTTTTCTCTTTTTCTCTCAAATAATTTTTTTTTTCAAAAATGGAGTCATCATCTTCCACAAAAAAATTTAGCACAATCTGCATTTTTGGTGGAGCTAGTTATGGAAAGGAGGCATGCTTTACTGAAGCAGCCCACAACTTGGGTCGTACCTTAGGAGAAAAATGCATTCATGTAGTTTACGGAGGAGGAAGTCTATGATTAATGGGACGAGCTGTTGCTTCTGCCTATATGGAAGGAGTAAGAGTGTTGGGAATAATTCCAAAACCTCTGGCTGAAAGTAAAATCACCGGGGCAACTATTGGAGATGAGTTTAGAGCTGTAAATATGCAAGATCGCATAACTCACATGATAAATAATTCTGGCGCCTTTATCACCCTTCCCGGTGGTTTTGGCACTCTTGAGGAACTTTTTCATGTGGTTACCAGAGCCCAGCTAAATGTTCATCAAAAATCAATAGGTCTGCTTATTGTCAATGGTTTCTTTGATGGTCTACTATCTTTCATCAACTACTCTGCTGAAAAGGATTTTATTTCCGAGCGTGCTAAACGAATCATAGTCGTTGCAACAACACCAGAAGAACTAATCAAAAAACTCATTGAATTTGTTCCTCAACCAGATCCAGCTCTAGCTAAATTGTATGGATGGAAGATTTTACCGTGAGAAAACGAAAAGTGGATTCATTCCTCTCCCTTTGATAACCCATATCGGACCTCTTGTATTTTTACTTTCTGTCGTGTGTAAAAATTCGTGCTAAATGATGACAGCTTAAGGAGTTTCTTCTTGATCTCTTGACGCGCATCTATTCGCGATTTATGTATTGTTATTTTATTGCTGTAATTTTTTTTTTATAAAAACATTGATGGCAGCGTAAGGCGACTCTTCGGACTTTCCTGAAGCGCATCTTAAAAATTATGTTATACTTCCGGGTATATTTTATTTTTTTTTGTTGTTTGCCTCGTATATTTTTGTTCTCTTGCATATCCAAAAAGGCGTTAGCTCAAGCATCAACTTTCATAACAGGGAATATTCTGCATTTCTCCCTTGCTTTTTTATTTTTATTTTTTATTTTCAAACTGAGGGCAGTTTCTTTTTCAAGTTTGGGGGTGGTATATTTTGATTATTTTGGTGTGTTTAGCTTTGATTATTGTGGTGTGTTTTGATTATTTTTGTTATTTGGCTTTGATTTTTTTTGTGTATATTTATATATATGTATATATATATATTGTTTTGTGAGATTTCTAGATCTGGTCATAACACCAATAAATTAGCTATATACAAGCTTCTAAAATTGTTTTAACCGGTAAAAAATTGTATATTCCAAAATTTTTGAGCCTTAATCTCTCTTTCCAAGCCTTGTAGTTATCATTTAAAATTGAGTCATTCGTTACCTTGATAAAAGAAGAATAACTCGGTTGATGAAAAATAGAACTGAAATTTACTTAATTTGTGGAGTTTTTGATTTTTCATGCTTAACTAATAAATGATTTTCTGCAAAAATTCTATTCCTTAAAAAAAAAGAAGAGGTCATTAGTGAAAAGAGCTACACGTTAGCAAATAACGGTGTGAAAGCTATCACCTAAAAAAATGGAAATTGTGTTGGTGAAAAGAGCTACACGTTAGCAAATAACGGTGTGAAAGCAATCACCTAAAAAAAAATGGAAATTGTGTTGGTGAAAAGAGCTACACGTTAGCAAATAACGGTGTGAAAGCTATCACTAAAAGATATGTAGTTTATGAGCAGATTTGAATTAATTATCGGCTGAATTTCAATACACTCAATTTCGTGAACAATCACAATATTTGATGACGCCGATGAAATTCTTCTTCATATTGAGTCGTAAAATAAACGAGTGATCGAGAGCAACCATTAAAGAGAGTCGTGTGTATCACGAGTGGGAAAGAAATAATCAACCTTTTTGGGGGAAAACCTTGCATTTTGGAATTACAAAAATAAAACCGTGTTTTTACTTCATAATCATTAGTAGATTTATTTTGAATCTTGATTCATTTCTATCTACTGTATAATGCTAGTTATTGTGTATTAATGGCATTTTGATCTATTATCCTCTTTATATATATAATTAATTTTCTTAATTTGTGTGTGTATCATTTTTCTTATTTTGTGTCTTATTTCATTTTTTTTGGAGTGTGATTAATAAAGAGTCTTGCTCGGGACTAGCAAGAATTCAAGTTTGGGAGTGTGATAAGTGTCAGTTTTATAAACTTATCCATGGTTTGTATCGATATATTTCACCCAATAATTGAGCTAGTCTACTCGTTTTTGCTTAGAATTAATTAGTTTTTAATAATTTTATTCTTTATCAGATGAAGATGTAAATTTAGTCTTAATCGGATTGAATTACTGATTTACTCAAGAAATAACATGTGTATAAAATATTCTCTTTGTTGAATTTTTATGTATTCATGTTGTAGGGCTTTCCGAGACGAGTTCGGCAGTCTTTCCGAATTCAAAATCAGAGTTAAATATCAAAAGTTATCATCCGAAGAAGATTTGGGGCAAAAACGCAAAGTCTAAGAAATTCTGGGCTGAAAATGAAGTCTGAAACTCCATACGGACATGTACGGGCGTAACTCACAAAAACGCAAATTTACGAAGCCATGTTACGGCCGTAACTCCTCAATATTACGGCCGTAAGTCATCATAGTTACGGCTGTAACTCCTCAATGTTACGGCCGTAACTCTTGACTGATTATGATCATTGTCTAATTTTTTATACTTTTGGTCTATTATTGAGGGGATGACTGGTATTGATCCGATCTAATATAATAATGCTGGAGTTTTGGAGCTATTAGATGACTTTAGGTGTATAAATAGACCCCTTAGATCCATCATTATTCATCATTCAACTTATATTTTCTCACTTTGTAATACTTTTTCTTTTTGTGTGAAGAACACACTTGTGTTCTTGAGTGATTTGTGTAAGTGTGGTTTAGCTTATGTTGTTGAGGGAGTTTATTGCTTCTTTCTCCTTTATCTACTAAGGAAGTTAGGATCAATTCTTTCCCTTTTTCAACTATTAATGGCCACTAAAGCTTGTAATATGTTGAATAAACCCTTAATGGGCTAAGTTACCTAAGTTGGGATTATAAACAAGGTTAGTCATGTTATTTAAGTTTGTATAATGATCTATTATGAATTACTTATTATTGTGTGTGATTTTCATTGTTTTACCAATCTTTATTTATTTGGCCAATAAATGACGATATTTATGGTCTTCATATATTTCGAAAGAAAATATGTTTGATTAGATCAAATGATCTTCAATCTAAGTTGTTCTAGGGGATAGAAATATACCTCTAGATCTTGGATGATTCTTTGAGTTATTTTCATAAAACCTAATGCTATGTATTGAAGCCAATCAACATAGAAATATAGTGGATTGATTCAATATATAAGGGGCGTTTTGACATTCGAAAGAGGAACCGTCATTTTAAGTAAAATCGAATCTACACAACATAATAAGTAAATACATATTATGATCTCCTATACATCTTCTATAACTAATAATGAACTAAGTTTGTAATCCCAACTATTTCATTTTATCTTTTATTAATCTATTATTAGTGCAATCTTTTATTTCCTTGAATTTTAGAACTATTATTGCATTTTCTTTGTAATTGTCAAACCAAACTCTTAAATTGTGTGTTTCAATCATATAAATTTATATAACAAATAGTTAAATAGTGTATAATTCAATATATAACCTAACTTCCTCGTGGGATCGATAAACCGGACTCAAAAAGTCCACTTACTACTTGATACGATATCGTGCACTTGCGATAGTTACACAAAATACGTGCCAGGAACTTCGGAAGTCTTTCCCCGATTCCCACCACGTCAAACCAAAGGCTACTGCTTGAGCAACGCTTCAAAAAAGAGGACGACTCGCTCGCCCTCTAAAGTTCGTCATTTAACATGATGGACCTAGGCAGCGATCGCCTCCCCCAGCACAACGTATACCGTCGAGAATCGCCAACTAACATGACGGTCTGAGGCAGAAAAGTGACGCCATGGTCGCGAAGGTCGATGAAACCGACGATCCGACCATACAAGGTTCCTTTGGGCAGTGATCGCTCGCCCTTCGTTTAAATACGAGGCGGGCGTAGCCGAAGGACCCTCCAAAACAAATCAAAGGATGACTCGCTCGTCCTCTAAAGTTCGTCATCAACATGAAAAACCTATGCAAGCGATCGCCTACCCTTACGCAACGTATACCGTCGAGGATAGCCATCTGACGTGACGGTCCGAGGTAGAAGAGTGTCGACATGGCTGTGGAGGACGATGGAACCGTTCTCTGTGCCCGTGCAAGGTCCTTTTGGGCAGAGATCGCTCGCCCTTCGTTTAAATACGAGGCGGGCGTAGCCAAAGGGCCCTACAAAACAGATATGTGGACATGTTCGCCCGCCCTCAAAGGTCCATCACCTAACATGGTGGATCCGGATGCGTCCCTCCCCCCGTCACAACTTATACCGTCGAGGATCGCCAACTAACATGACGGTCCGAGGTAGAAAAGTGCCGCCATGGTCGTGAAGGTCGATGAAACCGACAATCCGACCATACAAGGTTCCTTTGGGCAGCGATCGCTCGACCTTCGTTTAAATACGAGGCGGGCGTAGCCGAAAGACCCTCCAAAAACAAATCAGAGGATGACTCGCTCACCCTCTAAAGTTCGTCATCAACATGAAGAACCTATGCAAAGTGATCGCCTCCCCTTACGCAACGTATACCGTCGAGGATCGCCATCTGACGTGACGGTCCGAGGTAGAAGAGTGTCGACATGGCTGTGGAGGATGATGGAACCGTTCTCTGTGCCCGTGGAAGGTCCTTTTGGGCAGCGATCGCTCGCCCTTCGTTTAAATACGAGGCGGGCGTAGCCAAAGGGCCCTCCAAAACAGATCTGTGGACACGTTCGCCCGCCCTCAAAGGTCCATCACCTAACATGGTGGATCCGGACAATGCGACGCGTCCCTCCCCCCGTCACAATGTATACCGTCGAGGATCGCTATCTAACATGACGATTCGAGGTAGAAAAGTGCTAACAAGTCGCGGTCGTGGAGTCGATTAATCTGATGATGCCCCGTGCAAGGACTCTCCAGACCAAGACCGCACGCCCTTCGTTTAAATACGAGGCGGGCGCAGCCTACGGAGGACCCTCACAATTAAGTGAGTCGCGAGAAGTTGACCATTAGACGGAATGTCGCTCGCGCATAAGACATGGTCGTGGAGGTCGGTTCCATCAAACTCCGCGATCGTGCACGGTTCCTCTAGGCCGGGATGGTCAGCCTTCCTCGAGGAATCTGCAAAATTGAAGACCGCTCAACGATTTATTTTCGTCCCCTTACTTTCACTAAGTAAACAAAAACAAGGGGAAAGGGCGGAGCTATGTATACCACGATCGTCTTTACTCAAATACATGTACGACGATCGGCATTGTTCAGATGTATGTGCAGCAATCGACTTTGTTGTAAAAGTTATCAATATTAGTTTATCAATTCACTTGGAGCTGTACACACAATGATCGTTCCTCACACACTTGTACAAAGTCATGCAAAAGACTCAGAAAGACAATCATACAAGCAAGAAATCAGAAAAGCGAACATTTATACTCGGAATAAAAATACAAACACGGTCGCCCGAAGGCAAAAGTACAACGAAAGCTACAAAAATTACAAGTAAAAAAGCTGAAAAAACTCAAGGATCGGCGCCCATTCCATCGCCAGCTGCAGGCTCTGAACCCCCATCCTTCGAGGCACCCGGATGAACAAGGTTGTCCGGCAGTGGGTACCAGCTCAAGTCGATCCCGAGATCCACTGAAAGGTCGAGGATCGGCTGTGAAGTCGGGCTGCAGAGGATGCTCCAGCGCATAGGCTTTGAAATTTTCAGCCAAAGGGCCGACCTCAAGCCCTCTCTTCTTAGCGGCGCGGATGGCGTCAGCATAAGCCATGTAATAGGCGAATTCGCTGACGTACTCCACGTTAACGAAGGGATCGGCCTCAATCGCCTTCAGCTTTTCCTTCAAATCCGCAACCATTTGGCTAGCGCCCTCAAGCTCGGCAGTTTTGGCAGCCTCCCCTTCCCTCGAGGATGTAAGCTCGCTGGTCAGTCGGGCGACGGTCACCTTCAGCTGGTCGGCCTCCTTCTGCGCGGCCGCGTGCGACCTACGGCCTTCTGTCATTTGGTCCCGCATCCGGTCAGTCGCCGTCCGTGCCCGGTCAACATCCCGCTTCGCCTGCTTTTCCGCTTCCGCAGAGCTCTTCTCCATGGCCGCGAGCCGACCGCCAAATTCAATGACTTGTCTCCGTGCGTCTTCAAGGTCTGCATGGAGACGGGCAGTGGACGGCCGCCCCTCATAGTCCCGCACGGCCTGGGCAGCCATCATCGCCGTTTGGAGGGCCAGCGTAAAGGTAGCCTGCATCGCATCAGTAGATAGTTGGCGCACGATCGCATCCAGATCGGTCATCCAGGCCTTCGGGAGGGAAGCGGTAGCCCGAGCAACATAAGATGGGATATCGCTGACCTCGCGAGGAGCTTTTCTCGACAGAAAGTCTTGCACCATCGACGAGCAACTCGGGTCGGAATGGCGGATCCTGCACAAATGACAAAAGAGTTAAGTGTGTTTCCTACACAGGTTTCATAACTTGGCAAAACAACCAGGCTTACCTCTCGACCTTATCTGGGTCACGACCGAAGAACGGATTGCTACACAAAGTCTCGGCCTCAGCAGACGCTATGGACTGAAGACAAGCCGAAGATGGCGTGGACCCCTCCGCCGGAGGAATCACGAAAATCGGTGGCACAGAGATCGGCATCTCATATGCAGTAACAGGGGTCGAGGCCTCCACAGTCCTCCGTTTCTTACGGATAAGCCAAAGTTGCTCCTCCTCCCGAGGCTCCCGCCCTTCGGCGACAGGCTCCTGGAGAGGTCATGCCTCCGGGGTCGGTCGCGGCAGAGCAGAAGGAGCTCGGCTCACCTTTTTCCCTTGGCGAAGATGGTTCATAACCCCCGGATTAGACATGGCAATCACAGGAGGAGGCTCTGTGAAACAAGGGAAACAGATTTCTGCAAAAGAAAACAAATGACGAAGTTAATAATCTTCCTCAGTTAAGACGATCGGCGTATCAAAGAAGATCGCGAAAGTTCGTACCTGGAACCTTTAGATGCCGAGGGTAACGAAACAGCCGAGCTGCCAACCAGCAGGCTTCGTTGTTAATTTGGCGGGCGTCTATACGGTCGTCAGGAAGACTCCGTATCTTCTCCCAGACGATTGCAAAGTCAAAAGCAAGGTCGCCCGCTGCCGGAACAATGACACTTGCAAAAAGAAGACCAAAGTCAGATCAGTTCAGAAAATGTCCGAACAAAGGGAGAGTCTAAATCCTTACTCAGACTCCTCTCCCGAAAGCCAGTGGGAATATCCAACTCATCGGTCGGATTGTCGCTCGTCGCCGATTTCCAAGCACCGCCGACCCAGAACCACTTTAACGGATCACCCCTCACTTTATTCGGGACTCTAAGAATCACCCGGCCTGAGCGACCTTGGATATGATAGCCACCGACCGTACCTTTTTGAGCCGTCAACTTAAAGAGATGGTTCATCTCCAACGACGAAGGAAGACGGTATAACCGATGGCCGCCAAACAGAGTGAAGATGCAAATGATTCTCAGCCAGGCGTTCGGCGTCAATTGAAGCGGCGCCACGTTCCAGGCGGTCAACAGATAGGAGACAGCGAACAACAGTGGGAATCGCAGTCCAGCCTCCATTATCGCCTCATTGACGGCGACCATGCCCTCGGGAGGTTACTCGACTCGCTCATTCTCGGCAGGCACGTGGAGGCTGACATCAGAAGGAACATGGAACCTCGCCCTCCAACGGTCCAGATCCTTCCTGGTCGTCGAGCTCCCGATCTGGCCAAGGGTCCATGGAGAGCGGCGGGCAGCCCAGAACAACGTCCTCCTTACAGGTTCATAAGGATGGGCGATCGAATAATCATTGAAGTTAAATTTGAGAAGAGGGCCGGTCAATCTCTCCATGAGTTCGGCAAAATCTGTGAAGGCTTTACCGATCGCGCCGTCCCGCTCCCTATGCGCCGTCGCATCCGCCTCCTCCCATTTCAGTGAACGGATCCGATCGGCCTCCACCATCTTGGCCGCGTCAGCCTCATTAAAAAGTTCGTCGATCTCCGCGGGTTCAATCCCGGCACGGATGGCCTCGACGGCGGTGTCAACATGAAATTCCGCAGAAGGTTCATCGCGGGCGGTCAAAGCCCCGGCAGCGGAAGTACTAACCGACTCATACGCATCTGGTCTTCCTCCCGACATATTCAAAGAGAGGGGGGAGAAGGAATTTTTGTTCTTACCTAAGGTCTGAGTCGAACGACGATCGTCACACAAGGCTTCAAGAGAAATCGGCTATGTCTTCTCCTCAGGCAGAAACGCATAAGATTTTTAACCTTGTAACCCCAGTCCTTTTTATAAGCAGGAGCAGGGGCTTATGAGCAATAAGCGGAGTCCCGAGGATCGAAGTGCAACCGTCAGATAGGCAGCGTTTAATGCTGTCCTCGACACCCGCGTTCGTGTCGTTTCGAGGGCACGCCAAAGGACAGCCCAACAAAACCGTCGGACTCCCCCAACAGGAGCCTGACATGTGCCCCGGTGACGTTTCCACAACCGCTGTCATTTCCCGCTTATTTCAGCGACCGACCAGGCCGTCCAAATTCAAAACCAGTCCGTTCAAAGACGATCACCTATTCCGTAAAATGCTGAGTCACTCGTCTAAGTTAAGCGATCGCCAGCAGAACCACCTCACCCCATGTCTCCAACATCGGAGCGAGCTGGGGGGAAATTGTTTTGCGGCGATTTATACGCCTCGACGGCGATCGGTTTACAGGCCGAGCGACCAAAGACAGCATCAAATAATCTAAGGCAGACTTGCCAAGCGAAGAGTCCATACTGAGATCAGGAACCGCGCGATCGACGTCCGGGGCGATCGCCTTTTGACCCCTAGCGATCGACTCCAGTGCCCGACCAAGGACGACCGTCCTATGCCACGTATAAGGCCATCAACCGTCAAGTCTACGAAGACTGGATCACGGAGCGAGGACCCATGTGCAGATCCGCGAATGGCGCCACAAAATAAGGATCGTTGACTCCAGCCCATCAGCAGCTGTTAGTGACAAGGACGGCCGCAACTACCGACAAACCCGCCGAAAGGTCCTAGGTGGGGCCTCCCAAGACAGCGACATAACAAAAGTGAGGTCCTAGGTGGGGCCTCCCAAGACAAACCGGCTTTGAAGAGTGGTGCGGTGGATTATTATAAGAAACTTTACATGTCCGATGGTGCTGCTGCCGGGTTTTATCATGTCACAGGTTGCTTTCCGATATAAAAGGAGCGGGATATGCGTGGTCTGGAATCTGCAGTTACAAAAGATGTAATCCGAGTAGCTTTGTTTGCTATGAAGCCTCTGCAAGCTCTCGGAATTGATGGTCTCCATGCCCAATTTTTTCAGTCTCAGTGGGATACCGTTGGGGATGCTGTGTGTAAAATGGTTCTTGATGTAACCGAACTGATCGGCCACCAAAAACCGGGTTAATCTTGGGAGTTTAGCTAAGAAAACCCAAAATATATGAAGTATTGCCTTTTTCTCTCTCTAAAATATGCTGTAATCTCAGAATTCTGCTTGCTCTCAAGGAAAGCCATCCTCCTCCTTTTATAGAAGGGGGAGGCGCTTATTCTCTAAGATCTTACCTGATTTTTAGGGAAAATCCCGGATATCCAGGGATTCAGGCTGTGATTTCCCATCCCTGGATTTCCGGGATTGTAGAGTATGGGCTCTCGGTCCCCGAATCTCAGGGATTCTGTCAGGTGAGTCAAGATCTCATTTCCCGAGAGTTCGATCTCCGTGAGCCCGGAGAGACCTTAGGTCAGCTCATATTATAAAGGATCACTTAGGTCGGGACATTCTTATCCAAATCCGTAGGTCGGAGAGACCTTCGAGGTCGGACCTCTTTTAGCAGAGGTCACAGGTAAGCGGGGCCTCCGAGGTCGGCACCCTCTTATCTGAAGTTATAGATCGGAGGACTCTGAGGTCGGCATCCTCTTGTCTGAGAACCTAGGTTGGACTTTATGACTCTAAGAAAACCCTTCTTTACTAAGAGGTCGGTACACCGGCTTATATTGGTCCTTTTTTAAACCGGGTTTTTAGGGAGCGTACATTCGTCGTCCTATCAACCAGTCCCCCTACTCTGGTCGAGCTGTAAGACCGAGTAGAGTAGGATTTGTTTGCAATCTGACGACCTCGATGCAATAGTCCTTGGGATTCCGGTTCCCAGGTAACGAGGTTCCTCGAGCTTCGTGCGCCTTTATATCAACGTCTTTTCCTTTCCTCGCCTCCCAACCGTCGCATCTATGGTCAAGTCCAGGTGTCAACCTGCTATAGGTCGGATGAGGCGGTGCCAGATCCAAGCCGTTCTTTTACAGGAGGCATCGGACGCTCCAGATCGCCCGTTATCTTCTTGGTTTTCGCCCTCCTTCCCTATAAGTAGAGATCCTCTATCCCCTCAGCCACTTCCGCTCTTTTTCTGCCAAATACTAGTGTGAGGGTTTTCCGGCGACACCTGCAACCTTGGTTTCCTGCCTCCGGTGGTGCTTCCACTATCTTTCTCCGGCAATCTTCCACCCAATCTCATGGGTATGTTTATCTAAACACCTCTTTGCTTCTTTTTTTTTTCTTTTGGTTTGTTACCGATATTTTCCTTTCTCCTCCCTCCCTTTTCTTTCTCCTTTTATTATGTCGTCTGCCTCGGATTCTCAGAATCTTTCCGGCCAATCGGCCGTGGACTCCTTTTTAGAAGATCTATCCTCTTCTGATGGGGACTCGGGGGGTAGGTCGGGGCGAGCTACTGGCTCCTCCCTCTGTCTTAGAGATGAGCCCCTAGGTAATGTAGATTGGTCCGAGCTGGGTGACATCCCTTCTAGCCTCCCCTCTGGCATTCCTCTGATCATTGTAGATCCTCCCTCCCCTCCTCCTACAGATGAAGTAACTGTGACGGGCCTTTTAGCTGATCCATATCAAACGGTCGCAGGAGCTACTCGAGTTCTCCCTCCTCATCCTCTATCTAGGACTAGTCCAGCCGCGTTGGCTAGTTTCATAAACTTTCTCAGACTTCCTCCGAGGTGGGAATTTGTCACGCCCCAGACTAGCGACACCCCTGATCATCCTACCCCAGGTCATATTACCTGGTTCGTGGATCAGGTGAGCAGTGGTCTTCGCTTCCCTCTTCATCCCTTTCTGGTCTCTCTCTCTGTTAAATACAACCTTCCCCTCAACCAGTTTTCTCCCAATTCTTTTCGTTATATGGTCGGTTTTCTCGTGTTGTGTCATTATAGACATGAGGAACCCGACCTGGATTTTTTCTGTTTATGTTTCGGGCTAAAGAGCTTTAAAGGCTCCTTTTTCCTGACTTCCCGAAACAATGCCCATTTCTTTACCCACCTCCCTTCCAATGTGAAGGATTGGAGGTCGCGTTTCTTTTTCCTTCGGCTTCCTTCGGCTGACTCCTGGGGTTTCCCCACGGAATGGACGCAAGCCACTCCAATCCAGGATCCTATTCCCCGACGCAGTTCTATCTGAGCTGGGTGGGTCGAGAAAGTTCAGGAATGGAATGCCATTCCTTACAATGCTTTCCAGTTGACGTAATTTCATGATCTTCTATTCCATTGTGGGCTGAGCTCGAATCCTTACCCAACTATCCCTGATATTGGTAGGTTTTAACGGCTCTTCCCATAGTATAATCTTTTGTTGTTTTGTTTTTTTGGCTATCTTACTGACCATTTGTATCGCTTTTCGTAGATCGATTCACGAAGACCTGCCAGTCTGATGCCTCCAAGCCAGCTGAACCGACAAGGGAGAGGGTCCCTAAACCGACGAATCCTCCTAAAGAGAGGGCGGAGGGCTCATCCCAAACTAAGCGGAAGCTCCCCTCTCGCCCAAAATCTGGGGTGACTCTTCCCTCCGATCTGGCTCCCATCTTGACAACCGGGCGAAGCCCTGCAAGCTCGTCCCGGCAGCTTCAGGTCATCCAGAGGGCCCCTTCTCCTAGCTCCCCTGCTTCCAAGCGGCCAAAGACTGCAGGTCCCCCTGGTCCGGCTATGGAGACCTTTCTCCGTTGCAAGGAGTTTGAGAAATTTCTTCCATATTTCAGCTCCATGGTCCCGGCTAAGGATAAGCAGGCATTACGAGATGCCGCGGAGGACCCTCACTTCGACGCTATGATGGTGTACTTTGGGAAGGTACTCCTATTTTCGCTGCTCTTCCTCGCTTCAATGCTATGATGATGTTTATTATTACCCTTTGCCGTCCTGATGTGACTTTCTTTTTTGTGCAGTTCTTCGCCACCCTTGTGACCTTCGTAGAAGAACATAAGATCGGCGCTTCGTCTTCCTCCCAGCTTACCCAGATGTCAGCCGATCTGGCGGCCGCCCTGGAGGCTAAGTCGGATCTCTCAGCTCAGCTTCAGGAGAGGGAATCTCGTTTAGAGGCTGCCCTTAAGAAAAGCTCTGAGCGGGAGGCGGTTTTGGAACAAGCTCAGATGGCCAATGTTCAGCTGAACCAAGAGCTGAAATTTTGGAAGGCCCTGTCTCAAGTTGAAACGGAGAAGGTGGGCCAGCTCGAGGCTCAGTTGTCGCAAGCTAAGGCCGAATATGAGAGGATTGCCCAGCTTGAGGCCCATGCTAAGGCGGAGTTGGAGAAGGTCGCCCAACTCGAAGCTCAGGCTAGAGCAGAATCAGAAAGGGTCGCCCAGTTGGAAGTTCAACTAGCCGAGGCTAGATCCGAGGGATCATCTTACGAGTGCGGGGTGATGGATGGCCGTCGTCGATTTCTGACCAGTGACGTTGGTCACTCTTTCCTGGGGGCCTACCGTTCTGCCCTCCTAGCCCGATATCACGATTCTACTGCTTACCTGGTCAAGCTGGCTCCTGCCGCGACGCAATATTTCGATTATGCTCTAACTCGTGCTCGTGAGCAACTAGCTTCTTTGGGTTTTATGGGCGAGCTGGACCGGGATGCTGCATTGAACGGGGCTCCTGTCCCTTCGGGTTGGTCCGGGGACGTAGAAGAATCTCCGGAGGCAGCCTGGTGGGAGGATGCCCTTGGGGAGTCTATAAAGAAATCCGGCCTGGATTTGGAGCTGCCTTCTATCCCTCCTAACTCACCTGTTAAGGCCAGCACTCCTAATCCCGAGGTGACCGGGACCGACCTTGATGCTTCTCCTTCGTCGCCCCCTCCATCTTCCGAGCCTGTAGTTTAATCTTTTTAAGTTTTATGTGTAGACATATATTATTATTTTTTTTTTTGTCTTGTCCGTTGTACTGGCACAGCTGTTTTTAATAAAAAGTCTCTTTTTTTTTAGTTGAATACATTTTGGATTTGTACGATAGTGATGTGCTTTGTTTTATAGTTTATCTCTGCCAATTCAAGTTAATATAGCTCGGCGTCGATTGTAACCTCGATATTTCTAAACTTGTTTGAATTAATACGACCACTCCCATATATAACCCGACCTTTTCCTAATATAGCTCCGACTATTTTAAATTTCGCAACATCTTAAATATAACCCGACCACTTTGATCTTTACAAGTTGTAATAATGGTTTGGTGGTTTTTAGGTTGATTTAACCCAACCTTTTCCATAAATCGAGGATATTTCCCTTAGTCATAGCTTCACAGGGCGGTTCTCCCTTGCTCGGCTCCGAAGGTATTTCACCTGATCGGATGTCACAGGGCGGTTCACCCTTACTCGGATCTGAAGGCATTTCACCTGATCAGATGTCACAGGGCGGTTCACCCTTACTCGGATCTGAAGGCGTTTCACCTGATCAGATGTCACAGGGCGGTTCACCCTTACTCGGATCTGAAGGCGTTTCACCTGATCAGATGTCACAGGGCGGTTCACCCTTACTCGGATCTGAAGGCATTTCACCTGATCAGATGTCACAGGGCGATTCACCCTTACTCGGATCTGAAGGCGTTTCACCTGATCAGATGTCATAGGGCGGTTCACCCTTACTCGGATCTGAAGGCGTTTCACCTGATCAGATGTCACAGGGCGGTTCACCATTACTCGGATATGAAGACGTTTCACCTGATCAGATGTCATAGGGCGGTTCACCCTTACTCGGATCTGAAGGCGTTTCACCTGATCAGATGTTATTTCTAGTTTTACACATTCGAAGAGATTTTATTTGTAATAGACTTTTATTAAAACAACACAAGCTTTTCTCCACACTTCTTCATATAAAATACTTTTTTAAATGACATATGTTCCAAGGTCTTTTGATGGGGTGCCCTTCCATATCCTCGAGCTCATAAGCTCCTCCTGCATAAATTCGGATTACCTTGTAAGGGCCCTCCCAGTTCGGCTCCAGTTTTCCTGTTTTTCTGAGGGCATCAGCTCGCCTAAGCACCAAATCACCGACTTGGAACTGTCTCTTCCTGACTCTTTTGTCGTGAGCTGCTTTTGTCAGGCTTTTGTATCTTTCAGTTCGTGCTGCGGCTGCTTCTCTTCTTTCTTCTATGGTATCTAACGCCTCCTTCATTATTTCCTCATTTTCCACCTCGTTGAACCATCGGACCCGATGGGACATTTCTCCGACTTCTGCCGGGATGACGGCTTCGGACCCGTATACCATACTGAAGGGTGTTTCCCCTGTTGATGATCTAGGTGTGGTCCTGTATGACCATAGTACCGAGCTAAGCTCATCCACCAATCCTCCTCCAGCTTTGTCTTAGCGAGTTTTGATCCCTTGCAAGATTGTTCTGTTAGTTACCTCCACTTGCCCATTAGTCTGCGGGTGAGCAACCGCAGCAAACCTTTGCTTGATATGCATCCCCTCGCACCAGGACTGGGTTCTTTTCCCGTTAAATTGAGTCCCATTATCTGAGATAAGTATCTGGGGCGCTCCGTACCTGCAGCAAATGTTGTTAAACAGAAAACTTATGATTCTTTGCTCGGTCATGGTGGCCACGGGCTCGGCCTCTATCTACCCACTTGCTGAAGTAGTCTATGGCTACTACTAAAAACTTCCTTCCTCCCGAGCCCGGTGTAAACTGCCCCATGATATCAATTCCCCATTTAGCGAAAGGACAGGGTGCTCCCATGGTAATCATATCTTCAGCTGGGATGTGAATTAAGGGTGCGTGCATTTGACATTTTTGGCATCGCTTAACCATCTCCACTGCTTTCTTGCTCATGGTCGGCCAGAAAAAACCAGCTCTTAGTGTTTTGCTAATTAGCGCCCTTCCCTTGGTATGATCACCGCAACACCCTTCATGGATTTCTTCCAGTATACCCCGCCCTTCTTCTTCCGAAACGCACCGTAGATATGGACCGAGGTAGTATCTCTTGTATAGTTTATCGTTAATGCAACAGAACCTCGCCGCTCTTCGTATAATTTTCATTCTTTCTTGCCTTTCATTGGGTAGTTCTGCCCTTCTTAGGTATGCCAACAAAGGAGTTCGCCAGTCTGCCCTCTCGTTCACCTCCATCACCTGTTTCATGATGCTACTCCGGGCTGCTCCCAAAATCGTTACTGTCCGTGAGCGGCAATCCACTAAAGAGCTTCCCATTTTTGCTAAGTAATCAGCTTTTACATTTTCCGCCCTAGGGATATGGATCAACTTCCATTCCCCTAGTTTTTTGGCAGCCTCTCTCACCTCCTCGACATATTTCTTCATCCGGTCCTTATTTATCTCGAATTTCCCTCCTACCTGCTGTGTGACCAGCTGAGAATCAGAGTAAGCAATGATTCGTCGCGCGCCCAAGTCTATCCCCAGCTGCATCCCCTTAATCAGGGCTTCATACTCGGCCTCGTTGTTAGATGCTTTGAAATTGAATTTTATAGCATACTCTAATTGTTCGCCCTCCGGGGTAGTAAGGACTATCCCTGCCCCGGAACCATTGGTTGTTGCCGATCCATCCACATGTAATAGCCACTGCCCCTCTGGCGGCGATGGCATGGCCCCCTCTTGGATGAAGTCCGCTAGGGCTTGAGCTTTAATTGCCGTTCTCGGCTCATATTCCATGTCGTATTCCCCCATCTCTACCGCCCACTTCACCAGGCGACCTGACGCATTAGGTCGCCCTAATATTTCTCTTAAGGAAAAGTTGGTTTGCAGCTTTATTCGGTGGGCTAGGAAGTACAGCCTCAATCGCCGGGCTATAACTACTAACGCCAGTGCTCCTTTTTCTAGCTCGGAGTAATTCCGTTCTGCTCCTTGCAAAATTCGGCTTGTATATTAAATGGGTTTTTGCTTACTCATTTCCTCTCTTAGCGAGACCGAGCTAACCGCCCCCTCTCCCACGGATAAGTAGAGTACGAGCTCTTCTCCTGGTACTGGTTTGGTGAGCAGAGGCAGCTCGGCCAAATATTCTTTTAATTTTCCGAATGCTGTTTGCGCTTCGGGGGTCCATTCGAACTTGTTCCCTTTTCTTAAGAGTTTAAAAAATGGGAATCCCTTCTCGGCTGAGCGTGATATGAACCGGCTCAGCCCCACTATTCTTCCTGTTAGTACCTGGATATCCTTGATATTTTTTGGAGGATTCATTTGCAGCACTGCCTTGACCTTTTCCGGGTTGACCTCGATTCTTTGCTCTGTGACTACATACCCCAGGAATTTTCCCGATTTTACTCCAAAAGAACACTTTGATGGGTTGAGCTTCATTCCGTACGTGCGCAGGTTTTCGAACGTCTTTTCTAGGTCTCTGATATGCTCTCCTGCCTTTACGCTTTTCACTAGCATGTCATCCACGTATACTTCCATGTTTCTGCCGATTTGGGATCTAAAGATTCTGTCAACCATCCTTTGATATGTGGCTCCTGCATTTTTTAACCCAAAAGGCATGCGTACATAACAAAAAGTTCCTTTCGATACCACAAAACTAACCCTCTTTCTGTCCTCGGGTGCGAGGGGAATCTGATGATATCCCTGAGAAGCATCCATCATACTGAGCAACTCACACCCCGAGGTTGAATCCACCAGCTGATCTATGCGGGGTAACGGGTAGTGATCCTTTGGACATGATTTATTCAGGTCTCGGAAGTCCATGCACATCCTCCACTTCCCCTGGCCTTTCCCCACCATGACAGCGTTGGATAGCCACTCTGGAAACTGGATCTCCGTTATATGTCCAACTCGGAGGAGCTTATCAACTTCTTCCCCAATGATACCATCCATCTCCGGCCCAAAATGCCTCCTCTTCTGTTTTACTGGTCTTACGGTTGGGTCGATGTTCAACCTATGCTCGGCAACCGTTGGGCTGATTCCCACCAGATCCTCGGCTGCGAATGCGAAAATATCCACAAATCTCCTTAGCAGGCCGATAAGGCTTTCCTTTATCCCATCATCTAACCGACTTCCCACGCGAGTTTTTGTTTCTGGCTTTCCTGGAACCAATTCTATTTCTAGCAACTCCTCATTGGGCTTGACGCCTTCTTGCTCAGCTTCCTCGGGCGCCTTTGATTGTTTATTCTTTTTAAACTCTGGACCCGGGTCTCCTAGCTCGGACGTCCTCTTACCGCGCTGCACTCCCTTCTTAACCGTTGACTGGTAACAAGATCGAGACACAAACTGATCCCCGGCTACTTCCCCTACGGGGAATTTTACTTTCATGTGCGCGGTAGAGGCCACTGCTTCGAACTTGTTGAGTCCCGGTCGTCCTAAAATGGCGTTATAGGCCGATTTAGTGTCCACCACTAAAAACCTGAGCGTCTTGACCTTCCGATGAGGTATCCGACCCAGTGCTACTGGAAGCACCACTTCTCCAACCAGTTGCACCTCGGCCATGTAGAACCCATAAAGCGCGGTATCTACTTTCTTTAATTCTACCTCCAGGTTCATCTGTTTGAAACAGTCATAAAATAAGATGTCTACCGAGCTTCCCGTATCAATAAACACTCTTTGCACATCGTAACTGGCGATCTCCGCGGTGATGACCGGCGCGTCATTATGGGGCGCATGTATCCCGCTATAATCCGCAGGGCCGAACTGAATGATAGGCCCGCTGCCTACAGAGGCGACCTCCTTGAACTGATGACACCTAGCCCTTCGCACGTGAGCTTTTCTAGCCTGATTAGAATTTCCGTCGGTTGGTCCTCCTGATATCATGTGGATCACTCCTTTATTAGCTGGGGGTGCAGCGGGTCCCCAGGGGGCTTCTCTTTTCATCCCTGTCCCCCCTTGGGGCATGGGTGGTTGCCTCCGACCTCCATTCCTTTGCTGATATGTGAACTCCATTAGATGTCCTGCTCGGACCAGCCTTTCGATCTCGTCTTTAAGGTGTGTGCACTCATCTGTTTTATGCCCATAATCATTTTGGAATCGACAATAAAGCTCTGATTTTGGCTGGGTGGGCCTATTGGGACGAGATGCAGGCCACTCGATAACCCTGTTCATCTTACCTTCAACTGCTTCCAAAACCTGAGCTCTCCTCATTGTTAATGGGCTGTATTGGTCAAATCTTGGTCTCCGTAGAACGGTATCGCTCTTCTTTCGGTCTGTGTTCCGGTCTATATTTCCACGCGGCATTTCCTCTCGAGGTAAATTTCCTTGAAAGGTATATTCCTCGCGCCATACCATTCTGCTAGATCCCCTTTCCCCATCTACGGGATTTTCTTGCAATTCTTCCATATCCTTCTCGGTTTCCTCAACATTAATGTATTTCGAACATCGGGGGTAAGACCTCGTCATATGTTCTGGCTGGTTTTTTAGCTAATGAGGTGCGTAGCAGTCCAGGCCTTAGTCCCTGCGTCAAGGCACTGGTCTTTACCTCTTCAGACGACGAGGGTACTTCCAGACATGCCTTTGTAAATCGGGTCACATAAGCTCTCAGCGCTTCCCCGGAGTACTGCTTGATACTAAACAAGGACATGAAGGTCTTTTGGTGTGCCCTGGCGCTTGCAAAGTGAGTCAAGAACGCTGAGCTGAAAGTTTTGAAGCTGGTGATTGACCCAGGGGGTATCTGGTGGAACCAATCTGGTGACTCGTCGGGCCAGAGCTGAACGCTCTGCAACTCACGGCATCCGAATATCGGTGTAGCACTGCCATGTTTTCGAATCGGTATAAATGTCGGGTAGGATCTGAGAGTCCATCGTAGGTGAAGGTGACAGCCCTGAACCCGTATGGGAGCTCGGCCTACAGTATGCCTTCCGAGAAGGGATGGCCTGGATGACTCTCCGTGTCCTTCTCCGCAACCCTCTGTCGCAACTCCTCTAGCTCGTCTTGCATACTAGATATCAAGGGATCCATCGTTTTTTCCTGTCTAGATCGCTCCCATATTCTTGGATAACTCTCCCCATGCTCTTCCTGCTGATAAATTTCCTCCGGCCCATCCGAAAGGATGGGTATTACTTTTCGTGGTATTCTTTGTTTTTCGACCTCCCGACTCTTCTGGATCGCATTGGCGATTATGTCGGCTAAGGCTTCCTTCGTCAGTGTGATTGTGCTTGGTGCAGCTTCTTCTACTAGGGTGACGGGTGTTTTTTCCAGAGTCGATTCTCCACCCGCAGCTGCTAGTTCCTCTTCTAAATTTCGGGGTATCAACTCCCCTATTTTCTTCTGGTTCATTTCTTCCGCCATTACTGACCTCACGTCTCAGCTCAAAGTGACTCGATGTCACAATTCCCACAGACGGCGCCACTTGATGTAACCGAACTGATCGACCACCAAGAACCGGGTTAATCTTATGAGTTTAGCTAAGAAAACCCAAAATGTATGAAGTATTGCCTTTTTCTCTCTCTAAAATATGCTGTAATCTCAGAATTCTGCTTGCTCTCAAGGAAATCCCTCCTCCTCCTTTTATAGAAGGGGGAGGCGCCTATTCTCTAAGATCTTCCCTGATTTTTGGGGAAGATCCTGGATATCCAGGGATTCAGGTTGCGATTTCCCATCCCTGGATTTCCGGGATTGTAGAGTATGGGCTCTCGGTCCCCGAATCTCAGGGATTCTATCAGGTGAGTCAAGATCTTATTTTCCGAGAGTTTGATCTCCGTGAGCCCGGAGAGACCTTAGGTCGGCTCATATTATAAAGGATCACTTAGGTCGGGACATTCTTATCCAAATCCGTAGGTCGGAGAGACCTTCGAGGTCGGACCTCTTTTAGCAGAGGTCACAGGTAAGCGGGGCCTCCGAGGTCGGCACCCTCTTATCTGAAGTTATAGATCGGAGGACTCTGAGGTTGGCATCCTCTTGTCTGAGAACCTAGGTTGGACTTTATGACTCTAAGAAAACCCTTCTTTACTAAGAGGTCGGTACACCGACTTATATTGGTCCTTTTTTAAACTGGGTTTTTAGGGAGCGTACATTCGTCGTCCTATCAATTCTGGAGGTTTTTGATGTTAAGCCCATTGACCCGAGACTTAACCGTACCCCAATTACCTTAATTCCGAAAGTTGATGTTCCGGAGTACATATCTGAATTCAGGCCGATTAGTTTGCTACATGTGCTCTACAAGCTTGTCACCAAAGTTATCGTGAATAGGTTGACAAGGATCATGCAGTATGTGGTTGCTCCCTCTCAAGTAAGCTTTATCGCGGGTCGCTCGATTATTGATAATGTAGTGATCGCGCAGAAATGTATTCATTTTATGAATTTTGTTAGTATGAAGTCGGGCTGGATGGCTATTAATGTCAACTTCGAAAAGGCTAATGATTGATTGTGGTGGAATTTTCTCGAAGATTCATTGTATGATCTGGGTCTTCCGGCTGCTCTAATTCGGGTTATTATGAGCTATGTAACTACGGCCTCTTTCCAGGTTTTATGGAATGGAAGTGCTTTTGATGGGTTTTGTTGGGATAATTAACCCTGTTCGATGTTTTGCTAAACTGCCACCAACAAGCCTTCAAGTTGCCATCATACAGCAATAGAGTCATATAGCGCCAAGTATGGAAGCTGTCCTTTCATACAACAACATTCCATACAGCAGCAGCTTCAATAAAGCCTACAGTATTATGTTGAATACAGCAAGCAAAGCTGTAAGTATTGACATCTTCAATACTTATCCAAACAGGACTGAAGACCGTTAGGACGGAATCTGCTTCATTCGCTAAAGTCAAGTCCCATTTTAAAACAAGTATTTTAATACTGAAAGGATAAAGTATTTAAATACTAAATCCGACAGAGATATTCAGACATCACAAAATCCGAATCTTGGTCTATACAAGTCAACCATCCAGTTGTGGAACGGACTTTTGCTCAACGCATCAATTCCAAAAGCTATATCTACCCCGAAGTGTGAAGTTCAAAAGACACACACAGATATAGACAAACACACAATCATACATCTGTGAAGGACATTCAAACTGAGCAAACTGAGATATACTGAGATTCCACGAGATCCTCTAAAGAACAGTATATCAAGAGCAATAATATTTCTTCAAGCAAACTGCCAATCCTGAGAGAAGAAATATACAAGTGCTCATCATTGAACAACACATCACCATCTATAAGCTCAAGAAAGTCAAGCTGTTGTTCAACCAACGTTCTTACATTGAAGAAAACCATTAGCCCTGTGTGGACTGAGAAAGCCTTGCTTTTCCTGAACTGTGTGTGACGGATCTGCATTGTAGAGACGAAGCTTCGGAACTGTGTGTGAAGAAGCCAGTCAAGTGTTAGCTTTAACCAATCTGTGTGAACGGTTGAAAGCTACAATCTTTGTATCAATCTGTGTGAATGATACATTAATAGGTTTGATTATAGATACGTAGTTGTGTACGTAGTGTTTATAATAAACTTTTTACTCCTGTGTGGAGGACCAGTGGACGTAGAGGGGTTTACCTCGAACCACTTTAATTACTGTGTTAATTACCGTTTGCATTTACTGTTTTCATAACTGTGATTATTTCAAGTATACACTGCACACCGAGTTGTTGTATTTACAGTAACTTACTGTTTCAAGACTTCCGCTATGCACTCTAATTTGAAAATCGTACAGCTTGTTGCTCAAATACTTTCCAAGCTGTATTCTGTATACTTAGTGGCCAACAAGTGGTATCGGATCGGTTGATTCTAAAAAGAATCAGTCGTATTTTTAACCGAATCAGATCCCTAAATCACTTATTTTTGAAAACTTCTTTATCTTTCCTAATTTTAGACATGGATACCTCACTGATTAATAAGGTACCAATGTTTTCTATTAACGAGTTTGATGACTGGAGAATTAGGATGGAGGCTCATCTTGCCGCCATGCATGAAGAGATGATTTATGTCATCCAAGAAGGCCCCATAAAGATCATGAAGGTGGATCTGGCCGCAAGAATTAAAGGCCAAGCTCATGCCAAGATGCTCTAGAAAGAGCGCGAACACTGGACCACAGATGATCGGAAACGCGCCAACCTCGACAATGTTGCGAAGAATGCGCTATTTGTCACTCTTGACAAAGGCACGTTCTCGAAGGTAAAGAGCTATAAAACAACCAAAGAAATCTGGGAAAAACTCAAGATGATTTGCGAGGGTACTGAGCTCTCAAAAGAAAACAAAATTTCAAAACTAACTCAGCGATTTGAATCCTTTGAAATGAAACCAACCGAAACTCTTGAGGAACTTGATCCCAGGTTTACTAGTATTGTTAGTGAATTTGAAGCGTTGGGCAAAATTTATACCCAAAAGAAGAAGAATTTAAAAATTTTCAGATCTCTCCCTGCCCGATGGGACATTAAGACAACAGCTATGCGTGTATCATGCAATCTAAATGACATATCTACTTTTGATCTCTTCTCTGACCTCAAGGCATTTGAGTATGATATTGACAGGAGAGAAAAAGCTGAAGAATCACCTGCAAGGACTGCAGCGCTAGCCGCTGTATCCAAGAGAAGGCATAGCATGCCCAGCTCATCAAAGCCTAACCACAAAAGTGCGGACAGCGACGACGACATCCTGTCATAAGATGAAATGGTGCTCCTCATGCATAAGTTCAAGAAGTTCATCAAGCAGTCGGGAAAGACTCCATTCAGGCCCAAGCCTGTTCAAAAGATTAGTATCGAGTCTTCATCTGGTGATGCTAACCTGTGTTAGAATTGCAGGAAACCAGGACATTATGCAAATAAATGTCCTCATCCTAAATTTCAAAGGTTGCCGGAAGCCGAGCAACAGGAAAAAGATGAAAGAAGACGTGCTTGGAAAAACAAGCTCAAGGCCCTGATTGGCGAATCAGAAGCCTCCCCCGCACCAACAAAGTCCGAAGAATGTCTACAGGCAGTCACTGACAGTGACTCGTCAGATGATGAATTCGAAGATAAAGCATATATGTGCTTCATGGCCAAAGACATACCGGAAGATGAAGATAGCGATGATGAGGTAAGCTCAACCTCAATTACTCCTGCAAATGCATCTCATACCTTTGAAAACATGATGAATGAATTCAAAAACATTCAAAAGGCCCATGAGACCTTGAAAAATGAAAACATACAGCTCCAAATTTCTAACCTAGAGCTGAGGGAAGAAAACGACTTGCTAAAAGTAAATTACGAAAATATGTCTGTTGATTGTGAAAAAAACAAAGTCTATCACGAAAAACTCATGGAGAGCAATCATAAACTTGCTCACGAACTAAATGAGGCTAAATCTCACAGTGAAAGCAAGACAAATGATTTTGTTCTGCTCCAAGATAAAATAAAAACTCTCAAAAAACGAGAAGGAGAACTTGAGACCATCTTGAAATCTTTCGAGAAATCATCTAAAAGGATGGAAGAATTTCTAAGCACCGGGTAACATGCTCATGATAAAAGTGGCTTAGGATACATATCATGTTCCAATAAAGGAAAAACTAGTACTGTGTTCGTCAGGGGTGTGGAACCCATTCTTGTATCGGAAGAAATCCCGAGTCCTGGGAAGGCACCTGTTGCACCGCGAACAGCAAAGGCTGCCATTCCGCCACCACAGTCATATTCCAGACAGCAGAATCCTAAGCCATTCAGACCTGTACGGCGTAACCAACAGCATGCTCCCCGAGCATATCAAAAGCGCCAGCAGCAATTCAGAAAGAAGGCTGTACCCAAATATCAAAGGCCCGCACAGCAGTACTTCCAACAGTACAGCACGCCTAGATATTGGATACAGGAGCCTCGTTATCCTTCGCGAAAGCATATCGCCACACAGTATCAGCAACAACTTTGGGAATCCAATTGAGACCCAGAAGGCAAGCTGTAAGGCCGAAGAAAATGGCTTCACCTCCAAGACGACATTCATACTGGATTAATAATAATAACCCTGAATTCTACATGCATAATAATTATCATGGTTACAACGACTACGTACCTGCCTCACGTAGATACCGCAAGAATGTACCTAAAGTAACCTACAGTAAACCCATTACTATCAGGAAAATCTGGGTACCTAAAGGCACTAACACCCATGGACCCAACATT
The DNA here is from genome assembly GCA_033398695.1 of Orobanche coerulescens. Lineage (NCBI taxonomy): Eukaryota > Viridiplantae > Streptophyta > Magnoliopsida > Lamiales > Orobanchaceae > Orobanche > Orobanche coerulescens. The sequence continues at coordinate 45,702,601 of CM065806.1, read as the reverse complement.
CAAAGGGGACCTAAACCTACTTAATTCCTTTGCCTACATGACATTTTAGAGAAGGACATTTGGTACTTCAACAACGGATGTTCTCGGCACATGACAGGAGACAAAAGCAAGCTGTCAGATTTCGTAGAAGGTCGCGGTCCAAAAGTACGCTTCGGTGATAAATCAAAAGGAAGAACAAGAGGGAAGGGAACTCTGCTTGTGGGAAAATTCAAAGTCACCGATGTAGCTTATGTTGAAGGCTTACAGTACAATCTATTTAGTATTAGCCAGTTCTGTGACAAACAGTTCTCGGTGAAATTCAATATAGATCAATGTAGAGTCAAGAACATCCTAACCAAAGAAGTTGTGCTCACAGGAAGCAGATAAGGTATTATGTATATTGCTGACTAGATGCCTACGAGCTCCACAATTCCTTGTTTTGTTGCCAAAGGCACTGCAGATCTAAGTTGGTTATGGCACAAGAGGTTGTCTCACGTCAACTTCAAGACAATCAACAAGCTCTCCAGACAGGAAATGGTTAGAGGATTGCCCAATGTGTCATTCCAAAAAGACAGCGTTTGTGGACCCTGTCAGAAAGGCAAGCAAATCAAGACCACCCTGAAGAGAAAATCCTACCTTTCCCCTCACAGAGTTCTAGAAATGATACACATAGATCTCTACGGTCCTGTAGACCCGATAAGTTTGGGAGGTAAGAAAAACTATCTCGTTATTGTTGATGATTATTCCACATATGCTTGGACAATCTTCCGAAGCAAAAAGAAGGAAACAACATCAAAGCTGCCCGAGCACATGAAAAAGCTTCAAAATGAGAAAGGGTTGAGTATCGTGTCCATTCGTTCCGACAGAGGTACTGAATTTACTAACCGCTTTATAGAGCAATACTGTTTGGAAAATGGGATACAGCACGAATACTCAGCTGCCCGCACGCCTCAACAAAATGGTGTCGCCGAGCGAAAGAACAGGACGCTAAAAGAAGCAACAAGGACCATGATTGCCGCAAGCAAGTTGCCACAACGTTTATGGGGCGAAGCCACCAATACAGCGTGCTATACACAAAACTGCTGTATCATCAACAAACACCACAACAAAACAGCATACGAGGTATGGAACAACAAAACTCCATTAGTTTCATACTTTCACATTTTTGGATGCAGATGTTATGTTTTGAACAATGGAAAGGATCAACTTAGAACCTTCGATGAGAAGTCAGATGAAGGGATATTTTTTGGATATTCCTCTGTCAGCAAATCTTACAGGATCTTTAATAAAAGGAAGCTGACAATTGAGGAATCAATACATGTAGTATTCGACGAACCTCATCATGATCCTACAAGAGTAGAGGATCTCACTCAGAATATCCAACAACTCACCATTGATAACCCTACAACTCCTATAGAACCTGTCGTTGGCTTAGAAATCAACCCAGCAGCTATAAGAATAGATGTAGATGGAGCCGATGCTGTACAAGCTAAAGCTGAAACTACAGCAACTCAAGATACAATACGGGACGCCGAATTAGAACCCGACAGAAGATGGTTAAGAGATCACCCACAGGAGTTGATCATAGGAAATATTGATGCTGGTGTATCTACTCGTAGGAGAATACAGAGTACATAAGGAAATGTACTATGTGCGCAAGAAGAACCCGAGTCTGAGACATCTCCATTTCCTGTATGGAAGTCCCTATCTGAACTTAGAAGACTTAACATGTGCACGATCGCTATATTCTTAGCTCAATCTGAACCTGTTTCCACCAAAGAAGCTCTAGACAATTCTCAATGGATTACATCTATGGAAGAAGGGCTAAATGGTTTCGAAAGAAACGATGTATGGTATCTAGTACCCAGACCAACGCATCAATCCGTAATTAGAACAAAATGGTTATTTAGAAACAAAAAGGACGGAAATGGACTCATTATCAGAAACAAATCCCGTCTAGTTGCACAAGGCTACAGACAAGAAGAAGGCATAGACTACGATGAAACTTTTGCCCCTGTTGCCAGACTAGAAGCCATTAGGATATTTTTAGCCTTTGCCGCCCATAAGAGCTTTATTGTTTACCAAATGGACGTCAAGAGTGCATTCCTGAATGGAGAACTTGCCTAAGAAGTCTATGTTGAACAACCACCAGGGTTTGTCAACACAGAAGGCGGAGACATTGTATACAGACTAAGGAAAGTGTTGTATGGACTTAAGCAAGCACCTAGAGCGTGGTATGAGACCCTGTCCCTGTATCTAACTGATAATGGATTCGAGAAAGGTGCTGTGGACAAGACCTTATTTAAAATACAGGAAGGTGATGACCTCCTAATGGTTCAAATATATGTAGATGATATTATATTTGGTTCAACTAACCTTGCTTTATGTCAAAGTATGATGGGAGAACTTAATTATTTCCTAGGTTTGCAGGTAAAGCAGTTGCCTACAGGAATTTTTATCAACCAAGAAAAATACAACAAGGAGCTTCTCAACAAGTTTGGAATGAATAGCTCCAAATTATCGTCAACCCCCATGATCACTTCCATGCAAATTAGTGCTGACGAAGCTGGGAAGCCGGTTGATCAATCACTCTACAGGAAGCTTATTTGCTCACTCCTGTACCTAACGGCTAGCATGCCCGATATCCAGTTTGATGTAGGAGTGTGTGCTCGATATCAAGTAGCACCTAAAGAATCACACTTCACAACAGCCAAACGAATCCTAAAGTACGTAAAAGGAACAATCGATGTAGGACTATGGTATCCTAAAGAAAGCGGATTCGATTTGGTTGGCTACAACGACTCGGATCTCGGAGGCTGTAAGCTAGATAGGAAGAGTACAAGCGGCACTTGTCACTTTCTTGGACCTCGACTTTGTGATATCCGCATTTTTCTTTTCCCGGTATTTTCATTTTTGGTGTATTTCTCGTTTATAGCGACACTTATTTATCCGATTCTCATAATTGTTGTTCGGAACCACCGTTTCGGGATTGCCGTAAATCTATTATATGTTATTATGCGTATTGTGATGTTCCGTTTGATGTTTCGTTCGTGTTCCGGTATTCCGGGACCGTTGTTATGGTGTGCCTAGCGCACGCTAAGTTTCGTGATGTAGCGCACGCTAAGCATACTTCAGTAGTGTAACACCCCCAAAATACGACCGGGAATGTCACATGCCGTAGACCCTTCTCACAAGGATCTACCAGGCTAAACTCCAATAGACTACTCAAAGATTGACCGACCGGGGTCAATCTAATTACAAAGCAGACCGACACGGTCATTAAACAATTCAGAAACTAATGAATTTTACATCTCGATGACAAAAAGAAACTTGAATACAGAAAGAAATGACAACTCAAATTAAGAAATGAAAACTACACCCATGCAAGGGTGAGAACTCGACCAAAATGAAAATAAAAGAAAAAGACTCTGACTCTTGTGTGATTAACATCGTCGTATTTCGTTTCCTTCCAAGCCAATCCCGTGACCGCTCCCGAGCTGCCAAAACCTGAGCGCATAACAGGCACCCACCCCCAAAAAACTTGGGGGTTAGCAAACTGGAATTTTGCTAGTGCAAGTACATAATATACAAGATATACGAACAATAACAACACAAAACTCAACAGCCGCGAAGCCTTAATACAAACCATGCATTCCCATAGTCAACAGAGAATAGCACTCGCGCACACAAGGTGAAAGATAATCACATAGTCATATTCTCTTTACGGAACATAACACCAATGAAACTTTTAACGAACCCAAGGAGTCAAAAGATCTAGTTTGGAAATCCCCTCTTATAAAGGAAAAGCATTTTAATAAGATAATTTGAAAACGTTATTATTGACTCGGGCCGCCCTGGGGTTTTGAAAATCGTATGGGAATACTTTTAGAAAATAACTTCAAAAGCTCTCGGGTCATCGACCCAGCATGTAGAAAACAATTTGCAAGAAAACTATTACAACGTTATTCGGGGTCCTCGACCCAATTTATAAAACACTATCACAAGCAAAACATTACAACATCTCACGGGGTTCTCGGCCCAATCCAAATAATATCATCACGAGACCAAATCTCAACATCCCGGGGTCCTCGACCCAATACACAGAATAATCATCACAGTACAATCAAAGTCACAACCTCTCATTCGACAAATCCTGCTCAAGACCCCCGATTAATTAACCCTCGGAGATCTCGTCAAATATCCTTGGTTAATTAACCCTGATACCGACATTGAAAACAAGTTGAAACAAACTTTCAGAAACACGAACCGCGGTCTATAGCAAGACCAACATTTTAAAGCGAGTTGAAGAACTTTGAATTATGGAAATTGTTCGGTAATGGGGTCTTAGCTATCACTCAAATATCCGTAACCAATAAGCCTGTCAGGCGCCTCCCTTGCACACCTGTGCACCGGCGTTCATTCCACTATGTTGGCCGCCCCTTGAACATGTCACCGCGCCGGCGATCACTCCCACAAGAGCCGCCCCTTGCACTCGCATTAGGTAACACCGGTGTTCACCAAACATATGGAGCCGCACATTGCAGCGTACACCAGGCCGAAGTACACACCCCGCCCTCACAGGTTCCCGGATACGACGTCTCTCACAACAAGTATCCACATTGTTACAAACATCAAGTACACAATCAATCGTTGCAACAATTATCAAATCGGTACACCAATTCACATAATTTATCCGTCAGTCCCCAACCACACAAATACAACAGTACACACTTTATCAATCAAGACTCAACACAATAAGTCTTCGACAAATCCAACCGACACTACACATATATCCTTACACCGTAACTCAACCGAATACACAAATCATACTATATTATCTCTATAAATATGATTCGTACTTTAATCCTAGTTGAGTACGTCAACTAGCATCGATATTAATCACACGACATATGTATGTGTATATCTATATACATACATACTTACATATATATATATATATATATATATATATATATATATATATATATATACACGTATACCTTTATACATACATATATTTAACATATAAATATATAATTCACACACTTCGGCAACAATGATTTCACATAGTTATAATTCGTATATAAACGTACTTGCCTCAAATCCAAAGCACACGAAGCAATGGGAAAGCTCGACCGGAAACCCTCGAATCTTACAACTAGGTCGAAAACACAAGAATAACATAATCACTATAAGATCGATCGCAAGGAAGATGCAAAACACACGAAATTCTCAACAAGAATTCGTAGAGACGAAGGATCGAACACTTGGGGCTCAATATTTCCCAAAGAATATCAAGAACATTATCCGAACCCGAATACGGTAAGAAATACGAATCAAATCATAGGGAGAGAATAAATACCACCGATTGATGATATACAACAGCACGATTCATGAAGAACAACCCGAATCTTGAAGATTCACGAAATATAAAGGAAGGGTTTTAAGATGATTACCTCGAATCGAAGACGAAGAACACGGATTGATGATGTTAATCAACACCAAGAACTAAAGGAAGATGTAAACTTGGAGTTACAGGACTCCAAAATCGCCCCTAGATCGCCCACAAATCGCCTCAGCCGCGGAGGAGTGAAGAAAGGGTGAAAAATGACGAACACGGTCAACCCCCGGTATATAAATACCTGCCCATGAGTTACGTACGTTAACCAAGAAGAATAACGTACGTTACCTATATTATGTACGTAATGCATCAAAGATTACGTACGTAATCGATAACCAGACCCTCCTGTCCAAAATAGCGAAGACCCTTACGTACGTTATGGCGAGGGCTTAACGTACGTAAGGAGCACAGTTAACGTGCGCTATGATCAACACATAGCGTGCGCTATCGACGGCTAGAACTCAATGTCTGAACTGGTAAGACCCTTACGTACGTAAAGGGAAGGTCTTAACGTACGTAAGTCGTATGATGATAACGTACGTTATGCTTATAGCATAGCGTACGTAAGTCACTTAGCAGTTCCCGGACTGCTAAGTTCAGCTCGTCGCGTACGAGCGCGACAAAACCGCGAAACGACAATTACAACACAAGACGAGGACATGCATACGAAGAGTGCAGAACGACGGATTCTAGCGTTAAAAGAATGTACGATTCCGACAACCTGAAGGTTCGGAATACGATAACAGAAGTAATCACCCCCAAACTTTGAGAAATTACGAAACAACGCAAAATGCCCGTAAATCACGATATGACATCAAGCAACCAAACCGAAGCTCACAACACGCATAATAAAGCTCAACGGACTTATAGGAAACACGAAACCATAGTTTCGAACCATCATCACACGAAATGAACCAAATAGCGGGAAAAGTCGCTCAAAACACGGATCGGGTAAAACAGACCCGGAACAACTCAGATGACCAAACACGCAGAACGAAACATTATCAAAATGTCAAAACGCTCGCAAGTGAGCTTCTGGAAACCAGAAAGATGCCAAAAATGAAAAAGTACCGAAAGAGAAAATCACGGGTATTACATTCTACCCTCCTTAAAAGAAGTTTCGTCCCGAAACTTAAAATAGAGAACGATGGAACAATAGTTTCAAACAAAATTTGCAAGAATCAAATACGGATATGAAAAGGCAACAATAATCCACGAGATTTAGCAAAACAGCTCCGAAATTCGTTCGGAGGACGGTAGGCTAAGTAAAACAAGGTAGTTTAAAATCGTCGAGGGGATCACAATTGAATTACCAATAATGAAAGATCACACAATACTGAAAATATCAAGAAAAGTATAGGTAATACATTCCCACATACTAAAAAGATATTACGACCCCGAAACTTAGAACAACAAGAGTTGGAAACGTAAAGCAATGAAACGAAATACGATCGAAGTCACGATTGTTTGAAACAGCAACGATTAAGACATAGTACAAAATCTTCATTCTCCCATGCTAGTATCTTCAGAAGGAAACATAGGGTTTCGGGACACTTCCCGGTCACTAGCTCTGCTCTCTCTTAGGGCGGCATTATTTGCCAATTCGGAAACTGTCTCACAGTGTTTCTCCCGATGACCTTCACACCCGCACCGGTAACAAGTCAAGAGTGGAGAGGGATAATTTGCACGAACATGTCCCTGGCAGTTACAGTTGAAACATCTTATCTTCTTACCGAGAATCAGCGATGCTGGTTTGGGATTTCCACCGCTCACTCCCGACCGCGAAGACGATGCCTTCGAACGACGTGAGGGCTTGGGAGCCTTAGTCTCCTCACCGCCCAGAAATTTTCCCGATGTCCTCGGTCTCTTTGCTTCGTTCGTGGGCTCGATCACTGAGGAGATTTCATAGGATATCGTTTGATCTTGATACTCATTCGCTGTAGCATGGATAGTTGTCGTACGAACCACCTTGTCGCTTCCACTTCCGTCATCACACTTACGTCCGCCAAGGCTCGACATACTAATACAGATAGTACCGTTCAGCATTATCAAATAATCGATAAATGCAAGATACCACAATTATCAACACAAGGTTTAGTTAACATCTATAGAATAACGTAAAACGTAAAGTTTTCTAAAGTCAATCCCGAGTCCTTCGACGAGGACGATCATTATATGTATGCACTTAATGAAAACAAATTTTTGAAAAAGAGAGCGAGTCACGTTACGCCCAAAGCTTGTAAATATTGTCCTTTATTTGGAGGAGGGAGTTTATACAACGACTTTAAAAATTATTTTCGAGCAATGTATAAAAGAAAATTGAAAGTTGAATCGTAACTAATTTGAAATATTTCAAGTGTTGAGTTCCAATTACCACAATTTGAAAATCTTTCCTCTTCTACCAAAATGTCTAATCGAAAGGATTTTTCGCCGAAATACGTGACCATTCGACATGACTACATTAAATCATGGGTTTTCACAACATTATAAAATTTCGTAGCACCACTTTAAAATATTCGTGACATTACAGCACCGTGGGCCCAGCACCGGAACCCACCAGGCTGAAAACCATTTTTAAAACGTTCAAAATGCCAAAAGGCCGATGACGGTAGTATTTTCAAATAATCACAGATGTCATTTATAAAATATCAAATACCGTTATAAGAATACCGTCAAAACATGCAAGACCAAAATGCCAAACTCGGCTTAAGGAATCGGTTTTACGAAATAAAATTCAGTTTGCAAGATACCAAAAGCCATTTCAAAATACTCACGCAGCGGATAAAATTAACACTCAAAGATTTATTGTAATAAAATGTAGAAATTGGTAAGTACACTCGACTTCCGAAGCATACTACATAACCATTCTCAATCGGACCGTATACGCATGTTATATCCTAAAACAACAATATCACCAACAAGTTCCAACCCCTTGTTCGCATTAAACACATTAGCACGATATAATCAAATACGTATATAAGGGAACTTACGACCGGGAAGCTTACCATCATGGATTGCCTGAAAATGATGTCGGAACAACGATACTAATCACAACTCTGACGCGCGCGACTTACACAGGACATGGACTTGACCCAACGGCCTAGGTTTTTTGCAAACCTAAGCTCCAATACCATATCTGTAACACCCCCAGAATACGACCGGGAATGTCACATGCCGTAGACCCTTCTCACAATGATCTACCAGGCTAAACTCCAATAGACTACTCAAAGATTGACCGACCGGGGTCAATCTAATTACAACGCAGACCGACACGGTCATTAAACAATTCAGAAACTAATGAATTTTACATCTTGATGACAAAAAGAAACTTGAATACAGAAAGAAATGACAACTCAAATTAATAAATGAAAACTACACCCATGCAAGGGTGAGAACTCGACCAAAATGAAAATAAAAGAAAAAGACTCTGACTCTTGTGTGATTAACATCGTCGTCTTTCATCTCCTTCCAAGCAATCCGTGATCGCTCATTTGCCAAAACCTGAGCGCATAACAGGCACCCACCCCCAAAAAACTTGGGGGTTAGCAAACTGGAATTTTGCTAGTGCAAGTACATAATATAGAAGATATACGAACAATAACAACACAAAACTCAACAGCCGCGAAGCCTTAATACAAACCACGCATTCCCATAGTCAACACAGAATAGCACTCGCACACACAAGGTGAAAGATAATCACATAGTCATATTCTCTTTACGGAACATAACACCAATGAAACTTTTAACGAGCCCAAGGAGTCAAAAGATCTAGTTTGGAAATCCCCTCTTATAAAGGAAAAGCATTTTAATAAGATAATTTGAAAACGTTATTATTGACTAGGGCTGCCCTGGGGTTTTGAAAATCGTATGGGAATACTTTTAGAAAATAACTTCAAAAGCTCTCGGGTCATCGACCCAGCATGTAGAAAACAATTTGCAAGAAAACCATTACAACGTTATTCGGGGTCCTCGACCCAATTTATAAAACACTATCACAAGCAAAATATTACAACATCTCACGTGGTTCTCGGCCCAATCCAAATAATATCATCACGAGACCAAATCTCAACATCCCACGGGGTCCTCGACCCAATACACAGAATAATCATCACAGTACAATCAAAGGCACAACCTCTCATTCGACAAATCCTACTCAAGACCCCCGATTAATTAACCCTCGAAGATCTCGTCAAATATCCTTGGTTAATTAACCCTGATACCGACATTGAAAACAAGTTGAAACAAACTTTCAGAAACACGAACCGCGGTCTATATCAAGACCAACATTTTAAAGTGAGTTGAAGAACTTTGAATTATGGAAATCGTTCGGTAATGGGGTCTTAGCTATCACTCAAATATCCGTAACCAATAAGCCTGCCAGGCGCCTCCCTTGCACACCTGTGCACCGGCGTTCATTCCACTATGTTGGACGCCCCTTGAACATGTCACCGCGCCGGCGATCACTCCCATAAGAGCCGCCCCTTGCACGCGCATTAGGTAACACCGGTGTTCACCAAACATATGGAGCCACACATTGCAGCGTACACCAGGCCAGAGTACACACCCCGCCCTCAGAGGTTCCCGGATACGACGTCTCTCACAACAAGTATCCACATTGTTACAAACATCAAGTACACAATCAATCGTTGCAACAATTATCAAATCGGTACACCAATTCACATAATTTATCCGTCAGTCCCCAACCACACAAATACAACAGTACACACTTTATCAATCAAGACTCAACACAATAAGTCTTCGACAAATCCAACCGACACTACACATATATCCTTACACCGTAACTCAACCGAATACACAAATCATACTATATTATCTCTATAAATATGATTCGTACTTTAATCCTAGTTGAGTACGTCAACAAGCATCGATATTAATCACACGACATATGTATGTGTATATCTATATACATACAGACTTACATATATATATATATATATATATATATATATATATATATATACACGTATACCTTTATACATACATATATTTAACATATAAATATATAATTCACACACTTCGGCAACAATGATTTCACATAGTTATAATTCGTATATAAAGGTACTTACCTCAAATCCAAAGCACGCGAAGCAACGGGAAAGCTCGACCGGAAACCCTCGAATCTTCCAACTAGGTCGAAAACACAAGAATAACATAATCACTATAAGATCGATCGTAAGGAAGATGCAAAACACACGAAATTCTCAACAAGAATTCGTAGAGACGAAGGATCGAACACTTGGGGCTCAATATTTCCCAAAGAATATCAAGAACATTATCCGAACCCGAATACGGTAAGAAATACAAATCAAATCATAGGGAGAGAATCAATACCACCGATTGATTATATACAACAACACGATTCATGAAGAACAACCCGAATCTTGAAGATTCACGAAATATAAAGGAAGGGTTTACAAGATGATTACCTCGAATCGAAGACGAAGAACACGGATTGATGATGTTAATCAACACCAAGAACTAAAGGAATATGTAAACTTGGAGTTACAGGACTCCAAAATCGCCCCTAGATTGCCCACAAATCGCCTCAGCCGCGGAGGAGTGAAGAAAGGGTAAAAAATGACGAACACGGTCAACCCCCGGTATATAAATACCTGCGCATGAGTTACGTACATTAACCAAGAAGAATAACGTATGTTACCTGTATTACATACGTAATGCATCAAAGATTACATACGTAATCGATAACCAGACCCTCCTGTCCAAAATAGCGAAGACCCTTACGTACGTTATGGCGAGGGCTTAACGTACGTAAGGAGCACAGTTAACGTGTGCTATGATCAACACATAGCGTGCGCTATCAACGGCCAGAACTCAATGTCTGAACTGGTAAGACCCTTACGTACGTAAAGGGAAGGTCTTAACGTACGTAAGTCGTATGATGATAACGTACGTTATGCTTATAGCATAGCGTACGTAAGTCACTTAGCAGTTCCAGAACTGCTAAGTTCAGCTCGTCGCGTACGAGCGCGACGAAACCGCGAAATGACAATTACAACACAAGACGAGGACAAGCATACGAAGAGTGCAGAACGACGGATTCAAGAGTTAAAAGAATGTACGATTCCGACAACCCGAAGGTTCGGAATACGATAACAGAAGTAATCACCCTCAAACTTTGGGAAATTACGAAACGGCTCAAAACGCCCATAAATCACGATATGACATCAAGCAACCAAACCGAAGCTCACAACACGCATAATAAAGCTCAACAGACTTATAGGAAACACGAAACCATAGTTTCGAACCATCATCACACGAAATGAACCAAATAGCGGGAAAAGTTGCTCAAAACACGGATCCGGGTAAAACATACCCGGAACAACTCGGATGACCAAACACGCAGAACGAAACATTATCAAAATGTCAAAACGCTCGCAAGTGAGCTTCTGGAAACCAGAAAGATGCCAAAAACGAAAAAGTACCGAAAGAGAAAATCATGGGTATTACAAGTAGCGCACGCTACACTTGTTGGTAGCGCGCGCTAGCGGGTCGAGCCTGGCAGTGGCAGTGAGCCTATTTCTGGTCTCTGTCCTCTGGACTAACAGTTTAGTGCACGCTACGTTTTGTCTAGCGCATGTTGTTGTTGAGGACTAGCGCGCGCTAGGTGTCCGGTAGCGCGCGCTAATGCGATAGTCGATCTCGGGCGCTTACTCGACTTGGTTTGGTGTCCAGGTAGCGCACGCTATGGCCCGATAGCGCGCGCTACCGATAGGCTGTTAGCGCATGCTAATTCCTGTTAGCACACGCTAATGGTTCAGAACTATAGGTTTTGGACTGGGGTGTTAGCTTTCTGGACCGGGGTATTAGCCGATAGCGCACGCTAACTTGAAATGTTAGCGCACGCTGATAACCCTCTGGTTATAAAAACCAGAGAGTTGACCGGGGCAGCTCATTTCTTCCCCTTTTCACTTCTTCTCCGAGAGTTAGGCGATTTGGAGCATTGAGAGCCTGGGTTCGAGCCCTATTTTTGGGGAGATTTGGGGGTTTCCGAGTTTTTGTTCGATTCGTTCTGTGTTGTTGATTAATTCATGATGAATATGAGTAATCTTGTTGTTATTCTTGGTTTCCCTATGGATTCATGGTATATTTCGTGGTTTTTGCGTATTCGAGAGGGTTTGGTTGTGGTCCGCCCTCGTTGTTGTTCTTATGCGAATATACATGAATCGTAGGCGGGTTTTCGGGTGTATTCCATTTCCGTTATCATTTACAAATGGTTGTGATTGTATTCTTCGAATAGTTAGGTTCGATTTCACCGGTTCCTAGTGGTCGTGTTTGATTCTTCCTTTCCGTTCGTGTCACCATCTTTCGATCGAGGAAAGTACCCTTATGAACTTACAATCTTGACATGGTAGTATTGCATGAGAAATTGTGTTGTGTATGCTCACTACGGGTTAGATCCGACGGGGTCTCGGTAGGGGTCCACGGAGGTGTGGATCGATGAGCTTGCTTTTAACCACTACGGGTTAGATCCGACGGGGTCTCAGTAGGGGTCCACGGAGGTGTGGATCGACGGTTAATTGTGGTGCATTTTATAAATGTGTTTTGATATTGGCATTTCCAGAAATGTTTGTTTCAACCGATGTTTTCATGATTGCATGTGTTGACTATATGTGTAAGGTGTAAGTTGTTCATTTGGTTACTTGTACTAGCATAATTGCTAACCCTTTGGGGAAATTCGTTTATGAATTTTAGGTCAGGTTCATCGAGACGAACGGGCACTGGACCAGTACGCGGATGGTGGCCATGCGTGATAATTGTGCATGAGTGTATTTTTATGGTTGTTGTTACACAAAATATTATTCGGAAGGGATTGCTGGAATGGACGAGTAACAAACAAATGCGAGAGCACGTCCGTAGGGAAGTAAATAACACAAGATTTGCCGGGGTTGTTAGTCCCGGGCTTGAATGCTCTCGCGAGATATTATTAATACGAATACTTGGGAGTACAAATATTAATGTTAGAGTACAATAACAATAAGTGTAAAGACCCTAATTATCTTAGCTCTTGAGTGCTGAAGATTGCCGGGAGAACCAGAGTTGATGCTCTGTGAGTTCTTGTAACAACGATGGAGTGCTGTGTTGACTGTGAGAAATCGACGGTCTCTCACTGTGTGAATTGGCTGAACTCTCGTATAGAAAATAATTTCTGAACTTGTGAACCTCTTAAAATCTCCCCCCTGAACCAGTTATTGAAGGTTTCCTATTTATAGGAGTGGAGGTAGCTCGGCGATCGCCTCTGCAGTATTATAATAAGCGGGCGATCGTATTTAGCACATGGGTTGGTCTCCTTAGAGTCCGCAGCAGCTGCTGGCATCCGGATGCACGAACCAATCAGAAGACCACACGCGTCCGGAGTCGCTGTCTTGGGAGGCCCCACCTAGGACCTTTCGGCGGGTCTGTCACTAGGACAACTGTTGATGGGCTGGAGTCAAAGATCCTTATTCTGTGGTGCCATTCGCGGATCTGCACGTGGGTCCTCGCTCCGAGATCCAGTCCTCATAGATATGACGGATGATGGCCTTATACGTGGCATAGGACGGTCGTCCTTAGTCGGGCACCAGAGTCGATCGCTAGGTGTCAAGAGGCGATCGCCCCGGACGTCGATCGCTCGGTACCTGAACTTGGACTGGACTCTTCGCTTGGCACGTCTGCCTTGGATTATTTGATGCTGTCTTTGGTTGCTCGGCCCTTATGCTGATCTCCGTCGAGGCGTATAAATTGCCGCAAAACAATTTCCCCCCAGCTCGCTCCGATGTTGGAGACATGGGGTGAGGTGGTTCTACTGGCGATCGTTTAACTTAGACGAGCGACTCAGTATTTTACGGAACAGACGATCGTCTCTCGAACGGACTGATTTTAAATTTGGACGACCTGGTCGATCGCTGAAGTGAGCGGGAAATGACAACGGTTGTGGAAACATCACCGAGGCACGTGTCGGGCTCCTGTTGGGGGAGTCCAACGGTTTTGTTGGGCTGTCCTTTGGCATGCCCTCGAAACGACGCGAACGCGGGATTCAAGGACAGCATTAAACGCGGCCTATCTGACGGTTGCACTTCGATCCTCGGGACTCCGCTTATTGCTCAGAAGCCCCCGCTCCTGCCTATAAAAAGGACTGGGATTACAAGATTAAAAACCTTATGCATTTATACCTGAGAAGAAGACATAGCCGATTTCTCTTGGAGCTCTGTGTGACGATCGTCGTTCATCTCAGACCTTAGGTAAGAACAAAAAACTCCTTCTCCCTCCTTTCTTTGAATATGTCCGGAGGAAGACCAGATGTGTATGAGTCGGGTAGCACTTCCGCCGCCGGGGCTTTGAACACCCAGGATGAACCTTCTGCGGAATTTCATGTTGACACCGCCGTCGAGGCCATCCGTGCCGGGATTGAGCCCGCGGAGATCGAGGAACTATTTAGTGAGGCTAACGCGGCCAAGACGGTGGAGGCCGATCGGATCCGTTCACTGAAACGGGAGGAGGCGGATGCGATGGCGCACAGGGAGCGGGACAGCGCGTTCGGCAAAGCCTTCACAGATTTTGCCGAACTCATGGAGAGATTGACTGGCTATCCCCTCAAATTTAACTTTAATGAATATTCGATCGCCCCATCCTTATGAACCTGTAAGGATGACGTCCGGGATGCTCGCCGCTCTCCGTGGACCCTTGGCCAGATCGGGAGCTCGGCGACCACGAAGGATCTAGACCGTTGGAGGGCGAGGTTCAAAGTTCCTTCTGATGTCAGACTCCACGTGCCTACCGAGAACGAGCGAGCCGATCAACCTCCTGAAGGCATGGTCGCCGTCAATGAGGCGATAATGGAGGCTGGACTGCGATTCCCGCTACCGTTCGCTGTCTCCTATTTGCTGACCGCCTGGAATGTGGCGCCGCTTCAATTGACACCGAACGCCTGGCTGCAGATCATCTGCACCCTCACTCTGTTTGGTGGCCATCGTTTGTATCGTCTTCCTTCGTCGTTGGATATGAACCATCTCTTCAAACTGACAGTTCAAAAAGGTTCTGTCGGTGGCTACCATATCCAAGTTCGCTCAGGTCGGGTGGTTCTTGGAGTCCCGAATAAAGTTAGGGGTGATCCGTCAAAGTGGTTCTAGGTCAGCGGCGCTTGGAAGTCGGCAGTGAGTGACAACCCGACCGACGAGTTGGATATTCTCACCGGCTTTCCGGAGAGGAGTCCGAGTAAGGATTTTACACTCTCCCCTTGTTCGGATACATTTTGAACTGATCTGATTTTGGCCTTCTTTTTGCAGGTGTCATTGTTCCGGCGGCGGGCGACCTCGCTTTTGATTTCGCGATTGTCTGGGAGAAGATATAGAGTCTTCCTGACGACCGTATAGACGCACGCCAAATTAACAACGAAGCCTACTGGTTAGCTGCTCGGCTATTTCGCTACCCTCGTCATCTAAAGGTTCCAGGTACGAACTTTTGCGATCTTCTTTGATATGTCGATCGCCTTGACCGAGGAGGATTATTAACTTTGTCGATTGTTTTCTTTTGCAGAAATTCGTTTCCCTTGTTTCCCAGAGCCTCCTGCTGCGATTGCCATGTCTAATCCGGGGGTCATGAACCGTCTTCGCCAAGGGAAAAGGGTGAGCCGAGCTCCTTCTGCTCCGCCGCGACCGACCCCGGAGGCAAGACCTCTCCAGGAGCCTGTCGTCAAAGGGCGGGAGCCTCGGGAGGAGGAGCAACTTCGGCTTATACATAAGAAATGGAGGACGCTGGAGCCCTCGGCCCCTGTTACTGCAGACGAGCCGCCGATCTCTGTGCCTCCGATTTCCGCGATTCCTCCGGTGGAGGGATCCATGCCATCTTCGGCGTTTCTTCAGTCTATGGCGATTGCTGAGGCCGATACTTCGCGTGGCAGGCCATTCTTCGGCCGTGACCTAGAGAAGGTCGAGAGGTAAGCCTGGTCGTTTTGCCAAGTTATGAAACTTGTGTAGGAAAAACACTTAACTCTTTTGTCATTTGTGCAGGGTCCGCCATTCCGACCCGAATTGCTCGCTGATGGTGTTGGACTTCTTGTCGAGCAAATCTCCTCGCGAGGTCAGCGATATTCCTTCCTACGTTGCTCGGGCTACCGCTTCCCTCCCGAAGGCCTGGACGATCGATCTGGACGCGATCGCGCGCCGGCGATCTGCTGACGCGATGTAGGCTACTTTCGCGTTGGCCCTTTAGACGGCGACGATGGCAGCTCAGGCCGTGAGGGATTACGAGGGGCGGCCATCTACTGCCCGTCTCCATGCGGACCTCGAAACCGCACGGAGACAAAACATTGAGTTTGCCGACCGGCTTGCGGCCATGGAGAAGAGCTCCGCGGAGGCGGCTAAGCAGGCGAAGCAGGATGTTGACAGGGCGCGGGTGGCGACTGACCAGATGCAGGACCAGATGACGGAAGCCCGCAGATGGCTCGCGGCCGTGCAGAAGGAGGTCGACCAGCTGAAGGTGACCGTCGCCCGACTGACTAGCGAGCTGGCATCCTCAAAGGAAGAGGTGGCCGCCAAAACTGCCGAGCTCGAGGGCGTGAGCCAAACGGTTGAGGAGTTGAAGGAAAAGCTGAAGGCGACTGAGGCCGATCCCTTCGCTAACGTGGAGTACGTCAATGAATTCGCTTACTATATAGCTTATGCTGACGCGATCCGCGCCGCTAAGAAGGGAGGGCTCGAGGTCGGCCCTTTGGCTGAAAATTTCAAAGCCTATGCGCTGGAGCATCCTCTGCAGCCTGACTTCACCGTGCCGATCCTCGACCTTTCCGCGGATCTTGGGATTGACTTGAGCTGGTACCCGTTGCCGGACAACCTTATCCATCCGGGTGCTCCGGAGGATGGGGGTTCAGAGCCTGCTGTTGGCGACGGAATGGGCGCCGATCCTTGAACTTTTCTGCTTTTTACTTCTAATTTTTTGTAGCTTTCGTTGTACTTTTGCCTTCGGGCGACCGTGCTTGTATTTTTATTCCAAGTGATGAAATAAAAGTTCGCTTCTCTGATTTCTTGCTTGCATGATTTTATACAAGTGTTTAAGGGACGATCATTGTGTGTACAGCTCCAAGTGAATTGATAAACTCATATTGATAACTTTAGAACAAAGTCGATCGCTGCATATACATCTGAACAATGTCGATCGTCGTACGTGTATTTGAGTAGAGACGATCGTGATTTACATAGATCCGCCCTTCCCCCTTGGTTTTGTTTACTTAGTGAAAGTAAGGGGACGAAAATAAATCGTTTAGTGAGCGGTCTTCAATTTTGCAGATTCCTCGAGGAAGGCCGACCATCCCGGCCTAGAGGAACCATGCACAATCATAGAGTTCGATGGAACCGACCTCCGCGACCATGTCTTGTGCACGAGCGATATTCCGTCTGATGGCCAACTTCTCGCGACTCACTTAGTTGTGAGGGTCCTCCGTAGGCTGCGCCCGCCTCGTATTTAAACGAAGGGTGGGCGGTCTCGGTCTGGAGGAGTCCTTACACGGGGCGTCGTCGGATTAATCGACTCCACGCCCGCGGCTTGTTAGCACTTTTCTACCTCGGACCGTCATGTTAGATGGCGATCCTCGATGGTATACGTTGTGGGGGAGGGACGCGTCGCTTTTGTCCGGATGCACCATGTTAGGTGATGGACCTTTGAGGGCGGGCGAACGTGTCCACATATCTGTTTTGAAGGGCCCTTTGGCTACGCCCGCCTCGTATTTAAACGAAGGGCAAGCGATCGCCGCCCAAAGGAACCTTGCATAGTCATAAGAAACGGTTCCATCGTCCTCCACAACTATGTCGGCACTCTTCTGCCTCGTACCATCATGTTAGATGGCAATCCTTGACGGTATACATTGTGTAAGGGGAGGCGATCGCTTGCCTAGGTCCTTCATGTTGATGATGAACTTTAGAGGGCGAGCGAGTCATCTTCTTTTTCGAGGCGTTGCTCAGGCAGTAGCCTTTGGTTTGACGTGGTGGGGATCGGGGAAAGACTTCCGAAGTTCCCACCTCTTGATTGAAGCATATAGATCCGGTCGCCGAGGTTGATCGGTGGGTCGACTCGTATGAGTCTTTCGGCCTGTCGCGTTCGACTCTGGCGACCGGTTTGGGAGATTGACGGGGCTCCGACTAAGCCAATAAACTGTCCAGCTTGCCCTCCTCGAACAATTTCCAGAGTTGTCTGAGGAGGTCGCGGCATTGGTTGGTGCTGTGACCGGGACTCTTGTGGTAAGCACAGTATTTATTGTGGTCCAGATGACCATTGTCCCTTATCGCCTTTGGCTTGCTTAGCGGTTCGCGCCTCTTGATGGCGTAAAAAATATGAGCCGGAGTTCGGTTGAACTTGTGGAGGAGATGGGCTTCCACCTCCTCGAAGGCCTTGAAATCACCGGGTGGCTTGGCGACCGCCTTGTTGGATTTGGCGATCGCCATCTTTTGGACGGGAGGCGGCGTCTCCTCACCTAGGCGAAGGGTGAGGAGCCTTTGCCTGGCCAGAAAATCGGCAGCCTTGGCGAGGAAGATCACGTAGGTCGGAGGGATGTTCTTCGTGAGGTGCCTAAACATGGGAGAATGACCATAGAATCCCCCCAGGACCGAGTAGAGGGCGAGCTCGTCGCTTATGGGCTCACCGGTGAGGACTATTTCATCCACCCGGTCGATGTAATCCGCATCGGACTCGTCTTCCCCCTGCCTGATTTTCATCATGCGTGTTGTGCGGCGATTCATATGCCTCAAAGGCGATCGGCATAATGGTCGGAAGCCAACCAAAGAGGACAGATGTTGGGCACGTGCCTAGCGGCCGACGTCCAAGGCGATCGTCTATTGGCACCTGGCGATCGCCTCTAATATCCGACCGGGGACGACTGTCCCATGCCACGTGTGAATCCGACACCCGTCAAAGTCTGTGAATACTGAACCTCAGGATGAAGGCCCACATGCAGACCCGCAAAAGGTGCCGCAAGAGCAGGCTTTACTCCAGTCCATCAGCAGCTGTCAGTGACAAGGACGGCCTCACCTACCGACAGACCCGGCGAAAGGTCTTAGGTGGGACCTCCCAAGACAGCGACGTGAGGCACCTGTCGCGTCCTCATTGGTTCACGCATCTGGCTGCCAGCAGCAGCTGCGGAACTTAAGGACACAGTCCCACGTGATGGGACAATCGCCCGCCTTATTTAAATGCAGGAACGGCGATCGCCCGAGGTGGACTGGGACATCCCAGCAACCTCTTCTCCTATAAATAGAATGCCTCCAGGATTGGCAAAGACACAGTGACAACGTTAACACGATCACACCCAACAAACAATACAGAGAACTCCTCATCTTTGTAACAAGAACTCACAGAGCTTCAACTCTGGTTCTTCCGGCAATCTTCAGCACTCAATAGCTAAGATAACTAGGGTCTTTTACACTCATTGTAATTGTACTCTAACATTAATATTTGTACTCACAATTATTCATATTAATAATATCTCGCGATAGCATTCAAGCCCGGAACTAACAACCCCGGCAAATCTTATGTTATTTTCTTCCCCACGGACGTGCTCTCGCATTTTGTTTGTTACTCGTCCATTCCAGCATATCATCTCCGGATAATATTTTGGGTAACAACAATTGGCGCTAGAGGAAGGGGCATCTACCTTCATTTTCTTTCCGACCGCTTCGAAGAACACTCACTGTTCTCCGGAGTATATACTTGAAGAAACACTCACTGTTCTTCAAAGAAAAACCTCCAGAATCATGACGTCTGCCACGACCTCGAAAAGGGCCACCCTACGATCCGCTGGACACCTTATTATTGCCCAGAGCGAGTCCCAACCTGCGGCGGAAGGCGACCGCAGCGACGCTAGACTCTCACTCTCGCCCCAGAGGGACGTCCCCAGCCTCTCACTCGATCAGTTCCAGACAGCGGAATAGATCGAGGAGGCTATGGCCATCCTAAGAACCATTACTCCGTCAGCCATCCGCCTTACGGGCAAGCGAAAGCTCAAGGGGCTATATGTCGAGAAATCGTCAGAACGCCCCGAGCCGCAGGAAAAGGCGCTCGTAAGTTGGGACGATTCCGTCTTCAGCCGCCTAGGGAGTGATCCCTCATGGTGACCCGGGCATTCGGGCCCCAGTCGTGAGACATCGGAGTCCGAATCCGTCACTAGGAGTTCGGGGCGTACCCAACGCCCAGAAGACAGGCCGGCCGTCTGGCTCCCACTCGCCAAAGAATTGAGCTCGACGACAAAGACCTCGTCACCTACCACGAGGCCAGGAGATCGGTACATGATCGCCTCGGGTCCCACTCCGAGAGCCAAACCGCGAGCAGTCAGGCCACAGCGATGGCCACAATGCAGCGCCAGCTCGAAGAAATGAAGGCGCTCATTGAAACTGGGGCAGGCGCCAAGAGATCAATCGTCAGACCAAGTGAGCCACTCGTGGTCCAGATCGAGCTTGCCCCCGTGCAACCGAAGATCGCTCCTCCTCAAACACCTCTATATGAGGGGAGATCGATCTTGAGACCTACTTGAGCAAGTTCCGGATCTACATGACCGGATGCGGGGCATGTGACGCGACGAAGTGTCGAATGTTCCCATTAACATTGGGCGATCTTGCCCATAGGTGGTACATCTCATTGCCACCGCGCTCAATCAACTGTTTTGAGAAACTGGCGAATGGATTCACGTCGTATTTCGCCGCGAAAGTTGCTCGGCCAGAAGGCCCCCACCGCATGATGAAGATCAGGCAGGAGAAGGACGAGCTCGACGAAGACTACATCGACCGGGTGGATGAAATAGTCCTCACCGGCGAGCCCATTAGCGATGAGCTCGCCCTCTACTCGGTCCTAGGGTGATTCTATGTCCATTCACCCATGTTCAGGCACCTCACGAAGGACATCCCCCCGACCTACGCGATCTTCCGCGTCAAGGCCGCCGACTTTCTGGCCAGGCAGAGGATGCTCACCCTTCGCTTAGGCGAGGGATCTACCGGAGAAGGGAAGGCGCCATCTTCCATCCCGAAGAAGGCAGTCGCCAAGCCCAAAAAGGCGGTCGCAAAGCCGCCCGGCGAGTTCAAGGCCTCCGAGGATGTGGAAGTTCACCTCCTACGCAACCTCAATCTGTCTCCGACCCATATCTTCAACGCCATCAAGGGGCACGAGTGGCTTAGCAAGCCGAAGCCGATGAGGGACAACGGTCATCTGGACTGCAGTAAATTTTGTGCCTACCACAAAAGTCCCGGCCACAACACCAGCCAATGTCGCGATCTCCTCAGACAACTCTGGAGGTTGTTCGAGGAAGGCAAGCTGGATAGTTTGGTGACTGTTGGCCACTTAAGTATACTGGATACAGTTTGGAAAATAGTTTAAACAACAAACTGTACGGAATCTAAATCTGAGTGCGTAGCGTAAGTCTTGGATACAGTTAGTTGCCGTGAATACAGCAACGAAGTATTTGGTGTATACTTAATATATCACAGTAATTTAAAACAGTAAAAGCAGAAGGTAAATGACACAGTAATTTAAGTGGTTCGAGGTAAACCCCTCTACGTCCACTGGTCCTCCACACAGGAGTAAAAAGTTTATTATAATTACTGCGTACACAACTACGTAATTATAAACAAACCTATCCTTGTATCGTTCACGCAGATTGATACAAAGAATGTCACTTTCAACCGTTCACACAGATTGGTTAAAGCTTCCTTCTTGACTAGCTTCTTCACACACAGTTCCAAAGCTTCGTCCTTATTCGTCCCACACAGGTCAGAATAACTTGTTGAGTTCACACAGAGCTCGGTTTTTACACAGAGGTAAAAGGTAGGTAACCAGGTAAGAACAACAGCTTTGAATATCAAGTTCTTGAGCTGATGATGGCTGTTCTTGATGTTTGAGCACTGTATATCTCTTTCGTTCTAGATTGCAGTATACTTGGAGATATGTTTACTCAGATGATAACTTTGATAGCTTGAGTATTAGGTTACTTGGGTGTGTTTTTTTGTGTCACTGATCTTCAATGTCTTCAAGGATATATATAGTCTCTGAAGAAAGTATCCGTTGAGATATCCGTTTGAATAAGATTTCCTTCAACGGGAATATGACATGATCTGGATTTCGCGGGATTCTGAAGATCTGAAGATTGGCAGTATTTAAATACTTTATCCTTGAGTATTTAAATACTTCTTTGTTCAACGGAACTTGACTTGTGTTCTTTCTTGTCCTTTTGCGAACTGTATGGAAGATGACTGTATTTAGGGTGTCGAGACAGTTTCCATACTTGGTCTTTTACAAGTCTTTTTGCGGTACTGACGATCTTCACTTATGCTGATTCGAGGCAGGTCTTCGATACAGGATTAAGCCTTAAAGCCTCGATACAGTTTCCTTTACTGTATTTGGCATATATGTCAAAACCTTCTTTATGACATTCGACTGAGGATTGAGTATCCCTACTGCTTCGATCTGAGGTGTTTGTTTTTCCCAACAATTTCCCCCTTTTTGACAATTTGCCAAGACTAACTTACTTAACTCTTCGAGTCTTCTTGATGATGCCAAAACCTTTCTCATGAAGCATTCTTCTTGATGACTTCGGCATTTCTTGGTCTTTTGTCAATAGGTCGACTTAGTGACTTAGTCTTACAATAATGAAGCTGCAGCAGCACGTTAAATCTGATTTGAGATTTATTACAACTTAAGCCTATGATTGGCGCGCAGCACAATCTTACAATGTATTCTAAGTTTACAATCAAATTATGAACTGCTCGTAGACTAGTTCGCATGACTTATTTTTCAATCAAGTTTATCTAACTTGAGATTCCTATCAAACAATTTTAAGTAATCATATATTAACACAGTAGATTACGAGTTGTAATCTTTCAAGACAAACAAACTATTTTATTGATATTCAAAATGATTGAGTACAAAGTTTGCTGTTTCGAATAGAAATTACAAAAACAAAAATAATATACATAAATTTCAGCTCTTCATCTATAATCCGCATGCCTCCATGGTCTTTTTCCTTGCTCGTTCTCGGTGCCGCGCCACCAGTTTTGAAGTGAATCATTGCCTCGTTCCTGGTAAATCGCTCTTCCTTCATATGAACGATCAAAGGCAAGTATCCAATCTTCTGGATGGGTGACCCGATCTCCTCTTCTATGTTTTGATTTCATTTCGATTTGGAGAGGGAGTTTACCTTCTTCTAGCATCTTTGAAAATTTATCTGCCGCCTCCGCTAACGTTTTATAATTTTTGAAGATGGCGGATTCCCTGATGAGTCTGACAAAATATCTCATCAGTTCATTCTTCCTCCAGTGCTTCACTTCGTCGGCAGTTGGGTTGCGGTTGGTCGGCAGACGTATTTCCGAAGGTCTTTGAATAAGAGTTTGCCAAGGGACATTTGGGTCATGGAATTCCGGTCTGGAGCCTGAAATTCTAAAACTTTGGGATTGAGGTGCTAGCTTGTTCAATTCGGCAGCGATACTGCTCTGAGCAGCCTCAAATTCCCTTTCCTGTTGCAGTCTTATTCTCCTTGCAGCTTCTCGTGCCTCTTCCCCCTTTTTGGCTTCATCAAGACTTTGTAGGATTTCAAGAGCGGCGTCCTGTTTAGTCTCGATGCTGGTTATTCTTTCAACAAGGGAGGAAAGAGTCTGCGACATTTCTTGAATGCATTTGTCGTGAGCACGCAGTTGAGAGCTGTTCTCAATCATTGCACAGGCGGTCTTGGCTTCAGCAATCCTTGTCTTTGTAGCTTCCTCCTTCAGCAGTTGCTCCTGTTTATCTTCCATGATCTTCAAGGCTTGCTTGAAAACTTCTGGTAAAAGAATGAATGCGTCGACAACTCGAGATACTTCGTGTTGAAGAGTGGTCATTTCTTCTACGGCAGAGGTGTGCATCCAATTCAGTGCCTTTTCAACAGAAGATAAAGCGTTTACTGCATCTTGGATAAATACAGTCTGAAGGCCAAGAGCTCGCAGGCGCTCTTTACGTGCAGCAGAGGTCGGAGAGTCAGGTGGCGAAGTCTTGGCGCCGTTCAACCTTCTTACATTCACGGATGGACGTGAAGTAAGTTGGACATCCTCAGGTTCGTTACCGTCCTCGGATTCCAAGGTTGCAGGGGCGGGAGCAGCTTCCTGTGGTTCGGCGACAGTTGGTTCAGAAGCGTCCTGTGGCGAAGGTTCTTCGACAGATATGGATGTAGGAGGGACCGAATCCTCCTGTTGGCTTGCAGAATGGCTTCTTCGGTCGCAACAGGCTCGGATGCCTGTTCCAAAATTTCTTGAACTTCCTCGACTGGAGGGACCGATTCCTCTGCTCGGGAATGTTCTCCTATGGCGAAGGTGGATTGGCTTGGGTTGAAGGCCCGTCGTCTTTTCTCAGGTGGAGAGGCGTCTCGGGCTTGAGCCTCTTCACGACTCATTCTCGGACCTTCTTGAAGAGCATCGTCGCCGCTGCCCGAGTCATGATCGTTGTCGTCTTTTGGATTAATGGGAGAGTCCTCTGACTTCTTCTTTCCTTTCCTCCTGGCGTCAGATTTGTGCAGCAGGTGGCTTTCAATGAGATCTTTGCAAGAAGCGTTGTCCCATCGAAGCAGGGCCTCAATTTCAGTTGAGTCTGTTACTTCGGAGACGAATCGCTCTACGTGGCTCCATTCGCTCCAGTTGTACAGTGTGTCGTACGGAGCTAGCCTATAGCCTTTTCATTGCAGAAATCTTTCGTACGCTTGCTCAATTTGAACCGAAAGAAGTGTTTGATTTATGATCGAGTCAGGGGAGGGACTTCGAATAACGTCTGGAGACGCTGTTTCTAGGGATTCCGGTACAGGTATGGGATCCTGTACGGAAGATGGACTCCTTGCAGGGAATGGTGCCCCGAAGGAAATTGGATCCTGTACGGGTGTGGGATCCCGCAGAAGAGAAGTAGCTTTTGGCTCCGAATGGGCAGCCGACTCGCTAAAGTCTTGAGCATTGGCAGATGTCTCTATATCCGTCGTAGCCGCCAAAGGCTCGGGATCTACTGTCGATGCAGTAGGAGACACCTCTTCCACAGGGGTTGGGCCCTGGGGTTCTTCATAAGTGGGTTGCGCCACGGGCGAGACATCCTCGGAGTGCTTGGCTTTGATTTTTGAGAGCCTCCTGAGTCTCTTCTTGGACTTCTCACCAGCAGAGTGCTTCTTGCTGTGAGAACGCTTTCGCTTCTTCTTTGAAGATTCCATTTCTGGGACCTTCACGGTTTCATCTCTTGGGTTGGCAGAAATAGGCATGTGCCTGGTTCTCGGATGGTTGGCATGCATTGTGCTCTGGTTATACGCAGTGGGTTTGACACCTCCTAAGTATATCCGTGAGCTATTTTTCTTGGCATCGGTGGATTGCGTCAGTCCGCACCTCGTCAGGATGTAGTTCAGCATTAAACCAAACGATTTCTTTTGGGTGGCAGGTTTGCACACCTCTTCTTGAAGACGTTTCAGAATGATTTGGCACCAATTGACCTTTTCACAGGTCAAAATAGCTACCATCATTCTGAACCTTAGATTCGTGCACATCTCGAACGCACCGGTTCGATTTTCAATGATCCTGGAACAAAAATCATGAAGATAAACGAAGTGAAGAAGAAAATTTTTCTTGTGACAAGTGGTTGTCACCATATCAACCACTTTGGACCCGGTAAATAGTCCATAAAACTTGGTAATAAGCTCTTGAGACCCGAACGTCTCAAGTTGGTCCATGGTCAGGCCGTCGGCGGGCAGCCTGTAGATTCTCTGGAGTAGGTCGCTATTGATGCAGATTTCCACTCCTTGGACTGTTGCAGTGATGTCAGCAACATGTCCTCCCTGGGCTAGTGACAGAAAACGGACGGCGGCGTTGAGGTAGAATTCCTCAACCAGATGGGCGTCGTATTTGTCGGCGGTTTTGCTCCCGAAGCGATAGAGACCTTGTTGTTCAAGACGAGTAATGATATACTCCATCGGTTCTGAGTCATTGATTTCCGAGAGAATGCGCTCGATGATGACAGGTTTCGAGAAGATCCGGCCATCAATGATGTTGGAGGTTTTCTTGAACAGGGAAGAAGATTGACTAGCCATGGATGTTTTCTCAAAACAAAGATGGAAGAAAACAATAAATTCGCAGTGAATATGCAGAAAATATGTAGTCGCTTGCTTGAGAACTCTTGTAATTGCAGAAAGCGTAAAGAGTCTCTAATGGCAGATACAGTCCTTTTATACTTGGGCGGCGAAATAGGGTTTTGCAGAGTACGAATGGTCAGATTTTAAGGGATGGGAACCGGTTTTGAAATCAACGGTCAAGATGGATTTAGTGTAACTGGTACGCTAATCCATTAAAAGGTTTTAAAATACAGCGGGTCCCACTTGTGACATAGGTTGATACCCTAAATGCCTAAAACGGCGGTTTAAAAATAATAAACAATTTAAAAACATCGCGGCTTTTGAGATTCAGTTGTCCAGATGTCGTGTAAGACATTTAATGAACATGACGTTTGACATAAAAACAGGGCACGTGGACAAATTATTTTAAAAGGAAATAATATTATATTATATACTGAATCGAAATCCTATAGCATGTCTTTGTTCTCCGTCGTCTGACGTTCCCCCTTAAAAAGGTACTAATAGGTTTTAAATTCCATACAACAATATTTGGATTAATGCTGTATTCATGGGTCCTACAGTATTCCCCCTTAATTATTGCACACATCAGCTGTAGGATTCATATGCCTTCGTTCGCTACAGTACTGTATTGATGATTCTGAGTGTACAGATAATTAATGTTGGATACTGTATTCACGGGTCTTACAGCATTCCCCCTCAATTGTTGAGTAAAAACAGTAAATTTACTTACAGGGAGTCTGGCTGTAGTATTCCCAATTCTGCTCTAAGCATGTTGAATCTTGCTTGTGTCGAGAGGCTTGGTGAAAATGTCGGCCAGCTGGATGTCTGTATGAACTTTTTCTAGGCGAACATCCTTGTTCTCGACATGATTCCTGATAAAATGATGCTTCATGTTGATATGTTTAGTGCGCGAGTGCAAAACAGGATTGTGCGTGATTGCAATTGCACTCGTGCTATCACACATGATTGGAGTCTCTCTAGCATCGATTCCATAATCGGCGATTGTTGCCGCATCCAAAGGATCTGCATACAAGGCTACCAGCAGATAGTACTGATTCACCGTGGAAAGAGAGTTAGCCAATTGCTTCTTCTTGAACCAAGAAACGAGTCTAGGTCCGAGAAAGTGACAAGTTCCACTTGTACTCTTCCTATCTAGCTTGCGACCTCCGAGATCCGAGTCAGATCCAACTAAATCGAATCCGCCTTCCTTAGGATACCACAGTCCGCATCGACTGTTCCTTTAATGTACTTCAGATTCGTTTAGTTGTATTGAAGTGTGATTCCTTAGGTGCAACTTGGTATCTCGCACACACTCCAACAAAGAATCGATATCGGGCTGCTAGCCGTTAGGTACAGGAGCGAACCAATGAGCTTCCTGTAGAGTGATTGGTCAAACGGCTTTCCGGCTTCATCAGCACTAATTTGCACGGAAGTGCTCATGGGGGTTGGCGAGGATTTGGAAGTGTTCATTCCAAATTTGTTGAGAAGCTCCTTGCTGTATTTCTCCTGGTTGATGAATATACCTGTAGGCAACTGCTTTACCTGCAAACCTAGGAAATAACTAAGTTCCCCCATCATACTCATTTCAAATTTACTTTGCATGAGATGTGAGAACCTTCGACATAGCGCAAGGTTAGTTGAACCAAAAATAATATCATCGACATAGATTTGTACCATTAGAAGGTCATCACCTTCCTGTATCTTGAACAAGGTTTTGTCGACAGCACCTTTCTCAAATCCGTTGTTGGTTAGATACTGGGAGAGGGTTTCGTACCAGGCTCTAGGGGCTTGTTTAAGTCCGTACAACGCTTTCCTTAGCCTGTAAACTAGATCGATACCGTCTGTGTTGGCAAACCCTGGTGGTTGTTCAACATAAACTTCTTCTGCAAGCTCTCCATTCAGGAAAGCACTCTTGACGTCCATTTGGTATACGATAAAACTCTTATGGGCGGCAAAGGCTAAAAATATCCTAATGGCTTCTAGTCTCGCTACAGGGGCGAAGGTTTCATCATAGTCGATTCCTTCTTCCTGACAATAGCCTTGTGCTACTAGTCTGGATTTGTTCCTTATGATAAGTCCATTTCGATCCTTTTTGTTTCGAAATACCCATTTGGTTCCTATAGCCGATTGGTGTGTCGGTCTGGGTACAAGATACCATACATTGTTTCTTTCGAAACCGTTAAGCTCTTCTTCCATAGATGTTATCCAATGAGAGTTGTTAAGAGCGTCTATGGTCGAAACAGTTGGTCGGGCTAAGAATACAGCGATAGTGCACATATTGAGTCTCCTAAGTTCGGATTGAGATTTCCATTTAGGAAACTGTGAGACTTCAGCATTAGATTCTTCTTGTGCACAAAGTACATTTCCTTGTGTACTCTGTATTCTCGTATGAGTAGAAACACCTGCATTAATGTTTCCAATGATCAGCTCTTGCGGGTGATCTTTCAACCATCTTCCATCCCGAAGAAGGCAGTCGCCAAGCCCAGAAAGGCGGTCGCAAAGCCGCCCGGCGAGTTCAAGGCCTCCGAGGATGTGGAAGTTCACCTCCTACGCAACCTCAATCTGTCTCCGACCCATATCTTCAACGCCATCAAGGGGCACGAGTGGCTTAGCAAGCCGAAGCCGATGAGGGACAACGGTCATCTGGACTGCAGTAAATTTTGTGCCTACCACAAAAGTCCCGGCCACAACACCAGCCAATGTCGCGATCTCCTCGCACAACTCGAGGTTGTTCGAGGAAGGCAAGCCGATAGTTTGGTATTGTTGGCCACTTAAGTATCTTGGATACGCTTTGGAAAATAGTTTAAACAACAAAGCATGCGGAATCTAAATCTGAGTGCGTAGCGTAAGTCTTGGATACAGTTAGTTGCCGTGAATACAGCAACGAAGTATTTGGTGTATACTTAATATATCACAGTAATTTAAAACAGTAAAAGCAGAAGGTAAATGACACAGTAATTTAAGTGGTTCGAGGTAAACCCCTCTACGTCCACTGGTCCTCCACACAGGAGTAAAAAGTTTATTATAATTACTGCGTACACAACTACGTAATTATAAACAAACCTATCCTTGTATCGTTCACGCAGATTGATACAAAGAATGTCACTTTCAACCGTTCACACAGATTGGTTAAAGCTTCCTTCTTGACTAGCTTCTTCACACACAGTTCCAAAGCTTTGTCCTTATTCGTCCCACACAGGTCAGAATAACTTGTTGAGTTCACACAGAGCTCGGTTTTTACACAGAGGTAAAAGGTAGGTAACCAGGTAAGAACAACAGCTTTGAATATCAAGTTCTTGAGCTGATGATGGCTGTTCTTGATGTTTGAGCACTGTATATCTCTTTCGTTCTAGATTGCAGTATACTTGGAGATATGTTTACTCAGATGATAACTTTGATAGCTTGAGTATTAGGTTACTTGGGTGTGTTTTTTTGTGTCACTGATCTTCAATGTCTTCAAGGATATATATAGTCTCAAGAAAGTATCCGTTGAGATATCCGTTTGAATAAGATTTCCTTCAACGGAATATGACATGATCTGGATTTCGCGGGATTCTCAAGATCTCAAGATCGCGTATTTAAATACTTTATCCTTGAGTATTTAAATACTTCTTTGTTCAACGGAACTTGACTTGTGTTCTTTCTTGTCCTTTTGCGAACTGTATGGAAGATGACTGTATTTAGGGTGTCGAGACAGTTTCCATACTTGGTCTTTTACAAGTCTTTTTGCGGTACTGACGATCTTCACTTATGCTGATTCGAGGCAGGTCTTCGATACAGGATTAAGCCTTAAAGCCTCGATACAGTTTCCTTTACTGTATTTGGCATATATGTCAAAACCTTCTTTATGACATTCGATACAGGGATTCGAGTATCCCGGCTGTTTCGATACAGGGTGTTTGTTTTTCCCAACAATTTCCCCCTTTTTGACAATTTGCCAAGACTAACTTACTTAACTCTTCGAGTCTTCTTGATGATGCCAAAACCTTTCTCATGAAGCATTCTTCTTCGATGACTTCTGGCAGATTTCTTGGTCTTTTGTCAATAGGTCTGACTTAGTGACTTAGTCTTACAATAATGAACTGCTCGCAGGCACGTTCGATACAGTTTGAGATTTATTACAACTTAAGCCTATGATTGGCGCGCAGGCACAATCTTACAATGTATTCTAAGTTTACAACTGAAATTATGAACTGTTCGTAGACTAGTTCGTACAGCTTATTTTTCAATCAAGTTTATCTAACTTGAGATTCCTATCAAACAATTTTAAGTAATCATATATTAACACAGTAGATTACGAGTTGTAATCTTTCAAGACAAACAAACTATTTTATTGATATTCAAAATGATTGAGTACAAAGTTTGCTGTTTCGAATAGAAATTACAAAAACAAAAATAATATACATAAATTTCAGCTCTTCATCTATAATCCGCATGCCTCCATGGTCTTTTTCCTTGCTCGTTCTCGGTGCCGCGCCACCAGTTTTGAAGTGAATCATTGCCTCGTTCCTGGTAAATCGCTCTTCCTTCATATGAACGATCAAAGGCAAGTATCCAATCTTCTGGATGGGTGACCCGATCTCCTCTTCTATGTTTTGATTTCATTTCGATTTGGAGAGGGAGTTTACCTTCTTCTAGCATCTTTGAAAATTTATCTGCCGCCTCCGCTAACGTTTTATAATTTTTGAAGATGGCGGATTCCCTGATGAGTCGACAAAATATCTCATCAGTTCATTCTTCCTCCAAAGGCTTCACTTCGTCGGCGGTTGGGTTGCGGTTGGTCGTGACGTATTTCGAAGGTCTTTGAATAAGAGTTTGCCAAGGGACATTTGGGTCATGGAATTCGGTCTGAGCCCGAAATTCTAAAACTTTGGGATTGAGGTGCTAGCTTGTTCAATTCGGCGGCAATCTTGCTCGAGCGGCCTCAAATTCCCTTTCTGTTGCAGTCTTATTCTCCTTGCCTTCTCGTGCCTCTTCCCCCTTTTTGGCTTCATCAAGACTTTGTAGGATTTCAAGAGCGGCGTCTGTTTAGTCTCGATCTTTGGTTATTCTTTCAACAAGGGAGGAAAGAGTCTCGACATTTCTTGAATGCATTTGTCGTGAGCACGCAGTTGAGAGCTGTTCTCAATCATTGCACAGGCGGTCTTGGCTTCAGCAATCCTTGTCTTTGTAGCTTCCTCCTTCAGCAGTTGCTCCTGTTTATCTTCCATGATCTTCAAGGCTTGCTTGAAAACTTCTGGTAAAAGAATGAATGCGTCGACAACTCGAGATACTTCGTGTTGAAGAGTGGTCATTTCTTCTACGGCAGAGGTGTGCATCCAATTCAGTGCCTTTTCAACAGAAGATAAAGCGTTTACTGCATCTTGGATAAATACAGTCTGAAGGCCAAGAGCTCGCAGGCGCTCTTTACGTGCAGCAGAGGTCGGAGAGTCAGGCTGGGCGAAGTCTTCAGCGCCGTTCAACCTTCTTACATTCACGGATGGACGTGAAGTAAGTTGGACATCCTCAGGTTCGTTACCGTCCTCGGATTCCAAGGTTGCAGGGGCGGGAGCAGCTTCCTGTGGTTCGGCGACAGTTGGTTCAGAAGCGTCCTGTGGCGAAGGTTCTTCGACAGATATGGATGCAGGAGGGACTGAATCCTCCTGTTGGCTTGCAGGAATGGCTTCTTCGGTCGCAACAGGCTCGGATGCCTGTTCCAAAATTTCTTGAACTTCCTCGACTGGAGGGACTGATTCCTCCTGTTCGGGAATGTTCTCCGGCTGTGGCGAAGGTGGATTGGCTTGGGTTGAAGGCCCGTCGTCTTTTCTGGGTGGAGAGGCGTCTCGGGCTTCAGCCTCTTCACGACTCATTCTCAGACCTTCTTGAAGAGCATCGTCGTCGTCGTCTGAGTCATGATCGTTGTCGTCTTTTGGATTAATGGGAGAGTCCTCTGACTTCTTCTTTCCTTTCCTCCTGGCGTCAGATTTGTGCAGCAGGTGGCTTTCAATGAGATCTTTGCAAGAAGCGTTGTCCCATCGAAGCAGGGCCTCAATTTCAGTTGAGTCTGTTACTTCGGAGACGAATCGCTCTACGTGGCTCCATTCGCTCCAGTTGTACAGTGTGTCGTACGGAGCTAGCCTATAGCCTTTTCATTGCAGAAATCTTTCGTACGCTTGCTCAATTTGAACCGAAAGAAGTGTTTGATTTATGATCGAGTCAGGGGAGGGACTTCGAATAACGTCTGGAGACGCTGTTTCTAGGGATTCCGGTACAGGTATGGGATCCTGTACGGAAGATGGACTCCTTGCAGGGAATGGTGCCCCGAAGGAAATTGGATCCTGTACGGGTGTGGGATCCCGCAGAAGAGAAGTAGCTTTTGGCTCCGAATGGGCAGCCGACTCGCTAAAGTCTTGAGCATTGGCATGTCTCTATATCCGTCGTAGCCGCCAAAGGCTCGGGATCTACCGTCGATGCAGTAGGAGACACCTCTTCCACGGGGTTGGGCCCAGGGTTCTTCATAAGTGGGTTGCGCCACGGGCGAGACATCCTCGAGTGCTTGGCTTTGATTTTGAGAGCCTCCGAGTCTCTTCTTGGACTTCTCACCACAGAGTGCTTCTTCTTTGTGAGAACGCTTTCGCTTCTTCTTTGAAGATTCCATTTCTGGGACCTTCACGGTTTCATCTCTTGGGTTGGCAGAAATAGGCATGTGCCTGGTTCTCGGATGGTTGGCATGCATTGTGCTCTGGTTATACGCAGTGGGTTTGACACCTCCTAAGTATATCCGTGAGCTATTTTTCTTGGCATTGGTGGATTGCGTCAGTCCGCACCTCGTCAGGATGTAGTTCAGCATTAAACCAAACGATTTCTTTTGGGTGGCAGGTTTGCACACCTCTTCTTGAAGACGTTTCAGAATGATTTGGCACCAATTGACCTTTTCACAGGTCAAAATAGCTACCATCATTCTGAACCTTAGATTCGTGCACATCTCGAACGCACCGGTTCGATTTTCGATGATCCTGGAACAAAAATCATGAAGATAAACGAAGTGAAGAAGAAAATTTTTCTTGTGACAAGTGGTTGTCACCATATCAACCACTTTGGACCCTGTAAATAGTCCATAAAACTTGGTAATAAGCTCTTGAGACCCGAACGTCTCAAGTTGGTCCATGGTCAGGCCGTCGGCGGGCAGCCTGTAGATTCTCTGGAGTAGATCGCGATTGATGCAGATTTCCACTCCTTGGACTGTTGCAGTGATGTCAGCAACATGTCCTCCCTGGGCTAGTGACAGAAAACGGACGGCGGCGTTGAGGTAGAATTCCTCAACCAGATGGGCGTCGTATTTGTCGGCGGTTTTGCTCCCGAAGCGATAGAGACCTTGTTGTTCAAGACGAGTAATGATATACTCCATCGGTTCTGAGTCATTGATTTCCGAGAGAATGCGCTCGATGATGACAGGTTTCGAGAAGATCCGGCCATCAATGATGTTGGAGGTTTTCTTCAGAACAGGGGAAGAAGATTGACTAGCCATGGATGTTTTCTCAAAACAAAGATGGAAGAAAACAGTCGAAATTCGCAGTGAATATGCAGAAAATATGTAGGCTGTTTGCTTGAGAACTCTTGTAATTGCAGAAAGCGTAAAGAGTCTCTAATGGCAGATACAGTCCTTTTATACTTGGGCGGCGAAATAGGGTTTTGCAGAGTACGAATGGTCAGATTTTAAGGGATGGGAACCGGTTTTGAAATCAACGGTCAAGATGGATTTAGTGTAACTGGTACGCTAATCCATTAAAAGGTTTTAAAATACAGCGGGTCCCACTTGTGACATAGGTTGATACCCTAAATGCCTAAAACGGCGGTTTAAAAATAATAAACAATTTAAAAACATCGCGGCTTTTGAGATTCAGCTTGTCAGATGTCGTGTAAGACATTTAATGAACATGACGTTTGACATAAAAAGCAGGCACGTGGACAAATTATTTTAAAAGGAAATAATATTATATTATATCTTGAATCGAAATCCTATAGCATGTCTTTGTTCTCCGTCGATCTGACGTTCCCCCTTAAAAAGGTACTAATAGGTTTTAAATTCCATACAACAATATTTCGATTAATCTTTGTATTCATGGGTCCTACAGATTCCCCCTTAATTATCGCACACATCACCGTAGGATTCATATGCCTTCGTTCGCTACAAGATCAGTATTGATGATTCCGAGTGTACGGATAATTAATGTTGATATCGTATTCACGGGTCTTACAAAGATTCCCCTCAATTGTTGAGTAAAAACAGAAATTTACTTACAGGAGTCTCGCCGTAGTATTCCCATTCTGCTCTAAGCATGTTGAATCTTGCTTGTGTCGAGAGGCTTGGTGAAAATGTCGGCCACTGGATGTCTGTATGAACTTTTCTAGGCGAACATCCTTGTTCTCGACATGATTCTGATAAAATGATGCTTCATGTTGATATGTTTAGTGCGCGAGTGCAAAAGCGATTGTGCGTGATTGCAATTGCACTCGTGCTATCACACATGATTGGAGTCTCTCTAGCATCGATTCCATAATCGACAGCTTGTTCTTTGCATCCAAAGGATCTGCATACAGCCTACCACAAGACATAGTACTCGATTCGGTAGTGGAAAGAGAGTTAGCCAATTGCTTCTTCTTGAACCAAGAAACGAGTCTAGGTCCGAGAAAGTGACAAGTTCCACTTGTACTCTTCCTATCTAGCTTGCACCTCCGAGAACCGAGTCGCAGTATCCAACTAAATCGAATCCGCCTTCCTTAGGATACCACAGACCAGAAACGACTGTTCCTTTAATGTACTTCAGTATACGTTAAGCTGTATATAAGTGTGATTCCTTAGTTGCAACTTGGTAACTCGCACACACTCCAACAAAGAACTGGATATCGGGCCTGCTAGCCGTTAGGTACAGGAGCGAACCAATGAGCTTCCTGTAGAGTGATTGGTCAAACGGCTTTCCGGCTTCATCAGCACTAATTTGCACGGAAGTGCTCATGGGGGTTGGCGAGGATTTGGAAGTGTTCATTCCAAATTTGTTGAGAAGCTCCTTCTTTGTATTTCTCCTGGTTGATGAATATACCTGTAGGCAATCGCTTTACCTGCAAACCTAGGAAATAACTAAGTTCCCCCATCATACTCATTTCAAATTTACTTTGCATGAGATGTGAGAACCTTCGACATAGCGCAAGGTTAGTTGAACCAAAAATAATATCATCGACATAGATTTGTACCATTAGAAGGTCATCACCTTCCTGTATCTTGAACAAGGTTTTGTCGACAGCACCTTTCTCAAATCCGTTGTTGGTTAGATCTCGGGAGAGGGTTTCGTACTGTGCTCTAGGGCTTGTTTAAGTCCGTACGCTTTCCTTAGCTCGTAAACTAGATCGATACCGTCTGTGTTGGCAAACCACGGTGGTTGTTCAACATAAACTTCTTCGCAAGCTCTCCATTCAGAAAGCACTCTTGACGTCCATTTGGTATACGATAAAACTCTTATGGCGGCAAAGGCTAAAAATATCCTAATGGCTTCTAGTCTCGCTACAGGG
The DNA here is from genome assembly GCA_033398695.1 of Orobanche coerulescens. NCBI lineage: Eukaryota > Viridiplantae > Streptophyta > Magnoliopsida > Lamiales > Orobanchaceae > Orobanche > Orobanche coerulescens. The sequence continues at coordinate 45,666,560 of CM065806.1, read as the reverse complement.
GCGAAGGTTTCATCATAGTCGATTCCTTCTTCCTGACAATAGCCTTGTGCTACTAGTCTGGATTTGTTCCTTACGATAAGTCCATTTCGATCCTTTTTGTTTCGAAATACCCATTTGGTTCCTATAGCCGATTGGTGTGTCGGTCTGGGTACAAGATACCATACATTGTTTCTTTCGAAACCGTTAAGCTCTTCTTCCATAGATGTTATCCAATGAGAGTTGTTAAGAGCGTCTATGGTCGAAACAGGTTCGGACTGGGCTAAGAATACAGCGATAGTGCACATATTGAGTCTCCTAAGTTCGGATTGAGATTTCCATTTAGGAAACTGTGAGACTTCAGCATTAGATTCTTCTTGTGCACAAAGTACATTTCCTTGTGTACTCTGTATTCTCGTACGAGTAGAAACACCTGCATTAATGTTTCCAATGATCAGCTCTTGCGGGTGATCTTTCAACCATCTTCGGTCGGGTTCTAGTTCAGGATCCCGTACTGTATCGAAAGTTTCTGTGGGTACAGCTTGACATGCAATCGCCTTCATCCACATCAATTCTTACAGCTGCGGGGTTGATTTCTAAATCAACTACAGGTTCTATGGGTGTAGGTGGATCCAAGATGGATAGATGGTGAATGTCCTGAGTGATATCATCTACTCCTGTAGGGTCATGGTGTGGTTCGTCGAACACTACATGAACTGATTCCTCGATCGTCAACCTCCTTTTATTAAAGATTCTGAACGCTTTGCTGACGGAGGAGTATCCTACGAATATTCCTTCATCTAATTTTTCATCAAAGGTTCTAAGTTGGTCCTTCCCATTGTTCAATACATAACACCTGCATCCAAAAATGTGAAAATACGAAACTAATGGAGTTTTGTTATTCCATACCTCATAAGCTGTTTTGTTGTGGTGCTTGTTGACGATACAGCGGTTTTGAGTGTAGCACGCTGTATTGGTTGCTTCACCCCAGAAACGCTGTGGCAATTTGCTTGCGGCAATCATTGTCCTTGTTGCTTCTTTCAACGTCCTATTCTTTCGCTCGGCAACACCATTTTGTTGAGGTGTTCGGGCAGCTGAGTATTCGTGCTGTATTCCATTCTCCGAACAGTATTGCTCTATAAAGCGGTTAGTAAATTCAGTACCTCTATCGGAATGAATGCACACGATACTCGATGCTTTTTCATTCTGCAACTTTCTCAGGAGCTCGGGCAGCCTTGATGTTGTTTCCTTCTTCTTGCTAAGAAAGATCGTCCAAGCATACCGGAATAATCATCAACAACAACCATGCAATATTTCTTACCTCCCAAACTTACGGGTCTACAGGACCGTAGAGATCCATGTGTAGCATTTCCAACACTCTTTGGGTTGAAAGGTAGGATTTGCTTTTCGTGGTTGACTTAATTTGCTTGCCTTTACGGCATGGTCCGCAGACCGTCCTTCTTGAATGACACATCCGCAAACCTCTAACCATACCCTGTCTTGAAAGCTTGTTGATCGTCTTGAAGTTGACGTGAGACATCCTCTTGTGCCATAGCCACTAAGATCTGCAGTGTCTTTGGCAACAAAACATGGAATTGAGGAGCTCATAGGCTTCCAAACAAGAATGTACATATTACGATGCTTCCTGTAAGCACAACTTCTTTGGTTTGGGTGTTCTTGACTCTCAAACGATCTATATAGAACTTCACCGAAGCTGTTTATCACGTAATCAAGCTAATACTAAGTAGATTATACTGTAAGCCTTCAACATATGCAACATCGGTGACCTTGAGTTTCCCGACAAGTAGGTTTCCTTTCCCTCTTGTTCTTCCTTTAGACTTATCACCGAAGCGAACTTTTGGACCACGACCTTCTACGAAATCAGATAGCTTGCTCCTATCTCCGGTCATGTGACGAGAGCATCCACTATCGAAGTACCAGGTATCCTCCTCTAGAATGTCCTGTAACAAAGAAATTAGGTAGATTTAGGTCCCCTTTGATTTTTGGGTCCATATATGTTAGTTCCTTTAGGTACCCGATTTTCCCGACAATTGGTTTATCGTAGGATGTACTCTGCAAGATTGCGATATCTACGGGGGGCATATCCGTAGTTGTTATAATCATGATAATTACTATGCATGTAAAATTCAGGGTTATTATTATTATTCCAGTACGAGTGCCGTCTAGGAGGTGGAGCCATTTTCCTAGGCCTAACAGCTTGTCTTCTGGGTCTCCAGTTGGATTCCCAATGCTGTTGTTGATACTGAACTGGCATCTGCTGTCTTGAAGGATAACGGGGCTCCTGTATCCAATACCTAGGCGCACTGTACTGAGTGTACTGCCGTGCGGGCCTTTGGTGGTTGGATACCGTCTTCTTTCTGAATGACTGTCGGCTTTGATGATATGCTTGTGGAGCATGCTGTAGATTACGCCTTCTGAGTGGTTGTTGGTTCCACTGTCTCGAATAGTAGAGTTGAGGGGGCGGAATTGCAGCTTTCGGTTTTCTCGGTACAGCAGGTTCCTTTATGGGACTAGGAGTATCTTCCGATTCTAGAATGTGTTCCAAACTCTTGACGAACACAGTACTAGTTTTTCCTTTATTTGAACATGAGCTGTATCCTAAGCCACTTTTATCATGAGCATGTTGCCCAGTGCTCAGAATTTCTTCCATTCTTTTGGACGATTTTTCAAAAGACTTCAGAATGGTCTCAAGTTCAGTTTCTCTCTTCTCGAGAGTTGTAATTTTGGTTTGTAGTAGAACCAAATCATTTGTCTTGCTCTCATTATGGGTTTTAACCGCATTTAGTTCATGAGCAAGTTGATGATTGCTCTCCATGAGTTTTTCAAAATCGACCTTCTTTGGTTTCACAATCAAGAGACATATTTTCATAGTTTATTTTCAAGAAGTCATTTTCATCTTTCACTCTAGATTTGTTAATTGAAGTCGTATGTTCTCGATTTTAGAGTCTCATGGGCCTTTTGAATGTTTTTGAATTCATTCATCATATTTTCAAAGTATGAGATGCATTAGATGGAATAGCCGAGGTTGAACTTACCTCATCGTCGCCGTCTTCACCTTATGGAACATCTTTGGCCATAAAGCACATGTATGCTTTATCATCGAACTCATCGCCGATGAATCACTTTTAGTGACCACCAAGACATTCTGCTGATTTGGATGGTGTGGGGAGGCTTCGATTCTCCAATCGGGGCCTTGAGCTTGTCTTTCCAAGCACGTCTTCTTTCATCTCTCTCTTGTTGCTCGGCCTCGGGCAATCTTTGGACTTTGGGATGAGGACATTTGTTTGCATAATGGCACGGTTTCCAGCTTATAACACGAGTTAGCATCACCGGATGATGTTTCTGTATTTACCTTGTTGTGAGGTTTGGGCTCGTAGGAGTCTTTCAGATCGTTTGATGAACTTTTTGAATTTATGCATTAGAAGTGCCATTTCATCTTGTGACAGGATGTCGTCACTGTCAGCGCTCTTGTGACCAGGGCTTCGACGAGCTAGGCATGCTTTGTGTCGGCGGTTCGATACAAGAACAGAGTCCGTGATCTTTGAAGGAGATTCTTGACTTTCTCTCTTCACAATGTCATACTCAAAAGCTTTAAGGTCGGAGAAGAGATCAAAAGTGGATATTTCATTAAGATTACGGGATACACGCATAGTCGTGGTCTTAATGTCCCATCGGGCTGGGAGAGATCTGAAATTTTTAAGTTCTTCTCCTTTTGGGTGTAAATCTTGCCCAACGCTTCAAGTTCACCAACAATACCAGTAAATCTGAGGTCAAGTTCCTCAAGTGTTTCCGTTGGTTTCATTTCAAAAGATTCGAATTGCTGAGTAAGTTTTGAAATTTTGTTTTCTTTTGAGAGCTCGGTTCCCTCACAAATTAACTTGAGTTTATCCCAGATTTCTTTGGCCGCTTTGCAGCTCTTTACCTTTGAGAACGTGCCTTTGTCAAGAGTGACAAATAACGCGTTCTTAGCCACGTTGTCGAGATTGGCTCGCTTCCTTTCATCTTGTCCATTGCTCGCGTTCTTTCTCGAGCATTTCAAAGATGGGCTTGGCCCTCAATCCTTGCGGCCGGATTGACCTTCATGATCTTGATCGGACCATCCCGTATAACAAAAATCATCTCTTCGTGCATTGCCGCAAGATGAGCTTCCATTCTAATTCTCCAATCGTCAAATTCGTTAATAGAGAACATAGGGACTTTGTTAATCATAGAAGTATCCATACCGATAATATAGGAATGAAAGAGACTGCTTTGAAAATAAGTGATTTGAATCGATTCGGTTAAAAAGAAATACGACCGATTCTTTTTAGAATCAACCGCTCCGATACCACTTGTTGGCCACTTAAGTATACCGATACGCTTTGGAAAATAGTTTAAACAACAAACTGACGGAATCTAAACTGAGTGCGTAGCGGAAGTCTTGGATACGATTAGTTGCCGTGAATACAAGAACGAAGTATTTGGTGTATACTTAATATATCACAAGAATTTAAAACAAGAAAAGCGTAAGGTAAATGACACAGAATTTAAGTGGTTCGAGGTAAACCCTCTACGTCCACCGGTCCTCCACACAGAGTAAAGTTTATTATAATTACTGCGTACACAACTACGTAATTATAAACAAACCTATCCTTGTATCGTTCACACAGATTGATACAAAGAATGTCACTTTCAACCGTTCACACAGATTGGTTAAAGCTTCCTTCTTAACTAGCTTCTTCACACACAGTTCCAAAGCTTCGTCCTTATTCGTCCCACACAGGTCAGAATAACTTGTTGAGTTCACACAGAGCTCGGTTTTTACACAGAGGTAAAAGGTAGGTAACCAGGTAAGAACAGCAGCTTTGAATATCAAGTTCTTGAGCTGATGATGGCTGTTCTTGATGTTTGAGCACTGTATATCTCTTTCGTTCTAGATTGCAGTATACTTGGAGATATGTTTGCTCAGATGATAACTTTGATAGCTTGAGTATTAGGTTACTTGGGTGTGTTTTTTTGTGTCACTGATCTTCAATGTCTTCAAGGATATTGTTAGCCCCTTATCCGATGACTCGGCCCCGGGCGCACCAGGATGCGGAAGGCTGCGCGCCCAGGGGGCGAGGGGTGCCGAGAGGGTGCGGCACCGGATCCATGCAAGGAGGAAAGGTGTGAAATGAGGTTCTGTGGCAAGATGTTGGTGACTTTGCTCGGAAGGGTCATGCAGGACTTGCATTGGAAGTGAAAAATTGGGCAGACTTTGAGTTGAGGTTATTAGTGGACTCCTCAGCTTTTCAGTATCCACTGCTATCACAAGGGAAAATCTTTCAAAGCCTATTATAGGGGGGAGGTGCTCCAAAGAGTCGGGCCGCGAGCCGGTCGAGTGATTTGCTATCGGCCAAGGCCTTGTGGGAAGTTTCGGATATGATGTGGCTCGGGTCAAAAACGGGTCACGGGTCGGTTCAGGGATCCAAACCCATAATCCGGGTTGGGTCGATCGATGCGGGTATTCGAGGGCAACGTCCGAGTCGTGCGGACTCGGACTACTTGTGGGCAACAAGGGTCGGAAATGTGAGCTGGTTCAACACTTAGCGAGCTGGATGCCCCGCGCGCAAGGGAACGCGAGATATTGGCGCGCGCGGGACTTAGACAGGTGTTGGGCGACGATTACGCCCATTCCAGCGTGGCATTGACGGTTATTGCTCGAACGGTTATCCGAAGGAACTTCCAGGAGCGTGCATGCGGCATGCGGATACAGGTGTCCGATAAGTAAACGAGCGGTTGGCGACGGTTACTCGATGCGGTTAACGACGGTTAACCGATACGTGGCACGAAGCGAGACATAACCTTGCGGGCGGTTATGTAGGATGCTGGACACGCAGCATAACCTTGCGGACGGTTATGCCACGTGTTTGTTTTACGTTTGTCCATTTGTCCCAGCAGTTGGGGGATTGTCCTCTGCAACCTTAGGCCTATAAATAGTCTAAGGACACTCGATTTTGACAGAGAGGAAAACGAGTGCAGGAAAAACGAAGTGCATTCTGTGAGCACTGAGTTGAGTGAGCCATTGTGTGTGTAACTTTGGCCGATTTGGTCTTTGTACGAATTGTTGGAAGTAGTGCAAAGTTGGGAGGATTCCTCCTGTAAACTTGTGTGTGTTGATGCTGTTTTTCCATTGTGCTTGTGGTGAGCTTTACTTTCATATTTTCCAGTTTCATATAAACACGAGGGTTTGAAAGGGAAAGGGCTGACTGATTGGTGCACAATCAGGCCGCACAGGCGTGTAAATTTGCAAAAAATTTAACCTCGAAATTTAACCCTGTGACAAGTGGTATCAGAGCCCAATTTGGGTTCTGACGGAATTTCTTTGAGAAGAAATGGCTGATCCGAAGACAAGAGAGGAACGTGTGGCGTCCTTGGAAACACGGGTTCTCAGGTTGGAAAACTTGGTGGGACAACCTCCACAAATGTCAGTTGTTACGGGGATCTTTCAATGGTTTCAAGCGATCGATGAGTCCATTGAAGCGATTCGAAAGTTGGCAGAGAGCACCCAGAAATCATTGGATGGGTTGCCTGAGTTTGTTGAAGGAAAGATTGTTGGGTGTCAAGAGGATATCAGTATTCTCTGTGACACGCTCGATACCAAGTTGATGGGAATCAAAGATGACGTGAAAGTCTTGAAGAAGGTCGTTGGATCGAGTTCCAGCGAAGACCGTCCTTCTTCATCCAAGGTGAAAGTTCCTGAACCTAAGCAATTTGGCGGTGTGCGGAGCGCCAAAGAGTTGGAAAACTTCTTGTGGGACATGGAGGCATACTTCAATGCGGCTCATGTTCCCGACAAGGAAAAGGTACAAATTACTAGCATGTATCTCACGGGAGATGCAAAGTTGTGGTGGCGTGCACGTCTATCAGACGATGCTAGTGCGAATCGTGAACCTATCGAGACTTGGGAAACTCTGAAGAAAGAGTTGAAGGATCAGTTCCTTCCTTGCAACACGGAGTGGTTGGCAAGGAGTGCGCTGCGTAATTTGAGACAGACGGGGGCTGTACGTGAGTACGTGAAGGAATTTAGTTCCTTGATGCTGGATATTCGTGACATGTCCGAGGGAGACAAATTGTTCAACTTCTTGGCGGGATTGCAGTCTTGGGCCCAAACTGAATTGCGGAGGCAAGGGGTCAAGGACTTGCCATCAGCCATTGCTGCGGCAGACGGCCTTGTGGATTATAAGGTCATTGGTGCTCCAGACCAGAATCGGAATAAAAAGGATTCCGGGAAGGAGAAGTTCGTTAAGAGCAAGAAGGATAAGAATGGGAAGTATAAGAAGAAGAAAGGCTATGAAGGAAATGCCAGAAAGCCAAGGGAAGTGTCCAAACAACAACCTGTTCTGGACAAAACAAACCGCGGTTGCTTCTTATGCGGTGGAGACCATCGGATGCGAGATTGCTCGAAACGTGGGAAGTTGAATGCAATTGTGGCCGAGGATGACGCGAAAAGTGAGGATGATGGCCCGTGAAGGGTAAATCCTATGCAGTTGCTTTGTGCGATTCAAAGCAAGCCCCAGAAGTCGAGTCTAATGTATGTGAAGACTCTCGTGAATGGAAAAGAGGTAATGGCACTCGTTGATTCAGGTGCTACTCATAACTTTGTGGCTGATCATCAAATTCATAGGCTGGGATTGAATTTGATGAATAAGAGTAGTAGCCAGATGAAGACCGTGAATGCACCGGCTCAAATCATCAAGGGTGTTGCGGAAGTGGATCTTGCGATCGGACCGTGGAAGGGACGGTGTCCTTTGAGAGCCACTCACCTTGACGATTTTGATCTCATCCTAGGAATGGAATTCCTATTGTCGACGAAAGTCGCGGTGATGCCGCATTTGGGAGGTATACTCATTTCAGATGAAAGCTGTCCTTGCTTTGTTAAGGGTTCATTTGTGTCGTTGGACAAAGGGGATGGAAAGAAGACGAGTTTGCTCTCGGCCATACAGGTCAAGGATGGGATAAGACATGGCGAACCCACCTACCTTGCTGTATTGGTTGAGATCAAACAGGACGTATACCAGGATGTGCCCGATGTTGTTGCGGATTTGCTTGAGGAATTCGGGGATATCATGCCACCCGAATTGCCGAAAGTATTACCACCGAGACGTGCTTGTGACCATAAGATCGAGTTGGAACCAGGTGCGAGACCTCCTGCGCAAGCACCTTACAGGATGCCACCAGCGGAGTTGGCCGAGTTAAGGAGATAGTTGGACGAATTGTTGGAGGCCGGATTGATCCAGCCTTCCAAAGCTCCATATGGGTCGCCGGTTCTATTCCAGAAAAAGCAAGATGGTACGCTGAGGATGTGTGTGGATTATAGGGCTTTGAATAAGGTTACTATCAAAAATAAGTACCCTATTCCAAACGCTCTCGATCTGTTTGACAAGTTGGCACGAGCAAGATGGTACACAAAGATTGATCTAAGGTCGGGATATTGGCAGGTGCGGGTTGCCCCGGGAGATGAGGCAAAGACTACCTTCGTGACGAGATATGGGTCGTTCGAATCATTAGTGATGCCTTTCGGCTTAACTAATGCTCCTGCTACATTCTGTAATCTCATGAATGATGTTTTGTATGAGTTTCTTGATCGTTTTGTTGTTGTGTATTTGGATGATATCGTTGTTTATTCTGAGTCTTTAGAGGACCATTTGGTGCACCTACGGTCGGTTTTCATAAAGTCATGGAAAATAAGCTTTATGCTAAAAAGGAGAAGTGTGAATTTTGTCGGGACAAAATCACTTTTCTTGGTCACATTATTAGCCAAGGAAAAATCTGCATGGACCCTAAGAAAATACAGGCTGTTGTGGATTGGCCGGTTCCATCAAAGGTTGCGGAGTTGCGGTCGTTCTTGGGATTAGCGAACTATTACCGTCGGTTCGTGAGGGGATATTCCAGGATCGCCAACCCTTTGACGGATTTACTTAAGAAGGACAAGCAGTGGGAATGGACATTGGAATGTCAGGAAGCCTTGGAGAGATTGAAACAGGCCATTACATCAGAACCTGTTCTCAAGCTCCCAGACTTAGATAAACCATTTGAAGTACAAGTGGACGCGTCGGACCGTGCTCTTGGGGGTGTTTTGGTGCAGGACAAGCACCCGATAGCATTCGAAAGTCGGAAGCTGAAGGATGCCGAGCAGCGGTACAGTACCCATGAGAAGGAAATGTCAGCAGTGATCCATTGTTTGGAAGTGTGGCGCCACTACCTACTCGGTACGAGATTCACGTGGTGGTGACAATGTTGCTAACACATATTTCAGACAGAAGAAGCTGTCCCCGAAACAGGCTCGTTGGCAAGAACTCTTGGGCGAGTTCGATTTTACTTGGGTACATCGACCAGGCAAGCATAATGACGTGGCAGATGCTCTTAGTCGAAAAGTGGTGGAGGACTATGTTGCTGCGATAACGTTGGTTGAGACGGATTTCTTGAGGAAAATCCGAGAAGTGTCCCAGAATGATTCGGTTTATTTGAAGCTGCTTGAACAAGTAAATAAGGGCGAGTTGCGGAAATATTGGCTAGATTATGGCATACTCTATGCCAAGGGTGGCCGAGCATATGTACCAGCAGGTTCGTTGCGACGGGAACTGCTGAGGGAAACACATGACCCTCAGTGGGCTGGACATCCGGGTGTAGAACGGATGCATGCTTTGCTGTCTAGGAAGTATTATTGGCCAAAGATGGTAGAAGACGTTGAAGCTTATGTTCGGACGTGTCTTGTATGCCAACAAGACAAGCTGGAGAGAAAGAAGGAAGGTGGCTTGCTGCAGCCACTGCCCATTCCGGACAAACCTTTTCAATCACTATCGATGGATTTTATATCGGGCTTTCCAAAGGTGAACGGTATGGCTTCGATTTTTGTACTGGTTGATCGATTCTCTAAATATGGCATTTTTGTTGCTGCCCCGAAGGCATGTCCTGCGGATGTTGCTGCCGCATTGTTCTTTAAGAACGTAGTGAAGTACTTTGGTGTCCCGGAAGATATCGTGAGTGACAGGGATACTCGTTTTACGGGAAGGTTTTGGACGTCGTTATTCAAGATGATGGGAACACAATTGAAATTTTCGACGGCGAACCATCCCCAAACTGATGGTCAGACCGAACGGATGAATCAGTTGCTGGAGGAGTACTTGAGACACTATGTTACGGCGAGTCAACGAAATTGGGTTGAGCTGTTGGACATGGCACAGTTTTGTTATAATTTGCACAAGTCATCAGCTACCAATATGAGCCCGTTTGAGTTGGTGTACGGTCAACAACCTCAAGCGCCGCATGAGATTGCCGCTCGTAGGATCGGGGAAATTGTCCGGCTGCTTATCGGTATGCCTGGACGCAACAAGAGTTGTTGGATGATGCCAAGGAGAGTTTGCAGAAAGCACAACGTCGAATGAAAAGGTACGCCGATGTGGGAAGGCGTCACGTGGAGTTCAGTGTGGGTGATCAAGTTTTGCTGAAACTTACTCCACAAATCTGGAAGAAGATTTCTTCTAAGGCGGTACATCGTGGCTTAATTCCTAAGTACGATGGTCCATTTGAAGTTGTTAGTAAAGTGGGCAATGTAGCTTATCGTTTGAGATTGCCGGATCGGTTGAAAATACATCCGACATTTCATGTCTCTTTTCTGAAAAAGTATAGTGAGGATATACTTGATGCTTCTCGGAATGAATCGAGAAGGGCTCCACCCGTTGTACGTCAACAGTTCACTAAGGAGGTTCACAAGATCTTGGACGAAAGGACCCGAGGACAGAGTGTGAAAAACCGGAGGACGGATTACTTAGTCCATTGGAAGGGCGAGTCCGAGGCAGACGCTACTTGGGAACGGAATGTGAATTTGTGGCAGTTTGGAAAGGAGATTGAGGATTTTATAAGAACGAAGGAAGCTACGACGAGAACGTCGTCCGATTTAGGCGGGGGAGGTTTGTTAGCCCCTTAGCCGATGACTCGGCCCCGGGCGCACCAGGATGCGGAAGGCTGCGCGCCCAGGGGGCGAGGGGTGCCGAGAGGGTGCGGCACCGGATCCATGCAAGGAGGAAAGGCGTGAAATGAGGTTCCGTGGCAAGATGTTGGTGACTTTGCTCGGAAGGGTCATGCAGGACTTGCATTGGAAGTGAAAAATTGGGCAGACTTTGAGTTGAGGTTATTAGTGGACTCCTCAGCTTTTCAGTATCCACTGCTATCACAAGGGAAAATCTTTCTAAGCCTATTATAGGGGGAGGTGCTCCAGTGAGCTGGCTGCGAGTTGGTCGAGTGACGGTTATCGGCCAAGGCCTTGTGGGAAGTTTCGGATATGATGTGGCTCGGGTCAAAAACGGGTCACGGGTCGGTTCAGGGATCCAAACCCATAATCCGGGTTGGGTCGATCGATGCGGGTATTCGAGGGCAACGTCCGAGTCGTGCGGACTCGGACTACTTGTGGGCAACAAGGGTCGGAAATGTGAGCTGGTTCAACACTTAGCGAGCTGGATGCCCCGCGCGCAAGGGAACGCGAGATATTGGCGCGCGCGGGACTTAGACAGGTGTTGGGCGACGGTTACGCCCATTCCAGCGTGGCATTGACGGTTATTGCTTGAACGGTTATCCGAAGGAACTTCCAGGAGCGTGCATGCGGCATGCGGATACAGGTGTCCGATAAGTAAACGAGCGGTTGGCGATGGTTACTCGATGCGGTTAACGACGGTTAACCGATACGTGGCACGAAGCGAGACATAACCTTGCGGGCGGTTATGTAGGATGCTGGACACGCAGCATAACCTTGCGGACGGTTATGCCACGTGTTTGTTTTACGTTTGTCCATTTGTCCCAGCAGTTGGGGGATTGTCCTCTGCAACCTTAGGCCTATAAATAGTCTAAGGACACTCGATTTTGACAGAGAGTAAAACGAGTGCAGGAAAAACGAAGTGCATTCTGTGAGCACTGAGTTGAGTGAGCCATTGTGTGTGTAACTTTGGCCGATTTGTTCTTTGTACGAATTGTTGGAAGTAGTGCAAAGTTGGGAGGATTCCTCCTGTAAACTTGTGTGTGTTGATGCTGTTTTTCCATTGTGCTTGTGGTGAGCTTTACTTTCATATTTTCCAGTTTCATATAAACACGAGGGTTTGAAAGGGAAAGGGCTGACTGATTGGTGCACAATCAGGCCGCACAGGCGTGTAAATTTGCGAAAAATTTAACCTCGAAATTTAACCCTGTGACAGATATATATAGTCTTTGAAGAAAGTATCCGTTGAGATATCCGTTTGAATAAGATTTCCTTCAACGGGAATATGACATGATCCAGATTTCGCGGGATTCTGAATATCTGAAGATTGGCAGTATTTAAATACTTTATCCTTGAGTATTTAAATACTTCTTTGTTCAACGGAACTTGACTTGTGTTCTTTCTTGTCCTTTTGCGAACTGTATGGAAGATGACTGTATTTAGGGTGTCGAGACAGTTTCCATACTTGGTCTTTTACAAGTCTTTTTGCGGTACTGACGATCTTCACTTATGCTGATTCGAGGAAGGTCTTCGATAGAGGATTAAGCCTTAAAGCCTCGATACAGTTTGCTTTACTGTATTTGGCATATATGTCAAAACCTTCTTTATGACATTCGATACAGGGATTCGAGTATCCCGGCTGTTTCGATACAGGGTGTTTGTTTTTCCCAACAGTGACCAAGCCAGAACCCCGGGCAGAAAGGGCCGGGGGGGGCGCGATCGCCGATAGAATGACGGAATCCCTCTGATAAGTGGTAATTTTACCACTTATTTCTAGGATTTTATACTAGGTTTTTATCTCATTTCGTGATTAATGTGCTCGTATTTGGCTTATTTATGATTAGTCGAGCCGTATTACGCGTTTGGGTTGGTTTTAGTGTGTTTGCAGGTTTTTAGAGCCAAAAGGACCCAAAACGAGACAAACGACCGAGAGTCGAGTCACGGACGGAAAAGACGGAATTTTGCGAAAGACAGACACACCTATCGGCCAGCCTATCGGCCGATAGGCCCATCCGAAAGGAGTCCCTGCCCTATCGAGTGAAGAGATCGACGAACCATCTATCGGCCAGCCTATCGGCCGATAGGCCAGTCCGATAGTCGCCCAATGACTCTCGTGTTTTGACGAATTTTGACTCTTTTGGATAGATTTTATTTCCTAGATTAGGGCTAATCGGGATTGTAACCCCCTTAGGCTATATAAACCTCCTCCTAGACCTAGTTTTGGGATTCTGGATCATCTTCCATCATCTATTTACGATTCTTTTATAATTTTACATCTTTTTAGCAAGATTAATTCTTGGGATACAAGAACTTTTGGAGAGCAAAATTATTATTGTTTTTATGAGATTGAAGACTCGGAGTTCATCCGTAAGGGTTGTAATCTCTCTTTTCATATTAATAATATGCATTCTTCATCAATTTCTTGTTTAATTTCAAGTATGTCCGCTAATTCATTGATTGATTCTAGGGTTAGTAAATTTAATTGATGTTCACATGATGTTCCTTTGATTACCTTTTGACCTTTCATCCTAGGCTTGGGTTCAAGTTGTGTTAAATCTCATGTTAGATTAAAGGGCCCTTAATCGATGCATGTTAGCTAATTGATTTTGTCCTAAGGAGTAATTGATTAGTGGAAATACATGATGCACAGTATGATTTTATCTTGAGACCTGACGGAGAAAGATAAACCATAGATAAATAAGTTGGCGCTTTTTAAGTGATTTAAATTCTTTGAGCCCTGGCGGGAAAAGGGTTTAGATTAACTATCTTTCTAGGTTGCCTTGATCGGAATTCTAGATTGATTGAGTGATTATTTCTAGGATTGAATTAAAATTTGGGGAAAAGGAATCAAGTGAATGGATTGTGTGAACTCAATTAAATGATACTACCCTAGGATCAATTACCTTTCGACTTGTGATTTTATCTTGCTAATTTGCTTAATTTGCTTAATTTAGATATTTCATCTTTTATTTAATTTTTATTTTTCGATTTTTAAATTTAGATAATTAGAAACAAACCAATATTTCGGATTCCTAAATAACAGTCAAATTTTGAGTAGAGCTACTTCCTTTATTTTCGACACATCAATTCCCTTGGGTTCGACACCTTGGAAATACTCCGAGGTTTTACAAATTTTAAAATTGATCGGATTTGAAAACCATACTATGCGAATCCTAGCGATCAATTTTTGGCGCCGTTGCCGGGGACAAATTTTTGGCGAGTATATTGGCGCCGTTCGCCGTGCAATTTTTTGCGACTCGTTTCGGGACTCCACGAGCACATGGAGAAACAAGCCCGGCTGACCGGGAAGCAGAGGATTGGGATTGGGGCGTTCGTAACCCCTATCGCGGAGCATCTTGGAGTGCGCATTAGCGGAGAGCCGGTGTCCCGAGACATTTATTTGGATAAGCCGACACTGCAGAGGCAAGAGATGCTTGCCTTCACCGAGGGGTTCGACTGGAAATTGCACGGTCGGAACAAAACCGTGTCCCTCTTCCGACTCCCCTCTCCGACCTTGACTTCTGTGATGGGCGACGCGCCCGATGTATATGCGAGGTGGAGTATGAGCTCCGCGGCTCATGTGGCACTTATCCGACCGTTGGATGCGTCTCGTAAGAGGCAACGCCTGGAGGTGACCATTGATGAGCCGTTCTTGGAGGGAGCCGAGGAGGAGATGGATGATATACCCGAGGGGGGTAGCCGTGACGAGATTCCCACCGGTGGAGGTAGTAGTTTTCAGATGAGAGCTCCGGATTTTGAGGCTTTTGAGACAAGGTTTTTTGAGAGAGAGAGAGAGAGATGCACGAAGAGAGTATGCAAGCGCAAGACAACTATCATTTGGCGAGTATGCGTTCTTTGACAGCTGAGTTTGGTTCTTTGGGAACTCGGCTGGGCGAGGTTGAGACTCGGGTGGGTGTTGTTGCCACTCGGGTCAATGAGTTGTACGAGCTCGTGGAGAGACGAGCCGAAGAGGACAGAGCGTGGCGACAAGAGGAGATTGCTTGGAGGGAGCAAGAGAGGAAGAGGCAGGAAGATAGGTGGGCCCAGGAGGACCACTACCACCGAATGCTACACGAGATGTACCACTTTGCTCCTTTCCCCGATACACATGCCCGCTATGATCCGAGCTCGCCGACAAACCCGCCATTTCCGCCACAGTGATCAGGTACTCCATTAACAAAGCCACTCCTTTCTCTTTTCAAACTTATTCCTCATTTGGGATGCGAAATAAGTTTGGGGGGGGGGGGAAGAAGTGCGGCTTTGTTAATTTCTTTACGTGTGAGTACCTTGTTTGCCTTGTATCTTTATTTGCTTGTGTTGGTGCCCGTTGTTTTTATTTGTGCTTATCATATTGGTGTTGCGTGGATTTAGCTTTTTGTTGCTTAGTTTTTTTTTTAGATTTTTATGTTCATTTTCGTTTGGTGTGTTTGCTAGTTTCTATTTTTTTAGGTCGTAGTAGTTTTTTTTTTTAGATTTCGTGTTTGCTTTTATTTGCTTTTCGTTGTTTGTTTTAGTTAGCCTTGCTTGTCTTAGTTTTTCTTTATTCGTGAATTTTTCGTGCTTCTAATTGTGTGATACCAATGTTACGACACTGTTTTTCTCTCTGAAGAAACGGTCGAGTTTTAGTCGAGTTGTAGTCAGTTATTTCTGTTTTGCATAGTATTCATTTAGGCCCAAAACTTTTCGTGATTGTAGAGGTCTTGGCAGATAAGAGACGATACATACTTGTTTTAAAATCACCGTCAATACGTTTGGTTACATCTTCCGGATAGTGAGTCGTACTGTTTAAGTCGACCGTGTTGGCACTTAGATTGAGTTTAGAGTCGGCCGCTTTTCCCAAAAGTTGAGATAATGTTGTTCTATGAAGGGAAGTCTAGTAACCGGGGGTATTCGCGTGACCCGTTGTTTGCCCTTGCGTAAAACGACGACTCTGATTAGACTAGTGATTTAGATATTTCACATGTGCCAAGGATAGGGAACCTAGTAACCGGGGGTATTCGCGTGACCCGCTATTTACTCTCGCGTAAAACGGCGACCTTGATTTGGACATGCGAAAATTGTATATTCGAGTTGTTTCTCCGCTGTAGACGGGAACTTAGTAACTAGAAGCATCCATGTGCCCCATGAGTGTCTTTTACGTCAAACGGTTTCCTAATACATGAGAATGGAATTTC
Organism: Orobanche coerulescens; assembly: GCA_033398695.1. Lineage (NCBI taxonomy): Eukaryota > Viridiplantae > Streptophyta > Magnoliopsida > Lamiales > Orobanchaceae > Orobanche > Orobanche coerulescens. The sequence goes on along the minus strand of CM065806.1, from coordinate 45,650,399 downwards.
CACCCTAGGATTACCCCGATGAAACATCCCGAGATCCTAACCTAGTGGTCAACTCGAATCAAATTCTTGAACATATATTAAGGGAATACTGACCGAGGTTTATTTGTTATGAAACTCGTGAAAATTGTGCCACTAGACTGTGTAACGGGACGAACTAGCTTGTTTATTTTAGCCTTTCATATTGACGGTCGATTTGACTCACGTTTTGTTAATCTTTGAGCTGGATTTTCTTCATGAACGAATGATTAGGACTGAACTTGACTACTTTGCGGAATCATTATTCTGAGTGCAGCTCGCTTTTACGACACTCGAATTATTTAGAGAGAATTACAGGATAGTATTGATTAGGTTGAACACTATGAGTTGCACGATGATTCACGACTTTCTTTTTCTTTTCTTTTTGTTGTTCGGGTCGAACAAGGCTTAAGTTTGGGGGGGTTTGATAAGTGGTAATTTTACCACTTATTTCTAGGATTTTATACTAGGTTTTTATCTCGTTTCGTGATTAATGTGCTCGTATTTGGCTTATTTATGATTAGTCGAGCCGTATTACGCGTTTGGGTTGGTTTTAGTGTGTTTGCAGGTTTTTAGAGCCAAAAGGACCCAAAACGAGACAAAGGACCGAGAGTCGAGTCACGGACGGAAAAGACGGAATTTTGCGAAAGACAGACACACCTATCGGCCAGCCTATCGGCCGATAGGCCCGTCCGAAAGGAGTCCCTGCCCTATCGAGTGAAGAGATCGACGAACCATCTATCGGCCAGCCTATCGGCCGATAGGCCAGTCCGATAGGCTGCCCAGCGGACTCTCGTGTTTTGACGAATTTTGACTCTTTTGGATAGATTTTATTTCCTAGATTAGGGCTAATCGGGATTGTAACCCCCTTAGGCTATATAAACCTCCTCCTAGACCTAGTTTTGGGATTCTGGATCATCTTCCATCATCTATTTACGATTCTTTTATAATTTTACATCTTTTTAGCAAGATTAATTCTTGGGATACAAGAACTTTTTGGAGAGCAAAATTATTATTGTTTTTCGGAGATTGAAGACTCGGAGTTCATCCGTAAGGGTTGTAATCTCTCTTTTCATATTAATAATATGCATTCTTCATCAATTTCTTGTTTAATTTCAAGTATGTCTGGCTAATTCATTGATTGATTCTAGGGTTAGTAATTTTAATTGATGTTCACATGATGTTCCTTTGATTACCTTTTGACCTTTCATCCTAGGCTTGTGTTCAAGTTATGTTAAATCTCATGTTAGATTAAAGGGCCCTTAATCGATGCATGTTAGCTAATTGATTTTGTCCGGAAGGAGTAATTGATTAGTGGAAATACTTGATGCACAATATGATTTTATCTTGAGACCTGACGGAGAAAGATAAACCATAGATAAATAAGTTGGCGCTTTTTAAGTGATTTAAATTCTTTGAGCCCTGGCGGGGAAAAGGGTTTAGATTAACTATCTTTCTAGGTTGCCTTGATCGGAATTCTAGATTGATTGAGTGATTATTTCTAGGATTGAATTAAAATTTGGGGAAAAGGAATCAAGTGAATGGATTGTGTGAACTCAATTAAATGATACTACCCTAGGATCAATTACCTTTCGACTTGTGATTTTATCTTGCTAATTTGCTTAATTTAGATATTTCATCTTTTATTTAATTTTTATTTTTCGATTTTTAAATTTAGATAATTAGAAACAAACCAATATTTCGGATTCCTAAATAACAGTCAAATTTTGAGTAGAGTTACTTCCTTTATTTTCGACACATCAATTCCCTTGGGTTCGACACCTTGGAAATACTCCGAGGTTTTACAAATTTTAAAATTGATCGGATTTGAAAACCATACTACGCGAATCCTAGCGATCAATTTTTTGGTGTGAGAAAATCGGGTGTGGGGGTGTTTAAAAGGGGTATTAATCAACCGGGTCGAAGTGGATACTGGGCCGGGTATGTTCCTATCGGCCTGGCCTATCGGCCGATAGGCTGGGCCGATAGGAACTTCTGTCTCTTACATACCTCATATCGGGTGGGATATCGGTCGATAGGCAGACCCTATCGACCACTGCTTTCAACATGTAAATTTTTTTATTTTCCTCACTTATCGGCCGCCTATCGGCCGATAGGCTCGCCCGATAGGATTTTCTGTCTCAAAAATTTTTTTTCAGCTTTTTCTCTTTCACATAATTGGTCCCGTTTTTGCTTGGATATGGCGATTAAAGACCTGCAAGTATCCAAAACTCGGCGTGCATGGATTAGAACTTAACAAAACTAACAAAGCTACTACGAAACTAGAAACTACAAAAATCACGCAAACGAAAAATCGAAAATAAAAGAATAAAACGAACTAATATACATACGTTGGGTTACCTCCCAACAAGTGCTACGTTTAACGTCTTTAGCTAGACGATACCTCATTCATTCCGGGTCTTTGAGGTAAGTAACATACTTCTCTTCGTGGTGCAAGGGCTTAAAATAGTGCTTCATCCGATGTCCATTCACAATAAACTTGTTCCCATCTTCTTTCATCACGACACATGATCCGTTTTGATTTACTTGAAAGACGGTGTATGGACCAGTCCACATTGACATCAGCTTCCCCGGAAATAGACGAAGCCGTGAATTGAAAACGAGCACTTCGTCTCCCGGGACGAAGTCCTTCTTCCGAATGCGATCATCGTGAAACTTTTTCGCTCTTTCCTTGTAAATCCTTGCATTTTCGAAAGCCTCGTTTCTCCATTCGTCGATTTCCAGCAGCTTCTCTTTTCTTGATCCACTAGCTTCAAGAAATTCGAAATTAATCCGTCTAGTGGCCCAATACGCTTTAACTTCCAGCTCCACCGGTAAATGACAGGATTTCCCAAAGACGAGCTGGTATGGAGACATTCCAATTGGAGTCTTAAACGCGGTCCGATAAGCCCAAAGCGCATCATCTAGATATTTAGCCCAGTCCTTCTTGTTCGTGACCGTCTTCTCTAAAATTTGTTTGATCTCCCGATTGGCGAGCTCGGCTTGTCCATTAGCTTGTGGATGATAGGCGGACGTAATCTTATGTTTAACTCCGTATTTTGCAAGAAGGGTTCCTAACCACCTATTATTAAAGTGGCTCCCCCCGTCACTCAACAAAGCTCGTGGAGTCCCGAAACGAGTCAAGATGTTCTTATTAAGAAATTTAATCACCACTTTCGAATCGTTCGTAATCGTCGGCATCGCCTCAACCCATCTCGACACGTAGTCTACCGCAAGTAGAATATACGAATAGCCTCGTGATTTTGCAAACGGACCCATAAAATCGATGCCCCATACGTCAAACAACTCTACTTCCATAATAGTGTGCTGCGGCATCTCGTCTCTTTTTACTATGTTCCCCAATCGTTGGCATCTATCGCAATGTTTCACAAAAGCTTGGCAATCTTTATGAATAGAAGGCCAATAGAAACCACATTGGTACACCTTCATGGCCGTTCGATTATTTGCAAAATGACCCCCACTCGGTGCACTATGGCATTCTTCAATTATCCTTTGCCATTCGCTTTGTCGAACACACATGCGAATAATCCCGTCTGCGCACCTCCGATAAAGAATAGGGTCTTCCCAATAGTAGAATTTAACGTCATGGAAGAATTTTTTTCTTTGATGAGAAGAAAGACCCGTTGGAACATGCTTGATAGCAAGGAAATTAACATAGTCCGCGTACCATGGTGTATCATCGGCCAAGGCTAGGATATGCTCGTCTGGAAAGTTCTCCTTTATTTCGACCCTCGAATCTTCTCCCTCAACCGGCTTCTCGAGACGGGAAAGGTGATCGGCAACAACATTCTCGCACCCCTTCCTATCCGGATCTCCATGTCGAACTCTTGTAGAAGGAGTATCCATCTCACTAATCTCGGCTTTGAATCCTTCTTGGCAAATAGATAGCGAATCGCCGTGATCTCGTATGAACAATAGTGTGAGTGCCCACTAGGTAAGGTCGGAATTTGTCGAATGCATAGACCACACGAGCAACTCTTTTTCCGTCGTGGTGTAGTTCATTTGGGCGAATCCATCGCCTTACTCGCATAGTAAATTACCGGAAAAGCTTATCCGTTTCGACCCAAAACGCCCCAACGCCCAATCGCCGCGTCGCACATCAACTCGAAGGGTGCACCCTAATCCGGAGTGATCAAGACCGGCGTCGAAATTAAGGCTTGTTTCAATGTCTCAAACGCCCTTAAGCAATCATCATCAAACCGAAATTTCACGTCTTTCTCGAGCAAGGAACATAACGGCTTCGTGATTTTGAGAAATCTTTAATGAACTGTCTATAGAACCCGCATGGCCTAGGAAGCTTCATCGATTTAACATTGGTTGGAGGCGGTAATTTCTCGATAGCAACCACCTTCGCTTGATCAACCTCCAATCCTTCCGAAGATACTTTATGCCCCAAAGACTACTCCCTCTTGCACCATGAAGTGACATTTCTCCCAATTCAAAGACAAGGTTCGTCTCCTCACACCGGCAAGTACCAAAGATAAATTTTTCAAGCAATGGTCGAAAGATGAACCAAAAGCGAAAAATCATCCATAAATACCTCCATTATGTTCTCGACTAATCCGTGAAAGATGGCCATCATGCACCTTTGAAAAGTTGCGGGTGCGTTGCACAAGCCAAACGGCATCCTCCGTGGCGAATACCCCATAAGGGCACGTGAAAGCGGTCTTGTCTTTGGTCTTCCGAGCGATAGCAATTTGATTGTACCCGAATACCCGTCCGTAAAGCAATAATACTCGTATCCGGCCAAACGATCTAGCATTTGATCAATGAATGGAAGTGGAAAATGATCCTTCCTCGTCGCCGCATTAAGTAGCCGGTAGTCGATACAAACTCTCCATCCCGTGACTAGCCTTGTCGCGATTAATTCATCTTTCTCGTCCTTGATCACGGTCATACCCCCTTTCTTAGAGACGACTTGAGTAGGACTCACCCACTCACTATCGGAAATCGCATATATCATCCCGGCATCTAACAATTTGAGCACCTCTTTTCTCACAACCTCTTGCATTGACGAATTTAATCTTCGCTGTGGTTGCACCCTCGGCTTATGATCGTCTTCTAGCAAAATCCGGTGCATACAAATAGAAGGGCTTATTCCCTTAATGTCCGAAATCGTCCATCCAATCGCCCCTTTGTGTTTTTCGGACACCGTAATAGCTTCTCCAAGTTAGTAGGTCCGAGAGAAGAAGAAACTATCACGGGATAAGACTCGTTCTCGCCAAGAAGCAATATTGTAAGTGATCGGCAAAGGCTTAAGTTCTAACTTTGGCACCTCGATCAATCGGTCCTCGTGACAACTCCCCTTGAACGGGTTTGTTGACATCAAGATAGCATACATCCCTCTCATTAGATCGAACTCGTTCGCCTCCAACATTCGAACATACTGCAATTCCTCATAAATTTCTTCAACATCGAATGTGAGTAAATGGAGTGTGAAATGCAATGCTCCAACAAGTCGGTCGGGCGGCATAATAGACTCAATTGCATTACATTCCTCGGGCGCATCCTCGGGCTTCTTCATCGCGTCATAGATGGAAATTTTCGATTCGATCATTAACCCTAAGGTAAGATCACCCTCCTGGACATCGATAAGTGCTCTCCCCGCCGCTAGAAACGGCCTCCCAAAGATCAATGGTTGATTCTCGTCCTCGGGCATATCAAGAACTACGAAATCGTAGGAAGACTAAGTGTTGGATTCTAACTAACACATTCTCCACAACTCCCCTCGGATAAGAGATCGACCGGTCCGCCATGAGTAGAGAAATGGTAGTCGGCTTCATCTCCCCAATTTTCAACCTCTTAAAGATGGATAGAGGCATAAGATTGATGCTTGCCCCATGATCACACAACACATTACGGAACGTTTGGTCGCCAATGATGCATGTCAAAGTAAAACGTCCCGGATCCTTCTGCTTGAGTGGAAGCTTGTTTTGAATGATAGCGCTACACTCCTCTGTCAAATTTATTGTTTCAAACTTCCCCAACTTCCGCTTGCTTGCCACAGCGTCTTTCAAAAATTTCACGTACCCCGGCATGTCTCTCAAAGCGTCTAGAAGTGGAATGTTGATATTCACCTTTTGAAACATGTCGATAAATCGTTGAAGCTTTTCATCATGTTTCGACTTGGCCAATCGCTGTGGAAATGGAGCTTTTACCTCAAAATCCTTCACTTTCAAACTTCCAGGAGCCTTTCGGCCGATAGGGGGTCGATAGGATCCACTGCCGGCATTCTGTATGGGTATCGGTTGGGCCTATCGGCCGATAGGCTTGGCCGATGGGCCTGCTGCATTTCATCTGTCTTCTCGTTCTCGGCTCCCGTTTCTAATACATCCTCGTTTCCAGATTCCTCAACTTCAGCCCCATGATTAATGTACCTTGTCCCACTCCGAAGCTCGATTGCGTTGCATTGTTGCGTCTTCGGGTTGGTCTCGGTGCTGCTCGGAAAATGGCCCGGCTTATGAAATCCGGCTTGGGCGTTCGCCATTTGACTCATTTGGGTCTCCACCATCGACATCTGCTTTGTCAAGGCTATCACTGAGTTTCCAATAGATATCACACTATGCTCGAGAGCCCCGAACCTCTTGTCTGCTTTATAGATAAAATCTTTTTGACTTGCCTCCAACCGTTCCAACATATCTTCCATCGGTGTCTTAGCAATCGGCTCTTGAATAACCCCGTTCTTCACGTTAAATCCCGGTGGTGGCTGGAGAGCATTGTTCGGGTTGGCGTAGGAGAAATTAGGGTGGTTTCGATTGTTCGGGTAATAGTTCCCCCTATTTCCCCCTTGCCGGAAGTTTCCTCCTTGCACGTAATTCAAATCCTCCTCAACTGCAATAGGCTCGTTTAGCTCTTCAAAAACTGCATTGACTCCCAAAGTCTTCTTTTTTAGCATCTCCAGTTCTTTTTGTTGTTTTTCAAATTTTGCCTTCAAATCACCGTAGGCGTCCTCGTCACCGGATGGAACCTTTCTTCTCGTCATCTTCCTATCGGTCACTTCCTCGTAATCATTGTTGACCGCTAGCTCAATGAGATTCTTGGCCTCTTCATAATCGTTAGCAAGAAATCCCCCTTTCGATGAATAGTCTAACTCCCTTCTGGCCTTCCTCGTCAAACCCCGATAAAACCGAATGTAGATTTCCTCCTTGTCAATTCCATGTCAGGCATTTGCGAAGTAGCTTCTTAAATCGGATCCATGCCTCGTATAAGTATTCATCCTCATATTGCTCGAATTGCAAGATATCATTGATTTGTTTTTGCACCTTCGAGGGAGGATAGAACTGTGCTAAGAACAACCGAGTCATCTCTCTCCAAGTACCAATTTCCTTCCGATCTAGGCTCTTGTACCAATCTAGCGCATCGTCTTCTAAAGAGAACCGGAATAGGCGGAGCTTAATGACATCCGGAGGCACTCCGTTTTGCTTGATGGTGGCACATATGTCCAAAAACGACTCAAGGTGAGCGTTTGGATCTTCATTAACTCCTCCTCCGTATGTTTGAGACTTCACCGTAGCGATGAGGGACGGCTTCAGCTCGAAGTTGTTGGCATCAATCTTTCCCCAACCTCCTTCTTGATAATCGTCCAGCTTCGGTCGAAAACGGGCATTCAAAGGGATCTTCTCGGGACGAGCGAGTTCTTGTGGTGGTTCAACAATGCCGTCCATGGTATCAACGATAGGTATAGAAATAGTCGCGGTTCTCGCTTCTTGCTTCTTCCTCCTCAAAGACTTCTCGATTTCCGGATCCAAAGGAAATAAGTCCTTTCCTTGGGATCTTGTGATCATGCACCGCCTACAAGGAAGAGAAAACAAGATGTGAGGAAACGAGATCGAATATTAATAATAATAGTAAACAGCCTAAAGTAACAATCTCTTCTTTTTCGAATTATCCCTTTAAATTTTCTATCAATTCCCCGGCAACGGCGCCAAAAATTGGTCAAAAGCCTAGGATGAAAGGTCAAAAAGGTAATCAAAGGAACATCATGTGAACTTAAGATCCCGGCAGCCGGATCGAGCAAAACGAATAAAGTGCACGTCGGGGAATTTTTGGCGCCGTTGCCGGGGAATTGATCCGGGGTACTCAGACGATTCAATCCCTCCGATCAACCCCGGCAGCCGGATCAATATGCTTCAGTCGGGAGGTGGAAACCTCGGAGGCCTTTCCCCGGTTTCCACCATATCAAATAGAAAGCGGAAGGCCGAGCTGAGGGCGTTCGCCGGAATCCATGTCATGGTGCCCCCAGAGCCGACCATCTCTAGAGACGCGCTCATCACCTTCTCCAACAAGGATAGGAGGGGAGTGCAGTGTCCCAAAGAGGATGCATTGGTAATCTCTGCATGTATCCTTGGGAAAATGGCCGACCACGTGCTGGTTGACAATGGGAGCTTTTGCAACATCATATTCAAATATGCTCTGGACCAGCTCGGTAACCTGACCAAGTTCATCAAGCCATTCAATACCATGCTTCAAGGGTTCGGCGACAACACGGTCCAAGCCTATGGAAGGATCAAGCTCTCTGTCGAGCTAATATTCTGTTACGATCCCAAGGTTAGGATCACTAGGAACCTCAATTTTGTAATCATAGATAGGCCCAGCATCTATAATGGGTTCCTAGGTCGCCCCTTTCTAGAAACCTTCGAGGCGGTCGCCTCTTCTTTCTTTTACTGTATCAAGTTCCCCACTACCGATGAGACGGTCGGCACTATAAAAGGAGACCAGCTAATGGCAAAGAAATGCTTGAATTACTCCTGCGTCGTAACTTCCCCTTTAAACGTTTCCCGTACTATTTATAACATTGAGACGATCTACACTCAACCAATGGAGATCGACGAGCCAAGCACCTCATACCAGCCCGACTCAGAGGACGGCATCTCGCATCAATTGTCGGACGACATCGAGCCAAGGATCGGTTTCGAGCCAAGCCTCGACATTGATCCAAGGATCGAGTCCGGCAACCATTCCAAACGAGAAGCAACCATCCCCATTGAAGAGTTGGAAAGTATAGCAATCGATCTGGCTCGCCCGGAGTGGGAAGTGAAGATCGGCTCAAGCGTCGATCCCGAGTTAAAAGACGATCTGATCAGTTTACTACGTAAGAACATCGGAATCTTTGCCTGGTCGCATCAAGATATGGTCGGCATCAGTCCTGAACACGCTTGCCACTATCTAAAGATCGACCCGGCAAGGAAACCTGTTCATCAGAAACGTAGAAAATTTGGTCCTGAGAAGTACGCTGCGCTCGACGTAGAAGTCAAAAAGCTACTCGACAACAAACTGATCGGAGTAGCTACCGACGAGCCACAGTGGGTAGCCAACGCGGTGCTCGTCAAAAAGGCGAGCAACTCCTGGAGGTTATGCATCGATTTCACCGACCTCAACGCAGCATGTCCGAAAGACCACTTTCCAATGCCTCATATTGAACACTTGGTCGATAGCACGGCAGGTTGCAAAATGATGTCGTTTATGGACGCCTTCGCCGGGTACCATCAGATCCCAATGGCGGAGAAAGACGTAAAACACACATCATTCCACACGGAAAAAGACGTGTACTTTTGGGCCCGAATGCCGTTCGGTCTGAAAAATGCGGGGGCGACCTACCAACGGCTAGTCAACAGGATGTTAACCGATCAGATCGGCAAGACCATGGAGGTTTACATTGACGACATCATGGTCAAGAGCCTCAAAAGAAAAAGATCACTTCAAAGACCTTGCCGAGACGTTCGCCATCCTCGAGAAATTCAACATGAAGCTTAACCCCAAGAAATGCAACTTCGGGGTAAGCTCCGGAAAATTCCTGGGGCACATCGTGAGCTAGAGGGGGATTGAAGTGAACCCCACCAAAATCCAGGCGATCCTCGACATGCATGAGCCACGGAATGTCAAACAGGTGCAACGCCTCACAGGTTGTCTAGCATCCCTTAACCGTTTCATTTCTCGGCTCGGAGACAAAAGCAAGCCATTCTTCGCCACCATAAAGAATAAGAAATTTGCATGGACGAAGGAAAGTCAAATGGCGTTCGCCAAAATCAAGGAGTATCTGTCTAATCCCCAAATTTTGGCAAAGTCAGTCCCCGGCGAAAAGCTATTCCTCTACCTGGCAGCCTCGGAGGTCGTGCTGAGCACTGTATTAGTGCGAGCAGAGGGGCAGGCCCACTTGCCGATCTACTTCGTCAGTCAAGCGCTTCATGACGCGGAAACACGTTACACACCTCTGGAGAAGCTCGCCTATGCACTAGTCATGAGTGTTCGCAAGCTGAGGGCCTACTTCTTCGAACACCAAGTGAAGGTTCTGACGACTCTCCCCCTAAGGCAAGTTCTGCACCGGACAGACACCAACGGGCGACTCCTCAAGTGGTCACTGGAGATCGCCCAATACGGTGTCACGTACGCTCCTCGCACGACGATCAAAGGCCAAGCTCTGGCGGACTTCGTGGTGGAATTAACGTTCCCGCCCAGTCCGACCCAGGTCAGCACTGCCTGGAAATTGTACGTAGATGGCTCGGCGACCAGCTCGCAAGCAGGGGCAGGGATTGTCCTCATCATCCCCGACGGCCAGAGCTTTACAAATTCCGTGCGTTTCAGATTCCGTGCGACCAACAATGAAGCCGAGTACGAAGCCTTGGTAGGCGGGCTCGATCTCGCACTCGCCATGGACGTTCGTCGCCTCCACATCTTCATGGACTCCCTCTTGGTCGTGAACCAAGTCAAGGGGGAATATGAGGCGCGCGGTGAACAGATGATCAAATATCAAGAATTGGTCGCCGAAATATGCACGAAGTTTGAAGACGTGCTGATCGAACAAGTCCCGAGAGAGCACAACTCCCAGGCCGATGCCCTATCCAAACTCGCATCGTCAGATGGGGCGGAAGACTTCTCTAACATCCAAATCACGAAGTCAGCAAAATCGGCGATCGACAGAAGCCTGGTCACCACAGTTGCCATTGTCGAAGATAACTGGATGACTCCGTTCATTAAATACTTGAAGGACGGAACGGTCCCCGCAGATCGGATCAAAGCTCGCCAGCTTCAGCTCCGAGCAACCAGATACACCCTATTGGACGACCGGCTTTACAAGCGAGCTTTCAGCCTTCCTCTTCTCAAGTGCATTACGCCGGAGGAAGGCCGACTTGTTTTAGCCGAAATCCATGACGGGATCTGTGGAAATCACGCTGGAGGGCGAGCTCTCATCCACAAGACGACCAGGCAAGGCTTTTTCTGGCCTACCCTACAAAAAGACGCGATCGCCTACGCCCGATCTTGTCACAAGTGTCAGGTAATGGGCCCGAACATCAAGCTCTCCCCCGAGCAGCTCACTTCTATGTACAGTCCGTGGCCGTTCACCCAATGGGGCATCGATCTCATCGGTCCTTTGCCGACGGTGCCAAGGGGATGTAAATTCGCCATCGTGGGGGTCGATTATTTCACGAAATGGGCAGAGGCCGAGCCACTCAATAAGATCGGCCAAGAACAAGTGATCAAGTTCATTTGTAAGAACATCATATGCCGATTCGGTCTACCACAGGCTATCATCTCCGACAACGGAAAGCAGTTCGACGGTTTGGAAGTTATGCAATTCTGCGAGAAATGGGGAATTAAAAAGCTGTTCTCGGCCCCTTACCACCCTCGATTTAACGGTGTAGAGGTCAGAAACAAGATTCTCAAATGCACGATCAAAGCAAAACTCGAATCCAAACAATGACGATGGGCGAGCGAGCTCCCGGATGTTTTGTGGTCCTACCGAACGACAACCCGAAATTCAACCGGCGAAACCCCATTCGCCCTCGCCTTCGGAACAGAAGCAGTGATCCCTTCAGAGATCGCCGTCCTCAGCCACCAAACTGAACAAGAAATGACGACAGATAATGATGTAGCTCGACGGATCGACTTGGATATGCTCGAGGAGCGACGACGGACCTCGGAAATGAAGAACACATTCCACAAAAGGAAATCCGAAAAATTCTTCAATTCGAAGGTCAAGGAAAGGCGATTCCAAGTGGGTGACCTAGTCCTCAAAAAGCTCCAGACTCACACGGGAGTATTTGGCCCGAATTGGGAGGGACCCTTCAGGATATCCAAATGGCTGACCAAAGGAGCCTACGAGCTCCAACACCCAGACGGCACTCCGGACCAATATCCATGGAACGCCGTTCATTTGAAGAAATACTATCAATAAAAACTCTGTATTCAGTTACCCAATGTACAAAGATCTTAATGGGATTTTCCGATCCCCTCTAAATGATTCGCCTCGACAAAACAAACAAATAAAAAAGAGGATGACTCGCTCGCCCTCCAAGAGTTCGTCATCTAACCTGATGGACCTAGGCAAGCGATCCCCCCCCAGCACAACGTATACCGTCGAGGATCGTCATCTAACATGGCGATCCGAGGTAGAAAAGTGCAGCCATGGTTCTGGAGGTCGATGGAACCGATAGCCCGACCATGCAAGGTTCCTTTGGGCGGAGATCGCTCACCCTATCGTTTAAATACGAGGCGGGAAGAGCCGAAGGACCCTCTAAAACAGATCAGTGGACACGCTCGCCCGTCCTCGGATCCATCATCTAACATGGTGGACCTGGACAATGCGACGCGTCCTTCCCCCCGTCACAATGTATGCCCTCTTATGCAGAAAAGTGCTAACAAGCCACGCCCCGTGCAAGGACTCCTCCAGGCAGATACCGTTCGCCCCATCACTACATTGCGAGGCAAAACGTAGCCTATGGAGGACCCTCACAATTAAGTGAGTCGCGAGAAGTTAACCATCAGACGGAATGTCGCTCGTGCACAAGACATAGTCGTAGAGGTCGGTTCCATCGAACCCCACGACTGTGCGAAATCTTTCCAGGCCGGGACGTTCGTCCTCCCTTGAGGAATCAACAAAATTCAAGATCGCAAGAACCAAACTAAAGACGAATTATTTTTCGTTCCCTTACTTTCACCAAGTAAACAAAAACAAAGGGCAAAACAGAGCCATACATGCGATTAGGAGGACAGAACCACATACGATCGGCTTTGTTCAAACACACGTATGACGATCGGTTTTGTTCAGAAATTTGCAAGTAAGAATTTTAAGTATACCAATACATTCGGAGCTATTCATACAACGGCCGCTCCTCAAACACTTATGTAAAGTCAAATGCGAAACATTCAGACAGACGATCGTACAAGCAAGGAATCAGATGCAATTATGTATTTTATTTCATTCAAGTTATTTGTACATACGCCCGAAGGCAAAACACAATGAAACTGAAAAATTACAAGGGAAAATAAAATAAAAGCGGTCTGACTCAGGCCGCCCCCACCTGAACTTCGTCACCAGCTGCTGGATCGGCGTGCGCTTCCTCGCCGGCTTCTGGATGAACGAGTTTGTCCGACGACGGATACCAGCTCAGGTCGATTCCGAGGTCGGAGAGGTCAAGGATCGTCACAAAGAAGGCCGGTGCAGGGGATGCTCAAGCACGTATGCTTTGAAGTTATCGATTAGAGGGCCGACCTCGAGCCCTCCCTTCTTGGCAGCGTGGATGGCGTCAGTGTAAGCCATGTAATAGGCAAACTCGCCGACATACTCCACGTTGAGGAAGGGATCGGCCTCGGTCGCCTCCAACTTCTCCTTCAGCCCCGTGATTGTTTTGTCCGCATCATGGAGCTCGGCAACCTTGGCGGCCAGCTCCCCCTTCGACGACTCCAACTCGCCATTTAACCGGTTCACCACCGCCTTCAGCCCGGTCGCCTCCTCCTGCGAGGCCGCATGCAACCGACGGGCCTCCTTCATCTGATAGCGCATCCGGTCGGTCGCCGCCCGGGCCCGGTCGAGTTCCAGCCTCATCCGGTCGAGAAACTGCTTAGCCCGCTTGGCCGTCTCAGCATACTCCTTCTCCATTGCCGCGATCCTGTTGGCAAACTACGCGTTCCGGTTCCGAGCAGCCTCGAGGTCCGAATGGAGACGAGCAGTAGAGGGCCGCCCCTCATAATCCTTCACAGCTTGAGCGGCCATCGTCGCCGCTTGGAGGGTCAGGGCGAGATTCGCCTGCATTGCGTCTCCGGACCACCGGCGCGCAATCGCATCCAGGTTGGTCGTCCAAGCCTTCGGCAAGGAGGAGATAGCCCGAGAGACGTAGTGAGGTACGTCGCTAGGCTCGCGGGGAGACATGCTCGCGAGGAAGTCCAACACCATCGGCGAGCAGTTCAGGTCGGTAAGATGGACCCTGCACCAAGAACAAAGGAGTTAGTATGTCCCCTACACAAGTGACTTAACTCACTCAACAAGATCAAACAAACTTACCTTTCGACCTTCTCGGGGTCGTGGCCGAAATAAGGCTTGCCCGCGGGGTCTGGGCGTCAGTGGTCGCCATGGCCTGTAGGAAGGCCGATGAGGGCGTAGGCCCCTCCGCCATTGGAACTGCAGAAATTGGAGGCGCGGCGACCGGAGGCACCACTGCGGGCGCCTCAGCAGCAACAGTTGGCAAAGGCTCCTCCGGCCTCCGCCTTTTGCGGTTGCGCTGGAGCTGCTCATCTTCCCGAGCCTCCGGCTCAACGATCGACACCATGAGAGGTCTCGCCTCGGGGATAGGACGGGTCATCGCTGCAGGGGCACGACCCGCCTTCTTCCCTTGGCGGAGACGATTCATAAGGCCATGGTTCGACATAGCAATCTCTCTCGGCGGCTCGGAGTAGCGGGGGAAGTAGATCTCTGTCAAAGAAGACGTTCAACCAGGTTAGACATCTCTTTCAATCAAAGGCGATCGTCAAGCAGAAAGGAGATCGTAAACATTTGTACCTGGGACCTTCAAGTGGCGTGGAAAGCGAAACAACCGAGCGCCCAACCAATGAGCTTCGTTGTTGATCACGCGAGCGTCGATGTAACTGTCCGGAAGACCGTGGATTCGCTCCCAGATGATCGAAAAGTCAAATGGAAGGTTGCCGGCCGCTGGAACAAGGGAGCCTGCAAAAATAAAACCAAATTAGATCAGTTCAAGGTGTATCCGAACAAAGGGAGAGTTAAAACCCTTACTCGGATTCCTCTCCTGAAAGCCGGTGGGGATATCCAACTCATCCTCGGGTTTGTCGCTCGCGGCCGACTTCCACACTCCGCCGACCCAACCATTTTGTCAGGTCGCCCCGGACCTTGTTCGGCACCCCAAGGACCACCCGGTCCATACAACCCTGAATGTGGTAGCCACCAACTGAACCCTTCGGCGCCGTCAGCTTAAAGAGGTAGTTCATTTCCAGCGTAGAAGGAAGACGGAACAGCCGGTGACCGCCAAAAAGAGTCAAAGTGCTGACAATCTGCAACCAGGCGTTCGGCGTCAGTTGGAGCGGCACCACATTCCAGGCAGTCAACAGATATGACACGGCGAATGGCAATGGGAATCGCAATCAGGCCCCCATGATCAACTCGTTAACAGCGACCATACCCTCGGGAGGTTGGTCGGCGCACTCGTTCTCGGCAGGCACATACAGTGAAACATCGGAGGGGACATGGAACTCCGCCCTCCAATGACTCAAGTCCTTCTTAGTCGCCAAACTCTTGATCTGGCTGAGGGTCCAAGGGGAGCGGTCCGCGGCCCAAAATGATGTCCGCTTTACGGGTTCATAGGGGTGGGCGACCGAGTATGCGCGAAAATCGACGTGGTCCGGCCAGCCTCTCCATAAGCTCGAAAAATTCCAGAAAGGCCCGGCCGAACACACTGTTCTGCTCCCAGTACAGTCTCACTACCTCATCCTCGTCTACCGGCAAGCGCCTCTGCTCCTCCGCTGCCGACCTCGCCGCGCCTCGTTGAAAAGCTCTTCAACCTCTACGGGTTCAATCCCAGCGCGAATGGCCTCGACGGCCGTCTCCACATGAAAATCCGTGGAGGTTTTATCCCGGGCAGTCGAAGTCGTGGCGGCGGAAGTTCTACTCGCCTCATACACGGTGGATCCTCCTCCAGACATGTTCGGAGAGAAAGGGGGAGAGAAGTTTTTGTTCTTACCTAGAGAGAACGTCGATCGGCGCACAAAGCTTCAAGGAATTTCGGCTATGTCTTCTTCTAAGGCAAGAGCGCATAAAGATCTAACCCCAGTAGCCCTAGCCCCTTTTATAGTCAAGAGCAGGGACTTCTGAGCAAATAAGCGGAATCTCGAGGGCTGAAGTACAACTGTCGGATAAGCCGCATTTAATGCAGCCCTCGAAATCTGCGTACGCGTCGTTTCGAGGGCACGCCAGACGACAAGTCTGGAGCGAGATGGGGGGCAATTATTGTGCGGCGATTCATACGCCTCAAAGGCGATCGGCATAATGGTCGGAAGCTAACCAAAGAGGACAGATGCTGGGCACGTGCCTAGCGGCCGACGTCCAAGGCGATCGTCTATTGGCACCTGGCGATCGCCTCTAATATCCGACCGGGGACGACCGTCCCATGCCACGTGTGAATCCGACACCCGTCAAAGTCTGCGAAGACTGAACCTCGGGATGAAGGCCCACATGCAGACCCGCAAAAGGCGCCGCAAGAGCAGGCTTTACTCCAGCCCATCAGCAGCTGTCAGTGACAAGGACGGCCTCACCTACCGACAGACCCGCCGAAAGGTCCTAGGTGGACCTCCCAAGACAGCGACATGAGGCACCTGTCGCCTCCTCATTGGTTCGCGCATGTAGCTTCCAGCAGTAGGTGCGGACCTTAAGGAAACAGTCCCACGTGCTGGGACGATCGCCCGCCTTATTTAAATGCAGGAACGGCGATCGCCCGCGGTGGACAGGGACATCCCAGCTACCTCTTCTCCTATAAATAGAAGGCCTCTAGGATTGACAAAGACACAGTGACAACGTTAACACGATCACACCCAACAAACAATACAAAGAACTCCTCATCTTTGTAACAGGAACTCACAGAGCTTCAACTCTGGTTCTTCGGGCAATCTTCAGCACTCAAGAGCTAAGATAACTAGGGTCTTTTACACTCATTGTAATTGTACTCTAACATTAATATTTGTACTCACAAGTATTCATATTAATAATATCTCGTGAGAGCATTCAAGGCCGGGACTAACAACCCAGCAAATCTTGTGTTATTTTCTTCCTCATGGACGTGCTCTCGCATTTTGTTTGTTATTCGTCCATTCCAGCATATCATCTCCGGATAATATTTTGGGTAATAACAATGCAGTGGGGGCCTTCTGGTCTGGCGACCTTGGCGAAGTATGACGTGAAGTCACTCGCCAGTTTCTCAAAGGAATTGACTGATCTCGGTGGCAGTGAGACGTACCACCTATGGGCCAGTTCGCCCAACGTTAACGGGAATATTCGGCACCTGGTCGCATCTGATGCCCCACATCCGGTCATGTAGATCCGGAGCTTGCTCAAGTGGGTCTCGGGGTCCGATCTCCCCTCATTCAAATGTGTTTGAGGAGGAGCGATCCTTGGTTGCACGGAGGCAAGCTCGATGTGGACCGCGAGTGGCTCACTCAGTCCGATGATCTTTCTACTGGCGCCTGCCCCAGTCTCCATGAGTGCTTTCATCTCGTCGAGCTGGCGTTGCATAGCGGCCATTGCCGTGGCCTGGCTGCTCGTGGCTAGGCGCTCGGAGCGGGAGCCGAGGTGATCCAGTACTGATCCCCTAGCTCCGCTGTCGTTGACGTCCTTGCCGCGTGGCTCGATTCTTCCGTGGATGGGGGCCAGACGGCTGACTTGTTTTTGGTTGGGAGTTGGGTATGCCGAACTCCTGGTGACGGATTCGGACTCCGTCGTCTCGTAGTTGGGGCCAGAATGCCCAGGTCGCCACGATGGGTCGCTTCCTAGGCGGATGAAGACGGAACCGTCTCACCTCGCTAGAGCCTTTTCTCGTGAATCAGGGCTTTCTGACGATCGCTCGACCAGTAACCCTTTGAGTTTCCGTTTGCCTGCGTGGTGGATGGCCGAAGGGGTTATAACGGGCGCTGCGCATGCTCTCTGTCGCTCCCTCAGGATGGTCATAGCCTTCTCGATCTGTTCCGCGGTTTGGAACTGGTCTAGCGAGAGGCTGGGGCCGTCCCTCAGGGGCAGGACCGAGAGTCTCGCGTCGCCGCGGCTACCCTCTGCCGTAGGTTGGGGCTCAGATTGAGACGGAATATGACGTCTGGCGGATCGGAGAGTGGCTCTATTCGCTGTGGTGGCAGGCGCCATTATTCTGAAGGTTTTTCTTTGAAGAACAGTGAGTGTTTCTTCAAGTATATGCCCCGGAGAACAGTAAGTGTTCTTCGAAGCAGTCGGAATGAAAATAGAGGTTCAAGCCCCTTCCTCTAGCGCCAATTGTTGTTACTCAAAATATTATTCGGAAGGGATTGCTGGAATGGACGAGTAACAAACAAATGCGAGAGCACGTCCGTAGGGAAGTAAATAACACAAGATTTGCCGGGGTTGTTAGTCCCGGGCTTGAATGCTCTCGCGAGATATTATTAATACGAATACTTGGGAGTACAAATATTAATGTTAGAGTACAATAACAATGAGTGTAAAGACCCTAGTATCTTAGCTCTTGAGTGCTGAAGATTGCCGGAAGAACCAGAGTTGATGCTCTGTGAGTTCTTGTAACAACGATGGAGTGCTGTGTTGACTGTGAGAAATCGACGGTCTCTCACTGTGTGAATTGGCTGAACTCTCGTATGGAAAATAATTTCTGAACTTGTGAACCTCTTAAAATCTCCCCCCTGAACCAGCTGCTGAAGGTTTCCTATTTATAGGAGTGGAGGTAGCTGGGCGATCGCCTCTGCAGTATTATAATAAGCGGGTGATCGTATTTAGCACATGGGTTGGTCTCCTTAGAGTCCGCAGCAGCTTCTGGCAGCCGGATGCACGAACCAATCAGAAGACCACACGCGTCGGGAGTCACTGTCTTGGGAGGCCCCACCTAGGACCTTTCGGCGGGTCTGTCGGTAGGACAGTTGTTGATGGGCTGGATTCAAAGATCCTTATTCTGTGGCGCCACTCGCGGATCTGCACTTAGGTCCTCGCTCCAAGATCCAGTCCTCATAGATATGACGGATGATGGCCTTATACGTGGCATAGGACGGTCGTCCTTGGTCGGGCACCAGAGTCGGTCGCTAGGTGTCAAGAGGCGATCGCCCCGGACGTCGATCGCTCGGTACCTGAACTTGGACTGGACTCTTCACTTGGCACGTCTGCCTTGGATTATTTGATGTTGTCTTTGGTCGCTCGGCCCTTATGCCGATTGCCGTCGAGGCATATAAATCGCCGCACAACAATGGTTTTCTGTCTTTTGATGCGATTATCAATTTGTAAACTAATAGAAGTACTCGAGTACTTAGGAGCTTTGGTTTGTTCGGATTGAAATGTTTGTCTATTATGTTGGTGTTGGATGATTGTGTTGTGTTTGACCAGTTGAACCGGGTGGATTATTTTGTTTTGCGTCTTTATGACGAGGTGCTATCATGTTGATTCCACGAGTTGATGAGTATGTTTGGTCGTTTAGCCTGGTGGGTCCCATGTAGGGATCCACGGCGCTGTAATATACCCTGAATATCTGGGGTGTTACAGAAAATGGTATCGGAGCACTAGGTTTATGGATACCTAGGCTTGTCGGTTTATTGGGTCTTGTTGTGTTTCGTTTTGCAAATCGTCATCACACTGCCATGATTCCGGTGCTCCCAGTGCCCGTAAGTTTTTCCTTACCATGTTCCTTGTTTCCTTGTATCGCACCTTCGATTCTTGATTTGTGGTTGTTTTTCCTCTCATACTTACCATCGTATGGCTCTTGCTACTTATTTAACATCAATATGGATGCTGGAAGAGGGCGTGGTCATGGTCGTGGTCGTAGTCGTGGACGCGGCCGGGGACGTGGGGCAGCCGGTGAGGCGGCCACGTCGCATTCTTCTGGAGCCAGCACTACCGGTGACCGTCATAGCCATGCTTCTACTCAAGATGGCGCCGACCTTGGCGTTGCGGCTATTATGCAACAAATGGTAAACCAAATGTCGGCGATAGCTCAGGCGGTTTAGAACCCGAATTCGGCCTAAGTTGCTCGGGGCGGAGCAGATCGTTGGCTACAGGATGTCATCAAGATGCATCCTTCTCAGTTTTCGGGAGCTTCAGACCCGATCGGCTGGGATGGGTGGATCAAGGAGATATCCAAAGTTTTCGTCGCCACTAACTATCCAGAGGACCGTAAGGTCCTTATCGCCCAGTATTTTCTCACTGGGGATGCTACTAACTGGTGGGAGGCCGTTGAGCCCAGGGACTGTGCTGGTACATGGGATGAGTTTAAGGACCTTATGGAGACCGAATATTGCCCGTGGCCAGTCAAACAGGCTCGGGTCCATGCCTTCTTTGACGCTCAGCCTCGGGAGATTCCTGTTTCTCAGGCTATCGGTGATTTCAACCGGGAGTTGGGCTTCGTGAAGGCCCAGATTAGAGAAGAGAGCGACAAGATTTTCCACTTCTCCAGGCGGATGAAATTGTCGATTCGTGACTACATGTCTGGGCTCGTCTGCACTACTTTGAAGGATTATCAGAATAGA
The DNA here is from genome assembly GCA_033398695.1 of Orobanche coerulescens. Classification (NCBI taxonomy): domain Eukaryota; kingdom Viridiplantae; phylum Streptophyta; class Magnoliopsida; order Lamiales; family Orobanchaceae; genus Orobanche; species Orobanche coerulescens. Next base: position 45,629,879 of record CM065806.1, on the reverse strand, counting down.
GCCCTTGCTTACGATATGTCTGTGACGGCTAGTGAGGCGGCTCGCGAGAGCAAGAAGCAGAAGTCTGCCGGTAGTTTTTCAGGCCACAAGGGTGGGGGTCAGCAGAAATCCCAGTCTGCTAATTTTTCCATCGGTGGTGGTACAGCTCGTTCTACTGGTGGTTTCTGTGGAACTACCAGTACTCCTTCCCGTGATGCGAAGTGTTTTAATCGGTGTGGCCAGCCGGGCCACAAGGCTGCTTTCTGTGCTGAGAGGGAGAAAATTCTTTGTGCCCAGGCTTCCCTTCCAGTGCCTAGGGAACCTAGTGTGAATCAAGGTTCGTTTGCTCCGCAGTCTCCACCGAGTGCTAGCCGAGGAAGAGGCCTGGGTCAGCCCGCTAGAGGGGGACCTTCCAGCGTCGGCTCCGCCCACCCGCGTGTTTATGATATGAGGAGGGATGATGATCCAGCCGCCACCGTAGCCACAGGTACCGTTCATATTCATTCTCATCCTGTCAGTGTGCTTTTAGATTCTAGTGCTACGTATTCGTTCATATCTCTGGAGTGTGTGCGCTGTTTGAGTCTCGACTATTTGACGCCTTGTGAGCCTTTCATCGTTAAGTTTCCTAGAGGTGATAGGATCGTTGGTGATCAGGAGGTTCGAGACTGTTCTGTGTTTATTTGTGAGAGGGCTTAACTCTCTAGTCTTATTGTCGTGGGAATTGAGGGTGAGGATTTGATTCTTGGGGATGATTGGCTCGAGCGGCATGGTGCGATCATGAACTACCGCACGAGAATCATCACTATGTTAGCCGAGGATGGCACCGAGCACTCTTTCGCAAGGCGAATGAGGGGAAACGAGAAGTTCGTTATTAACACCTTGAAGGCGATGAGACTCCTGCGGAAGGGGTGTACTAAGTATTGGTGATGTGCCTTGAAGGCAGAGAGTGGTGGAGCCGAGCTTTCATCGATTCCAGTTGTTAGTGAGTTTACTGATGTTTTTCCTAATGAGTTACCGGGGTTGCCACCGGACCATGAGGTTGAGTTCGCTATAGAATTAGAACCGGGTGCGGCTCCAATTTTAAAGGCGCTGTATCGCATGGCACCTTCAGAGATAGATGAGTTGAAGAAGCAGTTGAGTTAGCTTCTTGAGTCGGGATATATTCGACCAAGCGCTTCGCCTTGGGGCGCACCGGTCCTATTTGTGCGGAAGAAGGATGGTTCACTGCATTTATGTATCGACTATCGCGAGCTAAACAAGTTAACCATCAAGAACAAGTATCCTTTGCCTAGGATTGATGACTTGTTCGATCAGTTGCAGGGAGATGCGGTATTCTCGAAGATCGACTTGAGATCGGGGTACTATCAGCTTCGGGTGAAGGAGTCCGATGTGCCGAAAACAGCTTTTCGGACGAGATACGGACATTACGAGTTTGTGGTTATGCCTTTCGGGTTAATTAATGCACCGGCGGTGTTCATGCAGTTGATGAACAAGGTCTTTATTGAGTATATGGATAAGTGTGTCGTCGTCTTCATTGACGATATCCTTATTTATTCGAGGAACGAGGTGGGGCACGCGCATCACCTGCGAGTAGTGTTAGACATTTTGAGGACTGAGCAACTCTATGCAAGTTCTCGAAATGTGAGTTCTGGCTGAAGGAAGTGATGTTTCTAGGTCACGTGATTTCAGCCGAGGGGGTCCGCGTGGATCCGCAGAAGGTTGAGGCAGTGTTGGACTGGACACCGCCTAAGAACATGAAGGAGGTCCGTAGTTTCTTGGGTTTGGCTGGCTACTACTGTAGGTTCGTCGAGGGTTTCTCAAAACTGGCTTGGCCGCTTACACAGTTGCTTCAGAAATCCGAGATGTTCATTTGGAATGACGAGAGGCAGGCGAGTTTTGAGGAGCTGAAGAGGCGTTTAACTTCAGCTCCGGTTTTAGCGTTGCCGTGTGGCAACGAGGGTTTTGTTGTTTATAGTGATGCTTCGGGACAGGGTCTTGGGTGCGTATTGATGCAGCACGACAAGACCATTGCGTATGCATCGAGACAGTTGAGGCCATACGAGCTTAACTACCGTACTCACGATTTGGAGTTAGTGGCAGTTGTTTTCGCACTCAAGATTTGGCGTCATTATCTGTTTGGCTCCGCATGTCAGATTTTTACCGATCATAAAAGTCTGAAGTACATATTCACTCAGCGGGAGTTGAATATGAGACCGAGGAGGTGGTTGGAGTTTATTAAGGATTATGACCTCGAAATCCTTTATCATCCGGGCAAGGCGAACATCGTGGCGGACGCCTTGAGTCGGAAACCGGTTGCGTTGAGGACACTTGAGATCCTTAGTCTCAGTCTGAGCTTCAGCGGGTTTTGATCGATTTGGATGTTGAGATTTTATTGCCGGGAGTGGTCAGACAACTTTATGCATTAGAGATTTCGTCGTCGCTGGTCGACGAAATTAAATTGAAGCAGTTGGAAGATCCGATGATTTCTCAAATCCAAGAGAATGTTCTTAAAGGAAAGTCTCCTAGGTTTGTGATTCATGAAGATGGGGTATTGAGATTCCAGAGTCGGCTTTGTGTACCGAACGACTTGGAATTAAGGCAGAGTATTTTGCGGGAGGCCCATGCTACGCCTTACTCTGACTGAGGAAGAATTTTTGGTGGAATGATATGAAGGAGGAGGTCGCACGGTTCATAGCGAGATGTTTAACTTGTCAGCAGGTCAAAATCGTGCATCAGCGACCGGCTGGATTATTGCAGTCACTTTCCGTTCCGGAGTGGAAATGGGAAGATGTTTCGATGGACTTCATCACGAGTTTGCCGAGATTGAGATCGGGCATGAACATGGTTTGGGTGATTATTGATCGTCTGACCAAGTCGGCACATTTTTTGGGCATCAAAGATACTTGGGGCCCGGAGAAGTTGGCTCGGGTTTTATTGCACAGATTGTGAGACTTTACGGTACTCCGAAGTCTATTGTTTTGGATCAGGATGTCCGTTTCGTATCGCACTTTTGGCGGGCCGTGCATAAGGCGTTGGGTACTCATTTGCGTCTGAGCACTTCTTTTCATCCTCAGTCGGATGGGCAGTCGGAGCGCACTATCCAGACGTTTGAGAATATGTTGCGCGCTTGTGCTCTCGATTGGAGCAGTGACCGGGAGGAGCATTTACCATTGATCGAGTTCACGTACAACAATAGTTGGCACGCGTCGATTCGGATGGCACCGTATGAGGCGCTTTATGGGCGACGATGTCGATCACCGATTTGTTGGAATGAGGCGTCTGATCTGGTCAGGACCGAACCGGATATAGTTACAGAGACCAGGCGGAATGTGAAATTGATTCGGGAAAGGATGTTGACTGCTCAGAGTCAACAGAAGTCATATGCCGATGTCCGTCGTCGACCTTTAGAATTCGAGGTGGGGGACCACGTTTTGCTAAAGGTGTCGCCGACGAAGGGGGTTTTCCACTTCGGGAAGAAGGGAAAGTTGGGCCCGAGATTTATTAGGCCCTTTGAGATTCTCGAGAGAGTCGGTGAATTGGCATACCGGTTGGCGTTACCTCCGGCCTTGAGTCACGTTCATAGCGTTTTCCATGTTTCCCAATTGAGGAAATATGTCCTGGATCCTAGCCACATCATCGATTATGGTGAGATTGATATCGTTGAGGATATTACCTTCGAGGAGCGCCCCCTGAAGATTTTGTAGCACCGTGAGAAGCGACTGAGGCATAAGACCATTCCCTTGGTCAAGGTGCAGTGGTCGAGGCATGGTATCGAAGAGGCAACTTGGGAAACCGAGGGTAACATGCGTGCTAGGTACCCCGAGTTGTTTGTTTCTTAAGTTTCGGGACAAAACTTATTTTTAGAGGGGTAGAATGTAATATCCGCATTTTTCCTTTCCCGATATTTTCATTTTTGGTGTATTTCTCGTTTATAACGACGCTTATTGATCCGATTCTCGTAATTGTTATTTGGAACCACCATTTCGGGATTGCCATAAATTCATTGTATGTTATTATGCGTATTGTGATGTTCCGTTTGATGTTTCGTTCGTGTTCCGGTGTTCCAGGACTGTTGTTATCGTGTACCTAGCGCACGCTAAGTTTCATGATGTAGCACACGTTAAGCATACTTCAGTAGCGCACGCTACACTTGTTGGTAGAGCGCACTAGCGAGTCGAGCCCTGCAGTGGCAGTGAGCCTGTTTCTGGACTAAAGTTTAGCACACGCTACGTTTTATCTAGCGCACGTTGTTGTTGAGGACTAGCGCGCGCTAGGTGTCCGGTAGCGCGCGCTAATGCGATAGTCCAGTACTGGGCAGTTTACTTCTGGACTAGGTTTGGTGTCCAGGTAGCGCACGCTATGGCCCGATAGCACGCGCTACCGAGAGGCTGTTAGCACACGCTAATTCCTGTTAGCGCACGCTAACGGTCCAGAACTATAGGTTCTGGACTGGGGTGTTAGCTTTCTGAACTGGGGTATTAGCCGATAGCGCACGCTAACTTGAAATGTTAGCGCACGCTAATAACCCTCTGGTTATAAAAACCAGAGAGTTGACCGGGGCAGCTCATTTCTTCCCATTTTCACTTCTTCTCCGAGAGTTTGGTGATTTGGAGCATTGAGAGCCTGAATTCAAGCGATTATCATCATCCATTCAAGATCTTGAGTCTCTAACACCGATTTATCATAATCTAATCATCCTCTACCTTTTGAATCAAGGTAAATCTTCTAGAACCCTATTTTTGGGGAGATTTGGAGGTTTCCGAGTTTTTGTTCGATTCGTTCCGTGTTGTTGATTAATTCATGATGAATATGAGTAATCTTGTTGGTATTCTTGGTTTCCCTATGGATTCATGGTAAATTTCATGGTTTTTGCGTATTCGAAAGGGTTTGGTTGTGGTCCGCCCTCGTTGTTGTTCTTATGCGAATATACATGAATCGTAGGCAGGTTTTCGGGTGTATTCCATTTCCGTAATCATTTAGAAATGGTTGTGATTGTATTCTTCGAATCGTTAGGTTCGGTTTCGCTAGTTCCTAGCGGTGGTGTTTGATTCTTCCTTTCCGTTCGTGTCACCGTCTTTCGATCGAGGCAAGTACCCTTATGAACTTACTATCTTGACATGGTAGTATTGCATGAGAAATTGTGTGTGTATGCTAACTACGGTTTAGATCCGACGGGGTCTCGGTAGGGTCCACGTAGGTGTGAATCGACGAGATTGCTTTTAACCAATACGGGTTAGATCCGACGGGGTCTCGGTAGGGGTCCACGGAGGTGTGGATCGACGGTTAATTGTGGTGCATTTTATAAATGTGTTTTGATATTGGCGTTTCCGGAAATGTGTGTTTCAACCGATGTTTTCATGATTGCATGCATTGACTATATGTGTAAGGTGTAAGTTGTTCATTTGGTTACTTGTACTAGCGTAATTGCTAACCCCTTTGGGGACCCATTTTGGCGAAATTTGTTTTATGAATTTCAGGTCAGGTTCATCGAGACGAACGGGCGCTGGACCAGTACGCGGATGACGGCCATGCGTGATGATTGTGCATGAGTGTGTTTTTATGGTTTTCTGTCTTTTGATGCGATTATCAATTTGTAAACTAATAGAAGTGCTCGAGTACTTAGGAGCTTTGGTTTGTTCGGATTGAAATGTTTGTCTATTATGTTGGTGTTGGATGATTGTGTTGTGTTTGACCGGTTGAACTGGGTAGATTATTTTGTTTTGCGTCTTTATGACGACGTGCTATCATGTTGATTTCGTGAGTTGATGAGTATGTTTGGTCGTTTAGCCTGGTGGGTCCCATGTAGGGATCCACGGCGCTGTAATATACCCTGAATATCTTATGGGTGTTACAGACTTGCATCTTGGTTTAGTAAGAAGCAATTGGCAAACTCGCTTTCAACAGCAGAATCAGAATACTATGCTGCTGGTAGTTGTTGTATGCAGATCCTTTGGATGCAACAACAGCTGTCAGATTATGGAATTGAAGCCAAGGAAACACCCATTATGTGCGACAGTACGAGTGCAATTGCAATAACGCGCAACCCTGTATTGCATTCGCATACTAAGCATATCCATATGAGGCATCACTTCATTAAGAATCATGTTGAGAACAAGGATGTTCGGCTGGAGAAAGTTCATACATATATTCAGTTAGCCGACATCTTTACAAAACCTCTCCGCACAGCAAGATTCTGTATGCTTCGACAAGAATTGGGTTTGCTACAGCCTGACTCCCTGTAAGTTTTTAATGCTTTTACTCAACAATTGAGGGGTAATGCTGTAAGACCCACGAATACAGTATCCACCATTAATTATCTGTACACTCAGACATTCCGACAGCACTACAGGACAACGAAGACATTTTTCCTACAGCTGACGTATGCATTAATTAAGGGGGAATGCAGTATGACACATAAATACAGTATTAATCCGAAGATTGCTGTATGAAATTGAATCCCGTATGTACCTTTCAAGGGGGAACGCTGTATTTTTGCGGATACAGCACATACTGTGGGAAATCAAATAATAATATAATAATATATTATTCCTTTAAAAACAAATTTTTAGTCGACGTGCCGTGTCATTATATAAAATGTTTTTCCAATAAATTATTTGCATGACATCTGGACTATTTTCTATCAAACGCCGCAACTTTTCAAATTATTTTATAATCTCACACCGCCGTTTCGGGCAATAAGGGAAGACAAAACGTCAGATGTGGGACCCGCTATAATTTCAAAATCTGATGGATAAGATATACCTGTTACGGTCAGTCCATCCTGTTCGTTCATTTAAAACAACGGTTTCCATCCCTTAAATCTGACCGTTCACTATCTGCAAAAACCCTACAACTTCCACCGCCCACAAATATATAAGGATTGTATCGTGCTCCCTTCGACTTTTTACGCATACTGCAAAATTAAACTATCTTAGAGCATACAGCCTATATTGCTTTTTGCAAATTTTCTGCACTTATTCTCTGTAACCCCTATCTCCCTAACAATGGCATCATCTCAAACTTCTTCCCAATCGATGAAAAAGAGGGAAAATATCATCGACGGATGTCTCTTCGTTCGATATATCATCATGGAACGTATCAAATCTGAGGGCGAAGACATCGATGGAATGGAGCGTGCCGTCTCTAGGATTAAGCAGCAAGCTTATACCGCCTTGGTAGCCAGCACCCAGATCTATATGACGAGCACATTGTTGAGGAATTTTATTTCGATGCATCTATGAAGTTATTTTCTTTGAAGAAAGGAGGCGATGTTTGTGACATCACTGCCACAGTCCGCGGAGTCCAAATCTGTATTGATTACTCTCTTCTTGGAACTCTTTTCAGGCTACCGTCCGATGGCCTGAAGATGGAAGACTTTGAGACCTTCGGGTTACAGTATCTTCTGGCTACTTATTGGGGATTGTTTACTGGCAATGTCTCGGATAGGAACGTGCATCCTTCTTGCCATAAGAAGCGTTTATGTTTACCTTATGTTTATTTGCATGATTTTTGCTGCCGTGTTGTTGAAAACAGGACCGGTGCGTTCTAGATGTGCACCAACTTGTGGTTCAGAATGATGGTCGCCATTATGTCCGGCGAAAAAGTCAACTGGTGTCAAGTTATTCTGAAGAGGCTGCGTGAAGAAGTTTTGAAGCCTGTCTCTCAGAAGAAATCGTTTGGGCTTTATCTGAATTCTCTTCTCACGAAAATTGGCGTGCCATAGTCTCGTGATGCTAAGAAAATCGGCTCCGGGAAGTTTAATGGTGGGAGCAAGACCACATTTTTCAACAAGGATAGTCTTCAAGCCAACCGACCCCATGTCAACTACATGCCGACCTCTGATAATCCGAGGGATATCACAGGAAGGATTGATGATAAAGAAAAATCCCACAAGAAAAGGAAAAGGAGCGTGTCTGACAGTGCGTCACCGCTCACAGCAAAGAAAAAGCTGAAGAAAGATTCAAAATTAAAATCAAAGGTCACAATGACTCAGTCGGTCACTCCCATCGAAGACGTTGCGGCGCAACCCGCAGAGCAACACCCACAGGGCGAAACCCCTGTGGAAGAAACAATTGCTGCACACGGTGCAGATCCCGAGCCTATGGCGGCTATGACGGATGATCAACTGCTTGCCAAAATTGAAGGAACTGGTGAATTGGCTGCATTCACTGAGCCGAAAACTGCATCTCCTATACGGGATTCCACACCCGTACACGATCCTTCTCCCATCAGGGTTCCAACCCCTGTTCGGGATCCATCTCCAACATAGGATCCCATACCTGTCGAGGACCCAATGCCGACAGTAAACCCAAATGTTGTTCGGAGTCCGTCCCCCTCAGTACTCATCAATAACATCTTGTTTCAATTGCAGGTTGAGCAAGCTTTTGAACGCTTCGTTCAGTGGAAGTCATATAGACTTGCACCCTATGACACCTTGTACCATTGAGCGAATGGAAGGACGAAGAAGCCTTCATTTTGGAAGTCACAGACTGTCAGGACATCCACTTGTTACTTCAATGGGACACGAAGTTCTGTCATGAGCTTATGTCTAGCAGTATTATGACAAAGGAGAAGGCCCGACTCAAGGGCAAATCAAAATCCACTGACTCAGCTCCACAAAATCCAAAATCTGATCATGACTCAGACAACGACGTCGACGCCTTCTAGGCAGGTCTGAGAATGAGTCGTGAGGAAGCTCAAGCCCAGGAATTCTCAAGAATATCCGACCAATAGGGTCAAGGGACATCCTACCAACAGTAATCTCCTCTCCATTAATAAGAAGTTGCACAAGAACAAGAGGCATCGATCCCTCCTGTCACCGAAGAGCAAGCAACTTCTCAATAGGCACCCGAGCCTGTCACCACCCAACCCGAAAACCAAACCCGCGCCATCCCGCAAGAGGAATTAGTCCCTCTGACGGAGCAGGCGGACGCTGAGATACAGCAGGAGGAATCAGTCCCTCCTGTACCTATGTCTACCACATCCATTCCGGAACAGGAGGATTTAGTCCCCCCTATTGCCGTTCCAACATCTGATGCTCCCGCATCTTCACCTATTTTGGAATTCGACGACGGTCTCATACCCAAGGATATCCAACTCGAGTCACGCTCCCATGTGGCTTTGAGACAGGTGAATAGAGCTGAAGACTTTGCCAAGCCCGACTCTCCCAGGACTATTGAAAAGAACGAGAAACTACATGCTTTAGGCCGTCGAACCGTCTTCATACAGGACGCTGTTAATGCCCTGAATGCTATTGAAAAAGAAATTGATTGGTTACATCAATCTGCCATTGAAGAAATGACCGGTGTCAGGCACGAAGTGTCAAAAGTGGAAGAAGCCTTCCGTATCTTGTCCACCGTCTTCAAACAGGCACTCAACCTACTTCAACAGTGACACGAGCAAATCCTTTTGGAAGAACAGGCCAAGCTTCGCATTTATGAGGCCAAGACTGCATCAGCCCTTGTTGAAGCTGGCCCCCAGCTCCGAGGACATGACAAAAAGATTCAAGATATGTCGCAGGTGCTCAACTCCCTTGTTGAGAAATTCTCAAGCTTCGAGACCAGGACAATGCTATGAAGATCCTCGAACGTCTTGATGAGAAGGTCTCTTACCTTGATGAGGCCAAAAAGGGGGAAGAGGCTAAGGAAGCTGCAAAGAGATTAAGGCTTGAGCAATAAAAGGAGATGAAAGCTGCATTTGAAGACAGCATTACTGCTGCAATATCTCGATTATCATCTCCTACTCACACTGTTAGGATACAGGGAGCTCGTCCGGAATTTCACGACCCTAAATTTCCTTGGAAAAACCTCGTGCAGAATCCGCTAATAATAAATCTCCCGACCAACTGACAGCCAACAGCCGACGAGATAAATGATTGGAGGAAGAATGAACTGTTAAGATACTTTCTAGTTCTTATCAGGGAATCCTCCATATTCAACAGTTGTAAGACGCTGCAGGAAGCTGCCGAGGAATCCAAAAAGAGGTTGGACGAAGGATCGCTCCCCCTACAGCAAAAGATGAAATCCAAACACAGGCAAGGAGATCTGGTTACCCACCCGGAAGACTGGATCCTCGTTTTCGATAAATCAACTGAAGGAAGAGCTATCTACTTAAATCGAAATAGGGATGCCTTGCATAATTGGTAGAAGGGAACCAAGAATGATCCAAACAGGCCTTGGAGACATGCTGACTATAGGAGTTAGCCTGTAGGATCTTTCTTGTATTTTTTTTTTTGAAACAGCAAAAATCATGTATCTTTTTGCCCAATCTTGTAATCCTTGCCCAAATATCAATAAAATATGTTTTTGTCTTGAAAGATTACAACTCGTAATCTACTATGTTCCTGTATGATTACTAAATTAATTTATTTTATGAAATTAAACAAGTATGCAAACTTGTTAAGTATATAAGCTATAAGAACTTGTCTGCGAACAGTTCATAGGTTAAGTTGTATTCAACTAAATTACACTGTAAGATTGTGCCTGTGCGCCAATCACAAGTTTAAGCTGTAATACTCTTTCCTGTCAGATTTGAACTCGCCTACAAGCAGTTCATAGTATTAGACTAATTGCTGAACGCCAAAACATTCGACAGAAGACCAAGAAGACTGCCCTCCTGTGAGATGTTTCAAAAAGGTTTCGACATGAAGGTTTTGGCATCATCAAGAAGATTTGGCAAATATCATAGTTGCTTCAAATTAGATGTGGCAATTATCAAAAAGGGGGAAATTGTTGGGATAATTAACCCTGTTCGATGTTTTGATAAACTGCCAACAGCAAGCCTTCAAGTTGCCATCATACAGCAACAGAGTCATATAGCGCCAAGTATGGAAGCTGTCCTTTCATACAACTTCCATACAGCAGCAACTTCAATATAGCCTACAGTATTATGTTGAATACAGCAAGCAAAGCTGTAAGTATTGAGATCTTCAATACTTATCCAAACAGGACTGAAGACCATTAGGACGGAATCTGCTTCATTCGCTAAAGCCAAGTCCCGTTTGAAAATAAGTATTTTAATACTGAAAGGATAAAGTATTTAAATACTAAATCCGACAGAGATCTTCAGACAGCACAAAATCGGGATCTTGGTCTACAAGTCAACCATCCAGTTGTGGAACAGACTTTTGCTCAGGGATCTTTCTCAACGGATCTATTCCAAAAGCTATATATACCCCGAAGTTTGAAGTTCAAAAGACACAGACATATATAGACAAACACACAATCATACATCTGTGAAGAACATTCAAACTGAGCAAACTCAGATATACTGAGATTCCACGAGATCCTCTAAAGAACATTATATCAAGAGCAATAATATTTCTTCAAGCAAACTGCCAATCCTGAGAAAAAAATATACAAGTGCTCATCCTTGAACAACACATCACCAGCTCTAAGCTCAAGAAAGTCAAGTCGTTGTTCAACCAATGTTCTTACATTGAAGAAAACCATCAGCCCTGTGTGGACTGAGAAAGCCTTGCTTTTCCTGAACTGTGTGTGACAGATCTGCATTGTAGAGACGAAGCTTCGGAACTGTGTGTGAAGAAGCTAGTCAAGTGTTAGCTCTAACCAATCTGTGTGAACGGTTGAAAGCTACGATCTTTGTATCAATATGTGTGAATGATACATTGATATGTTTGATTATAGACACGTAGTTGTGTACGTAGTGTTTATAATAAACTTTTACTCCTGTGTGGAGGACCAGTGGACGTAGAGGGGTTTACCTCGAACCACTTTAATTATTGTGTTAATTATCGTCTGCATTTACTGTTTTCATAACTGTGATTATTTCAAGTATACACTGCATACCGAGTTGTCAGATTTACAAGAATCTCATCAAGCTTCAAGACTTCCGCTACGCACTCTAATTTGAAAATCGTACAGCTTGTTGCTCAAACACTTTCCAAGTTGTATTCTGTAACTTAGTGGCCAACACCACTACACCAAAAACAGGATTTTGTGACATTGAAACTCGCTGGATTTGTGATCGCCATTGATAAATACAATTTTATGATCACACAATAAATACAAAGACCAAACAATGATAATCCAAATGCTTGTGATCATAATGATCGTCACAGTGTTCGATCATCTGGCAAATACAAATTCACAAATTTATGACTGCCTTGAGCATAATTTTTTTTTATTGCAATCAAAGCAATACTATGTTTTTCATTCCCTCATTCACAAAAATGTTCACGCCGCTCTCCTTTTTCACACACTTGTCTGCGATTTACACACACTTGTCTCACGGCCAAATATAGGTTTCCTCCACTGGCGGCCGTTGTTTGGCAACACGGCTACACCTTTAGTGAGTCCGCCTCGATCTCGTTTTTGCGACGCCATTCTAGGGTTTCCAAGGCCCACCAAAACCGATTTCTCTCCCTCGTGGATCCAGATTCTTAGCATCCGTTCGGTCGATGGTTTTCAACCGACCCAGATGTCTCACCACTGGTCTCATACTACATCTCGCATTTATCCTGCCCGTATTGGGTTCCTTGATACCTGCCATGGTTGGTTTGAATCGGCTCAGGTATTCACTTGTTTCTCCTTCTTTTTCGACAGCGTGAGAGCATCTTTGTTTGATCAAATTTTACGGGATGGGTTTGATTGTTATTGTAGCTTACAAATAGTTTTTAGAATTGAGGGTCTCATTCGCACATATATGCTGATTTATTGAATTTTGGGTGCTGATAAGTATTTTGCACTTTTGTTTCATGTACATTCACTTTGCTTCACTGGATATGGATAGCTATAATAAACTGTTAAGTCCCCGGAATTGTTTTATTGAAACCGGTTGGATCGCTCCGATTTTCTGCTTTGTGACATTCTCACTTTTGGTGAATTGCCCAGTTCTTGCCAATTTTTGTTTTGATGCAATTGGATGGCCGGACAAATTTCGCATATTTTGTTTTGTGTGGCTTTTCATGTTTCGTTTTGTCAAGATCCTTATTTATGGCTTCGGCTTGCTAATATACAATGTGAGAACCATAGGAACGTTAATGAATGATGAAGGAAAAACACACGAGGCAAGAACATTGCACATGCATTTCATTCATTTTCATTTTGTTTTTATGCTCTATAACATATTTTTCTTCGATTTTTGAAGATCTTATTAGTGAAATGTAGGGGAAGCAACTTAAATGAAGATATGAATTATAGCTACAAATTGCCTAAAGTTAATTGGTCAACACATGCCAATGCCCATAATAACTTCTCGAGCCAAGATAAATTCTTGAGCGTGAACTTTCTTCTGTCATTGTCAACGCAAAAACCTCAAATTGATGAAGCAATGGGTGCAAGGTATATCTCATCCACTCTTCTTTTGGTTCAAAACTAATAGCATATTCGACGTACATGTACATGGTGTTGTTTACTGTGTTTCATAGAATAGAAGTGCTAAACTGTGTTTTCATTGTATTTTCCCTGCTTTTCCCCAAACACCCTTTTCTTTTGTATGTTGGTGTGCTTCAAGGCGAGCGCAATATATCATTTTTTTCATAGAAATACCTATATTATGATAGGCTAAAGGTATAGAAGTTACTTGAGCACAATATATCATTTTTTAATAGAACTACCTATGTTATGATAGGCTAAAGGTATAAAAGTTACTTGTTTATTTTGTTACTGCTCGGAGGGAGACAACATTCCTGAAGCTTTCTACGTGGCTGAGGCAACAAGCAGATTTGTTGGGTTGAGCGATAAGGAGTTTCAAGGTGAGTTATTCTTCACCCGCAACAACCACTCTTCTTGTCCTTCCTAACTTCCAAGTACTAAAGTAGTTTTGGATAATTTATACACATGCTATGGGGTTAGATTACATTCCTTCCAGTTATCTTTGTATGATTTTGATGTTTTGATTTTTAGTATAGGGTTAGTTACAGAAAGTACCTAATCTTGTTGCTTCGAGACCCAGTACCTAATCAGAAGAAGACTAACACAGTAAACCAATTTTGCAGAGTTGCCTAATACATAACAGCAGCATCTATATCATTGACCAGCATTATACATAGTATACAATTAGTGCATGTTTTACATCTAGGGAACATCAAAATTAAATAGCTTCAATGGCGGAACAGTAGATTAAAATCAAGCAAATCCCATTCATCATATCTGATAAGAAACAATCCCAAAACACAAACCCATATTCATTTTTGTAATTATTAAAAAAAATACTCTCAATACGCATACCCTGTCCCTCTTCAAAAGCAACCCGGCCTTGCCTTTCTTAGGCTTACTAGCAACAGCACCGCCATCATCTTGCTGCTGTTCAGCAGCCACTTCAGCCACATTCGTCTCCGCAGCCAAAGCGGCGGCCACGAGTGATTTCGACGAGCGGCCACTGTCGGACTGCAGAACTAAGGGATACAAGAAGAATGATTTGGTGGAAAAGAAGAAGAAAGAGTTTTCTTTCGCGAGTTTCCTGAAGCAGAGAGAGGATGGGGCGGTGAAAAGGCGGTGGAGGTCTTGAGGGTGCGGCGGAGGAAGGTTGAGAATGGAGGGTGCAGCAGCAGACGCCATTTTTATGAGTCGTGAGGTGATTTATGAGTCGTATAGGGTTTACTTATGTATTAGACAATATTTTGATATTTTGATTTTTCAAGAACTGGGTCAAGTGTTCGTGTCCTTCGAGACATGTTTAGGTAATATCTTGTTGCTGGATTTATTTACTTCTCTATTTATAAGTACATTAGCAAGTCGTAATGATAGCATCAACTGTTCTGTCCCGTTAAATAAAATGTTTTTTTTTGGTGTTAGGAATGATACACATTTGTCGAGGCTGCCCGTTGCTATTATACAATCCTGGTATCAACGGGAAGGTTATATTAAGTCTATGGTCGACTTAATCGGGACGGAGTTGCAGAATTTTCCCAACCCATAAGAGGTAGATAATATATATACCTTGAAAGACAACTTGAGTTCTTTTGTAATTAGGCCAAACCTCTGGGTAAAGTTTTGTACTATTTTATAATGTCGAATGAAAATGAATTGTTATTTAGAATTATTATTGTGATTCTAAACGTGTAGGAGAATCAGCGATTTGAGCGGGAATGAGTCAACTTTCCCTCCTCTTAGTAATATAAGAAAGCTCAAGACATTGTGAGTGTGATTATTGTAAATTTGCTCTGTCGGAAGATGAGTCAATCTTTGTTGTGTAGCTGAAATATTAGCATCTTAGTGTGCAGGATATTGAGGAGTTGCAATATTGTTGGTCAGTTGCCGAGTTATATTGGAGAAATGACCGGTTTGAAAGTCTAGTTAGTGAAATCTTTTCTATTCTGCTTATTTTTGTATTATATTATGGCAAGTGATGAACTTTTGTAATTGTTTACTGTCGATTGTATTCTTCAGTGATGTTATTTTCTTTCGCTCATATTTGTTATCATTATTTTTTGGTTTATGCAGAGACCTGAGTTTCAATAAATTAAGAGGACCCATTCCTGACGGCTTTATTGGTTTCAAACACAGATTACATGTAAGATTTACATTTGGCAAGCTTTAGTGGATGCTTTTCATCGGACTAGACATGATTCTAAATTGATCAAATAACTTAATCTGGCAACAAACAAAAACACAACTTCTCTGACGTTAAAGTTTTAACTATTTTATTTCATAATGTTCAAATATTAAAACTAATTTAAACTACTGTTTGTCTCATAGATACATGATAAGATTTATTCACATCAAATTTGTGCCCCTTTCCCAACATAATAGGAAAGGTTAAGTTTTTTTTTTCTTTTCTTTTTTATGTCCAATATTTAAATGGGACAAACGTTACTGCCAGTCTCTAACTGTGATTTTTTTTTAAAGTTAGTGTTCTTGAGCAAGAAATTTTTTGAATGATGTGACGGTATCACTATAATCATGATAATATTTTTTTTGGTGTTGTATTGTAGACGATGATATTCTTTAGCGCGCATGGAGTTCCTCTATGTTGAGGATGCAGGTGATCCGTATAGAGATCAGATGGAAGATTGTATTTTCTTAATAATGCAAGAACTTAAATCTAGAGGAATAATGAATAATCATACCTTGGCTTACCAGGTTCGTTGCTATAGTAAACTGTCTTTTTTGCTGTTCTTGCAGTAGCTTGATCTGTATGGGTGATTTGCTGTTGTTGCAGTAGCTTTTGCTTCACATTTAAAATTAATCTATACTGCTTCTACCGTTGCAGTCTTTTGTCCAGTCCACCATTTTGACAGGTTTAATCAACTATCGAGGACGAATTGGAGATCCCGGTTGATGCGTGTTGATCTAAATGAGGTTCGAGCGATGAAATGTTGTCGCGATGATTAGGATTTGCACAATATTTGTCAGTATAGAGTTGCAGAGACTGTTGGTGAATAAGTTGTATAAGTATTTTACTTGTGTGTAAAAGTCTAAGTAGAAGCGGAGTAAGATATCTAAAGCACTTCCCTCATAGGGAGTGTTTGCCCCCTATTTTATTCCCAATGGGTTGATTCGGATTTTTTTTTACGTGCTAATTTTGAGCATTACATTGTGATTTTTATGTCTTATAAAAATTAATTGGAGTATTGTGTGAATACTTTGAGAAATATGTTTGGATTGTATTATGAATTCATTGTGAAAAATAATTAGATTTCATTCAAGGAAAAATGGTGTTTTACTATTTTTTTTTGTATTTTTTTCCAACATTTGTGACTTCTAAAAACAGTCACAAGACACTCATGAAAAATGATATTTGTGACTGTCCATGGAAGTCACGAAAGTTGAAATTCGTGACTGCTAATGACTGTCACAAAAGATGAAATTTGTGACTGTTAATGACAGTCATAAATGATATTTGTGACAGCCATATAAAGTGGACTTGTAAAGTCATATAAATGAGGTTTTGTCACCGCTTTGTATTTATTTTTGTGATCACAAAAAATTGTGATCGTTTGTGATCACAAATTTTTTTGTGATTGTGATTTTATGATCATTTCAGGATTTTTGCCATTTGTATCGCTTTTGTGATCCACAAAACCGAATTCGTGTAGTGCACGTTTAAACCAGAACAGGGGATCCGTCAAGGTGACCCACTTTCACCATACTTAGGCCCTGTTCTTTTGGACTTATTTTTCGATTTTGATTCGATTGATTCAGTCGATTCGAGTCCATTCGATTCAGTTGGTCGATTGATGATTGGTCCATTCCATTGATTCATTGATTGATTTTCGTTCTTCTTCTTCTTATTATTATTATTATTATTAATCTTAATTATTATTATTGTTATTATTACTAATAATATTACTATTATCGTTGTTGTTGTTAATTACTATTATTATTTTTATTTACCATTATTATTATTATTTACCCTTAATATATATTTGATTCGATTCGATTCGAATCCATTCGATTGATTCGATTCAATTGATTCATTCATCGAAAAAGAAGAACCTTATTTACTATAGCTAATGGTACTCCTGTCTCCCATTTGTTTTTCGCGGACGACCTTGTGTTGTTTCGTAAAGTTGATGTCCGAATAAAGTCGACGATACGGGATATTATTAAGGATTTTAGCTCCTTTTCAGGGCATAGTGTTAACGTGGCAAAGACTCAATTTTTTTCCATCTCCTAATACGAAAAAGGGAGTTGCCAAGGAGATACAACGGGTTTTTCAGTTTCTGGTCGTCTCGGACCTTGGGAAGTATTTGGGCATACCGCTTCTTCATGGTCGAGTTATAGTTGATAATTTCAGATTTATTGTGGAGAGGGTTCGGAATAGGCTTAATGGGTGGACTGCGGCTTCTCTCTCGATGGATGGTCGAGTGAGGTTATCAAAGTTTGTTTTAGATGCGATCCCATCGTACTGTGTGCATGTGGTATTGCTCCCGGCTACCATTATTTCTAAGATTGAAAGGCTTGTAAGGCATTTTGTGTGGGGTCGGTTCGATAATCAGAAGAAGACAACCCTGGTGAAGTGGGAGACGGTGTGCCAACCTTTGAATTCTGGTGGTCTGGGAATACGAGACTTGAACCTTCACAATAGATCCTTTATGATTAAGTTGGGATTTCGATTTGTGTCGCTTGAGGATGCGTTGTGGGTGAAGCTACTTCGTGAGAAATATAAGATTCAGGAAACTTGCCCACCCACAATTCAGACATGGTTGTTGCCAGGAATAACGCACGCAATCGAAGGCTCTTAACGTACGTAATATACAAAGCATAACGTACGTAATAAGGAAGTTATCTACAAACCAGATGAGTTACGAAGCTACCTGAAGGACTTACCTGATGAAGATAGCGCACGCTACAAAGGAAGGATAATGCATGTTATCGAAGGCGGCTAACGTACGTAACACAAAGGTGTTAACGTACGTAATGAAGTTTGAATACGAATTCAAACAAGATGAATGTTGGAAAAAGTCAAGATCAAAGTCAGAGAATCAAACGGTCAGTTTGACAAAAGCATACAACGGATATATGAGATAATGCACGCTACGATGCAAGGTTAACGTACGCTAAACCAGATTGATAATGTACGTAATATGTAGCAACAACGTACGTAAAGGGAGAAACGAAAGCCATTGGACTGATACTGGAAGTCGATAACGTACGCTACAGGACATCCATAACGTATGTAACGTCCATAACGCACGCTATGAAGAAAAGCTAGTTCACGCTAGCAAGTCAAAAGTGACTAACGGCTAGTTGGATGAAAATGGATATAAATACCAAACCATGTGGTATCAAACCACACAACAACATTGACCAAAGCATTCATACTTGATATATCATTGTAATCATTCTAGTTGTTGTATTTGAGCTTATATTGTTTAGTGATTGAGTGTTATATACGAAATCAGACAAGAGAGGAAAAAGAAAGGATGCAATTTGATTCGGTGTTATTAGGATCAAGGATCCGGCATTGTTAGAATCGCAATCGATATCTATGTGAGGTTTATCTAGTACCCATAGAAAGCTATATTGATTGATTCCTTGTCCAATAGAAAAGGAAAACGGTTTAACTTGGACCGACATAAAGACAAGTGATTGAACAGTTTACTCAGACCGATAGATGATGAGTTTGTAATGGTTATCCCTCGATCGATAGAAGAGAGGTGCAGAGGTTTATCTTTAAACTAAAGAAAAATATACCGAAGAGAGGACGTAGGCACGTTTGGCCGAACCTCTATAAATCCTGTGTCGATTCATTTTCCGCAACTTTATTTAAATTGCTTTCGCAACGCGAAAGAGTTTTATAACTCTATCTCCTAACGGCGATACCGACCAATCTTGCTCCAACAATTGGTGTCGGAGCGGTACCTCCTAGAAGCGGCTTAACATCCGAGGAGAAGGTCCAAATGGCATTTCAACTTGCCCCGGTCGAAGGTCTTGCCTTGAACCGACCACCATTCTTCGATGGATCTAACTTCATGACATCGAAGAAGAAGATGTGAATATTCATTCGAGCTTATGACATCGAGCTATGGAAACTAATATGTCTTGGTCCAAAAATTCCAATCAAATCCGACGGCACGCTTAAATCTTTTGAAGAGTACGATGATTCTGATTGGAAAAATGATCACTATAATTGCAAAGCTACACAACTATTATATTGTGCTTTAAATCCGGAAGAACACAACCGAATATCTTCTTGTGATGGCGCCAAAGAGATTTGGAAAATATTACAAATCACACACGAAGGCACAAATCAAGTCAAGGAGACAAAGATTAATATGCTTCTCCTTGACTACGAGCTATTCTAAATGAAAGATGACGAATCCATTATAATCATGCTCGACCAATTTTCGGTCATTACAAATGGATTGACTTGTTATGGAAAGCCCCTTTCAAGTAGTGAAAAAGTTAAGAAGATCCTATGATCACTACCTCGAGAATGGGACGGAACGGTGACAGCAATAATGGAATCAAAAGATTTAAACAATCTTGATTTTAGTGCTCTCGTTGGTTCACGTATAAACTACAAGATTGTCCTAAAATCTCGGAATGCCAAACCGAAGCCGAAGGAAAATTCGATAGCCATGATGGCTAATATATCGAGATCTAAACAAGAAATCCCGGTGGACGAAAGTGACGAAGAATCGGCATATTATTCCAAGAATATTAATAAGTTTCGGAACTTTTTAAACCGGAGAAAGAAAGACATCTCGGGCGGAATGAAGAAATTCTACAACAACTGTCGACTATGTGGTAAACCAGGCCACTTGCAAGGAATTGCCGAGCATCCACTTCAAAGAAGAAAATCTTAATTGCCACGTGGAGTGACGAAGACGAGGACGAAGATTTCATCAATCAAAATAATCTCGCACTCATGGCAAAAAGTATATTCGACGATAGCGACGTCGAAAGTCAGGTTAGTACATCTTCTCATGATGAACTTTTTGAAGCATTCGAACTTTTGCATACCGATTTTCAAAATGCTTTAAGTGAAATAAAATCCCTTCAGTCTAAAAATAAATTATTGGAAACCGAAATTTCCAAAATTCCTGAAAAAGAGAAAATTGACGAAATCGATGATTCAAAATGTCTTGATATTGAAAATAATTTAAAGAATGATCTTTTAAAAGTTCAAGACGAACTAAAGGTTTTAACGAAGAAATTTTCGTGTGGAAACGAAAAATTTGAACAAATGCTTTGTGTTCAAAAATACACTTTGAATAAACAGGGGTTAGGATTCAAATCGCATACTAAAAACGAATCCATAAATTTCAAAATACCCCGCTGCGAACAATGTTTAAAAATTGGGCATGATTTTACGAGTTGCAAAAGCCCACGACAGACGATAAAAACCAAAAAAAATTGGATTACAAAAGGAACTTTTATTCCGAATATCGTCTATGTCTCGAAATAAAAACCAATTATCGGTTGGATCCCCAAAAATTAATTTTTATCAATAAATATTTTACTCAGGGAGAGTTTATATTTTTAAAGGGGATATTTTTGTCAGGGGGAGTTTACCCTTTTATGCATATTTTATCATCAATTGATATACTTTGCTTTACACTTTTTGCTGATAACAAAAAGGGGGAGAAAGAGTTGAATGGGATAAAAAGCGTCATGGAAGAATGACGAGAAAAATAAAAAGTAAAAAGGGGGAGAGAAAAATAAAAAGGAGAAAAAGTCGACAAAGAAAACGAAGAAGTTGAAAAATGAAAAGAATAAGTCGAAAAGGAGAAAAAGAAAAGATGGGAGAAACTAACGTAACGATCAAAGTCGAAAACTTTGAGTCGTAAAATATATATACTTTATTTTGCAGGTTTTATCCAATTCAAATGTGTTGTTTTGTAATCATCAGAAAGGGAAAGATTGTTGAAATATTTTATTCCAAATATTCATTAATAGAGTTTTGATGATTAGTTGTTAGACAAAGGAAAACAACAAAGCGAAACAAAACAACAAGAAGTTGAACACGCAAAAAGCTAGAAAATACGCTATCTTTCAGGAATAACACACGCAATCAAAGGCTCTTAACGTACCTAATATACAAAGCATAATATACATAATAAGGAGGTTATCTGCAGATCAGACGAGTTACGAAGCTACCTGAAGGACTTACCTGATGAAGATAGCGCACGATACAAAGGAAGGATAACGCACGCTATCGAAGGCGGCTAACGTACGTAACACAAAGGTGTTAACGTATGTTATGAAGTTTGAATACGAATTCAAACAAGACGAACATTGGGAAAATTCAAGGTCAAAGTCGGAGAATCAAACGGTCAGTTTGACAAAAGCATACAACGGATATACGAGATAATGCATGCTACGATGCAAGGTTAACGTACGCTAAACTATATTGATAACGTACGTAATATGTAGGAACAACGTACGTAAAGGGAGAAACGAAATCCACTAGACTGATACTGGAAGTCGATAACGTACGCTACAGGACATCCATAGCGTACGTAACGTCCATAACGCACGCTATGAGGAAAGGCTAGCGCACGCTAGCAAGTCAAAAGTGACTAACGGCTAGTTGGATGAAAATGGCTATAAATACCAAACCATTTGGTATCAAACCACACAACAACATTGAGCAAAGCACTAATACTTGAGATATCATTGTAATCATTCTAGTTGTTGTATTTGAGCTTATATTGTTTAGTGATTGAGTGTTATACACAAAATCATACAAGAGAGAAAAAAGAAAGGATACGATTGGATTCGGTGTTATTAGGATCAAGGATCCGGCATTGTTCGCAATTAATATCTACGTGAGGTTTATCTAGTACCCATAGAAAGCTAGATTGGTTGATTCCTTGTCCAATAGAAGAGGAAAATGGTTTAACTTGGACCGACATAAAGACAAGTGATTGAAAGGTTTACTCGGACCAATAGAAGATGAGTTTGTAACGGTTATCCCTCGACCGATAGAAGAGAGGTGCAGAGGTGTATCTTTATACTATAGAAAAAGATACCGAAGAGAGGACGTAGGCACGTTTGGTCGAACCTCTATAAATCCTGTGTTGATTTATTTTCCGCACCTTTATTTAAATCGCTTCTGCAACGCGAAAGAGTTTTATAACTCTATATCCTAACGGCGATACCGACCAATCTTGCTCCAACAATTGGTGTCGGAGCGGTACCTCCTAGAAGCAGCTTAACATCCGAGGGGAAGATCCAAATGGCGTTTCAATTTGCCCCGGTTGAAGGTCTTGCCTTGAACCGACTACCATTCTTTGATGGATCTAACTTCATGACATGGAAGAAGAAGATGTCAATATTCATTCGAGCTTATGACAGCGAGCTATGGAAAGTAATACGTCTTGGTCCAAAAATTCCAATCAAATCTGACGGCACGCTTAAATCTTTTGAAGAGTACGATGATTCCGATTGAAAAAATGATCACTATAATTGCAAAGCTACGCAATTATTATATTGTGCTTTAAATCCGGAAGAACACAACCGGATATCTTCTTGTGATAGCGCCAAAGAGATTTGAAAAATGTTAGAAATCACACACGAAGGCACAAATCAAGTCAAGGAGACAAATATTAATATGATTCTCCATGACTACGAGCTATTCCAAATGAAAGATGACGAATCCATTATAATCATTCTCGACCGATTTTCGGTCATTACAAATGGATTGGCTTGTTATGGAAAGCCCCTTTTGAGTAGTGAAAAAGTTAAGAAGATCATACGATCACTACCTCGAGAATGGGACGGAACGGTGACGGCAATAATGGAATCAAAAGATTTAAACAATCTTGATTTTAGTGCTCTCGTTGGTTCACGTATAAACTACGAGATTGTCCTAAAATCTCGGAATGCCAAACCGAAGCCGAAGAAAAAATTGATAGCCAGGATGGCTAAGATATTGATATCTAAACAAGAAATCCCGGTGGACGAAAGTGACGAAGAATCGGCATATTATGCCAAGAATATTAATAAGTTTCAAAACTTTTTAAACCAGAGAAAGAAAGACATCTCGGGCGGAATGAAGAAATTCGACAACAACTGTCGACTATGTGGTAAACCAGGTCACTTAGCAAGGAATTGCCGAGCATCCACTTCAAAGAAGGAAGTCTTAATTGCCACATGGAGTGACGAAGACGAGGACGAAGATTTCATCAATCAAAATAATCTCGCACTCATGGCAAAAAGTTCATTCGACGATAGCGACGTCGAAAGCCAGGTTAGTACATCTTCTCATGATGAACTTTTTGAAGTATTCGAACTTTTGCATACCGATTTTCAAAATGCTTTTAAATGAAATAAAATCCCGTCAGTCTAAAATAAATTATTGGAAACCAAAATTTCCAAAATTCTTGAAAAAGAGAAAATTATCGAAATCGATCATTCAAAATGTCTTGATATTGAAAATAATTTAAAGAATGATCTTTTGAAAGTTCAAGACGAACTAAAGGTTTTAACGAAGAAATTTTCGTGTGGAAACGAAAAATTAGAACAAATGCTTTGTGTTCAAAAATACACTTTGAATAAACAGGGGTTAAGATTCAAACCGCATACTAAAAACGAATCCATAAATTTCAAAATACCCCACTGCAAAAAATGTTTAAAAATTGGGCATGATTTTACGAGTTGCAAAAGCCCACGACAGGCGATAAAAACCAAAAAAAAAATGGATTTCAAAAGGAACTTTTATTCCGAATATCGTCTATGTCTCGAAAGAAAAACCAACTATCGGTTGGATTCCCAAAATTAATTTTTATCAATAAATAGTTTATTCAAGGGGAGATTTTTTTCACGGGGAGTTTGCCTTTTAATGTAGATTTTATCATAACATATTTTATCATCAATTGGTAAACTTTGCTTTAAACTTTTTGCTGATAACAAAAATTGGGAGAAAAGAGTTGAATGGGATAAAAAGCGTCATGGAAGAATGACGAGAAAAATAAAAAGTAAAAAGGGGGAGAGAAAAATAAAAAGGAGAAAAAGTCGACAAAGAAAACGAAGAAGTTGAAAAATGAAAAGAAGAAGTCGAAAAGGAGAAAAAGAAAATATGGGAGAAACTAACGAAACGATCAAAGCCGAAAACTTTGAGTCGTAAAATATATATACTTTATTTTGCAGGTTTTATTCAATTCAAAGGTGTTGTTTAGTAATCATCAAAAAGGGGAAGATTGTTGAAATATTTTATTCCAAATATTCATTAATAGAGTTTGATGATTAGTTGTTAGACAAAGGAAAACAACAAAGAAGCGAAACAAAACAACAAGAAGTTGAAGACGCAAAAAGCTAGAAAATTGCATGGATAACGCACGCTATCTGCCAGGAATAATGCACGCAATCAAAGGCTCTTAACGTACGTAATATACAAAGCATAACATACGTCATAAGGAGGTTATCTGCAGATCAGACGAGTTACGAAGCTACCTGAAGGACTTACCTGATAAAGATAGCGCACGCTACAAAGGAAGGATAACGCACGCTATCGAAGGCGGCTAACGTATGTAACACAAAGGTGTTAACGTACGTAATGAAGTTTGAATACGAATTCAAACAAGGCGAACGTTGGGAAAAGTCAGGGTCAAAGTCAGAGAATTAAACGGTTAGTTTGACAAAAGCATACAACGGATATACGAGATAACACACGCTACAATGCAAGTCACTGGATTGATAGTGGAAGTCGATAACGTACGCTACACGACATCCATAACGTACGTAACGTCCATAACGCACGCTATGAAGAAAGGCTAGCGCACGCTAGCAAGTCAAAAGTGACTAACGGCTAGTTGGATGAAAATGATTGATTGTAATCATTCTAGTTGTTGTATTTGAGCTTATATTGTTTAGTGATTAAGTGTTATATACAAAATCATACAAGAGAGGAAAAAGAAAGGTTACGATTGGATTCGGTGTTAATAGGATCAAGGATCCGGCATTGTTAGAATCGCAATCAATATCTACGCGAAGTTTATCTAGTACCCATAGAAAGCTAGATTGGTTGATTCCTTGTCCAATAGAAAAGGAAAACGGTTTAACTTGGACCGACATAAAGACAAGTGATTGAACGGTTTACTCGGACCGATAGAAGACGAGTTTGTAACGGTTATCCCTCGACCGATAGAAGAGAGGTGCAGAGGTTTATCTTTAGTCTATAGAAAAAGATACCGAAGAGAGGACGTAGGCACGTTTGTCCGAACCTCTATAAATCCTGTGTCGATTTATTTTCTGCACCTTTTATTTAAATCGCTCCCTAAACGCGAAAGAGTTTTATAACTCTATCTCCAAACGGCGATGTAATATCCGTACTTTTCCTATTTTTGGTAATTTCCATTTTGGAGAATTTTCCATTTTTAGCGACTCGCTTGTAACCGTTTCAATATTATGAGAATATTTAATTTTGTGTATTTTGGCATCCGAGTGTGTTTCGATATTGTTGTACTCGATTTTTCATTTAGTTATAATACTCTTCGCTCGTTGACTTGTTTTGTGCGATTGTGGTGCGAAGCTGTCGTTTCAGGTTTTGTGTGAGTTCGTTTAATGTTGTTAGACATGTTGTAAGTTTTGGTACGGTTGTCCGTTTCCGTATTGTGGTTTTCGGCCATTTCGGGTTATTTTGTAATTTCCTAAAAGTTTGGGTAATTTACTTTTATGGTCGTTTTCCTAACCATCAGGTAATTGGGATCGTGTTTCCTTTTAGTGCTTAAGTTCGTTGTCTCGAATCTTTCGCAAGTTTGCTTTTGTTTCGTAATTTCATCGTCTCGTGATTCCGTCGCATTTCTTTATTGTCAAATTGCTCCTAGTAAATGTACTGGGACTGTCTTACGTACGTAACTCTAAGAGCTTTACATACGTTAAGACTGTTACGTACGTTAAGGCCTTATCTTTAACGCAGGTAACAACCTTCGTATTTCAAGTCAGTGGGTTCTGCAGTTTCGTTACGTACGTAAGCGTGGGAAGCTTTACGTATGTTATGAAACTTACGTATGCTAACCCTTATGGATTACGTACGTAAGCTGACCTGGGTATAAATACCTAGGAGCGGACCAATTTCGCCATTTTCTTCCGTTTTTCTTCTCCTGCGCGACTTGGGCGATTATTGGACGATTCCAGTGTGATTTCGAGCCTTCAACTATTTGGTTATCATCTTCCTTGGAGTTGTGGAGTGGACTAACAACACCAAATCATCCTCTTTGTCTTCGATCCGAGGTAAATCACTAGAATCCTAGATTTTTTTCGAATTTGGGGGTTTCTTCATAATCTTTCAATTTTAGTCGTAAATTGGGAATAAATGAGTTGAGTATAAATTACCTACCACCAATACATGTTTTTCCTGCGAGATTATAGGTTATACTTGAACTTGTTGAGATTCGAGAGGGGTTTGGATGCGATTCGCCCTCGTCGAGTATATTGTTGGATGACATGTATTGTTGGCGGGGGTTTCGGGCGTATTTCTATTGGAATTCCAGTCATATTATTGTTGATAGTCGTTTTACGAATCATTTAGGTTCGAAGTCTCCGAATTCCTTCGTCGGTGGTCTTTTGCCTTCTCGAAATTATCCTTCATGTCTCAAAGGCAAGTAACTCTTACGAACTTAATATCTTGAATGTGCAAAGTAGTGTATTTGAGTGTTGAGAGAGTTATGTTTACTCTGGGACGGTCCGACGAGGCCTCGGAGGAATCCACGCATGGTTAGGTTCACGAACTTTTGGGTTAACCACTCTGGGAGTGTCTATCGGGGCCTCAGAGGGATTCGCGCATGGTCGGGTCCATGGTTAATCGGGAGGATTGTGTTTTGTGGTACATTGTGGATTTTGCATTTCGGAAATCATTATCTTGTGCGTTTTGAAACTATTGATGCATGTGCTTTGATATTGTAAGATGTTAGAGTTCGTCTGTGTTACTTGTACTAGCTATTCCACGGCTAACCCCTTTCGGGGGAAATACGTTATATGAATTTCAGGTTCAAATAATATGATCGGACGAGCACCGGGACAGTACGATGATGACGGGCAGGCGTGATACTGTAAAATGTCTGGATGTCTTATTTTTCTTTGAGTCTGGATGTAAAACTTTATATTTTGTCTAAACTGATAGTCGGTACTCGAGTACTGTAGGAGTTATTCTTTTGTGGTTGATCACGTCGAACTTGTCGTTTTTGTGTTTTGATTTGGGTTCTTGTAATTTATGGATGGATGTTTGGTGAGTTTGATGTTTTTTTTGTGGATGTCGTATACTTTAGGCTTGTGAGTTCCTAGACGGGATTCACGGTGCTGTGACATACTCCAAATATCTTGGGGGTGTTACAGAATATGGTATCAGAGTCTGGGTTTATGGATACCTAGGTTGTTGGTCTCTTGGGTCTAGTCATGTTGTTGTAAGAATAGTATCATCGCGCTGCCATCATCTTAGTACGACCGGTACTCGTAAGTTCTCTTACCTTATTGTCTTTACTGCCTTGTCTTTCGATTTCATAATATGGGGAACCGGTCACCATGACGGTTATCTCCTGAACTGTACTTCTGTTTTCCTCTTTTTTTATTCCTTAGAATGTCAGCCGGTAGAGGATGTGGACGCAGTCGAGGACGTGGCACAGCCGGTGGGGCGGCCATGTCTCTCGGTTCGGATGCTGGATCGACTACTCCCACTTTGTCGAATTCAGTTCACCCTAGTACCGATGGTCAGTAGGACCAGACGGCCAGTCTGGGAGATTCCGCAGGAAATAATGCGGGAGTTGGTGTGGCCACTATACTACAGCAAGTGGCTAACCAAATGGCACTCCTGACCCAAGCAGTCCAGTTTAATAATGCACCTCCTATAGAGAATGCTGGGGCAGAGAGATGGCTACAGGATGTGATCCGTATGCGCCCTCCTCAGTTCATTGGTTCTATGGATCCGATTGGCTGGGAAGCTTGGATCAACGAGATGAACAAGGTGTTTATAGCGGTAAATTATCCGGAGGCACGGACGGTGCCGATTGCGCAGTACTTTTTGACGAGGGATGCTGCTAGCTGGTGGCAGGCGGTTGCGCCTCAGGACCGTGAGATTTCATGGGACGAGTTTAAAGAACTAATAGAGGCTGAGTATTCCCCGTGGCCCATTCAGAAGGCCAGAATCCGATCCTTTTATGAGGCTAAACCACAGGATATCCCAGTATCTCAGGCGATCATCGTGTATAACCAACAACTTAATCATGTCAAGGGGCAAGTGAGGGAAGAGATAGATAAGATCCGACATTTTGATATGTGGATGAAACCCAGAATTCGACACTACATGGCTGGGTTTGCTTGTACTACACTGAAGGAGTATCAGGGTAAAGCCTTGGCCTATGATATGTCCTTCGCAGCTACGGAGACAGCTAGTGAGGGAAAGAAACAGAAGACCTCAGGGAATTTTTTGGGTAGCAAGAATAACAACCAACAGAAGTCTCAGTCGGCGAACTACCAATATGGGAAGTCTCACTGTGCATCTGGAGGCAACCGAAATTTCAGAACTGGTCCTAGTGTATCCAGCCGGAGTGTGACATGTTTTAATTGTGGCCAACAGGGCCATATCAGTCGTGATTGTGACCTGCCTCACCTGAAGAGCTATAGTTGCGGCCAGGCGGGCCACAGAGATGAGTATTGTACCGAGGGAGAGAAGACTCTTGTAGCTCCGACATCTATTCCTACGCCTGGAGAACTAAGTGTCAATCAGAAGTCGTCAGTCGGTCAGCTGTCACAGGGTTTCGGTCGGGGACGAGGAAGGGGTCAGTCCGTTAGAGGAGGAGCCTCCAGTGCTGGTTCAGTTCAGCCACGTGTCTATGAGATGAGGAGAGCGGACGATCCAGAGGCTACTGTAGCTACAGGTACCGTTCATGTCCTATCTCATCCAGTTAGAGTGCTTTTCGATTCTGGTGCTTCTCATTCATTCGTCTCTTTGGGTTGTGTGCATCGATTGAATATTATATGTTTGTCTGCTTGCGAACCGTTTGTGGTTAAATTGCCTAGTGGGGACAGAATTGTGGGGAATAGAGAGGTTAGATATTGTCCAGTGATGATCGCGGATAGAGTGTGGCTTTCGAATTTAATAGTGGTTGATATCGTCGATGAGGATTTGATCCTCGGGGACGACTAGCTTGATAGACATGGCGCAGTGATGAATATCGCACGAAAAGTATATCGATGTTGGCTGAGGATGGTACCGAACACTCATTTGTGGGACACCGGAGGAAGGGTCAGAAACTATTAATCAATGCTATGAAGGCGGCGAAACTCATTAGGGATTGTTGCATGGGATATTGGTGTTACGCTACGAGAGTAGAGAACGAGAAGGTTAATGTTTCTTCGATTCCAATGGTAAACGAGTTTCCAGATATTTTTCCAGATAAATTGCAAGAATTACCACCGGAGCGGGATATCGAATTCACGGTTGATTTAGAACCGAGTGCAGCCACGATCTCTAAGGCGCCATAACATATGGCACCTTCAGAAATGCAGGAACTGAAGAGTCACTTAGGGGAGTTGTTAGAGAAAGGATATATCAGACCTAGTGCCTCACCTTGGGGTGCGCCAGTCTTGTTTGTGAGGAAGAAAGATGGTTCACTGCGTTTATATATCGATTATCGGGAACTGAACAAGGTGACCATTAAAAATAAATATCCTTTGCCTTGTATCGATGATTTGTTCGACCAGTTACAAGGAGCTACGGTATTTTCAAAAATCGATTTGAGATCTGGGTACTACCAGCTTCGAGTGAGGGAGTCCGATATCCCTAAGACCATTTTTCGTACGAGGTACGGACATTACGAGTTTGTGGTTATGCCGTTCAGGCTAACCAATGCGCCAACAGTATTTATGCAGCTAATGAATGAGATATTTATCGAGCATCTCGATAGGTGTGTAGTCGTTTTTATAGTCGATATCCTAGTTTATTCTCGTGATGACGAGGAACACGTTCAGCATTTGTGACTAGTGCTGGAGATTTTGAGAGCTCAGTGTCTGTTTGTGAAGTTCTCGAAGTGTGAGTTTTGGCTGAAGGAGGTTATGGTTCTAGGACATGTGGTTTCAGCTGAAGGGGTTCATGTAGATCCCCATAAAATCAAGGCAGTGTTAGATTGGGCACCGCCTAAGAACGCGAAGGAGGTTTGTAACTTTTTGGGACTTGCTGGGTATTATAAACGGTTCATCGAGGGGTTTTCTAAACTTGCTCGACCGCTTACTCAGTTACTCCAGAAGTCCGAGAAGTTCGAATGGAATGACGAGAGGCAACAGAGTTTCGAGGAACTAAAAAGGCGTTTGACTACGACACTGGTGTTAGCCTTGCCTCAAGGGAATGGTGGGTTTTAGGTTTACAATGAAGCTTCAGGACAGGGACTCGAGTGTGTTCTAATGCAGCACGAGAGGACTATATCTTTTGTGTCGCAACAGTTGAAATCGTACGAAATGAATTACCCTACTCACGATCTGGATTGGTTCATTCAATTCTTAGGGAGTTGGCTGCAGTGGTGTTTGCACTGAAGATCTGGCGCCACTATCTATATGGTTCTCCGTGCTAGATTTATTCCGATCATAAGAGTTTGAAGTACATCTTCAGCCAGAAGGAACTGAACATGAGACATCTTCGTTGGTTAGAACTAATAAAGGACTATGATTTGGAGATCCTTTATCATCCAGGAAAAGCCAATGTTGTGGCAGACGCGTTGAGTCAGAAACCGGTATCACTCCAGATGCTTGAGGTTCTCACACCACAAACGAGGATTCGATAGGAGTTTATTGAACAGGGAATCGAAGTATAGATTCAGCAAGTGCAGGGCCAGTTACGTGCCCTTGAGATTACTTCGTCTTTGGTTGATGATATCAAAAGGGGGCAGAGTAATGACCCGATGACCAGTCAGCTGCAGGCGGATACAGAAAAAGGGAAAGCCCCCGACTTTATGATTCACGAGGATGGCAGTTTGAGGTTTCAAGGGAGACTCTGCGTTCCGAATGATTTAGACTTGAGACAAAAAATACTTCGAGAAGTTCATGCTACTCCTTACACTATCCACCCCAGAATGAGTAAGATGTATAAAGACCTTAAAAAGAGTTTCTGGTGGAATAATATGAAAAAGAATGTTACGGAGTTTGTAGCACGGTGTTTGACATGCCAACAAGTCAAGATTGAGCATCAGAGGCCAGCCGGGCTGTTGAAGCCGCTTCTTATTCCCGAGTGGAAGTGGAAAGATGTTTCCATGGATTTCATCACCGGGATGTCGAGGACGAAGACCGGAATGAATATGATTTGGGTGGTTATCGACCGATTGACGAAATCGGCGCATTTTCTTGGTATTAAGGATACTTGGGGACCAGAGAGGTTGGCTCGAGTATTCATAGCAGAGATAGTATGGCTACACGGTACACCTAAGACTATCGTATATGATTGGGATGGTCATTTCGTCTCGCATTTTTGGCAGTCGGTCCATCAGGCTTTGGGTACCGAATTGAGATTGAGTACATCTTTCCATCCACAGTCGGACAGTCAAATGGAGCGGACGATTCAGACGTTGGAGGATATGTTGCGGGCTTGTGTTGGAATATTTTATTCCATACATTCATTAATAGAATTTTGATGATTAAAGTTGCTAAACAAAGAAAAACAACAAAGAGGCGAAGCAAAGCATCGAAGAAGACGAAGTCGCAAAAAGCTGGAAATGTTCATGATTAACGAACGTAATATGGCATATATAACGTACGTAAATCTTCAAGCTTAACGTACGTAAGAGAGAATGATTAACGTACGTAATGGTGTGTTTGCGAATTCAAACAAGAAGAACGTTGGAGATGACGTCATGACATAGGTCAGCGAGCAACGGATATGTTGACAAATGTTAACGTACGTAATAGACAATGGCTAACGTACGTAACACAGAAGACGAAGGCCACTGAACTGTTTTATGAAGAAGCTAACGTACGTAACCATTAGAGGTTAACGTACGTAATATCGCTAACATACGTAATATTGGAGTGATAGCGTACGTAATGAAGGCACGGGAAGCTAACGGCTAGTTGGAAGAGAAATGGCTATAAATACCACTTCTAATGGTATTCATCCTACAACAACGAAAAGCAAACGATACATTGATCAGATATTGATATTGATATTCTTGTTGTTGTAATTGAGCTTATATTGTTAGTTTGAGTGTTTATACATTCAACACATACACGAGAGGTAAAAGAAAAGATACGATGGTAATCCCTCGACCGATAGAAGAGAGGTGCAGAGGTTTATATCTTAAGCCTATAGAAAAAGATAACGAGAGAGGACGTAGGCACGTTTGGCCGAACCTTTATAAAGTCGTGTGTCATTTTATTTCTGCACCTTTTATTTACGCTTCCACAACATAGTGCAAATACCGATATTGCTCCAAAAGCTTGTGCCTTAGACTCGAGTAGTGAGTGGAAATTGCATCTGCCATTGATCGAGTTTACTTACAATAATAGTTGGCACGCATCAATCAAAATGGCGCCTTACGAAGCATTGTATGGTAGACGGTGCAGGTCTCCACTTTGTTGGTATGAGGCCTCAGAACTGGTGAGAATGGAGCCGGACATGTTGATGGAAACTAGAGAGAAGTCTCTATCATTCGAGACAGGATGTTAACTGCTCAGAGTCGCCAAAAATCTTATGCTGATGTTCGTCGTCGACCTTTGGAGTTTAAAGTAGGGGACCATGTTTTACTTAAAGTATCGCCGACAAGAGGGGTTTACCGTTTTGGTAAGAAGGGGAATCTCACCCTGAGATATATTGGGCCGTTTGAGATTCTAGACAGAGTCAGTGAGCTGGCTTATCGGTTGGCATTACCTCCAGCCCTTAGTCACGTTCACAGTGTGTTCCACATTTCTCACTTGAAAAAGTACGTTCCGGACCCGAGTCACATCATCGATTATAGGGATATCGAAGTAGCGGAGGATGTCACGTTTGAAGAAAGGCCGGTGAAGATCCTTGAGCATCGGGTCAAGCAACTCCAAAATAATACCATTCCATTGGTTAAGGTTCAGTGGTCGAGGCATGGAGTTGAGGAGGCAACTTGGGAGACCGAATACAGCATGCGCTCTAAATATCCGAAACTTTTTACTTCTTAAGTTTCGGGACGAAACTTATTTCTAGAGGGGGAGAATGTAATAACCGTACTTTTCCTATTTTTGGTAATTTCCATTTTTGGAGCATTTTCCATTTTTAGTGAGTCGCTTGTAACCGGTTCAATATTTTGAGAATATTTAATTCTGTGTATTTTGGCATCCGAGCGTGTTTCGAGATTGTTGTATGCGATTTTTTAGTTATGATACTCTCCGCTCGTTGACTCGTTTTGTGCGATTGTCGTGCGAAGCTGTTGTTTCAGGATTTGTGTGAGTTCGTTTAATGTTGTTAGACATGTTGTAAGTTTCGGTACGGTTGTCCGTCTCTGTATCGTGGTTTTTGGCCATTTCGGGTCATTTTGTAATTTCCTAAAAGTTTGGGCAATTTACTTTTATGGTTGTTTTCCTAACCATCGGGTAATTGGGATAGTGTTTCCTTTTATTGCTTAAGTTCGTTGTCTCAAATCTTTCGCAAGTTTGCTTTTGTTTTGTAATTTCATCATTTCGTGATTCCGTCGCATTTCTTTATTGTCAAACTGATCCTAGTAAATGTACTGGGACTGTCTTACGTACGTAACTCTCAGAGCTTTACGTACGTTAAGACTGTTACGTACGTTAAGGCCTTATCTTTAACGCACGTAACAACCTTCGTATTTCTGGTCAGTGGGTTCTGCCGTTTCGTTACGTACGTAAGCGTGGGAGGCTTTACGTACGTTATGAAACTTACGTCGCTAACCCTTATGGATTACGTACGTAAGCTGACCTGGGCATAAATACCCAGGAGTGGACCGATTTCGACATTTTCTTCCTTTTTTCTTCTCCTACGCGACTTGGGCGATTATTGGACGATTCCGGCGTAATTTCGAGCCTTCAACTATTTAGCTATCGTCTTTCTTGGAGTTGTGGAGTAGATTAACAACACCAAATCATCCTCTTTGTCTTCGATCCGAGGTAAATCACTGGAACCCTAGATTTTTTGGGAATTTGGGTGTTTCTTCGTAATCCTTCAATTTTAGTCATAAATTGAGAATAAATGAGTTGAGTATAAATTACCTACCACCAATACATGTTTTTCCTACGAAACTATGGGTTATACTTGGACTTGTTGATATTCGAGAGGGTTTTGGATGCGATCCGCCCTCGTCGAGTATATTGTTGGATTACATGTATTGTAGGCGGGGTTTTCGACCGTATTTCTATTGGAATTCCAGTCGTACTATTGTTGATAGTCGTTTTACGAATCATTTAGGTCCGAAGTCTCCGAATTCCTTCGTCGGTGGTCTTTTGCCTTCTTGAAATTATCCGTCATGTCTCAAAGGCAAGTAACTCTTACGAAATTAATATCTTGAATGTGCAAAGTAGTGTATTTGAGTGTTGAGAGAGTTATGTTCACTTCGGGATGGTCCGACTGGGCCTCGGAGGAATCCACGCATGGTTCGGTTCCCGAACTTTTGGGTTAACCACTCTGGGAGGGTCTATCGGGGCCTCGGAGGGATTCGCACATGGTCGGGTCCATGGTTAATCGGGAGGACTGTGTTTTGTGGTACATTGTGGATTTTGCATTTCTGGAAATCATTATCTTGTGCGTTTTGAAACTATTGATGGATGTTCTTTGATATTGTAAGATGTTAGAGTTCGTCTGTGTTACTTGTACTAGCTATTCCATGGCTAACCCCTTTCGGGGGAAATACGTTTTATGTATTTTAGGTTCAAAGAATATGATCGGACAAGCACTGGGGCAGTACGATGATGACGGACATGCGTGATACTGTGAAATTTCTGGATGTCTTATTTTTCCTTAAGTCTGGATGTAAAACTTTATATTTTGTCTAAACTGATAGTCGATACTCGAGTACTGTAGGAGTTATTTCTTTTGTGATTGATCACATCGAACTTGTCGTCTTTGTGTTTTGATTTGGGTTCTTGGAATTTATGGATGAATGTCTGGTGAGTTTGATTTTTTTTTTGTGGATGTCGTATACTTTAGCCTTGTGAGTTCCTAGACGGGATTCACGGTGTTGTGACATACTCTAAATATCTTGGGGGTGTTACAAGCGATACCGACCAATCTTGCTCCAAAATTTCTTCCTTCCTTTGGAGGTCTTTGTCAAAGGCGTGGAACTCGATTTGCGATGGTGTTTGTTGGTCCATTGGTAATGGGAGGAGGACGAAGTTTTGGATTGAAATATGGGTTCCGTATTTTGGGCCCTTAATTAGTTATGCTAATGATGTTTCTGAAATTGACGTTGAGGCCTTAGTTTATGATATGTCGGATGGTCAAGGTGATTTGGATTGGGGCAGGTTCAGAAGATTGATTTCCTCAGAGGCGGTTGATAAATTTGCAGCTCTCAGCCCCCTTGTTACCGAGGCTTGGAAAGACATCTGTATTTGGCGATGGAACAAAAGCGGTAAATTTTTGGTTGCTGCTGTTTACAGCAGTATTCCGGTGCCGATTGAACATGTGGAGGAGATTTATTGGTCAAGAGTCTGGAGATTCAAGGGACCACAACGTATCCGCAACTTTCTATGGCTGGTTTTTAAGGATAGATTGTTGACGAATGCGGAGAGGTGTCAAAGGCATATATCTCACGAGGCTCAGTGCAGTGTATGAGGTGGTTCTGTGGAGATGATTGATCATGTGTTGCGTTTATGTCCCACGGCTATGGCGGTATGGAGGAAGGTAAATCCCAATCAATCATGGCTACATTTTATATTTGTATCTTTTCGAGACTGGCTTGTCGCGAACCTAGATAGTAATTATGATTGTGATAGATATAGTTGTAATGTATTTTTGGAATAATTATATGGAGTTTATGGAAGTTTCGTAACGAAAAAGTGTTTCAAGGCAAGAAAACTCCTTCTGAGAGTTTGGTTGCTCAAGGGAAAATTTGGGCTCGGAATATAGCTAGCATTCATAACCGTAGGCAGGGTAGTACGACAAAAGAGTTTTAAATGATCATGTGGATAGTGCCAATGCCTAACTGGTGGAAAGTAAACTGTCATGGGGCGGTTAATCGGGAGTCGTCCATGGCATCTGCTGGTGGTCTCATTAGTGGGAGTAATGGTGAGTGGATCACTGTTTTTGCAAGGAATATAGGGGTTGTGTCGCTTGTATGCGCTGTTCTGGACGGCATAAGGGTTGGCATTAGGCATGGCTGCAGAAATCTAATGGTGGAGAGTGACAACTCAACTGTTATTCAGATGCTCAACACCGATAGATCAAAAGAATGTTCATATAGTCTGGTAAGACAAATATGGGCATTTACAGATAAGCTTAATGGAGTGCCCTTTCGACATGTCTTCCAAGAGGCGAATAGGCCGGCAGAATTTTTGGCGTCTTGGGTGGTATATCATGAGCAAGGGTTGCATACTTTGGATGAACCTCCAGCTGTTTTGAAGAGTCTGTTACTTGGTGATCAAATTGGAGTGGCCTGACCACGTTTGTGTTAATTAGTTTACCTTAGAGCTGTGCTCTACTTCCCAACCAAAAAAAAAAACATGTGTTTTTGGCAGAACACATCAAATTTGATTTTTTATCGCAAAGAAAAAGAAAAATACATGGGTACATATCAGGCCCGACCTTTTCAAAGGGCAGGCCGGTAACAGCTCAGGGCCCAGAATGAAGTAGGGGCCCATTTTTTTCAATATATATATATATATATATATATATATATATATATATATAAAACCAAACCAAACATACCCAGTATATCCCGCTCAGAGCAGGGTCTGGGGAGGGTAAGATGTACGCAGACCATGCCCCTACTTTTTACGGTAGGGAGGTTATTTCCGTGAAGACCCCCAGCTTAGTGCACAACAAATTATTGAGTGATATATACAAAGAAGCATAAGATTCGAGAAATCTCAAAACCATACCTGAGCCGATGGCTTAATTCACATGAGACTTACCTGAGGGGGCTTTGACAACTACTCTCTCGATGAACGCTGCTCTAACAAAAGAGAGGTTGACTCTGCGCACAGCTCCCTGTCAAAAATACACCACACGCAAAAGCCAATAATGCAATGCTCTATGTCAAAGCTAACCGAGACAACCCAACCCTGAGGCTCTCTACTACAGCACCGCTTCCTACAAAAGAATCCACAACTCTGATCTGGCGCCTCCAAGAGCCCCTATCAATAGTCATGGTCATATATATATATATATATATATATATATATATATATATATATATATATATATATATATATATATATATATATATATATATATATATATCGTACGTTCGACAAAAATGAGGCCCAGGGCGAAACAATAAAAATAAGCTCTTCATACAATTTTTTATTAAAATTGTATTATTTATTTATAATTTTTGGCTTTTCTTTAAGTTTTTATAATAGATGGGTTAAATATTTTGGGCCCAAAAATATATATATATAAATGCTAAAGATATATAAATTTGGGCCCAACATGTATAAAAAAATTTGGGCTCCTTGGGAGGGTGGACAGGGGCCATCGCCTATGCCGACCCACCTTCAGGCACGGCCTTGATATATGTATAAATATATATTTAACAAGAAAACATAAAAAATTGAGTTAGAAAAATCCTATACTTTCGGCTGTCTCTCTCTCTATATACATATATATTTCCTTCACCTGCTGCTGCTCATCTTTTCTCCTCGTTGACTGCTCCAATTTTTATTGCCCATTATTGCTCCCTCATATGCATTCTTCCATCAATTGATGTCAGCAATCAACATTCTATGCGCCGAACAATTGGTATTTGTCTTATGTGATCTTTTCATTACATTTTTATTTTATATACATTATTTGTATTATGATGTAATTTAATTGGATTTTATGGTTTAACTTACAGGTTTATTGTTTCAACCAGTTATTTTGCTCAATTCTTTCTGAAATTTCAGGTTTTATTATTCTGTGCACAATTATTTATCATCCAAAATTATTGTTTGAACTTATTTGATGTTTTTATGGGTAGCTAGTTTCACATTTTTAAAAAAATTTCCTCATAAATAAATATCTGGCCCAAAAAGAAAGTGAAAAAAATAAGCAGTCCCAAAGAGAGCTATAAGAAAAAAAATTTTGGTCAGTTCCTTTATTGAGTCGGTTCCTAATTCTATTAATAATCTTACTGATCAAAATCTTATTGAAATTGAAAATTGAAGTTTTTGCTTCAAAAAATGCGAGGAGACATTGTTTTAGATGACTTAGGCCCTGTTTTTTTGGACTTATTTACCGATTTTCATTCACTTCGATTCGATTGATTCAGCCTACTAATTCGATTCATTTCCGTTATTATTATTATTATTATTATTATTATTAATCTTGATTATTATTATTATTATTATTATTATTATTATTGTTGTTGTTGATGATTACTATTGTTATTACTAATAATATCTACTATTATTAATAATAATATTTATTGTTGTTGTTGATTGTTGATTACTATTATTATTATTATTATTATTATTATTATTATTATTTTTATCATTATTATCATTGTTATTATTATTTGTGACATTTGATACTTGTGTGACATTTGGGATATTTGGGGCATATTTATTAGTATTATTATTTTTGTTATTAAGATTGTAATTAATTATATTATTATTACATTATATTTATTATTATTTTTTATTATTTATTATTATTTTATTATTTTTCTTATTATTTTATTATATTTATTATTTTAATATTTATATCATTATTATTATTTTTTATTATTATTTACTCTTAATATATATTTCAATTCAGTTTAATTCAGGTCCATTTAGTTCGATTCGATTCGATTCGATTCGATTGGGCCGATTCGATTCAAATCCATTCGATTGATTGGCCTAATTCGATTCAATTCGATTCGATTCAATTGATTCGAAAACGAGAAATTTATTTTCTTTATTATTATAGTATTTTAGTATACGTCATCCCATTGTATTATTTTTTAACGAAATTCACAAAAGGATGAACCACCTAGCTTAGACTAACTTCCAACCCCTTTAAATTTTTTTGCCTAGTGTATTTAATTAAAATAATTAGACATGGGCACCATTTTTGTTTTTTTGCCCACGGCACTACAATGCAATTGCCAATTAGACTTGCCTCATGCCTGGGCATACGACGACATGGGTTTTAAGTTTGAACTACCTTTACAAACACACACACACTAGTACGATGACTAGGGACAAATCTCATGGGTGTTCGAAAATATCCGATATTCGATTCGAAATGTCTGAAAATCCGAAGTTTTGGATATTCGAAAATTCGGATATTCGAAAATTCGGATATTCGGAACTTCAGATTCGGATATCGGATAATACTTTTCAGAAATATCGGATATTCGGATATCCGAAATATCAGAAAAATCCTAAAAATTTTATTTTTTTTATATTTTAAATAATAGAAGGTATTCGGATATTCGGATATTCGATATCCATATCCAAATTTTTTTTTTCGGATATTCGTATATCTGATATCCGAATTCGAATTTTTTTCGAATATAAGGATATCCGAATATAATTCATATCTTTTTCCGGAGATATCCAAAATTTCGAATACGAATATCGAATATCAAAATCTACTATCCGAATTTTCGAATACCCAAAATTCCGGATATCCTATTTTGAACACCCTAACAAATTCTGATCATTAGAGCTGATGAATCTCGCCCGTTCAAAATAACGCCAACCAATGAATATCATAATGTTGTCAAACAATTGAACTTTAACGATGTTGTACATATTACATTACATAATGTTGGCTGAATGAACCTCAATAATGTTGTCAACCATTGAGCTTTTATTTAACACTAGGGGGCTGCGACGCGCTGTGCGCGTCGAGCGTTTTTGTTTTGTGTTTGCCTGCGTGGTTAGTTCAGTTGTGGAGAAATTGTAGAGGGTGTAAAACGAAGAAG
Organism: Orobanche coerulescens; assembly: GCA_033398695.1. Classification (NCBI taxonomy): domain Eukaryota; kingdom Viridiplantae; phylum Streptophyta; class Magnoliopsida; order Lamiales; family Orobanchaceae; genus Orobanche; species Orobanche coerulescens. The sequence goes on along the minus strand of CM065806.1, from coordinate 45,589,534 downwards.
GCAAAAATGTAATAGTCTGATAGTGCACATAGGCAAACACATTTGAATATATGTACATGCAGACACAAAGTCACGAGAGAATATTTTTATGTAACATAGATAGTATGTGTAATAGATATCCTAAATAGTTAGGTATTAGTGAAACAATATGGTCATTTTTAAACCAGGAGACGACATATCGAATCAACAAATACGGTTTTTGGTGTTTTGTCTGGTCGGGTTCAAATTCCATAACATTGTTGTCCCTTCTTTTTTGGTTTCTTCAAATCATGGACGTTGAAAACGAGTTCGAATTTCTCCTGAAGTATAGTTTTTGCAGTCAACACATCACTTCAGTACCTACAAAATCGAGAAACTATGGGTAAGTATTTCATAAGACTCTTAGTAAATCATTAAGTAGGCGTGGTGACTCCTTAGACTTTGAGGCAAGGAAAAGAGTGGCAGTAGCTATTAACTGCAGCAATAAATAGATCAGGCAGTTAGCTTTTGTATTGGCAGAGCAAAACAATAACCAAAGTTATTGAATAAGAAATGTCCTTAAGATCTCAAAGAACGTTTAAACGTAGAAAAAATCAATATTGCATCTTAAATATCATTTTCCAAAGAAAAAAAAAGTTTATAGAAGAGAAACATACAAATCATGTGTAGCATGAAAACGGCGAATAAAGAAGCGGTGGCACAAATGAAAAACATCAGGTCGAAGAAATCAGTAAGCTTCTCAAGTTTTGATAGGATGTTGTCACTAAGCAGATTATCATTGATTTTTCTGGAAGTAAATAAATATGTAAATATATAAATGTGTAACTAACTCAACATTACGAATAGGATTAAAGTTTCGGAGAAGTGTATGTACAGATTGTGTAGCTTTGTCAAATTTTGCAAACAAAGCTCATAAAAAATGCATATGTATTGCCCTTGTACATATCTAGGCTACAATTTCCAACAATCATTCGATAGGTTACCTTGAGCATTTGTATTCCCTCTTTGAATGTAAGCCTTAAGGTTCGTGGTAGATACTGAAAATTCAAATCAATTAATGAGCATTAACAAAAGAAAAATACGTAGATACATGTACTGAGGTGGATATAATAACAAGTAATACACCCTCTGTTTTAAACCTGCCACAGTTGAGATATAATCTTTTTAAAAGCAAAGATGATGTTTAAATACAAAATATTCAGAACGCATCTGTACTAACTGGTCATAATCAGCATGATGGCAGAACAGCGTCTCAAGTTCACAAGAAAGACCCTCTATCTTTGTTTCTTTCAAGACTCCATTATTTATAGCAAGAATCCGTGTCCCACTAAGGTAACTAACAACAAGGAACGTATCATATCCACAGGGTCGCAATTCCCACAATCCAGTAATGCCTCCCTCTTTAACTGATGCCTACAATTGTTGTTCTTTGTCCTACACCAATTGAAAAGTCACCATTGCTGGACACTCCATCTATTCAGTTGGGAGGTATGTTTGATACCATAAGGGGGTAGTCGTTAGTTTGAAAGATAAATGAATGGGTATAATCTGAAATTAGCACAGACCCTAATAATTAGTTTGGTAAGTTACCCAAAAACTAAAACGTCTTTGATCTTTCAGTAAAAAATCATCTAAAAGATCCTCCAAGCATAATCAAGTAATCTAGTGGAAAGAAGAGGACACACCCTCCGTGTCATCCAATATATGGTCCTTATCACGAACTTCAATAGCAAGCAAGTTTTCCGACTCGCGCGAGCATATCGGAATTTTGAATTCCTCACACCATTTTGGAGCTAAAGTTTTCTTCAGAGTCTTAGTCCAAAATCTGTAAGGCCCTAATTGTCCCTTCACATATGGTTCGGCCAACCCTGGAAACTACATCCGGTACAATTTAGCATATCTTGGGCACATTAAATAGTATAAGAGCACTTTAAACACCAAACATTCAAGTTCGATGGCCTCATTTCAGAAACTTCAAGAACTTCCACGACAGCATGCACGACAGGCTCTTTTGGATCAATGGGAAACCAATTTTCTGACACATGCATGCAGGAAGACATAATGAACAATTACTAAAATAGGAAGAGAACTATCTCTAATGGTACTTATCATACTTCCACCACATGCATGATTTTATATCTTATGGTCGCAACAACTTAATAAAGAGCTCATCCACGCATCACAGCCTAATTGAAAATTTGGTCTCCTAACTGTAACGGAATAGCCATTTGGGTCATGGAAGTTTGGTAATAGGCTTTGTTGTTGTAATTTTGGTCCAGTAAGTATCAATTTCTTCGAATTTTGGTCCTATAAGTTTCATGTTGGTGGAATTTTTTGGGTCGAAATGGTCATTTCAGTGTTTGATTTATTCCCAAACTGCCATTATGCCATAATACTAAAAAACGCATATGAGAGTTATAGGAGCGCCGAGCCGACATATTTAAAAATATATATGAAAGTTAAAGGATTGGAAATGATATGTTCACTAAAGGGCAAAATTGTCAAGGACAGAAATTGCCCCATCAAGGAGTTAAAGGAGTAAACTGCCAACCTCAAAACATTACAGGACTACAATTGCAATTTAGCCCATGAACCACTGAAGCGTTTATGTCAATTAAATTCAATGTCATTCATAATAATAATAATGATAATAGTAGTAGTAATAATAATAATATTAATAATAATAATAAGATGACGATCTGAATAAGAACAATATTCGAGGTGAATCAAGTTTAACAACCCAATATGGATAGCTTACCCACTTTATGGAGTGATGCATAGAGTTACTAATCAAGTTTTTTTTCGTAGAAAGTTCAATATTACTAACGAATAAATAGCAAATTCAAGAGTTGGAATATCCGGCTGGGGTGTAGCGAATTTTTTAACATCAACAACCAGCATATTAGGCCGCAAGAAACAGAGACAAGTTAGTAAAGCATTTAATGTCTGGCATCCTTATTTTGCAGTGTTTACAGTAAGTACGTGCAAAATGAGAAGTATTGTCTTGATAAAATCAGAATTGAATACTCTTAAAACTGCATAACTCGCGAGTGAATCAACAAGAAATCAAGAAAACTGGAGCCAAGAAAAAGAGCAGGCACACAAATCCAGAATTACCCAAAAAACGAGCAAATCACAGGAGAGAGAGGTTCGATTCATTCGAACTGCAGAATTATGGAGTAAATCAAGCAGAAATCAAGAAAATTGAGGCAAGGATAACAAACCAAGAGTTGCATGAGAATTTCAGGGGGTGTCGAGCGTCGACGAAGATGATGAATCGACGAGGATGAGGAGAGAAGAAGATACATACCTGAAACAATAGAAGAAGGTGCGAGGAGAGAGCAAAAGCAAATCCTTTAACACAGAGGGGAAGATTTCACAAAATCAAACCGCATACTGTAGAAGAAACCGAGATCAGTGTTTACGAACAAAAGCAAAGAGAAAAGAGTAAAAGCAAAGAAAAGTAGAAAAGTGATATTTTTTAGAGGCATCTGTAGAGGAACACGTATCTTGTAGAAGAACAGTCTCTGAAATAGACGAGGCATGACGGAGAGAGGAGCAAAGAAGAGAAAGCCGTTTTCAGCGAGGAAATGAAATGAAGAGACAACCAGGGAAGAAGAAGACACTTAAATAAATATCTTCCGTATCGACATAACCGCCAACAAGTGCAATGCATACCTGGGATAGCAGTCACAAATTGCCATTTGTGATTTTACAAAGAAATAAGGTAAGAATAAACTATACGGGCCTTTTGTCACTAATAGAGTTTGTGAGTTTGTCAAAAGTCCTGGATATTTCTGTTTATTCTTGCAAATTAAGAGGATTAGAAATAATGTGGAACAACAATAATATGTCATGAAAAGTAAGTATCACAGTTAAACGTAATGCAATTTTAGCAGTGTTATCTAGAATCATATTAAGTCTAAGAATAAGCATGCAGACATGGAATATGTTGACCTTAGCGATATAAATGTTCCTTAAGTTTATTGTTATCGACATTAATCTTAAGTTTAAGAATAACACCAGGTGGACCTGTAACCAAGACTATATTTTAATAAAATGAAATGATAGCTATTAATTTGTAGCACACCTACAAAAGCAAAGAGAAAAGAGTAAAAGCAAAGAAAAATAGAAAAGTGATATTTTTTAGAGGCATCTGTAGAGGAACACGTATCTTGTAGAAGAACAGTCTCTGAAAAAGACGAGGCATGATGGAGAGAGGAGCAAAGAAGAGAAAGCCGTTTTCAGCGAGGAAATGAAATGAAGAGACAACCAGGGAAGAAGAAGACATTTAAATAAATATCTTCCGTATCGACATAACCGCCAACAAGTGCAATGCATACCTGGGATAGCAGTCACAAATTGCCATTTGTGATTTTACAAATAAATAAGGTAAGAATAAACTATACGGGCCTTTTGTCACTAATAGAGTTTGTGAGTTTGTCAAAAGTCCTGGATATTTCTGTTTATTCTTGCAAATTAAGAGGATTAGAAATAATGTGGAACAACAATAATATGTCATGAAAAGTAAGTATCACACTTAAACGTAATGCAATTTTAGCAGTGTTATCTAGAATCATATTAAGTCTAAGAATAAGCATGCAGACATGGAATATGTTGACCTCAGCGATATAAATGTTCTTTAAGTTTATTGTTATCGACATTAATCTTAAGTTTAAGAATAACACCAAGTGGACCTGTAACCAAGACTATATTTTAATAAAATGAAATGATAGCTATTAATTTGTAGCACACCTACAAAAGCAAAGAGAAAAGAGTAAAAGCAAAGAAAAGTAGAAAAGTGATATTTTTTAGAGGCATCTGTAGAGGAACACGTATCTTTTAGAAGAACAGTCTCTGAAAAAGACGAGGCATGACGGAGAGAGGAGCAAAGAAGAGAAAGCCGTTTTCAGCGAGGAAATGAAATGAAGAGACAACCAGGGAAGAAGAAGACATTTAAATAAATATCTTCCGTATCGACATAACCGCCAACAAGTGCAATGCATACCTGGGATAGCAGTCACAAATTGCCATTTGTGATTTTACAAATAAATAAGGTAAGAATAAACTATACGGGCCTTTTGTCACTAATAGAGTTTGTGAGTTTGTCAAAAGTCCTGGATATTTCTGTTTATTCTTGCAAATTAAGAGGATTAGAAATAATGTGGAACAACAATAATATGTCATGAAAAGTAAGTATCACAGTTAAACGTAATGCAATTTTAGCAGTGTTATCTAGAATCATATTAAGTCTAAGAATAAGCATGCAGACATGGAATATGTTGACCTCAGCGATATAAATGTTCTTTAAGTTTATTGTTATCGACATTAATCTTAAGTTTAAGAATAACACCAGGTGGACCTGTAACCAAGACTATATTTTAATAAAATGAAATGATAGCTATTAATTTGTAGCACACCTACATACCCTAGTTAAGAAATTTCCCATTTTATTTTATGGCTCCCTAAAGAAACTCAATGTACAACAAAAAGCGACTATCAACCTTTTGTCTACAGAATCTCAGTGACAGGTTTTAAGTTGAGTAAATCAAAAGGCAATAATTGATGATGATCAAACCGGAAAAATATGAACTCTAAATGGTATTATATTTGCATCAAACAGAAATATTTGAGAAAAGTAAACAACAAATAAAGCTGAAAGACTATCAAATTCCAAGCCATTCTAAAAATATAGACACAAATAGGCCGTACCTTGAATCTAAGAACAAGTGAGAACGGCAACATAAACTGCACAGAGAAAAAAGAGGAAATTTTAGAAATATTTTAGAAATAAATATATTGCGTAATGGCTACTAAATACATATTTAAATCAAGGAACAGCAGACTATAGATGAATAACAAATTTCAAATAATTCCAGAAATATATGCAAGAATAAATGGAGTTAAATTAGAAATATGAACAGAACCGTGAAGCACCAACCGTCAAAATCAAAGCGACACGCTATAGCACCCACACCTATATCAGAACAGCTCCTACCAAGAAACTGAATTAGTTACGAACGAACACAGTTGAAAATATAAAAAAAAAAAGCATAAGAAAAAGACACATGACAAAAAGAGCAGCAATAACAACCTCTAAAACAACCAAATCAGTATCACAACAATAACAAATAAATAACAACAAAAATAACATTTCCCAATAATATACAACCTATCAAATAAATATTCCTAATGTGAAAATTGCGAATAACGAAATCAGAGAAGAAGATATTCGTAATGCGAAACTGTAGAAATAAAAACTACAACAACTTTTCAGCAGTACAAAAGAACAAAAGACAACAAAAGACAACAGAACATACCGATACATTGTGAAATTACCCACTGGAGAAAAGGGGAGAAAAGCAAATAAGAAATCAAAAGAAGGGCAGAAGGGAAACCAAGAGGCATAGAGCCAAAAATAAAACTGAATTTTAATAAAAACAGCAGCGCCGAAGGAACTAACTAGGGAAAATAAAAAATGAAAAATAAAAAACAAATTAACAAAACAAATAAAGTACATATCACAACAAATCACAACGGAAATAACAACAAGAGACCAGAAAAAAAAAGCAACAAGTGCATAACAGAACTCAATAATCTAATATGTGCACGACATTAAAAAATAAATACCATGTTAAAAAGGAAAGCAAGAAACCCGAACAAAATAACTCGGACAATCTAATTTGTGCACGGCAAAGCAGAAGGGAGTACCTTGTTCTTCTGAGACAAAAGAAATTTCAAAATAAATCAACAAAACCTCTTGCTAAAAAAGAGCATAATGACACAAGTACGTTAGATAAGATCACAAATACATGGACAATCTGGCTTTAAAGTAAATTTGCATATACTCCATAGACTACAAAATAAATTCCAAAAAATAGCTCGACGAAAATAACATCGCCCAATAATATACAATCTATCAAATAAAAATTTCTAATGTGAAAACTGCGAATAACGAAGTTCGAGAAGAAGATATTCCTAATGTGAAACTGCGGAAAATAACAACTACAGTAATTTTTCACCAGCACAAAAGAACAAAATACAACAGAACACATTGATACATTGGGAAATTACCTGCTGGAAAAAAAGGAGCAAAGCAAACAAGAAATGAAAATAAGGACGGAAAGAAAACCAGGAAGGCGTAGAGCCAAAAATGAAATTGAATTTTAACAAAAAACAGCAGTGCCGGAGGAGTTAACAACGAGAAAATAAATATAATTAAAAAAGAAGTACCAAATTAACAAAACAAACAATTACAAAAATCACAACCCATCACAACATAAATAACAATAAATCATAAGACACCTAAAATAAAGAAAACAAAACCGCAAGTGCATAACAGAACTCAACAATCTAGTATGTGCACGACATTCAAAAAGAAATACCAGATTAACAGAATCAAGAAACCCGAAAAAAATAATCTCTCCACAACATTCATATAAAATACCAAATCAACCAAAAGAAAACACACAAGAAAACTCTAGAGTATAAAAGGTAGAAGAAACTCACAGTATAATAATAGAAGTAGAGAACAGAAGAAACAAATCGAGCTCCAAAATAGAAGACGCGCAACAATTTTCTTGCAGAAATTGGAGGGACTGATTCACCGAGAAGAAAGTCTGGCGATATAGAATAATTAATCGCTGAAGAGGCATATGAGAAAATAGAATAGTTAATCTCTGAAGAAACACAAAAAATCTGAAACGGAAGATAAATCAAGGGCAAACAAACAATCTCCTCTAATTGTGGCTTCCTCACTAATCTGAAAAGATGAGGCAGACATGTTGGTGGAAGAAGAGAGCCGATGAAGCAGAGAGGTGGAGGCGGTGAACGAGAATGGGTTTTCAACAGGGAAATAAAACCTAAAATGAAACAGACCAAAATTTTACCAAATTCACTCAACATGTGAAAGAAAGAAAATGAAGAAAGGTGAAAATAGACCAGAAGTATAAATATGACACTTAGCTGGTTCATATTGGCTGCAGAAACACTAATTCAGTTGTCTGATGGAAAAGAAATCTCATGTTTCGGCTTCATAGCAGTCCAACTAACCAGCCTCACAGAATTTGATGTAACCTGCCACAAGTATTCATTTGCATACGAATGTCAATTTATTGAACAATTTTAAAGTTACCAGTACATCAGATGCACTTATCAAATCCGTACAAAAAACAAATTCCAAATAATAACCGTGTCCCCTCTCAACCTGAAACACCATTTACAGTTTTCTACTAAATATCGGTCGCCGGGTTACAAAATTTTGCCTACATATTATTTCTGGAAACAGTATTGCATGCTCGAATGTGATGCCTACATGTATCAACAATTATAAGTCAATAAATAAAAGGTGCACGTTGAAAAAAAAAATCTAAAAGAACCAATTTTACATATGCCACAGTTGAGATATAATCTCTTCAAAAGCAAAGATGATGTTTAAATACAAAATATTCAGAACACACCTGTACTAACCGGTCATATTCAGCATCATCACAGAACAATGGCTCAAGTTCACAAGAAAAACCATCTATCTTTGTTTCTTTCAAGACTCCACTATTTATAGCAAGAATCAGTGTCCCACTAAGGTGACTAACAAGAAGGAACGTATCATATCCACGTGGTCGCAATTCCCACAATCCAATAATGCCTCCCTCTTTAACTGATGCCTACATATACTGGTTTGCATAAGCTATCAATAAAAGGTACTGGTGAAAGAAAAGATATGCATAGACTCATGAAAGAGAGTTAGCTTCAGCCGCGGGGTATCAGAAGGCCTTCTATCAGTTACAAGTCGACCTGGTGCTCATTGATTTGCACCGAGATGGGCGAGAAGGCGGCCTGGACTCGACCGCATATGTCGATCTGGCTTCCCGTCCTCAACCTCTCTTGCCTCCTCCCTTTTTGTCGCCGTCTGACTCACGCCAGCCAGAAGGCTCACTCTGTCCCGACCGGTCCGGCAAAGACGGCTAGGGCTCCATTAGACTTTCTCATGACAGGCTAAAAAAATGGTACAGAATCAAAATAGTTGAGAGAAGCAGACCAGTTCAATCATCTCAAATCCGTAACGTATTATGCGGAGTTAAAAAACATCAGTCGAGACTGAAAAACATAAGCAAATACCGGAGCCTGAATATTTCACAAAAATAATAAAAGCAACACGGAAATAAATCAACGTAGACAAAATATATTTCAGAAAAATAAAAGAAAACAACACGGAAATAAATCAACGTAGACAAAACACAACAACTCGATTAACAAACCTGGGGAAAAGAAAAAACAGCAAATCCATAGAGTAGAAACCAATTGCCGCGAGGACTCTGAACAAATAAGGGAAAAAGGAAAATGTTGGAAAACAATATGAAGAAAATAAAGAGGAATCTCACATCGGAAAGCACGTAGGAAAGCGGTAAACAAACTCGTGGAGAAGAGAAACAGACAGGTATCAAAAACGGTACGCGGAGGCAGGAAAATGAAAATCAATACACGCAGGAGCGAAGAACAGACGTCAGGAAAAAACACGTGGACCTTGGAGGGACCATTTGATGAAGAAGACATGTGAAAGGAGAAAGGGCGTCGATGGAGCAGGGAGGTGGAGGGCGGACGCCAGCAGCAGAAAAGAGTTTCAACCCAACTCTCCTTTTCAACGAAAAATGCATTTCATCCAACAAATCACAAAATAAAGAAGTAGAAAATAATAAATCAGCAAATCCATAGTAAATCACAACCGCAAACTTAGAAGGAAAAAAAGCAAAAACGAATAACACTTGCACTTTAATGGATCCATCAGGAGTACCTTTCTTGTTAAGATCATACCCAAATTAATCCTTCCTCGATACATACTTTGACACCGCGGGAATCAATTTAAACGCAATGGAAAACCCTAAGCTGCTGACGAGAACACTGAGCAAGATCGACTTTTTGAGGTCGTAATCAAATCCGTAGTGAGAGAAGATACGGGGATAGGTCAGCCGCAAATTAAAGAAATAAAAAATAATAATTCAGCAAATCCATAGTACATCACAACCGCAAACTCAGAAGCCCAGAAAGCAAAAATGAATTAAACTTACACTTTAATGGATCCATCAGGAGCACCTTTCCTATTAATATCATACCCAAATAAATCCCTCCTCGATACATACTTTGACGCCACAGGAATCAATTTAAACGCGACATGAAACCCTAAACAGCTGATGAAAGCACTGAGGAAGATCGACTCTTTGTGCCCGTAATCAATTATGTAGTGAGAGAGAAAATACGAGGATAGGTCGACCGCGAAGGAAGAAAGCAACAGGGGAGTTTGTATGTGGTGTCGTAGAAATCAAAGAGGAAGAAATCGAGGTGCATGAAATTGGTGGAAGAAGAGGGTGAGGAAGCAGAGAGGTTAAAGGGCGCTCGGTGAGAGAAGATACGGGGATAGGTCAGTCGCAAATTAAAGAAATAAAAAATAATAATTCAGCAAATCCATAGTAAATCACAACCGCAAACTCAGAAGCCCAGAAAGCAAAAACGAAATAAACTTACACTTTAATAGATCCATCAGGAGTACCCTTTCTATAAACGCGACAGGAAACCCTAAACAGCTGATGCAAGCACTGACACTTTCAGCTCGTAAGCAATTCTGTAGTGAGAGGGAAATTACGAGGATAGGTCGACCGCGAAGGAAGAAAGCAACAGGGGAGTTTGTATGCAGTGTCGTAGAAATCAAAGAGGAAGAAATTTTGAGCGGGAGAGGACAGAAAAAGGATGCAAAACGGCGACGAAAAAAAAAAGAGAAGAGGGTTTCCCAGAACACAAGAACGAGAGGATAAAGAGGAAGAAGGATACGAAACTCAGACAAGACATCGACGAGCCGAGAAGATGAGGTAGATATGTTGGTGGAAGAAGGAAGCATGAAGCAGAGAGGTGAAGGCGGTGAACGAGAACGGGTTTTCAATAGGGAAATTGGGAAATTAAAAATGCCGCTTTCACCGAGTGGAGAAAGGTAGGAAAACACGTTTTCCTTCATCAAAACCTACACTCTTTTAGAATAGTAGGACAGGAAACCCTAAACAGCTGATGCAAGCACTGAAACTTTCAGCCCGTAAGCAATTCTCTCGTGAGAGGGAAATTACGAGGATAGGTCGACCGCGAAGGAAGAAAGCAACAGGGGAGTTTGTATGCGGTGTCGTAGAAATTAAAGAGGAAGAAATTTTGAGCGGGAGAGGACAGAAAAAGGATGCAAAACGGCGACGAAAAAAAAAGAGAAGAGGGTTTCCCAGAACACAAGAACGAGAGGATAAAGAGGAAGAAGGATACGAAACTCAGACAAGACATCGACGAGCCGAGAAGATGAGGCAGACATGTTGGTGGAAGAAGGAAGCATGAAGCAGAGAGGTGAAGGCGGTGAACGAGAACGGGTTTTCAATAGGGAAATTGGGAAATTAGAAATGCCGCTTTCACCGAGTGGAGAAAGGTAGGAAAACACGTTTTCCTTCATCAAAACCTACACTCTTTTAGAATAGTAGGACAGGAAACCCTAAACAGCTGATGCAAGCACTGACACTTTCAGCCCGTAAGCAATTCTGTAGTGAGAGGGAAATTACGAGGATAGGTCGACCGCGAAGGAAGAAAGCAACAGGGGAGTTTGTATGCGGTGTCGTAGAAATCAAAGAGGAAGAAATTTTGAGCGGGAGAGGACAGAAAAAGGATGCAAAACGGCGACGATAAAAAAAGAGAAGAGGGTTTCCCAGAACACAAGAACGAGAGGATAAAGAGGAAGAAGGATATGAAACTCAGACAAGACATCGACGAGCCGAGAAGATGAGGCAAACATGTTGGTGGAAGAAGGAAGCATGAAGCAGAGAGGTGAAGGCGGTGAACGAGAACTGGTTTTCAATAGGGAAATTGGGAAATTAGAAATGCCGCTTTCACCGAGTGGAGAAAGGTAGGAAAACACGTTTTCCTTCATCAAAACCTACACTCTTTTAGAATAGTAGGAAACACGTTTTCCTTCATCAAAACCTACACTCTTTTAGAATAGTAGGAAAACCTACACTCTTTTAGAATAGTAGGAAACACGTTTTCCTTCATCAAAACCTACACTCTTTTAGAATAGTAGGATTTAATGGATCCATCAGGAGTACCCTTCCTATTAATATCATACCCAAATAAAGCCCTCGTCGATACATACTTTGACGTCGCAGGAATCAATTTAAACGCGACAGGAAACCCTAAACAGCTGATGCAAGCACTGACACTTTCAGCTCGTAAGCAATTCTGTAGTGAGAGGGAAATTACGAGGATAGGTCGACCGCGAAGGAAGAAAGCAACAGGGGAGTTTGTATGCGGTGTCGTAGAAATCAAAGAGGAAGAAATTTTGAGCGGGAGAGGACAGAAAAAGGATGCAAAACGGCGACGAAAAAAAAAGAGAAGAGGGTTTCCCAGAACACAAGAACGAGAGGATAAAGAGGAAGAAGGATACGAAACTCAGACAAGACATCGACGAGCCGAGAAGATGAGGCAGACATGTTGGTGGAAGAAGGAAGCATGAAGCAGAGAGGTGAAGGCGGTGAACGAGAACGGGTTTTCAATAGGGAAATTGGGAAATTAGAAATGCCGCTTTCACCGAGTGGAGAAAGGTAGGAAAACACGTTTTCCTTCATCAAAACCTACACTCTTTTAGAATAGTAGGAAACACGTTTTCCTTCATCAAAACCTACACTCTTTTAGAATAGTAGGAAAACCTACACTCTTTTAGAATAGTAGGAAACACGTTTTCCTTCATCAAAACCTACATGTTGTTACCCAAAATATTATCCGAAGATAAGGTTGCTGGAATGATCGAGTAACCAACAAGTGCGGGAGCACGTCCGTGAGAAATTAAATGACACAAGATTTGCCGGGGTTGTTAATCCCGGGCTTGAATGCTCTCGCGAGATTTTATTAATAAGTATACGGTTGAGTACAAATATTAATGTTAGAATCTATCACAAAGAGTGTAAAGGATTCTAGTTTTCTAAGCTGTGGAGCGTATAGAATGCCGGAAGAATCAGATATGGAGATCTGTGAATTCTTGCTATGGATGTTCTATGTGTGAGAATGTCTTTCTCTTTTCTCTCTCTTGTTTCTGTGTATTTCGCGGTCCTTATTCTCTTTATGGACCTTCTATTTATAGCAGATCAAGCTCCTGGGGCCCTCCTGCGATCGCAGCCGATCGTCGTTATTTATATTATAATAAGACGGCCGATCGTCTCGTCGCGTGGGGCTTTTCCCTTAAAGTCGCGGTAGTTCTTGGTGATTGGTTATGCAGTCGGCGGGGAACTCGCATGCGCCCGAGCCGTCACCCACCTTTTCGGCGATCTTGTTGGTAGGTGAAGTAGGTGACAGATCGTGAGCACAAGTCTTGTCTCAAGATTTTCGCAGGTCTGCGGCCCTGTTGGTAGGTGAAGTAGGTGGCAGGCAGTGGGCACCGATCTTGTCTGTCAGCACCTTTTGAGATCTGCACGCGGGTCCCAGCCCGAGATTTGGGCTTTGGTGACTTCTGACGGATCTCAGATTAATACGTGGCACGAGACGATCGCCAATCGACAAAGGACGATCGCCTAATCAACAAAAGACGATCGCCAATCAACAAAGGGCGATCGCCGTGGGTGCCGAGTTCAGGGTGTTTGCCCCTAGCATATCCCTCATGGTAGACTTCCCGACTGCTATGACGATCGCCCTCGAGGCGTGTTTAAATGCCGCACAACAATTGCCCCCCAGCTCGGCTCGATGTTGAAAACACGGGGTGAGGTGGCACTTTTGGCGATCGCTAATGTTTTAGACGACCGGTCGATCTGATTTCAAATTTGGACGATCTCCTTTTGCGCTGGGAGCGGCGGGAAAAGAGACGTGGGCTCGCGAAACCGTGCAAGGACACGCGTCGCGTTTCTATTGAGGAGTCCGACGGTTCGTCGATCTTTGTCGATTGGCGTGCCCTCGAAAGATGCGTACGCGGGACTCGAGGGCCGCATTTATTGCGTCTGGCCGGTTGCATCGGCCCTCGGACTTTCGCCTATTTGCCCAGAGACCCCGGCCTCCATCTATAAAAGGGGCTAGGGCTACTCCGTTTTCATCTTTTACGCGTCCTTGTCTTCCTGCTGAAGCTCTGCAAAAATTTCCGAAGCTTGTTGCGCCGACCGTCTTCCTTTCTTTAGGTAAGAAACCCAATTTTTCCCTCTCCCTTAACTTTTTGAGAATATGTCGGGAGGATCTAAGGCCTTCGAGGTCGGAAGCACTTCTGCCGCGGCCACGGACCGGGAGGAAATTCCTGTGGGAATCCCCGTGGAAACGGCCGCAGAGGCTATTCGTGCGGGGATTACACCCGCAGAGCTTGAGGAGCTTTTTAATGAGGCCGTAGTGGCGGGCTCTGCGGCGGCGGAGGAGCGAGATGCGTCGCCGGTGGAGGAAGACGAACTGATACGTTTGTCTTGGGAAAAGGACAGCGTCTCTGGCCCGGTTTATAGGGCTTTTGCTAGACTTATGGAGGGATTGCCGGGCCTGTCCGAGTTTGATTTGAAGCTTACTCGCCGCTTATCCCTATGTACATGTGAAGCGGACGGAGTTTGTTTCTGCCGAACCGTCTCAATGGACTCTTAGTCGATCCGAGTTTGGCGACACAGGAAGGACATGACCACCGGAGGGCCAAATATCATATCCCCTCTGATGTGTCATTGCACGTGCCCGCCGAGAACGAACGTGCCGACCAGCCTCCCGAGGGTATGGTCGCCATCAACGAAATGACCCTGGCTGCCGGTCTGCGGTTTCCCTTGCCGTTCGCCGTTTCAGATCTGGCGATCGCTCGAATTTGGCGCCTCTTGGACGCGAGCGCACGCCTGCACCGACGTTATTTGGCGGTCACGAGTTGTTTCGCACGCCTTGCGGGAGAGATGACTTATCTTTTAAGTGGCCGACTGCGAGAAAGGGTCGATCGGCGGATACCATATCCAAGGTCGCCAGGGTAGGGTGGTTACCGGGTGCCGAGCAAGACCCGAGGCGACCTGAAAAGTGGTCTTTGGGTTGGTGGTGCAAGGAGGTCGGCATCGAGCTAACAGACTGAGGATGAGTTCGATATCCCTACCAACATTCGGCAGAGGAATCAAAGTAATGGTTTCCTTTCTCCCTTCGTTTGGATACTCCTTGGTGATCTAATTTTGTTTCCCTTTTGCAGATCCCTTGTTCCGTCGGCCGACGATCTCCCCTTTGATTTCTCGATCGTCTGGGAGCGGATTCGTGCATTGCCGATTTCCTATAAAGACGTTCGATCAGTCAGTCACGAAACTCACCGGTTGGGAGCTCGACTGTTTCGCTTCCCTCGCCACCTGAAGGCACCTGGTATGACTTTCTATCCACTCTTTTCTGCGAGGCGATCGTCTCCAAGAGGTCGCCACGTTTACGTAAGTGTCTAACTTGTTTTAGTTTCTTCTTTGGCAGAGACTTATTTTCCCCGGATCACCGAGCTACCTCAGCAGATCGCCATGTCTAACCCCGGATTTCTCGGTCGCCTTCATATGGGAAAGAAAACGGGTCGCGTTGCCGCGACGTCGTCTCGCCCTGCCCCTGTGGTGAAGCCCGTTGCGGTGCCGGTCGCCGAACCGGAAACTCAAGGTGAGGAACAGCTCCAGCGCAACCGCAAGAGGCGGAGGCCGGAGGCGTCCCTTCCGTCGGCTGAGGCGGATTTAACCATACTGGAGCCGCCGATCGCCGCTCCCCCCGTTTCTTCTGTTCCGATGGCGGAGGGGGCTGGTCCCAGACCGTCGGCGTCCAGCTCCAGGTCGCCTTCTGGCTACTTGAAAAGGGCGGCGATCGCTGACGCCGAGACTCCTCGGGGAAAGCCCTTTTTTGGCCGTGACCCAGAGCTGGTCAACAGGTGAGAATGTTTTGAACTTTCCGAGCTACGCGTTCTGAGTAAGTCTTAGGCTAACTCTTTTGGTTTCCTTGGTTTGCGCTGCAGGGTTCGTCTGGCCGATCCGGACGTTTCTCCTATGGTCTTTGGACTTTACATCGAGCAAGGCTCGCAACAACCTCTTGATATCCACCTACGTTCGCGAGGCCACCACCTCTTTGCCCAAGGCTTGGGCGACCGACCTCGATGCGATCGCTCGTCGGCGATCTGGAGATGCCATGCGGCGGCCGTTGCCACAGCTCTTGAGACGGCGGCGATGGCCGTCAAGCCGCAAGGGACTTTGAGGCGACCCTCCACCGCTCATCTCCATCGCGACCTCGAGGCCGCCGGAAGCAATATCGAGGATGCCAACGGGATCCGGCTATGGAGAAGGAGTACGAGGAGACGGCGAAAGGGCCAAGCAGGATGTGGATAGATTGATGCAGAACCGAGCCGCTCCAAGGAGGCTGCCGATCGGTCCGTGACGAGGAGCGCGAAGCCCGCCAAGCTCGCGGCGTCGCAGAGGAGGCGACCGGACAAGGCGATGGTTGGCCGGCTTAGCGGTGAGCCGGACGCGGCAAGGAAAGAGCCGAGAAGTCCTGTGGCGAGAATGCCGCCAAGGTTGCGAGTTGGCGGAGGCCGAGAAGACGGCCGCGAGTTGAAAGGCCAATCAAGGCGATCGAGACCGATCCCTACCAAAGTGTGGCGCTCGCCGTAGTTTGCCTATTACTTGGCATATCTTGGCCGCCGTCCGAGCCGCAAAGAGGCGAGGATCGAGATCGGTCCCTTGATGGAGAGCTTCAAGTCCTACGCCCTCGCGCATCCTTTGCACCGGAGTTCTCCTTGCCGATCCTTGATTTGGCCGACTTCGGGATCGACTTGAGTTGGTACACGGGTAAACTCATTCATCCCGAGGCGGAAGCCGATCCAAGCCGAGGCGAAGATCGCAGTGGAGCCTTGAGAGGCATTTTGTTTTCCTCCGGACTATGTACTTTTCGTTTTCCTTTTGTAATGCCTTCGGGCCCCGTCATGTACTAAACTTGCGTCATGAATAAAGTGTTCTTCTTTTCATACGATCGCCTTTGAATGTTTGCGTGCAACTTTACAAATATGTGTATGATTGCTTTCGACGTTTTGTTCATCCGATCGATTGTCTGAGTGTTGAACGTATCGATATGTTTTGAATCGGAATTCTTACTTGTAGTTTTTTTTTTTGTTGGACGACTTCGATCGTCCTGCGCGTATTTGAGCGGATGTGTTTGAGTGAGGCCGATCGTGTGTGGTTCCTTTTGTTCGATCGTGTTAGGGATTAGCTCGACCCCTCTCTGCCCCCTTGTTTTTGTTTACTTATTGTAAGTAAGGAAACAAAAACTATGTCGTCCGGCGGGCTATCTCCGGCCACGTTACGAAGAATTATGTTCGGTTGGGTTGTTCGATGGATCGACCTCCATTATCGTGTCTTTGTGTGCGAGGATGTTGTGTATCCCGCGACTCACTTTATTATGAGGTCCTCGTTAGTGCGCCTCGCCTCGTATTTAAACGAAGGGCGTGCGGTCTCGGTCTAGAGGAGTCCTTGCGCGAGCGGCGTTGGATGAATCAAATCCGCGCCCGCGGTTTGTTTGTTGTGCTTCAACCTCGGCCACCATGGAGATGGCCGACCTCGACGGTGTACGTTGAGACGGGGTTTGTGGCACGTCGCATTGTCCGGTTCACCATGTTAGATGATGGACCTTTGAGGGCGAGCGATCGTGTCCACCGATTTATTTTGGAGGGTCCTTCGGCCACGCCGGCCTCGTATCCAAACGAAGGGCGGGCTATCTAAACTCGAAGGAACCTTGCACAGGCAAAGCCGTTGGTTCCATCGACCTCCAGTGCCATGGCCGTATTGTTTTCTACCTCGGATTGTCATTCTTGAACGACGATCCTCGACGGTATGTAACATGATTGTGGGGCGATCGCGAGAATAGATGGGATAGAGAACAAAAATATTTCATTAAGTTCCTTGTACATTTGGTAGTTGAAAATGAATACAAAGTTATCATTGATAGTATTTCTTCGGATGTACATTGCGTTCGTGGATACCGATCCGAGTACCGTCGGGGTGTTCCACTCGTAGGCTCCCTTAGTCACCATTTCGATATTCTCAAGGGGCCTTCCCAACTTGGTCCAAAGACACCTGTGTGGGTTTGGATCTTTTGAGGACGAGATCGCCCACTTGAAACCGCCTTTCCCGACCTTCGAATTGAAGAACTTTTCGGATCTCCTTTTGTGGATAGTGTTCTTCATCTCCGAGGTCGATCGGCGTTCTTCGAGCATGTCGAGGTCGATCCGCCGGCCACATCATTGTCGATCGTCATCTCTTGCTCGGTTCGATGGTGAGGACGGCGATCTCAGGAATCACCGCTTCATTCGAAGGCTAGGGCGAAAGGGGTTTCGCCGTTGGTCTTGGTCGTTGTTCGGTAAGACCACAAAACGTCTGGGAGCTCGCCGCCCATCGTCTAGCACGGATTCGAGTCGTGCTTTAATTGTGTGTTTGAGGATCTTGTTCACCGCCTCTACCGCCGTTAAATCGTCGAGGGTGATAGGGAGCCGAGAACAACCTTTTGATTCCCCACTTATCACGAGATTGCATGACTTCTAAGCCGCGTCGAACCGCTTTCCATTGTCGGAGATGATGGCACAGGGTAGACCGAACCGGCATATGATGTTTCTCCGGATGAACTTGATCACTTGCTCTTGGCGATCTTGTTTAGCGGTTCGGCCTCTGCCCATTTTGTGAAATAGTCGACCCGACGATGGCGAACTTACTGACCTCCTGGAGCCGTTGGTAGGGGACCTATAAGGTCGATGCCCCATTAGGCGAACGGCCATGGCCGTACATTGAGGTGAGCCGCTCACGGGAGATTTTAATACTTGGTCCCATTATTTGGCATCTATGACACGACTGGCATAGGCGATCGCATCCTTACGAAGTGACGGCGAGAAAAACCTTGCCTGGTTGTCTTATGGGCGAGAGCTCGTCCACTGGCGTGATTTCCACAGTTCCGTCGTGGATCTCGGCTAAAGCCAGTCCTTCCTCGGTGTAATACACTTGAGGAGGAAAGGCTAGCTTCGCTTGTAAAGACGATCGTCGAAGAGGTGTATCTGGTCGCTCGGAGCCGGAGTCATGGCGAGCTTTGATACGGCCGCGAGGGCCGTCCGTCCTTTAAGTATGTGATGAACGAGTCATCCGGCTTTCTTCGGCAACGGCAATCGTGGCCACCGAGGTTTCTTTCGATTCTGGCCTTTCGACTTTGTAATTTGGATATTAGAGAAATCGGTGCCCCCATCCGACGATGCTAGCTTGGATAGGGCATCGGCACGAGAGTTGTGCTCTCTCGGGACTTGTTCGATTTGTACTTCTTCAAATTTCGTGCACATCTCGGCGACCGGCTCCCGGTATTTGATCATCTGTTCGCCACGTGCCTCATATTCTCCTTTGACTTGGTTCACGACCGGAAGGGAGTCCATGAAGATATGGAGGCGACGAACGTCTAGGGCGAGAGCCAGTCGAGCCCGCCTACGTGGCCTCGTATTCGGCTTCATTGTTGGTCGCTCGAAACCCAAACGCACGGCATTTGTGAAGCTTTGTCCGTCGGGGCTAATGAGAACGATCCACGCCCGATCGCAAGTGGGTCGCCAACCGTCAACGTCGGCTTCCAGGCGGAGTCGACAGGCATGGGTCGGGTGTGAGGGAATGTTAACTCCACGACGAAGTCCGCCAGGGCTTGGCCCTTGATCGCCGTGCGAGGAGCGTATGTGATGCCGTATTGGGCGATCTCTAGTGACCATTTGAGGAGTCGCCCGTTGGTGTCCGGTCGATGTAGAACTTGCCTTAGAGGGAGGGTTGTCAAAACCTCCACTTGATGGTCGAAAAATAGGCTCTTAGCTTACGGACACTCATGACTAGAGCATAGGCGATCTTCTCCAAAGGTGTATAGCGTGTTTCAGCGTCGTGGAGCGCTTGACTGACATAGTAGATCGGCAGATGGACTAGTCCCTCCGCTCGTACCAAGACCGCACTCAGTAGCGACCTCCGAGGCCGCAAGGTAAAGGAATAATTTTTCCCCGGGATCGGCTTTGCCGAGTGCAGGGTTGGATAAATATTCCTTTATTTTGGCGAACGCCATCCGACTCTCCCTCGTCCATGCGAACTTTTTGTTTTTGATGGTCGCGAAGAAAGGCTTGCTTTTATCGCCGAGCCGAGATATGAAAGCAGTTGAGGCGGCCGGACAACCCTGTGAGGCGTTGTACCCTTGATGTTCCGAGGTTCCTGCATGTCGAGGATCGCCCGTATCTTGGTGGGATTCGCCTCGATCCCCCTCTGGCCGACAATGTGCCCCAGAATTTCCGGAGCCCACCCCAAAGTTGCATTTCTTTGGGTTCACTTCATGTTGAACTTTTCGAGGATGGCGAATGTCTCGGCGAGATCATTGAGGTGATCTTCCTTCTTGAGGCTTTTGACCACGATATCGTCGATGTAGACCTCCATGGTCTTGCCGATCCGATTAGCGAACATCCCGTTGACCAGCGCTGGTAGGTCGCCCCGCATTCTTCAAGCCGAACGGCATCCGGACCCAAAAGTATATGTCTTTTTCCGTGTGGAAAGATGTGTGTTTTATGTCTTTCTCCGCCATTGGGATTTGATGATATCCGCGAAGGCATCCATAAATGACATCATTTCGCGACTGCGATCTATCGACCAAGTGATCAATATGAGGCATCGGAAAGTGATCCTTTGGACAAGCCGCGTTGAGGTCGGTGAAGTCAATGCATAACCTCCAGAACGGTCGGCTTCTTGGCGAGTACCGCGTTAGCGACCCATTGTGGGTCGTCCGTAGCTACCCCGATTAACTTGTTGTCGAGCAACTTTTGGACCTCTATGTCGAGCGCGCGTATTTTTCGGGCCGAATTTCCCTCGTTTTTGATGAACAGGCTTCGCCGGTCGATCTTGAGATAATGGCAAGCGTGCTCGGGACTTATGCCGACCATATCTTGATGCGACCGGCGAAGACTCCGATGTTCTTACGTAGTAAATTGACCAGATCTCCTTTCGGTGCGAGGTCGACGCTTGCGCCGATGCACTTCCCGCTCTGGACGAGCCGGATCTATGGCTATACTCTCTAACTCTTGATGGGGACGGTCGCTTCTTGCTTGGAACGATTTCGGACTCGATCCTTGGATCGACGTCGAGACTAGGCTCAAACCGATCCTTGGCTCGATGTCGTCCGTTAACCGATCCGAGATGCCGTCCTCTGAATTGGGTTGACACGATGTGTTTGGTTCGTCGATCTCCATGGGTCGATCGTCGATCGTTTCAACGTTACACATATCGGGAAGTATTGTAAACGATGGCGACACAGAGTAATTTAAACATCTTTTGCCATTAGTGGTCCCCCTTTACAGCACCGACCGTCCCATCGGCGGTGGGGAATTTGATACAATAAAAGAAGGACGAAGCCGCCTCAAAGGTTTCTAAGAATGGACGACCTAGGAACCCATTATAGATCTTTGGGTCTATCTATTATTACAAAATTTAGGTTCTAGTGATCCTAACCTTGGGATCGTAAATGCATATCGGCTCGACGGAGAGCTTGATCCTCCCATAGGCTTGGACAGTCTTTGTCGCCGAATCCTTGGAGCACGGTGTCAAATGGCTTGATGAATTTGGTCGAGTTTAGCCGATCCAGAGTCATTTGAATATGATATTGCGAAGCTCCGTTGTCGACCACGCTGGCCGACCGCCTTCCCGAGATACAGCAGAGATTACCAATGCATCCTCCTTGGGGCATTGTACCCCTCCTGTCTTTATTGGAGAAGGTGATGAGCGCGTTTCTAGCGATGGTCGGCTCAGGGGCACCACAATATGGACTCGCGAATGCCCTCGGTTCGGCCTTCCGCTTCTGTTTGACGCGGTGGAAACCGGGAAAGGCCCCCAGGCTCCTACCTCCCGCTTGGAGCATATTAATCCGACCGCCGTGGTTGATCGGAGGAATCGATTCATCGGAATGCTCGCTCGTGTTCGATCCGCGGCCGGATTGGGAGGCGTCCTTTCGATCCGACGGCGCTCGCGCCCTCCGGTCCTCTCTCGTCGAGGTTACGGCTTGGTGACGGGTTGTCTAATTTGCCTTCTTCGAGCGATCGCGAGTTGCACGAGGAGGTCGCGGCATTGGGCCGGTGTTGTGGCGGGACTTTTGTGATAGCACGAGAACTTGCTACGGTCCAGATGACCGTGGTCCCTTATTGGCCGGTTTGGAAAGCCACTCCCGCCCTTAATTGCGTTGAAGATGTGGGCTGGAGACAAGTTGAGGTTGTGGAGGAGGTGAACCTCTACATCACCGAACGCTTTGAATTCGCCAGCGGCTTTGCGACCGCCTTTCTGGGCTTGGCGACCGCCTTTTTCGAACATGGGATGGCATCCTTCCCTCTCCGTGGGTTCCTCATCCAAACGGAGGAGAGCATCCTCTGCCCGGCCAGAAATCGGCGGCTCGACGCGGAAGACCGAGTAGGTCGGGGATATCCTTTGTGAGATGCCTGAACATGGGTGAGTGGCCGTAGAATCCCCCCAGATCGAATAGAGGGCGAGCTCGTCGCTAATGGGTTCACCGGTGAGGACTATCTCGTCCACCCGTCGATGTAATCTGCATCCGCTCGCCCTTCCCCGCTTGATTTACATCATGCGGTGGGGGCCTTCGAGCGGCGACTTTGGCGGCGAAGTACGACGTAAAGTCGTTCGCCAACTTCTCGAAGCAATTGATTGAGCGAGGAGGCGGTGAGATGTACCACCTGTGGGCGAGGTCGCCCAGAGTTAGCGGGAATATCCGACACTTCGTCGCATCTGATGCTCCGCATCCGGTCATGTAGATCCGGAATTTGCTCAAGTGGGTCTCCGGGTCCGATCTTCCCTCATATAGAGGTGTCTGTGGGGGATTGATTGTTGGTTGAACCGGGGCGAGCTCGATCTGGACCGCGAGTGGTTCACTTGGTCCAGAGATCGATCTCCTTGCGCCTGCCCCAGTGTCTAGTAGCGCCTTCATTTCGTCGAGCTGGCGCTGCATTGCGGCCATCGCCGTGGCCTGACAGCTCGCTGATTGGCTGCCGGAGCGCGAGCCGAGGCGATCATGTACCGATCCCTTGCCCCCATGGTGTATGACGAGCTCTCTGCCCGCAGACTCATTTCTAGGGCGAGTGGGGGCCTGTCGACCGGCCTGTCTTCTGGGAGTCGGATATGCCGAACTTCTGGTGACGGATTCGGACTCCGATGCCTCCCGACTCGGGCCGGCGCCTGTGTCGCCACGAGGATCACTCCCTAGGCGGCGAAGACGGAGTCGTCCCGCCTAACGAGAGCCTTTGACTGCGGCTCTGGGTTCTCCGTTGATTTCTCAACATATATCCTTTGAGCTTCGCTTGCGGCTCGGCGGATGGTTGACGGAGTGATGGTGGGCGAGTCGCACGCAACTGTCGCTCCCCGAGGACGGCTATGGCCTCCTCAATCTGCTCCATGATGCAGATCGAGTGAGAGACTAGGGCCGTCCCTCGGGGCGGAGTGAGGATCTAGCGTCGCCATGTCGCCTTCCGTCGCGGCCGGGATTCTGCCGTGTCGGAATGATATTTCCGGCGGATCTCAGGGTGGCTCTCTTGGAAGTTGTAGCAGACGTCATTTTTCTGGAGGTTTGTTTCTTTTGAAGAACAGTGAGTGTTTCTTCGAGTGTGAGTCCGGAGAACAATGAATGTTCTACGAGACGATCGGAATAAAAGTGAAGGTAAGGGCCCTTCCTCTAGCGCCAATTGTTGTTACCCAAAATATTATCCGAAGATAAGGTTGCTGGAATGATCGAGTAACCAACAAGTGCGGGAGCACGTCCGTGAGAAATTAAATGACACAAGATTTGCCGGGGTTGTTAATCCCGGGCTTGAATGCTCTCGCGAGATTTTATTAATAAGTATACGGTTGAGTACAAATATTAATGTTAGAATCTATCACAAAGAGTGTAAAGGATTCTAGTTTTCTAAGCTGTGGAGCGTATAGAATGCCTAAGAATCGAGATATGGAGATCTGTGAATTCTTGCTATGGATGTTCTATGTGTGAGAATGTCTTTCTCTTTTCTCTCTCTTGTTTGTTGTGTATTTCGCGGTCCTTATTCTTTATGGACCTTCTATTTATAGCAGATCAAGCTCCTGGGGCCCTCTCTGCGATCGCGCCGATCGTCGTTATTTATATTATAATAAGACGGCCGATCGTCTCGTCGCGGGGCTTTTCCCTTAAAGTCCGCGGTAATTCTTGTGATTGGTTATGCACGGTCCGACGGGAACTCGCATGCGCCACCGAGCCGTCACCCACCTTTTCGGCGATCGTTGGTAGGTGAAGTAGGTGACATCGTGAGCACAAGTCTTGTCTGTCAGTACTTTTCGCAGGTCTGCGGCCCTGTTGGTAGGTGAAGTAGGTGGCAGGCAGTGGGCACCGATCTTGTCTGTCAGCACCTTTTGAGATCTGCACGCGGGTCCCAGCCCGAGATTTGGGCTTTGGTGACTTCTGACGGATCTCAGATTAATACGTGGCACGAGACGATCGCCAATCGACAAAGGACGATCGCCTAATCAACAAAAGACGATCGCCAATCAACAAAGGGCGATCGCCGTGGGTGCCGAGTTCAGGGTGTTTGCCCCTAGCATATCCCTCATGGTAGACTTCCCGACTGCTATGACGATCGCCCTCGAGGCGTGTTTAAATGCCGCACAACACTACACTCTTTTAGAATAGTAGGATATACATGGGGGATGTATGTGATACATGGTGCAACTATCTATACTATATAATACTTATCCCCCTTAATTTAATGTGGAAGGGGGATTTAATTGTAACTTTTAATTGTAAATATATGAAGAGATTATTTTAATTGTAACTTTTAATGTAAATAAACTAATTTAAATACAAAAGTTATGATAAACATCACAATGCAAATGCACCTTCTAATACACAAGGTGATTAAAATGAACTATTAAATGATAGTATAAATTACAAGATGGTTAAATTTTAGCTATGAAATCTTAGATACAATCGGTGCATCGCACGGGTTGAATAAACCAAAAACAACCCCGGAGCAACATACGGGTTAGTAAAGCCTCATTTCATATAACTAATTACATAGACTAAAATAAAAGAACAATAACAATAAAAAAATATATAAACTTTTCTAAAAGGCATTTAAATTCTGACATCTGCTTATTCAACCGTCTGCCCCAACATTACGTACAAAACACGTGCACCTTCTAATACACAAGGTGATTAAAATGAACTTTTAAATGATAGTATAAATTACAAGATGATTAAATTTTAGCTATGAAATCTTAGATACAATCGGTGTATCGCATGTGTTGAATAAACCAAAAACAACCCCGGAGCAACATACGGGTTAGTAAAGCCTCATTTCATATAACTAATTACATAGACTAAACTAAAAGGACAATAACAATAGAAAAACATATAAACATCTCTAAAAGGCATTTAAATTCTGTCATCTGCTCATTCAACCGTCTGCCCCCAACATTACGTACAAAACACGTAGATATTCAACCAAAGACCGTGCATCGCACGTGTTGGATAATGCCTCATATCTTTTAAGAAGAAGATGCACCATTAAAATTTTTAAGAAGAAAACACTTCATCTGTTATTTCTCGTTTTTTCATTATTTTTTGTTTGGTAGTATTTGAATTAGGAGCCGAGTTATTTATTCTCTTATAACCTATTAAATCATATACTTATTAAATTCTATTTTTTCTAATTTGATTAGGGAACCTAATTAAACTGTTCCAATTATCTGTTCAATCTTTTTTTTCCTAAATACTCGATTCTTTTGTTCAATGTTTGCATAAGAGGATGAAAATATTTTAAAGTGTGTCCTAAATACCAGTATTCTAAAAATTCCCGCATAAGCTGATTAACCCTCCGTTAATCCCTAGAAGGTTCTCTATCATTTCGATTATGGCCTAAGCACTTTTATTGGGCGTTTGGTGATTAAACGGCGATCTAGGCGGACTGGTCGGGCGCCTAGGAAGGCAAGTTAGGAGGGCGCCTAGGCGATTATGCCTTTTTATTTTTGTTTTTGTTTTAACAGTACTATAGTTTCATAAACTGGGATAGTATGGATATTATGGACATCTTTATACCTATATTAATATTTTAACATTCCTAGCAACTAGGCGGGTGCCTAGGCGGTTATACTTTTTTTATTTCAACAGTACTATAAATTCCTAAACTGGGATATTTTGGAAATTATGAACTCATTTATATCTATATCAATATTTTAAATTTAGTATATAATTGATTATATGTCTGTTTAAATAGTTAAATATAAATTACTGTTAATTATTTTACACATATATAATTTTTTATTTATATAAATGATTAAAAATTACAAAAAATCCACGTAATGCAATTAATTCCTAATTAGTCCCCGATTAATCTTCTGGGCTATAGGCGTGAGCAATCCGGACGCCTGGTGTCTAGCGTCTTTTACAATCTTGCTAAATACAAAGGTAGCTCAAACGGTTCAGTTATCAAATATTGAAACTAATTCAATACTTCTTGAATTTGGAAGCATTGGTTGTGGATAATGGGCGTAGAAAATTAATTTCCGACTTTCATCCATCAATTAAAGAAAGCTTTAACTAAGAAAATAATTTGTATCATATTATACTATCATCTGGCCCTTCCTGTGGCGGCCCCTGGGTATTTCGATTATGATCTGGGCACTTTTACTGAGCGTTTGAGTGATTAATCGACTATCCATGTAGACTCGGGGGATGCTTAAGAAGGCAAGCTAGGTGAGCATCTAGGCGGCTGGGCGAGCGCTAAGTGGTTAGGCATATTTTTTGCTTTGACGGTATTGTAAATTCCGGAATTGAGATATTATAGATATTATGAATTATTTTATACTTATATGAATGTTTAAGATTTAATATATGGTTGATTATATGTATGTTTAAATGGTTAAATATTAAATATTATTAATTATTTTACATATATTTTTCTTTATATATAATATATTTAAAATAATAAGAAAAATAAATCCGATTGATTCCCTATTAATCCTCCGGCTCTAGGCGTTAGCAATTCGAACGCCTAGCGATTTTTAGAATCTTGGGCAGGAGCTAGGATTAAAAAATTCATAAACGTGATTATATTTATGTATTTAACAAGTCGAAAAAAATACAAAATTCAACCTAATATACAAACTCGTAGTGTTCATATCGGGTTCGAAATGTTGTCTTCTGAATATCATCATCTTTGATCTTCAGTTGATGATATCTGTTACATGTATTTTTGTGCAATTTATTGTCATTATTTTATCCTTATTTTGGTTTAATTCTGCGAAAATGAGCTCCTAATGCATGACATTTGTATATTTTGAAGGAAATTAGAGTCCTCAAGCTCGAACGAAGAAAAACGGGCCAAAAATGACATTTTTCGGTCGAGGGCCGTGTCGCACCAAAGCTGGGCCGCGTCACAGGCATAACACAGAGCAAACCGGTACAAATTGTACCGGGGCCCACGGCACACGTATTCTGGGCCGCGGCCCATAATGAAATTCCGCCCAGGCCTGGGCAGCACAAGGACTAGGGCCGCGGCAAACTTAGTCTGGGTCGCGGCCCACGGCGCGGGAACCCTGATTTCAGCGTGCGATTTTGGCTGTTCTGGAAGCGGACTAGGCCTAATCCTCGGACACGTTTTGGAGACGGAAGATGGTTATAAAAGCCTAGAGAAGATCAAAAAAGAAACCATCGAAGGAGAGGAGAAGAATACCTAGCAGCAGAGAGCAAGGCCAGAGAACGGAAGAAGACAAGTTCATCAATTGTGTTTGAATTTCTTCCTTATGTTTAATTCAAATATTTGTGTATTATTTTCTAGCATGTCGGACTAGACCCCTTTATTCTAGGATTGAGATGAAACCGAGATTATGATGGATTAATTCTTGATTTTATGTTATTGATACCTTTCCCTTTTCTATTGAGTTTTCCCCAATTGTTCTTAATGCTTTCAATTGTGTGGCCCATGATTGAATTGTTATAACTACGTAACTTGAATCGGGAGAGGAGAGTAAGTAGTGAAAATTGGGAGAAAACTGTTTTGTCTTGTGAGATAGGAATATACTCATAAGAATTACGAAGCTCCTTTTGATGATTTTAGAACTTTTGGGCTAATGTCGAATTAACTCACCTAGGAATAGAGTGAATTATGCGCTTTGAAAAATTCTACTGACCTCGGGAGAGGCATTAGATTAACTTAGAATCTTCGCTTTCAATAAATTGGGAAATTACATAAATTATATTAATTAAGATTAATTTGGATTAATCGAGGCAAATTCTCGATCCTAGATTCTTCTCCTATTTGATCTCCTTTTATCGGACTATTGATTCTATTGTTTGTTTTTAGTTTGTCGCAATATTTAGTTATTAATAATTATTCAACCACAAAATTTCGGTCATTCAAATAAAATTATAAATACTAATAAATTGGTACTTAGTACATCAGTCCTCGAGGGAACAATACTTTTCTCATCACTTTATCACTTGATTACGACAACGTGCACTTGCGTTCACAGAAATACGTAACAAGTTTATGACGTGGAAGAAAAGATGGCTCGAACTTTATGACGTGGAAGAAAAAGATGTCAATATTCATCCGAGCATATGACATCGAGCTTTGGAAGGTGATATGTCTTGGTCCCTAAATTCCTCTCAAATCCGACGGTACGCTTAAATCTTTCGAAGAATATGACGACGCGGATTGGAAAAACGATCATTATAATTACATAGCTACATAATTATTGTATTGTGCTTTAAATCCGGAGGAACACAACCGGATATCATCTTGTGATAGTGCCAAAGAGAATTGGAAGATATTAGAAATCACACACGAAGGCACAAATCAAGTCAAGGAGACGAAGATTAATATGCTTCTCCATGACTATGAATTATTCCTGATGAAGGGTGACGAGTCCATCACCAACATGCTCGACCGATTTTCGGTCATCACAAATGGACTAGCTTCATTCGTAAAACCATTATAAAGTAGTAAAAAAGTCAAGAAAAGTTTACGATCACTACCTAGCGAATGGGACGGCACCGTGACCGTGATCATGGAATCTAAATATCTCAATACGCTTGATTTTAGCGCCCTCGTTGGTTCGCTATTTAATTATGAGATAGTTTTAAAATCACGAAGTGTCAAGCCAAAGCCGAAGGAACGATCAATAGCCGTGAAGGCTAAGATGTCAAAGAGAGAAGAAATTTCGGTGGATGATAGTGACGAAGAATCAGCATAGTATGCCAAGAATATTGTTGGGATAACAGTCCCTGTATCGAAAGACCTTGATAGAGTGTTTTGGCAATGTGCCAATCCAGCATACAGCAAGCTGCTGTACCGATAGACCAATCGAAATTGCTGATCTTGTATCGAAGACTTATCTTTATGCCATCATACAACAACAAAAGTCTAAAAGTGCCAAGTATGGAAGCTCTCCCTCCATACAGCAAACATTCCATACAGCGACCCCTCCTTTATAGCCTACAACACAAATGGATACAGCATTCAAGCTGTAAAGTATTGAGACATTCAATACCTATCGAAACAAGACTAAAGACCGTTTGAAAAGGAATCTTTGGTATTCGCTAAATTCAAGTCCCGTTTGATAAAGAAGTATTTAAATACTGAAAGGATAAAGTATTTAAATACTGAAGCCGACAGAGATCATCAAACCACGTAAAATCCGGATCTGGGTTTATATAAGTCAACCATCCAGTTGTCACGGACTTTTGCTCAACGGATCAATCTCAACGGATCTATTCAAAGGCTATATATATCCCCAAGAGTTTGAAGATCAGTAATACACGAACTCACATCTAACCAAGAAGTACTTACAAGAATATATCTGAGCAAACATATTTCTTCAAGTATACTGCATATTCTCAGAGAAGAAATATCCAAGTGCTCAACCTCGAACAACACACCATCAACTAAATATCAAGAAAGTCGAGCTGTTTTTCAAACCATCGTTCTATCATTGAGCAAACCCATCAGCCCTGTGTGGACTGAAAAAGCATTGCTTTTCCCGAACTGTGTGTGACGGACTTGCATTGAAGAGACAAAGCTTCGGAACTGTGTGTGAAGAAGTTAGTCAAGTGAAAGCCTAAACCAATCTGTGTAAACGGTTGAAAGCTTCGATCATTGTATCAATCTGTGTGAACGATACATTGATAGGTTTGATTATAAATACGTAGTTGTGTACGTAGTATTTATAATAAATATTTTAACTCCTATGTGGAGGACCAGTGGACGTAGAGGGGTTTACCTCGAACCACTTTAATTATTGTGTCATTTACCTTCTGCATTTACTGTTTTAATATCTGTGATTATTATTAAGTATACACTTCATATCTAGTTGCTGTATTTACAGCAACTTACCTTAACAAGACTTCCGCTACGCACTCAGATTTGAAAATCATACAGCCTGTTGTTTAAAACACTTTCCAAGCTGTATTCTGTATACTTAGTGGCCAACAAGTGGTGTCGGAGCGGTTGATTCTAAAAAGAATTAGTCGTATTCTTGACCGAATCAGATTCTTAAATCACTTATTTTTGTAAAATAGTCTTTTTCTTCCCTATATTCTCATATGGATACATCAATGATCAATAAAGTCCCTATGTTTTCTATTAACGAGTTTGACGATTGGAGAATTAGGATGGAGGCTCATCTTGCAGCAATGCACGAAGATATGATTTTTGTCATACAAGATGGCCCCATAAAGATCATGAAGGTAAACCCGGCCCCAAGGATTGAAGGCCAAGCTCATGCCGAGATGCTCAAGAAAGAGCGCGAACAATGGACTTCTGATGATAGAAAGTGCGCCAACCTTGACAATGTTGCGAAGAACGCGCTATTTGTCACTCTTGACAAAGGCACGTTCTCTAAGGTAAAGAGCTGTAAATCAGCCAAGGATATCTGGGATAAACTCAAGTTAATTTGTGAGGGAACTTAGCTCTCAGAACAAAACAAGATTTCAAAATTAACTCAGCAATTCGAATCTTTTGAAATGAAACCAACTGAAACACTTGAGGAACTTGACCTCATATTCACTGGCATTGTTGGTAAACTTGAAGCATTAGGCAAAATTTATACCCAAAAGGAGAAGAACCTAAAAATTTTCAGATCTCTCCCTGCCCGATGGGACATTAAGACCACAGCTATCTGTGTGTCATGCAATCTTAATGAAATATCTACTTTTGATCTCTCTTCCGACCTCAAAACATTTGAATACGATATAGACAGGAGAGAGAAAGCTGAAGAATCTCCCGCAAGGACTACAACATTAGCCGCTGTATCCAACCGAAGACATAGCATGCCGAGCTCATCAAAGCCCATTCACAAGAATGCTGACAGCGACGACGACATCCTGTCACAAGACGAAATGGCGCTTCTCATGCATAAGTTCAAGAAGTTTATCAAGCAGTTGGGAAAAACTCCATACATGCCCAAGCCTGTTCACAAGGTAAGTACCGAATCTTCCTCTGGTGATGCTAACCTGTGTTATAATTGCAGGAAACCAGGACATTATGCAAACAAATGTCCTCATCCTAAAGTTCAAAGGTTGCCGGAAGCCGAGCAACAAGAAAAGGATGAAAGAAGACGTGCTTGAAAAAACAAGCTTAAGGCCCTGATTGGTGAATCAGAAGCCTCCCTCGCACCATCAAAGTCCGAAGAATGTCTTCAGGTAGTCAATGACAGTGATTCATCTGATGATGATTTAGTAGATAAAGCCTATATGTGATTTATGGCCAAAGACATTCCGGAATATGAAGATAGCGATGATGAGGTAAGCTCAACCTCAGCTATTCCTACCAATGCATCTCATACTTTGGAAAACATGATGAATGAGTTTAAGAACATTCAAAAGGCCCATGAGACTTTGAAAATGAAAATATACAGCTCCAAATTTCTAACCTAGAGCTGAAAGAAGAAAACGACTTGCTGAAAGTAACTATGAAAATATGTCTGTTGATTGTGAAAACAGCAAAGTCGATCATGAAAAACTCATGGAGAGCAATCATCAACTTGCTCATGAACTAAGTTAGACTAAATCTCATAGTGAAAGCAAGACAAATGATTTTGTTCTGCTTCAAGCCAAAGTAAAAACTCTCGAAAAATGAGAAGGAGAACTTGAGACCATTCTGAAATTTTTCGAGAAATCATCCAAGAGAATGGAAGAAATTCTAAGCACTGGGCAACATGCTCATGATAAAAGTGGCTTAGGATATAGCTCATTTTACAATAAAGGGAAAACTACTACTGTGTTCGTCAGGGGTGTGGAATTCATTCCTGTATCGGAAGAAATTCCGAGTCCTGTGAAGGAACCCGTTGCATCACGAACAGCAAAAACTGCCATTCCGCCACCACAGTCATATTCCAGACAGCGGAATCACCAGCAATTCAGACCTGTAAGGCGTATTCAACATCATGCTCCCAGAGCATATCAACAGCGCCAACAACCGTTCAGAATGAAGGTTGTATCCAAATATCAAAGGCCCGCACGGCAGTACTTTTAGTACAGCACGCCTAGGTATTGGATACAGGAGCCGCGTTATCCCTCGAGAAAGCAAGTATCCTCACAGTATCAATAACAGCTTTGGGAATCCAACTGGAGACCCAGAAGGCAAGATGTAAGGCCGAAGAAAATGGCTCCACCTCCAAGACGGCATTCGTACTGGATTAATAATAATAACCCTGAATTTTACATGCATAATAATTATTATGGTTATAGCGACTACGTACATGCCCCACGTAGACATCGCAACTACGGACCTAAACCATCCTACAGTAAACCTATTGCTGTCAGGAAAATCTGGGTACCTAAAGGCACTAACATCCATGGACCCAACAATTAAAGGGGACCTAAATCTACTTAATTTGTTTGCATACAGGACATCTTAGAGGAGACATCTGGTACATCGACAGCGGATGTTCTCGGCACATGACAGGAGATAAAAGTAAGCTGTCAGATTACGTAGAAGGTCGAGGTCCAAAAGTGCACTTTGGTGATAAATCTAAAGTAAGAACAAGAGGGAAGGGAACCTGATAAGTGGTAATTTTACCACATTATTTCTAGGATTTTATACTAGGTTTTTATCTCGTTTCGTGATTAATGTGCTCGTATTTGGCTTATTTATGATTAGTCGAGCCGTATTACGCGGTTGGGTTGGTTTTAGTGTGTTTGCAGGTTTTTAGAGCCAAAAGGACCCAAAACGAGACAAAGGACCGAGAGTCGAGTCAAACGGACGAAGAAACGGATTTTTGAAGAAGACAGACGAACCTATCGGCCTGGCCTTTCGGCCGATAGGTGCGCCGAAAAAGTCCACCTTTATCGAGTGAAGAGATCGACGAACCATCTATCGGCCAGCCTATCGGCCGATAGGCCAGTCCGATAGGCTGCCCAGCGGACTCTCGTGTTTTGACGGAATTTGACTCTTTTGGATGGACCTAGTTTCCTAGATTAGGGCTAATCGGGATTGTAACCCCCTTAGGCTATATAAACCTCCTCCTAGACCTAGTTTTGGGATTCTGGATCATCTTCCATCATCTATTTACGATTCTTTTATAATTTTACATCTTTTTAGCAAGATTAATTCTTGGGATACAAGAACTTTTTGGAGAGCAGAATTATTATTGTTTTTCGGAGATTGAAGACTCGGAGTTCATCCGTAAGGGTTGTAATCTCTCTTTTCATATTAATAATATGCATTCTTCATCAATTTCTTGTTTAATTTCAAGTATGTCTGGCTAATTCATTGATTGATTCTAGGGTTAGTAATTTTAATTGATGTTCACATGATGTTCCTTTGATTACCTTTTGACCTTTCATCATAGGCTTGTGTTCAAGTTGTGTTAAATCTCATGTTAGATTAAAGGGCCCTTAATCGATGCATGTTAGCTAATTGATTTTGTCCGGAAGGAGTAATTGATTAGTGGAAATACTTGATGCACAATATGATTTTATCTTGAGACCTGACGGAGAAAGATAAACCATAGATAAATAAGTTGGCGCTTTTTAAGTGATTTAAATCCTTTGAGCCCTGGCGGGGAAAAGGGTTTAAATTAACTATCTTTCTAGGTTGCCTTGATCGGAATTCTAGATCGACTGAGTGATTATTTCTAGGATTGAATTAAAATTTGGGGAAAAGGAATCAAGTGAATGGATTGTGTGAACTCAATTAGATGATACTACCCTAGGATCAATTACCTTTACACTTGTGATTTTATCTTGCTAATTTGCTTTATTTGCTTAATTTAGTTAATTCATCTTTTATTTAATTTTTATTTTTCGATTTTTAATGTTAGATAATTAGTAACAAACAAAATTTTCGGATTCCTAAATAGCAGTCAAATTTTGAGTAGAGTTACTTCCTTTATTTTCGACACATCAATTCCCTTGGGTTCGACACCTTGGAAATACTCCGAGGTTTTACAAATTTTAAAATTGATCGGATTTGAAAACCTTACTACGTGAATCCTAGCGATCAATTTTTGGCGCCGTTGCCGGGGAATTGATAGAAAATGTAAGGGAATAATTCGAAAAAGAAGAGATTGTTACTTTAGGTTGTTTATTTTTATTATTAATTGTCGATCTCGTTTCCTCACATCTTGTTTTCTCTTCCTTGTAGGCGGTGCATGATCACAAGATCCCAAGGAAAGGACTTATTTCCTTTGGATCCGGAAATCGAGAAGTCGTTGAGGAGGAAGAAGCAAGAAGCGAGAACCGAGACTCTTTCTATACCTTTCGTTGATACCATGGCCGGCATTGTTGACCCACCACGAGAACTCGCTCGTCCCGAGAAGATCCCTTTGAATGCCCGCTTTCGACCGAAGCTGGACGATTATCAAGAAGGAGGTTGGGGAAAGATTGATGCCAACAACTTCGAGCTGAAGCCGTCCCTCATCGCTACGGTGAAGTCTCAAACATACGGAGGAGGAGTTAATGAAGATCCAAACGCTCACCTTGAGTCGTTTTTGGACATATGTGCCACCATCAAGCAAAACGGAGTGCCTCCGGATGTCATTAAGCTCCGCCTATTCCGGTTCTCTTTAGAAGACGATGCGCTAGATTGGTACAAGAGCCTAGATCGGAAGGAAATTGGTACTTGGAGAGAGATGACTCGGTTGTTCTTAGCACAGTTCTATCCTCCCTCGAAGGTGCAAAAACAAATCAATGATATCTTGCAATTCGAGCAATATGAGGATGAATACTTATACGAGGCATGGATCCGATTTAAGAAGCTACTTCGCAAATGCCCACAGCATGGAATTGACAAGGAGGAAATCTACATTCGTTTTTATCGGGGTTTGACGAGGAAGGCCAGAAGGGAGTTAGACTATTCATCGAAAGGGGGATTTCTTGCTAACGATTATGAAGAGGCCAAGAATCTCATTGAGCTAGCGGTCAACAATGATTACGAGGAAGTGACCGATAGGAAGATGACGAGAAGAAAGGTTCCATCCGGTGACGAGGACGCCTACGGTGATTTGAAGGCAAAATTTGAAAAACAACAAAAAGAACTGGAGATGCTAAAAAAGAAGACTTTGGGAGTCAATGCAGTTTTTGAAGAGCTAAACGAGCCTATTGCAGTTGAGGAGGATTTGAATTACGTGCAAGGAGGAAACTTCCGGCAAGGGGGAAATAGGGGGAACTATTACCCGAACAATCGAAACCACCCTAATTTCTCCTACGCCAACCCGAACAATGCTCTCCAGCCACCACCGGGATTTAACATGAAGAACGGGGTTATTCAAGAGCCGATTGCTAAGACACCGATGGAAGAGATGTTAGAACGGTTGGAGGCAAGTCAAAAAGATTTTATCTATAAAGCAGACAAGAGGTTCGGGGCTCTCGAGCATAGTGTGACATCTATTGGAAACTCAGTGATAGCCTTGACAAAGCAGATGTCGATGGTGGAGACCCAAATGAGTCAAATGGCGAACGCCCAAGCCGGATTTTATAAGCCGGGCCATTTTCCGAGCAGCACCGAGACCAACCCGAAGACGCAACAATGCAACGCAATCGAGCTTCGGAGTGGGACAAGGTACATTAATCATGGGGCTGAAGTTGAGGAATCTGGAAACGAGGATGTATTAGAAACGGGAGCCGAGAACGAGAAGATAGATGAAATGCAGCAGGCCCATCGGCCAAGCCTATCGGCCGATAGGCCCAACCGATACCCAGATAGAACGCCGGCAGTTAATCCTATCGACCCCCCTATCGGCCGAAAGGCTCCTGGAAGTTCGAAAGTGAAGGATTTTGAGGTAAAAGCTCCATTTCCACAGCGATTGGCCAAGTCGAAACATGATGAAAAGCTTCAACGATTTATCGACATGTTTCAAAAGGTGAATATCAACATTCCACTTCTAGACGCTTTGAGAGACATGCCGGGTTACGTGAAATTCTTGAAAGACGCTGTGGCAAGCAAGAGGAAGTTGAGGAAGTTTGAAACAATAAATATGACAGAGGAGTGTAGCGCTATCATTCAAAACAAGCTTCCGCTCAA
The DNA here is from genome assembly GCA_033398695.1 of Orobanche coerulescens. Taxonomy (NCBI): domain Eukaryota; kingdom Viridiplantae; phylum Streptophyta; class Magnoliopsida; order Lamiales; family Orobanchaceae; genus Orobanche; species Orobanche coerulescens. The sequence goes on along the minus strand of CM065806.1, from coordinate 45,553,023 downwards.
GCAGAAGGATCCGGGACGTTTTACTTTGACATGCATGATTGGCGACCAAACGTTCCGTAATGGGTTGTGTGATCTCGGGGCAAGCATCAATCTTATGCCTCTATCCATCTTTAAGAGGTTGAAGATTGGGGAGATGAAGCCGACTACCATTTCTCTACTCATGGCGGACCGGTCGATCACTTATCCGAGGGGAATTGTGGAGGATGTGCTTGTTAGAGTCCAACACTTGGTCTTCCCGGCCGATTTCGTAGTTCTTGATATGCCCGAGGACGAGAATCAACCACTGATCTTTGGGAGACCGTTTCTAGCGACGGGGAGAGCACTTATCGACGTCCAAGAGGGTGATCTTACCTTCCGGGTTAATGATCAAAATCTGAAAATTTCCATCTATGACGCGATGAAGAAGCCCGACGATGCGCCCGAGGAATGTTTTGAAATTGAGTCTATTATGCCGCCCCCGACCGACTTGTTGGAGCATTGTATTGCACACTCCATTTACTCACATTCCGATGTTGATGAAATTTCCGAGGATTTGCCAGAGTATGTTCGAATGTTGGAGGCGAACGAGAGTCGACCTAATGAGAGAAGCGTATGCTATCTTGATATCAACAAACCCGTTCAAGGGGGAGTAGTCGCCGAAGACCCGGGTTGAATGAGGTATCGTCTAGCTAAAGACGTTAAACGTAGCACTTGTTGGGAGGTAACCCAGCGTATGTATATTAGTTCGTTTTATTCGTTTATTTTTGATTTTTCGTTTGCGTGATTTTTGTAGTTTCTAGTTTCGTAGTAGCTTTGTTAGTTTTGTTAAGTTCTAATCCATGCACGCCGAGTTTTGGATACTTGCAGGTCTTTAATCGCCATATCCAAGCAAAAACGGGACCAATTATGTGAAAGAGAAAAGGCTGAAAAAAAATTTTTGAGACAGAAAATCCTATCGGGCGAGCCTATCGGCCGATAGGCCCGGCCGATAGGCTGAGGAAAATAAAAAAAATTTACATGTTGAAAGCAGTGGTCGATAGGGTCTGCCTATCGACCGATATCCCACCCGATATGAGGTATGTAAGAGACAGAAGTTCCTATCGGCCCAGCCTATCGGCCGATAGGCCAGGCCGATAGGAACATACCCGGCCCAGTATCCACTTCGACCCGGTTGATTAATACCCCTTTTAAACACCCCCACACCCGATTTTCTCACACACTTACACACTATCGGGCGATAGAACACAAGACAAAGGGGGCGATTTTTTTTTTCTACTTTTCTTCCTTCAAACTCGATCAAGGTACGTAATTTCGACGCTTAATCCTCTTGTTTTTCAATTCTATACATGTTTTGAAGCACTTTGACGGATTCCTTTTAGAGTTTTAATGAAAATCGAATTGGGGATCCACTTTTTGGGGCTTTTGTTAGACTTTGATATTCTTTGAATTTTATGCCCGATTGTTGATAGAATCTTGAGGGAAACATGTTATCTATGCTTGAGTGTTCATGGGTACTTCGAATTGGGGGATTAATTGATGAAATTGAACGAATTTTGAAAAAACCCCCAAATTGGAAGAACCCTAATTTCGAATTTGTTGAAATTGGGTGAATTTGTTGAATTGAATGGTTAATTGGGATTGATATGAGTTGAATTGTTGATGAATTAGATTGGATTGGAGATAATTTGCCCTAATATGATCGTAGTGTGATTGTTTTGTTATTGTGGGTGGTGATTTTGATCCTTTGAATATGAAATGGGGGAGTCTAAGTTTGGGGGAGATTGTGTGATCTATAGGGGTCTTAGATGTTATTGTGGGATTATTGGATTATGTCGATGCTCGTTGAATGTTTGTATTATGAGTTGCTCATTGGATTTTGATTGGATGATTGTTTTGTAGGAACTTTGAAATGGGAAAGCAAAGCAAGACGTCGAAGCCGAGTACGGCCGGAAAGTCTAAAGGAACCACAGAGAAGGAAAAGGCTCCGACGAAGGTAGTGCCGGCTATTCCGATCCCGGCTGCGCTCGACCCGAAGAAATTCAAGCTAAGATTGACCGGGCCAGAGTCTAAAAGAAGGTGGTCGCACCTTATCGGAATGTCACACAAGCATTGCCGATTTTTGCATGCAGAGACGGCTCGGGGTATGGGAATATATGATGATGTTATGCTACTAGCAAGACAGTGCGGGTTTGAGAGCATTTTTCGGGCAAACTATCTCGCTTACCACGTGCTCACCGTGGAGTTTCTGTCCACACTTGAGGTTTTTAGGGAGAACGGGACTCCGGCATCCATTCGCTTCAACCTCGACAACATAGAAAGGGAACTCTCGGCCGACGAAGTTAATGCCATTATCAACGGGGCCGAGGACGGGTCATTCAGTCAGGGCGATCATGCCAAAGAAAACTTATAGCTGTGGTCCAAGATGATTTACCGCAGGGAGGAGACGCTCCTCATTTATAATCCGACATATGCCAAGGCCTCCTCGATCAGGAACCCAGTTCTCCGTTATATCCACCGGCTGTTCACCTCGACGATTTTGAGCCGTACCGACTCGGGGACGTGCTTGTCCACTGATCTTCACCTTTTATGGTCGGCCTTGAACGGTACACGGAAGCACGCCGGATGTTTTCTGATCGAGCACATGGAGAAACAAGCCCGGCTGACCGGGAAGCAGAGGATTGGGATTGGGGCGTTCGTAACCCCTATCGCGGAGCATCTTGGAGTGCGCATTAGCGGAGAGCCGGTGTCCCGAGACATTTATTTGGATAAGCCGACACTGCAGAGGCAAGAGATGCTTGCCTTCACCGAGGGGTTCGACTGGAAATTGCACGATCGGAACAAAACCGTGTCCCTCCTCCGACTCCCCTCTCCGACCTTGACTTCTGTGATGGGCGACGCGCCCGATGTATATGCGAGGTGGAGTATGAGCTCCGCGGCTCATGTGGCACTTATCCGACCGTTGGATGCGTCTCGTAAGAGGCAACGCCGGGAGGTGACCATTGATGAGCCGTTCTTGGAGGGAGCCGAGGAGGAGATGGATGATATACCCGAGGGGGGTAGCCGTGACGAGATTCCCACAGGTGGAGGTACTAGTTTTCAGATGAGAGCTCCGGATTTTGAGGCTTTTGAGACAAGGTTTTTTGAGAGAGAGAGAGAGATGCACGAAGAGAGTATGCAAGCGCAAGACAACTATCATTTGGCGAGTATGCGTTCTTTGACAGCTGAGTTTGGTTCTTTGGGAACTCGGCTGGGCGAGGTTGAGACTCGGGTGGGTGTTGTTGCCACTCGGGTCAATGAGTTGTACGAGCTCGTGGAGAGACGAGCCGAAGAGGACAGAGCGTGGCGACAAGAGGAGATTGCTTGGAGGGAGCAAGAGAGGAAGAGGCAGGAAGATAGGTGGGCCCAGGAGGACCACTACCACCGAATGCTACACGAGATGTACCACTTTGCTCCTTTCCCCGATACACATGCCCGCTATGATCCGAGCTCGCCGACAAACCCGTCATTTCCGCCACAGTGATCAGGTACTCCATTAACAAAGCCACTCCTTTCTCTTTTCAAACTTATTCCTCATTTGGGATGCGAAATATGTTTGGGGGGGGGGGGGGGAAGAAGTGCGGCTTTGTTAATTTCTTTACGTGTGAGTACCTTGTTTGCCTTGTATCTTTATTTGCTTGTGTTGGTGCCCGTTGTTTTTATTTGTGCTTATCATATTGGTGTTGCGTGGATTTAGCTTTTTGTTGCTTAGTTTTTTTTTTAGATTTTTATGTTCATTTTCGTTTGGTGTGTTTGCTAGTTTCTATTTTTTTAGGTCGTAGTAGTTTTTTTTTTTAGATTTCGTGTTTGCTTTTATTTGCTTTTCGTTGTTTGTTTTAGTTAGCCTTGCTTGTCTTAGTTTTTCTTTATTCGTGAATTTTTCGTGCTTCTAATTGTGTGATACCAATGTTACGACACTGTTTTTCTCTCTGAAGAAACGGTCGAGTTTTAGTCGAGTTGTAGTCAGTTATTTCTGTTTTGCATAGTATTCATTTAAGTCCAAAATTTTTCGTGATTGTAGAGGTCTTGGCAGATAAGAGACGATACATACTTGTTTTAAAATCACCGTCAATACGTTTGGTTACATCTTCCGGATAGTGAGTAAATCTTGTTTCGTCAGTCGTGTTGGCACTTAGATTGAGTTTAGAGTCGGTCAGTTTTTCCTAAAAGTTGAGATAATGTTGTTCTATGAAGGGAAGTCTAGTAACCGGGGGTATTCGCGTGACCCGTTGTTTGCCCTCGCGTAAAACGACGACTCTGATTAGACTAGTGATTTAGATATTTCACATGTGCCAAGGATAGGGAACCTAGTAACCGGGGGTATTCGCGTGACCCGCTGTTTACTCTCGCGTAAAACGGCGACCTTGATTTGGACATGCGAAAATTGTATATTCGAGTTGTTTCTCCGCTGTAGACGGGAACTTAGTAACTAGAAGCATCCATGTGCCCCATGAGTGTCTTTTACGTCAAACGGTTTCCTAATACATGAGAATGGAAGTTCCACCCTAGGATTACCCCGATGAAACATCCCGAGATCCTAACCTAGTGGTCAACTCGAATCAAATTCTTGAACATATATTAAGGGAATACTTACCGAGGTTTATTTGTTATGAAACTCGTGAAAATTGTGCCACTAGACTGTGTAACGGGATGAACTAGCTTGTTTATTTTAGCCTTTCATATTGACGATCGATTTGACTCACGTTTTGTTAATCTTTGAGCTGGATTTTCTTCATGAACGAATGATTAGGACTGAACTTGATTACTTTGCGGAGTCATTATTCTGAGTGCAGCTCGCTTTTACGACACTCGAATTATTTAGAGAGAATTACAGGATATTATTGATTAGGTTGAACACTATGAATTGCACGATGATTCACGACATTATTTTTCTTTTCTTTTTGTTGTTCGGGTCGAACAAGGCTTAAGTTTGGGGGGGTTTGATAAGTGGTAATTTTACCACATTATTTCTAGGATTTTATACTAGGTTTTTATCTCGTTTCGTGATTAATGTGCTCGTATTTGGCTTATTTATGATTAGTCGAGCCGTATTACGCGGTTGGGTTGGTTTTAGTGTGTTTGCAGGTTTTTAGAGCCAAAAGGACCCAAAACGAGACAAAGGACCGAGAGTCGAGTCAAACGGATGAAGAAACGGATTTTTGAAGAAGACAGACGAACCTATCGGCCTGGCCTTTCGGCCGATAGGTGCGCCCGAAAGGAGTCCCTGCCCTATCGAGTGAAGAGATCGACGAACCATCTATCGGCCAGCCTATCGGCCGATAGGCCAGTCCGATAGGCTGCCCAGCGGACTCTCGTGTTTTGACGGAATTTGACTCTTTTGGATGGACCTAGTTTCCTAGATTAGGGCTAATCGGGATTGTAACCCCCTTAGGCTATATAAACCTCCTCCTAGACCTAGTTTTGGGATTCTGGATCATCTTCCATCATCTATTTACGATTCTTTTATAATTTTACATCTTTTTAGCAAGATTAATTCTTGGGATACAAGAACTTTTTGGAGAGCAGAATTATTATTGTTTTTCGGAGATTGAAGACTCGGAGTTCATCCGTAAGGGTTGTAATCTCTCTTTTCATATTAATAATATGCATTCTTCATCAATTTCTTGTTTAATTTCAAGTATGTCTGGCTAATTCATTGATTGATTCTAGGGTTAGTAATTTTAATTGATGTTCACATGATGTTCCTTTGATTACCTTTTGACCTTTCATCCTAGGCTTGTGTTCAAGTTGTGTTAAATCTCATGTTAGATTAAAGGGCCCTTAATCGATGCATGTTAGCTAATTGATTTTGTCCTAAGGAGTAATTGATTAGTGGAAATACTTGATGCACAATATGATTTTATCTTGAGACCTGACGGAGAAAGATAAACCATAGATAAATAAGTTGGCGCTTTTTAAGTGATTTAAATCCTTTGAGCCCTGGCGGGGAAAAGGGTTTAAATTAACTATCTTTCTAGGTTACCTTGATCGGAATTCTAGATCGACTGAGTGATTATTTCTAGGATTGAATTAAAATTTGGGGAAAAGGAATCAAGTGAATGGATTGTGTGAACTCAATTAGATGATACTACCCTAGGATCAATTACCTTTACACTTGTGATTTTATCTTGCTAATTTGCTTTATTTGCTTAATTTAGTTAATTCATCTTTTATTTAATTTTTATTTTTCGATTTTTAAAGTTAGATAATTAGTAACAAACAAAATTTTCGGATTCCTAAATAGCAGTCAAATTTTGAGTAGAGTTACTTCCTTTATTTTCGACACATCAATTCCCTTGGGTTCGACACCTTGGAAATACTCCGAGGTTTTACAAATTTTAAAATTGATCGGATTTGAAAACTTTACTACGCGAATCCTAGCGATCAGAACCCTACTTGTAGGAAAATTCAAAGTCACCGATGTAGCTTATGTTGAAGGCTTACAGTACAATCTACTTAGTATTAGCCAGTTCTATGACAAACAGTTCTCGGTGAAGTTCTATATAGATCATTGTAGAGTCAAAAACATCCTGACCAAAGAAGTTGTGCTCACAGGAAGCAGATCAGGTAATATGTATATTGCTGACTGGATGCCTACGAGCTCCACAATTCCTTGTTTTGTTGCCAAAGGCACTGCAGATTTAAGCTGGCTATGGCACAAAAGGATGTCTCACGTCAACTTCAAGACTATCAACAAGGGAATGGTTAGAGGATTGTCAAATGTGTCATTCCATAAAGACAGCGTTTGTGGATCCTGTCAGAAAGGCAAGCAAATCAAGACCACCCTGAAGAACAAATCCTACCTTTCCACACACAGAGTTCTAGAAATGCTACACATGGATCTCTATGGTCCTGTAGACCCATTAAGTTTGGGAGGTGAGAAATACTGTCTTGTTATTGTTGATGATTATTCCAGGTATGCTTGGACAATCTTCCTAAGCAAGAAGAAGGAAACAACATCAAAGCTTCCCGATCACCTGAGAAAGCTTCAGAATGAGAAAGGGTTGAGTATCGTGTCCATTCGTTCCGACAGAGGTACAGAATTCACTAACCGCTTTATAGAGCAATACTGTTCGGAAAATGGGATACATCACGAATACTCATCTGCCCGTACACCTCAACAAAATGGTGTTGCTGAGCAAAAGAACAGGACGCTGAAAGAAGCAACAAGGACAATGATCGCCGCTAGCAAATTGCCACATCGTTTCTGGGGTGAAACCACCAATACAGCGTGCTATACACAAAACCGCTGTATCACCAACAAGCACCACAACAAAACAACATACGAGGTATGGAACAACAAAACTCCAATTAGTCTCGCACTTTCACATATTTGGATGCAGGTGTTACGTTTTGAACAATGGGAAGGATCAACTTAGAACCTTCGATGAGAAATCGAACGAAGGGATATTTGTAGGATATTCCTCTGTTAGCAAAGCTTACAGGATCTTTAATAAAAGTAAGCTAACAATTGAGGAATCAGTTCATCTAGTATTCGACGAACCTCACCATGATCCTACAGGAGTAGAAGAACTTACTCAGAACATCCAACAACTTTCCATCATAGATCCACCAACTCCTATAGAGCCTGTCGTTGACATAGAAATCAACCCCGCAGCTGTAAGAACTAAAGTAGATGAAGCAGATGCTGTACAAGCTGAAGCCGAAACTACAGCAACTCAAGATACAGTACGGGACGCCGAATTAGAACCCGACAGAAGATGGTTGAGAGATCACCCACAAGAGTTGATCATAGAAAATATTGATGCTGGAGTTTCTACTCGTAGGAGAATACATAGTACACAAGGAAATGTACTTTGTGCGCAAGAAGAACTCGAGTCTGAGATATCTCCATTTCCTGAATGGAAATCTCAATCTGAACTTAGAAGACTTAACATGTGCACTATTGCTGTATTCTTAGCCCAATCCGAACCTATTTTTACCAAAGAAGCTCCCAACAACTCTCATTGGATTACATCTATGGAAGAGGAGCTTAACGGTTTCGAAAGAAATAATGTATGGTATCTTGTACCCAGACCTACGCATCAATCCATAATTGGAACCAAATGGGTATTTTGAAACAAGAAGGATAGAAATGGACTCATTATCAGAAACAAATCCCGACTAGTCGCCCAAGGCTATAGACAGGAAGAAGGCATAGACTACGATGAAACATTTGCCCCTGTAGCCAGACTAAAAGCCATTAGGATATTTTTAGCCTTTGCCGCTCATAAGAGCTTCATTGTATATCAAATGGAATGGAGACCTTGCCAAAGAAGTATATGTTGAACAACCACCAGGGTTTGTCAATCCAGAAGGCGGAGACCTGGTATACAGGCTAAGGAAAGCACTGTGTGGACTTAAGCAAGCCCCTGGAGCATGGTATGAGACTATGTCCCAGTATCTAACCGCTAATGGATTCGAGAAAGGTGCAGTGGACAAGACCTTATTCAAAATACAGGAAGGTGATGACCTCCTGATGCTTCAAATATATGTAGATGATATAATATTTGGTTCAACTAACCTTGCTTTGTGTCAAAGGTTCTCTCATCTCATGCAAAGTAAATTTGAAATGAGTATGATGGGAGAACTTAGTTATTTCCTAGGATTGCAGGTAAAGCAGTTGCCTACAGGGATTTTCATCAACCAGGAAAAATACAGCAATGAGCTTCTCAACAAGTTTGGAATGAATACTTCCAAATCATCGTTAACCCCATGAGCACTTCCGTGCAAATTAGTGCTGATGAAGCTGGAAAGCTGGTTGTTCAATCACTCTATAGGAAGCTTATTGGCTCACTCCTATACCTAACGGCTAGCAGGCCCGATATTCAGTTTGCTGTAGGAGTGTGTGCGCGATATCAAGTAGCACCTAAAGAATTACACTTCGCAACAGCCAAACGAATCCTGAAATACGTCAAAGGGACAGTCGATGTAGGATTGTGGTATCCTAAAGAAGGCGGATTTGATTTAATTGGCTACAGCGACTCGGATCTCGGAGGTTGCAAGCTAGATAGGAAGAGTACAAGTGGAAATTGTCACTTTCTTGGACCTAGACTTGTGTCTTGGTTTAGAAAGAAACAATTGGCAAACTCGCTTTCAACAGCTGAATCGAAATACTATGCTGCTGGTAGTTGCTGTATGCAGATCCTTTGGATGCAACAACAGCTGTCAGACTATGGAATTGAGGATAAAGAAACACCGATAATGTGCGATAGCACGAGTGCAATTGCAATAACGCACAACCCTGTATTGCACTCATGCACTAAGCATATCAACATGAAGCATCAATTCATCAAGAATCATTTTGAGAACAAGGATGTTCGGCTGGAAAAAGTTCATACAGATATCCAGTTAGCCGACATCTTTACCAAACCTCTCGACACAGCAAGATTCTGCATGATTCAACATGAATTGGGATTGCTACATCATGACTCCCTGTAAGTTTTTAATGCTATTACTCAACAATTGAGGGGGAATGCTGTAAGACCTAAGAATACAGTATCCACCGTTAGTTATTTATACACTCAGACAATCAGAATAGCACTGTAGGAATAAAGCGATATGAATTATCCTACAACTGACGTGTGCAATAACTAAGGGGGAATACAGTATGACACAGGAATACAGCATTAATCCGAAAGTTGTTGTATGAAATTGAAACCCGTATGTACATTTTAAGGGGGAACGCTGTATTTTCGCGGATACAACACATACTATGAAAAATAAATTATTATGTTATTTCTTTTTAAAACAATTTTTGTGTCCACATGCCCTGTTATAATTAAAAAGTCTTTTGCATTAAATGCATTACACAACATCTGGACATTGGTATCTCCAAAGCCGCGATGTTTCAAATTATTTTATTAATTTCTCACCGCCGGTTCGAGTAATAAGGGTAATTTGATAAGTCATAAGTGGGACCCGCTCTCATTTTAAAATTAGATGGATAAGTTGTACCGGTTACACTCAGTCTATCGTGGTCGTTTATTTTAAACAACGGTTCTCATATTTTAAATCTGACCGTTCATTATCTGTAAACCCTTCGCTGCCGCCCACTATAAAAAAGACTGTCAATGCCTCTTCAGACTCTTTATGCTTTCTGCATATTGAACGAGTTCTTGAGCATACAGCCTACAAGTCTTTTTGCTTTTACTGTATTTCTCTTTGAATCTTCTTTACTTTTATTCAAGAATTGTCAATGGCATCTTCTCAGACCTCCTCTATCTCTCTCAAGAAGTCCTCCAATATCATTGACGGACGGATCTTTGCTAGATATGTCGTGCTTGAACGTGTTCGTTCCGAAAGTGATGACGTCGAATCGATGGAGTACGTCATTACGAGGATTCGTCAGCAAGGCCTTTATCACCTTAGAAGTCACACCGCTGAGCGTTTTGATGCTCATCTGGTTGAGGAATTCTTGTAATATCCGGATTTATTATTGAGTATTTCAGCTGTATTTGAACCCTGTATTATTCGGGATTGTGATATCGATAATTGAAGTGTGATAGTTCTCATATTTGTATCCTTGGACATGAGTATGGCAACATGTAAATTTTCCCATGCAAATACGTGATAACGTACGTTAACAAAGAAGCCTAACGTACGTTATCAGTCTGACTTAGCGTACACTGCGAATGTAGCATAGGGTGCGTTAACCAGCCAATAATTGATCTGGACGGCTAGCACATGCGCCAGCCTGACATGGGTCCGGATAAGATTCCCTCGGATGAACCTGGACACTTTTGAAGTCAACGATTGTTAACGTACGCTAAGGATTGTGTCTAGCGTACGCTAATGTGTGTTACTTACGTATGTCACCTGATGGTGTAACGTACGTAATCAAGGTCAGAATCAGGACAGTTAACTATCAGGACGATAGCATACGCTAAATTATGCTGGGTAGCGTACGCTAAGAGGCTAACATACGTTATGCATGAAGGCTAACATACGTTAAGGACAGAAAATTATAAATAAGACATCACACCATTTCATTTCAGCTCGTTCATTTCACCTATCCTTCAGCATACTTCGTGCCCAGAGATATCCCAGGCCCCTTAAACACCTTTAGAACACCTTTTCTTGATCATTGAAGATTGGAGATTACTCATTGAAGTGGAGGATCATTTTGGATTGACACACAAGCAACCGGGGTTGGATTCTACCTATTGTCTCGGTGTTTCCTTCATCTTAAGGTATGTTATACTATCTCCAACCTTTGTTTCGTATTCTTAAGGATATGATGATCATGCTATCAAGATATTAAGTTCCATTGATGAATTATTCGACCAAACATCACATTTAGAAGTTGGGATGATTATGCTTAAGATATCATTGTTGTAAACATCATTGTAGAATCCTATTACATCAAATGATGAGAGTAAGGTTCTGAGATTGATTAACCGTATTGAATAGCGTTGCCATATTGATCGTATACTTGGAGATTGATATCACTTTTGATAAACGGACTTAAGAAAGAATCATCGAAGGTTGTATCCTTTCTTATAAGTTGGATTTGTTAGTTCTTTTAGATGAAGTCTGAAAGTAATGATGATATTGGAATATAGTGCATCAACCTTAGATCACTCGACCTTCACATGAGAATGATAATCGAGATTGAATATAAGTGTTGCGATGATTTTCCTTGAATTCGAAGATGTTTGAATCCGTAAGATCATTCATAGTTTTGATGAACATGTCATGTAGAAGGATAACATACGTTAATCACTGAAGATTTCGTACGCTTCATCATCCATCAGAACAGTCGACTGACTAGTGAGAGACTGTCGGATGCTTATTTAACGCACGCTATGCTCTGCAGTTTACGTACGCTAACGGGCAAGGTTAACGTATGCTACGTTTGGTACGTAACGTACGTTATGGCATCAGGCGAGTCAGTCGGATGATCAGAGAGGACTGTCGATACATCGTTAGCGTACACTAGACTTCGTAGCTTACATGCGCTAACGAGTAGGCTTAACGTACGCTACCTAGGGTACGTAACTTACGTTAAGCAGTTCAGGCAGTATACGTTTTATATACTTCCGACCGTAATTTGGATTGTTAGATGTTCGTACGACGTGAGATAAACTCTATATTATTTCTTTTATTTAAGGTTCGAGCTTGCTACGTGATTGATCGAAGGGGCGACCTTTGACTGTTTTGTTTTTCGTGGAAGTATTATTCTTGTCTTCGAATCGAGGCAAGTACCTTAATTGTTTTATGTATTGATGTTATACATATTGTTGTGCATATATGTCGTTGTTGTATGTCCACCTCGTGTTGGTTCGACGGGATCATCGGGGGATCTATGCTAGCGTGCGCTGGATCATCGGGTGGGTTTTTCCACCACGGGTTGGTCTGACGGGATCATCGTGGGTTCTAGGCAGTGAACGCTGGATCGTCAGAATTACCATGTGTATGTTGTGATATCATGTTGTTATTATCATTGTGTATGGTATTTATGAGTTTCTCACAGGAGGAGACTCGTTGGTATTTTGTCATTCAGGTTGTTTTTATTTTTCGTGAGATGTTGAATAATATGTTGTGGTACTTGTACTAGCATCGTTGTGCTAACCCATTCGGGGGTGAACATTTGTTTGTATTCAGGATCCAGGAGAGCAGGGAAACAACCACTGGAGCTGTATGACGACGAGGGTGCAGAGTGTTATTACGGCCGGGTTATTTGTCTATTGATTGTGTTGTTTAATAAGTACTCGAGTACGTCGTCGGTTGTGATGATTTAGATTGGGTGATGTATTAATACTTTTCCTTTGGATATTTGTATTTTCAGTATTGGCCAGAACTGTTTGTATTCTATTTCAGTTACTTTCATACGTTGGTATCTGTTATTGTCTTTTTATATCTTTAGCCTTGTAAATTCTTATGTAAAGGATTTATGGCGCTGTAATATTCCTGAATATATCGGGGGTGTTACAGAATATGGTATCGGAGCTAAGATTATGGATGTCTTGGCCATTGGGTTAAAATAGGGGTCGTATGTGTCTTTTAAGGTAACCGGCCGTGAATAACATCACTGTACTGCCTACGTCTTCGTGCGAACGGTGGTTGTAAGTTCCTAAGCTCTATCTCGTTCTTTACATGTTGTATCTCTTTATACTTGAACATTGAACGATATTGTTTCCTGTATATTGAGTATTTATGCTTACAATATGTTGAGAGGTGGACGTGGACGTGGACGTGGCCGCAGTCGCGGACGCGGACGAAGGAATGTCGAAAGAGAAGCTTCGCCTTCTAATCAGGCCAGACACAGCTCAGGAGAGCCACAGAGATCTATTAATAATGAACCGGAACCTGCTGTGCCCAAAATCCTTCGTCAGGTGGTGAACCAGATGACTCAGTTCGCCCAGGTCGTGGACCGAATGCAGGTGGCAGTAGGGTTACAACAGGGAGATCGACAACAGGGTATCCCAGACATGGGAAATCGAGGCGACCGATGGCTGCAAGAGGTGGCGAAGATGCAACCACCGAAATTCGACGGTATTTCTGAGACTCCCACCTGGGATCATTGGTTAAAGGAATTGGAGAAAATTTTCACCGGGATTAATTGCCCAGACTACCGGAGAGCCTCTATTGCTCAGTACTTTCTGATAGGGGAAGCATCCGAGTGGTGGGAAGCCATCCGGCCTGCAGATCATAATGCGGACTGGACACAATTTAAATTGATGATGGAAGCTCAGTATTGCCCTCGTCCTGTGATGGAAGCCAAAGTTCGGGAGTTTTTCTCCGCTCAGCCTTCAGATGTACCAGTATCTCAGGCGATTAAGACGTTTAACCAGCAGCTGGCATTTGTTCGACATCTGGTCAGAACAGATGCAGAAATGATGATCCATTTTGATATGAGAATGAAACCAGAAATCCAGAGGTACATGTCCGGTTTTGAATGTACCACCCTCCGTCAATACCAGGATAAAGCATTGGCGTATGAAATCAAGGAAGCATCAATGGAGAAGTTTGCAGAATCCAAGAAGCAGAAAGTCTCCGGTAGTTTCACGGAGCACAAGAGTAGTGGGCCCCGCAAGGACCAGTCATCATTTCATTCTTTCAAGAAACCTCCGCACCCATCTAAGAGCGGAAAGAACTTTGGAGCAGCATTAGCCACGACGGATGTAACCAGGAAGTGCTTTAACTATGCCCAGACAGGGCACTACTGATGGAATTGTCCCCTACCTGCCGTGACTTGTTTTGATTGTGGTCGAGAGGGACATCGTGCGGTGTTCTGTGAAGAGGCTGCAAAGTATTTTAGAGCCTGTACACCACAGCCAGTTCAGAAGGAAGCCAGTATCCAACAGACGCAGCAAAGTGTTCAGATGCCTCAGAATTTTGGCCACGGACGAGGCAGAGGACAGTGGGACCGAAAGGGGACATCGAGTGCCGGATCTGTTCCCCCACGTCTGTACGAGATGTGGAGAACAGACGATCAGGATGTTGCTGTCGCATTAGGTACTGTTCAGATCCTTTCCCAGCCAGTTAGCATTTTATTCGATACAGGAGCTACGCATTCATTTATATCCTTGTCTTGTGTAAATCGTTTGAATATTTCTGATTTTCATAATTGTGAACCTTATGTTGTGGGTTTACCGAGCGGAGAGAGGATTGTTGGAACTTAGAAACTAGAGATTTACCTGTATCATTTGGAGGCAGAGAGTGGCTCTCAAATTTGATTGTGATAGAAATTCAAGGAGACGACCTGATACTCGTAGATGATTGGCTTAATCGATATGGAGCTATTGTAAACTACTGAAAGAGGAATATCTCGCTGATAGCTGACGATGGTTCCGAAATACTGTTTCAAGGATGGAAACCAGGAAGCTCAGGAAAGATAATCAAGGCAATGAAAGCTGTCAAATTGTTGAAATAGGGCTGTACCGGATACTGGTGTTACGCAATGAAGAAAGATGACGGAAATGTAGAACTCTCATCCATTTCTGTTGTGAACGAATTTCCGGATGTGTTTCCTGACGAATTGCCTGGACTACCTCCACGACGGGATGTAGAATTCACCATCGAGTTGGAAACAGGAGCTACAACCATTTCCAAGGCGCCATATCGTATGGCACCTACGGAGATGTATGAATTGAAGAAGCAACTGGAAGAGTTACTGGACAAAGGCTATATCCAGCCAAGCATTTCGCCCTGGGGTGCACCAGTTCTATTTGTTCGGAAGAAGGATGGATCACTTCGATTGTGCATTGACTATCGAGAGCTGAACAAAATGACGATCAAGAACAAATATCCGTTACCACGGATCGATGATTTATTTGACCAGCTACAAGGGCAACGGTGTTTTCTAAGATCGATCTGAGATCAGGATATCATCAACTGAGGATTAAGGAATCCGATGTTTTAAAATCAGCGTTCAGAACTCGCTACGGACACTATGAGTTTGTAGTGATTCCGTTTGGTCTCACTAACGCACCTGCCGTATTCATGCAATTGATGAACCGAGTGTTTATCGAGTATTTGGACAAGTTTGTGGTTGTGTTCATTGATGACATTCTGGTGTATTCTAAGAGCCCGGAAGAGCATGCACAGCATTTGCGGAATGTTCTAGACCTTCTGAGGAACGAGCAATTGTACGCCAAGCTTTCTAAGTGTGAATTCTGGCTAAATGAAGTAATGTTCCTCGGTCATGTGGTATCAGCAGAAGGAGTCCGAGTAGATCCCAAGAAAATCGAAGCAGTTATGGATTGGAAGCCTCCTAAGAACGTGAAAGAAGTCCGGGGTTTTTTAGGACTTGCTGGATATTATCGTCGATTCGTGGAAGGGTTTTCCAAAATTACCCGCCCACTTACTCGACTACTGCAGAAAACTCAAAAGTTTGAGTGGAATGAGATGTGCCAGAATAGCTTTGATGAATTGAAGAAAAGATTGACGACGGCACCGATTTTATCACTCCCACGGGGAACTGGAGGATTCAAAGTTTACAGTGATGCTTCGAACCAAGGACTCGGATGTGTATTGATGCAGAACGAGAAGGTGATCGGTTATGCATCCCGACAGCTGAAACCTTATGAAGTGAATTACCCAACGCATGATTTGGAGCTGGCAGCAGTAGTTTTTGCTTTGAAAATCTGGAGATATTATCTGTACGAGACTCACTGTCAGATCTTCACGGATCATAAGAGTCTCAAATACATCTTCAGTCAGAAAGAGTTGAACATACGGCAAAGGAGATGGCTAGAACTGATTAAGGACTACGACTTGGAGATTCTGTATCATCCAGGCAAAGCAAATGTAGTGGCCGATGCACTTAGCCGAAAGCCTGTTTCTATTTAGATGCTGGAGACTCTAACTTCCCAACTCAGCATTCAACGAGAAATGATTCGCGAAGGAATTGAAGTATGGTTGCAAAGAGTCCAAGGACAACTATGTGTGATGTAATTAACTTCATCTTTAACTGAAGAAATCAGATCTAAGCAAGTAAATGATCCTCTGATGAGTCGGTTACGTGATGAAGTGATCAGGGGAAAGGCCACAGGATTCCTAATTCATGATGATGGAGTTTTGAGATTTCAGGACCGACTCTGTGTTCCCGATGTCAATGTTTTGAAGCAGACAATTATGAATGAAGCTCACAGTACGCCCTATTCTATCCACCCCGGCACCAGCAAGATGTATAAAGACCTGAAGCAGAACTTCTCGTGGAGCAACATGAAGAAAGATGTAGCGGATTATGTCTCGAAGTGTTTGACTTGTCAATAGGTTAAGATCAAGCATCAACGACCTGCCGGAATGCTGAAGCCGCTCTCGATTCCTGAATGGAAGTGGGAGGACATATCGATGGACTTTATCACTAATATGCCGAGAACCAAGACATGAATGAACATAATTTGGGTGATAGTTGATCGTTTAACCAAATCGGCTCATTTTCTAGGCATTAAGGACACTTGGGGACCCGAGAAATTGGCACGAGTATTTATTCCAGAGATAGTCCGATTGCATGGTACGCCGAAGACCATTATTTCTGACCGAGAATGACATTTTGTGTCTCATTTTTGGAAAGCAGTTCATAAGGCCTTGGGGACCGAATTGAATTTCAGCACAACTTATCACCCGCAGACAGACGGACAATCCGAGAGGACTATTCAAACGGTGGAAGACATGCTAAGGGCCTGTGCCTTAGATTGGTCAACTGATTGGGAAGTTCATCTGCTGTTGATTGAATTCACCTACAACAATAGTTAGCATGCTTCCATTAAGATGGCGCCGTTTGAGGCATTGTATGGGAGGAGATGTAGACCGCCTCTATGGTGGGACGATTCGTTAGACTTGATCGGGACGGAACCAGAATTGATCATACAGACACGAGAGAAGATAGCCTGGATTCGCGAAAAGCTGTTGACCGCCCAGAGTCGACAGAAATCTTACGCAGACATATGCCGTCGCCCGTTGGAGTTCAGTACTGGAGATCACGTACTTTTAAAGGTTTCTCCTACTTGGAGAATCTTTCGTTTCGGAAGAAAAGGGAAGTTGAGTCCGAGATATATCGGACCGTTCGAGATTCTCGATAGAGTTGGAGAGTTGGCATACAGATTGGCATTACCGCCGTCATTGAGCCATGTTCATAACGTGTTCCACGTATCCCAGCTACGGAAGTATATACCTGATCCTAGTCATGTCATTGATTTTGGCGAGATCGAAGTCGCTCAGGATGGCACGTTTGAAGAGAGACCGATCAGGATACTCGAGAGTCGAGTTAAGCAATTCAGAAACAAACCGATCGCTTTGGTTAAGGTTCAGTGGTCACGCCACGGAGTGGAAGAAGCCACTTGGGAAACGGAGGATAGCATGAGGTCCAGATATCCAGAGTTATTTTTGTCTTGAGTTTCGGGACGAAACCCCTTTTTAGTAGGAGAGTATGTAATATCCGGATTTATTATTGAGTATTTCAGCTCTATTTGAACCCTGTATTATTCGAGATTGTGATGTCGATAATTGAAGTGTGATAGTTCTCATATTTGTATCCTTGTACATGAGTATGGCAACATGTAAATTTTCCCATGCAAATACGTGATAATGTACGTTAACAAGGAAGCCTAACGTACGTTATCAGTCTGAGTTAGCGTACGCTACGAATGTAGCATAGCGTGCGTTAACCACCCAATAATTGAGCTGGGCGGCTAGCACATGCGCCACCCGGACATGGGTCCGGATAAGATTCCCTCGGATGAACCTGGACACTTTTGAAGTCAATGATTGTTAACGTACGCTAAGGATTGTGTCTAGCGTACGCTAATGTGTGTTACTTACGTACGTAACCTGATGGTATAACGTACGTAATCAAGGTCAGAATCAGGACAGTTAACTATCAGGACGATAGCGTACGCTAAATTATGCTAGGTAGCGTACGCTAAGAGGCTAACATATGTTATGCATGAAGGCTAACATACATTAAGGACAGAAAATTATAAATAAGATATCACACCATTTCATTTCAGCTCGTTCATTTCACCTATCCTTCAGCATACTTCGTGCCCAGAG
Source organism: Orobanche coerulescens (assembly GCA_033398695.1). Lineage (NCBI taxonomy): Eukaryota > Viridiplantae > Streptophyta > Magnoliopsida > Lamiales > Orobanchaceae > Orobanche > Orobanche coerulescens. The sequence goes on along the minus strand of CM065806.1, from coordinate 45,534,507 downwards.
ATATCCCAGCCCCCTTAAACACCTTTAGAACAACTTTTCTTGATCATTGAAGATTGGAGATTACTCATTGAAGTGGAGAATCATTTTAGATTGACACACAAGCAACTGGAGTTGGATTCTACCTATTGTCTCGGTGTTTCCTTCATCTTAAGGTATGTTATACTATCTCCAACCTTGGTTTCATGTTCTTAAGGATATGATGATCATGCTATCAAGATATTAAGTTCCATTGATGAATTATTCGACCAAACATCACATTTAGAAGTTGGGATGATTATGCTTAAGATATCATTGTTGTAAACATCATTGTAGAATCCTATTATGTCAAATGATGAGAGTAAGGTTCTGAGATTGATTAACCATATTGAATAGCGTTGCCATATTGATCGTATACTTGGAGATTGATATCACTTTTGATAAACGGACTTAAGAAAGAATCATCGAAGGTTGTATCCTTTCTTATAAGTTGGATTTGTTAGTTCTTTTAGATGAAGTCTGAAAGTAATGATGATATTGGAATATAGTGCATCAACCTTAGATCACCCGAACTTCACATGAGAATGATAATCGAGATTGAATATAAGTGTTGCGATGATATACATTTCCTTGAATTCGAAGATGTTTGAATCCCTAAGATCATTCATAGTTTTGATGAACATGTTATGTAGAAGGTAACATACGTTAATCACTGAAGATTTCGTATGCTTCATCATCCATCAGAACAGTCGACTGACCAGTGAGAGAATGTCGGATGCTTGTTTAACACACGCTATGGTCTGCAGTTTATGTACGCTAACGGGCAAGGTTAATGTACGCTACATTTGGTACGTAACGTACGTTATGGCATCAGGCGAGTTAGTCGGCTGATCAGAGAGGATTGTCGATACATGGTTAGCGTACGCTAGACTTCGTAGCTTACGTGCGCTAATGAGTAGGCTTAATGTATGCTACCTATGGTACGTAACGTACGTTAAGCAGTTCAGGCAGTATACGTTTTATAAACTTCCGACCGTAATTTGGATTGTTAGATGTTCGTACGATGTGATATGAACTCTATATTATTTCTTTGGTTTAAGGTTCGAGCTTGCTACGTGATTGATCGAAGGGGCGACCTTCGAGTGTTTCGTTTTTCGTGGAAGTATTATTCTTGTCTTCGGATCGAGGCAAGTACCTTAATTGTTTTATGTATTGATGTTATACATATTGTTGTGCATATATGTCGCTGTTGTATGTCCACCTCGTGTTGGTCCGACGGGATCATCGGGGGATCTATTCTAGCGTGCGCTGGATCATCGGGCGGGTTTTTCCACCACGGGTTGGTCTAATGGGATCATCGTGGGTTCTAGGCAGTGAACGCTGGATCGTCGGAATTACCATGTGTATGTTGTGATATCATGTTGTGATTATCATTGTGTATGTTATTTATGAGTTTCTCGTAGGAGGAGACTCGTTGGTATTTTGTCATTCATGTTGTTATTATTCTTCGTGAGATGTTGAATAATATGTTGTGGTACTTGTACTAGCATCGTTGTGCTAACCCCTTCAGGGGTGAACATTTGTTTGTATTCAGGATCCAGGAGAGCAGGGAAACAACCACTGGAGCTGCATGACGACGAGGGTGCAGAGTGTTATTACGGCCGGGTTTATTTGTCTATTGATTGTGTTGTTTTAATAAGTACTCAAGTACGTCGTCGGTTGTGATGATTTAGATTGGGTGATGTATTAATACTTTTCCTTTGGATATTTGTATTTTCAGTATTGGCCAGAACTGTTTGTATTCTATTTCAGTTACTTTCATACGTTGGTATCTGTTATTGTCTTTTTATATCTTCATCCTTATAACTTCTTATGTAAAGGATTTACGGCGCTGTAATATTCTTGAATATATCGGGGGTGTTACAATTCTACCTCAACGCTGCTGTCTGTTTCTTCTCGCTTGATCAGGGAGGAAATGTTGCTGACATAACTGTTGTCATTCGCGGAGTCGAGATCCGTGTTGACCAAGAGCTGCTTCAGAATCTCTACAGGCTTCCTGCTGATGGCCTGACATTGGAAGATCTTGAGACCTTTGGGTCCCAAGAACTCCTGACCAGTTATTATGGATCCTTCACCGGTTCAGCATCGGTTGAAACGGTTCACACTTCTTGCCACAAGAAACTCTTTTATTTACCTTTTGTTTATTTACACAATTTTTGGTGCCGTGTAATTGAGAATAGAACAGGTGCGTTCGAGATGTGCACCAATTTAAGGTTCAGGATGATGGTTGCAATCATGACCTGTAAAAAGGTCAAATGGTGTCAAATAATTCTCAATAGGTTGCAGGAAGAAGTCTCTAAGCATGCCTCTCAGAAGAAGTCTTTTGGTTTGCTTCTGAATTACATTCTGACAAAATGCAGTGTTCCGCAAGCCGAAGATGCAAAGAAGATCAATTCTCGGATATACATGGGAAGCATCAGACCCTCCGTTTTCAACAAAGGACCCCTGATTGCGAACAGACCTTTTGTCCAAAATTTGCCCTTATCTGCCGATTCGAGGGATGTGTCTTCGAAGTCCAAGAGCGAGGAGACTTCAAAGAAAAGAAATAGATCTCACAGCAAAACTTCCATTGCTGGTGAGAAGCCGAAAAGGAAGCTAAGAAGACTCACAAAATGGAAAGGTACAAAAATCTCCGAGGATGCTCCTTCAATGGCCCAACCCACTATATCGAGCCCCCAGGACGCAACCCCTGCGGAATAGATGACTACTACTGTCACGACAGTAGATCCCGAGCCTTTGGCGGCGACGACGGATACTCAGACATCTGCCAACTTAAAAGACTTTGGCGAGTCGGCTGCCCCTTTGGAGCCAATAGCCATATCTCCTATTCGGGATTCCACACCCATTCAGGATCCTACTCCCATCAGGGTACCAACCCCTGTTCGGGATCCAGCTCCAACACAGGAATCCATGCCTGTCGAGGAACCCGTGCATACAACAGACACAAGCGCTGTACGCAGCCCCTCCCCAGACTCCATAAAAAACAAGACTTTGCTTTCTGTAAAAATTGAACAGGCATATGAACGCTTTGTCCAGTGGAAAGCCTACAGGCTAGCTCCATACAACACTCTGTACAACTGGAGCGAATGGTGCGAAGAAGAACGATTTGTCTTGGAAGTGACAGACTCTCAAGATATTGAGGCCCTGATCCAATGGGACAACATGTGCTGTCAAGAGTTGATCACCAGCCACCTGATGGACAAGGCAGACGCCCGCAAGAAAGGAAAAGCAAAATCTATTGGCTCTGATCCCCACAGTCCCAAATCTGATCATGACTCAGACAACAACGACGACGACACCCTCCAGGCAGGTCTGAGAATGAGTCGTGAGGAAACCCAGCCAGATCAAGGGACCTCTAGCCAAAATAATGTTCTCAATAGCGAGGATTCAGTCCCTCCTGTAGCGGAGGAACAACCAACCCCAGAACAGGCACCCGCGCCTATCGCCACAGACGACCAGAACAGCGCCATCCCGTATGAGGAATCAGTCCCTCTGTAGGAGCAGGCGGACGCTGAGAGACAATAGGAGGATTCAGTCCTTCATGTACCTATGTCTTCAGAACTAATTTCAGAACAGGAGAATACAGCCGAGCCCACATCTGAAGCTCCCGCACCCTCAACTATTTTGGAATCCGACGACGGTATAATACCTGAGGATGTCCAACTCAATTCACATCCCAATGTGAACTTGAGACAGTTGAATGGAGTTGAAAATTTTGCCAAGCCAGACTCTCCACGAACCACCAAGAAGAAAGAGCAATTGCATGCTCTTGGCCACCAAACTATTTTCTTGCAGGACGCCTTGAATGCCCTACATGCTGTTGAAAAAGAGATTAATTGGTTATATCAGTCAGCCGTTGAAGAAATGGCTGGTATGAGGCATGAAGTTTCTCAAGTTGAGGAAGCCTTCCGCATCCTGCCTACCGTCTTCAAGCAGGTCCTTAGCCAATTACAACAGCGTCAGGAGTAGATCCTGCTAGAAGAACAATCAAAACTTCGTGTCTCTGAGGCCAAGACAGCATCTGCTCTTATTGAATCTGGTTCCCATCTTCGAGCCCACGACAAGAAAATTCAAGATATGTCGCAGGTGCTCACCTCCCTATTGAATAAAATGACAAGTTTTGAGACAAAACAGTATGGTGCTATGGAGATCCTTGAACGTCTTGATGAAAAGGTGTCCTACCTTGATGACGCAAAAAAGGGAGAAGAGGCAAGGGAAGCTGCTAGGAGATTGAGGCTTGAGCAAGAGAAGGAGTTGGAAGCTGCAATAGGAGACATCATTACTGCCGCAATTAATCGTTTAGCATCTTCGGCTCACAACGTCAGGATACAGGGAGATCGCCCAGAATTTCAGGACCCTAAGTTTCCTTAGAAGAACCTCGTTCGAAAGCCACAAGCTATAAACCTCCCGGCCAACTGCAGACGAGATCAAGAACTGGAGGAATAATGAACTGCTAAGATACTTTGTTGTTCTTATCAGGGAATCTCAAATATTTAATAGTTGCAGAATGGTGCAGGAAGCCGCAGAGGAGTTTAAGAAAAGGTTGGACGAAGGAACGCTCCCGCTCCATCAGAAAATGAAGTCCAAGCACAAGCAAGGTGACTTAGTTACCTATCCAGATGATTGGATCCTAGTTTTCGATAAGTCCTACGAAGGTCATGCTATATACCTTAATCGAAACAAGGACGCGCATCAGAACTGGTGGAAGGGTACCAAGAATGACCCTAGAAAGCCTTGGAAGCATTCGGACTATAGGAGCTAAATTCCCTCCTGTATTCTTATCCTATTTTCTCACTCTTTTGTATTCTTATTTGCTGTGAGATAGCAAAAACATTGTAATCATTTGCTCAATATCAATAAAATATTTTTCACTTGAAAGATTACAACTCGTAATCTACTGGGTGTTTGTATGATTACGTAATTCAATCCATTTGCTAAAATAATACAAGTATGAAAACTAGTTAAATGTTAAGCTGTACGAACTTGTCTGCGAACAGTTCATAGATTCAGTTGTATGTATCTAGATTACACTGTAAGATTGTGCCTGCACGCCAATCATAAGTTTAAAGATGTAATACTCTTTTGATAAAAGCTGAACTTGCCTGCGAGCAGTTCTTAGTGTTAGGCTAATTGCTGAAGGCCAGAACATTCGAACAGAAGACCAAGAAGTCTGCCCTCCTTCAAGATGTTAAGTGTCAAAGTTTTGGCATCATCAAGGACGTTTGGATAACATCAAAAGATTTTTAAAGAAAGACTTGGCAAATTATCAAAAAGGGGGAAATTGTTGGGATAACAATCCCTGTATCGAAAGACCTTGATAGAGTGTTTTGACAATGTGCCAATCCAGCATACAACAAAGCTGCTGTATCGATAGACCAATCGAAGTTGCTGATCCTGTATAGAAGACTTTTCTTTATGCCATCATACAACAACAAAAGTCTAAAAGCGCCAATATGGAAGCTGTCCCTCCATACAACAAACATTCCATACAGCGACCTCTCCTTTATAGCCTACAGCACAAATGGATACAACATTCAAGCTGTAAAGTATTGAGACATTCAATACCTATCGAAACAGGACAAAAGACCGTTTGAAAAGGAATCTTTGGTATTCTCTAAAGTCAAGTCCCGTTTGATAAAGAAGTATTTAAATACTGAAAAGATAAAGTATTTAAATACTGAAGCCGACAGAGATCTTCAAACCACGCAAAATCCGAATCTTGGTTTATACAAGTCAACCAACCAGTTGTCACAGACATTTTCTCAACGGATCAATCTCAACGGATCTATTCAAAGGCTATATATATCCCCAAGAGTTTGAAGATCAGTAATACACGAACTCATATCTAACCAAGAAGTACTTACAAGAATATATCTGAGCAAACATATTTCTTCAAGTATACTGCATATTCTAGGAGAAGAATTATCCAAGTGCTCAACCTCGAACAACACACCATCAGCTAAAGATCAAGAAAGTCGAGCTGTTGTTCAAACCATCGTTCTATCATTGAACAAACCCATGAGCCCTGTGTGGACTGAGAAAGCATTGCTTTTCCCGAACTGTGTGTGACGGACTTGCATTGAAGAGACAAAGCTTCGGAACTATGTGTGAAGAAGTTAGTCAAGTGAAAGCCTAAACCAATCTGTGTGAACGGTTGAAAGCTTCGATCATTGTATCAATATGTGTGAACGATACATTGATAGGTTTGATTATAAATACGTAGTTGTGTACTGTAGTATTTATAATAAACATTTTAACTCCTGTGTGGAGGACTAGTGGACGTAGAGGGGTTTACCTCGAACCACTTTAATTACTGTGTCATTTACCTTCTGCATTTACTGTTTTAATATCTGTGATTATTTTTAAGTGTACACTTCATATCTAGTTGATGTATTTACAGCAACTTACCTTAACAAGACTTCCGCTACGCACTCAGATTTGAAAATCATACATCCTGTTGTTTAAAACACTTTCCAAGCTGTATTCTGTATACTTAGTGGCCAACAAATATTAATAAGTTCCACCACTTATTAAACTGGAGAAAGAAGGACATCCAAGTGGGTGAATCTAAGAAATTCGACAATTCTTGTTGATTATGTGGAAAACCAGGCCACTTTGTGAAGAATTGCCGAGCGAAACCCAAGAAGGAGGTTTTAATTGCAACATGGAGCGATGAAGACGAAGATGATGATTTTAACAATCAAAATAATCTCGCTCTCATGGCACAGAGTTCATTCGACGATAGAAACGTCGAAAGTCAGGTTAGTACATCATCTCATGGTGAATTATTTGAAGCATTTGAATTACTGCATACCGATTTTCAAAATGCTTTATCCGAAATTAAATCCCTTAAATCTAAAAATAAATCATTGGAAATTGAAAATTACAAAATTCTTGAAAAGAGAAAATTTGTCGAGACCGATCATTCTAAATGCATTGAAAATGAAAATATTTTGAAGAATGATCTTTTAAAAGTTCAAGATGAACTTAAAGCTTTAACGAAGAAGTTTTCGTGCGGAAATGATAAATTTGAACAAATGATTTGTGTTAAAAAATATACCTTAAATAAACAAGGGTTAGGGTTTAAACTACGTTCTAAAAATGAATCCGTAAATTTCAAAATACCCCATTGTGAAAAATGTTTGAAAATTAGGCACCATATTTCGAATTGTAAAAGCCCACGCCGGACGATTAAAATCAAAAAGATTTGGATTCCAAAAGGAACCGTTATTCCTAACATCGTCCATATTTCAAAACAAAAACCAACTCTCGGTTGGATCCCCAAGAATTGATTTTTATAAAATTGGTATTATACTTAGGGGGAGCATTTTTTTATATACGGATATTTTTGTCAGGGGGAGTCATACCCTTTCATGCATTTTTTATACATCAATTGGTATTTATTATTCGTATTGTTTAAACTTTTTGCTGAATACAAAATGGGGGAGAAAGGAGTTGAATGAGATAAAAAGCGTCATGGATGAATGACGAGAAAAATAAAATACAAAAAGGGGGAGAATTGAAAAAGATGAAAAAGTCGAAAAATCAAAAATGACAACGAAGAAGTCGAAAAGAGTAAAAAGAAAAGATGGGAGAACTAACAAAACGATCAACGCCGAAAACTTTGATTCGTAGAAATATACATATACTTTATTTTTGAAGGTTTAATCCCATTCAAAGGGTGTTATTTTGTAATCATCAAAAAGGGAGAGATTGTTGGAATATTTTATTCCATACATTCATTAATAGAATTTTGATGATTAAAGTTGCTAAACAAAGCAAAACAACAAAGAGGCGAAGCAAATCATCGAAGAAGACGAAGTCGCAAAAAGCTGGAAATGTTCATGATTAACGTACGTAATATGGCATATATAACGTACGTAAAGCTTCAAGCTTAACGTACGTAAGAGAGAATGATTAACGTACGTAATGGTGTTGTTTGAAAATTCAAACAAGAAGAACGTTGGAGATGACATCATGACATAGGTCAGCGAGCAACGGATATGTTGACAAATGTTAACGTACGTAATGGACAATGGCTAACGTACATAACACAGAAGACAAAGGCCACTGAACTGTTTTATGAAGAAGCTAATATACGTAACCAGTAGAGGTTAACGTACGTAATATCGCTAGCGTACGTAATATTGGAGTGATAGCATACGTAATGAAGGCACAGGAAGCTAACGGCTAGTTGGAAGAGAAATGGATATAAATACCACTTCTAATGGTATTCATCCTACAACAACGAAAAGCAGACGATACATTGATCAGATATTGATATTGATATTCTTGTTGTTGTAATTGAGCTTAGTTTGAGTGTTTATACATTCAACACATACACGAGAGGTAAAAGAAAAGAAACAATTGGATTCGGTATTATTAGGATCAAGGATCCGGCATTGTTAGAATCACAATCACTATCTCAGTGAGGTTTATCTAGTACTGATAGAAAGCTAGAGTGGTTGATTCCTTGTCCAATAGAAAAGGAAAACGGTTTAACTTGGACCGACGAAAAGACAAGTAAGAGAACGGTTACTCGTACCGATAGAAGACGAGCTTGTAACGGTAATCCCTCGACCGATAGAAGAGAGGTGCAGAGGTTTATATCTTAAGCCTATAGAAAAAGATAACGAGAGAGGACGTAGGCACGTTTGGCCGAACCTTTATAAATTCGTGTGTCGTTTTATTTCCGCACCTTTTATTTACGATTCCGCAACATAGTGCAAATACCGATATTGCTCCAACAGCTTGTGCCTTAGACTGGAGCAGTGAGTGGAAATTGCATCTGCCATTGATCGAGTTTACTTACAATAATAGTTGGCACGCATCAATTAAAATGGCGCCTTACGAAGCATTATATGGTAGACGGTGTAGGGTCTCCACTTTGTTGGTATGAGGCCTCGGAACTGGTGAGAACGGAGCCAGACATGTTGATAGAAACTAGAGAGAAGTCTCTATCATTCGAGACAGACTGTTAACTGCTCAGAGTCGCCAAAAATCTTATGCTGATGTTCGTCGTCGACCTTTGGAGTTTAAAGTAGGGGACCATGTTTTACTTAAAGTATCGCCGACAAGAGGGGTTCACCGTTTTGGTAAGAAGGGGAATCTCCCCCTGAGATATATTGGGCCGTTTGAGATTCTAGACAGAGTCGGTGAGCTGGCTTATCGGTTGGCATTACCTCCAGCCCTTAGTCACGTTCACAGTGTGTTCCACATTTCTCAGTTGAGAAAGTACGTTCCGGACCCGAGTCACATCATCGATTATAGGGATATCGAAGTAGCGGAGGATGTCACGTTTGAAGAAAGGCCGGTGAAGATCCTTGAGCATCGGGTCAAGCAACTCCGAAATAAGACCATTCCGTTGGTTAAGTTTTAGTGGTCGAGGCATGGAGTTGAGGAGGCGACTTGGGATACCGAAGACAGCATGTGCGCTAAATATCCGTAACTTTTTTCTTCTTAAGTTTCGGGACGAAACTTATTTCTAGAGTTAACCGTACTTTTCCTATTTTTGATAATTTCCATTTTTGGAGCATTTTCTATTTTTAGCGAGTCGCTTGTAACCGTTTCAATATTTTGAGAATATTTAATTCTGTGTATTTTGGCATCCGAGTGTGTTTCGAGATTGTTGCACGCGATTTTTCATTTAGTTATGATACTCTCCGCTCGTTGACTCGTTTTGTGCGATTGTGGTGCGAAGCTGTTGTTTCAGGTTTTGTGTGAGTTTGTTTAATATTGTTAGACATGTTGTAAGTTTCGGTACGGTTGTCCGTTTCTGTATTGTGGTTTTCGGCCATTTCGGGTCATTTTGTAATTTCCTAAAAGTTTGGGCAATTTACTTTTATGGTCGTTTTCCTAACCATCGGGTAATTGGGATCGTGTTTCCTTTTAGTGCTTAAGTTCGTTGTCTCAAATCTTTCGCAAGTTTGCTTCTGTTTTGTAATTTCATCGTCTCGTGATTCCGTCGCATTTCTTTATTGTCAAACTGATCCTAGTAAATATACTGGGACTGTCTTACGTACGTAACTCTCAGATCTTTACGTATGTTAAGACTGTTACGTACGTTAAGGCCTTATCTTTAACGCACGAAACAACCTTCGTATTTCTGGTCAGTGGGTTCTGCAGTTTCGTTACATACGTAAGCGTGGGAGGCTTTACGTACGTTATGAAACTTACGTACGCTAACCCTTATTGATTATGTACGTAAGCTGACCTGGGTATAAATACCCAGGAGCGGACCGATTTCGCCATTTTCTTCCTTTTTTTTTCTCCTACTCGACTTGGGCGATTATTGGACGATTCCGGTGTTATTTCGAGCCTTCAACTATTTAGCTATCGTCTTCCTTGGAGTTGTGGAGTAGATTAACAACACCAAATCATCCTCTTCGTCTTCGATCCGAGGTAAATCACTAGAACCCTAGATTTTTTGGGAATTTGGGGGTTTCTTCGTAATCCTTCAATTTTAGTCATAAATTGGGAATAAATGAGTTGAGTGTAAATTACCTACCACCAATACATGTTTTTCCTACGAAATTATGGGTTATACTTGGACTTGTTGATATTCGAGAGGGTTTTGGATGCGATCCGCCCTCGTCGAGTATATTATTGGATTACATGTATTGTAGGCAGGGTTTTCGGGCGTATTTCTATTGGAATTCCATTCGTACTATTGTTGATAGTCGTTTTACGAATCATTTAGGTCTGAAGTCTCTGAATTCCTTCATCGGTGGTCTTTTGCCTTCTCGAAATTATCCGTCAAGTCTCAAAGGCAAGTAACTCTTACGAAGTTAATATCTTGAATGTGCAAAGTAGTGTATTTGAGTGTTGAGAGAGTTATGTTCACTCCGGGACAGTCCGACGGGGCCTCGGAGGAATCCACGCATGGTTCGGTTCCCGAACTTTTGGGTTAACCACTCCGGGAGGGTTTATCGGGGCCTCGGAGGGATTCACGCATGGTCGGGTCCATGGTTAATCGGGAGGACTGTGTTTTGTGGTACATTGTGGATTTTGCATTTCCGGAAATCATTATCATGTGCGTTTTGAAACTATTGATGCATGTGCTTTGATATTGTAAGATGTTAGAGTTCGTCTGTGTTACTTGTACTAGCTATTCCATAGCTAACCCCTTTTGGGGGGAAATACGTTTCATGTATTTCAGGTTCAAAGAATATGATCGGACTAGCACTGGGGCAGTACGATGATGTCGGGCAGGCGTGATACTGTGAAATTTCTGGATGTCTTATTTTTCTTTAAGTCTGGATGTAAAACTTTATATTTTGTCTAAAATGATAGTCGGTACTCGAGTACTGTAGGAGTTATTTCTTTTGTGGTTGATCACGTCGAACTTGTTGTCTTTGTGTTTTGATTTGGGTTCTTGGAATTTATGGATGAATGTCTGGTGAGTTTGAAGTTTTTTTTTGTGCCCTAGACGGGATTCACGGTGTTGTGACATACTCCAAATATCTTGGAGGTGTTACAGGCGATACCGACCAATCTTGCTCCAACAGTTGTTCCTTCATTTGGAGGTCTTTGTCAAAGGCGTGGAACTCGGTTTGCGATGGTGTTTGTTGGTCCATTGGTAATGGGAGGAGGACGAAGTTTTGGATTGAAATATGTGTTCCGTATTTTGGGCCCTTAATTAGTTATGCTAATGATGTTTCTGAAATTGACGTTGAGGCCTTAGTTTATGATATGTCGGATGGTCAAGGTGATTTGGATTGGGGCAGGTTCAGAAGATTGATTTCCTCAGAGGCGGTTGATAAATTTGCAGCTCTCAGCCCCCTTGTTACCGAGGCTTGGAAAGACATCTGTATTTGGCGATAGAACAAAAGCGGTAAATTTTCAGTTGCTGCTGTTTACAATAGTATTCCGATGCCGATTGAACATGTGCAGGAGATTTATTGGTCAAGAGTCTGGAGATTCAAGGGACCACAACGTATCCGCAACTTTCTATGGCTGGTTTTTAATGATAGATTGTTGACGAATGCGGAGAGGTGTCAAAGGCATATATCTCACGAGGCTCAGTGCAGTGTATGAGGTGGTTCTGTGGAGATGATTGATCATGTGTTGCGTTTATGTCCCACGGCTATGGCGGTATGGAGGAAGGTAAATCCCAATCAATCATGGCTACATTTTATATTTGTATCTTTTCGAGACTGGCTTGTCGCGAACCTAGATAGTAATTATGATTGTGATGGATATAGTTGGATTGTGTTTTTTGGAATAATTAGATGGAGTTTATGGAAGTTTCATAACGAAAAGGTGTTTCAAGGCAAGAAAATTCGTTTTGAGAATTTGGTTGCTCAAGGGAAAATTTGGGCCCGAATATAGCTAGCATTCATAACCGTAGACAGGGTAGTACGGCAAAAGAGTTTTGGATGATCAGGTGGATAGCGCCAATGCCTAACTAGTGGAAAGTAAACTGTCATGGGGCGGTTAATCGGGAGTCATCCATGGCATCTGCTGGTGGTCTAATTAATGGTGAGTGGATCACTGTTTTTGCAAGGAATATAGGGGTTGTGTCGTTTGTATGCGCTGTTCTGGACGGCATAAGGGTTGGCATTAGGCATGGCTGTAGAAATCTAATGGTGGAGAGTGACAACTCAGCTGTTATTCAGATGCTCAACGCCGACAGATCAAAAGAATGTTCATATGGTCTGGTAAGACAAATATGGGTATTTACAGATAAGCTTAATGGAGTGTCATTTCGACATGTCTTCCGAGAGGCGAATAGGCCGGCAGATTTTTTGGCGTCTTGGGTGGTGGATCATGAGCAAGAGTTGCATACTTTGGATGAACCTCCAGCTGTTTTGAAGAGTCTGTTACTTGGTGATCAAATTGGAGTGGCCTGACCATGTTTGTGTTAATTAGTTTACCTTAGAGTTGTGCTCTACTTCCCAACCAAAAAAAAAAACATGTGTTTTTGGCAGAACACATCAAATCTGGTTTTTTATCGCAAAGAAAAAGAAAAATACATGGGTACATATTAGGCCCGACCTTTCCAAAGGGCAGGCTGGCAACAGCTCAGGGCCCAAAATGAAGTAGGGCCCCATATTTTTCAATTTATATATATATATAACCAAACCAAACATACCCAGTATATCCCGCTCAGAGCAGGGTCTGGGGAGGGTAAGATGTACGCAGACCATGCCCCTACTTTTTACGGTAGGGAGGCTGTTTCCGTGAAAACCCCCAGCTTAGTGCACAACAAAGTATTGAGTGATATATACAAAGAAGCATAAGATTCGAGAAAGCTCAAAACCATACCTGAGCCCATGGCTTAATTCACATGAGACTTACCTGAGGGGGCTTTGACAACTACTCTCTCGATGAACGCTGCTCTAATAAAAGAGAGGTTGACTCTGCGCATAGCTCCCTGTCAAAAATACACCACACGCAAAAGCCAATAATGCAATGCTCTAGGTCAAAGCTAACCGAGACAACCCAACCCTGAGGCTCTCTACTTCAGCACCGCTTCCTACAAAAGAATCCACAACTCTGATCTGGCGCCTCCAAGAGCTCCTATCAAGTCATGGTCCCTGATATATATATATATACCGTTCCTGATAAAAATGAGACCTAAGACGAAACAATAAAAATAGGCTCTTCATACAATTTTTTATTAAAATTGTATTATTTATAATTTTTGGCTTTTCTTTAAGTTTTTATAATAGATGGGTTAACTATTTTGGGCGCAAAAATATATATATAAATGCTAAAGATATATAAATTTGGGCCCAACAGGTATAAAAAATTTTGAGCTCCTTGGGAGGGTGGACAGGGGCCATCGCCTATGCCGGCCCACCTTGAGGCACGGCCTTGATATATGTATAAATATATATTTCAAAAGAAAATATAGAAAAATGAGTTAGAAAAATCCTATACTTTCGGCCGTCTCTCTCTCTCTATATATATATATTTCCTTCACCAGCCGCTACTCATCTTTTCTCCTCATTGACTGCTCCAATTTTCATTGCCCATTATTGCTCCCTCATATGCATTCTTCCATCAATTGATGTCAACAATCAACATTCTAGGGGCCGAACAATTGGTATTTGTCTTATGTGATCTTTTCATTTCATTTTTATTTTATATACATTAGTTGTATTATTTGTAGATGTAATTTAATTGGATTTTATGGTTTAACTTACATGTTTATTGGTTCAGCCAGTTATTTTGCTCAATTGTTTCTAAAAATCCAGGTTTTATTATTCTGTGCACAATTATTTATCATCCAAAATTATTGTTTGAACTTATTTGATGTTTTTATGGGTAGCTAGTTTCACATTTGTAAAAAAATTCCTCATAAATAATTATCTGGCCCAAAAAGAAAGTGAAAAAAATAAGTAGTCCCAAAGAGAGCTATAAGAAATTTTTTGGTCAGTTCCTTTATTGAGTCGGTTCCTAATTCTATTAATAATCTTACTGATCAAAATCTTATTGAAAATGAAAATTGAAGTTTTTGCTTCAAAAAATGCGAGGAGACATTGTTTTAGATGACTTGCCTGCTCTTTTCTGGACTTATTTTTCGATTTTTCGATTCGCCTTTGGTCCATTCGATTGGGCGATTCGATTCATGTCCATTCGGCCATTCGATTCGCGATTCAGTCCATTCGGCCTGATTCGGCCATTTCCGTTATTATTATTATTATTATTAATTATTATTATTATTAATCTTGATTATTATTATTATTATTATTGTTGTTGTTGATTACTATTGTTATTACTAATAATATCTACTATTATTAAAAATAATATTTATTGTTGTTGTTGATTGTTGATTACTATTATTATTATTATTATTTTTATCATTATTATCATTGTTATTATTATTACTAGATGTTCTCCGGTGCGATGCACCGTATAAGATATTCTTTTATTAGAAAATAATTTCTCGATCTCTAAATTTATTTTTAATGATTTTCGATATGAATATCATATTAACATAATATTAATAAAAGACTTATTGAGTGTATTATGGGGTGTAATATAATTCAAGAAAGAGTACCTCATTAGCGGAGTGTTAAGTCAATTAGTGCCCATTACATGAACAAATTTTCTGGACATACCAAAAAAAAATAGGAACAAATTTTGGGGACAAAAGTAATATGTGATTAAGTCTTAATATATGTGTGTGTGCAGTGTATGTTTTATTATTTTTAATTATTATAATTAAATAAATATCATAATTTATTTTTTATGTAAGCAATAAATAAGTTAATATATTTTTATTTTGCATCAATTAATTTTACTGAAAATAAATATTCATATTTTTTCTAATATAATTTTTTTTGTGCAATCGGTCATTATTGTAATCCATCAAATTTATTATATTCATTTGGATGTCTAGATAAAAATTATGAAATAAAAATTAATTTGATATATTTTTCATTAAAAATAAATTTGATATAAAAAATTATAAACATTTAAAATTTTAAGCTAAAAAATAAAGAAATGATTTTTTTATTGGTAGATGAGTGTAAGTTGTGGAATAAAATTCCCACAATATATATCTATAATTTTTTTAAAAAAATTTAAGAATACATCTCTATATATAAACTTTATTTTAAAATAAAAAATCAAAAAACTTACAAAGTGACATGTGTCGCGCCTCTCTTTTAATAGGAGTATAGATTTGTGACATTTGATACTTGTGTGACATTTGGGATATTTGGGGCATATTTATTAGTATTATTAATTTTGTTAAAGATTGTAATTAATTATATTATTATTACATTATATTTATTATTATTTTTTATTATTTATTATTATTTTATTATTTTTCTTATTATTTTATTATATTTATTATTTTTAATATTTATATCATTATTATTATTATTATATTATTTACTCTTTATATATATATTTTAATTCATCAAGTTCGATTCGATTCGATTCGAGTCGATTCGATTAAATCCATTCAATCGATTCGATTCGATTCGATTCGATTCGATTCAGTTAATTCGATTCGAAAAACAGCTTTATTTTCTTTATTATTATAGTATTTTAGTACACGTCATCCCATTGTATTATTTTTGAACGAAATTCACAAAAGGATGAGCCACCTAGCTTAGACCGGCTTCCAACCCCTTTAATTTTTTTTTGCCTAGTGTATTTAATTAAAATAATTAGACATGGGCACCATTTTTGTTTTTTTGCCCACGACACTACAATGCAATTGGACTTGCCTCATGCCTGGGCATACGACGACATGGGTTTTAAGGCTCTTCTTTCTTTGGCGCTTATTTTTTGTTTTTCATTCATTTCGATTAATTAATTCAGTTAAGCTCATTCATTTGATTCGATTCGATTGGCCCATTGATTCGATTCATTTCTTCTTCTTCTTATTATTATTATTAATCTTAATTATTATTGTTATTATTACTAATAATATTACTATTATCGTTGTTGTTGTTAATTACTATTATTATTATTATTTACTATTATTATTATTATTATTTACCCTTAATATATATTTGATTCGATTCGATTCGATTCAGTCCATTCGATTCGATTCGATTCGATCCATTCATTCGATTGATTCGATTCGATTCGATTCGATTCATTCAGTCCAAAAGAACAGAGCCTAACTAGCTTTACAAAAACACACACACACACGGTAGGATCTCTTACTGAGTACGACTAGCGACAAATTATAGGGTTGTTCAAAAATATCTGATATTCAATTCGAAATGTCTGAAAATTCAAAATTCCGGATATCTAAAAATTCGAATATCCAAAAATTCGGATATTCGGAACTTCAGATTCCGATATCGGATAATACTTTTCAGAAAAATCGGATATTCGGATATCCGAAATATCCGAAAAATCCTAAAAAATTTATTTTTTTATATTTTAGATAATGGAAGGTATTCGGATATTCGGATATTCGATATCCAAATCCGAATTTTTTTTCGGATATTCGTATGTCCGATATCCGAATTCGAATTTTTTTTCGAATATAAGGATATCTGAATATAATTCATATCTTTTTCCGGATATTCGGATATCCAATATCCGTATCCGAAATTTCGGATATCCAAAAATCGGATATCCGAAATTTCGAATACGGATATCAGATATCAAAATCTACTATCCGAATTTTCGGATACCCAAAATTCCGAATATCCGATTTTGAACATCCTAACAAATCCTGATCAGAGCTGATGAATCTCGCCCGTTCAAAATAACACCAACCAATGAATATCATAAAGTTGTCAAACAATTGAACTTTAACGATGTTGTACATATTACTACATTACATAATGTTGGCTGAATGAACCTCAATAATGTTGTCAACAATTGAGCTTTTATTTAACATATACATGGGGGATGTATGTGATACATGGTGCAACTATATCTTTTAAGAAGAAGATGCACCATTAGAATTTTTAAGAAGAAAACACTTCATCTGTTATTTCTCGTTTTTTCATTATTTTTTGGTTGGTAGTATTTGAATTAGGAGCCGAGTTATTTATTCTCTTATAACCTATTAAATCATATATTTATTAAATCCTATTTTTTCTAATTTGATTAGGGAACCTAATTAAACTGTTCCAATTATCTGTTCAATCTTCTTTTTTCCTAAATACTCGATTCTTTTGTTCAATGTTTGCATAAGAGGATGAAAATATATTTTAAAGTGTGTCCTAAATACCATTATTCTAAAAATTCCCGCGTAAGCCGATTAACCCTTCGGTTAATCCCTAGAAGGTTCTCTATCATTTCGATTATGGCCTAAGCACTTTTATTGGGCGTTTGGTGATTAAACGGCGATCTAGGCGGACTGGTCGGGCGCCTAGGAAGGCAAGTTAGGAGGGCGCCTAGGAGATTATGCCTTTTTATTTTTGTTTTTGTTTTAACAGTACTATAGTTACATAAACTGGGATATTATGGATATTATGGACATCTTTATACCTATATTAATATTTTAACATTCCTAGCAACTAGGCGGGTGCCTAGGCGGTTATACTTTTTTTATTTTAAAAGTACTATCAATTCCTAAACTGGGATATTTTGGAAATTATGAACTCATTTATATCGATATCAATATTTTAAATTTAGTATATAATTGATTATATGTCTGTTTAAATAGTTAAATATGAATTACTTTTAATTATTTTACACATATATAATTTTTTATTTATATAAATGATTAAAAAATTACAAAAAATCTACCTAGTGCAATTAATTCCTAATTAGTCCCCGATTAATCTTCTGGGCTATAGGCGTGAGCAATCCGGACGCCTGGTGTCTAGCGTCTTTTAGAATCTTGCTAAATACAAAGGTAGCTCAAACGGTCCAGTTATCAAATACTGAAACTAATTCAAAACTTCTTGAATTTGGAAGCACTGGTTGTGGATAATGGGCGTAGAAAATTAATTTCCGACTTTCATCCATCAATTAAAGAAAGCTTTAACTAAGAAAATAATTTGCATCATATTATACTACCATCTGGCCCTTCCTGTGGCGGCCCCTGGGTATTTCGATTATGATCTGGGCGCTTTTACTGAGCGTTTGGGTAATTAATCGACTATCCATGTAGACTCGGGGGATGCTTAAGAAGGTAAGCTAGGTGAGCATCTAGGCGGCTGGGCGAGCGCTGAGTGGTTAGGCATTTGTTTTTTGCTTTGACGGTATTGTAAATTCCTGAATTGAAATATTATAGATATTATGAATTATTTTATACCTATATGAATGTTTAAGATTTAATATATGGTTGATTATATGTATGTTTAAATGGTTAAATATTAAATATTATTAATTATTTTATATATATTTTTCTTTATATATAATATATTTAAAATAATAAGAAAAATAAATTCGATTGATTCCCTATTAATCCTCCGGCTCTAGGCGTTAGCAATTCGAACGCCTAGCGATTTTTAGAATCTTGGACGGGAGCTAGGATTAAAAAACAGATAAACGAGATTATATTTATGTATTTAACAAGTCGAAAAAAAATAAAAAATTCAACCTAATATACAAACTCGTAGTGTCCATATCGAGTTCGAAATGTTGTCTTCTGAATATCATCATCTTTGATCTTCAGTTGATGATATCTGTTACATGTATTTTTGTGCACTTTATTGTCATTATTTTATCCTTATTTCGGTTTAATTCTATGAAAATGAGCTCCTAATGCATGACATTTGCATATTTTGAAGGAAATTAGAGTCCTGAAGCTCGAACGTAGAAAAACGGGCCAAAAATGACATTTTTCGGTCGAGGGCCGCGTCGCACCAAAGCTAGGCCGCGTCACAGGCATAACACAGAGCAAACTGGTACAAACTGTACCAGGCATAACCAGCACACTTATTCTGGGCTGCGGCCCGAAATGAAATTCCGCCCAGGCCTGGGCAGCACAAGGACTAGGGCCGCGGCACACTTATTCCGGGCCGCGGCCCGCGGCGCAGGAACCCTGATTTCAGTGTGCAATTTTGGCTGTTCTGGAGGCGGACTAGACCTAATCCTCGGACACGTTGTGGAAATGGAAGATGGTTATAAAAGCCTAGAGAAGATCAGAAAAGAAATCATCGAAGGAGAGGAGAAGAATACCTAGCAGCAGAGAGCAAGGCCAGAGAACGGAAGAAGACAAGTTCATCAATTGTGTTTGAATTTCTTCCTTATGTTTAATTCAAATATTTGTGTATTATTTTCTAGCATGTCGGGCTAGACCTCTTTATTCTAGGATTGAGATGAAACCGAGATTATGATGGATTAATTCTTGATTTTACGTTATTGATACCTTTCCCTTTTCTATTGAGTTTTCCCCAATTGTTCTTAATGCTTTCAACTGTGTGGCCTATGATTGAATTGTTATAACTACGTAACTTGAATCGGGAGAGGAGAGTAAGTAGTGAAAATTTGGAGAAAACCGTTTTGTCTTGTGAGATAGGAATATACTCATAAGAATTACGAAGCTCGTTTTGAAGATTTTAGAACTCTTTGGCTAATGTCGAATTAACTCACCTAGGAATAGAGTGAATTATGCGCTTTGGAAAATTCTACCGACCTCGGGAGAGGCATTAAATTAACATAAAATCTTTGCTTTCAATAAATTGGGAAATTACATAAATTATATTAATCAAGATTAATTTGGATTAATCGAGGCGAATTCTCGATCCTAGATTCTTCTCCTATTTGATTTCCTTTTATCGGACTATTGATTCTATTATTTGTTTTTAGTTTATCACAAAATTTAGTTATTAATAATTATTCAACCACAAAATTTCGGTCGTTCAAATAAAATTATAAATACTAATAAATTGGTACTAAGTACATCAGTCCTCGAGGGAACGATACTTTTCTCATTACTTTATTACTTGATTACGACAATATGCACTTGCGTTCACAGAAATACGTAACAAGTTTTTGGCGCCGTTGCCGGGGACTGATTGTTTTTGCTAATATCAACTTCGGTATTTTTAGTCTTAATTTGAATATTATTTTATTTTTGTGTAAATTTATTTTTATTTGTGTTCCTTTCAGGAGTTCGTTTAGTGCATGAGAAAATTTGGTAACGAAGGTTTATTCCCTTTGGATACCGAACTCGAACGCACTTTACGAAAAAAACAGGAAGGAAAGACGTGAGCTTTTAATTACGGATATCATGGGAGATAACACTGGAAATCAAGGGATTGACACACCTATTCAGCAAGTTCAACCAGCATTGGCTCTCCGTGATTATGCACTTCCACAAATCAATGCTAATTTTTTGGGGATTCGACGCCCGACCATTCAGGCAAATAATTTTGAAATCAAGCCAACTATCATTCAAATGGTGCAAGCGAGCCAATTTTGCGGACTGGCGAATGATGACCCCAATGCTCACATTGCTTCAATTCTCGAGATTTGTGACACATTCAAGAATAACGGTGTTACCGATGATGCCATTCGCCTACGGCTTTTCCCATTCTCTCTAAGGGACAAGGCCAAGTTCTGGTTGAATTCACTCCCGCTTGGATCTATCACAACTTGGGCGGAGTTAGCACAAGCTTTTTTGGCTAAGTTCTTTCCACCGGCGAAGACAGCACGACTCAGAAATGAGATAACCACTTTCGGACAATATGATATGGAGTCGCTACATGAGGCATGGGAACGATATAAAGATTTGCTAAGGAGATGCCCTCATCATGGCCTGCCGGATTGGCTGCAGATTCAATTATTTTATAACGGGTTGAGTGCTTCTACACGCACTCTAGTGGATGCAGCAGCTGGGGTCGTGTTAATGGGAAAAACTATGGCCGAAGCTTATTCATTATTAGAAGCTATGGCTGTAAATGCTTATCAGTGGCCTTCTGAGCATGTGAATACGAAACGAGTCATGGAAATTTCCGACAATGATCCAATCTCTACGATATCAACTCAAGTTGCAGCTCTAACTCTACAGCTCCAAGTTTTATCACACACTCCTTCTACCGGTGCCACGGAAACATGTAATCGGTGCAACAGATCTCATCCTAGTGCTAAATGTCAAGTCGGAAATTCTTTTGAGCAATCTCAGATGGAACAAGCTCAATTTGTGGGGAACGGAAATCGTCAGAATAACCCGTATTCTAACACTTACAACCAAAGGTGACGAAATCATCCAAATCTTTCATGGGGGAATGGGCAAGCTTTGAATAAACCTCCACAAGCTCAATTCAATCAGCCACAACAGCAGCCCCCTCAACCACCGAAGGTCTTTTTAGAAGATGCTCTTGCTCAAATGGCGGCTAACACGAGCCAATTCATGACTCACACGGAAACTACTCTACAAAATCATTCCGCTTCTATTCGGAATTTGGAGGTCCAAATGGGGCAGATTGCAAATCTATTGTCATCTAGATCCCAAGGTGTCTTACCAAGTGCTACCGAAACGAATCCCAATGAATATGTGCAAGCTATTGCGTTACGAAGTGGAAAGGAGCTACACGAGCAGCCCCAGAGTAGCAAAGGAAAGAGCAGCCCCATTGAGAAAGTGAATGACGAAGAGCCCACGTCAAAACCAGTCTCGGCCACACATCCTACTTATGTACCACCAGTCCCGTTTCCACAGCGTCTGCAAAAGCAAAAGTTAGACAAGCAGTTTTCTAAGTTTCTTGATGTCTTTAAGAAATTGCATATTAATATCCCTTTTGCCGACGCTTTGGAACAAATGCCGAGCTATGTGAAATTTATGAAGGAGATTTTATCTAATAAAAGGAAGATTGAAGAATATGAAACGGTGGCACTAACTGAAGAATGCAGCGCTATTCTGCAGAAAAAGCTCCCACCTAAATTGAAGGATCCAGGAAGCTTCACTATACCGTGTACTATTGGAAACTCGTCGTTTGATAGAGCTCTGTGTGACCTTGGAGCCAGTGTTAATCTTATGCCTCTCTCTATTTTCAAGAAACTAGGTATTGGGGAGGCCAAACCTACTACGGTCTCTTTACAACTAGAAGATCGATCCATCAAGTACCCTAGAGGGGTGATAGAAGATGTTCTGGTCAAAGTTGATAAATTCATTTTTCCGCTGATTTTATTGTGCTTGATATGGAAGAAGATCATGAGATTCCGATTATTTTGGGTAGACCATTTTATCCACTGGTAGGACTCTTATTGATGTTCAGGAGGGTGAATTGATGCTTCGGGTTCAAGATGAACAAGTAACATTCAAAGTGTTTCGATCTCTCCCGTATCCAAGCAATGTTGAGAAGTGTTCTCAAATTGAAAGCTTAGATATTTTTGTAAATGACACACACCGGGAGAGTTGTCAGTCAAAATGTTCAGAATATGTTTTAGTTGATCCGACACCTAAGAAAAATGTAGAACGAGTCGCGTATCTTAGGCATTTAGACATGTCGTCTTCATCATCCGTTCACCCACCATTAAAAAATTCTCATGCCGTCATAAATTTGTCCGTGGAAAACAAAACTAAGTCGGAAGTGAAACGGGTGCCAAGTCATTTGCAATATGGGTGTTTTGGGAAGTCACTATTGTTCAAGTCTTTTCGCAAAGAACGTTGGATGTCCAAACCAAAAATCGAACGGTTAAAAACTAATGGTCAAAAATTTAAAACACATATTAATGGTTCGATGGAATTGGCGGAGTCCAAATCGTGTTTGCGAAAAGCAAATTAATTTTCAAAAGGTCCGGCTGAAGACTATAAACTTAGGGCTTCTCGAGAGGCAACCCGAGTATTAGTAGTAGCTTCTAGTTTTCGTTGTTTTCCCATTTTGGGAGTCTATTTTTTTGGTATTTTTGTTTTTCTGTGCCTCTGTCCTATGTTTTATGTGTTTTCACTTGAAAAACCTTAGCAGGAACCTCTCCAGGGCCAATTTTCAGTTAGGGTCGTGGCACACTAAGAGTGGGACGCGACACGCAAAAGAGTCACATTTTGGCGCAACCTCCTGTACTGAGGGCCGCGGCGCGCTAGTTCTGGGCCGCGGCACACATCGCCCAAGAGCCGAGGCACGCAATAAACTGGCCGCGGCACACCAATGCCCCAGAATCTCGCCCAGTTAGCTGTACTATGTGCCGCGGCACGCAATTACTGCGCCGCGGCACACATACCCTGGAAGCCGCGGCACCCGTACTTCGAGACGCGGCACGCTGCGAAACGCCCAGAACACCAAAACAATCTGTACTGCGGGTCGCGGCCCACTTGCTACGTGCCGCGACCCCTGCTGAACGTTTTTAAGCGGGCAGGGCATAAGGGAGTCAATCGGCCGAGAAACAGGTTTCAACTTCAAAAATCCCTTCTTCATCCGTGGCGCAGGTTACTTTCTTCAAATCGATTCTTCTTCTTATCTTCTTTGAACAAACACCAGGTAATACATATTCCTTAACTTTATTTGCTAATAATTGCAAGGATTGAGAAGTGGGGTAATGTTTATTTCGTTCTTTGATGAACTTGCTTATCTTTTGAGTTCTATTTGAGATTTTGATCGTAATGTTTTAAGACTATCAATTGATGTTGCTTATGTTCGTGAGTTGTCATAAATTAACTTAATATTATTTGTTGTTGGGGAATTAAACTCACAAATAAATCTTTTTCTCTTGATTTGAGTTTATGCATACCAAGTGTTTGATGTAATGCCCCAGTGAAACTTGCTTGAACTAAAAATCATCAATCTTATGAAGCGGACATGATTACCTGAAGAGTATGTTCCCCCCGCCCTTATGTTTTACCATTTAGTCGTCTGATATCCCATGTGGACGGGCCATATCCTCCACCCAGACGGACCATTCATCCCTCCGACCAGGCCACCTACACCACCAACTTCACCTGACGAGGCTGATGCCAGGCCTGAGCTTACTTTCATTCAGGGGAGTACTTGACCTGTCCTTTACTTATACTTATTTTTCGTCCATTGGGCTCAATGTACTTCTCAAGTTTGGGGGGGGGGGGGGGAGGATTAATTTTTAGTTGTTATTTATTTTTAGTTGTTATTTATTTAGTTTGCCTTGCTCGTCTTCTATGGTATTTTGGATATTGTTTACATTCGTGAGTATGTCGTGCAGCCTTGTGTAAGACCGAATATATTATACTGATTTCTATTTGAAGAAACGGATGAGTATTAGTCGAGTTCACATTATGCGATATTTCTTTCCCTTGAGTATTCATTTCAGTCTGATTTTTTTTGCGTCATTGTGGTAGTCTTGGCATTTAAGAAATGAGACATACGTGTTTGTAGTGTCCGCATTACACGAGCCATCGTCTCTATGTTTGGTTGCGCTATTCACTTAGCTAGTCGTACAGTAACATTAGTCTTGTTGGCATTCAATTAACTACCTACGGTTAGTCATTGGGTCGGACAGTATTAATCCCCAAAAATATATACAGCCTGACATGTTCTAAGATTGGAAGTCTAGTAACCGGGTGTATTCACATAACCCGTAGTTTACATTCGCGTAAAACGACGACCTTGAATAGACATGTGTAAGAGTTTGAATTAGTGTTCGAAAAATCGCATCTCCGATGATAGGGAGCCAAGTAACCGGATGTATTCACGTAACCCGTCGTTTATATTCGCATAAAACAGCAACCTTGAATCGGACGTGCGGGTGAAGATACTCGAGTTTTTTCTCCGCTGTAGAGGGTTAGTAACTAGGAGCATTCATGAGCCCATGAGTGTCTTTTACGTCAAACGGTTCCCCAATACATGAGAATGGAAATCCACCCTAGGGTTCTTCCGACGAAACATCCCGGGAGTCGAAACCTAGTGGTTAACTCGAATCATAATAGCTCTTAAATAAAAGGGAGTGCTGTCTGGGGAATGTCATTTATGCTGAAATTCTTATGTTTATGCCACGAGGCTGGGGACTGAGCGAGTTAGCTTGCTATAACCACAACATTCATATTGTCTGTCGGCTCATTTCACGTTTGTTGATCTTTGAGCCTTGATTTCCTTCATGGGTGGAGATTAGCACTAAAAATGGGTAGCTCGAGGAATCATTGCCCGTAATGTGACTCACCAGTACGTTATGCGCATTATTCTTTGAGTTTTCAGGGTAGTATAAATAAGTTGAGCACTATGGGTTGCACGATTGTCCACGATACTTGTATTTTGTTTGAAATTGATTTTTTTGCTTGAAGACAAGCAAAGACTTAAGTTTGGGGGTATTTGTTACATGTATTTTTGTGCACTTTAATGTCATTATTTTATCCTTATTTTGGTTTAATTCTGTGAAAATGAGCTCCTAATGCATGACATTTGCATATTTTGAAGGAAATTAGAGTCCTCAAGCTCTAACGTAGAAAAACGGGCCAAAAATGATATTTTTCGGTCGAGGGCCGCGTCGCACCAAAGCTGGGCCGCGTCACAGGCATAACACAGAGAAAACCGGTACAAGATGTACCGGGGGCCGTGGCACACTTATTCTGGGCCGCGACCCGTAATGAAATTCCGCCCAGGCCTGGGCAGCACAAGGACTAGGGCCGCGGCACACTTATTCCGGGCCGCGGCCCGCGGTGCGGGAACCCTGATTTCAACGCGCGATTTTAGCTGTTCTGGAGGTGGACTAGACCTAATCCTCGGACACGTTTTAGATACGGAAGATGGTTATAAAAGCCTATAGAAGATCAGAAAAGAAATCATCGAAGGAGAGGAGAAGAATACCTAGCAGCAGAGAGCAAGGCCAGAGAACGGAAGAAACAAGATCATCAATTGTGATTGAATTTCTTCCTTATGTTTAATTCAAATATTTGTGTATTATTTTCTAGCATGTCGGGCTAGACCCCTTTATTCTAGGATTGAGATGAAACCGAGATTATGATGGATTAATTCTTGATTTTACGTTATTGATACCTTTCCTTTTTCTATTGAGTTTCCCCCAATTGTTCTTAATGCTTTCAGTTGTATGGCCTATGATTGAATTGTTATAACTACGTAACTTGAATCGGGAGAGGAGAGTAAGTAGTGAAAATTGCGAGAAAACCGTTTTGTCTTGTGAGATAGAAATATACTCATAAGAATTACGAAGCTCGTTTTGAAGATTTTAGAACTTTTTGGCTAATGTCGAATTAACTCACCTAGGAAATAGAGTGAATTATTCGCTTTGGAAAATTCTACTGACCTCGGGAGAGGCACTAGATTAACTTAGATTCTTCGCTTTCAATAAATTGGGAAATTACATAAATTATATTAATCAAGATTAATTTGGATTAATCGAGGCGAATTCTCGATCCTAGATTCTTCTCCTATTTGATCTCCTTTTATCGGACTATTGATTCTATTGTTTGTTTTTAGTTTATCGCAATATTTAGTTATTAATAATTATTCAACCACAAAATTTCGGTCGTTCAAATAAAATTAAAAATACTAATAAATTGGTACTTAGTACATCAGTCCTCGAGGGAACGATAATTTTCTCATCACTTTATTACTTGATTACGACAACGTGCACTTGCGTTCACAGAAATACGTAACAATATCCTGATCTCAAGTCTATCTTTGGGAACACTCCTACTCCTCCAAGCTAATCAAATATGTCCTCAATCTAGGAAGTGAATACTTGCTCTTTATTGTGAGTCAGTTATGGTCATGATAGTCTACACACATCTACGAACTTCCATCTTTCATTTTCACAAAGATCACTGGTGCACCCCAGGACGACACACTTGGTCGAATAAATCTTGAATAAAGTTGTTCCTGATTTTGCACCTTCAATTCTTGCAATTCCTTGGGCATCATTCTATAGGGGTATTTTGATACCGGCGCTGCTCTAGGCACCTACTCCATCTTGAAATCTACTTGTCCTTTGTCAAAGGTCCCGTTAAATCCTTATGGAAAGCATCTCTGCATTCTTTAACGATAGGTGTATATCCGTACTTTTCTATTTTTAGCCGTTTCCATTTTTGGCGCATGTCTATTTTTATTGACTCGCTTGTAACCGTTTCGATGTTTTGAATCTGTTTTGTTCTTGGAGTTTTTCCATTTGGACGAGTTTCAGAGTGTTTTTACGTAATTTCACTTTATGATATGTTTTGTCGCATGTATGTTCGATTCTCGTAAGACTCGTTCGTTTTCGTTGTTTCTTTGGTTACATGAGTTCGTATGGTTGAGTTGTTCATGTTGTGAGTTTCAGTTTGTTAATCCGACATCGTATCGTGATTTTCGGACGTTTGGGCCATCTTGCAATTTCCTACAAGTTTAGGGAATTTCATCTTCTATTGTCGTATTTCGGGTTCCCCGATAGTCAGAATTGTATTTTATTTCAGCACTTAGATTCGTCGATGTGTATATTTCGTATCTACATTTTGGGTTTTGTCCTTGTGTTGCAACTCGACTTCGTACCGTCCTATGCAGCAAACGGTATTCAGCAGTGTTGAACTGCTGCACGCATAACGTACATTATGCATGCTTTCTAGCGTGCGCTATCGTTGCCTTCATAACGTACGTTACACCCTTGTGATAACGTACGTTATGGCCCTCAATGTTTTGGACAATGGCTTCTGCCCAGTTTTTGCCAAGCCCTTACGTACGTTAACTCAGGGTTGTTACGTACGTAAGTACCTTATAGTGTACGCTAACTGGATAGTGTAGCGTACGCTATCAGCCACAGTAGATTGGGCAGATTGTCCTGCTGAGCTATTATGTAGGTTAACACCTGAGTGTTACGTACGTAATGATTATAGCGTACGTTAACATCAGTATGTTAACGTACGTAATGAGAGATCAGGTTTTATAAACCTGAGTTGAATTTCATTTCGTCATTCTTCATTCTTTTCCTTCCTTCGTCTGAGAGCGGTGTTCCAAGGAGAGATTTGAGCGATTCTTCAAGCTTTGTCCGTGGAGTTCATTGAGAGACCGATTGTTGTGTTCCAAGTGAAGTTTATCATCATCTTAATCCTCTTTCTCCATACGAATCCAAGGAATTTGGCTTAGAACCCCACCTTTATCCATTTGGGTGGGTTTTCGGGATTTGTCTAGATTGAACTCGAATTGTTCATTTAAGTTGTGATATTTCTAATCAGTTATTGTTTTTGGGTGATCCCAACCCGTTTCCGTCGTGTTTAATCTGTGGATTGTCGATTTAGGGAGGTTTTTTGTGAAAACTCTCGCTCGTATTCGTCGTCCGTGTATGTTTATGATTATTAATCGGGGTTGTGGGCGTATTCCATTCGATTATTGTTATCATATAAGACTGATTTGTGTTAATCCTTCGTTTAGAAACAGTCGTGTTCCCTCCGGGTCATTCCTAGTCTTTGTTTGTTCCCGTTTCGTCGAAGATGTCTCAAAGGCAAGTACTTTATGTTTGTTTGCATATTCTAGTATTTGGATTATGGCTTTCTGTATATGTTGTGGATGTGTATGTGTATGTTCACCCAGGGACGGTCCGACGGGGCCTCTGGGGATACGTAGTGTCGTGTGTATGCGTATCACGAACTCGGCTTAACCACCCTAGGATAGTCCGACGGGGCCTCTGCGGGGTGCGGTGGCCATGAGTCTCGTACCAACTACTAACTTTTGAAATGTTTTGTTGGAGAAATGTGTTTTGTGCTCGTGCACCGTAATATTCCAGAATATAAATGTTTTCTAAAATGATTTGTGGTGCATATTTCATCTGATTAGAATGGTAGTTCAAATGGATTGTACTTGCACTAGCAGTTGTCGCTAAGCGCTTAAATGGGGAAAATACTTTTGTATTTCAGGTTCAGGTCTCGGAGACGAACGAGCATGCGGGCAGTACGAGGATGATGGGAAAGAGTGAATCTGTTCAAATGGTCGTTCGTTGATGTAATGTCTTTTAATTTTTATTAATCATGTTGTTTGCTTCAGTACTCGAGTTTTGGAACTTTGTGAACGCTGTATACCCGATTTGGGTTTTGGTTAATATTGTATTGACTGTTGAGTCTGGTCTACTTATTCAATATGTCTTGGATTGAGAAATTATCCGTATGTTGATGGTGTATATATCACTACTGTCTTGTCGAGTTTGTGTGTTAGCCTGGTGGATTCCAAGGGGTGGGGTCCACGACACTGTAGTATGCCCTGATCGTCTTGGGGGTGTTACAGAATATGGTATCAGAGCTTAGGTTTATGGATACTATAATACCACCAGCATTACATGCTGTTTCAGGTTGAGCACCTCGTTTCTTTTTCTACTATATAATTGAATAAATGTACTCCATTGCGATAAATGTATTTTTATGTATGTTCGGACTGCATTATCACGAATAAAGTTGTCCGCATTTGTTATTTTGTGATGTGATTGTGTGATGATTGCTGATTTGTTGGTGACATACCTTGATATCGTTGAGCGATTATCGGTGCGAATATGACGGTGGCCAACGTCTTGTTCCCCGAGAAATCGCTCGACGAGATTGAAGGGGAGTCTCGTTATAAGGAATTAATGTGATAATAACTTAGTGAACAACTGACCCTTACGTACGTTATCCGCTAAGTATTACGTACACTAAGTGTTGTGACATTACGTACGCTAAGGGTTATACCTTACGGATGTAACGCAATTTTCGGTCTTCGGACGGGAATCTTTGTTGGATGGTCCGCATAGTCAAACCAACTTTTGGGCGCGACAGCGACAGGCAAGTCAACGGGTGCTACGTACATTAATCGATCCTCATTACGTACGTAACGATATGTGTTATTTTGGACAGTGAGATTTGGGTTTTTATTTACATACGTTAACCGTTCTAAATAACATACGTAACATGTCTTACGTACGTAAAGCTTTACGCCTAACGTACGTAAAGCCATTCTGAACTTATAAAAGGAACACCCTTCCTTTCATTTCTTCCGACCCAAAAATTGTCCCTCCCTCTTGTACACCGTACTCCACCACCCATAAACCGATTTTAACCTCCCTAATCAAATGCTATCCTGTTAGAGTGTGTTGGTCAAGCTCCGGAGAAGGTCTTGAAGGTGTTATCCTCCCGTTCTTCTTCATCCTTCGTCGTTCTTCTTCGTCTCTTATCAATTAAGGTAAGTTTTTTTCGAATCTTAAATTCATTTCAGTGTTGCTATATGAGTCATACTAAATTTCGGATGCCTTGGGTAGTTTAAGAACTTTCGATAATGATCGGACTGGTGGAAAACTATCACAATTTTTAATCGTAACCTATCAAGCTAGTAATTTGAATGAATGATAGTAGTACTTGTAGTTGGATTGTGAAACTCACAATCAAATTTGTAAATTACCAACACCTTAGGGTCGCCTTGTTGAAGATGCAATTATAATCCTATTATGATGTTATAAACCCATTGATAATTCCTTGATGAACTAATTAACGATTATCAAGTCGTATTTGAGTAAGTGATGTACAGTGGCTATTAGTCATAATCACAACGTAGGAATGTTGTATTAGAACATTGTTGATCAACGAGATGATAAATTATAATATGGCGGACCGGGGGATTTAGTAATGTGCATTGTGGTTAAAAACAGAAAATTTTGGTCTCGGCGACATAAACAACCAGGTTTAGAATCCTAACGGGATGGGGAAATTGTCGTTAATCATCATTATCACCATAAGGTATTGATCGACGAACATGTAATAGGTTGAGCTTCCGGATGTGGTCGATCGAGCCGTTGTGTTATCAAGGGAGTAACTCTCGTCGGACTTGAGGCAAGTTAATCTTGCTCGGACTATATGTCTTAAAATTTCAGTATATTACATGTGCTACTATCTGTGGAACGGTGCTCGTTTTATTTATATTGTCTGGAGTATTCCTGAGTAGATACTTTCGTGACCCTTGGCTGCGGCCTTGGGAGTTTATATGTTGATATATCTTGTGGAACTGTGTTGCGGGATAAAACCTGAATGGTACCCACGTCCGGAGTATTCCTTTGTAGATGCTTCCGTGACCCTTGGTCGCGACCTTGGGAGTTTATGTGCTGACAAAAGAGATAACGTTGAATATTCGTTTTGTCTGACCTAGGTTGACTGACACGATGCGTCGTGTCAGGAATATTTGTTGAATATATGCAGGACATTCCCGAAGGTTCCGGTCAGGCTTAAGCAGTGTTGGGGAGAAGGCCTGTTGTTTTCTTGAATTGAATTTTGAACATTCCACATTGTGTAATAACTGTATGTACGGACATTATTTTTCCTTTGCATTTCAGTTCGTACGAATGCTTTCATAAGAATACTTTCACAAACTACTTGTTGAATAAATTATTTTAAAACCCTTTTAAAACTTGCCTTGTGAGTCTCACTCGGGGTTCACGGCACTGTGGCGTCCCGGTTAAATTTTGGGGGCATTACAGAAAATGGTATCGGAGACGAACACTCACGTGGAAAGTTGTATCAAAATATTTTGAAAACGTTTTACCTTCAAAAGTCCAACACTCCTGGCGACCGTAACTCCTCGAGGAATGTCGAGGTAAAATACACGTAAGCTCTTGAGAATCAGGTATAATGTTTGAATTCAGTAAGAACTTAGAGAATGTTTGTACTAAACTGACCTTCTAGATCGAACGATCATCACTAATGGCACGTCGTGAAGCTAGGAGGAACGTAAACGATGCACAGGGTTCCGCGATGAATCAGCAGGAGGACAGGAACACCGGTGAAACTAATCCAGCTGGAAATCACCCACCGCCCGTTAATCAGAATGAACAGGAGGCAGAAAACCAGAACAACGGGGGATTGGATCCAGCCTTCGTTCAGACCCTCGCCCAGGATATTGTTATGGGGATCTCTCAGGTCAAGTGGGCATAACGGGTACCGGTCATTAAGATAGAAGAGAACACCGGGAAGGATCGTTGACTGGGAGAGATGCTGAAGGCCAGACCACCATTATTCGACGGATCAGGGGATAAGAACATAGACGATTGGATCTCCGATATGGAGAGTACCTTCGAGGTTATCGGTTGCCCAGGGAACCAAAAAGTACCGCACGGAATCAACCAGCTCCGCAACACCGCAACCCGATGGTGGAGGACCTATAAGCTGGAGAACAGAGTCGTCGGGTGGACCGAGTTTTCCAAACTATTGAGAGACGAATACTGCCCCCGGTCAGCTCAGACTGCTCGAGTGCGGAGTTTCTTCAGTGCAGGACCTCAGAACTTGCCGGTACCAGAAATCATTCGAGCTTACAGGACCGAACTAAGCTATGTCGCACAGATGGTTCCATCCGAAGATCAACGAATTTTCCACCTTGCTCAACGGTTGCCGGAAGATGTTCAACGTTACGCGGCTGGATTTCACTGCACCATTCTGAGGGCATATGAGGACGTAGTCACAACATACACCGGTATGGTTGTCAGTTCAGATACCGGGCATAACCAAAAGAAGCAGAAGACATCTAATCAGTCCGGGAGCACCAGTAGAATGAACTCGAGAATTGGGTTCTCCTCTAAATTAGCAGTTTTGTTCCAACAGAAAGGGGCATCTGACGGGTCCCCTCGCCGGAACTATTTCAATTGTGGCATAGCGGGGCATACCATGAGTCAGTGTCGTAAGGCGGCTACAAAGTGTTTTTCATGCGGAAGGGGTGGGCATATGTCTCGCTACTGTTCACGGGTCAATCCTACACCAAATTCAGCTCCACAGAGTCAGCAAGGTCCGGTACAGACGTCTAGAGCATCCGCCGTGTCCGATTATCAATCTCCACCTTACCAAACTCCTCGATACAGTGCTGGAAGAGGACATGGGCGCGGGGGAGGAACAGCACCCTCCTCGGGGACACTGCCATCTCGAGTATTCGAACTGAGGGCTACTGATGACCGGACTGCACCTGCTGTTTCAGGTGCACTTCTTATTAAATCCTAGCCTGTTCATGTACTGTTTGATACTAGAGTGACGCACTCTTTTATATCCGTGGAATGTGTTAACCGTTTGAACCTTCATTGTGTACCTTGTGAATATTTTACTGTTAAGCTACCCGAGGGTAGCAGGGTGGGGGATAATTTGGAAGTTCGAGACTGCCCGATCCGCATCAATGATCAGGGATGGACAGTAAATCTCATGGTTTTTCCACTCCAGAACGAAGACGTTATTTTGGGTATGGACTGGATGACAATGCACAGGACGGTATTGGACACCTATTACCTGACCGTTTCCATTACGACTCGTGACGGTGCCATTCATATAATCAGAGGCCGAGAACACTTTAGTACTAAGGGGTCCCTCAGTCTCCTTACAGCGGGAGTATCTTGTGACGATTGAGGAACGTATTATTGGGGTTATATTCTTCAGGAGGACACATCACAGCTGTCGGTTGATAATATTCCCGCAGTGAGCGAATTTCCGGACGTTTTTCCCAATGAATTACCAGGGTTGCCGCCACGACGGTAGGTCGATCTCTCGATTGAACTTGATCCAGGAACGACGCTTATCTCCAAGGCACCATACAGGATGGCACCAGCCGAGATAAAGGAATTAAAGTTACAACTCGAAGAATTGCTAAGAAAGGGGCTCATTCGTCCGAGTACTTCGCCATGGGGTGCACCGGTCCTTTTTTTGAAGAAAAAGGACAACTCCCTGTGCCTGTGTATCGATTACAGAGAACTAAATAAAGTCACTATTAAGAACCGTTACCCACTTTCGAGGATTGATGATTTATTGGATCAACTACAGGGAGCGACTGTGTTTTCAAAGATTGATTATGGATATCACCAATTGAGAATTCGAGAGGAGGATATTCCCAAGACCGTATTTCGATCAAGATACGAACACTACGAGTACATGGTGGCATCATTTGGCTTGACCAATACCCCAGCCGTTTTTATGGAGTTAATGAACAAGGTTCTGACAGAATTTCTCGATAAGTGTGTGGTGGTTTTTATTGACGACATTTTAATCTATTCCCGGAGCCGACAGGAGCATGAGGAACACTTGAGGCAGGTGTTGAGCGTTTTTAGGCAACACCAACGTTATGATAAACTTTCAAAACGCGAGTTCTGGATGCCAGAGGTGACCTTTCTGGGACATATAATTTCATCAAAAGGCGTTAAGGTAGACCCTCAGAAGATTGAGACAGTTATGAGTTGGGAATCACTAAGAAACGTCAAAGAAGTGAGGAGTTTCCTGGGATTGGCAGGATAATAGCGACGGTTCGTCGAGGCTTTTTCTTGTATCGCTCGGACGTTGACGAATCTACTAAGGAAAAGTACCAAGTTTGTCTGGACAATAGATTGTCAGGAGAGCTTCGACGAGCTGAAGAGGAAGCTGACTACCGCTCCAGTATTGGTACTACCACAGGGCGCGGAGGGATTCGTAATATACACTGATGCGTCTAAGCATAGACTTGGATGTGTATTCATGCAAAATGACAGAGTTATTGCATACGCCTCTCGACAACTTAAACCATACGAGGTGAACTACCCGACGCACGACTTGGAACTGGCTGCAGTGGTCCACGCCCTTAAGATTTGGATACACTACCTTTATGGGGTTACCTGTAAGATTTTTACGGACCACAAGAGTTTAAAATATATTTACACATAGAGAGAGTTAAACATGAGGCAGAGGCGTTGGCTGGAGATAATCAAGGATTACGATGTGGAGATTTTATATCACCCTGGGAAGGCCAACATCGTAGCAAATGCACTGAGTCGGAAAACTGCGCGGGAGGTGACACTATCCGGTTTAACGGTACAGCCAGAATTGCAGCAAGATCTCAGGAGGAATGGCATTGAAGTATGGATACAACACCACCAGGGATAGTTGTGCTCAATTAACATTCGTTCATCCTTGCTGGACGAGATACTCCTAGCACAACTGGAGGACCCAGAACTTCGTGCGATCGGCACAAAGGCCGAAGGGGGAATTATTTCAGACTATAGGATCCAATGGGACTTGGTGAGATTCAAGAACAGGATTTGTATTCCACCAAATTACGAGCTTAAGCAAACTATACTCAAAAGGAAGCTCATTCTACTTCCTATTCGGTACATCCCGGGGCGAGCAAAATGTATAAGGATCTGTAGAAGAGCTTCTGATGGAAGAACATGAAACAGGAAGTAGCGAGATTCGTTTCTCGATGTATGACATGTCAACAAGTGAAGATTGAACACCGCAGACCGGCCGGAATCATGCAGCCCTTACCCATTCCGTAATGGAAATGGGAGAGCATATCCATGGATTTTGTCACCAAGTTACCAGTAACGGCAGGAGGAAAAGACACGATATGGGTCATTATAGACCGACTGACGAAGTCGGCACATTTCGTCCCAATTCAGGAGACTACCGGAGCAGAGCAGCTGGCCACCATTTCTATCCGGGAGATCGTGAGACTACATGGCGTTCCCTCGGGAATCATATCAGATAGAGACACTAGATACGTGTCCCACTTCTGGAAGGCTGTCCACAAGGCTATGGGTACCCAGCTACATTTCAGCACAACTTATCACCCTCAAACAGATGGACAGACAGAACGCACTATATAGACCCTGGAGGATATGTTAAGATCATGTGTACTCGATTGGGGCAAGGATTGGGCTAAGCACCTCTGCTTGTTCATACAACAACAGCTGGCATGCAAGCATAGGCATGGCACCCTTCGAGTCCTTGTACGGTAGGAGGTGAAAGTCTCCCCTCCGATGTCGTCGCTACCGAGTTAGATCTGATCCATGAATATATTAAAAAGATTTCCATTGTTCGAAAACATATGTTAGCAGCGCAGAGCCACCAAAAGTCATATGCTACGAATCGCCAGCGACCGTTGGAATTTATTGTCGGGGACCACGTTTGGGTCAAAGTATGGCCGATGCGGGGTATTCGATGCTTTGGCCAGAAAGGCAAATTGAGCCCAAGATTTATTGGCCCGTTCGAAATATTGGACCGAGTTGGTCTCGCTTATTGACTAGTGTTGCCACCATCGTTAGACGGAGTACATAATGTCATCCACGTCTCCCAACTGAGAAAGTACGTGTACGACCCAAGCCACAAAATTAATTTTGAGGAGGTAGAGATTTCTAATGATGCTACCTTTAGAGAAGTCCCAACCGCGATTTTGGATCGACGCGTAAAGACACTAAGGAATAAGGCCATACCTCTCATAAAAGTTCAATGGTCGCACCATGTCATGAAAGAGGCAACTTGGGAGACCGAGACGAGCATGAGGGAGAGTTATCCCGAGTAATTTTATTAGTTTCGGGACGAAACTATTTTTAAGGAGGGTGGTATGTAATACCACCAGTATTACATGTTGTTTCACGTTGAGCACCTCGTTTCTTTTTCTACTATATAATTGAATAAATGTACTCCATTGCGATAAATGTATTTTTATGTATGTTTGGACCGCATTATCATGAATAAAGTTTTCCACATTTGTTATTTTGTGATGTGATTGTGTGATGATTGATGCTTTGTTGGTGACATACCTTGATATCGTTGGGCGATTATCAGTGCGAATATGATGGTGGCCAACGTCTTGTTCCCCGAGAAATCACTCGATGAGATTGAAGGAGAGTCGCATTATAAGGAATTAATGTGATAATAACTTAGTGAACAACTGAACCTTACGTACGTTATCCGCTAAGTATTACGTACGCTAAGTGTTGTGACATTACGTACGCTAAGGGTTATACCTTACGTACGTAACGCAGTTTTCGGTCTTTGGATGGGAATCTTCGTTGGATGGTCCGCATAGTCAGACCAGATTTTGGCGCGACAGCGACAAGCAAGTCAACGGGTGCTACGTACATTAATCGATCCTCGTTACGTACGTAACGATAGGTGTTATTTCGGACAATGAGATCTGGATTTTCCTTACGTACGTTAACCGTTCTAAATAACATACGTAACATGTCTTACGTACGTAAAGCTTTAGGCCTAACGTACGTAAAGCCATTCTGAACTTATAAAAAGAACACCCTTTCTTTCATTTCTTCCGACCCAAAATCGTCCCTCCCTCTTGTACACCATCCTCCATCCCCATAAACCGATTTTAACCTCCCTAATCAAGTGCTATCATGTTAGAGTGTGTTGGTCAAGCTCCGGGGAAGGTATTGAAGGTGTTATCCTCCCGTTCTTCTTCATCCTTCGTCATTCTTCTTCGTCTCTTGTCAATTAAGGTAAGTTTTTTCGAATCTTAAATTCATTTCAGTGTTGTTATACGAATCATACTAAATTTCGGGTGCCTTGGGTAGTTTAAGAACTTTCGATAATGATCGGACCGGTGGAAAACTATCACAATTTTTAATCGTAACCTATCAAGCTAGTAATTTGAATGAATGATAGTAGTACTCGTAGTTGGATTGTGAAACTCATAATCAAATTTGTAAATCACCAACACCTTAGGATCGCCTTGTTGAAGATTGCAATTATAATCCTATTATCATGTTATAAACCCGTTGATAATTCCTTGATGAACTAATTAACGATTATCAAGTCGGATAGGTATTCGAACATGTTAGGATTTCGGGATATTAGTGCTTAATCGTTCTATTCTAGAAATTCGAATTAGAGTAAGTGATGTAATTCGGTGGCTATTAATCATAATCACAATGTAGGAATGTTGTATTAGAACATTGTTGATCAACGAGATGATAAATTATAATATGGCAGACCGGGGGATTTAGTAATGTGCATTGTGGTTAAAAACAGAAAATTTTGGTCTCGACGACATAAACAACTATGTTTAGAATCCTAACGGGACGGGGAAACTGTCGTTAATCATCATTATCACCATAAGGTATTGATCGACGAACATGTAATAGGTTGAGATTCCGGTGGTCGATCGAGTCGTTGTGTTATCAAGGGAGTAACTCTCGTCGGACTTGAGGCAAGTGAATCTTGTTCGGACTATATGTCTTAAAATTTCAGAATATTACATGTGTTACTATCTGTGGAACGTTTCTCGTTTTATTTATCTTGTCCGGAGTATTCCTGAGTAGATACTTCCGTGACCCTTGCCTGCGGCCTTGGGAGTTTATATATTGATATATCTTGTGGAACTGTGTTGCGGGATAAAACCTGAATGGTTCCCACGTTTGGAGTATTCCTGTGTAGATGCTTCCGTGACCCTTGGTCGCGACCTTGGGAGTTTATGTGCTGATAAAAGAGATAACGTTGAATATTCGGTGATAACATTATTCTTTGGATTTATCTGATTCTATCGATGAATTTGGTTCGTTTTGTCTGACCTAGGTTGACTGACACGATTCGTCGTGTCAGGCAAATTTGTTGAATATGTGCAGGACATTCCCGAAGGTTCCAGTCAGGCTTGAGCAGTGTTGGGGAGAAGGCCCGTTATTTTCTTGAATTGAATTTTGAACATTCCACGTTGTGTAATAACCGTATGTACGGACAATTATTTTTCCTTTGTATTTCAGTTCGTACGATTGCTTTCATAAGAATACTTTCACAAACTACTTGTTGAATAAATTGTTTTAAAACCCTTTTAAAACTTGCCTTGTGGGTCCCACTCGGGATTCACGGCACTATGGCATCCCAGTTAAATTTTGGGGCGTTACAGATACCTAGGCTGTCGTTTATTTGGGTCTAGTTGAGTGTTGTTTTTGAACAGTATCACTACTACGCCATCATCTCAGTACGCCGGTGCTCGTAAGTTTTTCCTAATTTGACTCATTACGTTATCCTGTTCTACTCCTTTCTTAATATCGTGTTGTGTTTTTCATCTTGTACTCACCCGTTACTTCTTCAGAATGCCTGCCGGTAGAGGGCGCGGACGTGGCGCAGCCGGTGGGACGGCTATGTACGATAGCTCAGGGGCTGGTTCGGCAACGCCTTCCTTGTCGAACAGTGTCCCGCTTAGCGCTGAGGGCCAGCAAGATCAGTCTGCTAGCTTCGGCAATGCTCATGATAACGCTGGAGTAGCGAACATTCTCCAGCAAGTAGCGAATCAGATGACGCTACTGACTCAGGCAGTTTTGGTCAACCAAGCTAATGCTAACCCGGTTCCGCCTACTGGTTGCGGCACCAACAAGCTACTTCATGATGTGATCCGTATGCGTCCTCCGTAGTTCGATGGTACTTCCGACCCTTATGGTTGGGAGAGTTGGTTGTTTGATATGGAGAAGGTGTTCGAGGCGGCTAACTGCTCTGAGGAGAGGAAGGTACCAATCGCTCAGTACTTCCTCGCCAAGGAGGCGGCGACGTGGTGGCAAGCGGTGAAACCGCGTGACCAGGCAGCTACATGGGACAAGTTCCGAGAACTGATGTGTAATACCCGGAATTTCAATATAAATTTTTCGCGTTATTTTATCTGAGATAAATTGTATAGCTTGGTGTCTATACAGTATGGATAAAATAATTTGAAGATTGAGACAGTTGTATTTGTGTAATTTACGTCATTGATTTACAGTTATATTTGAGGATATGGTGTATCAGATTGTTATGATTTGAATATCAAGTGTATCATATGAGAATATTTTTGGGACGAGTATGTATATTCAATATGTCGTGTAAATATATTCAGTATGTCGAGACGACAGGCAGGAACAGTTGTAAATGGCTAAGTACAGAGCCCTTAACGTACGTTAAGTTTTTGGGATAACGTACGCTAAGTTGCTACGTGTTACGTACGTTATGAATAAGGCATTACGTACGTAACAAGAGAAATCGGACGGATGAATCATTACCTGCCATGTGGGGCCCAGGAATCGGCTGGCGTGCCAAAAGACAAGTCAACTATGTATTACGTATGTTATGTAGGGCTTATTACGTACATAATATGAGCTTATACTGTAGCAAGTCAACATATGTATTACGTACGCTATGGATCAAGTGTTACGTACGTTATGGAATATACGAATCGAGATAGTTGCCTCTGGGTCGGCATTACGTACGCTATTAAGGATAGATAACGTACGTAAAGTGTGTTACGTACGTTAACTTTGGCATGTTACGTACGTAATGAGTTGGAAGTTTTTATAAGTGGGATGCCCGTCACTTCGTTTTTCTTCAGAACTTCACTTCGTTTTTCGTCTTCAACACTCAGAGATGAAGTTTCAGTTCTTCTAAGCCGATTATGAGCTTGAGGGCTTGGATTTGAGACTTGGATATGAAGATATTGATGATTCTTGAGGTGGTTACTTGTGTATTTCATATTCTAAGAGGTATGTTGGATAATCCTCTCTTTAAATTCGGATTTTTGATGTTGGTGTTGATGATTAGTTCGTATGATGATAGTTTATGGAGTTGTGATGATTCTTGGTATTTACTAGAATTTTGTTAAGGGGGATGATGATATGATGATATTTCTTTGATTATGTTGGTTATGATTATGGAATTATAGTGTTCTTGATGTTCTTGGTAGTATTGTTGCGATTCTTGATGTTATAGGAGATTTAGTGGAATTATGATAAGAGATTTCGGATGTTACTTAAGATTTTTCCTGTTGTAAGGATTGTGATTCGTTTAAACCGATGAAGAGATGGAATTCCGGATTATGTTGATTTCGTATGAATCATGATATGAGGATAATTCCGGATTAAGTATGATACAATCCTTGTTGGTTTGATTGTTGATGTTTTTCTTCATATGATGATGGTTATAGTGG
Organism: Orobanche coerulescens; assembly: GCA_033398695.1. Classification (NCBI taxonomy): domain Eukaryota; kingdom Viridiplantae; phylum Streptophyta; class Magnoliopsida; order Lamiales; family Orobanchaceae; genus Orobanche; species Orobanche coerulescens. Next base: position 45,493,570 of record CM065806.1, on the reverse strand, counting down.
TGTTATTGTGATTCCTGAGGTTATGTTATTTGTATATTGAAGAGTATGATAACACACATCTTGAATTATGAATGAGGATTGTTTAGATGTTACAACACATCTGATTATGTCGTTTTGAGGATTATGAATGTGATTTCGGAATAATTTGTGTTCTTAAGGAACTATTGGATTATATGATTTGATGAAAATGTTTAAGAGATGTTGGTGTTTTTGGATATAAACATGGAATATTCATATCTAGAACTAAGTTATGTGTTTTGGTACAATATTCGTATAGGAATACGAATATGATTTCGAGTTTGATGAGATTATTATGCATCTTTTAGTTGGGAAGTTCATACGTATTGGGCAAGTGTTCAATTCGGATGATGAAATTATTTGACACCCTTGGAATATGATCATTTATAATGTTGAACTAATCGGATTGTCCGGATTTATGATGATAATCGGTAATTGGTTTTGATTATGAATTTACAAGGAGGAAACTCGTATTTGTATTTAAGATCGAATTTGGAATCGGTAATGTTTATACCCTTGTTATTGGTTTAAATTGATTGTTGATATGATTATCGGATTGTGAAATCGTATTATGGTTGATTGATTTGCGTTGTTGGATTTGTGTTTAATCGAGATATTGTGGAACTGTTGGGTTTATTGATCGGTTATATAGATTAGCGAGTTACGGCTTGTATTGTGGATATGAGTTCGTATTTGTTGAGTTGTATTGTTCGGTTTTGTATATGATCGAGGTGTTGTTGAGCCGTTGAGTTTGATTGGTTGGCTATGTTGGTTATTGATTGTTATCGGATTGTTGTTGATTGATTACTTCAATAGGTTGAGATGTTTGATCGTGGATTATGACCGTTGTGTTGTGGTTGAGGTTGAAGAATTCGTAGATTTCTTTTGGTCGGGGCTGAGGAGCTCGTAGACGAAGGCAATGGATTTTGGTAACGACTTCGTGGTATCGGTATCGAGGCAAGTTATACTTGTTCAGTTTATGATATTTAATGAATGATTTTGATTTCATTTCATTTATAATTCATATAGCAATGATATTATAAATGTAAATTGTCGGGATGATGGTTTGTATATTAAGCGTTGGTTTGGATTAAATCATAGTGTATATGGTTTAAATGTGTTTAGTAAGGAGGGAGATGTGAGTTATCTTTGGTAAGTGATATAGAATTTCAGATATCGAGGATGGTTTATCGTGTCGACATTGATGCCGGGAAGGTGGTTTGTTGGTATAAATGTACTATACTTATTTCGGGATTATTCGTATAACTGTGTATTCGTTCTTGGATGTTGGTTCGTGGAAAGAATATTGTCTTCGACTTTGAGGTAATTTAAGTATTGTTCAGTTATGAGGATAATTATTATGTTGAGTTGTTGTATATGTTGTATGTTGAGGTTTCGTATAATGAGATTCATATTGGTTGTTCGTTGAGGGATGTTGATCCCAGGACTATTATTGGTATTAATGGTTGTGTTGATTGTTTCATTGAGGGATGTTGATCCCAGAACTGTTGTCTGAGATTGTTGATCGTATGGATTATATTTTGGGGATTGTGTAGGGCTGGCAATCTCCGACACGACACGATAACCCGACACGAACACGCACGAAATTGATGGGTTAGTGTTTGGCCTTATCGTGTTCATGTCCTTATCGTGTCGACACGATAAGGACACGCTAATTTCGTGTCGTGTTCGTGTAACCCAATAATATTTAAACATTTTTAGCATTAATTTATTATCATTTTAAATATTTTTAGTTTATTTTCTAATTTTTTTTATTTGAATTTATCGATTCGTGTCGTATCGTGTCGTGTCAACACGAAAAATATCATGTGATATCGTGTCCGTGTCGTGTTCGTATCGTGTCCGTATTTCAACCTTTCGTGTCGTGTTCGTGTTCGTGTCGAGCATATACTTAACGGGTTGTGTTCGTGTTATCGTGTCGTGTCGTTATCGTGTCGACCCGATAACGACCCGACACGCACGAATTGCCAGCCCAATCCGATTGTGATCCCAGGATGGTTGTTTCGGATATTGTCGGTCGTGTCGATCTTTCATTATACGTGTGTCTTTGTTCACTTCGGTGAGTCTTTTGATTCTTATTAGATATGTGATTCTTTGAGTGTCGTTGTCATGTTACATCGTGACATATCTGGAGTCATATCTGCGTGCCGATTGGTTATTGTGTAGGAGTTTTAGCTGGGCACATTATGGTCATGTGTTGATATTTCCACATTGGACCGTGCACACGAGACGTAGTTCGTGAGGCTAATTAGATACATGTCCCACGTATATCCTGGATTTCGTATACGGGGTGGACATTGCACAAACATATTTCCGAATCGGGCGTACTATGACATCCATCTTTGAGCCATATTGATTAGTCATTCATCCTCCATTTATGGTTGGGTATGTTCGACGGTTTGCGACTGGTTGTTCATACGCCCGAGGGGTATGTTCGACAGTCGGGGTTATTTCTATGAGATCCATTATTATTGATCATTTGGAGTTTACCTTGTTGATAGTATTCTCGATCGTTGGTGATCCTTTGTTGATCGTGTTTGGAGTTTACCTTGTTGGCGGTATTCTCCGTCGTTATTGATCCTTTGTTGATCGTGTTTGGAGTTTACCATGTTGAGGGTATTCTCGGTTATTGTTGATCCTTTGTTGATCGTGTCGGAGTTTATCATGTTGATGGTATTCTAGGTTATCGTTGATCCTTTGTTGGTCGTATTGGAGTTTATCATGTCGATGATATTCTCGGTTGATGTATTGGTTGATCATTGTTATTGATCGTATGAGCATTCGGACTGTACGTTGATGTTTCGGGACTTGTATTCATTATTTTGTGGTAGTTGATCTACAGATATATTATATGTTATTGGTTTCTATTCCAGATTGAGATTTGACTGTGTGATCCGACGGACAGGATTTGGCAAGGGTGAATCAGTTCATGCTTATGAGTTATGATGATGTTTTTGAGAAATTGAGTATTGTTGTGATACAATACAGATGGATGTAGTAGAGTTCATTTCGTCATTTAAGAATGCGAAATGTGTATTATGGTAAGGATTGATTTGTTATGGATTGCTATGGATTGGTAAGGTTATGACGGTAAGATTATATTGGTAGTATTCTTACTTTGTGATTACATTGGTATGTAATTATTTATGATGATGTGATCGATATCAGTGTTGAGTATTGTGGCTGACCCCGTCGTGGGCTTTATTTTTAGGTACTCGGAGATTGAGCTAGTAGCGGTCGTGAAGGGATGAGCTTCCCGGGTGATACTGGCTGTGGCATGTATTTGAATATCGAGTATTCTTTTCTGGTTGTTTTATTTCCGCTGCAAATGTATATTTTGAACCGTGTTTTTATCCGCCGCGTGTGTATTTAAAATGGCTTTTGGGGTATTTCGTAAACTTAGGTTATTTCGTTAAACTCTTTTTGCTAAGCTATTTTATCGGTACGGATAAGTGGTGGCTTAACGTACATTTTGAAATTGTTGAATTTTGGCATTTTCACCTTATACTTTCAAAATGGTATTTTATGACGGTATTTTGTATCTGGAAAAAGACTTTTGTGAGTATTTGGAAAATATTACCGTCATCGGCCTTTTGGCGTTTTTGAATGTTTGCGAAAATGAGTTTTAGCCTGGTGGGTTCCGGCGCGGGACCCATGGCGCTGTAATATTCCCGGTTAGTTTTGGGGGTGTAACAGAAGATGGTATCGAAGCTTGGGTTTTGTGAAACCCGAGCGTGTGTGTTATGTGGCTCTACCAGTACGGTAGTAGTGTGACTTTTGAAAATGATTTTCCTGACTTTTGAGTCAAACCGATTTTTGGAGGTTCCAAAATTTTTGAGATCTTTTCAAATTGCTAGTTGTGATATTAGTGTGTGTTGGTATTGCGTTGACACTTCGTACGGGAGTTGTGTGCGAGTATCACGGGAGATCATCGGCTTCACGCACCTGTAAGTATGTTGGTTTGGTTATTCGCTTGTGGCGAAGATTGATTGTTTTTGTGATGAGTTTGAAAATTTTGGTTGACTTGTTTTCGGTGACAGGATTGCAAGTTTCGAGGACGAAACTTATTTTAAGGGGGGTAGTATGTAATACCCGGATTTTCAGTATAAATTTTTCGAGTAATTTTATCTGAGATAAATTGTATAGCTTAGTGTCTATACAGTATGGATAAAATAATTTGAAGATTGAGACAGTTGTATTTGTGTAATTTACGTCATTGATTTACAGTTATATTTGAGGATATGGTGTATCAGATTGTTCTGATTTGGATATCAGGTGTATCGTATGAGAATATTTTCGGGATGAGTATGTATATTCAGTATGTCGTGAAAATGTATTCGGTATGTCGAGACGACAGGCAGGAACAGTTGTAAATGGCTAAGTACCGAGCCCTTAACGCACGCTAAGTTGCTACGTGTTACGTACGTTATGCATAAGGCATTACGTACGTAACAAGAGGAATCGGACGGATGAATCATTACCTGCCATGTGGGGCCCAGGAATCGGCTGGCATGCCGGAAGACAAGTCAACTACGTATTACGTTCGTTATGCAGGGCTTATTACGTACGTAATATGAGCATATACTGTAGCAAGTCAACGTACGTATTACGTACGCTATGGATCAAGTGTTACGTACGTTATGCAAGATACTAATTGAGACAGTTGCCTCTGGGTCGGCATTACGTACGATATCAAGGATAGATAACGTAAGTAAAGTGTGTTACGTACTTTAACTTTGGCATGTTACGTACGTAACGAGCTGGAAGTTTTTAGAAGTGGGATGCCCGTCACTTCGTTTTTCTTCAGAACTTCACTTTGTTTTTCGCCTTCAACACTTATGAGCTTGAGGGCTTGGATTTGAGGCTTGGATATGAAGATATTGATGATTCTTGAGGTGGTTACTTGTGTATTTCATCTTCTAAGAGGTATATTGGATAATCCTCTCTTTAAATTCGGATTTTTGATGTTGTTGTTGATGATTAGTTCGTATGATGATAGTTTATGGAGTTGTTGTGATGATTCTTGGTATTTATGGGAATTTTATTAAGGAGGATGATGATATGATGATATGTCTTTGAATAAGTTGGTTATGATTATGGAATCATAGTGTTCTTGATGTTATTGGTAGTATTGTTGCGATTCTTGAAGTTATAGAAGATTTAATGGAATTGTGATAAGAGATTTCGGATGAATTAAGATTTTTCTTGTTGTAAGGATTGTGATTCGTTTAAACCGATGAAGAGATGGAATTTTGGATTATGTTGATTTCGTATTAATCATGATATGAGGATAATTCCAGATTAAATATGATACAATCCTTGTTGGTTTGATTGTTGATGTTTTTCTTCGTATGATGATGGTTATAGTGGTGTTATTGTGATTCCTGAGGTTATGTGAATTGTATATTGAAGAGTATGATAACATACATCTTGAATTATGAATGAGTATTGTTTAGATGTTAGAACACATCGGATTATGTCGTTTTGAGGATTATGAATGTGATTTCGGAATAATTTGTGTTCTTAAGGAACTCTTGGATTATATGATTTGATGAATATGTTTAAGAGATGTTGGTGTTTTGATATAAACATGGAATATTCATATCTAGAACTAAGTTATGTGTTTTGGTACAATATTCGTATAGGAATACGAATATGATTTCGAGTTTGATGAGATTATTATGCATCTTTTAGTTGGGAAGTTCATACGTATTGGGCAAGTGTTCAATTCGGATGATGGAATTATTTGACATCCTTGGAATATGATCATTTATAATGTTGAACTAATCGGATTGTCTGGATTGATGATGATAATCAGTAATTGGTTTTGATTATGTATTTACAAGGAGGAAACTCGTATTCATATTTAAGATCGAATTTGGAATCGGTAATGTTTAGAACCTTGTTATTGGTTTAAATTGATTGTTGATATGATTATCCGATTGTGAAATCGTATTATGGTTGATTGATTTGGGTTGTTGGATTAGTGTTTAATCGAGATATTGTGGAACTGTTGGATTTATTGATCGGTTATGTTGATTATCGTGTTACGGCTTGTATTGTGGATATGAGTTCGTATTTGTTTAGTTGTATTGTTCGGTTTTGTATATGATCGAGGTATTGTTGAGCCGTTGAGTTTGATTGGTTGGCTATGTCGGTTATTGATTGTTATCGGATTGTTGTTGATTGATTACTTCAATAGGTTGAGATGTTTGATTGTGGATTATGACCGTTGTGTTGCGGTTGAGGTTGAAGAGTTCATAGATTGCTTTTGGTCGGGGCTGAGGAGCTCGTAGACGAGGGCAATGGATTTTGGTAACGACTCCGTGGTATCGGTATCGAGGCAAGTTATACTTGTTCAGTTTATGATATTTAATGAATAATTTTGATTTCATTTCATTTATAATTCATATAGCAATGATATTATAAATGTAAATTGTCGGGATGATGGTTTGTATATTATGTGTTGGTTTGGATTAAATCATAGTGTATATGGTTTAAATGTGTTTAGTAAGGACGGAGATGTGAGTTATCTTTGGTCAGTGATATAGAATGTCGGATATCGAGGATGGTTTACCGTGTCGACATTAATGCCGGGACAGTGGTTTGTTGGTATAAATGGATTATACATATTTCGAGATTATTCAAATAACCGTGTCTTCATTCAGGGATATTGGTTCGTGGAAAGGATATTGTCTTCGACTTTGAGGTAATTTAAGTATTGTTCAGTTATGAGGATAATTATTATGTTGAGTTGTTTTATATGTTGTATGTTGAGGTTTCGTATAATGAGATTCGTATTGGTTGTTCGTTGAGGGATGTTGATCCCAGGACTATTGTTGGTATTAATGGTTGTGTTGATTGTTTCATTGAGGGATGTTGATCCCAGAGCTGTTGTCTGAGATTGTTGATCGTATGGATTCTCCTTTGGGGATTGTGATCCCAGGATGGTTGTTTCGGATATTTTCCGTCGTGTCGATCTTTCATTATCCGTGTGTCTTTGTTCACTTTGGTGAGTCTTTTTATTCTTATTGGATATGTGATTCTTTGAGTTTCGTTGTCATGTTGCATCGTGATATCTAGAGTCATATCTGCGTGCCGATTGGTTATTGTGTAGGATTTTTAGCTAGGCACACTATGGTCATGTGTTGATATTTCCACATTGGACCGTGCACACGTGACGTAGTTCCTGAGGCTAATTAAGTACATGTCCCACGTATATCCTAGATTCCGTATACGGGGTGGACATGTGCACAGACTTGTTTCCGGATCGGGCGTACTATGACGTCCATCTTTGAGCCATATTGATTGGTCGTTCATCCTCCATTTATGGTTGGGTATGTTCGACGGTTTGCGACTGGTTGTTCATACGCCCGCAGGGTATGTTCGACATTCGGGGTTATTTAATTGAGATCCATTATTGTTGATCGTCTGGAGTTTACTTTGTTGATAGTATTCTCGGTCATTGTTGATCCTTTGTTGATCGTGTTTGGAGTTTACCTTGTTGACGGTACTCTCGGTCGTTGTTGATCCTTTGTTGATCGTGTTTGGAGTTTACCATGTTGAGGGTATTCTCGATTATTGTTGATCCTTTGTTGATCGTGTCGGAGTTTATCATGTTGATGGTATTCTCGGTTATCGTTGATCCTTTGTTGGTCGTATTAGAGTTTATCATGTCGATGATATTCTCGGTTGATGTATTGGTTGATCATTGTTATTGATCGTACGAGCATTCGGACTGTACGTTGATCTTTCGGTACTTGTATTCATTGTTTTGTAGTAGTTGATCTACAGATATATTGTATGTTATTGGTTTCTATTCCAGATTGAGATTTGACTGTGTGATCCGACGGACAGGATTTGGCACGGGTGAATCAGTTCATGCTTATGAGTTATGATGATGTTTTTGAGAAATTGAGTATTGTTGTGATACAATACAGATGAATGTAGTTGAGTTCATTCCGTCATTTAAGAATGCGAAATGTGGATTATGGTAAGGATTGATTTGTTATGGATTGCTATGGATTGGTAAGGTTACGACGGTAATATTACATTGGTAGTATTCTTACTTTGTTATTACATTGGTATGTAATTATTTATGATGATGCGATCGATATCATTGTTGAGTATTGTGGCTGACCCCGTCGTGGGCTTTATTTTTAGGTACTCGGAGATCGAGCTAGTAGCGGTTATGAAGGGATGAGCTTTCCGGGTGATACTGACTGTGGCATGTATTTGAGTATCGAGTATTCTTTTCTGGTTGTTTTATTTTCGCTGCAAATGTATATTTTGAACTGTGTTTTTATCCGTTGCGTGTGTATTTAAAATGGCTTTTGGGTATTTCGTAAACTTGGGTTATTTCGTTAAACCCTATTTCCTAAGCTATTTTATCGGTACGGATAAGTGGTGGCTTAACGTACATTTTGAAATTGTTGAATTTCGGCATTTTCGCCTTATACTTTCAAATGGTATTTTATGACGGTATTTTGTATTTGGAAAATGACTTTTGTGAGTATTTGGAAAATATTACCGTCATCGGCCATTTGGCGTTTTTGAATGTTTGCGAAAATGAGTTTTAGCCTGGTGGGTTTTGGCGCGGGACCCACGGCGCTGTAATATTCCCGGTTAGTTTTAGGGGTGTGACATGATGGAGGATGAATACTGTCCGTGGCCGGTAAAAGAGGGGAGGATTCGAGCCTTCTTTGAGGCAAAACCCGAGGATGTTCCTATTTCACAGGCGATCAAGGACTACAATCAGCAGCTGCATTATGTAAGGAATCAGGTCCGAGATGAGCTAGATAAGATCTGCCACTTCGACATGCGGATGAAGCCGAGGGTTCGTCACTACATGTCTGGTCTCGGGTGTACAACCTTGAAGGATTATCAGAACAAGGCGATGGCTTATGAGATGTCGTTTTCTGCGATAGAGGCAGCAACCGAGGGTAAGAAACAGAAGACCTCTGGTCAGTTTTCGGGAGGTAAGTCTGGAGGGTATCAGAAGGCTCAGTCTGGTTCGCGAGTCTTCGGGAATTAGTCACCGTCATTTGGGCGAGGAAATGGTTCTAAGTCGGCACCGGCTGTTTCTGTTCGTGGTCCTACTTGTTTTAACTGTGGTCATCCCGGACACATGATGAGTGAGTGTGACAGGCCACCGCTACAGTGTCTTACTTGTGGTCGGATGGGGCATCGCGCTAAGTATTGTGGAGATGCGAGTCGGGCACCAGTTACTTAGGTGTCAGCCCCGGCTACGAGATAACCGAGTGTGAATTAGGCACCGACAGTTAGTCAGCCCCATCAGAGTTTTGGCAGAGGTCGAGGACGTGGGCAGCCTTCTAGTGGGGGAGCTTCTAGTGTGGGGTCTGTTCTGCCCTGTGTGTATGAGATGAGATGAGCTGGAGATCCTGACGTGACGGTGGCTACAGGTACCGTTCACATCATTGACCATCCTGTTTCCGTGTTATTCAATTCTGGTGCTACGTATTCTTTCATCTCTCTGGATTGTGTGCATCGTCTTCATGTTGATTGCCTAGTTTTGTGTGAACCTTTTGTTGTTAAACTGCCTAGTGGGGATTGTATTGTGAGGGATCGTGAGATTAGATATTTTCCGGTTAGTATCGCAGGGAGGGATTGGTCTTCTAATCTGATTGCGGTAGACATTAAGGATTAGGATTTGATTCTTGGTGAGGATTGGCTCAATCGACATGGGGGCGATCACGAATTATAGAGCGAGAACCATTTTGATGTTAGCCTCTGATGGTACCGAGCATTCTTTTGTGGGACGTAAGCGGAGTAGTCAGAGATTTCTGATCAGTGCTATGAAAGCGGTGAGACTTCTTCGAGGAGGTTGCACTGGTTACTGGTGTTGTGCCTTGAGATCGGAATAAGGGGGACGCAATCTCTCGTCTATTCCGATAGTGAGTGAGTATCCTGATGTCTTTCCAGACGAGTTTCCGGGTTTGCCACCAGATCATGAGGTTGAGTTTACTGTTGATCTAGAGCTGGGTGCGGCTCCGATTTTGAAGACGCCGTACTGCATGGCGCCTGCCGAGATGCTTGAGTTGAAGAAACAGTTGGGAGACTTGCTAGACACGGTCTACATTCGACCGAGCGCTTTGCCTTGGGGCGCACCAGTCTTGTTTGTGAAGAAAAATGATGGATCACTTCGTCTATGTATCGACTATCGAGAGTTGAACAAGGTGACCATCAAAAACAAGTATCCACTCCCGAGGATTGACGATTTGTTTGACCAATTGCAGGGAGCAACTGTATTTTCAAAGATTGATTTGAGATCGGGCTATTACCAACTCCGAGTGAAGAATTCCGATATTTCGAAGACGGCCTTCCGGACGAGATACGGCTACTACGAGTTTGTGGTTATGCCTTTTGGGCTAACCAACACCCCAACTGTGTTCATGCAGTTAATGAACAAGGTCTTTATCAAATATCTCGATAAGTGTGTAGTCGTCTTTATCGATGATATCCTGATTTACTCGAGGAGCGAGGAGGAGCATACACGTTATTTGCATATAGTGTTGGGAATCTTGAGAACTCAGCGTCTTTATGCAAAGTTCTCAAAGTGTGAGTTTTGGTTGTGGGAGGTTATGTTTCTCGGCCACGTGATCTCGGCCGAGGGTGTTCGTGTGGACCCACACAAGATAGAGGCAGTGTTGGATTGGGTGCCGCCCAAGAACGTGAAGGAGGTCCGTAGTTTTCTGGGTTTGGTCAGGTATTATCGTAGGTTTGTCGAGAGGTTCTCCAAACTCGCTCGACCGCTTACTCAGTTGTTGAGGAAGTAAGAGAAGTTTGGTGGACCGACGAGAGGTAGAAGAGCTTCGAGGAGTTGAAGAAGCGGTTGACTACCGCTCCCGTCTTGGCGTCACCGAGCGGTAATGAGGGTTTTTCAATTTATAGTGATGCCTCGGGCCAAGGACTTGGGTATGTACTCATACAGCACGGGAAGACGATTGCTTATGCTTCCCGTCAGCTGAAACCGTACGAGTCGAATTATCCTACCCACGATCTTGAGTTGGCCATAGTTGTGTTTTCGTTGAAGATTTGTCGTCATTGCTTGTATAGCTCGTCGTGTCAGATTTTCACCGATCACAAGAGCCTGAAGTATATTTTCACACAGAAAGAACTGAATATGAGACAGAGAAGGTGGCTGGAGTTAATTAAAGATTACGATCTTGAAATCCTTTATCATTCGGGCAAGGCAAATGTGTTGGCAGATGCCTTGAGTTGGAAATCGGTATCGCTTCGGGCACTTGAGTTACTCACGGCCCAGCCAGGACTCCAGCGAGAGTTGACGGGGTTGAGTATTAAGGTTGTGCTACCAGGGAGTGCCGGGCAGTTGCGCACTCTTGAGATCTCTTCGTCCCTGGTCGACGACATTAAATCGATACAGTTAGAAGATCTAATGTGTATTCAACTCCGTGAGAGTGTGGTGAAGGGGAAGTCCCCGGGATTCATGATTCATGAGGATGGTGTGTTGAAATTCCAAGGTCGGCTGTGTGTTCCAAATGACTTGAAATTGAGGCAGGGTATTATGCGAGAGGCTCATGCGTCACCTTACTCGGTCCATCCGGGCTCGAGTAAAATGTATAAGGATTTGAGGAAGAATTTCTGGTGGAATGACATGAAGAACGAGGTAGTACAGTTTGTGGCTAAGTGTTTGACTTGATAGCTGTAACACCCCCAAAACCATATGGGAATATTACACGCCGTAGACCCCTTTTCACGAGGATCTACCAGGATAAACCTTACAAAACGACCAAATGTTTGCCCGGCTAGGGTCAAACAATAAAATAATACAAACCATTAAGGTCACTTACACGTGAACACACAGACTGATGAGGTCACACAACTCAATCAACAGAACTGACTAAAACAACATTACCCACACAGGGGTCGAAACACAATACAGCAGAAGACTGAAATCAACTCTGACAACACAACGGAAATCAAAACAACTCTCAACTCTTGATTAGTATCGCATCTCTTCATCCTCCTGTGCCAATCCTGTGACTACTCCCCTGAACCTGCATGTACTTGGATGCAAAACAGACATCCACCCCCCGATTACCCGGGGGTTAATAAAACTCCACTGTTTTACTAGTGCAAGTATCAAATCATACGAAATGTAACGAGCAAACATTAATCATGAATCAAATATAATAACCAAGTGCCAAAATATTCCCGGGAGGTTTTAACAAAGGAAAATAAGCTATGAAGCATTTGAAACTAAACTTATCATCTCGGGAATTTTAGGAACAAAAATCTTTAAGGCCTCAAGTCCCAAGTTACAAATCCTTTCGAAAAACTTTAGGGTCTTAACCCAAATCTTGTTTCATAACTCAACTGTTCACAACACGAAAAACATTTACCCAATCGCTCGGGACTCGATCCAACATTTATTTTCATAAAACTTTTCCTTTCAAAACTTGATTGTCAAAACATATTCATGACACCGTGATCCACTGTCACGTGTCTCCGTAGGTACAACAACCCGCACGGACTATTCCGAGCACAAATAACCAAACATAATCAATTCCGACACCGTGATCCACTATCACGTGTCTACGTAGGTACAACAACCCACATGGATTATTCCACACACAAATAACCAAACATAATCAATTCCGACACCATGATCCGCTGTCACGTGTCTCCTTAGGTTCAACAACCCGCACGGACTATATCAATCACAACGATCACACACACAGTCCCAACACCGTAGTCCACTGCCACGTATCACCGTAAGCCCCGTCGAGCTCACCCGGTTGGACACACTATGCCCTAAACTCATGGTCCACTGCCATGTGTTATCGTAGACCCTGTCACGCCAGCACGATTGGACCTCAGTACCTCACTAAGTTCTGACCCCGTAGTCCACTACCACGAGTCCTCGTAGGTGTAACACCCCCAAGATATTCGGAGTATATTACAGTGTCGTGGACCCCTACATGGGACCCACCAGGCTAAAACAAGGAAAACACCACTCGACTAACCATCTCAGTTAGCAAGGACACACATTTAAATAATACAACTTATAAAGGTACGCACGGAGCAACCGGCGTAATAAACATCAACCGACAATATAGCAAATTGAGTTAATACAAAACGAAGTTCGAAATGAAAAGCCTAAGTACTCGCGAGTACAATCTATAAGTTTATAAATGCGGGAAACAACCATATCGAAGTAGACAAAAGAAATAAGAAGACTCGAATGCACATGTCAACGACCCTGGCCAACATCCTCGTACTGTCCCAACGCCCGCTCGTCCGACTGAACATAACCTAAAATCCATAACAAGAATTTCCCCAAAACGGGTCCCCAAAGGGGTTAGGAATTACGCTAGTAGAAGTAATCAAGGCAAACTATTCGCTTACACGTTTCATAGTACAATCCACCAAATCATTTCAAAAACCAAAACCAGACATGTCTTTTCCGGAAACAAACAGTCAATCACATTTTCCTAGGACCGGGACGAAGCAACAAATCCCACTCGAGGCCTCTAAGGACCCTCCTGAGCTGTCCATAACATAAAACAAATCATGCACATGCATCGCCTAGGACCGGGACGAAGCCACAAATCCCACTCGAGGCCTCTAAGGACCCTCCCGAGGTGGCTAACTAAACAAACTCATGAATCCAGGGAACAAACTATTGGACTCCCTCCGTGATCCCGTCGGACCCTCCCGAGGTGAGCAAATCACACACAATATACATTACCATTTCACGTTAAGCATAAAGGTTTCCAAAAATACTTGTCTTGAATAATTGATGACGCAACGAACGGAAAGGAAAATCACCGACGAACGCTAGGAACCAACGGAACCGAAGCTAACGATTTGAAGAATACAATCACAACCATTTCTAAACGAATACGGAATTGGAATACACCCGAAAACCCTCATACGATTCATGTATATTCGTATAAAAATAGCAACGAGGGCGGACCACAACCAAACCCTCTCGATTTCGCAAAACCATGAAAATATACCATGAATCCGTAGGAAAACTAATGATATCGACAAGATTAATCATATTCATCATAACCAACAAAACGGGATGAATCGAACGAAAATCCCAAAACCCCCAAATTATCCAAAAGTAGGGTTTTAAGAAATTTACCTTGGATTAGGATGGAAGATTCGTGTTGATGTTGTTATTATACACCAAGAACTCAAGGAAGATGATGGTTGGGATGATTGGAGGAAGAAATCGCCAAGAAAATCGCCCAAAATCGCCAAAGCCGCGGAGAGGGAGAAGAAATGAGAAAAGACGTACATCTGGGTCAACTCCCTGGTTTATATAGCCAGGGAGTGTTAGCGCGCGCTAACACTCAGAAGTTAGCGTGCGCTAACGGGACAAAACTCCAGTCCAGAAGTTAACGTCCCAGTCCAGTAACCAGATTTCTGGGCCGTTAGCGTGCGCTACCCGAAACGTAGCGTGCGCTAATAGCCTCTTGGTAGCGCGCGCTATCGGCCATAGCGTGCGCTACCTGGAGATCAGCCGAGTCCAGAAGTGAACTGCCCAGTACTCACCTGATCCCGTTAGCACGCGCTATCGGCCAAACATAGCGTGCGCTAAAAGCGTATCGGTAGCGCGCGCTATCGGCCATAGCGCGGCGTTACTGGCACTGACCAAGTCCGAGCAAACCTGCCCAAGATCGATGTACTCATGAAGCGCGCTACAAAACAAGCATAGCGTGCGCTACTGAAGGATGATTAGCGCGCGCTATAAAGTAATATTAGCGCGCGTTAGGCACAGGGTAACAACGGTCCAAAACCCCGAAACACGAACGAAGCATCAAACGGAACAACACCATACGTATGATAATATACAATGGATCTACGGCAACCCCGTACGGCGGTTCTGAACAACAATTACGAGAATCTGATCAATAGAGGACGGAAGAATCAATAAACGCAGAACTGGATGACAAATAGTCTCGAAACAATTATTCCCAAAAATTAACACGGTTACACGGGGGTTGCTAAAAACGAGAAATACACCGAAAAGTGCAAATTCCGGGAAAAGAAAATGTGGATATTACATTCCACCCCTCTAAAAATAAGTTTCGTCCCGAAACTTAAGAAACAAACAACTCGGGGTACCTAGCATGCATGCTATCCTCGGTTTCCCAACTTGCCTCCTCGACACCATATCTCGACCACTGCACCTTGACCAAGTGGATGGTCTTATGCCTCAGTCGCTTCTCACGATGCTCCAAAATCTTCAAGGGACGCTCCTCAAAAGTAATATCCTCGGCGACATCAATCTCACCATAATCGATGACGTGACTAGGATCCGGGACATATTTCCTCAGCTGGGAAACATGAAAAACGCTATGAACATGACTCAAGACCGGGGGTAACGCCAAACGGTATGCCAACCTACCGACTCGCTCGAGAATCTCGAAAGGTCCAATAAATCTCGGACTCAACTTCCCCTTTTTCCTAAAACTGAAAACTCCTCTCGTCGGCAACACCTTTAGCAAAACGTGGTCACCCACCTTGAATTCCAAGGGTCGACGACGGACATCGGCATATGACTTCTGTCGACTCTGGGCAGTCAACATCCGTTCCCGAATTAATTCTATCTTCCGCCTCGTCTCAAGAACGATATCTGGCTCGGTCCCGACCATATCGGACGCCTCATTCCAACAAATTGGCGATCGACAACGCCGCCCATAAAGTGCCTCATACGGTGCCATCCGAATCGACGCGTGCCAACTATTGTTGTACGTGAATTCGATCAATGGCAAATACTCCTCCCAGTCATTGCTCAAATCGAGAGCACAAGCACGCAACATATCCTCGAATGTCTGGATAGTGCGTTCTGACTGTCCATCTGACTGAGGATGAAAAGAGGTACTCAAATGCAAACGAGTACCCAACGCCTTATGCACCGCCTGCCAAAAATGCGATACAAAACGGCCATCACGATCCGAAACAATAGACTTCGGAGTACCGTGAAGCCTCACAATCTGCGCGATAAACACACGAGCCAACTTCTCCGGGCCCCAAGTGTCCTTGATGCCCAGAAAATGTGCCGACTTGGTCAGACGATCAACAATCACCCATACCATATTCATGCCCGACCTCGATCTCGGCAAACTAATAATGAAATCCATCGATATGTCTTCCCATTTCCATTCCGGAACAGGAAGTGACTGCAATAACCTTGCCGTCGGTCGATGCTCGATTTTGACTGGCGACAAGTCAAACATCTCGCTACAAACCGTGCGACCTCCTCCTTCATATCATTCCACCGAAATTCCTTCTCGTGTCCTTGTACATCTTACTCGAACCAGATGAACGGAGTAAGGTGTAGCATGGGCCTCACGCAAAATACTGTCTCAACTCGAGTCGCTCGCACACAAAGCCGACTCTGGAATCTCAAAACACCATCCTCGTGAATCACAAACCCAGGAGACTTTCCCTTAAGAACGTTCTCTCGGATTTGAGTAATCATCGGATCCTCTAACTGCTTCAGCTTAATTTCGTCGATCAAAGACGACGAAATCTCTAAAGCACAAAGTTGCCCAACAGCTCCAGGCAACAAAACCTCAACATATAACTCGATCAAAACTCGTCGAAGCTCAGACTGAGACGTTAGGATCTCAAGCGTTCGCAACGCAACCGGTTTCCGACTCAAGGCATCGGCCACGACGTTCGCCTTGGCCGGATGATAAAGGATTTCGAGGTCATAATTCTTAATCAGCTATAACCACCTCATCTGCCTCATATTCAACTCCCGCTGAGTAAATATGTATTTCATACTTTTATGATCGGTAAAAATCTGACATGCAGAGCTGAAAAGATAGTGACGCCAAATCTTGAGCGCAAAAACAACTGCCGCTAACTCCAAATCATGAGTAGGGTAGTTAAGCTCATACGGCCTCAACTGTCTCGACGCATATGCGATGGTCTTGCCGTGTTGCATCAATACGCACCCAAGACCCTAACCCGAAGCATCACTATAAACAGCAAAACCCCCGTTGCCACACGACAACGCTAAAATCGGGGCTGAAGTCAAACGCCTCTTCAGCTCCTCAAAACTCGACTGCCTCTCGTCATTCCAGACGAACTTCTCGGACTTCTGGAGCAACTGTGTAAGTGGCCGAGCCAGTTTCGAGAAACCCTCGACGAACCTACGGTATTAGCCAGCCAAACCCAAGAAACTACGGATCTCCTTCACATTCTTGGGCGGTGCCCAATCCAACACTACCTCAATCTTCTGCGGATCTACTCGAACCCCCTCGGCTGAAATCACGTGACCTAAAAACATCACTTCCTTTAGCCAGAACTCACATTTCGAGAACTTCGCATAGAATTGCTCGGTCCTCAAAATGTCTAACACTACCCGCAAATGATGGGCATGCTCTTCCTCGTTCCTCGAATAAATAAGAATATCGTCAATGAAGACGACGACACACTTATCCAAATACTCGAAAAAGACTTTGTTCATCAACTGCATGAACACCTCCGGCGCATTAGTTAACCCGAAAGGCATAACTACAAACTCATAATGTCCGTATCTCGTCCAAAAAGATGTTTTCGGCACATCGGACTCCCTCACCCGGAGCTGATAGTACCCCGATTTCAAATCAATCTTCGAGAACACCGCAGCTACCTGCAACTGATCGAACAAGTCATCAATCCTCGGCAAAGGATACTTGTTCTTGATGGTCACCTTGTTTAGTTCGCGATAGTCGATACACAAACGCAGTGAACCATCCTTCTTTCGCACAAACAGGATCGGTGCGCCCCAAGGCGAGGCGCTCGGTCGAACATACCCGGACTCAAGAATCTCACTCAACTGCTTCTTCAACTCGGCCATCTATGAAGGTGCCATGCGATACGGCGCCTTCGAAATCGGAGCCGCGCCCGGCTCTAACTCTATAGCAAACTCGACCTCACGATCCGGTGGCAAACCCGGTAACTCATCAGGAAATACATCAGGAAACTCACTAACGACTGGAATCGACGAAAAGTCGACTCCACCCTCCTCCGCCTTCAAGGCATAACACCAATAACCAGTACACCCCTTTCGCAGGAGCCTCATCGCCTTCAAGGCGTTAATAACGAACTTCTGGTTTCCCCTCTTTTGCCCCGCGAAATAGTGCTCGGTGCCTTCCTCGGCTAACATAGTGATGATCCTCGTGCGGTAGTTCATGATTGCGCCATGCCGCTCGAGCCAATCATCCCCGAGAATCAAATCCTCACCCTCAATATTAACGACAATAAGATTAGAGAGCCAAGCTCTCTCATAAATAAACACAGAGCAGTCTCGGACCTCTCGATCGCCAACGATCCTATCACCGCTAGGAAGTTTAACGATGAAAGACTCGCAAGGCGACAAACAGTCGAGACTCAAACGGCGCACACACCCCAGCGATATGAACGAATGTGTAGCACCAGAATCGAAAAGCACACTAACAGGATGAGAATGGATATGAACGGTACCTGTCGCCACAGTGGCTGCTGGATCATCGGCCCTCCTCATCTCATAGATACGCAGCTAGGCAGAGCCGACACTGGAAGCTCCTCCTCTAGCGGGCTGACCCCGACCTCTACCTCGACCGGCACTCGGCGGAGGCTGCGGAGAAAACGAGCCCTGGTTCACACTCGGCTCTCTAAGTGCTGGAAAAGAATCACGGGACTCGCGAAACTGTCTGACCTGATCACAGAAGAGGGCCTTATGGCCTGACTGACCACAAGTATGACAAGTCAACTTCGGATGAGGACACTGTCGGTTCTTATGGCCCGGCTGGCCACAGTTAAAGCATGTGGGTTCACAAACAGAGGTTCCGGCGGCACCTCGAAGACTCCTAGAGAAACGAGCCGAACCGCTCGTAGAAATATTCGCAGCCTGGGATTTCTGCTGGCCTCCACCCTTGGGACCAGAAAAATTTCCGACTGACTTCTGCTTCTTGTTCTCACGAGCCACATCACTAGCCGTCACCGACATATCGTAAG
This sequence comes from Orobanche coerulescens, assembly GCA_033398695.1. Classification (NCBI taxonomy): domain Eukaryota; kingdom Viridiplantae; phylum Streptophyta; class Magnoliopsida; order Lamiales; family Orobanchaceae; genus Orobanche; species Orobanche coerulescens. The sequence goes on along the minus strand of CM065806.1, from coordinate 45,474,544 downwards.
CAAGAGCCCTACTTTGATAATCCTTCAAAGTAGTGCAGACGAGCCCAGACATATAGTCCCGAATTGATAGTTTCATCCTCCTGGAAAAATGGAAAATTTTGTCGCTCTCCTCGACAACTTGGGTCTTCACATAGCCCAACTCTTTGTTGAAATCGGCAATAGCTTGGGATACGGGAATATCCCGTGGTTGAGCATCATAGAAAGCATGGACTCGAGCCTGTCTAACCAGCCACGGGCAATATTCAGTCTCCATCAATTCCTGAAATTCGGCCCACGAAGCAACATGATCTTTGGGCCCAACGGCCTCCCACTAATCCGTAGCGTCCCTAGTGAGAAAGTACTGGGCAATAGGGACCTTACGGTCCTCGGGACAGTTGGTGGCAACGAAGACTTTAGATATCTCCTTGATCCACCCCTCCCAATCGATCGGGTTTGATGCTCCCGAAAACTGAGGAGGATGCATCTTGATGACATCTTGGAGCCAACGGTCTGCTCCGCCCCGACTAGCATGGGCCGGATCCGGATTCTGAACCACCTGAGCTATCGCCGCCATTTGGTTTACCATTTGCTGCATAACGGCCGCAATACCAAGGTCGGCGTGCTCCTGAGAAGAAGCATGACTGTGACGGTCACCGGTACTGCCGGGTCCGAAGAGTACGACGTGGCCGCCCCACCGGCTGCCCCACGTCCCCGGCCGCGTCCACGGCCACGACCACGACCACGACCACGACCACGGACCCTTCCAGCATCCATGCTGGTGTTAAGAGGTGGCAAAAAGCAACTCGATGATAAGTAAATGAGGGAGAATAACCACAGTTCAAGAAACGGAAATACGGTACGAGAAAGTAAAGGATCGAGTAAGGAAAACTTACGAACACTGGAAGTACTGAGATGCCGACAGCGGTGTGACAATGTGCAAAACAAAACACAACTAGACCCAAATAACTGACAAGCCTAGGTATCCATAAACCTAGTTCTCCGATACCATTTTCTATAACACCCCCGAGATATTCGGAGTATATTACAGCGCCGTGGAGCCCTACATGGGACCCACTAGGCTAAAACAAGGAAAACACCACTCGACTAACCATCTCAGTTAGCAAGGACACACATTTAAATAATACAACTTATAAAGGTACGCCCGGAGCAACCAGCGTAATAAACATCACCCGACAATATAGCAATTTGAGTTAATACAAAACGAAGTTCGAAGTGAAAAGCCTAAGTACTCGCGAGTACAATATATAAGTTTATAAATGCGGAAAACAACCATATCGAAGTAGACAAAATAAATAAGAAGACTCGAATGCACATGTCAACGACTCCGCCAACATCCTCAGATCGTCCCCAAATACCGCTCGTCAATGAACATAATCTGAAATCCATAACAAGAATTTCCACAAAACGGGTCCCCAAAGGGGTTAGCAATTACGCTAGTACAAGTAATCAAGGCAAACCATTCGCTTACACGTTTCATAGTACAATGCACCAAATCATTTCAAAAACCAAAACCAGACATGTCTTTTCCGGAAACAAACAATCAATCACATTTGCCTAAGACCGGGACGAAGCCACAAATCCCACTCGAGGCCTCTAAGGACCCTCCCGAGTTGGCCATAACATAAAACAAATCAGGCACATGCATCGCCTAGGACCGGGACGAAGCCACAAATCCCACTCGAGGCCTCTAAGGACCCTCCCGAGCTGGCTAGCTAAACAAACTCATGAATCCAGGGCACAAACCATTGGACTCCCTCCGTGATCCCGTCGGACCCTCCTGAGGTGAGCAAATCACACACAATATACATTACCATTTCACATTAAGCATAAAGGTTTCAAAAAATACTTGCCTTGAATAATTGATGACGCAACGAACGGAAAGGAAAATCACCGACGAACGATAGGAACCAACGGAACCGAACCTAACGATTCGAAGAATACAATCACAACCATTTATAAACGAATACGGAATTGGAATACACCCGAAAACCCTCCTACGATTCATGTATATTCGTATAAAAATAGCAACGAGGGCGGACCACAACCAAACCCTCTTGATTTCGCAAAACCATGAAAATATACCATGAATCCGTAGGAAAACTAATGATATCGACAAGATTAATCATATTCATCATGGATTAACCAACAAAATGGGACGAATCGGACGAAAATCCCAAAACCCCCAAATTATCTAAAAGTAGGGTTCTAAGAAATTTACCTTGGATTAGGATGGAAGATTCGTGTTGATGTTGTTATTATACACCAAGAACTCAAGGAATGATGGTTGGGATGATTGGAGGAAGAAATCGCCAAGAAAATCGCCCAAAATCGCCAAAGCCGCGGAGAGGGAGAAGAAATGAGAAAAGACGTACATCTGGGTCAACTCCCTGGTTTATATAGCCAGGGAGTGTTAGCGCGCGCTAACACTCAGAAGTTAGCGTGCGCTAACAGGACAAAACTCCAGTCTAGAAGTTAACGTCCCAGTCCAGTAACCAGATTTCTGGGCCGTTAGCGTGCGCTACCCGAAACGTAGCGTGCGCTAATAGCCTCTCGGTAGCGCCCGCTATCGGTCATAGCGTGCGCTACCTGGACATCAGCCGAGTCCAGAAGTGAACTGCCCAGTACTCACCTGATCCCGTTAGCGCGCACTATCGGCCAAACATAGCGTGCGCTAAAAGTGTATCGATGGCGCTTCTCGGCCATAGCGTGCGCTACTGACACTGACCGAGTCCAAGAGCAAACCGTCCAAGATCGATGTACTCGCTAGCGCGCGCTACAAAACAAGCGTAGCGTGTGCTACTGAAGGATGATTAGCGCGCGCTATAAAGTCACATTAGCGCGCGTTAGGCACAGGGTAACAACGGTCCAAAACCCCGAAACATGAACGAAGCATCAAATGGAACAACACCATACGTATGATAACATACAATGGATCTACGGCAACCCCGTACGGCGGTTCTGAACAACATTTATGAGAATCTGATCAATAGAGGACAGAAGAATCAATAAACGCAGAACTGGATGACAAATAGTCTCGAAACAATTATTCCCAAAAATTAATACGGTTACATGAGGGTCGCTAAAAACGAGAAATACACCGAAAAGTGCAAATACCAGGAAAAGAAAATGCGGATATTACAGTAGGTCCCGCCGAAGCATCACGAGTGAACTTAGCGGTCATACACATATTCACATTCATAGTTCATACAACCATGGGCATAGTTAATCAATCACATTGATAACCACAAAATCGTACATCACGCGCACATAACACAATCTCAACACTCACAACAACTGTCATCAATCAACGACACACAACCAACATAACTCACGATCGATACACAATACATTGCACAACCAAATGTACAGCCATCCCAGATGAACAATGCAATCCTGCACAAATGGCACAACACCTAACACATATACCAATATAACATTATCATCACAAAGCCTTCAAATTGCGTAATACACAACCAACTCAAACGGAACATATCTAGGAAGGCAAGCAAAATCATCATTAACCTAATACGTGATTTCTAGTCGCAAGATACAAGTCGTATAATAAGATACGTGCCTCGATTGTCGGTGCCCGAATATTCCTACGAACACGGCACAACCCGAAAAAACCCTGAACACCTATAATCCTCCGGCAAAAACAACAAAGATACAATTACAACGAGATTCAAAACCGAAAAAAATGGAAACCTCATCAAACTATCGAAGGAAAAACTCATTCGAACATTTAATCGAGCATTAAATGTTCAAGACCCTCCAAGAACAAAGATATCACCCCCCGAGCTGAACGAATCAAGGATATGAGTATCCAATCCGTAGAACATATTCAAAACAACGTTTATACAATAATTAATTGATCAAAAATGGATTGGAATCGAAATTAAAAGGAAAATGCCCAAAATCTTCAAAAACATGGGTTCAGGCCAAAATACCTCGATTCGGACGAAGAACAAGAATTAGATGATGATAATAATCATAATTCAAGCTTCAAAACTGATGTACTACTGATTTCCGATCAAAACCCTTAATTCTTGTCGAAGGATCGCGAAAAAAAAGGAGAAAAGTGAAAATGGCCGAGTGACCTGGTGCCCAGGCCTTAAATAGCCGAGTCCTGCCGATCGCTTACGGCCGTAACCGGCCATGGCTTACGGCCGTAAGCGGCCATGGCTACCCTACTGCCCAAAACTGCCGACCGTGTTACGTACGTTACCGGACAAGGCTTACGTACGCCGTATCCGGCCGTAGTCTTACGGCCGTAATCGGCCAGTCCTTGCGAGTTACTGTCCGCCGTACCCGGCCACCCCACACGAGTTACTGTCGGCCGTGACCAGCCATGGCTTACGGTCGTAACAGGCACTGTATTACGGCCGTAACTCGGCCAGGTCTTGCAGTCGGGACTCGGTCGATCTGACGGTCCGGTTAGGCATTCGACAACATTCCGGTCGCACAAACGCACCAGCTATGATTCAAAACAAATACGAGCAAATAACGACACATCACATATACACATTAATCAAAGGAACGCACATGGCAACAAGTCGTACCCGACTAAAACGGCTATGCGATAGAAACAAATAGAGTATCACGATAGAAATCATTCCGATTCACATCAACAAGAAAATGTCCGGCGTCAAAACACAAACAATCCAAGATAACAGGAAACGAAAATACTGTATATTACATTAGCAAGTCAAAATCGAGCTTCAATAGCCTGCTGGGTTGCTGAAACCACTTCCCATCCCAGAATGGAAGTGGGAGGACATCTCTATGGATTTTGCACGAATTTGCCGAGGACGAAGACTGGAATGAATATGGTGTGGGTGATCGTGGATCGACTGACTAAGTCAGAACATTTTCTGGGCATCAAGGACACTTGGGGTCCAGAAAAATTGGATCGTATTTTTATCGCATAGATCGTGAGACTTCATGGTACGCCGAAGACTATTATTTCGGACAGAGATGGTCGATTTGTATCGCATTTATGGCAAGCGGTACATAAAGCATTGGGGACACGTTTGCGTTTGAGTACATATTTCCATCCTCAGACCGATGGACAGTCCGAGTGTACCATTCAGACGTTCGAGGATATGTTGTGCGCGTGTGCGCTAGACTGGAGTAGTGATTGGGAGGAACATTTGGCCTTGATCGAGTTAACTTATAATAATAGCTGGCATGCGTCAATTAAGATGACACCGTATGAGGCGCTTTATGGCCGATGGTGTCGATCACCGATATGTTGGGATGAGCCATCCGATTTAGTTGGCACCGAGTCGGATATTGTGTTGGAGACGAGAAAAAAAGTCGAGTTGATTCGAAAGAGGATGTTGGCTGCTCAGAGTCGACAAAAGTCTTGTGCGGATATTAGGCGTCGACCCTTGGAGCTTAAGGTAGGGGATCATGTTTTGTTGAGAGTGTCCCCATCGAAGAGAGTTTTCCGTTTTGGGAAAAAAGGGAAGCTTAGTCCAAGGTATATTGGACCTTTCGAGATATTGAAGAGAGTCGGCGAGTTGGCTTACCAATTGGCATTACCTCCGTCGTTGAGCCATGTGCATAGTGTATTTCAAGTTTCTCAGTTGAGGAAGTATGTTCCAGACCCGACTCATGTTATTGACTTCGTGGAGGTGGAGATCGAGAAGGACGTTACGTTCGAGAAGAGGCTCGTTAGAATTTTGGAACGTCGAGATAAACAGTTAAGGCACAAAACAATTCCCTTGGTTAAAGTGCAATGGTCGAGGCATGGAGTGGAGGAAGCAACATGGGAATTGGAGGAGGATATACGTGCGAGACACCCCGATCTTTTTGATTCTTAAGTTTCAGGACGAAACTTCTTTTTAGAGGGGGATAATGTAATATCCGTACCTTTTCATTTTTAGCAGTTTCCATTTTTGGCGCATGTCTATTTTTATCGACTCGCTTGTAACCGTTTCGACGTTTTGAATCTATTTTGTTCTTGGAGTCTTTCCATTTGGATGAGTTTCGGAGTTGTTTTTACGTAATTTCACTTTATTATATGTTTTGTCACATGTATGTTCGATTCTCGTAAGAATCGTTCGTTTTCGTTGTTTCTTTGGTTACATGAGTTCGTATGGTTGAGTTGTTCATGTTGTAAGTTTCGGTTTGTTAATCCGACTTCGTATCGTGATTTTCGGACGTTTGGGCCGTCTTGTAATTTCCTATAAGTTTAGGGAACTTCATCTTCTATTGTTGTATTTCGGGTTCCCCGATAGTCAGAATTGTACTTTCTTTCAGCACTTAGCTTCTTCGACGTGTATATTTCGTATCTACGTTTTGGGTTCTGTCCTTGTGTTGCGTCTCGACTTCGTACCGTCCTATGCAGCAAATGGTTCAGCAGTGTTGAACTGCTGTATGCATAACGTACGTTGCATGCTTTCTAGAGTGTGCTATCGTTGCCTTCATAACGTACGTTACACCCTTGTGATAACGTACGTTATTGCCCTCAATGTTTTAGACAGTGGCTTCTGCCCAGTTTTTGCCAAGCCCTTACGTACATTACCTCGGGGTTGTTATGTACGTAAGTACCTTATAGCGTACGCTAACTGGATAGTGTAGCGTACGCTATCGGCCACAGCACATTGGGCAGATTGTTCTGCTGAGATATTACGTAGGTTAACACCTGAGGTTACGTACGTAATGATCATAGCGTACGTTAACATTAGTATGTTAACGCACGTAATGAGAGATCAGGTTTTATAAACCTGGATTGACCTTCATTTCGTCATTCTTCATTCTTTTTCTTCCTTCGTCTGAGAGCGGTGTTCCAAGGAGAGATTTGAGAGATTCTTCAAGAGATCGATTGTTGTGTTCCAAGTGAAGTTTATCATCATCTTAATCCTCTTTCTCCGTACGAATATAAGGTATTTGGCTTAGAACCCTACCTTTATCCATTTTGGGGTTTTTTCGGGATTTGTCTAGATTGAACTCGAATTGTTCATTTAAGTTGTGATATTTCTTATCGATTATTGTTGTTGGGTGATTCCCAACCTGTTTCTGTTGTGTTTAATCTGTGGATTGTCGATTTGGGGAGGTTTTGTGAAAACACTCGCCTGTATTCGTCGTCCGTGTATGTTTATGATTATTAATCGGGGTTGTGGGCATATTCCATTCGATTATTGTTATCGTATAGGACTGAGTTGTGTTAATCCTTCGTTTAGGAATGGTCGTGTTCCCTCCGGGTCATTCCTAGTCGTTGTTCGTTCCCGTTTTGTTGAAGATGTATTAAAGGCAAGTACTTTACGTTTGTTTGCATATTCTAGTATTTGGATTATGGCTTTCCGTGTATGTTGTGGATGTGTATGTGTATGTTCACCCAGGGATGGTCCGACGGGGCCTCTGGGATACGTAGTGCCATGTGTATGCGTATCACGAATCAAGTTAACCACCCGTGGATGGTCCGACGGGCCATCATGCGGGTGTGGCCGTGAGTCTCGTACCAACGGTTAACCTTTGAAATGTTTTGTTAGAGAAATGTGTTTTGTGCTCGTGCACCGTAATATTCCGGAATATAAATATTTTCTAAAATGATTTGTGGCGCATATTTCATCTGATTAGAATGGTAGTTCAAATGGATTGTACTTGCACTAGCAGTTGTCGCTAACCCCTTAAATGGGGGAAATACTTTTGTATTTCAGGTTCAGATCTCGGAGGTGAACGAGCATGCGGGCAGTACGAGGATGATGGGCAAGAGTGAGTCTGTTCAAATGGTCGTTCGTTGATGTCATGTCTTTTAATTTTTACTAATCACGTCGTTTATTTCAGTACTCGAGTACTTCTTTCTTTTGGAACTTTATGAACGTTGTGTACCCGATTTGGGTTTTGGTTAATGTTGTATTGCACTGTTGAGTCCGGTCTATTTATTCAATTTGTCTTGGATTGAGAAATTGTCCATATGTTGATGGTGTTATATCATATTGTCTTGTCGAGTTTGTGTGTTAGCCTGGTGAATTCCAAAGGGTGGGGTCCACGGCACTGTAGTATGCCCTGATCGTCTTGGGGGTGTTACAATAGGAACGTTGGATACCATCTCTTCCGAACTTTCCTTTCCTATCACAATTATGGCCTTCATGGTCATGCTAGCCTTTGGAGTTCTGTTGTATCTTACTCCTTCAAAGACAGTCCTTACACCATCCGATGGATATAAGGTTACCCTCATTTATGTGCATTCTATTATAGCTTAATGCTTGTCCCAACAATCCATTCCCAAGATGAAGTCAAAGTCACTCAATTATACTATATGCAAATTGATTAAGAGGTTATGGTGATCTATCTCTATCAGCATATTGTTAGCTATCATGTTAGCATGCACCACGTCACACGCATATATGCTAACTATAACAGATCTTGGAGCTCTACTATATTTACAACCAACCATAGTAAAAGCTTCATAGAGATAAATGAATGAGATGCACCCGTATCAGTAAGTACCATAGCAGGAGGACCAACGACTGGTAACATAGCTGACATGGTTTGGGACCCTGTCTCTCCCTCTACCTCAGTCATGCTGAATATGCGAGCTTTTCCTCCTGAGGCTTGACACTTTGCTCACTTTCCCTCTCCTTAATTTTTTTTAGACACTCTGAAATCACGTGTCATTCCTCATTGTAAAAATAACACCAGTCCTATTCAAGCAGACAAACACCCTTGTGTCTCATCCCACAGTTGGCACAAGTAGGATTGTTATATTGGGACTTCACCCCTACAGGTCCCATCTCCGTATCCTTTTTGTTACTAATATTGTTTCCATGGTCCTGCCACTTTCACTTAGTAGTAGCCACAACTGACGGTGCCCTGACTTCTCCATATTTGTACTTGCGGATATATTCTACACTCTACCAACTGTCTCCTTATTGGCCATCCTCCCATTACCCACACGATGCTGGCGAATCTAGTCATAGAGTCCATCATGAAGCTTCTGTGCTTTCATATCGCCCATCTCAACCATATGAGGTACAAAATGGCACATATAATTGAACTTCCTCTCATAATCAATTGTCGTCAACCCTCTCTGCATCAGGCCTAGGAACTCCTTACGCATCTTGGCCTATACACCATTAGGTAATAATTTTCTATTACCATCTCTCTGAAAGCATCATAAGTGATTGTATCTCACTCAGTCTGGGGGCGGAGGCTCCATGACCTTAAACACCACGTTCTAGCATCTTCCTTGAGTTGGAACATGGCACAAGACACCTTCTAAGCATCAGTGCATGCCATGTAATATAAAATGCTCTCCAAATTCATTAGTTATTATTTGATAGCAGATGGTCCCCCACGACCAAGAAAGACAATAGGCTTAAACTGGTTGAATTGATTGACGACTCGAGCTTGAACTTGCTTGGAAGTGTTAGGTGGCACTATAGTAGCTCCTTGGAGTTGGGTGGTCAATCTAGCCAACAGTTGATCCTGTGTAGGTGGTGCACCTCGGTTACCATAATATGACATGATTCGGTCAATGAGTACTAGATCTTAACATAACCAAAAGAAAACAGACAACATAACAACTACTGCTCATCGTCACTACTAATAATTTCTATAATTGAACAGGGGGTTGTGGCTCAATCCACAAAATCATATCGTCACCATACTCGTCATCAGCCATTACGCTTATGCGAGTCTTCCACTGGTCCCTCTCTTGGATCCTCTTGCGGATCTTTCGCTGGTTCTTCCTCTGGGTCCTCATTAGGATCTTCTTCCTCTTAACTCGAACCCTTCCATACTAGGGAATCTCATCTATAGCTTACATGTCCAGTATTTTTCCAGCGACATACTGGAAAATGATCCGCCAAATATGTTAAACATAATAACTCCAATTGTTGGGAAATAATTAAATCACAGAATGCACTTTTTCCAAAGTCGATCACTGCATATCAGACCTCAACCATTTGTCCACCCAGTTAACAACATAATTCAGACTATTCTTGGGCAGTCTTGGATCATCCCAAGAATCCTTATGTGCCAAAGGACGTGAAATAGAGCAGCATGTACGTTCTTACGAGCAGTCATCATATATTTGGACATACTAACAGAACACTTATAAAGTCATAACTGCGTGTATATAAAATATCATGATGAATGTATGAATAATAGTAACTTAAACTGAAACTTGGTACCTTGGAACGGAGTAACGAAATAGCGACAGCCAAGAGCATATGATAATTTATATTTCTAAAATGAGTCTAAATGAAGGTAATTGTTTTCTCTGATACCACTATGTAATGCCCTAACATTCTAGGTAAATTTAATAGAAAAAAATAAACTCAAAAGAAAAATTTCGAGAATAATTAATCGTCGCCTAAAAATTCAAGTCGTTACCATATTGAAAGCAATTAATAATTAAAGAAAATCAGTATCCAATTTCAATGGCATAGTTGCATTGGATTTAATAAAATAAACATGTCAACAAACGACACTGTCTCCCTAAAATATTCAAATTTAAAAGAAAATAATATTTAAACTAATTATCATATCACGCTCGCCATTTCATTCTCTGGATCTAATTTACCTGCAGGATCCAATTAGGTTAGGGTGAGAGTCCTTTAGCTTGTGGGAATATACAATAATAGACAATATTTCGGAGGCATAGAATGAAAAACTGTTATAAGCATAAATATTGTAAACATGACATGTATAACATGATTTGCACGCATAACAAACTTGGAATGTTGATCAGCTACTCAAAACTTGAAGCATAACAGTTATCAACTAAACAATCCAATCAAAGCAATTAAAGATGAAAAGTATAAATTTCCGCTTGATAAAACACTGTTTGAACTTGAAATGATGTAAATCTTTGACTCACGATACTAAGCCTAAAAAACTTCATTATTATCCACATATAATATAAAAACATATTAGTAAATGTATGCTGAAAATGAAAGGGATAAAAATAAAATTGGATAATAATACTAATTGAAAGATGTCTGATTTTTGAGATATTTGAAAACTGTTTGGGGTTGAATTGAAGAATTTGATAACATGAGGGTAAGATTGAAATTCGACCAAACATGGAATATGAATCCCAATTCACACGTTGAAAAAAAATTAAAATGCCTTCTTGCTTGTGTCCTCTCTCCCTCTCCCTCCGCTCTTTGGTTAGGGGAATTTAGAGGGGAGGGATTATAATTAAAATTCCTTGTGGTTGTTAATAGAAATGGAGGGGAGGGAGGGAAGATTTTTTTCTATTTCACCTCCCTTCATTTATTTTACGATCCCTCCAATAAAGGAGGGATTTGGAGGAGAATAAAAATTTATTTACATAATTACTTACATCTCATTTTTGATACAAAATAAAAAAATAAATATATTAAAAATATAATAGTATAATTTAATTTATTTTCCTTCCCCTCCCTTCTCTTTACAAAACAATATGCTTACAAACAAAGTAAATACATTTTACATTATCTCCCATTCCTCTGGTGTAACTTTAGTGGTGAGGCCAACGAGGAAGAAGTAGAGGTAGTGATTGCGGATCAGATCGTACCCCGTACGGATAAGTTCAAGTATTTGGGTTTGATCATTCAGAAGGAAGGTGAGTGTGAAGATGATGTCACTCATCGTATCAAGGCGGGGTGGCTAAGGTGGAGAGCAGCGACAAGGGTCCTGTGTGACAAGAAAGTCCCTTTAAAGCTGAAGGGTAAATTCTATAGAGCGGCAATCAGACCTGCTATGTTGTATGGCTCTGAATGTTGGGCGATGAAGAAGTCGCTTGAGAGCAAGTTGGAAGCGGCTGAAATGAGAATGTTACGTTGGTCGTGTGGTCGCACCATGTTAGATAGAATCTCGAATGGGGTTTTCAGGAACGCGCTAGAAGTGGCGCCCCTTTCAGCGAAAGTTAGGGAAGGGAGATTGAGATGGTTTGGCCATGTCCGCAGGAGGCAGGGTTCTGCTCTGGTGAGGAGGGTTGAGAGTTTATTGGTTGTCGGGGAGAGGAGGAGAGGCAGACCGAGGAGGACGTGGGAGAGGCAGCTGAGATTAGATGCCTTAAACCTTTCCGAGACCATGACTTTTGATAGGTGCTCTTGGAGGTGCCAGATCAGAGTTGTGGATTCCTTTGTAGGGAACGGTGCTGTAGTTGAGAGCTTCAGGGTTGGGTTGTCTCGGTTAGCTTTGACCTAGAGCATTGTATTTTTTTACTTTTATGGTATATTTTATCCTATTGCCTTTTGCGTATGGTGTATTTTTTACAGGGAGTTGTGCGCAGAGTCAACCTCTCTTCTATTAGAGCAACGTTCATCGAGAGTGCAGTTGCCAAAGTCCCATTAGGTAAGGCTCATGTGAATTAAGCATGGGCTCAGGTATGGTTTGGAACTTTTTCGTATCATTTGCTTCTCTGTATATATCACTCTTTACTTTGCTGTGCACTAAGCTGGGGATCTTCACGGAAACAGCCTCCCTACCGTAAAAAGTAGGGGCATAGTCTGCGTACATCTTACCCTCCCTAGACCCTGCTGTGAGCGGGATATACTGGGTATGTTTTTGGTTTGGTTTGGTTTTTCCCCTCCCTTTCCATTTCTTTCATAAAAATATCTCCACTCCCTCCCCCTCATTTGAACACCATAACTCTTGTGTGGACCAGCATGGACAATGCTATTAGGAGGGAGGGCGAGAAGGTGGTGGGGGTTTCTTCGGGCAGGTCTAGTGGACCTAGGGAGGCTTGGTGGTGGAATGAGGAGGTCCAAAAGAAGGTTAAAGCTAAACAAGCGCTATTTAAGGAGCTTTTGTCGGTTAGTGCTCGGGATGAGAGAATCTTGAAGATTGTAGCGTACAAGGTGGCGAAAAGAGAGGCTAAGAAGGCAGTGGCTAAGGCTAAAGGGGAGGCTTACAAGGATATGTACAAGCGCCTAGACACCAAAGAAGGCGCGAATGCTATTTTTAAACTAGCGAAAGCTAAGGAAAGAGGGCGGCGCGACCTGGGTCCCGTTAAGTTTATTAAGGATGATTTGGGCCAAGTTTTAGTGAACGATGTGGCTATTAAGGAGAGGTGGAATAGGTATTTTTTTGAACTTTTCAATGAGGCTAGGGGTAGTAACTCGGTGGTGCAAGGAGTTAGTCTATCTTACTGTGCTCGTTTAGTTCTGTGAAAGCATCGTGAGGAGGAAGTAAAGGGTGCTCTTATGAAAATGGGTAGAGCTAAGGCGGTAGGCCCGGATCAGATCCCTATTGAAGTTTGGCTTTGTCTGGGGGAAGTCCGAGTTCAGTGGCTAGCAGAGCTTTTCAACATCCTCCTCAGAGGTTCTAAGATGCCGACGGAGTGGAGGCATAGTATTGTCGTGCCGTTTTTCAAGAACAAAGGAGATGCTCAGAGTTGTAGCAACTATAGGGGTATTAAACTCCTCAGTCATATTATGAAACTTTGGGAAAGAGTGGTGGAATGCAGGGTTAGAAGAGAAGTTGAGATCTCAGAGAACCAATTTGGCTTCATGCACTGAGGCCATTCATTTCGTCAGACGCCTTATGGAGAAGTTTAGAGAGCGGCGTAAGGACCTCCATATGGTGTTCATAGATCTAGAGAAAGTTTATGATAGCATTCCGCGCGATGTTATTTGGAGGAGCCTAGTAGAGAGGAGGGTGTCGTTGCCGTTCGTTAGGGCGATCCAAGACATGTATTCCCAAGCTAGGACGTGCGTTAGGACCCCAGCTGGTGACACCCAGTATTTTTCGGTTGAGATAGGGCTACACAGGGGTCGGCGTAAGCCCTCTTCTCTTCGCTCTGATCCTTGACGTCATTTCGCGGGGGATACAAGATGGCGTCCCGTGGTACATGCTTTTTGCTGACGACATTGTGTTAGTGGCGGAGTCGAGGAGGGAGGTGAGCTCGAAGTTGGAGCTATGGAGGTCTAAGTTAGAATCCCAGGGCTTGCGTGTGAGCCGGTCTAAGACAGAGTATCTCTGGTGTAACTTTAGTGGTGAGGCCAACGAGGAAGATGTAGAGGTAATGATTGCGGATCAGATCGTTCCCCGTACGGATAAGTTCAAATACGTCGAGGAGGCACGCATCTGCTCCGGTGAGGAGGGTCGAGAGTTTAGTAGTTGTCGGGGAGAGGAGGAGAGGCAGACCGAGGAGGACGTGGGAGGAGCAGCTGAGATTAGATTTGAAGGCCTTAAACCTTTCCGAGACTACGATCATTGATAGGTGCGCTTGGAGGCGCTGATCGAGTTGTGGATTCTTTAGTTGGGAGCGCAGTCTTTGTAGTTGAGAGCCTCGGGGTTGGGTTGTCTCGGTTAGCTTTGGCCAAAGAGCATTGCATTTATATTTATTGTATATTTTATCCTATCACAGCATGTGGTGTATTTTTGTGAGGAGCGTGTGCGGAGTTAACCTCTCTTACGTTTGAGCGACGTTCATCGAGAGTGATGTAGCCAATTCCTCTTAGTAAGTCCTATGTGGATTAAGCGGCGGCTCAGGTATGGTATTGAGTTTTTTTTTTTATCATATCTTCTTTGTATTTTCACTCAATATGTTGTTGTCTTATTGGTGATGGTCTTGGAAACAAATTTCTCTACCGTAATAGGTAAGGGCATGGTCTGCGTACATCTTACCCTCCCCAACCCTGCTCTGAGCGGGATATATTGGGTATGTTTGGTTTGGTTTTAACTCTTTTATCCCTCTCATCTTTCTGGTACAAACACACACAATGAAAAAGAAAACACGCATTGATACGCACACGCAAACCAAAAGAAGAAAAAGGAAATTCAGCATATCGAGGGTAATTGGATCGGGGTGGCAGTGGTAGTTCGAGTATAAGACGGCGATGGTGCACGTATGGTTTGCCGATTGTTCTGGTTCGGATTCCCAAGTTTTCAAAAGGGATCTCGGACCTTGTGAGTTTTCGATCTAGCTTTGGGTGTTTGGGCTTGAATTTGTTTGAGGTATGAACTGAGTTTGGATCGAATTGGGTCGAATTTGGGTTTAGATCTGAAAATTGTTGTTTTCATCTGGTTTAGATATTTGCGTTATCAATTATTGAGGCAGAATACAAGGCGTTAGCAATAGCCGCTCACGAATTTGTTTGGCTGGTACACAACTTTTACAGAAACTGGGATAGGTAAGCTATTTGTCGGTAGGCAGCATTTCAACTTCACAGGTGGCGGTGCTACATGACGCGAGTTCGAGTCTGTGGCCATGATGTGGAGTTTTATCCTCCGTGTGGGGATAACTCTTGTATGCAGCGATGCTCCTCCCACCTAAGAGGCCGTTGAAGTCATGATTTAATTCCTTCGTCACTTGTCCGGTAGGGTGGAGCGCCTTTACGGAATTTCGCCTTTTGCTAGTATAGTGAATCCAGTATTTCATACCCGGACGAAACACGTGGAGGTACAATATCACTTTGATCGAGAAAAGGTTCTTCAAGGACTTATCAGCAAGAATTACCTCAAACACTGAAGATCAATTACCCGAAATTTTTTCACAAAAGAGCTTAATGGCCGAGACTGCAAGAACTCACTAGGCGACTGGACATGACCCAAAGATCAATATATTTGGAGTAATAATAGGGCTAACACCCCAACCACACCCCGTATTTTATAGGGATTGTACCGCGTGCTTTACGATTAATTTTATTATAATATTATTATGATTATTTTATTTGAAAATAACACGGTACAATCTCTGTAAAGCACGAGTGTGTTTGAGGACGTGGTTGGGGTGTTATCATTCCTAATATATTTGAGGGGGAGAATTGAAGAATCGAATATATCTCTTTAAGATATTTGTTAGATAGTATGAATGAAAAAATTAGTATAAGATGCATGTGAGGAAATAAATAAAAAAAAAATGAATAGAAGATTAGAAGAAGAAAGAAGAAGCAAGTGGAAGAAGAAAATATTAAAATAATGAGGACTTTTTGTATGTAAGCTGGTGGAGAGTACTATACTGTTGTTATAGACTCAGCAAATGATGCTGTTTTATACTCTTCACACTACTATTTTGATTACATCACGACAATTAAGTTTAATACGGTTGTTGATTTTATAACCAATGATGCATGAGGAATGTAAAAGTTTGGCTCTATAACAGTTGTTCTCATCATAGAATCATCGTTCTACATACAAAAAGAATTATTATATATATGTATATATATATATTATAAAATTCTATACATTCTATTATTCGTAGTCATCTTGGCTTGGCTTCTATCATGTGATAATAGAGGATAATAAATGGATCATGAGAAAGGACTATAAATCATTAACAAAAAAATTTCATCTAGAAATATGTGTATGAGGATGAATCCATTCTGTTAGTAGTGTTGTCTCTTGAGAGGATACATCGAGCTTCGGTAATAGCTCGTGGGGGCTGCAAATCCTTATCTTGGAGAGCATTCCCTAGCAACCTCTGCATCTGAGATGCATAAATGTCATCCAAAATCTGCGAAAATTAAGAAAGTAAGCAATCCAAAATAAATTCCTGTTGTTCGAATAAAAATTGTTACGTTTTCAGAGTGCTCACCCCCAGAGCATGATAAGATCCTGTGTACCAAATTCGGTTCTCTTTTCTACCTTCCAGAAACTTCAACACAACCTAAATAAGAGGAAACGTCACATTAAAGTAAACTAAGAAGTAATAAGAATCAAATAACTAAATAAACAAATAAATATTTGAATGTATTTTATTAGTTTACTTGTCCCATTTTGTCCCAGAAAGCACGACAGGCCCCGACAAATATTTGGCTTGTAAAAGTTTCATGCAAGTTAGAAATGCAATCCGAGAGCTGCGTGCTCAGTAGTTGCATCCTCTCGCGTATCTGCGCTTCCCCGTCTGCTTCTTTTGTATCCTCCAAGATCCTTTGAAGTCGGGTGCTCCTATTAGCTTGCATCTGCGAAGAATCGACATAAAAAAAAATAAAATATCAGTGTGTTGTGTTGTTGATGTTTCTTTTCTTTTCCTTTTTTGACTGCTGCTTACATTGCTAGCAAGCTTGACCACAATCGCTTGAATGTAATTCTTATATTTCGTACGTAGGAGGACAGTAATAGCATTCATCTGTTCCCCATAAGTAGATTTACTGTCTAGAACTGTAGGCAGATAGGAAGCCCATGATTTCAGTTTGTCCTCGATCCTACAATGCAGAACGTCCAGAATCCTCTTCATAGTATTCAGAAAAATCCCCAGCTGTGGTGGAACACAAAAGAAGGAAATAGACGAATTAACAACTTCCATAGGAGACACACCAGTGACTCGAGTATAATGGAAGACTAACTCAACAGATCTTTTGGTTATCTACGTGGCTAACATTAACGTAGTTTTTCACAAGTCGAACTCACCTGGCTAGGAATGGAATAATACGCTGTAGATTGCCTCCTTGCCAACTTCTGGACCTGCATACCAATTTTTTTCGGTATGCTATCTCTTAACGGAGTCAAAATGTCATGGTATTGCCTTTCCAGTGCTTTGATTATCGCTCTTTCCACATTTGCAGCAGCCTTTGATTAAATCAAGATACGACAAATGCAGATGAAGTCAGTATTAGAGATGAGTCATCTCCGGACATTACAATAATTCCGTACGAGCAAAATGTTCTCGCATGTTCCTTCCCTTGTTGGTTGCTAAAGTTATATGTTAGCATCCCTAACTAACATATATAGCTAAGGGGTAAAAGGGCAACTCACATTCTCCAAAATCAATGTGTACTGAGGCCATCGATTGATCACAACCTCATATTCACTAAGCATTCTTGCCATCTTTTCGAACATCTCCTCTGCAAAGGGAGACGTTGAATATTTGGTACACACCCCGGCCCAAGGTACCTGCACAAGGAAATACCCTTTTGTTATAATCAAAATCATCGTAGAAAGTAGCAAAAAAAATCAAATAATATAGATCCTCATTCGAACTTATCATTTCGGTCGAGAGAGAAAATTCACAGGAGCTTACGCACATCACTTAGTGGTGGAGTATACCTTTTCTGCTTTGCAAAGATCGAGCAAGGTGAGCTGTAAATCTTGTATCCAGACCATGATGTAACCATGGTACAAGTCTCTGGAGTCAACGCCACCTTGAACAAGGCTGATCACATAAGTTTAAACATTGTCAGTTTAAAAGATTAAAAAAAACAGATTACGCTGGCAAATTAGACTGTTTCAAGGGCTTCGGCAAATACACGACAAGTGTATGATGAGGTTATAATAATAAACCTGATATTCCACAACTCAAGACTCCTCTCGAAGTCAGACATTGCTATTATAAGCTCATTCACGTGTTGCATGGGGCTTGATGGAGGCCATGCAGCCAGGAAACTTCCAAATCTCTTGCTCAGTTCTGTGCTGTAAACTGCTGATGTGATGGTAGACAAGTCTATTGAACTGAAATCACAAGATAGAGTTTTAGATAATCTCGCTTCTTATCGAAGCCGAATATGCTATTTAAAATGTCGTTTTAGGTACCTGGGAAATATATGCTGATTGTGGATCTTGATGTCAATGTGGATTTCATTGCTTATGTTGATGCAGAGATTCTTCATCTTCAAATAGGCTTTGGATATTGCATCTGCGTCTATAATGAAACCCTCAGAGTTGCTCGATACAAACTCATCGGTCTCCAGCATGTACTTTCTACATCTTTTCATCGCTGCCGTCTAGAAATTTCCATTTTCAATATATATTAATCTTACATCTGAACTACAAAATAAAGCAATGGAACAGTAATCTAATTTGTATATTGTTCTGACAAACAAAAAGAAAGATTTTAGATATTCTTTTTTTATATATATTTGGTATGATGCGTATGATATATCTTTTTCTCAATATGAATGTGAATTAATTCAAGTATCGCTTTCTGTATCAATTTCACTCGAGTTAGAGTAGCTTCTTGATATCCCAAGGAAAGATAAACACATTGGCAAGAGGATATTAAAACGCTTTAGTATTTGATAAAGTCAGTGGTTAAGAATGATATAATGGTATAGCATTTGATATACACTTGCCTCTAGATAGTTTCTGAGCAGAGTCTGAGCATCTTGAGCTAGTATATCATGTAGAAGTGTATATATTTGCACAGCAGGAGCTAGTGCTGGCGCTGCAGTTTCTGATATTGGAGTCGACATATCTGCCAAACCTGTTGGAGACTGTTCATCAAGTGATTTGTAACTTTGAAACACCTCTGCCAAAAGCCTCTCGACTTGTGTCTCACAATCCAACAATATACTTTTCTATGAACAAAAAATATGCAATAGTTAAACAATAGTGCTGGCGAATTTCAAGTAACATGTCAGAACTTAAATAGCGTATGCGAAAACCACAGGTTTCGTAGAAAAGCAACAAGTCAAGTTCATAAGTAGAACTAAAAAATATTACTCGTTTGTAATACCAATGTAAAGCTTAAAAAAGGAAAAACATTCAGGATCACTAAACTGGATATCAAATCCATTGGAGGTACACTCCTGGATCTAAGAATTCTGATAAGGCATAAATATGAATCAATCGAGCTCCATGTAATGGCATGGAGAAATGATGCATGGCATGAATATCGAGCTTATCACAAATACATACTTCTTGTCTTGTTAAATTCTTCTCGCTTCTGACCTTCAGGACTGGGACAAGCAACTCGTGCAAAAGTTCTAAACAATCTTTTGTTGGAGTGGCGACATTCATGACATAAGAGAGGTATCTGCATGGAATCCACAGAGAAGTACATTTAATTATACATCTCTCTTCAATATCCAAAAACTGAAAACTTGACTTGGGGCCGTCATGCATGTACCTTAATTTAGTGTAAGAGTCGGAAACTCCATAGTAATCAGCAAATTCTGATAAGATCCACTTCCAAGGCCCCTCAATACGTAAATTTCGTGCATGAAACTGCTGGGCCCGCATAGCAGCCTCCAGCAGCAGATCATATGCTAAGGTCTCCACTATGGATCCACTCTATCACATTACAGTAGAAAAATGTTCACATGTGAGATCACATCCTGATGAGCTTATCTATCTTACATTTTCAACACCAGGTAATAAGATAATGGAACTAAGTATATGAAAGAAATGTGGTTATCCCTTCATTGTAAGAATCATAGCCACTGGTAAATGTATCTATCCCTTCAGTGTGATTATCCCTTCAATGTGTTTGTTTATCAATAGTTCTTTATAAATAAAAATTCTTCTCCGACTATTCTGATTAGTAAATGCAGGAGAGTCAATACAATACAATACAAGTGCAGAAATGATAAACAAACCTTCATAGGCCCTGTCTCATCAGTTGTCAATGAGCTTCCAATAGAGAGCAATATCTTTCCTACACATTCATGATCATTGTGGTAAATGGGCCACCAGCGAACTCTATCATTCTGCAAAGGTTTAGTTCAGATCAGAGAGGCAATCGATGATGAAATGTATAATATACATTTAATAAGGATCTCCTTTGTCAATAAAGTAAACTTACAGGGTTGTCAGTCAGGGAAGAAATTGGAATTGTAGCACAACCTTGAACATTTTTCATTACATCAAAGACTTCAAGTACAAAGGCATCTCCTTGGCTTTCAGGAAAACTGAAAATCCAAATCCTCCCGATCAATTTCTCTTTCTAACTTGAGTAGACACCTCTAACTGGTTTGTGAAATGTTGATTTGAATTCTAATATGTAGACTAGTCATTTGACTAATGCAACACGAAAGGATGCAATTATACATAAACTCTTCTGCAATTACAAGCGTGCTCTTCTGCAATTCTTATGCTAAGCAAGTTTAAATAGGTGCTGCAAAACCTTTTGTCGTAGAAAATGTTTTAAATTCAATATTTTGAGGCTAAAAAACTGATAAGAATGCGCTCGAAAACTACGTTAACAGAAGGATATCCAAAACTCTTTTGCCAACGACATGCTTAATAGCAAAACAAATGTGTAAACCATGTATAGTAAAATTGTTTTCATGTGCCAAGTGGAATATTCATCGAATATTGCTCTCCGAATCTATTATGGTTTCAGACCATCAAAGAGTAATCTCTATTGCCAACTTACAAGTCGTGATATACTCCAGTTCCAGGGCGCAGTGAGATGGCAGAACCTGGTTCCACTTCATTATCTTCTGCCGAACTTTTCAGATGAATCATGCACGATAATGATTCTGTAGATAATTCGTAATTCTTTGTAAGGTAATAGAATGTGAGCCACTTAAACCAGATTCTTATGATATTGATCATAAAAGGTAATTGCATATAAGCCAAACACTTGTTAATTCATGTAAGATAATGTGAAAAAACCATGTCTACTGCTTTTGTGTATGAGAAGTTATTGTTCAGAAGACTTCATAGATGCTTGTCAATTAACAACAAACCTTCAGATGGCAAGGACAGTGAAATGATTTTAAGAGAACTGATCGTGTGTTTCAGTACTGATGAAACATGCCGGACATACTCTGCCCCGGCTTGTAAATAAATAGCTCCTCTCATGGAATTTACGTTCTTTAGCTTTCTTCGAGGTATTATACGGATCTTTTTCACTGTCAAAAAAATAAGAAGATCAGATATGACTTGATATTACGGATTCTGGCTTTTCCCAGAAGCGAAAATGCTGATTGTTATAAAAAATGAAATGCTTGCTTTACTAAGAAAGTATGAAAAAAGGAAAGAAGAAATGGCTTGGTTTGCTAAGGATTCATTCTGTTATATTAAAGTGTGAGTAATAGAAGATCCGGCAAAAGACTAAAACTTGTTGAAGAATCAAATATTGTTAAAGATTTTAAAGATGTTATCAAAATTATCAAGTAAGTCGTATATGCACATGAAAACTAACTTTTTAGGAAAGCAAAATTTATGATTTTTGCTATCCTACTATGAGCAGAATTTTAAGAATTCACTCAAATATACAATCAAAAGAACTTGAAAAAAAGGTTGGCTTCAACAAAAAATAGTAGTATATGGCTACTAAAAGAAGCCAAGCTTAATGACAAGCATGTTAGGCAATGGCAAATTACGGAACAATACTATGAAAGTGATTAAGGAACAAATGATAAACCTTCCACACGAATCTTCCCGGCTGTCCTTTTCGCTTTTGAGGCCGTTGCTTGTTCTGTGGTCTTGTTATCCCTTTCGGTTTGTTGTACACCTTGAGGTTGAAGCAATAGTTTGTGCAGTCTAAAGAGAAAAAAGTCATACATAAGTTCCATTACAGATGTATATAGTAACGTCGGGTAAAAAAAATCTCAAAAATGCTTCCAGCTCGTATCATTAACAATACACATACCCAAAAGCATTACGAAGGAGAAGGCACTCATCTCGCAGAAATTGAGGCGCCTCTGCACAGCCTCTTGCCCATGAATTGAGACATAAACGAATGCAGGCATCGTATGCAATAAGTGCTTGCCATGCATTTTGACCACTATTATAAAAAAAAAAAGCAGCACGTGAGAAGCTTACGAGAAATAACACGGTTGATGGAACAACTGACCACCAGGCAAGGACAATGAAACATCAAAGATGGATTTAAAATTAGATGGAAATATTTCTCTGAGGCCATCATAATTTATGCAGTAAGAACATCTAGGCATATACAGACAACTGCCAACTAGATCAACCCAATCATGCCAGAAACAAGACTTCCGCGGTTCTGCATACTATATAGATAGCATGCACCATAGTCGACAATTTCTGACCAGGTAGAATGATACATAATTAAGGTCAATTATTGATGACAATGGATGATATTTCGAAACAGATTTAAATAAAGATTAGGAAGGCTCGTTTTTATATGCAATATCCCAACCGCACCCCCACTGAGGGTAAGATCCTAATGAAGGGATTATTTCATCAAAAGATAACGAAATCTGCAATTGCAGCCAAAGGAGATACCTCTTTGCCTTATGTAAAAATGAGAAAAGGAACAGCAAACATTGGTGAATGTAAGACAAGAATGCAACAACAACAGCAACAACAACAACAATGCCAAATAGGGAACAAGTATAACCTGGCATGGTAATATGGTCCCTGATTAACTGAATTAGCATGCCAAACAGGCGCAGAAACTTCTTCCCCAAGTGTTTGTTCATCCTCCCTACAAAAAAGTGTATGTCGGGTAAAGGAACAAGTACGAATAGTAAGTCAATTCAAACAATCAGCCGTTCTCGATCATACCTTTCACCAACTCCTGTTTCCGTTTTCGAATGTATTTTGTGACTTTGCTCCGAAAAAGCATCGTCACCAGGGAAAATCTGCTCTGATTCTTTGTGTCGACAATCAACGCTTTTCTCATCTCCTGCATCATCTCCAATATCTAGGAAGGGTGGTGCACTTGGGGTTCCAAGGTCTGCATATTCACCACCTACTACGCCAATTGGAGTGCCCTGCATCCATTTGTAAATAGTCAAACTTTATTGTTAAATCTGAGAACTTGTACACTTTATCTTAACTTAAAGTATAATATATAGTAAATAAGGGGATACTTACATAAGCACTGTGAGGTTGCATTCTTTCTTGCAACCGACAGGTTCCAACAGAAACTGAACTACCCGGCCCATCAGTAAATCCTCTTACGCTCTTATTAGGAACTTCAATTCGAATATCCTCTTTCAACAGTCCTCCTCTATTTATCGTAGACCCATTTTTCCTGTCATTCGATTTTCGGGTCGTGTTAAGGTTGAACATATCTTCTTGAAAACCCCCAATAACAGAAGGCCTATCCACCACTTCATCATCAGATTGGTCTCCATACAGATCATTCGGGGCCGAGCCCACACTCTCGCTCTCATCAACATTATCGTCATTGTAGTAATCTGATTCGTCCTCATTGCTGTCAATGCTTAAAGTAACAGTATTGAGGGGTTTCAGGAGACCCGAGTGAAATTTCAGTGGAGGCAGAACATGAGAAGACGTGTAATTACTAGAACTATAAGATATTGGTGATCTAGGAAGAGGGTATTTTGTATCTAGCTTCTCGGTTAACGGCGATCTGGTCTGAAACTGTTCTGCATCTGATCCCTGCAGGAAACCAGTCAAGTCTAGAACTTTTCACAACCAAATTGAGGAACTCAAACAGTAAGTGTGTTCTTTTGTACAAAATTAAGGAGTAACTTACATCTTACGCAAATTCACAAATATCACGAAGAAAAAAAAAACGGAAAGATAAGTTGGTGGGTCATGAAAAAAGTACCTTCTTGATCCAATTGATGGCGCTTTCGTCAAGCCCTTCAGTAAACATAGCCGTAGAGTTTTCTAAATACGCACAAACACGCTCTTTAGGTGAGAGGATATGGAGATGTTGGAAAGGTTTCCGCTACTTATTCTGTATGGGTGTGTTTGGCACAGAGGGAGAAGAGATGGAAAACAGAGACATAATAAAAGAGAGCGTCGGCTAAACCTGTTCACAAAGCGAAAATCCCAACGGCTAGTTTGAAATTGGAGTGGTGTGGTGTGGTTTGTCTACAATTATTTATATGGGCGAATTAAAAGAAGCAACTCTTGTTTAGTCTGATTATACATTAATATTCATATGTTCAATAATTATATTCATACTTAAATTTTATCTTCGTCTTCGACTCTTTGACGAATTTATAATTGTCCAAAGTGATTGTTAACATGAATGTTTATTTGAACAATTACATTCACGTTTCAATCTTACCATCAGTATTAATTTTTGGATAAATTTATAATTGTTCAAACTGTAGATACTACTCTGATTTGAAGCCATTTAGCAAGGATGAAATATATATAAATATTTCTTATTTATATTGTTGGTGTCCTCTAATTGTAAAAAATTGTTTCTCAAGACTTAATCTAGCCAAACAAAAAAAATAGCATCCGGTTAGAATTATATATCATCCCCCCTCCCCCCCCCAAAAAAAAAAAAATACCTTTTGTGATATTGGCTTAGATTTTCAAACTGCAACTATTAATGAAGTATTTGAGTCACACAAACATAAACCTTGCAGGAAATTTTTTCCGCTTGAATCTTTAATTTGAATATTTTAGTAATTGAATATCTATTAGTGTATATATTAAAAGAGACTTTTAATGGAATACATGGTTTAGTGTTTCTGCAGCCATATTTTCATGGTAATAAAATAAAATAAAAATATATTAAGTATTTGTTCTATACCTTTTCAAATGTGTATTAATTTAGTTAATTTATTTATTTATTGATTAATTTCATTGTTTAATTATACCCAGAGATTTAGAAGACCGGCTCTTGTAATTTTTATTTGTTCATAATTTTTTATGCCTTGATAATTATTTATTTATCAGCATGAATATTAGCTCCTAGCAAAAAAATTTGTTTCCTCTGACAATTTTTCGAAAAAAAAAACTATGCTTTAATTAGTCTAATTGGATGTTTCCCTAATGAGTTATTTCTATGCTTAATTAAAATTTCTGTTCTTTAATTTGGATCGAATCGAATCAATCGAATCGAATCGAATGGATTCGAATCAATCGAATCGAATCGAATGGATCTCGAATCGAATCGAATCGAATCGAATCGAATCAAATATATATTAAGGGTAGATAATAATAATAATGGTAAATAATAATAATAATAATAGTAATTAACATCAACAACGATAATAGTAATATTATTAGTAATAATAACAATAATCATAATTAAGATTAATAATAATAATAATAAGAAGAAGAACTGAGCTAAATCGAATCAATCAATCAATCGAATCAATGGACTCGAATCGAATCGAATCAAAATCGAAAAATAAGTCCAAAAGAACAGGGCCTAATTCAATTAAAATGTTTAACTCATGAACCACTTGACTTAAATTTATTGTGTCACTTAAATATCATGTCTAAAGCTTATAAAAATCAATGATTATTGTTTCAAGAGAAGGTAAGAAAGCTGTAGATACGAGTCAATCAATTGTATTCATAATATTGATAGAGGGGCCTTTATATAGGCATTACAATTAGAGTCCTTCCATATATAGGATTCCTAGATAAGATAAGACACCTAATAGGATCATACTACCTCTAAAAGGATCTAGAACCTTCCATCAATGTATCTTCCTATGACCAGTATTAGGCAAGACACCAATTAGGGAAGGATATTCCGGAACACTCCCCTTGTGTCGAGCACTAATACTATCATGGTGCATAAGATGCTGCCTCGGTAAAAAACCTTTCCAAGTCAAACAAAATCCCGTGGAAAAAACAAAGACTTGGTGAGGAAAAAGAGCACAACACACCAACTACAAATGCCAGAATAATGTGAAGTACACTCCCCCTGAAGTATACACAACAGCTCATTCCAATGGGCTATCACTGGTTGAGCTCGGATAATCGACGCATGCTGATGCTACTCACATGTTTCTCAAATGCAGATTTGGCATAGACTTAGTGAGCAAGTCTGCGATATTCTCATCGGAACTCACTTGTTTCACTTTGATATTCAGCAATTTCTGCTGTTGCTGATTGTAGAAGAACTTCGGCGAGATATGCTTGGTATTATTGCCCTTAATGAAACCTAACTTCATCTGCTCAATGAATGTCGCATTGTCCTCAAAGATGCAAGTAGGGGTCGCTGTAGTGGACTCTACTCCACAAGTTCCTCGTATATGGTCTATGACTGACCGAAGCTAAATGCACTCCCTTACGGATTCGTGCAATGATATTATCTCTGCATGGTTCGAGAAGGTAGCAACCATGGTCTGCTTGGCAGATCGCCAAGATATTGCCGTATTCCCAGTGATGAAACCAGTTTGGGAACGTCCTTTATGTGGGTCAGAGAGATAACCGGCATTAGCAAATTCAACTAATATATTGTTAGGATTCTCTGCATAGGGGGTTAGCTTGCTTGCATTAGCACTTCTGGTAGTCAAGCTGCTATGCTTAGATGCAATATCAGAGGAATATCGACGGTCGGTATGCATCGTCTTACCTCAACAACTCCTTTCGGAATATCGCACTCTTTTGCATAGGGAAAGAACAATTCAAGATTACTAGAGCCTTTCAAGTATCGAAAGATGTGTTTTATCCATTCCAATGCCTTATCGTGGGAGCAGAGCTGAATCTCACTAACAGAATTATAGAGAATGCGATGTCTGGGCGAGTACATTGAGCTAGATACAACAACGCACTTATTGCGCTAAGGTACGGTGTTTATACTGTAATACCCGGTTGTAATTCAGTCATTATCATTCAGTATTTATCATTCTGTAATTGTCACTCAGTAATTTTCACTCATTAATGATCTTTTGTCACTCATATTCAATCATTGTATTCACCGTTCAGAGTATTTGTATCGTGTATCAATCATCATTCATCATCGGTCTAGTGGAGAATCGTGCCGTGTTTATCATCATTGTCATCTTCATAGTAGGCTGTGTGTGAGGAGTAGCGCACGCTATGAACTCTCTTTAGCGCGCGCTAATTGAGTTCAAGTAGCGCACGCTACCTCTCAACACTAGCGCACGCTAATGCACTTCAAGCGGGCAGTCCAGTAGGCACTGGACTGCAGTCGGGTTGTAAGTAGCGCACGCTACGAATGATAAGTAGCACACGCTAGTAGGTCGGAGTAGCGCACGCTATTCAGTCGTGTAGCGTGCGCTAAGGACGGATCAGGCAGAGTCCAGTGGCTACTGGACTGAATTGGATTAATTCCTAGCGCACGCTATGAGTAGTTATTAGCGTAGGCTAATCGGGGTCAGTAGCGCACGCTGAATCTTATGTGTAGCGCGTGCTACCGCGAACAGATCATGGAACAGGAGGTTCTAGACTCCAGTACTGGGCATCAGATAATTCGTTAGAGCACGCTAACCATTTGTGTTAACGCACGCTAAGTATATGGTCGTAGCGCACGCTACAAAAGGTACGTAGCGCACGCTACGGTTGCGAACAGAGGGTACTGGACTACCCAGTACACCCGTTAGCACATGCTACGCACAGGATCTAGCGCACGCTAACTGGGATTTGCTATATATTGGACAGTGCAGTCCATTTCGTCATTTCATCATCTCACTTCATTCCTTCGGCGGTTTTGGGCGATTTCGGGCGATTTGGAGAGTGTTCTTCGAGGTGCAATCATCTATCATCATCATCAAGCTTATAATTCGGAGTAATCATCATTTCATAATCTCCTTCACATCAAATCAAGGTAATGATTTCTTGAATCTAGAATTTCGGATTTTGGGCATTTTCCTTCCGATTTCTTCGTGTTAGCTTGGATTATTGTTGGAATATGTTAGATATGGATTATCTACCTTGGATAAATGTATTCCTACGGATTTATTGTCGTATATTTCGGATTTCATGAATATTGGGGTTTGAATCAAGAACACTTTGGGGTTGACTTTGATATTTTTGGGGGTTTTCGATTAGATGTTGTCGTTAACTCGAATTGTGGATTCCTATGGGTTTATTGATATCATTGAAGGTGTTTTGTTGGTTTGAAATACTCATTTTGGAGTTGGTTTCGACATATTCGGGATTGGATATTATCAAAGGATGTGTGTTGCTAAGTATTCGTTCGAATGCCTCAATGAGTTTGGATATTGTTGTATCGACATTTGAGTTGGTTATAATCGTATTTGATACGTATTTTGAGCGTTATTGGTAATTGTCATTCAAGGTTGTTCGAGCGACCGACATCCCTTGTAGGACGTTGTTCGAGGAAGGACATTCTTCACCGGTGTTGTGTAAGTTAATTCTTACTCGGTTAAAAGGATATTCATTCCTTTTGTTGTTATTCATTCATAATCATAATTCATTCATAATGTATTAACCGTATTGAGACTTGTAATTGTCAATTAATCACTTCATTCACGAGAAACGACGGTTCCAATCATTTCATTGAGCTATCATTCATTTCACTATCATTTCATCTCGGTGAGTCATTCTTGACTTTGTCGGATTGTTATTCATTATTATTCTTCATGGTCATTTCTTGTCCATATGACCTTCTGAGTTCATATTGCATGGCCGGGTGGGGATGTGTGGAATTTTTAGTCGGGCACGTGATGGTCATGTGTTGGGTTCACCGACACATTGGACTGTGCACACGGTAATGTACCTTCGTGAGACTAATTAGGTACAAGGGCGGGTGTGTCCGGACACTCGTCTTGTGCACTTGCACATACCATTACGGGCATACTATGATGCCTCTCTTCAGCGTCATTTCATAATTATGTTATATCATGATTGTGTTTATTCAACTCTTGAGGATTGTTGTTCTGTGTAACTGGCCCCGTTAGGGGATGTTGTTTTCAAGTCATGGCAAGGCTAATGTAATATCCGTAACTTTCCATTTTTAGCAGTTTCCATTTTTGGTGTATGTCTATTTTTATCGACTCGCTTGTAACCGTTTCGACATTTTGAATCTACTTTATTCTTGGAGTTTTTCCATTTGGACGAGTTTTGGTGATGTTTTCACGTAATTTCATTTTATGACATGTTTTGCCGTATGAACGTTCGATTCTCGTAAAACTCGTTCGTTTTCGCTGTTTCTTGGTTTGTACAAGTTCGTATGATTGAGTTGGTCGTGTTGAGACTTTCGGTTTGTAAATCCGACGTCGTTTCGTGATTTTCGGGCACTTGGGCCATTTTTGTAATTTCCTATAAGTTTAGGGAAATTCATCTCCTTATCGTATTTTGGATTCCTCGGTAGTTAGAAGTGCATTTACTGTCGAACACTGAGCTTCGTTGCTATGAATACCTCGTATTTACACTTTTGATTCTATCCTCGTGTTGTGGTTCGTCGTTGAATCGACTGTGCAGAATCGTGTTTAGAACTGGGATCTGCTACGTGCATAACGTACGTTATACATGATCCATAACGTACGTTATGACCTCTACCAATTCAGTACAGGCAGTTGGTTACGTACGTTAACCAGTATTGGTGTTAGGCGTATTTTTATGCGCTTATTTATCATTATTTTATATCCATCTTGAGCCTAAATCAGCATAAATGAGCTTTTAATGCACTATTTCTATATGTTTTGCAGGAAATCGAAGTCCGGAAGCCGAAACGATGAAAAAAGCGAAACAAAGCAGCTTTTGGTCATGAGCCGCGGCACAAACCAAGTGAGCCGCACACGCAGAGGACCAAGAGGCACCCGAGTAAATCAGTACTGAGCCGCGGCACGAGATATAGTGAGCCGCGGCCCGGAAGAAAAAAATAGCGCCTGTGTTTTAATCACACCGTGAGCCGCGGCACGTATTAAGTGAGCCGCGCCCACCGGCGGTTTTCTTTGAATATTCCGCGTTCTGGCCGCGTTTGGAGCCTCTCGACCTAATCACACGGACGCGTTTTGGAGGCTTAGGACGACTATAAATAAGCATCATAGGGCTGAAGAAAAAGGGGGGATCGGAACTTGGAGGTGGATCGATAGCTAGGGCGAAGAACACAAGGAGGAGATTTGTGGGCGACGACAAGACCACGGATTCCCTACGGTTTTTCTTAGTTTTTCCGCATCTTAGTTTCTAGATCTATTCGAGTAGGATTGCGATTGTAGCCGATTTCATGACGGTTTGATTATTTATTATTATTTCGATTTACTCGTTATTCTATTGAATTGGATTCTTCTTACTGTTCTTAATGCTTTTTAATTGTCTGGCCAACAGTTAATTTGTTTTGAATGTCTTTATGGATTCGGGAGATGAAATTTAGGCATAGTTCTTGTGAGACGAATCATAATTTTCGTGAGATAGGGATATACTCATGCGAATTGTGAAGCCTGTTATTGTGGGAATTCTTGAACTGTTTTAGCTATTAATTATCTAATTCGAATAGGGATATATCGAGTTAATAATTCGTAGTATTTTCTATCGACCTTGGGAAAGGCTTTAGAATAATTTAGGAATTCCTGGCTTACAATCAATTGAATAAAAGTGAATTGAATTGAATAAATATCATTCCTGATTGTTTGAGGTGAAAATCATAATCCTACGCCCTTTTTAGTATTGTTATTATTATTAGTACTATTATTTATTAGTTTAGGTATAAATTCCAAATATTTGTTCTTCAAATAAAATTGTGAGTTGACTATATTTTGGTACTTAGTGAAATCAGTCCTCGAGGGAACGATACTTTACTTATCACTTTATTACTTGTTGACACCGTGCACTTGCGGCATATTGTGAGGGATTTTCCCACAACAAGTTTTTGGCGCCGTTGTCGGGGACTGATTTTTTCGCTAATATCAATACCAAGCGACTCTAATTTTAATTTGAAGTTTTTTTTCTTTTTAGTCTCTTTATTTTTATTATGTTTTCCTTTGAGTATCGTGGCCCTTGGCATTTCATAAATTTCGATGTTCTTAATAATTTGCCAAATAGGTCAATTGATCCCTCCCCAAAACAAAAGACCATGCTTGAACAATGTGTAGACGTTCTCAAAAATCCTGATAGTACCCTTTTTGAGCTAGAATGTGCACGCCGTGGTCTTGAGATTCACTATGGTTGTATTCCAGCTCATATATTTAGTAGTGAAGTTGAAGGGGAGGTTGAGAAGAAAGACATGCTAAGTTTTAGGGTCGATCCCCCAGCACCCAATAATTACATAAAGTGTGATGAGCCTATAGAAGAAGTTACCATTGATGATGTTTCCAAAGAAATTTCATTAAATTGTCATCAAACTTCGACTAATAAGGTGAACACTTTTGTGCCAAAAATTTTATTAACGGTGCCGCGCATAATCTTTCCTAAATCCATAATGGGAGAAATTGACCCCATTACTTCTGATTTTGTTGAGGCTGATTCCTTGAGTTCAAATGAGGTTGTTCATGATAAGTCTTTATTATTTACCCATTCGAACTCTGCTTATTTTGTCATGCCTTATCATTATTATATTCTTCCATCATTTTTTGGTTGCCCGCATAATTATTCTTACTCATTATTTTTGGCAACCGGGCATGAACCAAAGCCTCCTTTGTGGAATAAGAGGCTTATAGATTGCAAGAAGGGGGCATTTGGCAATCTCCCTAGAAAGAAGCCACGTTAAATTTTTTTTGCCACGTCGTGCTCAAGACGTAAAATAGAGCTCTTGATGGGAGGCAACCCATCATTTTATTTGCTTTCTAGTTAGTTGTTTTTATTTGATTTTTTTCGTTAATAATTTTTTTTCTTTGTTTGTTATTTCGTTTTGATTCGTGTATTCTTGTTGCCCCTGATTTCTCTAATATTTCTTTATAACCCCAATGAGTTATTATTCTTCATATTCTAGTCTTTCTTGGCTTAATGTCTACAGTTATTTCCTGACTAGAGACTAAGTTTGGGGGTCCCTTGTGATGTTGAGCGTTATTTGAAGTATGGACTGACAAACGATTCCACTCAGACATGTGCTGGCGTTCAAGAAGACATTTGGAATAAGTTTCACTTTTCCTTATCTCTTTTATTTTCACATGAGTTTTATTATTGATGATGTTATGTGTAGTGGAATAAATTGAAGCATGCGATAATTTTCTTAATTTTTCTTGGGTATAAATTGCGATTGCTTTATTGCCCTTGCATGCTGTTGATGGTTTGTGTAAACATGAATTTTTTTCGTGAATTTTTCGTGCTTCCATGTGTAAAACTAATGTTACGATACTGATTTCTCTTGGAAGAAATGGTTGACTTTTGGTCGAGTTGCAATCAGCGATATCTGCTTATGTAGAGTATTCATTTAGGTCCGAAATTTTATCGTTTTTGTAGAAATCTTAGCAGATAAGAAAGGAGACATATGTGTTTTCAAATCGCCGCCTATACGTTTGGTTATACTTTTCGGTTAGCTAGTCGTCCAGTAACATGAGTCGTGTTGGCACTTAATTTGAGTTTAGAGTCGGATAGTTTTTCCCAAGAAAAAGTCGAGATATTAATTGTTCTATGATGGGAAGTTTAGTAACCGGGGGTATTCACGTGACCCGTTGTTTACTCTCGCGTAAAAAGACAACCCTGATTAGACTAGTGATTTAGACATATCGCATTACCGATGATGGGAAGCCTAGTAACCGGGGGTATTCACGTGACCCGTTGTTTACTCTCGCGTAAAACAGCAACCTTGACATGCGGGAATTGCTATTCGAGTTTTTTATCCGCTGTAGAGGGGGTCTTAGTAACTAGAAGCATCCATGTGCCCCATGAGTGTCTTTTACGTCAAACAGTTCCCCGATACATGAGAATAGAAATCCACCCTAGGATCATCCCGATGAAATATCCCGAGAGCCGAAACCTAGTGGTTAACTCGAATCATATTATTGATCATACGTAAGGGAATGCTGTCCTAGGAGTAATTTTGATAATGGAACTCTTGAATTTTGCCACTAAACTGTGGGACTGGGCGAATTGGCTTGTTTAATCTAACCCTTCATATTGACGGTCGGTTAAATTCACGCTTGTTAATCTTTGAGCTTGATTTTCTTCATGAACGATTGATTAGGACTGAAATTGGTTACTCAGTGGAATCAGTGTCCTGGATGTGACTCACTTTTACGATACTTGTACTATTCTTTGAGATTTTCAGAGTAGTATTGATTAAGTTGAGCACTATGGACTTGCATGATTATTCACGATACATTTTGTTTAAAATTGATAATTTTTGCTTGAGGACAAGCAAAGGCTCAAGTTTGGGGGTATTTATTAGGCGTATTTTTATGCGCTTATTTATCATTATTTTATATCCATCTTGAGCCTAAATCAGCATAAATGAGCTTTTAATGCACTATTTCTATATGTTTTGCAGGAAATCGAAGTCCGGAAGCCGAAACGATGAAAAAAACGGGCGAAAACATCAGTTTTTTGGTCATGAGCCGCGGCACAAACCAAGTGAGCCGCGGCACACGCAGAGGACCAGCAGGCACCAGAGTAAACTGTACTCTGAGCCGCGGCACAGATATAGTGAGCCGCGGCCCAGAAGAAAAAAATAGCGCCCAAGTTTTAATCTGTGCGCCGTGAGCCGCGGCCCACCGGGCAGTTTTGCTGAATATTCCGCGTTTATGGGCCGTTTTGGAGCCTGCTCTCGACCTAATCACACGGACGCGTTTTGGAGGCTTAGGACGACTATAAATAAGCATCATAGGGCTGAAGAAAAAGGGGGGATCGGAACTTGGAGGTGGATCGATAGCTAGGGCGAAGAACACAAGGAGGAGATTTGTGGGCGACGACAAGACCACGGATTCCCTACGGTTTTTCTTAGTTTTTCCGCATCTTAGTTTCTAGATCTATTCGAGTAGGATTGTGATTGTAGCCGATTTCATGACGGTTTGATTATTTATTATTATTTCGATTTACTCGTTATTCTATTGAATTGGATTCTTCTTACTGTTCTTAATGCTTTTTAATTGTCTGGCCAACAGTTAATTTGTTTTGAATGTCTTTATGGATTCGGGAGATGAAATTTAGGCATAGTTCTTGTGAGACGAATCATAATTTTCGTGAGATAGGGATATACTCATGCGAATTGTGAAGCCTGTTATTGTGGAAATTCTTGAACTGTTTTAGCTATTAATTATCTAATTCGAATAGGGATATATCGAGTTAATAATTCGTAGTATTTTCTATCGACCTTGGGAAAGGCTTTAGAATAATTTAGGAATTCCTGGCTTACAATCAATTGAATAAAAGTGAATTGAATTGAATAAATATCATTCCTGATTGTTTGAGGTGAAAATCATAATCCTATGCCCTTTTTAGTATTGTTATTATTATTAGTACTATTATTTATTAGTTTAGGTATAAATTCCAAATATTTGTTCTTCAAATAAAATTGTGAGTTGACTATATTTTGGTACTTAGTGAAATCAGTCCTTGAGGGAACGATACTTTACTTATCACTTTATTACTTGTTGACACCGTGCACTTGCGGCATATTGTGAGGGATTTTCCCACAACAATTGGGTTACGTACGTAACCATCATAACGTACGTTAACAGCTCGTGCTAACGTACGTAACGCGCTGTCAGCGTTTTTAAACCTGACTTAACCTCAGTCGTTTCTTTTCATTCTTCTTCAACCCTTCTCGCGACGTGAGTGTTCTCGAGCGCCTTTGGAGCGATTTGTCCAGAGCAATCCATGGATTTCCTCTAGAAATTGATTATTGTGTACCAAGGGAGATTAATCTACAACATTATCATTCTCCATCAGTCGAATCCAAGGTATTTCCTCAAGAACCCTAACTTTGACGACTTTGGGGTTTTTTATCCGGGTTTTGCTAATTGGACTCGAATTATTCTAGTATGTTGTGATATTTCTCACCGATTATTGTTATTGGGTGATTCCCAATCCGTCTTTCTCTATTTTAATCCGCGAATTGTTGATACGGGGGGGATTTTGCGTAAACCCTCGCCCGTATCGATTGATCGTTCATTATCATAATTTGTAATCGGGGTTATGGGTGTATTCCAATAGAGTATTGTTGTCCGTTGGGACTGAACTATGTTGATCCTTCGTTTAGGAACCGCTGCTTTCCACTGCACTGCTCGTAGTCGTGTTTCACTTCCGTTTCTTCAAGAATGTCTCAAAGGCAAGTACTTTACATTTGTTTACATATTCTAGTATTTGAATTATGGCTTTATCGTGGTTGTTGTGGATGGATATGTGTATGTTCACCTAGGGACGGTCCGACGGGGCCTCTAGGGATACGTATGGCCATGTGTATGCGTATCACGAACTGTGGTTGACCACCCAGGGATGTCCGACGG
Organism: Orobanche coerulescens; assembly: GCA_033398695.1. Lineage (NCBI taxonomy): Eukaryota > Viridiplantae > Streptophyta > Magnoliopsida > Lamiales > Orobanchaceae > Orobanche > Orobanche coerulescens. The sequence continues at coordinate 45,438,980 of CM065806.1, read as the reverse complement.
GGCTCTGCGGGGTACGGAGGCCGTGAGTCTCGTACCAAGGTTAACTTTGAATTGTGATTTGTTGGAGATAATGTGTTTTGTGATTGTACGTTGTAAATATTTCGGAATATAAAATGTTTTCTAAAATGATTTTTGGCGCATATATTCATCTGATTAGAATGTAGTTCAAATGGATTGTACTTGCACTAGCAGTTGTCGCTAACCCATTAAATGGGGGAAATACTTTTTGTATTTCAGGTACCGATCATGGAGACAAGCGAGCACTTGAGCCGTATGAGGATGATGGGCGAGCATGATACTGTCCAGAAGTTGATTATTGGTGTTCTGTCTGTCGGTTATTATTGATATCTTATTTTGGAATTTCTGTATTACAAAACTGGTTTAAGTAATCGAGTACTTCCTTTGCAAAATTGTTAATGTTGTGTTCCCGTTTTGGGAAATGGATTGATGTTGGATTCTATTTGTCGGGTTGTAGTCTTTTATTTGAATTGTCATTTTATTGATGATTGTTTGTCGTTGTCGAATGTCTTGTTGGTACGTTAGCCTGGTGGATTCCACAGTGTGGGGTCCACGGCGCTGTAATATGCCCTGAATGTCTTGGGGGAGTTACAGAATATGGTATCGGAGCTTAGGTCTATGGATACCTAGGCTGTCGGTTATTTGGGTCTAGTTAAGTGTCGTTTTTTTTTTGGAACAGTATCACTGCTATGCCATCATCTCAGTACGCCGGTGCTCGTAAGTTTTTCCTAACTTGACTCGTTTCACCGTTATGTTCTATTCCTGTCTTAGTATCTTGTTGCGTTTTGCGTTTGAATTGTACTTACCCGTTACTTCTTCAGAATTCCTGCTAGTAGAGGACGCGGACGCGGTCGCGGACGCAGTAGGGGACGTGGCGCAGCCAGTGGGGCGGCCATGTCCGATCACTCGGGAACTAATTCGGCGATGCCTTCTTTGTCGAACAGTGCCCCCCTAGTTCCGGAGGTCAGCAGGACCAGTCTGCTAGCTCCGGTAACGCACATGAGAATGTTGGAGTGGCCAACATTTTGCAGCAAGTAGCGAACCAGGTGACGCTACTGACTCAGGCCGTTCTAGTCGGCCAAGCTAATGCCAACCCGGTTCCGCCTACTGGATCCGGCAATGATAAGTTACTTCAGGGCGTGATTCGTATGCATCCTCCGCAGTTTGATGGTGCTTCCGACCCCTCTGGTTGGGAGAATTGGCTATTCGAGATGGAGAAAGTATTTGAGGCATCTAATTGTTCTGAGGAGAGGAAAGTACCCATTGCTCAGTACTTCCTCGCCAAGGAGGCAGCAACGTGGGCAGAGTTTCGGGATCTGATGGAAGACGAATTCTGTCCATGGCCAGTGAAAGAGGGGAGGATCCGAGCCTTCTTTGAGGCTAAGCCCCAAGATGTTCCTATTTCTCAAGCTATCAAAGACTACAATCAACAACTGCATTATGTGAGGAACCAAGTTCGAGATGAGCTTGATAAGATCCGCCACTTTGATATGCGGATGAAACCGAGGGTGTGCCACTTCATGGCTGGTCTGGGGTGCACGACTTTGAAAGAGTATCAGAATAAAGCGATGGCTTACGAGATGTCGTTTTCTGCGACAGAGACGGAAACCGAAGGAAAGAAGCAGAAGACCTCCGGCTAGTTTTCGGGAGGCAATTCATGAGGGTATCCGAAGGCTTAGTCTTGTTCGTGAGTCTTCGGGAGTCAGTCACCATCAGTTGGGGGGAGGAAACGGTTCTAGGTCTGCTCCTGCTGGTTCCGTTCGTGGTCCTACGTGCTTCAACTGTAGTCGTCCGGGCCACATGATGAGTGAGTGTGATAGGCCTCCGATTCAGTGTCTTGCTTGTGGTCGGATGGGTCATCATGCTAAGTTTTGTACGGATGCAGCTCGGGCTCCAGTTACTCAGATATCAGCCCCAACTGCGGGAGAGCCGAGTGTGAATCAGGCACCGACAGTTCCTCAGCCGCAACAGAGTTTTGGTAGAGGTCGAGGACGTGGGCAGCCTTCTAGAGGGGGAGCTTCTAGTGCGGGGTCTGTTCCGCCCCGAGTGTACGAGATGAGACGAGCAGGAGATCCTGACGCGACGGTGGCTACAGGTACCGTCCATATCCTTGATCATCCTGTTTTCGTATTGTTCGATTCTGGTGCTACGCATTCTTTTATATTTATGGATTGTGTGCGTCGTCTGCATGTTGATTGCCTAGTTGCTTGTGAGCCTTTTGTTGTTAAACTTCCTAGTGGGGATAGCATCGTGGGGGATCGCGAGATTAGAGATTTTTCTGTGAGTATCGCGGGGAGGGTTTGGCCTTCTAATCTGATCGCGGTAGATATTAAAGATGAGGATTTGATTCTTGGTGAGGATTGGATGGACCGTCATGGGGCGATCATGAATTATAGAACGAGGACTGTTTCGATGTTAGCCTCTGACGGTACCGAGCATTCTTTCGTGGGGCATAAGTGGAGCAGCCAGAGACTCTTGATCAGCGCCTTGAGGGCAGTGAGGCTTCTTCGGGGAGGTTGCACGGTCTATTGGTGTTACGCTTTGAGATCGGAAGAAGGGGGAGTCGAGCTCTCGTCTATTCCGGTAGTGTGTGAGTTTCTTGATGTCTTTCCAGATGAATTGCTGGGTTTGCCGCCGGACCGAGAAGTTGAGTTTACCGTCGATTTAGAGCCGGGTGCAGCACCGATCTCTAAGACGCCATACCGTATGGCGCCTGCCGAGATGCTGGAGCTGAAGAAACAGTTGGGAGAGTTGCTATAAATGGGATATATTTGACCGAGCGCTTCGCCTTGGGGCGCACCGGTCCTATTTGTAAAGAAGAAGGATGGGTCACTTCGTTTGTGTATCGACTACTGAGAATTAAACAAAGTGACCATCAAAAACAAGTATCCGCTCCTGAGGATTGATGACTTGTTTGATCAGTTGCAAGGGGCAACCGTATTGTCGAAGATTGATTTGAGATCGGGGTATTATCAGCTCCGAGTGAAGGATACCGATATTCCAAAGACGGCCTTTCGGACGAGATACGGTCACTACGAGTTTGTGGTTATGCCTTTTGGGCTAACCAACGCCCCAGCCATGTTCATGCAGCTTATTAACAAAGTCTTTATCGAATACCTCGATAAGTGCGTAGTCATTTTTATCGACGACATCCTGATTTACTCGAGGAGCGAGGAGGAGCACGCCCGTCATTTGCATATCGTGTTAGATATTTTGAGAACTCAGCATCTTTTTGCGAAATTCTCAAAGTGTGAGTTTTGGTTACGGGAGGTTATGTTTCTCGGTCATGTGATCTCGGCCGAGGGTGTTCGTGTGGATCCACATAAGGTAGAGGCAGTGTTGGATTGGGCGCCGCCCAAGAATGTGAAGGAGGTCCGCAGTTTTCTGGGATTAGCCGGGTATTACCGTAGATTCGTCGAGGGGTTCTCTAAGCTCGCTCGACCGCTGACACAGTTGTTACAGAAGTCAGAGAAGTTTGTGTGGACCGATGAGAGGCAGAATAGTTTTGAGGAGTTGAAGAAGCGGTTGACGACCGCTCCTGTTTTGGCTTTACCGAGTGGTAATGAGGGTTTCTCAGTTTTTAGTGATCCTTCGGGCCAAGGGCTCGGATGTGTACTTATGCATCACGGGAGGACGATTGCCTATGCTTCCCGTCAGTTGAAACCGTATGAATTGAATTACCCTACGCACGATCTTGAGTTGGCCGTAGTCGTATTTGCGTTGAAGATCTGGCGTCATTACTTGTATGGCTCGTCGTGTCAGATTTTCACCGATCACAAGAGCCTAAAGTACATTTTCACCTAGAAAGAGCTTAATATGAGACAGAGGAGATGGCCGGAATTAATTAAGGATTACGATCTCGAGATCCTCTATCATCCGGGCAAGGCTAATGTGGTAGCAGATGCCTTGAGCCGGAAATCGGTATCGCTTCGGGCGCTTGAGTTACTCACGGCCCAGTCGGGACTTCAGCGAGAGTTTATGAGGTTTAGCATTGAGATTGTGCTGCCAGAGAGTTCCGGGCAGTTGCGTACTCTTGAGATTTCTTCATCTCTGGTCGATGACATTAAATCGGGACAGTTGGAGGACCCGATGATTTTTCAGCTTCGAGAGAGTGTAGGGAAGGGGAAAGCCCCGGGATTCGTTATTCATGAGGACGGAGTGTTGAGATTCCGAGGTCAGTTGTGTGTTCCGAACGACTCGGAATTGAGACAGAGTATTATGCGAGAGGCTCATGCGTTACCTTACTCAGTCCATCCAGGCTCGAGTAAAATGTATAAGGATTTAAGAAAGAATTTCTGGTGGAACGACATGAAGAAGGAGGTAGTTCAGTTTGTGGCTAAGTGTTTGACTTGTCAGCAAGTCAAGATTGAGCATCAGCGGCCAGCCGAGTTGTTGAAACCACTTCCCGTCCCAGAGTGGAAGTGGGAGGATATCTCTATGGATTTTGTCACGGTTTGCCGATGACGAAGATGGGTATGAATATGGTGTGGGTGATTGTAGAATGACTGACTAAGTCGGCGCATTTTCTGGGCATCAAGGATACTTGGGGTCCAGAAAAGTTGGCTCGTATTTTTATCGCGCAGATAGTGAGACTTCATGGTACGCCGATGACCATTATTTCAGACAGAGATGGCCGATTTGTATCGCATTTTTGGCAGGCGGTACATAAGGCATTGGGGACACGGTTACGTTTGAGCACTTCTTTCCATCCCTGCATCGATAAGGTCCGAACGTACCATTCAGACGTTCGAGGATTTGTTGCGCGCGTGTGCGTTAGATTGGAGTAGTGACTGGGAGGAGCACCTGGCCTTGATTTTACTTATAATAATAGCTGGCACGCGTCGATTAAGATGGCACCATATGAAGCACTTTATGGCCGCCGTTGCCGATCGCCGATCTATTGGGATGAGCCGTCCGATCTAGTGGGCACCGAGCCAGACCTCGTGTTAGAGACGAGGGAGAAAGTTGAATTGATTAGGAAGAGAATGTTGGCTGCTCAGAGTCGACAAAAATCTTATGCGGATGTTAGGCGTCGACCTTTGGAGTTTGAGGTGGGAGATCATGTTCTGTTGAGCGTGTCTCCGACGAAGGGAGTTTTCCATTTTGGGAAAAAGGGGATGCTCAGCCCGAGATATATTGGACCTTTCGAGGTATTGGAGAGAGTCGGTGAGTTGGCATACCGTTTGGCTTTACCTCCGTCGATGAGTCATGTTCATAGCGTGTTTCACATTTCCCAGTTGAGGAAGTACGTTCCAGACCCGTCCCACATTATTGACTTTGGGGACGTGGAGATCGAGAAGGATGTTACGTTTGAGGAGAGGCCCGTCAAGATTTTGGAGTGTCGAGACAAACAGTTAAGGCACAAAACCATTCCTTTGGTTAAGGTACAATGGTCGAGACACGGAGTAGAAGAAGCGACGTGGGAGTTAGAGGAGGATATGCGTTCGAGGCATCCCAAACTTTCTGATTCTTAAGTTTCGGGACGAAACTTTATTTTAGAGGGAGAGAATGTAATATCCGTAACTTTCCATTTTTAGCAGTTTCCATTTTTGGTGTATGTCTATTTTTATCGACTCTCTTGTAACCGTTTCGACATTTTGAATCTACTTTATTCTTGGAGTTTTTCCATTTGGACGAGTTTTGGTGATGTTTTCACGTAATTTCATTTTATAACATGTTTTGCCGTATGAACGTTCGATTCTCGTAAAACTCGTTCGTTTTCGCTGTTTCTTGGTTTGTACAAGTTCGTATGATTGAGTTGGTCGTGTTGAAACTTTCGGTTTGTAAATCCGACGTCGTTTCGTGATTTTCGGGCACTTGGGCTATTTTTGTAATTTCCTATAAGTTTAGGGAAATTCATTGCCTTGTCGTATTTTAGATTCCTTGGTAGTTAGAAGTGCATTTACTGTCGAACACTCAGCTTCATTGCTATGAATACCTCGTATTTACACTTTTGATTCTATCCTCGTGTTGTGGTTCGTCGTTGAATCGACTGTGCAGAATCGTGTTTAGAACTGGGATCTGCTACGTGCATAACGTACGTTATGCATGATCCATAACGTACGTTATGACCTCTCCCAATTCAGTACAGGCAGTTGGTTACGTACGTTAACCAGTATTAGGTTACGTACGTAACCATCATAACGCACGCAATGTACCGTGTTAACGCACGTAACGCTACCGTCGCCGCTTTTAAACCTGACTTAACCTCAGTCGTTTCTTTTCATTCTTCTTCAACCCTTCTCGCGATGTGAGTGTTCTCGAGCGCCTTTGGAGCGATTTGTCCAGAGCAATCCGTGTATTTCCTCTAGAAATTGATTATTGTGTACCAAGGGAGATTAATCTACAACATTATCATTCTCCATCAGTCGAATCCAAGGTATTTCCTCAAGAACCCTAACTTTGACGACTTTGGGGTTTTTTTTTCCGGGTTTTGCTAATTGGACACGAATTATTCTAGTATGTTGTGATATTCCTCACCGATTGTTGTTATTGGGTGATTCCCAATCCGTCTTTCTCTATTTTAATCCGCGAATTGTTGATACGGGGGGGATTTTGCGTAAACCCTCTCCCGTATCGATTGATCGTTCATTATCGTAATTTGTAATCGGGGTTATGGGTGTATTCCAATAGAGTATTGTTGTCCGTTGGGACTGAACTATGTTGATCCTTCGTTTAGGAACCGTCGTTTTCCACCCGGACCGTTCGTAGTCGTGTTTCACTTCCGTTTCTTCAAGAATGTCTCAAAGGCAAGTACTTTACATTTGTTTACATGTTCTAGTATTTGAATTATGGCTTTATCGTGGTTGTTGTGGATGGATATGTGTATGTTCACCTAGGGACGGTCCGACGGGGCCTCTAGGGATACGTATGGCCGTGTGTGTGCGTATCACGAACTGTGGTTGACCACCCAGGGATGTCCGACGGGGCTCTGCGGGGTACGGAGGCCGTGAGTCTCGTACCAAGGTTAACATTGAATTGTGATTTGTTGGAGATAATGTGTTTTGTGATTGTACGTTGTAAATATTCCGGAATATAAAATGTTTTCTAAAATGATTTTTGGCGCATATATTCATTTGATTAGAATGTAGTTCAAATGGATTGTACTTGCACTAGCGGTTGTCGCTAACCCCTTAATGGGGGAAATACTTTTTGTATTTCAGGTACCGATCGTGGAGACAAACGAGCACTTGAGCCGTATGAGGATGATGGGCGAGCATGATACTGTCCAGAAGTTGATTATTGGTGTTCTGTCTGTCGGTTCTTATTGATATCTTATTTTGGGATTTCTGTATTATAAAACTGGTTTAAGTACTCGAGTACTTCCTTTGCAAAATTGTTAATGTTGTGTTCCCGTTTTGGGAAATGGATTGATGTTGGATTCTATTTGTCGGGTTGTAGTCTTTTATTTGAATTGTCATTTTATTGATGATTGTTTGTCGTTGTCGAATGTCTTGTTGGTACGTTAGCCTGGTGGATTCCACAGTGTGGGGTCCACGGCGCTGTAATATGCCCTGAATGTCTTGGGGGTGTTACAGCTAAGGCACGGGAAGAGAACGCTGACGGCGAGGAGTCCCAGTGATACTAGTAGGGGGGCCCAGTCCTTTCATTCACTCGTGTTTTCTTTATTTTATTTCTACTGCAGACTTCCATTTGGATATTCATTTCATTCATTGTTGTATATTTTATCTTCATATAAAATATACATGTATTCGGTATTATCTTGGGTGTGTTGTAATGAAACTCCTCATCGGAGTAATTAATGATATATTTTGGTTCGGTACTATAATTATATCGTTTAATTCATTCATTTTCACTCGCCTGGTGGGTCCCAGTCGGGGGTCCACGGCACTGTAATACCTGCCTAGTTTGGAGTGTTACATATACTTCGAGGACCTCATCCTCCTCTTTAGGACGAAACGGATCCTTGTCCATTTCCAGACTTCGACCAACCATGAGAGTAGCAAGAGGATGTGCCTTATCCATGCTAAATCGCCTGAGCATCTTATGGACATAGGTAGATTGATGAATGAGTATACCATCATCTCGATGTTCTAGCTCTAAGCCCAAGCAGAATGGAGTCCTCCCCAGGTCTTTCATCTCGAACTCAGACTTAAGGTAGCGGGTCGTTTCATCGACCTCATCTTTGGTACCGATAACATTCATGTCATCTACATAGGCAGCCACAATCACGAATCCTGTATCTGTTCTTTTCATGAATATGCATGGACAGATATCATTGTTCTTGTATCTCTTCTCAATCAAGTATTCACATAGGCGGTTGTACCACATCCTTCTAGATTGCTTCAACCCATACAGTGAAGGACGCAATTTTACAGCGAATCTTAAACACAGGTAAAAGAGAACTCACCATATTTTGGGTTGAGGCACTCCATCTCAGTTGATCATTCATGTAATCATTGTGTTAGAGTGCGTATTCTCATTATCATTAATTCATAACGTAATCATAATGCGATATTCATGCGAGATCTATAACTATCATGTGACTTTCCTACTTCAGTATGGAGAGAGCTGGCAGAGGACGCGGGGGAAGAGGCCACAGTGCGGGCCGAAACCCGAGAACTCATGGGAATACACGCGCGAACGCGAGGAATAATGCTAATTCATCGAGCAGCGACGCTGCCACTCATTCACCCACAAATGATCATTCACTGTCATGGAGTCGTACCCGGGACACGGCTCAATCAGAAGGTGTTCGGGTTGATCCATTCGCTTTTATGCAGGGCATGATGGCCCAGATGACACAGATGGCACGCCTCATGGAGACGATGCAGAACTCAACCGCTCAGAATCAGCAGGCTCCTCCGCCGCCACCTCAGAGGCAAGAGAGGGGTGTGAGCAGTATTATTGGCGACATCTCTCGCCAAAGACCACCTACTTTTGAGGGCTCATCTGAGCCGGCGAATATTGTTCACTGGCTTGAGCATTTCGAGAAGTTGTTTGCTATGGTAGAGTGTCCCGAAGGGCAAAATATATGCAACAGAAAACAGTGTTGGCTTAGAGGAGAATACAATTCAGAAAAGTAGGGCCCACAACCAGCGCTCCGTGGCTCAGTGCTACTTGATTTGGTCAATGAAATTCCTTCGGGGACTTTCATATAAATATCCGTATCTAGATCCCAATAAAGATACATTGTAACCACATCCATAAGCTGCATATTCAGTTTTTCGGACACTACCAAACTGACTACGTAGCGAAAAGTGATGATGTCCATAACGGGAGAATACGTCTCCTCGTAATCAATGCCAGGGCACTGCGAGAAGTCTTGGGCAACTAATCTCGCTTTGTAACGCATGACCTCATTCTTATCATTGTGTTTACGAACAAAGACCCACTTATGTCCAACTTGTTTAATGCCCACGGGTACTGGCTCGATACGGCCAAATATACCTCATGTTTAGCCATTGAGTCTAGTTCAGCTTGCATTGCATCTTTCCATTTCGGCCAATCGGCTCGTCGTTGTCATTCAGCAACTGAACGTAGCTCATCATCGTCGTCTTTAATAACATCTTGAGCGACGGAGTAGGCAAAAACATCATCGACTAGCGTGGACGACCTGTACAATAATACACAGCCACTCGTACATTGTATTGAGATTTGTTTATTCTCCAACATCAACAAAGTTTTCGATGCGTCTGCCGATCGTTCCATCGTTGATTCGAGGACATATCCGTAGTCAGAGAGAATCTCGTGTGACGGAGTAATCGTGTCGATAATCAAAGAATTTTATGCCTCCGTTCATCTTCTCTTTCGAGGTTCGGTATCCTTTCTACCCATTGGTCTCCCCCTTTTTTGAGCAGGGATAAGAGCAACCGAAGCATCCGTCCCACCACTAAGGTCGACGCCAGGGGAATCATTCCTTTGGGAGGCTGAACCTTGCACTATAACTGGGACTTCTAACCTTGCAAGAACATTCGCAACGGAAATGATAGATCTTGTCACTTTCGCAGTATCAGTAAAGCTGTCGGACATCGAATCCGCAACTTTATGAAGACTGAGAATAAGTTTGCACTTCTAGCTCGGATTGAGCTGTGCGGGGATCTTGATTAGGTAAAGAGGGAGCACACCAGACAATTTCCTGGCGTTCAACTGGAATCATTCGATTCCTCTCTCCCCGACGAGAAGTTTGTCTCGTCAAATTGATAGTCTGCAAATATTGCAGTAAATAGATCTCATGTTAAAGGTTCCAAGTACTGGATAACTTTAGGCGATTCATAGCCAATGGATATACCTAATCGTCTTTGCAGACTAATTTTAGTACGCTATGGAGGCGTAACTGGCATATAGACTGTACAACTAAAAATGCATAATATCAGGCTCATATCCAGTTATCAACTGGTACGCACTAGATGGTTGATTGGCAGTGGGTCGAAAACGAATATGTATAGCTGCATGCAAAATTGCATAATCCCAGGCAAAAATCGACAGGTTGATGCGCAATACCAATGCTCGGGCGATAAGCTATACTCGCTTAATCATAGCCTCAGTAAGGCCATTCTGCGAATGAACATGGGGGACGGGATGTTCAACTTCAATCCCAATCGAAATGCAATAGTCGTCAAAGGAACTTGACGTAAACTCACCAGCATTGTCCAATCTTAATGACGAGATTGGAAAGCCGGGGTGGTTAGCCCGTAACTTGATAATTTGTGTTAGGAGTTTAGCAAATGCAGCGTTTCTTGTGGATAGCAGTGCGACGTGTGACCATCGTGTAGATGCATCAACCAGAACCATAAAATATCTTAATGGTCCGCACTCTGGTTGAATAGGTCCACAAATGTCCCCTTGAATTCTTTGTAAGAAGCGAATATTTTGTGTTGAGTCTTTAGCAAAGGATGGAGAAGGTATCAACTTTGCTAGTGAACAGGCTTTACAAAACAATTTATGGGCATTGGAAATTGCCACGGAAGCCTCGGGATTTACGGAAGATGCACCGTCAACCTCATCAGGGCGTGCGATCTTCAATCCCGATGATACAGTATCAGACTCACTCACATCAATGCCGATATCAAATGGTGCTTCTAATCATTTTCTGGACTTGAAAAATGGATGACCGTGTGAGTTTTTCAAAATGCGAATCATCATATCGCGTCCAGGGTGACCGAGTCGGTCATGCCACAGTTGGTATGCTTCGGAGTCACAAAGTTCGTGACTCACAGTGTAGGATTCAATAACCCTTATTGTAGTTTGGTATAAACCACTACTTAGACTCATATGTTTCTCGAGAACGCGGCATCTTCCGCATTCTGCCAGAGTAACACATAAAAATTCTATCCCATTCTCACAGTATATCAAGGTGATAACCGTTGGCACGGATGTCCCTAAAACTTAGCAAGGTTCGATTTGCTCATGAGGCATAGAGAGCATTTGTGACATTAATATGTGTACCATTAGATAGTAAGAAATGAGCAGGTCCCCTTCCTTGAATTACTTGGGAGGAACCAATCATTGTTTTCACTGAGAATATGTATGGCACAATATCCCTAAATAATTGCCTATTCCAAAGAATAGTGTGGGTTGTTCCACTATCAGCAAGGCACTCAATTTCGCCACGAGACATCTACAATAAGACACGAAACTCGATTAATCTTGTGATGAAAGACATAGCGAAACTCACTAACTTCGAGTTTGGGGAAATTCGACCAAGTTGGTTAGGATCAAAGTTAGCACAATCGCTGAAAATAATTTCCTTGCAGCTTGACCTTTGTTCACTAAAACAGCAATAACTCCTTCATTAAGAAGTCTATGGACGAACGGTCAGTTATTCCGGAAATAGACTTCCGTATCTTTCTGTCCATAGGTCGTGCACTTTCTCGATCATTAAACTCTGATCGTAGTGCTCGTTTCAAGTTGCTATTTTGTTTTTTTCCAATTGTTGAGTGATGGAGCAAAGTTGAAGCCTTTTCCAAAGGCATTATCATTGATACAACATTATGGCAATGATGGCTATAGGAGCGTTTAAAAATTTTAAAACGCATAGGGCTGTTCAATTTATATCTCGACTAATGATAACTTGGTAGACTTGCAGAGAAAGTAGGAATGTCGGTACAGCCAAGGCTGTTTAAAAACCACTAATTCCATTTGAACTTTCAAAGCATAAACAAATACCAAGGAGGATGCGCCTAGTCGTGACCAAATGTTTTTGATAAAATCCACCAATGTATCAAACTAACCAAGCAATTCTTACTGAGCAATTGTTTTATAATAAACCAAACATGCTTTTGAAGGAAAAAAATAAAATTCATTTTGCACAATCATAGCAATTAAAAGATTTTTATTCATCATGGCCAACTTTATTACATTCATAGAAAATACCAAAGTAGTTCTCAAAAGAAAACTAGAAACAAGACAAAACATAACCAAAGCATAAAGACTAGTCAAACTACAATGATTTAGTCAAAGTCAGCAATATCCAAATGCTGGTCTTTGTCCGCAATGGTGAGAGGAGGGATCTCAACATGGTTCACCTTCATATTCTCATTATCTTCCTCTATGTAATTTGACTCTTGAGTCAAGTACTGTTTATAGTGCTTGTAGTAGGCTTGGATGTTCTTTGGCGCCTTGCAATTGTAGTAAGTATACTTTTTTGAACCGCAAGTATAGCAATTCCATCCTTCCTTTGGAGTGGATCCATTCCCGGCGGCATGAGGTGGTCCACATGGTTGGGCTCCACTAGGACCAACGGCCGAGCCACCTTGCCTCTTCCACCATTGGAACGATGATCTCGTCTTTTCCCTCGCTTGCTCGAGTCATGCACCCGTGGTGCTTGCAAAAACTGAGCAGAATTGCCTTCTCTATTTTGTCATTGTGCCTTCCTGTGGGTAGCCTCGGGATCGGCTTCGTACGAGATGGATGCATGGTGCCTTTCTTTTTTCGAAAGGTGGGATATAAGGTCACTAAAATTTTTAATTCTCCCTTCCTCATAGGCAACGCGCAGCTGATGAGCAATCACACTTGCTCCCATGAGAAACGTGTTAAGAGTCTTCCCGATCAAGTCTTGATCAGACTTCTTGACACCACAAAAACCAAGATCAGCGCGAAGATCGAGGATGGCTTGATTATAGTCCTCCACATTCGCATAACCCAAAAACCAAATTTACTCCCACTGAAGTTGCAATTCGGGGAAGTGCTGATCATGCACATTATTAAAACGTTGTTCGAGTGTATCCCATTGCGGGTTTGTAAATTCTTGTAATACTTTTTCAACAACGGATGTATATGTCTACGCAAGTACATCAGTGCATTAGCCTTGGTTTCCTCGCTCGGTTCTTAATCGGTAGGCTCATTAGAGGGAAAGATGGTGGTAGTATATCTCTTACCGATGAATGCCAAGCGAACGTCTGAGACCCACCTATGGTACTCTTACCAGCATGGTCAATGATGTCGAACTCCGGGTGAACATTGGAGCTTTGTGCCATCTACTGGATATAAACAAGAGGAAGTTAGTCTTGTTGGATTTTCAGTGACAATGTAAACGGTCATAATCGATGCTTTTAAAAGTGTGTAACATAACCGTTACTCGATGTACTTCCCATAATTGTTGTTAGTAAAGTCGACAAAAACGGCGATATCAAATCGCACCCAGATATGTGGTGTATGCAACAACCACAAGTATCGACTTTCAACAATTCCGTGACTCCCCCAGGATCGTCAGACAGTTTTCTTCGACACGCAGAGATACCAACTTCTCTCACGGTCTCATCCACCGCAAAGTAGTGTGGGAGATAAAGAACCCAATAACCCATGTCACAAAAAAAATTCCCAAAAAAAGAGAATTGAAATAGGGACAAGTTTAGATAGTTACCTCGATTATAAAATTAGGCACGTGATATGGAGCGATGGGTAGTGTGCTCCGATCTATCGATTGGTACTCGATGCGATGACGTGAAACTGGCGGCGCAATTTTGGCGGTTTCAGAAAATAAATTAAATCGATGTTCGGGTCTTTGGACCGAGACTTTGAACCGGGTCGGACCGGCTGGGTTGGATCGGGTCGCGGCTTTAAGCAGTGGGCGACTTGGCTGGAGATGGTTGGGTTGCGACTAGGTTGGATCGGCAGGCAGGGTTCGACACAGCCGAGCAAGGCCGATCACGGCTGGGTCGGCACGAGCGGACTGTGGTGGCAGTGTTCGACCGGCGTCGAGCAGGGTTGATCACGGCTGGGTCGGGACGGGCGGGACTATGGTCGCAGCTAGGCTAGATTTTTGGGATTTGATGCCTAAAATGAAGGCGCAGTGGAAGCAAAAACAAAATTAACCGAACCCCTAAAGAGGACCGATCATGCAACGTATATACGAATATAAAAGGACAAGAGTTGAGATAGGAAAACATACCCTTGAAGTCCTTTAATTGAATGTTGGTGTTGATGATGACCTCAAATCCAATTTGATAATCCCTCGATGATCCAAACGCCGAAAGCACCGCGTCTCTACTAGCCACGCGCCGGGAGATGATCGGAACAACTATCCACTCAATTATCCTCCAAGGATACGGCGAGAAAAGAGTAGTAGGAATATTTCTTCTCAAGAATTTAATCACTCTAAGTGATATATATATATATATATATATATTGTTCTTGATTTTTATCTCTCAAGTATGTGATCACTCCAAGTGATATATGTTTTGTTCTTGTTTTTCTTTCTCTCTATCTCTAAGAGTGTACAAACATGAACAAAAGAACTCTCTCTCTCTTAATTGTGTGGTGGCCGATTTTTCTCGTAATGATGGAGGGGATGAACTTTGTTTTATAACAAAGTCTACACATGACTCCAAAGTCCCCACCTCATGGTGTATAATGATAAGATCTTATCTTATCACACCATTTTGTCCTCTCCATATGGAACCAACTCATCACCAATAATGAGGGGATAAAAGGCACCATCAAGAAAGGTGCACATGAGGGGGGGGCCTACACCACGATGAGGAGTATTCGGTTCATTTTGGTCCATGAAACAGATCGTTGTGTATCCAGTCCGACTGATACATCTTGGTTCATCTCAAGTAAAATAAATACAATTGATTAATCTAAATAATCAATTATATCAAAATATTATTTCTCTAAGAAATAATAATTCATGAGTTAAATTAATTACGCAGTAATTTATTTAATTCACCAGACCGATTTAATGTATCCAATAAATTAAATGAGACATCCAATGTCTAAAATTCACAATAAGAGATCCAATTCAAATTATTCTGACGTCTCCCTAATGCGCGACTCGGTAGGTCCGTCTCAGTAAGGAATGGGAGGAACCAAAGAGTTACAGCACCACCTAGTCAGTCCCGTGGCCTGTACTATAACCTTACTGAGAATGAATGATAGGAATCATTCAAGAACCATTTTGTCGTGAATACCAGTAAACGTATAACCCTTCTTTCAAATGTCCCTATCAAGTTATAGGGTCACGATTAGTCAAACCCTATCTCTACTTGATGCTATGTTTGAGTTAATGCAAATCGAGATCACCGAGCTCTCGTGTATCCAATATGACTAGATTCAATGCTTTGGCCAAAGACTTATGATCTCATCTGCTATTAATCACATAGGACATATACTTGTTCACTTACATGAGAAAAAAATCATATCTTGGTATTTTAGTAGAACCTGCTACTTGACCGTCAAGATGCCTGTCGAGGTTGACCCCAATCTCTCGGTTTTATGGGTTGAACTACTCTAGTGAATATATTAACATCACAAGCACATCCCTACTGTATCCTCAAGTCGAAGATTCACGAACATCTATCACAACCTTTCGATTCTGTCATTGACTGTCCCAAAGTGAAATACGTGTGACAAATCGAGGGTGAGTCAGTTTGAGTATACTAATCTCATTAGCATACCTATAACGTGTGCTCCCACTAACCATTAGTGATAACAGGCAGTCTCCAAGTCAAAGAACATGTTATACAAGTCTTCACATAAACTTAAAGCCCAGTCAAGTTTAATCGACTTGCGAACGATTAAGTATTTGAGCCATAAACCTTTCCAGTGTCGATCCCCTTATCCAATAAAGAGCGGAATATTCTGCTCTCAAATACACGAACTAGTTTCTATATATATATTTACGAGTCAGGAATGCCAACGACTACCGATAAATAAAGAAACATATAATTGCCTTCTGATAATATTTAACATAATAATAAGTACAATGCCTCACTCTAACATCCTCTGAGTGGCATTGGAGGGCATACTCCTAACAATCTCCCGCTTGCACTCAATGCCACACACTATGGTATCTAATACCCATGTTCTCCAGATGACGCTCTAAGCTTATCTTAGAAAGTGGCTTGGCCAGTGGATCAGCGGCGTTGTAAGCTTATCTGAGAAAGTGGCTTGGTTAGTGGATCAGGTGACGTGTATTCTGAGTTTACTCTATGCAGCACAATGTATCCTTTGAGAATAAATTCTCTCACGAGATGATACTTTCTCTCAATATGTTTTGTACTGTTATGAAACCTCGACTCCTTGGCCTTGCTACAGCTCCATAGTTATCGCACAAAATCGTAACAGGCAGCTCAGCACATGGTGTCACTTGAAGTTCACCCAAAAACTTCTTAATCCAAAACCCTTCCTTAGAGGCCCCCAAGGCCGCTTGATACTTAGCCTGACAGGTAGAATCTGCAGTCGCGTGATTCTTAGTCCTATGCCAAGATACTGCTCCTCTATTAAGAGTAAAAATGTAGCCAGAAGTAGACATCGAGTCGCCTTTCTGTCCTTGGAAGTCTGAATTAGTGAATCCCTTCACATTCAGTTCTCCACCACCATACATAAGAACCATATCTCTAGTCCTTCTTAAGTACTTGAGAATGTTCTTTACGGTGGTCCAATGTTCCTTTCCTGGGTTTTCCTGAAACCTACCTACCACGCTTACAGTGTGTGCAATGTCAGGTCTCGTACACGGCATAGTATACATAAGACTACCCACGGCCGACGCATATGGTATATTACTCATTTCCTTTCGTTGTTACTTTGAGGACATATCTTTGAGGTGAGTTTTATTCCATGTCGCATCGGAACGAACCCTATTTTAGAATCATCCATCTTAAATTGCTTTAAGATCTTATCTATATAGAGGGCTTGAGAAAGACCTATCATTCTCTTCGCACTATCCCGATAGAGTCGAATCCCAAGAATATAGGTAGCTTCTCCCAAGTCTTTCATGGAGAACCTACTCGAAAGCCAAGCTTTCACAGAGCGGAGCATTCCCACATCGTTTTCCATTAGTAAATTGTCATCTACATATAGTACTAAGAATGCGATCTTGCTCCCACTAACCCTTTTATATACACAAGGGTCCTCTTCATTTTGCACGAAGTCAAACTCTTTGATAGCTTCTTCAAAATGAAGGTTCCATCTACGCGAAGACTGCTTTAGTCCATAAATAGAACGCTGAAGTTTGCACACTTTATGAATATCGACATCAGATACAAAGCCTTTAGGCTGCTCCATATAGATGCCCTCCTTGAGGAATCCATTAAGTAAAGCCGTCTTTATATCCATCTGCCATATCTCATAATCGTGGTAGGCAGCTATATCAAGCATCATTCGAATAGACTTGATCATAGCTACGGGTGAGAAGGTATCATGGTAATCGACCCCTTCTTTTTGGGTATAACCCTTTGCCACAAGCCTGGCATTATAAGTGTCAATCTTTCCATCCCCACCAGTCTTTCTCTTGTAGATCCACTTGTTCCCAATGGGCACTATGTCCTTGGGGCAGTCTACTAGAGTCCACACCTAATTGGCATGCATCAAGTCTATCTCAGCATCCATAGCTTCTCGCCATTTCGCGGAGTCTACATCCACCATCACTTGGTTATAGGTCACGGGGTCGGTCTCTTGGCTATCACCTGGAACCTCATAGAGACCCAGTTCCTCCAAGTGCATAAAGCCATACCTCTCAGGTAATTGAGACACCCATGTGTTTCATAAATTTCGGTTCTAATTTCTTGTACAGGTGTCTCCTGAAGAGTTTCATTGTATTCTTCCAAATAGATACTTCTACCTGCTCCACCCTCCTGAATGAACTCATCTTCCAGAAAGTGTGCTTGCAAAGCAACAATGATCTTTCAATCTTCGGGCATGTAGAATAGATAACCCATCATACCGAATGGGCATCCAATGAAATGTCCCTTCACAGACCTTGCTCCCAACTTCTTCACCTTAGTCTTCTTGACATAGGCGGGACATCCCCAAATCCTAATATGATTAAGACTTGGTTTCCTACCCTCCCACATCTCCTGTGGAGTCTTAGGAACGGACTTGAAAGGACACATGTTCAAGATATAAGCAGCAGTAAGGAGTGCATAACCCCACAAGTAAATCGATAAGTCGGTGTATCTCAGCATGGAACGAACCATGTCCAACAAGGTTTGGTTCCTTCTTTCCGACACACCATTTAATTGAGAAGTTTCTGGAGGTGTGAGTTGTGACACTATTCCGTGCTCCTTTAAGAACTCGTCAAACTCTGTACCCATATACTCGCCACCTCGGTCCGACCGAAGTGATTTGGTATGATTACCAGATTGTTTTTCGACTAGGGCCTTAAATTCCTAGAATTTCTCAAAGGCCTAGGATTTATGTTTCATTAAGTATACATAACCATACCTAGTATGATCATCCGTAAACGTAATGAAATACTGATATCTATCACGTGCTGCTTCCAAAGCACCACATAGGTCGGTATGGACTAATCCAAGTTTATCAGCGGCTCTTTCAAAGGTCCCTGTGAAGGGGGACTTAGTCATTTTGCCTTTAAGCCAAGATTCACAAGTTGGTAAGAGATCTGATCCCAATGGACCCATAAGTCCATCTTTTTCCATTTTGTAAACCTTGGTCTGACCGACATGACCAAGTCTAAGATGCCATTTCAAAACTTGATTAGTTTCTACCATGCTTCCTAGTCATAGTATTCACAACGACTTTGTTATTTAGGTTTAGATGATACAATCTATTTAACAATATAGCAGAGCCTACTAGTTTATTTTGAAAATAAATTTTGCAGGAACCATCACCAATGAAAAATGAAAAGCCTTTATAATCCATGAACATAATGGATACAATGTTCTTATGCCCCTTGGGCAACACTAGTACATCATCTAATGTTAAAACAAAGCCGGATTCCAAATCCAAAAGAAGTGATCCTATATTAGTTGCTGCGACACAGTGCCCGCTTCCGACAGTAACCATCACTTCCCGAGCTCCAAGCTTTCTACTTTGTTCCAGATCCTGATTCATAGTATAAATGTGAGAACTAGCACCTAAATCCAGTATCCATGAAATAGAAATTACGGTAGCAGAACAATTCGTTTCCAAACCTAAAAGTTCCGTACCTGAAGCGCCATGAAGGATCAGACAGTCTCTTGCCCAGTGGCCCAGCTCACCACATTTGAGACATGCATCCGTCTTCACCTTCTTGCTCTTTGGAACCATCGATGCCTTGCTCTTACCCTTAAAAGCCTTACCTTGTGAGCCCATCTGCTTCTTAGTCTTTTTCTTCTTGTTCTTGGACCTCCGAGATCCAGAAAAAATCACAAGGGCAGACTCCTTCACCCGCAGAGTCTTCATCTGAGAATAAGCGGTTACAAGTTTATTCATCAACCCAGCTAAACTGCAAGCAATTTCATTGCAGTTGAAGTTCATAACAAACTCAGAGAAGGAATTAGGAAGAGATTGTAGGATAATGTCAGTTTGGAGAGAAACATGCATCCTAAAATCTAGAGCCTCCAATCTCTCGATCATAGAGATCATTTTGAGGACGTGGTCCCCAAATTTCTCACCTTTCTTCATCCTATCACCGAAGAGTTGCTTAGATATCTCATACCTAGCAGTTCGACTGTGCTCACCATAAAGTTCCGTTAAGTGAGATAAGATCTGCCTAGCAGAAGTCATTTTCTCATGAGCTCTCTGAAGCTCATTAGACATAGAGCCCATCATATAGCCACGGACTCTAATGTCATCCTTAACCCACTTTTCGTGGTTTCAACTTCTTCCTGACTGGCTCTGGTCCGCACTAGAGCCGCCAGGATGTCCGCCTCTAAGACGTATCCCAGCGCCTCCATACTAAGGACAATCATCAGATTGCGGAGCCAGACCACAAAGTTTGATCCGGTTAAGTTGTTCTTCTCGAGTAGAATTGTGAGTGGGTTCACTATCATTATGGGAGTTGTTATTTTGTTTGTCTGCATTAAGTAAGACAAATTGATTAGTAACTCGTTTAATTATGATCCGAGTTTAGAATTAAGGTATTTTCTATTTATTTAACCCAGCTCCCACTACTTTTATCGGAATAACACATTCCCTTGTGAAATCCAGAAGTATTAGTTCGCTTTACTTCATAGTGGTGATCGAGTTCTTTATAAATTTTAATAGAGGGCAACCGAATAGGTTTCTGGTCTATTAATCTTCATAAAGTGGTGTCCAACACCAACCCATCTAATGGATGATTCGATCTTCTTTTTCTCCTTGTTCACTCCCCTCAACCTATATGGTTTCTATAGTTCGTGAACAAGTTAAGTTTATACCATCGACGCTAATCAATTTCACAGTTGAATCTTATCCGACAACCGAACAGGTCTCTAGGGATAAAATATGTTCCAACCGAAGGCATCCAATGCACTCTCAGAATTTATCGACCCTTCCCAAACGACTACCCGATAACTCGGAAGCATAGCACATCTGGTTTGGTTTTCAATTTTCTGAAAGTTCGATGGAGGGAAGAAAAACCTTGAAACTTAATATCTTGTCGTGGGAGAATTTTCACGATTAATGTTACACTTTGCACATTAATTCATCTAAGCACGTTTGTCGACCTTCATACTAAATGAATAAACATACACAACCTAGTTGCTACCAACATGTAGTTCGTGGACCGTTCCTAGAACCAAAAACATCGTAATCTAATTACATGTCTTGAGTCTTGAATCTTCATCCTCTCGAATGGATCTTCCTCCGGTCTTCGTCATTACATATAAATTTTACATTGAAAAATTGCATCCTAAATACAAATTTTTTACTAAAATAAATAGGCTCAAAATGGCCTTCACAACCTAATCGAAAAATGATTCAAAAACTAGGTCCACAAACTACATCACCATTCAAATAATAATTCAACAATCACATTAAAATTAATGGCATAAATAATTAATCTCACCATTGATCCAATCAATATAAATTAATCCATCCATAAGAATTAATCCAATTAATTCAAACAACCATTAATTTTAACTTGTTCCGGACGAGAAAATATTTCATTAAATTCATTCCCCGAAGAATAGAATTACCATAGTAATATCTTAGTCAAATTAAATTCAATTTGTGGGAAATTAATTACCAAACGAAATATAAAAACGTAGTCGAAAACAGACGTGCCGGGCTAAGCCGCGGCCGCTGCCTCGCGGTCCGAAAGCCGGACTGCGGTCCCTCACAAAATAGGACCGCACGGCAGCGCCCTGGCAGCACCAAGCTACCGGATCCGTTCATGTTTTCGGCTCGTCTTTCCGGCCCAATTTCAAAATTAATATTTTTCTAATCTTTATATTATACATTTAAATCATTTTTTCAAAAGAAAAATAGATTTGTATTGTAACATAAAATCATGAAATATTAATTTTTAGATAAACAATTAAAAAATTAATGATTATTACAATGAAGGCACAGTGGAAGCAAAAATAAAATTAACCGAACCCCTAAAGAGGACCGATCATGCAACGTATATACGAATATAAAAGGACAAGAGTTGAGATATAACATACCCTTGAAGTCCTTTAATTGAATGCTGGTGTTGATGATGACCTCAAATCCAATTTGATAAGCCCTCGATGATCCAAACGCCGAAAGCACCGCGTCTCTACTAGCCACGCGCCGGGAGATGATCAGAACAACTATCCACTCAATTATCCTCCAAGGATACGGCTA
Organism: Orobanche coerulescens; assembly: GCA_033398695.1. Taxonomy (NCBI): domain Eukaryota; kingdom Viridiplantae; phylum Streptophyta; class Magnoliopsida; order Lamiales; family Orobanchaceae; genus Orobanche; species Orobanche coerulescens. Next base: position 45,417,026 of record CM065806.1, on the reverse strand, counting down.
GAAAAGAGTAGTAGGAATTTTTCTTCTCAAGAATGTAATCACTCTAAGTGATATATATATATTTTTCTTGGTTTTTATCTCTCAAGTATTTGACCACTCCAAGTGATATATATTTTGTTCTTGTTTTTCTTTCTCTCTCTAAGAGTGTAAAAACATGAACAAAACAACTCTCTCTCTCTCTCTCTCTCTCTCTCTCTAAATTATGTGTTGGCTGATTTTTCTTTTAATAATGGAGGGGATGAACTTTGTTTTATAACAAAGTCTACACATGACTCCAAAGTCCCCACCTCATGGTGTATACTGATAAGATCTCATCTTATCACACCATTTGTTCTCTCCATATGGAACCAACTCATCACCAACAATGAGGGGACAAAAAGCACCACCAAGGAAGGTGCACATGGGGTGGGGGGGGGGGGTCTACACCATGATGAGGAGGATTCGGTTCGTTTCGGCCCATGAAACGGACCGTCGTGTATCCAATCCGATTGATACATCTTGGTTCATCTCAAATAAAATTAATACAATTGATTAACCTAATTAATCAATTATATCAAAATATTATTTCTCCAAGAAATAATAATTCATGAGTAAAATTAATTACCCAGTAATTTATTTAATTCACTAGACCGATTTAATTTATCCAATAAATTAAATGAGACATCCAATGTCTAAATTCACAATAAGAGATCCAATTCAAATTATTTCGTCGTCTCCCTCATACGCAACTCGATAGGTCCGTCTCAGTAAGCAATGAGAGGAACCAAAGAGTTATAGCACCACCTAGTTAGTCCCGCAGCCTATACTGTAATCTTACTGAGAACGAATGATAGGGATCATTCAAGAACCATTCCGTCGTGAATACCAGTAAACATATAAACCCTTCTTTCAAATGTCCCGATCAAGTTATAGGGTCACGATCAGTCAAATGTTATATGTACTTGATGCTATGTTTGAGTTAATGCAAATCGAGATCACCTAGGTCTCGTGTATCCAATACGACTAGCTCCAATGCTTTGGCCAAAGACTTATGATCTCATCTGCCATTAACCACATAGGACATATACCTGTTCACTTATAGGAGAAAGAATTCTATCTCGGTACTTAGTAGAACCTGCTACTTGTCCGTCAAGACGCATGTCGAGGTTGACCCCCACCTCTCGATTTTCTGGGTCGAACTAATCTAGTGAAAATCTTAACGTCACAAGCATATCCCTACTAAATCCTCAAGTCGAAGGTTCATGAACACCTATCACAACCTTTCGATTCCGTCATTGACTGTCCCAGAGTGAGATCCGTGTGACGAATCGAGGGTAAGTCGGTTCAAGTATAATAATCTCATTAGCATACCTAACGTGTGCTCCCACTAACCATTAGTGACGACAGCCACTCTCCAAGTCAAAGAACATGTTATAAAAGTCTTCACATAAACTTATAGCCCATTCAAGTTTCATCGACTTGGGAACGATTAAGTATCTAGCCATAAACCTTTCCAGTGCCGATCCCTTGTCCAATAAGGAGAGGAATGTTTGCTCTCAAATACAAGGACTAGTTTCTGTATATATATTTACGAGTCAGGAATGCCAGCGGCTACCAGTAAATAAAGAAACATATAATTGCCTTCTGATAATATTTTACATAATAACAAGTACAATGCCCTCACTCTAACATCCTCTGAGTGGCATTAGAGCGTCATCTGGAGAACATGGGTATTAGATACAATAGTGTGTGGCATTGAGTGCAAGTGGGAAATTGTTAGGAGTATGCCCCTCAATGCCACTCAGATGATGTTAGGGTGAGGGCATTGGAGAGCATACTCCTAAAAATCTCCCACTTGCGGCAGGGTTCGGCACGGCCGAGCAAGGTTAATCACGGCTGGCTCGGCATGGGCGGACTGTGGTGGCAGTGTTCGGCCGGCGTCGAGCAGGGTCGATCATGCTGGGTCGGCACAAGCGGACTGCGGTTGCGGCTATGCTGGATCGGCAGGTACCGAACGAGATCTGGTCGAAACGGGCGGGTTGTGGTCACGGCTAGGCTGAATCAACAGGCGCCGAATGGGATATGGTTGGCACGGGTGGGTTGTGGTCGTGGCTAGGCTAGATCGACCGGCGCCGAACGGGATCTGGTCAGCACAGGCAGGCTCGCCGAGTGGGGCGATCGGGGCTTGGTTGGATTGCTGTGGCTGGTACCGATCAGAATCGATCACGGTCGATCGCGATAGAGTGTGGCAGAGGTCTGGGCGGACTAGATGCGGCGACATGCGGCAAGAAGCAGTTGTCGTCGATCAATGTCGATCGAAGGTCCGGCAGGAGTCTGGCAAGATATGACAGTGGTCCGAGAGTGGTTCGCCAGTGGTCGACGGTGGTCCGGCGATGGTCCGACAGTGGTTGGCGGTGGTCCAGCTAGGGTTAAGGGTCGATTTTTTTATTTTCGAAATTTGTGAAAGTTTCTAGAGGTACGTGCTGATAACGTGTTTCAAGATAAAGTAAGAAAGCTGTAGATACGAGTCAATCAATTGTATTTGTAATATCTGGGGGTAATTTTTTTAGTTTTACTGTTGTGTTGTACGTATTCATTTGGAATTGTACAAGTGTTGTTTTATTTGACTGATACAATGTATATTGTATTGGGATATTTCGGAATCGAAATATGTGTACTTGTCATCGGTATTGTATTCGCTGTTTGGTTGTTGTTTGGTGAGTTTGGATTTTTGGCTAAGTATATTGGACCTAACGTATGCTACATGCATAGCATTACATATGTTAAGGATAGCATGTTTCGTACGTTAAACCATGTGGGTTACGTACGTAACACAGGGTATCTGATTCAGTTTTGTCTTTTGGCGTGTGGGGCCGGGCGGGGCTAGATTCCCGTGGCTGGATTGTGACAGGCAGGTCAACGCCCATTACGTACACTATGCATGGTTGCTAACGTATGTAGTGGTGAGGTTGGTTACGTACATAGTGAGGTTAACGAGTATCCCATTTTGAGGCAGTAGCCTCTGGAGGATCATTACGTACGTAACACTCTTGTGATTAGCGTACGTAATGATCCTTACGTACATTACGCCTGGTGTATAACGTACGTAATGTGATTATCAAATTATATATCTTGGTTTCATATTTCATTTCTTCACGAACCAAAACCTCTCTTCTCTTCCTAGAACCGTCCCTATGAACTTGTTCTTGATATTTAGACTCTTCCAATGTGATTTTGATCATCCTATCTTGGTTTGAATCTTGTTCGTGCTCCTTTGGTGTTTGGAGAGTTCTTCTTGGGTAAGTTCTCTTAATCTTTTGTTATTCAAATGATTTCCGAGTTTAATGCTGAGTTTAGTCATGTCTAGAGTTATTCTTGATGATTCTATGATATGATTAGGCTGTTGGAGGGTGTTCTTGAGCTTATTATGTGTATTAATATGCTTAGGAGGTGTTCTTGGATATATTGATGATTATATCCGAATTCTTGGTTGGATTATTGTTATCCTTGAGTTAGTTTCATAGCAAAATGATATATTATCATGTTTTGGAAGAGAAGATGATAAGTATGTTCTTGGTGTTTTGGTGTTCTTGGTGTTTTGGTGTTCTTGGTGTTCTTGAAGAAACCAATGAATTTCATGTTTAGAATGTTATTACCTTATTGATGTAATCATTAAGGTGAGATAATGATTCGAGGATTCACAAGCTTTAAGGCTTGAAATTCGAGTGTATTAGTCAGCTATTCTTGTAAGAATCGAAGTTGTACTATCGTTGATGTTATATCAAGATGGTCGATGATTGTTATTGGATGAATTATATTTCATTCAAGGTTGTTCGAGTGCTTGTGGCTATCGGAGGATGTCGTTCGTCGTTTATTGGAGGATTCCATCGCCTTCGGTTTGAGGCAAGTTTTATACTTGTACTAGTCAATGAGATTAACGTTATCATATATGTGTATGAATGTGTTGTATCATTTCGAGACATAGTTTCTTCATGAGTTTGTTGATATCAGGAAATTGTTCGATATGATACCCTTCGGCAGCTATGCTAAATGTTATTGTTGTTCGTTAATGTCCGGTTCAAGGCATTGAGACACTTGTTGGTTAATGTTGTTGTCGATAGCCGGTTTGCGGTATCGATGTATCGATTGTTATTGTTGACTGATATTCCATTGAGATATCATTGTGATCGTTGTTATTGATATCGGTGAGTTTCTGTTGATGTTATTTTGGCCTATTGAAGGCGTTGACGTATTTGATTATCATCTATGTTTTCGTTGGTCGATTAAAGGCACCAGGACATCGATTCTAATTATATCGCTGTTATCGATTGGTCGTTCTAAGACAATCGAGGTATTTGAATTGGGCTGTCGAAGACATTTCCCATTCGTTGAGTCGTTGTTATAATTGAGGTATTTGAATTGGGCTGTCGAGGACATTTCCCATCAGTTGAGTTGTTGTTATCGATTGGTCGTTCTAAGACAATCGAGGTATTTGAATTGGGACTTTCGAGGACATTTCCCATCCGTTGAGTCGTTGTTATCGATTGGTCGTTCTAAGACAATCGAGGTATTGAATTGGGACTGTCTAGGGCATTCCCATCCATTGAGTCGTTGTCATCGATTGGTTGTTCTAAGACAATCGAGGTATTGAATTGGGACTGTCGAGGATAGTTACCATCCGCTCAGTTGTTATCGATAGGCCATTCCAAGGCAATCGGGGTATTTGAATTGGGACCGCCGAGGATGGTGCCCATCCGTGAGTTATTGTTGTCGTGTTGGCCAACTCAAGGTAGCACACTATCATTATTTTGAATTCGGTAATCTTGTGATTGTTGCCGTTTGTGATTGATTGTGTTTTGGAGGCTAGTCTCGGCTAGTGCTAGAATGGTAAGTTTGGGGCCTGAACCTTCGCGGTTGATTTCCCAACACCTACAGTTCAGTAGGTCACGGTCACTAGGTGATCTCATATGGGTAAGTTTGGGGCTTGAACCTTTGCGGTTGGTTTTCCAACACCTACAGTTCGGTAGGTCACGGTCATTGGATGGCGTCATTGTGATACGGCTTCGTGCCGTGGATTCGGTCCTCATTGTGATACGGCTTCGTGCCGTAGATTCGGCATTCATTGTGATACGGCTTCGTGCCGTGGCTTCGACCCTCATTGTGATACAGCTTCGTGCCGTGGCTTCGGCCCTCATTGTGATACAGCTTCATGTCGTGGCTTCAACCCTCATTGTGATACGGCTTCGTGTCGTGGCTTCATCTCTCATTGTGATACGGCTTCGTGCCTTGGCTTCGGACCTCATGTGATACAGCTTCGGGCTGTTTTGGCTTCGGGCCATTGTGATGATTGGCAGCTTCGGCTGAGTGGCTTTCAGGCCATTATGATATTTTGCAGTTTCGGCTGAGGGCTTTCAGGCCATTGTGATATTTTGGTATTTCTGTTGGAGCCTTCGGGCATTGTGATTCGTAAATATTTCAGCTCTGGTTTGGTTTACCTTCGGGTAATTCATTGTTGTGTTCTATATTGATGATTCGCCGTTCGGCACTTGTGTTCTAACCTGTTGAGCAGGTACTGATCGTATGGCATGGTCATAGTGTTTCACGAATGCTCGGTTCTTACCTTGGTTTGTGAGCATCTCGTACTACCATTGTTGTACCATTTATTCTGCCTTTGGATGCATATCATGTTGTACATGTATTTGATATTCATTATCTGGATGACTGACCCCATAGGGGCGGAACATATTTTCATGTTTTAGGTGCTTGCGAGGAGAGAGTTGAGACACAGGGGCATGACGATGGCAATGAGGCATTCGAGCGATACTAGTCCCGAGCTGTTTTGGTGTTCATGTTGGTTATTCCGTTCGGGGTGTTCTCCAGTTTGTCAGTCGTTGTCATTATGTATTATCCGAGCAAGGCTCGTGGATGTTGTTGTATTTTTAATTTGGCCATGTAGGCCCATCATTGTCGTTGAAATTCCACATCAGAATATTGTGCCGGATATCATAGTAGGGACTGTGATTTTCCTTGTTTGTCAGTTTGATGTATTTTAGTCGTGTTTGCCTGGTGGATTTCATGTTGTGGGGTCCACGGCACTGTAATAACCCAATGAGATTTTGGGGGTGGTACAAAAGATGATATCAGAGAAATGGGTTGTGAGATACCCTAATATGTGAGTTGTGTGGCTCTACCGACGTGGTAGTAGTGGGGCTATCAGGTTATGAAAAATCTGGACAGTCAGGTTTTGTGAGTCCTGATAGTTGGGCGATTGTGTGAGTCATTCTTTCATCGAGTCGTCGTCAGTAAAGGCTAGTATCACAAGACCTCGAAGCTTTGTATGACATGTGTAAGGACTCGATTCTCTTTTATGTTCATACATTCATTATGTCATTGATTATACATGTTTTGTTGAAACCTGTATGTGATATGTGTGGTACGACTGATTCATGGGTATTTGTTTTGGAGCGTGTGGGTTCTGTATTGGCTATGATTAGCATGATTGATGTGATTATTTATCTGTTGAGTATGTATACTCGTGTTTGGCTATTGACTTAGCATTCTGGATTGGCCGTTGAGGCGTACTTGAGCTATGATCATGATCGAACGTTATTCTTTCAGTATGAAAAGAGGAATCTAAGGACGTGACAGAGGGGGTAAAGGCTACAGATCACGCCGGAACCCAAAACCTCATGGTTATACGCATGCAGATGCCGAGATGGATCAGAGTTCGGCCAGTGGTGTTACCTACGCGACCGATTCTCCTTCAGGACATCATCCTCGAGAAGTCGGTCAGAATGAGGGTGGACACGTCGACCCTTTCTTGCTTATGAGTGGCATGATGGCCCGGATGACTCAGATGACGCAGATAGTAGAGACCATGCAGGCTTCGATGATTCATGGTCCACCGCAGCAGGAATCCCAGGTGCTGTCTTATGGGCAGACTGGGGGAGTGAGTCAGATTGTTGGCGATATCTCTCGTTAGAGGCTGCTTACTTTTGAAGGTTCGTCGGAACCAGCTGACATTGTTCATTGGCTTGAACATTTTGATTAACTCTTCGACATGGTTCAGTGTCCGGAAGAGAGTAAGGTGGCAGTAGCAGCTTACTATTTAAGTAAGGGCGCTTATTCTTGGTGGCTTTCTGTGAAGCCCACCAATCGTGTTTGTGTTTGGGATGAGTTCAAGACTCTCATGTTAGAGAGGTATTATCGGGCTCCACCTCGTGAAGCCAAGTTATCAGAGGTTTTGAACCCTGAATCCGTCGAGGACGAGGGTGTTGTTGTCATTGTTGAGAAGTTTCATGGACTTCTTCAGTTTGCTTCGTCTGTTACCCGTACTGAAGCAGATAAGATCAAGTATTTTAGCAAGAGGATAAACCCACAGTTGAGGATGCAGTTGTTCAATCATAATTATAACTCACTTGGCGAATTCATTGAGAAGGCTCTTGGAGGAGAGCTTTTAATCAAGGAGCTTGCTCAGAAGAACCCTTCAGTTGCTTCTGGTGAGAGGACTAGGATGTTGGTTCGTCCAGAGGGACATCGGGCTACAATGTCTAAGAGGTCGTTTTCTAGTCGCCTTTGTGCTGGGAAAGCATCTTCGGCGATGAGTTCGACTATTATTTGCTTTAAATGTGATTCAGCGGGGCACGTTAGCACTCGTTGTACAGTCCCGGCCTTTGTTTGTCATTCATGTGGGAGGCAGGGACACCTTCAGAAATACTGCAGGAGTTCTAGTGCCAGCAGGTCTCGAGAGAGCTCACGAGCCTCGAGAGATTTTGTAACTCCAGCCCGTACTTCATCCAATGGGTCCTATCAGGCTTCTGAAGCCAGAGGTAAGGACAGCCGATGAGAAGCAGCGAGTTCAGATTTGGGTCTTCCTCGAGTCGATGAGATCGAGGAGATAGATGATTTGGAGGATATCGATGTTGGGTACACTTGAGATGTAGCCTTTATTTATGTATTCCTTTCTTTGATTTTCGGATTAATGTTTAACTTAATTTGTATTATGGTATTGAGGTTGTGAACCATTTGTTGTTGATCTATCTTGTAATGATAGTATTTGAGAATCTCGAGATTTGAGGTCGTTTGATGCGGTTTTATTTCTTTTTGGTTTTGTACCTGAGATTTTGTGATAATCTGGGTAATTATTCATTGTGAATTGTGACGTCAAGTCGTTAGGACTTGGGCGTGCGATTGATATATATATATATATCATTGTTATCCTTGTGTGGCGTGAGTCAGTGGTTGCATGGGCATCCGATGCCGATGAGAACGGGGGAGTGTACACCGATGATTGTATACATGTACAATGGGCGGCTCCCGCGGGGTGTGTACGTCGGTGTTACGATTCATGCGGTTGGTACGACTTTCTGGCCGATCTATGGTGGAGGAGTCATGATTCGACTGATCTCGCACTAGGTTGAGTGTTTTTATCATTTGACTTTTGCCGTGTTCAGGCAGAGGAGACGCGGGGACCCGAAGGGTTGGCCCAGTTACTCAGGCAAAGTGGTTCGCAGTGAGGAGTATTCCTGGAGATGTTGTTTTCAGATCCAGATGGATAGTTCGTACCCCAAGTTGTGTACCCTTAGTTCTGGGGACGAAACCCAACCCTTTAAGGGAGGGAGTATGTAATATCCGGGGGTAATTTTTTTTGTTTTACTGCTGTGTTGTACGTATTCATTTGGAATTGTACAAGTGTTGTTTTATTTGACTGACACAATATATATTGTATTGGGATATTTCAGAATCGAAATATTTATACTTGTCGTCGGTACTGTATTCACCGTTTGGTTGTTGTTTGGTGAGTTTGGATTTTTGGCTAAGTATATTGGACCTAACATACGTTATATGCATAGCATTACGTACGTTAAGGATAGCAGGTTATGTACGTTAAACCATGTGGGTTACATACGTAAAACGGGGTATCTGATTCGTTTTTGTCTTTCGGCGTGTGAGGCCGGGCGGGGCTGGATTCCCATGCCTGGATTGTGACAGGCAGGTCAACGCCCATTACATACGCTATGCATGGTTTCTAACGTACGTAATGGTGAGGTTGGTTACGTACGTAGTGAGGTTAACATACGTAACGAGTATCCCGTTTTGAGGCAGTAGCCTCTGGAGGATCGTTACGTACGTAACACTCTTGTGATTAGCATACGTAATGATCCTTACGTATGTTACTCCTGGTGTATAGCATATGTAATGTGATTGTCATATTATATATCTTGGTTTCGTATTTCATTTCTTCACGAACCAAAACCTCTCGTCTCTCCATAGAACCGTTCTTCTGGACTTGTTCTTGGTATTTAGACTCTTCCAACGTGATTTTGATCATCCTAGCTTGGTTTGAAGCTTGAAGTTGGAAGCTTGTTGGTGCTCCTTTGGTGTTTGGAGAGTTCTTCTTGGGTAAATTCTCTTAATCTCTTGTTCTTCAAGTGATTTTCGAGTTTAATGTTGAGTTTAGTCATGTCTAGAGTTATTCTTGATGATTCTATGATATGATTAGGTTGTTGGAGGGTGTTCTTGAGCTTATTATGTGTATTAATATGCTTTGGAGGTGTTCTTGGATATATTGATGATTATATCCGAATTCTTGGTTGGATTATTGTTATCGTTGAGTTGTTTTCGTAGCAAGATGATATATTATCATGTTTTGGAATAGAAGATGATAAGTATGTTCTTGGTGTTTTGGTGTTATTGGTGTTTTGGTGTTCTTTGTATTCTTGAATAAACCAATGAATTTCATGTTCAGAACGTTATTACCTTATTGATGTAACCATTAAGGTGAGATAATGATTTGAGGATTCACAAGCTTTAAGGCTTGAAATTCGAGTGTATTAGTCAGCTATTCTTGTAAGAATCGAAGTTGTACTATTGTTGATGTTATATCAAGATGGTCGATGATTGTTATTGGATGAATTGTATTTCATTCAAGGTTGTTCGAGTGCTTGTGGCTATCGGAGGATGTCGTTCGTCGTTTCCACCGCCTTCGGTTTGAGGCAAGTTTTATACTTGTACTAGTCAATGAGATTAACGTTATCATATATGTGTATGAATGTGTTGTATCATTTCGAGACATAGTTTCTTCATGAGTTTGTTGATATTAGGAAATTGTTCGATATGATACCCTTCGGCAGCTATGCCAAATGTTATTGTTGTTCGTTAATGGCCGGTTCAAGGCATTGAGATACTTGTTGGTTAATGTTGTTGTCGATAGCCGGTTTGTGGTATCGATGTATCGATTGTTATTGTTGACAGATATTCCATTGAGATATCGTTGTGATCGTTGTTATTGATATCGGTGAGTTTCTGTTGATGTTATTTTGATTGAAGGCGTTGACGTATTCGATTATCATCTCTGTTTTCGGTGGTCGATTAGAGGCACCGGGACATCTATTCCAATTATATCGCTATTACCGATTGGTCGTTCTAAGACAATCGAGGTATTTGAATTGGGCTGTCGAGGACATTTCCCATCCGTTGAGTCGTTGTTATCGATTGGTCGTTATAAGATAATCGAGGTATTTGAATTGGGCTGTCGAGGACATTTCCCATCAGTTGAGTTGTTGTTATCGATTGGTCGTTCTAAGACAATCGAGGTATTTGAATTGGGACTGTCGAGGACATTTCCCATCCGTTGAGTTGTTATTATCCATTGGTCGTTCTAAGACAATCGAGGTATTGAATTGGGACTGTCAAGGGCATTTCCCATCTGTTGAGTCGTTGTTATCGATTGGTTGTTCTAAGACAATCGAGGTATTGAATTGGGACTATCGAGGATAGTTACCATCCGCTGAGTTGTTATCGATAGGCCATTCCAAGGCAATCGAGGTATTTGAATTGGGACCGCCGAGGACGGTGCCCATCCGTGAGTTATTGTTGTCGCGTTGGCCGACTCAAGGCATCACACTATCATTCTTGTGAATTCAGTAATTTTGTGATCATTTCCGTTTGTGATTGATTGTGTTTTAGAGGGTAGTCTCGGCTAGTGCTCGAAGGGTGAGTTTGGGGCCTGAACCTTCGCGGTTGGTTTCCCAACACCTACAGTTCAGTAGGTCACGGTCACTGGGTGATCTCATATGGGTAAGTTTGGGGATTCAACCTTCGCGGTTGGTTTCCCAACACCTACAGTTCGGTAGGTCACGGTCATTGGATGGCCTCATTGTGATACGGATTCGTGCCGTCGCTTTGTCCCTCATTGTGATACGGCTTCGTGCCGTGGCTTCGGCCCTCACTGTGATACGGCTTTGTGCTGTGGCTTCGGCCCTCATTGTGATATGGCTTCGTGTCCTAGCTTCAGCCCTCATTGTGATACGGCTTCGTGCCGTGGCTTCAGCCCTCATTGTGATACGGCTTCGTGCCGTGGCTTCGGCCCTCATGTGATACAGCTTCAGGCTGTTTTGGCTTCGGGCCATTGTGATGATTGGTAGCTTCGGTTGAGTGGCTTTCAGGCCATTGTGATATTTTGCAGCGTCGGCAGAGGGATTTCAGGCCATTGTGATGTTTTAGTATTTCCGTTGGAGCCTTCGGGCATTGTGATTCGTAATTATATCAGCTCTAGTTTGGTTTACCTTCAGGTAATTCATTGCTGTGTTCTATATTGATGATTCTCCGTTGGGCACTTGTGTTCTAACATGTTGAGCAGGTACTGATCGTATGCCGTGGGCACAGTGTTTCACGAATGCTCGGTTCTTACCTTGGTTTGTGAGCATCTCATACTACCATTGTTGTACCGTTTATTCTGCCTTTGGATGCATATCATGTTGTACATGTATTTGATATTCATTATCTGTATGACTGACCCCATGGGGGCGGAACATGTTTCATGATTTAGGTGCTTGCGAGGAGTGAGTTGAGGCACAGGGGCATGACGATGGCGTCGAGGCATTCAAGCGATACTAGTCCCGAGCTGTTTGGTGTTCATGTTGGTTAGTCCGTTTGGAGTGTTCTCCAGTTTGTCAGTCGTTGTCATTATGTATTATCCGAGCAAGGCTCGTGGATGTTGTTGTATTTTTAATTTGGCCATGTAGTGTAATATCCGCGATTTCCGATTTTCGGTAAATTTCTTTTTTTGGCGGAAGTCTATCTTGGCGACTCTTTTGTGACCGTTCGTCATTCTGAGAGTGATTAATTCTACACTTTTTGTCATCCGAGTTCGTTTTCGTGTCGTTTTATTGAGTTCCGTGTTCTTAAGCGACTTTTCCGCACTTGAGTTTGATTCTTGCGAATCACGTCTGAAACTGTTGTTTCTAGTTTCGAGTAAGTTCATTTAATGTTATTATACATGTTGCGAGCTTTAGCTTAGTGTTTCAATCGTGTATCGTGTATTTCGGACATTTTGGGCCGTTTTCGTAATTTCCCAAAGTTTGGGGTAATTACTTCCATTGTCGAATTTCGAGCCTTCGGGTGGTCGTAATCGTGTATTCTCTTAGCGCTTGGATTCGTCTTTGCGAGTACTTTGTAACCGTATCTTCGGTTTATATTCAGGTTTGGGTTTTGGGGTTGTCCGGGCCGTCGAAGTTGGCCACGGTCGAGTCATGGCTGCACATTTTGGAGCAGGTACTGGCCTGACCGAGTTACGGCCGTAAGGTGCCGGTTACGGCCGTAAGTGATCGGCAGGCATGGGCCGGACGAATTCCGGTTACGGCCGTAAGGCTGCCGAGTTACGGTCGTAATGCCTTGCCTGTTACGGCCATAACACACCTTCGTTTTTCGGACAGTAGGCATGGGGACCCGATTACGGCCGTAAGAATCTGCCGAGTACGGCCGTAAGCACCGAGTTACGGCCGTAAGGCTCTGCCGGTTACAGACGTAACGTGCAGGCCTATATATGGCCTGGGCGACGGGATTTTGCTCATTTTCCTCACTTTTCATCTTCTTCTCGCGGCTGCCGGACGGGGGAGACGGGAACGTCGATTCTTGGTCGATTCCACTCAGTTCCAAGGTGTTTTGGAAGGCCCTTATCGATTATAACAACATCAAATCCTTGTTCTTCGTCGAATCGAGGTAATTTCTTGAAATCTCCTAGGGTTGACTTTCGAGATTTCTTCTTAATCTTCGTTGTTCATCCGATTTCGATGAATCGGTTGATGTTATTGAGCATTATTAATCGTATCATATGGGTTGTATATCCGTATTTCGAATTTGTTCAACTCGATTGATGATTTGAGTGTTCTTGGGAGTTGTCGAACATTGAATGTTCGATTAAATGTCCCAATGAGTTTCCTTTCGATAGTTTGGTGGGATTTCCGTTGTTTTTTACCTTGATTCTCATTGTAATCATATCTTCATTGTTTTTGCCGGAGGATTGTAGGTATTCGAGGGTTTTCCCGATTGAACCGTGTCCGTCGGATTATTCCCGTGTCGATTTGAGGCAAGTACCTTGTCCATACATTTCTTGTTTCGTAGATATGATGATCGGTGATCGTCTAAATGTGTTTGTTTGGTTGTTTGAAACGAACTTCCAAAAGATTTCGGTTAGCCTCGTTAAAGGCTCTTTTTTAAACCGTATGTATTTTGCGAATGGTGTGTTTCATAAATGACTATGTGAACCTTATGAATACGCTTGGTATTATTGTTGCGCTTGATAATGCGTGCGTACATATATTGTCTTTTTTCGGTGTGTTGTGGTTTGACGTTGTGCTTTTGCTAAATGTTTGATGCCTCCGGATAAATTGTTTGGATGTCTTTGTTGTATTGTGCTATTTGTGTGAATGTGTGGATATGGTCGAATGTCTATGGTGACACATAGCATGTGACCATGTGGTTAGGATGTAACAAGTGATTGATCCAACCGTGAGAGCCTAAGACAAGACCTGCGGTGACATATGGCATGTGATCATATGGTCAAGAGACAACAAGTGATTGATCCAACCGTGAGATGACGTGGCATATGTTCATGGTGTGATGTATATGTATTTTGCTCACCTCGAGAGGGTCCGATGAGGCCTCGAGGGAATCCAATGGTATAGCCCAGGATTCACGAGTTGGTGTGTATATGATTTGTGAATGTATTTTGCTCACCTCGGGAGGGTCTGGCGAGGCATCGAGGGAATCTAATGGTATAGCCCTAGATTCACGAGTTGGTGTTGTATTCGTTGACCTGGATTTGCGTATCTTGGGTGATTATGTTGTGTTGATTTTTATGTCCGTCGAGGACACGTGACGTGGGTTTTAACCCTGTGAGTTGTTGTTGGTTTTACTTGTGAAAACAAAACCTTTGGGATGTGACCCCTATTGATTTTGGAAAGAGAAGGGTTCGATAATCCTAAATTGTTTTCTACTAAAACTCCCGATAGCTTATTAAACCATTTTGTAAATTGTTTCTCTTGAATTGTGATCTTTCGGTTTTGGAATATTTTACCTAAACTCTTGCTTCGGGAAGTATTTTTCGTTGTGTTTGAATCTTTGAGGATTCCTGATTATTGTTATTCTTGGAACTTGAATTGTATGACTCGTATTTTGCACTTTGTACTTGTACTAGCAAAATAGTGGAATTTTGCTAACCCTCGAGTAATCGGGGAGTGGATGTCTGTATTTGCATTCAGGTTTTGGGAGCGTAACACAGGGTCGGCATGAAGGATGATGAAAGATGATCGATACTAATCACATGAGATCCCGTACGTTGTTGTACTGGTTCAGTTGTACTTTATTTTCCGCTGCAGTATTTTTTTCCCATTGTACGGGAGTATTTTGTATTTGACCCCTGCGTGGGCATGTATTGATATTGAGTTGTATGTTTTTATTGAAAGACAAAATCGGTCTACTGAGTCATTTTATCCTTAAAGGCATTCTTGAGACGTTCGTTGTTGTTACCAGCCTGGTAGGTCCTTGAGGAAAGGTTCTACGGCGTGTAATATCCCTGTGCGGATTGGGGGTGTTACATGTAGGACCATCATTATCGTTGAAATTCCACATCGGAATATTGTATCGGATATCATAGTAGGGACTGTGATTTTCCTTGTTTGTCAGTTTGATGTATTTTAGTCATGTTCGCCTGGTGGATTTCCTGTTATGGGGTCCGGAACTGTAATAACCCAATGGGATTTTGGGGGTGTTACAGTATTCATAAGGTTGATAGAGGGGGGTTTTATATAGGAATTACAATGGGGTCCTTCCATACATAGGATTCCTAGATAAGGTAAGACATCTAATAGGATCGTACTACCTCAAGAAAGATCTAGAATCTTTCATCTATGTATCTTCCTATGACCAATATTAGGCAAGACACCAATAATGGAAGTATATCCCGGAATAATAATAAATTAATTCTTAAAATCAGCTGTTAGTTTCTTAATTTAATAATATAAATGATAATTATGTTAAACTTTATCTCTTATCATAAAACTACATCTTATCTTATATATTAAAATATTCAGTCCTAGAAATAAATGTGAAGCCTTAAAGGTTGAGTTCCATGAGTAAAATTGAGTTTCAAAGCATAAATCGTCCAAATTCAAACACAGATTGTAACGGTTTCACAATTATGTCATTGTGTATTAATTGCTACACTTATAACTCAATGTAACCATCAAGATGAAGTTGAAGTGTTGTTGGAGTTTCCGAATACTTCGAATACGAGAAACCAAAGCATCTTTTTAGAGGTTGTCTTTTTATCTTCCCATGAGTTACAAACATATTATCCAACTATATAATGTGTCAAAATCATAAACAGCAAACCACAACTTCCTCTAACCCATAGCACGTCTACAACGAAACATATAACCCTTAACCCATATCAAACAACAACTTCAATCTACCATTTTCCAAGATCTTGAAGCCATCAACGGAAAAAGAAGTCATCTTCTATTTGTATTCGGATTTATTAGCAAAAGAAAGAAAGCCGATTCATAGAGAAGGCATATTACTTCGTATAGATGAAACCAAGACCCGGCCATGAATAAACATCAACCAGCACCAACGACCAACAAATAAACATAAACCACGCGGCAATAATGGTGGCGGCAACGAGTTGTCGTTTATAGAGAGATGCATGTTATATTGTGGAGCTATGAGTATTGGTTGAGATTTGGTGTCTAGAGATAAACAGTTGAGATGAATATAAGGATCTTGAAGCTGAGAATCTGAGTTAGAATCAATCAAACGGGTCTGAGATAGTGTTTATTTGTGTTCGAAAGTGTTCGTGTTCTTCAAATTTGTGTGGTTTGATGAAAGAGAATAAGAGGGAGGCGTATGGGTTATGTTTTTAGGGTTAGGGTTGTGTGATTTAGTTTTAGGGTGTAGCTTATATTTGTGTAAAAGAGTTAAAAGTGCCCGTATAGTAAAATTATTCTTGGGCCGAGCATTGTGGTAGGAAAAAATATTCGGTCATTTTGTTAAAAACGTTGGGCTGAGTTGTTCCAATAGATCTGGTTAAAAAATAGAAGCACAATAATAAATTCCACAAATATTATTATACTATTATAATCTCAACGTGTGACACGTAAACTATACCAAACAGGGGCATCCCCTAGATCCTCTAACAAAATGACACATATGTTTGCGGCTATTGTTTTTTTTTTTTTTTTTGGCAGCATGTGAATGTGTGACAAAGATAAGTTATGCCATGTGAGATGATTTAAGTTGCTAGGACCCATTTTAGCCCATTTTTATGCACATACTCATTTGCATTTATCATTTGCTTCTGGTTCTTGCTCCCAATAATACTTGAAGCATTTTGCTTACTAATAATATAAATCTCAAATGTATTTATTGTTGTCGAACTTTCAAAACCCTAAATAAAACTTGATATTATATATAAAAAAGCAAACCTTTGTTTTTAACAGAAGAAACATGAGAATTATTTGTACAAATACTTTACTTACATAACCTTTGTAGATTCACTTGATTACCCCCGATCGAAAGTAAGCATTAAAACTATTTTGCTGAGAATTGCGACACATGTTTCAATCAAATGCACCATTACATCTATACTTCAAGGGTTTACGTTGAATATTACGTAACGAATAATTTAAACAAAATGTGTGCATATGAAACTTATATACATTAGCTCAATTTTGTTTACAATAGTTTACTAAAACAAACTTTGTAGATTCACTCAAGTACCTCCGATCGAAAGTAAACATTACGTAATGAACCCACAATTTAAGAAATTACATAATTATTACTGTTTTTTTCCTCTGAGTTTTTGTAGAATGCCAATGTTTGTTAAACCTTATTTTGATAGAGCCGTATGCGTTTAAGCTTCATTTAACTCAACTCATTTTATAACTATTTAGCTAAATATTACGCAACACGTCTCAATTAGATACACCATCATACTTACACTTCAATACTTTACACAAACATTACACAATGAACAATTAGATACAGCCCGTGTGCATCGCACGGATCCGAATACCTCGTATGGTATTATGTATGTTTAATCTCTTGTCATAAATCAATTATTTTTATCAGCATCTCCTTGATGCGTTTTTTAGTTGGGTCTTTCTTAGAATAGGTAGGAGTTGTAGTACATGTATACATGTAGTCTTCTTATATCCATCAGATCAAATCAAAATTAATCATGATCATTGATCATTAATACTACAATCTATATGTTGTGGTGTTATCAAAATTATGTTGTAGTGTTTATTGTTTGTTTATAATTTTGAAAAAAGAAACAGCTAAATATGAAATTTCCGTAATACCCTTAAAAAGTCACAAATCTATTATTAATTTGTCTAACTCTCTAAAGCAATTTTTTATGACATAATCATATTATTAGATAATTATTAATTTTAAACTTAAAAATTCAACTCCAAAATAGATTAACTAAATTATCAGATAAATTAAAATTATTTTAGAATTCAAAAAACATTAATTAATAATTATAAAAGTTGTATATAAATGAATTCTGAAAAACTGAAAATGCTAAAAAAAATAACTGTAAAAATACAAATTAATTTTAAATTTTAAAAATTAATCCAAAAGTAAATTAAAAATATAAATAACAAAAAAATATATATATTATAGTTAAATTCCAAAAAAAATATAATAGATACTAAAATATTAAAAATAAATATTAAAAATAAAATAAAAATTAAAAAATATTTATATAGACTAGAATATGAAAAAAGCTGAAATATTAGCAATTTAAAATTAATAATATCTTAAGATTTGCTTATGATTTTAAAGGTAATTTTTATTTTTAGATTGAAATTTGTTTTTTAGCATCTTTTTAATTTTTCAAATTTATTGGTATTTTCTGGAATATATTTTTTGATTATATATAATTTTAGAATTTACTTGTAATCAAGGTCTGTTGTGATTTTAAATATAATATATATTTTAAATTTGAGTATATGCTTAATGTTTGGAATAGTTGTTCTTATCCATTTTGTATTCAAAGTTTACCTTCATTTAACTTAATTTTACCCATGATGGTCAAATAATATAGGATGCATGATCCACACTATATTTTTTGGATTTATTGATAAAATATTTTATTTTGAATGGTACAATTATATTTTTCAATATTTTTTAATTATATTTTTATAATTTATTGTAGTTTTCTAATTTTATTCTTCACTTTATTTGTATGTTTCTAGATCTATTAAAATAAATATATTTTAAAAAATTAATATAATTTTTTTGACAATTATTTTACATATTCTTTTGCAATTATTTGTACTTTTTCTATATTTATTTATATTGTTTGTTTTATAGGATTTATTTATATTATTACAAATTTATTAAAATTGATAATAAACATTTGCATCTTATTTAATTCCATAAACCTATTTATAATGTTAGGATATTCTTATTTATTTTATGGATTTATTTGTACAATATTTTTATTTTACAGATTTATTTAATTAATATTATTAATATGGATCTATTTTTATGATTTTTTGTAATTTTTAACTAATTATTACTTTAGAATTTATTTTTTATATTTTTAACATTTATTTGGATTTTTTAGAATTTGTTTGTATTTTCTCAAATATTATTATACTTGATTGGATTTATTTGTAGTTTCTTATATTTATTTTTGAATTTTAGAATTCATATAAATTTTATTATGATTTTTGAAAATTATTTTATAATTCAGATGATTTTTTTTTGTAATTTACATTATAAATAAAAGAAGAGAAATTTTCTATTTATTTATTTCTTTCCTCAACTTAAGATTATTTTTGTAGTTAAACAATTTTAAATTTATATTTTATATACTTATTCACTACAATCCTAATACTTACCTGCATACAGGTAGTACAATGTCTACCTATTCCAAGAAAATCCCTTTTTAGTTTTCATGCATTTTGTTAAGTATTAAATCTTCTTATGATTACTAAATTAATTTGTTTTCTACTAGTTGTTATGATTTTTTATTTATTTAATAAATTCAATAATATGTTTTAATTTTCGTATAACAATTGGATGCAATTTATCATATATTTCATAGGGAGACTTATTTGTTCCTTATTAGTTATGAGTTATTTTATAAACTTCATATTTAAGTTTTAGTTCACTGTAAACTTAATTTAAATGAGATGCAATTTTTGAATTTACGCATTTATTAGGACTATTTATTTAATTGGTTGTTATATAAATTCAATGCATTTTTAGTTTTGTTCAATTGCACATTTAGTGCAAATTTGATGTCACGTTTGAATTTAAATATTTTTCTGTAACTAAAATCAATGTATTTGGATTTATTTAAATGTATATTTAATAAATATTCTACGCATTGTTTGAATTTAAATACTCCCTTCGTCCACAAAAATCTGTCCAAATTTTGACTTTTTCAGTTCAAAATTTATAAACTTTGACCAAAAAGTTACGATTAATATATAAACTTTATAAAAAATGTAAGTTATATTTTAGAAATACACATTAAGACAAATCTAATCAAGTACTTATATTACTATATTTTTTTTTATATATTGGTTGTAATTTATGGTCAAAGTTTATCAATTTTGACTGAAAAAAATAAAAAATGAGACACATTTTCGTGGACGGAGGGAGTATATGTTTAACTGCTTCTTTGATATTTTTCCATTGATTATATGCATATGTTAGTCATGCCATATATATATTTTAGTAAGGTGTCAGTGCATTATTTTTTTAGTTTACACAAACCGTCGGCTTAAGTAAAGGTCGTCAGCTAAAATCGGGTCGGCTAAAGTGCCTTGGCTAAAATTTTAGCCGGCGACAAAAATGACAAGTCTCGGCAACACTTGAGCTTTAGCTGACAGAGAGATGTCCGCTAAAGTTAAGCCGATAAAGAGATGGCTAAAGTGTTTTATTTAAATAAAAAAATACTTTAGCCGACGGGTGGGCTAAAGTGGGCTAAAGTGTATTATTTAAATAATAAAAAAACACTGTAGCCGACGATGGTATTTGAAATTGTCGGCTAAAGTGTATTACTTAAATAATTTCCCAATTACTTTGGTAAACGGATTCACTACATACTGTCGGCTAAACTCCATTTTTAATTAATGAAAAATAACTTTAGCCGACAGTATGTGTAAAAGCGATCGGCTAAAGTCCCTTTTAAATAAAAAAATAAATTTCAGATTTTGTGTTACCAAAAATGTTTTAGATATACACCACCATCAACCAAACACCAACACAAACATTAAGATTACAAAATTTCAAATGCACAATAAGTCAAACAAATACAATATAAACCAACTTCTTCGCGGAACATATCAAGATATACCACATCAATAAAATCACAATATTCACAAACACAATATTCCAAATAGGTGTACATCATCACATCTACACAAGTATATGAAAAAGATAACTAAGTACTCCACAAACCGCGAAAAATATAATCAGTATTGTCATATGAGTCATCGTAATGCGATCCCACACGACACGCCGTGGTAACCGACATTGCTAGATGATTTTAGGTCATAAGATGTTTCCAAAATAGAAAAGGGGCTTTACTTCCGAATATCTAACAAGATGTAACACCCCCATATTTAATCGGAAATATTACAGCGCCGTGGGCCCCGAGATGGAACCCACAACGCTAAAAGAAATTTTCGCAAATATTTACAAATGCCCAAGAGGCCGACGACGGTATTATCTTTAAAAAATATTCGAAAACGTTATAAAACTCGTTTATCAAAAGCATCATAAAACCTCATTTTGAAAAGGGCAAGGCCCAATGGCCGAAACTCAATAGTTTAGAGAAAGATTTCCAAAGTAACTCAAATTACCAGAAACAAAAGGTCATTTAAAATACTCACGCAGCGGAAAGGACAACCAAGTAAAATTACTCTAGCAGCGGAATACAATAATTGATCAGGAATTGAGTTCATAAAAATATGCCCTAGCCAGTATCCTCCTTGTATATTCATAATAAAACCAATTACCGATTGTCATCATCAATCCGGACAATCCGATTAATTATAGATAATCATATTCCAAGAGTTCCACAACTTATTCCGAAATCACATTTAAAATCCCCAAACGGCATAATCCGATGTGTTATAACATCTAAACAATCCTTATTCATATATCAAAGTGTATATCATCATGTTCTTCAACATATGATCTTCCTATCATCAAAAATCGCAACAACACTATCAAGAACATCGAGAATACTACGATTCCATAATCATAACAACATAATCAAGACATTTGATCATCAATTCATTATCTTCCTTTAACAAAATTCCCGTAGATACCAAGAATTATCACAACAATATCAATTCAATCACCATTCATACAAAAACATGTAGAATTTCCCAAGTTCTACTCACTGAGGCATTTCATCGAACACTTTGAAGGCATAGTCCAATTCAATAATTTTAACGAAGAAATACTCGAATTTGTTCCACAAAACTTCAAGAGTATTTAATGATTACGAGATTACAACAAAGTTCCATCAATAATCTGAACCAAAACGAATCAAATCGGCCAAAACACCAAGAAACTCCAAGAATATCCAAAAACCAAAAGTTTAGGTGTTCTTACTTTCAATCAGGGCGGAAGAAGATGTTATCCATGAATCAAACTTCCAAAACATGTTGCTACATGATGTTATTACTCAAATCCATCAACTTTGCTGAAGAAATCGCGAAAGGAATGAAGAAAAACGAAAAATGCTCAAGGTGACTCGGTCCAGGCCTTATATAGGCCGAGTCCTGTCAAGACGTTACGGCCAGAATCGCCGTGGCTTACGACGTAATCGCCGTGGCCTACCCTATCGCTGGCTTTGGCCGATGACCTTACGTGACGAATCGGCAGATGCTTACGACGTAACGGCACTTACGGCCAGAATCGCCATGACCTTACGTACGTTATCGGCCATCCTTACGCCTAATGAGTCACCGCGACCGTGATCGGCCACCCCTGCGAGTCACTGCCGACCATGCTCGGCCACTGCAGTTCCTCTCGGCCATGACTCGGCCAGCCGCCCCGTAACGTACGTAACACTTATTCCGTTGCGTACGCAATACGTAAGTTGACTTGCTACAGTATTATACTCGTATTACGTACGTAATACACCCTGTATAACGTACGTAACTCCATCCGTTGACTCACCTGTCCACATCCGCGCCGAAAGCTGCCGACACTGGGCCCCACTATCCGATCACAACTCGGTCATGTCTGATTCCTCTTGTTACGTACGTAATGCCTTATGCATAACGTACGTAAAGCGTATAATTTAGCGTACGTAAGTCCTTAAACTTAGCGTACGTTAAGGGCTCTATACTTAGCCAAAATCCAACTGTTCCTGCCTGTCTCGACATACCGAAAACACATACACACATACTGAATACATATACTGGATCGAATAACATTCTTATACGATATACTCTATATCGAAAGTACGATAACCTGATACACAATATCCTCAAATGCAACTGTCGACCAGATACGACAATTATACCGATACTGACATCTCAGTCCATTATTTATTTTATCCATACTATACAGATTCCACACTGTACAATATAACTCGGATAAAATAATATCAAACAACAGTAGTAGAAATTCCGGATATTACATAAGACATGCCGTAGCAACCCGAAAGGGTGAAGTTCAAACACGCCACAAGGGGTTTTAAACCTTGATAAGTGAATTGAAATCACAATTGTGTTTTGGAGACACTCAACAAAACAATATTTTGGAGACACACTCAACAAAATAAAAAGAAAGTTTGTTAACACAAACAATCACAATTTTCTTCAATTTCAAGTTTATTATCTTAGAAGTAAACACTGCTACAAAATATGCTTTTTACGACGCTCAATTTACTTCCATTTAACGAAAACTGATGTAAAAATTAAAAATACGGTCAATTTACATCGGTTATCAAATAAAACCGATGTACAAATTAAAATAACTATTTTTTTACATCGGTTGGTAAAATAACCGATGTAAAATTATTATATTTTTACATCGATTGTTCAAATAACCGATGTAAATTTTAAAATACGGTAAATTTACATCAGTTGTCAAATAAAACCGACGTAAAAATTAAAATTACTACTTGTGTATATCGGTTGTTAAAATAACCGAAGTAAAATTATTATTTTTTCTACATCGGTTGTTCAAATAACCAATGTAAAATTTTAAAATACGGTAAACTCACATCGATTATTCCAAAATAGATTTAAAAAAGTATTAATTTTACATCAATTTTAGAATAACTGATGTAAAAATTAAAATACGTAAATTTACATCATTTATTCCTAAACCGATGTAGAATTAATACTTTTTACGTCGGTTTTGGAATAAAAATAAAAATGGGTAAGTTTTACATCGGTTTTTCTAAAACCGTCATAAAATCCTTTTTTTTTAAAACATGTATTTTATTTACGATGATTCTTTAAAATATAAAAGAAATGAAAAATAAAAAAACTAAAAAATCATTTTTTTCAAAATAATACAAAAAAGGAATAAAATTGACTAATGTAAAAATTAAAAATGATATAAATTAATATTGTTTATTCCAAAACCGACGTAAAAAATAGTAAGTTTACATTGATTTTAGAATAACTGATGTAAAAATTAAAAATACGGTAAATTTGCATCAGTTATTCCAAAACAGATGTAAAATTAATATATTTTTACATCGGTTTTGGAATAATCGATGTAAAAAATAAAAGGGGTAAAATTTACATTGATTTTTCTAAAACCGTCATAAAATCCATTTTTTTAAAATATGTATTTTTATTCACGAATATTCTTTAAAATATAAAAGAAATAAAAAATAAAAAACAAATTCAACAAATCATTTTTTTCAAAATAATACAAAAAAAAGAATAAAATTGATTTTTTTTATTTTTATTTAAAAATAGAGACCGAATGTATTTAAATGTAATATAAATATATTTTTTTCACACAAATAACTATAGCCTAGTGGTTGGGACTTGACTCCCCAACCCCAAGGTCGAGGGTTCTAAACCTAATTGTGACAAAGTGCAATATATTGTTATTTTAGGTGCAGGTTCGGGTCGGGTCTGGGTGGGTTTCGGATCGAGCCTGGGCAGATTCGGCTTGGGGTCGGGTTGCCAAAACCTCCATAAAATATAAGACATTTTACATCGGTTCTTTTCAAAATCGATTAAATTGTGGACATTTACATCGGTTCTTATTAAAATTGATGTAAATTATGGATATTTTACATCAGTTATGTGCAAAATTGATGTAAATTATGGATATTTTTACATCGATTTTAACAAGAACCAATGTAAAATGTATATGTTTTATGACGGTTTTAAAAGAACCGATGTAGAATGTATATTTTTATGACGGTTTTGGAAGAACCGATGTAAACTGTGAACTTTTACTACGGTTTTAAAACCATCGTAAAATGTGCCCACTTTCTACGACGGTGGATTTTACGACGGTTCTAAAACTGTGGTAGAAACCCTTCCAGAACCGTCGTTAAAACCCCCTTTATGTAGTGGTGGAAGTTCATGGCTATTTATAGCCAAAATTCACAACATCCCTTTATGTGAACTAGGAAATTACAAAGAAAATATAAAATAGTAAATTACATATTCCAATGGTCAAAATTCGATCTAAGACCATTTAACAATTCTAGAAGTCAATGATCAAAAAAATTAAAATAATAACTAAGATTTGAAGTGTGAAAAGAAGAAAATAAAAAGATCAATTCGCTGCTCCTCTATCCAGTCACATCTGGGATTTGATTACTCACAATTTATTTCCGAAACCTTTGTATAATCGTAGCTGTCTCATAGGTTTCCGTAGCCACTTGAACGACCTTAATCAGACATCAGATGAGAGAGTTATGACCAAAATACGAAACTGTTGCGTATTCGTCTTATGCGTGGGAATTTGCATTTTTGTTTGCTTGTTTTGTTCTCGTCTTGACTCGACTTTATTTCAAATCAGAATTAGAACTCAAAATTAAAAATAATGGTACAATTATACAACTCTAAAACAAGAAGATAAATTACAACTCAAATGATAATATTTTACAACTCCATTAATACAATCATTATTACAAGACAATTAGATCAACTGACAAAAAGACTTGAGAAATAAAATAAATGACTCAAATAATAAAAATTTATTTATATAATAAATATTATAAATAAATATTATTCGACAAATTAATATGAAAAACAGGGGTATTTTGATTCACGTTTATATAACATATGTAAGAATTTGCTTATCGGCATCGCGTTGTTTAGTTTTTCCTTCACGCACATCGAGCGTCCTTCCATTCAACCCACAACATTGTACCACGGTCTCGAATGAGAACTCCCACATAACGGCGGTAAGCAACAGCACCGCCAGAAGACAACAAGGGAGCACCATACTGATTAAAAGGATAGTCAAACGACCATTTTCTTTAAATAGTCTCTCAAGTGCTAGGCCCTTACATGCGCCTCGAGTCTTCATCTTCTTCTTCTCGGGCTTTTTAAGCTATTCAATTTCTTCAATATCACATTTATTTTCTTCGGCAATATCTTCAACCGTTTATAACTGTGCCATGTCATGTCCTCAGGCCAAGATATCGGTACGTAAGCCTCTGTAGGGCTTATCAAAATAGATGGTCGTGGCCGACCTGTATCGTCGACCTCAGGAATAGACGGTACAATGGGGGGCATGAAAAGAGTCGGGGGCGAGCCGTCTGATATCTCTGGCGAACTATGTGCATGTCTTGGAGTGGAAGGGGTAGGGTCAGACTGATGTATAGAAGCATACGAGGTGCCGGAGCGGTCGTTGGAGTAGCTGTAGGTGTGAACTCTGTATGGGGATATGATAATCCAAACGCCTCGATAGTCTAGAACGTTGCTCTGTCAATGGATGTAAACCGGTAGCCTCCAATATCTGAGAGGCACGAAGCTGCAGAGCTCCCGTTTGAGTCGGCAGTCTTCTTCTTATTTTTTTTCCTCCGACAAGTTTTGATATTTTACTCATTTTACCTGTATTAAAATGAACAGCATATTAACTCTCGTATATCACATTAGCATCACTTCAAAATATCAACATTTATCACCTCTTGAACAAATAAAGAAAATCAAATATCAATATTTATCACCTCTTCATCAATATTCAAGTAATGTTATTCCACCTAACAAAGATGAATGATTGTGCTAATCCTTACCCTCACACACTATCTCAGTACTCAAAATCATAATCCACTTATGAAGAGTTTGATATTCTATGAATATGATGAAAAAGACAGAAATTGGACAAGATTACAGTCCATGTTGATGAAGTAAAATGCTATTGTTTCCCCTATTGTGCTTCCCCTATTGTTGTTTCCAAACTAAATATCAGAATTCAGATTTTATGAAAATTTAATCAACCCAAGAACATGTGAGTGTAATTTATTTAATTCATTCATCATCACAGTTCAACATCTAAACAGGTACAAAATTAAAAATATTTAACTACTGATTTTATTAAGTTCTCATTCTAAAATTTACAGAAAAGTAAACGAGATACTTTCTTCTGTCAAACATGAATGTGAAATCATTAACAAAGATAGCTGAATATGTCCAAAATCTGACATGGATAACCATTAACTTTTCGAAAACAACACCACCTTATACAGATCAAATCAAGAGACAAAAATAATTTGACACAACTAAAGAGTAGGAAAAAGTTTTGACACAATGAGGCAAATATTTTGTAATGTAAATAGCATTCACGACTACTCTACTATTTTCACAAGCTAAAACCAACAAAATGACAAGTTGGAAATTCACATACAAACACATTTGACACGTATGAAATTAAAAAAAAGGGGGCGATTGGAGGCGGCGGCGGCGGCAGGGTGCGAGGTGCGGCGGCACAAGGCGGTGGCGGGGGCTGCGGATTTTGGCCGGGGCGACTGGTTCGAGCGAGGTGCATTTTGGTGGGTGTGGTTGGGATGCGGGGTGCGGCTGCGACTCGTTCTGGTGGGTGCGGCGTGCGTCGGTGCAAGACGGCAGCGGGGTTGCGGGTTTCGCTCAGAGGAAGAGAACCGGTCGCGATCGACAGAGGTGGGTGGGTTTTCGATATTGTGTTGTGAGGCTATGACGTGGGTGGGTCACTTTGTCTTCAGCTAAACTATTTTTTTAAAAAAAAAAATGAAATTCAGTTATTTGTCAAATATTATAATTTTTTTAATCGACATATTACATTTTTTTTAATTAAGGCTCATAATCAGAATCATCACTAAAGTCGATGTCGGTATCGAAATTAATAACTTGCAACACGTGTCTCAACTCTTCTTCACCATCTTCATTAGAATTTGCAAGTAATTCATCTGCATCCACATCAATAAGACCACATACATCACCTTGTAGTCGAAGCACTCGACCTTCGAAAACATTATTGAAAAGAATTGTGGAAGATCATGGTATATTGGTCGCATCTGGTTCTTGATATGCCTCATATTCATCATTATCTCATATTTGTCTCAGTGTAGCAGTTTCCTCGTAGCCACATGGTTGATTATCTTTAAATGGCCCTTTCTTGACCAAATCATCCAGATAATATGTCGGTTTTACCGATGTTGCAAAAATAAATGGATCACTTTCATATCAAGTTGTACAAGTGTAAACGGAAAAAATCCCATAGTCATCTTCTAATTGAATTCCAAGGCTAGTATTCATGTGCACTTGAACAGGTGCACTATCATGCTGTCTCCATAAACTAGTTCTACCCCTCCGAGAAGAACACCATAGTATCCCCCATTGACCATCACCACTGAATTGACATCTTTTTTTTTGGTCTCTTTCCAAACATACAAATGTCTGGTATAAACTAGTTTGTAAAAAAACATGAAATTAAAGAAAACTGAATTGTCTGATTACTGAATACGTAAAGAAAAGAATACGAGAGAGTTTAGAGGGAAGAAAAGTAAAGAACAAGTTAAACAAAGTCTGCCCTAGCCGATCCCCCCTTAGCTCTATTTATTAGCATCTAAAAATAAGGAAACTCCCTAATTACCCTCAAACTCAAAAGATAAATACCATACTTAAAATAATTACCTAATTACCCTCAAACTCAATAGATAAATACCATACTTAAAATAATTACTTAACCACCCCTAGCCTTTTGCGCCTCTTATAAATTTGGCCCCATCTCTTATTCTCCTGCGCCTGATTCGTATCAATACCCTGCCCCTGAAAATTTACCTTGTCCTCAAGGTGAAAGTCTGGAAATTGAGCCTAAATATTGATCGCATCTTCCCAAGTGGCTTCCGAATCTGGTAAGTTCTTCCATTTCATCAATACCTCTTGTATTCGCTGACGTTCCCGTGTACCCAAAACTTGCTCGGGAATAATGGCTACCTCCATATTGTTTGTTAACCCCTCCGGTAGACTGCGCAAAACTTCCTGTTGACCCACCACCTTCTTAAGTTGGGAAACATAGAAGACTGGGTGAATGGTAGCGGAGTCTGGTAATTCTAAACGATAAGCCACTTTTTGTTGGAACATTTTATTCCATACATAAATTAAAAGTGTTTTGATGATTAAAGTCGATAAACAAAACAAAACAACGAAGAGGCGAAGCAAAGAATCGAAGAAAACGGAGTTGCAAAAAGGCATTCTGGACATAGATAACGTACGTAAACAAGAGCGCATAACGTACGTAAATGATTGAATATTACGTACGTAACAGAGTGTTATTAACGTACATAACATGTTCAAACCAAGTGAACGTTGGAGGAGTCAAAGTCAGAAAAGCATGCAACGGACATATGACGTCAGCAATGACATAAGCCTTAATGTACGTAATAGATGGTATGTTAACGTACGTAACCAAAATGACGAAACTCCCCGGACTGATTTGTGAAGAGGCTTACGTACGTAACCTGTCAAGGTTAACGTACGTAATACTTACGTACGTAATGTGGAGGAGATAGCGTACGTAATGATGGTTTTGGCAGCTAACGGCTAGTTTGATGATGGAGCCTATAAATACCATTCTATGGTATTGTTTCAAGTACAACAACTTCAAGCATACGAGATAATCATCTGATATTCATATTGATATTATTGTTGTTGTAATATTGAGCTTACATTGAGTGATTGAGTGTTATACACAAAATCATACACGAGTGGTAAAAGAAAAGATACGATTGGATTCGGTGTTATTAGGATCAAGGATCCGGCATTATTAGAATCACAATCGCTATCTTCGTGAGGTTTATCTAGTACCCATAGAAAGCTAGAGAGGTTGATTCCTTGGCCTACGAAAAGGAAAACGGTTTAACTTGGACCGATACAAAGACAAGTACGAGTGGTTTATCATGGACCAATAGAAGACGTGATTGTAACGGTTATCCCTCGACCTATAGAAGAGAGGTGCAGAGGTTTTTATCTTGAACCTATAGAAAAAGATACCGAGAGAGGACGTAGGCTCCTTTATAGCTGAACCTCTATAAATCCGTGCGTCATTTATTGTCCACATTTTATTTTACGCTTCCGCAACACGGCGCAATATCCGATCTTGTACCCAACACTTTTCCCACTCTTGCCAACACCCAAAAAGGCCCATAGAAACGAGGTGCCAATTTCATATTATGCTTGCCCACGACAGTGTTCTGCTTATATGGTCGTAACTTGAGATAAACAAGATTACCAATCTCGAACTCGACATCACGCCTTTTCTTGTCAGCTTGTGCTTTCATAACTTTTCTAGCTCGCTCTAGCTGCTCCTTTAATTCTTCAAGTACTCCATCTCTTTCCTATAAATAAGCATCTACCTCGAAATTGACAGCCGCACCATGGTCATAGCTCACCAAACATGGAGGATCACGTCCATACAAAAATTTAAATGGAGTATTCTTGATTGAGGAATGGTATGGAGTATTATACCAATATTCTGCCCAAGGCATCCACTTCACCCATTGCTTGGGTTTCGTGGAAATGAAGCATCGTAAATAAGTCTCCAAACTTCGGTTGACCACTTCAGTCTGTTCGCCTGTTTGAGGATGATACGCGGTGCTATGCTTCAATTTAGTGCCCTGTAGTCTGAAAATCTCCTTCCAAAAATGACTGAGGAAAACCCTATCCCTATCAAAAACGATGGATATCGGAACACCATGCAACCTAACAATCTCACATATGAACACGGCGGCTACTGATGCTGCTGTAAAAGGTATGTTTAAGCGGAACGAAGTGAGCTGATTTACTCAGACGGCCAACCACTACCATAACTACACTATATCCCTCCGATTTGGGCAAGCCTTAGACAAAGTCCATGGTCAATTCTTTCCAAATTTGTTGAGGTAACTCTAACGGTTGCAACAACCCCGCCGGTGCCAAATTAGAGTGTTTGTTTTGTTGGCACACAGAACACCTTGCCACCCGGTCAGCCACATCTCGACGCATACCATTCCAATAAAATTCCCGGGCCAATCGCTGATACGTTTTTTGTGCGCACTCATGGACTCCAGTTACCCCTGCATGAAACTCGTTGAATACATATTCCACCCACTCGAAATTAGAAGGCAATACCACACATCCTAGGTAAAACACCCACCCTTGCTTCACTTTGCAACTCTCCAATGTTATGTCAACTTTTTTCACCTTCTCGGCCAATTCCACCAGTCGCGGGTCAAGCTTTAATTCTCGAATCAATTCCTCATGATTATTGATGCGCGTGATAGTGAGTTCTTCCAGCGCTACCCCTTCACCTCGTCTTGATAATGCATCTGCCGCGCCATTCTCCTTACCTGGCCTATAAACAATATCAAAATCAAAACCCGTAAGTTTAGAAATCCATCTTTGATGATCGCCAGCCACAACCCTTTGCTCCAGTAAATACTTCAGACTTCTCTGATCAGTGATCACCGTAAAACACCGACCCAAAAGATATGGCCGCCATTTCTGAATGGCCATCACGATCGCCATAAGCTCGCATTCATAAATAGACTTTTGCTGTGCACGAGTACCCAACACTTGACTAAAATAAGCAACAAGTCGACCCTCTTGCATCAATACGGCACCGACGCCATGGCCCGAAGCATCGGTTTCGATGGTGAATGTCTTTGAGAAATCCGGGAGCACCAAGACCGGCACTCGAGTCATTGTTTCCTGTAGCTTGCGAAACGCCTGTGCAGCTTCCACACTCCAGCCGAATTGATCCTTCTTCAGCAAACCAGTCAATGGTTTCGCAATTTTACTGTATCCCTGCACAAATTTACGACAATATCCTGTCAGCCCCAAGAATCCCTGTAACTCTCGAACCGTGCTGGGAGTTGGCCACGTTGTCATGGCAGATATTTTCGCTGGATCTTCCATGACACCATTCTTGGTAACAATATGTCCCAAATAGTTCACCCTGTCTTGACCAAAGATACATTTTTTCCGATTGCAAAATAACTTCTCAGTATTCAAACAGTCAAAAACCAAGGATAAATGTTCCATGTGCTCCTCCATAGTCCCGCTATAAATCAAAATATCATCAAAGAAGGGGCGTTAGTTAACCCGAAAGGCATTACGAGAAACTCATAATGTCCCTCGTGCGTACGAAATGCTGTCTTAGAAATATCATCGGGTTTCATCCGAATCTGATGATACCCGGACTTCAAATCCAGCTTGCTAAAGTCTGCGGCTCCATGTAATTCATCCAATAATTCATCAGTAACGGGGATCGGAAACTTATCTAACACGGTCGATTTGTTTAAGGCACAATAGTCAACACAAAAATGCCAAATGCCATCTTTCTTCTTCACCAATAATACCGAACTCGAAAACAGGCTAGAACTAGTACGAATTGTAATATCCGCAATTTTGATTTTTCCAGTAATTTTCTTTTTTTGGCGAGAGTCCGTTTTGACGACTCGCTTAGAACCGTTTCGTCATTTTGAGAATGATTAATTCTACACTTTTTGGCATCCGAGTTGTTTCGGTGTCGTTTTGTTGAGTTTCGTGCTTCTTAGCGACTTTTCCGCAGTTGAGTTCGATTCTTGCAAATCTCGTTCGAAACTGCTGTTTCGAGTTTCCCGTGAGTCCGTTTAATTTTGTTAGACGTGTTGTGAACTTCGGTTTGGTTATTCGATCACGTATCGTGATTTTCGGGCGTTTTGGGCCATTTTATAATTTACCTAAAGTTGTGGGTATCCGCATTCGTATTTGTTGTCTTGATCGATTTTTGTGTTTATTTGGTCGCGTGTGATTAATTACTGCATGGTATTTCATTTCGGATCGATGATGTTGTCCGCGAACATTTCGTCGTGTTCGTTCCGTGCGTTTTCGGAAGTCGAATCGTCGGGTCATGGCGGTTGGCAATCGGCCGGACAGTGCGCGCAGCTCACGGAGGTGCTTGGCATCGCCGACAGCTGGCGGCAGTAATCGCCGGAAGTCTTGGGCAATGGCCGGCAGCGCGGCAGTACTGGCCAGAGCGCACGATATCGCCGGGAAGGTCGCACGCTAGCGCGGCAGGAATAGCACACGTTATTCGGCCGGCCAACTCACGCTATCGGGCTGGGCAGAGAGGTTCCTGGAGTTCTGGACTCGGGGAGGATCGGCAGGTAGCGCACGCTGCTGTCGATCGTGGCGTGCGCTAACCGGCATGTGTAGCGCACGCTGTCGGCCGACTAGCGCACGTTACCTGGCCAAGCAGTTTAGTCCAAAGGGTTCTGGACAGGTTGGCTAGCACGCGCTAGCGTCCGCGCAGCGCACGCTATCGGGGTCGGGCAGGCATGTCTTGGTCGGCAGGTTGGGTCATCAGTGCCGGGACGTGCGGGCCCCGACCGAGAGTTCTGGGCCGATACTGGCCGATAGCGCCGCTAGTCCGGAAGGCTAGCGCACGCTAGGCCGCGCCAGTATAAATATGACTGAGCAGTCATATTTTCACCCGTTCTTCATTTCCATCTTCTCATTTCCACGGATGGAGGCTTGGTGATCAAGGAGACATGTTGTCAAGCAATTAATCCACGAAGTTTGGGAGTTCATATCATTGATTAATCATCCTATAACATTCTTTGACCCAACGAATCAAGGTTAGATTTCCTAGAACCCTATCTTTGGGAAATTTTGGGGTTTTTGAGTTTTTGTCCGATTCGTTCCGTATTGTTGATTAATCTATGATGGGTATGATTAATCTTAGTATTATTAATGTATTTAACATCATTTAATCCATTGTTCTTCGCCGAATCAAGGTATATTTCTTGATTTTCCTTCGAGTTGACTTTTTGGGGGGATTGGTTCTTGATTTCGTTTTCCATCCATTTTTGATGAACCGATTGTTGTTAAGTGATGTTGTTAAACATATCATATGGATTGAACATCCATATTTCGGTTGGGAATTCCATTTTCATATTTTTTTCGGGTCGATTCGTGTTCTTGGCCGTTTTAGGGGAAACCCTTGAACTTTCGCCGTTTGTTCCTTGAATTCAGCGGCTTTGGGTCGTACTTTGGAATTCATTTTCGTTGTTATTGTTGTTGTTCATAGTTTATTGTCGCGGGTTGTCGTTCGGTGGAGTCGGCGGGTTCGTAGTCGGTTCGTGCCACTCTACCTCGGCCAATTCTCCGCGTTTGTGGTTATTCGAGGCAAGTACCTTGTCAATACATTTCTTGTTTTGTGAATGTAATGATCGGTGATCGTCTAAATGTGTTTGTTTGGTTGTTTGAAATGAACTTTCAAAAGATTTGGTTTAGTCTCATCAAAGGCTCTCTTTCAAAACGCGTGTGTTTTGTGAATGTTGTGTCTCGTGAATGATTAAGTGAACTCTATGAATACGCTCGGTGTTGTTGTGCTTCGATAAAATAGATACATATGTTATCTCATTTCGGTACGTTGTGATTCGACAATTGTGTCGTGCTTTGTGTTTGCTGCCTTTGGGTGAATTGCTTGGATATCCTTGGTGTGTCATGTTAATTGTGTGAATGCATTTCGCTCACCTCGGGAGGGTCCGACGGGGACACGGAGGGAATCCAATGGTATAGCCCTGGATTCACGAGTTGGTGTGTATGTTTTGTGAATGTATTTTGCTCACCTCGGGAGGGTTCGATGGGCACACGGAGGGAGTCCAATGGTATAGCCCTGGATTCACGAGTAAAACTTCACGAGTTGGTGTGTATGTTTTGTGAATGTATTTTGCTCACCTCGGGAGGGTCCGACGGGGCCACGGAGGGAGTCCAATGGTATAGCCCTTGATTCACGAGTAAAACTACACTAGTTGGCGTGTATGTTATGTTGCTCATCTCGGGAGGGTTCGACGGGGCCACGGAGGGAGTCCAATGGTATAGCCCTAGATTCACGAGTAAAACTTCACGAGTTGGTGTTGATTTTATGTACGTCGAGGACACGTGACGTGGGTTTTTAACCCTGTGAATTGTTGTTGGTTTCATTTGTGAAAACAAAAACCCTTTGGGCTGTGACCCCTGTTGATTTTGGAAAGATAAGGATTCGATAATCCTATAATGTTTTCTATTAAAAATCCCGAGGGCATTTTAAACTATTTTACAAACCGTTCTCGTTATTTGCGATCTTTCGGATTTGGAAAGTTTTACTCAAACTCTTACCTCGGGAAGTATTTTGTTTCGTTGTATTTGAATCTTTGAGGATTCCCGGTTATTACTGTTCTTGGAACTTGAATTGTATGGCTCGTATTTGCACTTTGTACTTGCACTAGCAAAATAGTAGAATTTTGCTAACCCCCGAGTAATCGGGGGGTGGATGTCTGTATTTGCATTCAGGTTTTGGGAGCGTAACACAGGGTCGGCATGAAGGATGATGAAGGATGATCGATACTAATCACATGAGGACCCGTTTGTTTTTGTATTGTTTTAGTTGTATTTTATTTCCGATGCAGTATTCTTTCCTCGTTGTACGGGAGTGTGTTGTATTCGACCCCTGCATGGGCATGTTATATTTTATTGAAAGACCAAATCGGTCTACTGAGTCATTTTAGCCTTAAAGGCATTGTTGAGATGTTAAATGTTGTTACCAGCCTGGTAGATCCTTGAGGAGAGGTTCTACGGCGTGTAATATCCCTGAGCAGATTGGGGGTGTTACATAAATGGTATCAGAGCTTAGGTTGTGGAAACCTAGGATGTCGGGTTTAGTGGTGTATGTTAAGTTTTTGTCTCGTCGGATTTTGTCTGACTGAGTCGTGTCGCGACGCGTCATCTGAGTTGGTTGGTCGTGATTAGTATCGTGGGGCGATCATCACCTTCGTACGACCTGTGGACGTAAGTCTCCCTTCTTTATGTTTATGCCTCGTCTGACGCGAGCTACTGGTATGACTATGTATTAAGTGACGGAATCTTTATGCAGATTCTTGGTTTCGTGATGCGTTTATGTGACTCTCATGTTTCGTTTATATGGGGAGTGTTGTCGTTATTTATGTCCTTCTGACTATGATATTTGGTGCTCGCTTCCTAGAAAAGATAGGTGTTGTCTTGATTTTGAGCGAGTTGATGCGTGTATTATGATGTATATAAGTGAATATCGATACGTGTGAGTTTTGGGCACTCTGGCCTATTGGATTTTTGAAAACCTTGAGTATCTTAGAAAATAAAATTCGAGACATACTTTTAAATGGATTGTATTTTCGAGGCGCCTACTAGTGCAACTGTCTATTTCAAAATTCTTCTACTTTGAGGACCAAAATATTTTTTATGATATTCCAGCAATTTTGGAAATGCATTTTCTTAGACCCAAGGGTCGAATATTTCTGAAAGTTTTTCGCTAAAAGGAAAGTGTCCTCGTTTTATCAAACGCAAGATGGTTTTCAAAGTCTCGATAATAGTGTTTGCACTACTTTTTGAAAGGTGATACTCAAGATCAACTAGTATTTCCAAAATCATTTTTTTTAAAGGTGGTTTTCATTTTTAAAACCTACCGTTCCCGTTTGCGGTCCGGGAATGTATGTATAATGTTCACACTTTCGTTAGGGTGTTAACCCCGAGTTGTGATTGACTTGGTGGTGTGAGCGCGGAGTTGTTCGCCACGTAATTGTTGTATTAGCCCTCGGTGAGAGGTGTGATGTTGATCTTTAACGTTGTCATTTCGTGGTGATTTGCGTGCTATCGCACATGTGCGAGCTGTTAAAGCTTGGGTTTGTACGTTTGTGTACATGTATGATTGTTTCATGATGTTTTGTGACTATGTGTTGGTTATCATTCGGGCCGTTGTAATCGCCGAATGTATGCCGTCGTTGCTATGATTCTGCGTATGTGGGCTACCTTACGTTAATATGTTGTGTGTAATTGGCATCTCTGGTATGTTGTTTTGCGATGTTATATTCCATTGTACCTAGCAGTTGTATTTTCGGTATGCCGAAGCGCTTCGATTGTGTTGTGCTGGGGCATGTACGTGCAAATTGTCCTTCTCATTAGTAACGCATTTCAAGTGTGGACTCGAGGGACACAGAATTCAGTTTTGTGAATTGGTTACCGAGACTTTCGGAGTTCGCGCTTTAGCACAGATATCAGGATCGGCTCTGAGAGGCCCATGGGAGATTTTTCTGTCTGTTGCTTTTTGTGTTGTTACCTTGCTTCCGTTGTTGTGAGTTGCGGGGACGATATTTCTTTTATAAGATGTCGAATGTAATACCCGTATTATTTTTGACTTCTGCATTTTCTCCTTCTAAATTCTATCGACTTGCTCGTGTTCGTTGATACTTTTTGAACTTGTTTGGTATCTCGGTTGTCATCGTTCGAATAGGTTGTGACCTTGTTTCGGATCGATCTGTTTATCATTGTGACTTTTACAAGTTCGGTTCGATTCTTGTGAACCTTATTCGAAAGTAACATCTTTCAGTTTCTACCAGCTCTTTTAATGTCTTGAGTTGAAGTGTGAACTTCGGAGTTATTTTTCGACCGTTGTTGTTCGATCGTTGTTATTTGATCATTGTTGTTTGGTCATTGTGGTCCGATCGTTGTTGTTCGATCGGGGTTGTTTGACTGTTGTTGCCTGATC
Organism: Orobanche coerulescens; assembly: GCA_033398695.1. NCBI lineage: Eukaryota > Viridiplantae > Streptophyta > Magnoliopsida > Lamiales > Orobanchaceae > Orobanche > Orobanche coerulescens. The sequence goes on along the minus strand of CM065806.1, from coordinate 45,379,733 downwards.
TCGTACCGCGAAGAATTGTTGTTCACCGTTAGTCTGTTGTTTCGAGTGTGGCCAGGTGGGTCACCGAGCCGTGCATTGCGAGACGGTAGCGGAGAGTTTTGGGGACCGAGGTTGCGTCTCCGCTCCGAAAGGACACGGAGATGCCTAATGTGACTTTTGAGGATTTCGGAGTAGTCCGAATTGTTTGTGATTGTTCTTGTAGATCGTTTTGTGTTTATTTTCTGTTTTCTCGACTGTGCGTGTTTCCTTGTAATAGGTGCCTTGTGTTTTGTGATTGTTCGGATAATTGACTTGATTATATTATCTGTTTGATGACGCTTGTCACTTGTTGATTTTATTATGTCTTTACCTGTGGCGTTGTGTTGGTCGTCGTGGAGCGCGTTTTCACGCCGTATGTTTCTTTGCGTTGCTTGTAGCGTTTCGCCGTTGGGCGCGAGTTTTCAGTTCTTGTGTATCTCTTTGAGTGTTTCCTGGCGGCATATTGCTTCATCCTACTTGTTTTAAGTTTTGGGACGAAACTTCTTTTAAGGAGGGTAGTATGTAATATCCGCAATTTCGATTTTTTCGGTAATTTTCTTTTTTGGTGAGAGTCCGTTTTGACGACTCGCTTAGAACCGTTTCCTCATTTCGAGAATGATTAATTCTACACTTTTTGACATCCGAGTTCGTTTCGGTGTCGTTTTGTTGAGTTCCGTGCTTCTTAGCGACTTTTCCGCACTTGAGTTCGATTCTTGCGAATCTCGTTCGAAACTGCTGTTTTGAGTTTCATGTGAGTCTGTTTAATTTTGTTAGACGTGTTGTGAACTTCGGTTTGGTTATTCGATCACGTATCGTGATTTTCGGGCGTTTTGGGCCATTTTGTAATTTACCCAAAGTTGTGGGTATCCGCATTCATATTTGTTGTCTTGATCGATTTTTGTGTTTATTTGGTCGCGTGTGATTAATTACTGCATGGTATTTCATTTCGGATCGTTGATGTTGTCCGCGAATATTTCGTCGTGTTCGTTCCGTGCGTTTTCGGAAGTCGAATCGTCGGGTCATGGCGGTTGGGGCACAGTCGGCGACAGCGGCAGTAATGTCGGAGGTGCTGGCATCGCCGATTCTGGCGCAGTGCATCGCTGGCGGCCGGTCGATGGCGGGGCGACCGGCGTAGCGCACGATACTGCCGGAAGGCTGCGCACGCTAGCGCGACAGGAATAGCACACGTTATTCGGCCGACCAACTCATGCTTTCGGGCTGGGCAGAGAGGTTCCTGGAGTTCTGGACTCGGGGAGGATCTGCAGGTAGCGCACGCTGCTGTCGATCGTGGCGTGCGCTAACCGGCATGTGTAGCGCACGCTGTCGGCCGACTAGCGCACGTTACCTGGCCGAGCAGTTTAGTCCAAAGGGTTCTGGACAGGTCGGAAAGCGCGCGCTAGCGTCCGCGCAGCGCACGCTATCGGGGTCGGGCAGGCATGTCCTGGTCGGCAGGTTGGGTCATCAGTGCCGGGCCGTGCGGGCCCCGACCGAGAGTTCTGGGCCGATACTGGCCGATAGCGCACGCTAGTCCGGAAGGCTAGCGCACGCTAGGCCGCGCCAGTATAAATATGACTGAGCAGTCATATTTTCACCCGTTCTTCATTCCCATCTTCTCATTTCCACGGCTGGAGGCTTGGTGATCAAGGAGACATGTTGTCAAGCAATTAATCCACGAAGTTTGGGAGTTCATATCATTGATTAATCATCCTATAACATTCTTTGACCCAACGAATCAAGGTTAGATTACCTAGAACCCTATCTTTGGGAAATTTTGGGGTTTTTGAGTTTTTGTCCGATTCGTTCAGTATTGTTGATTAATCCATGATGGGTATGATTAATCTTAGTATTATTCATGTATTTAACATCATTTAATCCATTGTTCTTCGCCGAATCAAGGTATATTTCTTGATTTTCCTTCGAGTTGACTTTTTGTGGGGATTGGTTCTTGATTTCATTTTCCATCCGTTTTTTATGAACCGATTGTTTTTAAGTGATGTTGTTAAACATATCATATGGATTGAACATCCATATTTCGGTTGGCAATTCCATTTTCATATTTTTGTCGGGTCGATTCGTGTTCTTGGCCGTTTTAGGGGAAACCCTTGAACTTTCGCCGTTTGTTCCTTGAATTCAGCGGCTTTGGGTCGTACTTTGGAATTCATTTTCGTTGTTATTGTTGTTGTTCATAGTTTATTGTCACGAGTTGTCGTTCGGTGGAGTCGGCGGGTTCGTAGTCGGTTCGTGCCACTCTACCTCGGCCAATTCTCCGCGTTTGTGGTTATTCGAGGCAAGTACCTTGTCAATACATTTCTTGTTTTGTGAATGTAATGATCGGTGATCGTCTAAATGTGTTTGTTTGGTTGTTTGAAATGAACTTTCAAAAGATTTGGTTTAGTCTCATCAAAGGCTCTCTTTCAAAACGCGTGTGTTTTGTGAATGTTGTGTCTCGTGAATGATTAGGTGAACTCTATGAATACGCTCGGTGTTGTTGTGCTTCGATAAAATAGATACATATGTTATCTCATTTCGGTACGTTGTGATTCGACAATTGTGTCGTGCTTTGTGTTTGTTGCCTTTGGGTGAATTGCTTGGATATCCTTGGTGTGTCATGTTAATTGTGTGAATGCATTTCGCTCACCTCGGGAGGGTCCGACGCGGACACGGAGGGAATCCAATGGTATAGCCCTGGATTCACGAGTTGGTGTGTATGTTTTGTGAATGTATTTTGCTCACCTCGGGAGGGTTCGACGGGGACACGGAGGGAGTCCAATGGTATAGCCCTGGATTCACGAGTAAAACTTCACGAGTTGGTGTGTATGTTTTGTGAATGTATTTTGCTCACCTCGGGAGGGTCCGACGGGGCCACGGAGGGAGTCCAATGGTATTGCCCTGGATTCACGAGTAAAACTACACTAGTTGGCGTGTATGTTATGTTGCTCATCTCGGGAGGGTTCGACGGGGCCACGGAGGGAGTCCAATGGTATAGCCCTAGATTCAAGAGTAAAACTTCACGAGTTGGTGTTGATTTTATGTACGTTGAGGACACATGACGTGGGTTTTTAACCCTGTGAATTGTTGTTGGTTTCATTTGTGAAAACAAAAACCCTTTGGGCTGTGACCCCTGTTGATTTTGGAAAGATAAGGATTCGATAATCCTATAATGTTTTCGATTAAAACTCCCGAGGGCATTTTAAACTATTTTACAAACCGTTCTCGTTATTTGCGATCTTTCGGATTTGGAAAGTTTTACTCAAACTCTTACCTCGGGAAGTATTTTGTTTCGTTGTATTTGAATCTTTGAGGATTCCCGGTTATTACTGTTCTTGGAACTTGAATTGTATGGCTCGTATTTGCACTTTGTACTTGCACTAGCAAAATAGTAGAATTTTGCTAACCCCCGAGTAATCGGGGGGTGGATGTCTGTATTTGCATTCAGGTTTTGGGAGCGTAACACAGGGTCGGCATGAAGGATGATGAAGGATGATCGATACTAATCACATGAGGACCCGTTTGTTTTTGTATTGTTTTAGTTGTATTTTATTTCCGATGCAGTATTCTTTCCTCGTTGTACGGGAGTGTGTTGTATTCGACCCCTGCATGGGCATGTTATATTTTATTGAAAGACCAAATCGGTCTACTGAGTCATTTTAGCCTTAAAGGCATTGTTGAGATGTTAAATGTTGTTACCAGCCTGGTAGATCCTTGAGGAGAGGTTCTACGGCGTGTAATATCCCTGAGCAGATTGGGGGTGTTACATAAATGGTATCAGAGCTTAGGTTGTGGAAACCTAGGATGTCGGGTTTAGTGGTGTATGTTAAGTTTTTGTCTCGTCGGATTTTGTCTGACTGAGTCGTGTCGCGACGCGTCATCTGAGTTGGTTGGTCGTGATTAGTATCGTGGGGCGATCATCACCTTCGTACGACCTGTGGACGTAAGTCTCCCTTCTTTATGTTTATGCCTCGTCTGACGCGAGCTACTGGTATGACTATGTATTAAGTGACGGAATCTTTATGCAGATTCTTGGTTTCGTGATGCGTTTATGTGACTCTCATGTTTCGTTTATATGGGGAGTGTTGTCGTTATTTATGTCCTTCTGACTATGATATTTGACTGTTCGTTTCCGGTAAAAGATAGGTGTTGTCTTGATTTTGAGCGAGTTGATGCGTGTATTATGATGTATATAAGTGAATATCGATACGTGTGAGTTTTGGGCACTCTGGCCTATTGGATTTTTGAAAACCTTGAGTATCTTAGAAAATAAAATTCGAGACATACTTTTAAATGGATTGTATTTTCGAGGCGCCTACTAGTGCAACTGTCTATTTCAAAATTCTTCTACTTTGAGGACCAAAATATTTTTTATGATATTCCAGCAATTTTGGAAATGCATTTTCTTAGACCCAAGGGTCGAATATTTCTGACAGTTTTTCGCTAAAAGGAAAGTGTCCTCGTTTTATCAAACGCAAGATGGTTTTCAAAGTCTCGATAATAGTGTTTGCACTACTTTTTGAAAGGTGATACTCAAGATCAACTAGTATTTCCAAAATCATTTTTTTTAAAGGTGGTTTTCGTTTTTAAAACCTACTGTTCCCGTTTGCGGTCCGGGAATGTATGTATAATGTTCGCACTTTCGTTAGGGTGTTAACCCCGAGTTGTGATTGACTTGGTGGTGTGAGCGCGGAGTTGTTCGTCACGCAATTGTTGTATTAGCCCTCGGTGAGAGGTGTGATGTTGATCTTTAACGTTGTCATTTCGTGGTGATTTGCGTGCTATCGCACATGTGCGAGCTGTTAAAGCTTGGGTTTGTACGTTTGTGTACATGTATGATTGTTTCATGATGTTTTGTGACTATGTGTTGGTTATCATTCGGGCCGTTGTAATCGCCAAATGTATGCCGTCGTTGCTATGATTCTGCGTATGTGGGCTACCTTACGTTAATATGTTGTGTGTAATTGGCATCTCTGGTATGTTGTTTTGCGATGTTATATTCCATTATACCTAGCAGTTGTATTTTCGGTATGCCGAAGCGCTTCGATTGTGTTGTGCTGGGGCATCTACGTGCAAATTGTCCTTCTCATTAGTAACGCATTTCAAGTGTGGACTCGAGGGACACAGAATTCAGTTTTGTGAATTGGTTACCGAGACTTTCGGAGTTCGCGCTTTAGCACAGATATCAGGATCAGCTCTGAGAGGCCCATGGGAGATGTTTCTGTCTATTGCTTTTTGTGTTGTTACTTTGCTTCCGTTGTTGTGAGTTGTGGGGACGATATTTCTTTTATAAGATGTCGAATGTAATACCCGTATTATTTTTGACTTCTGCATTTTCTCCTTCTAAATTCTATCGACTTGCTCGTGTTCGTTGATACTTTTTGAACTTGTTTGGTATCTCGGTTGTGATCGTTCGAACAGGTTGTGACCTTGTTTCGGATCGATCTGTTTATCATTGTGACTTTTACGAGTTCGGTTCGATTCTTGTGAACCTTATTCGAAAGTAATATCTTTCAGTTTCTACCAGCTCTTTTAATGTCTTGAGTTGAAGTGTGAACTTCGGAGTTATTTTTCGACCGTTGTTGTTCGATCATTGTTATTTGATCACTGTTGTTTGGTCGTTGTGGTCCGATCGTTGTTGTTCGATCGGGGTTGTTTGACTGTTGTTGCCTGATCTCGTACCGCGAAGAATTGTTGTTCACCATTAGTCTGTTGTTTCGAGTGTGGCCAGGTGGGTCACCGAGTCGTGCATTGCGAGACGGTAGCTGAGAGTTTTGGGGATCGAGGTTGCGTCTCCGCTCCGAAAGGACACGGAGATGCCTAATGTGCCTTTTGAGGATTTCGGAGTAGTCCGAATTGTTTGTGATTGTTCTTGTAGATCGTTTTGTGTTTATTTTCTATTTTCTCGACTGTGCGTGTTTCCTTGTAATAGGTGCCTTGTGTTTTGTGATTGTTCGGATAATTGACTTGATTGTATTATCTGTTTGATGACGCTTGTCACTTGTTGGTTTTATTATGTCTCTACCTGTGGCGTTGTGTTGGTCGTCGTGGAGCGTGTTTTCACGCCGTATGTTTCTTTGCGTTGCTTGTAGCGTTTCGCCGTTGGGCGCGAGTTTTCAGTTCTTGTGTATCTCTTTGAGTGTTTCCTGGCGGGATATTGCTTCATCCTACTTGTTTTAAGTTTTGGGACGAAACTCCTTTTAAGGAGGGTAGTATGTAATATCTGCAATTTCGATTTTTTCGGTAATTTTCTTTTTTTGGCGAGAGTCCATTTTTACGACTCGTTTAGAACCGTTTCGTCATTTCGAGAATGATTAATTCTACACTTTTTGACATCCGAGTTCATTTCGGTGTCGTTTTGTTGAGTTCCGTGCTTCTTAGCGACTTTTCCGCACTTGAGTTCGATTCTTGCGAATCTCGTTCGAAACTGTTGTTTCGAGTTTCCTGTGAGTCTGTTTAATTTTGTTAGACGTGTTGTGAACTTCGGTTTGGTTATTCGATCACGTATCGTGATTTTCGGGCGTTTTGGGCCATTTTGTAATTTACCCAAAGTTATGGGTATCCGCATTCGTATTTGTTGTCTTGATCGATTTTTGTGTTTATTTGGTGGCGTGTGATTAATTATTGCATGGTATTTCATTTCGGATCGATGATGTTGTCCGCGAGCATTTCGTCATGTTCGTTCCGTGCGTTTTCGGAAGTCGAATCGTCGGGTCATGGCGGCTGGGCACTGGCCGGACAAGTGCGGCAGACACTATCGGAGGTGCTGGGCACTGGATGGACAGTTGCGGCAGGCACTATCGGAAGTGCTGGGCAATGGCCGGGCAGACGCGGCAGGTACCGGCGTAGCGCACGCTACTGCTGGAAGGCTGCGCACGCTAGCGCGGCAGGAATAGCGCACGTTATTCGGCCGGCCGACGCACGCTATCGGGATGGGCAGAGAGGTTCCTGGAGTTCTGGACTCGGGGAGGATCAGCAGGTAGCGCAAGCTGCTGTCGGTCGTGGCGCGCGCTAACCGGCATGTGTAACGCACGCTGTCGGCCGACTAGCGCACGTTACCTGGCCGAGCAGTTTAGTCCAGAGGGTTCTGGACAAGTCGGCTAGCGCGCGCTAGCGTCCGCTATCGGGGTCGGGCAGGCATGTCCTGGTCGGCAGGTTGGGTCATCAGTGTCGGGCCGTGCGGGCCCCGACTGAGAGTTCTGTGCCGATACTGGCCGATAGCGCACGCTAGTCCGGAAGGCTAGCGCACGCTAGGCCGCGCCAATATAAATATGACTGAGCAGTCATATTTTCACCCGTTCTTCATTTCCATCTTCTCATTTCCACGACTGGAGGCTTGGTGATCAAGGAGACATGTTGTCAAACAATTAATCCACAAGTTTGGGAGTTCATGTTGGGATAATAAATACCCTGTATCGAAACAACCGGGATAATCAATCCCTGTATCGAATTATGTTGATAACAGGTTTTGACATATATGCCAATCCTCAATACAGTAAGGAAACTGTATCGATAAGTTGAAGTGTCAACCTATATCGAAGACCTGTCTCGAATCCAGCATATAGTGGAACCTTTCAGTACAGCAAAGAAGTCTTATAAAGACCAAGTATGGAAACTGTCTCGAATTGTCAATACAGTGATCTTCCATACAGCTCTCAACAGGACAAAGAAGGAATCTTCAGAAGTCAAGTCCCGTTGATGAAGAAGTATTTAAATACTCAAAGATAAAGTATTTAAATACTGTCAGTCAACAGATCTTCAAATCCCGCAAATTCCGGATCATGCTTTTCATCCCGTTGGAACGGAATCTTGCTCAACGGATTTATCTCAACGGATATATTTTCTAGAAGACTATATATATTTCATCAAGGCGTTGAAGATCAGTTACCAAGTTACGAAATTATCAAGCAACAAAGTTATTATCAGAGCAAAACATATCTACAGAAGCTTACTGCGACTCAGATCTAAGAGATATACAGTGCTCAACATCTTGAACAACACTTCATCAGCTAGAAGCTCTTAAAGTCAAAGCTGTTGTTCATATCCTGTTCTATCCTTTGAACAAACACAGATCAGCCCTGTGTGGACTGAGTAATCGTTGCTACTCCAGAACTGTGTGTGAAGGAATTTGCATCGAAGAAGACGAAGCTTTAGAACTGTGTGTGAAGAAGCAAGTCAAAGCATTAGCTCAAACCAATCTGTGTGAACGGTTGAAGCTAAGATCTTTATATCAATCTCTGTGAACGATATATTGATTGTGTTTTGTTATAATTACGTAGTTGTGTATGTAGTAATTATAATAAACTTTTTACTCCTGTGTGGAGGACCAGTGGACGTAGAGGGGTTTACCTCGAACCACTTTAAATATTGTGTTATTTACCTTCTGCCTTACTTGTTTTAATTACTGTGATTAATTAAGTATACACTGCACATCGAGTTCTCAGTATCCACAAGACAACTTCATCGTATCTGAGACTTCCTCTACGCACTCGATTTAAAATCGATCTGACTTGTTGTTTAAACTACTTCCCAAGTGTATCCGATACTTAGTGGCCAACAAGTGGTATCGGAGAGGTTGATTCTAAAAAGAATCAGTCGTATTTTTAACCGAATCAGATCCAAAATCACTTACTCTTTAAAACAGTCTCTTTCATTTCTTTATTTTCACATGGATACATCTATGATCAACAAAGTGCCTATGTTCTCTATTAACGAATTTGATGATTGGAGAATTAGGATGGAGGCTCATCTTGCAGCAATGCACGAAAAGATGATTTTTGTTATACAGGATGGCCCTATCAAGATCATGAAGGTAAACACGGCCACAAGGATTGAAGGCCAAGCCCATGCTGAGATGCTCGAGAAGGAACGCGAGCAATGGACCACAGATGAAAGAAAGCGAGCCAACCTCGACAATGTGGCTAAGAACACGTTATTTGTCACTCTTGACAAAGGCACGTTCTCGAAGGTAAAGAGTCAAATCACCAAGGAAATGGGATAAACTCAAGATGATTTGTGAGGGAACCGAGCTCTCAAAAGAAAACAAAATTTCAAAACCGACTCAAAGAATTTGAATCTTTTGAAATGAAACCAACTGAGACACTTGAGGAACTTGACCTCAGATTCACTGGTATTGTTGGTGAACTTGAAGCTTTGGGCAAAATTTATACCCAAAAGGAGAAGAATTTAAAAATTTCCAGATCTCTCCCTGCCCGATGGGACATTAAGACCACAGCTATGCGTGTAACTTGCAATCTTAATGAAATATCTACTTTTGATCTCTTCTCTGACCTCAAAGCTTTTGAGTATGATATTGACAGAAGAGAAAAAGCTGAAGAATCTCCTTCAAAGGTCACAACACTAGCCGCTGTATCGAATCGTCGACACAGCATGCCCAGCTCGTCGAAGCCTAGTCACAAGAATGCTGACAGTGACGACGACATCCTGTCTCAAGATGAAATGGCGCTTCTCATGCACCAATTCAAAAAGTTCATCAAGTAGTCTGGAAAGACTCCCTACAGGCCCAAACCTGTCCACAAGGTAAGTACCGAAACTTCATCCGGCGATGCTAACCTGTGCTATATTTGCAGGAAACCAGGGCATTATGCAAATAAATGTCCTCATCCCAAAGTTCAAAGGTTGCCGGAGGCCGAGCAACAAGAGAGACATGAAAGAAGACGTGCTTGGAAAAACAAGCTCAAGGCCCTGATTGGAGAATCAGAAGCCTTCCCCACACCATCCAAATCAGAAGAATGTCTTCAGGTGGTCACTGAAAGTGATTCATCTGATGATGAGTTCGATGATAAAGCATATATGTGCTTTATGGCCAAGGACATTCCGGAAGGTGAAGATAGCGATGATGAGGTAAGTTCAACCTCAGCTATTCCATCAAATGCATCTCATACCTTTGAAAACATGATGAATGAATTTAAAAACATTCAAAAGGCCCATGAGACATTGAAAAATGAGAATATACAGCTCCAACTGTCTAACCTAGAGCTGAAAGATGAAAATGACTTGCTGAAAATAAATTATGAAAATATGTCTCTTGATTGTGAAACCAGCAAAGTCGATTTTGAAAAACTCATGGAGAGCAATCATCAACTTGCTCATGAACTAAGTGAGGTTAAAACTCACAACGAGAGCAAGACAAATGATTTGGTTCTACTTCAAGCCAAAGTCACAACTCTCGAAAAACGAGAAATTGAACTTGAGACCACTCTGAAATCGTTCGAGAAATCGTCCAAAAGAATGGAAGAAATTATGAGCACTGGGAAACATGCTCATGATAAAAGTGGCTTAGGATACAGCTCATGTTCAAACAAAGGGAAAACTAGTACAGTGTTCGTCAAGAGTGTGGAACACATTCCTGTATCGAAAGAAATTTCGAGTCTTGTGAAGGAACCTGTTGCACAGCGAACAGCAAAGGCTGCCATTCCGCCACCACAATCCTATTCCAGACAGCGGAATCACCAGCCATTCAGACCTAAAAGGCGCACTCAACAGCATGCTCCCCGAGCATATCAACAGCGCCAACAGCCATTCAGAAGGAAGGCTGTATCCAAATACCAAAGGCCCGCACGGAAGTACTATCAGTACAGCACGCTGAGGTATTGGATACAGGAGCCCCGTTATTCCTCGAGACAGCAGGTGTCCGCTCAGTATCAACAACAGCGTTGGGAATCCAACTGGAGACCCAGAAGGCAAGCTGTTAGGCTAAAGAAAATTGCTCCACCTCCAAGACGGCACTCGTACTGGATTAATAATAATAACCCTGAATTTTACATGCATAATAATTATCATGGTTATAGCGACTACGGATATGCCCTATGTAGATATCGCAACACTGTACCGAATGTAACCTACAGTAAACCAATTGCTGTCAGGAAAACTTGGGTACCTAGAGGAACTAACATATATGGACCCAAAAATCAAAGGGGACCTAAATCTACTTAATCTCTTTGCATACAGGACATCCTAGAGGAGGACACCTGGTACTTTGATAGTGGATGCTCTCGGCACATGACCAGAGATAGAACCAAGCTATCAGATTTTGTAGAAGGTCGCGGTCCAAAAGTTCGTTTCGGTGATAAATCTAAAGGAAGAACAAGAGGGAAAGGAAACCTACTTGTCGGAAAATTCAAAGTCACCGATGTTGCATATGTTGAAGGCTTACAGTACAATCTACTTAGTATTAGCCAATTCTGTGATAAACAGTTCTCGGTGAAATTCTATATAGATCGCTGTAGAGTCAAGAACATTCAGACCAAAGAAGTTGTGCTTACAGGAAGCAGATCAGGTAACATGTATATTGCTGACTGGAAGCCTATGAGCTCCTCAATTCCATGCTTTGTTGCCAAAGGCACTGCAGATCTCAGCTGGTTATGGCACAAGAGGATGTCTCACGTCAACTTCAAGACGATCAACAAGCTCTCAAGACAGGGAATGGTAAGAGGATTGCCAAACGTATCATTCAAAAAGGACAGTGTCTACGGACCGTGTCAGAAAGGCAAGCAAATCAAGTCAACCCTAAAGAGAAAATCCTACCTTTCAACCCAAAGAGTGTTGGAGATGCTACATATGGATCTCGAAGGTCCTGTAGACCCAGTAAGTTTGGAAGGTAAGAAATATTGTCTTGTTGTTGTTGATGATTACTCCAGGTATGCTTGGACAATTTTCCTAAGCAAGAAGAAGGAAACAACATCAAAGCTGCCCGAGCTCCTGAGAAAGCTTCAAAATGAAAAGGCATTGAGTATCGTGTCCATTCGTTCCGACAGAGGTACAGAATTTACTAACCGCTTTATAGAGCAACACTATTCGGAAAATGGAATACAACACGAATACTCAGCTGCCCGTACACCTCAACAAAATGGTGTTGCCGAGCGAAAGAATAGGACGCTGAAAGAAGCAACAAGGACAATGATCGCCGCAAGCAAGTTGCCACAGCGTTTATGGGGTGAAGCAACCAATACAGCATGCTACACTCAAAACCGCTATATCGTCAACAAGCACCACAACAAAACAGCATATGAGGTATGGAACAACAAAACTCCGTTAGTTTCATATTTTCACATTTTTGGATGCAGGTGTTATGTGTTGAATAATGGGAAGGATCAACTTAGAACCTTTGATGAGAAATCAGATGAAGGAATATTTGTAGGATACTCCTCCGTCAGCAAAGCTTACAGGATCTTTAATAAAAGGAAGCTGACGATCGAGGAATCAGTTCATGTAGTGTTCGACGAACCTCATCATGACCCTACAGGAGTAGATGATATTACTCAGAACATCCAACATCTCTCTATCTTAGATCCTCCAACTCCCATAGAACCTGTTGTTGACCTAGAAATGAACCCCGCAGCTGTAAGAATCGACGTAGATAAAGCCGACGCTGTACAAGCTGAAGCTGTATCTACAGAAACTCTCGATACTATACGGGACCCTGAATTAGAACCCGACCGAAGATGGTTGAGAGATCACCCGCAAGAGCTGATCATTAGAAACATAGATGCTGGTGTTTCTACACTTAGGAGAAAACAGAGTACACAAGGAAATGTACTTTGTGCACAAGAAGAACTAGATACTGAGATATCACAGTTTCCTGAATGGAAATCTCAATTCGAGCTTAGAAGACTCAATATGTGCACTATTGCTGTATTCTTAGCCCAGTCCGAACCTGTTTCGACCATAGACGCTCTTAATAATTCTCATTGGATAACATCTATGGAAGAAGAGCTTAACAGTTTCGAAAGAAACAATGTATGGTATCTTGTACCCAGACCTACACATCAATCGGTTATAGGAACCAAATGGGTGTTTCGAAACAAAAAGGATCGAAATGGAATTATTATAAGGAACAAATCAAGGATAGTCGCATAAGGCTATATCCAGGAAGAAGGCATTGACTATGATGAAACCTTTGCCCCTGTAGCCAGACTAGAAGCCATTAGGATATTTTTAGCCTTTTCCGCCCATAAGAGCTTCATTGTATATCAAATGGACGTCAAAAGTGCATTCCTAAATGGAGACCTTGCCGAAGAAGTTTATGTTGATCAACCACCAGGATTTGCCAACACAGACGGTATCGACCTAGTATACAGGCTAAGGAAAGCACTGTATGGACTTAAGCAAGCCCCTAGAGCCTGGTATGAGACCCTGTCCCAGTATCTAACCGACAATGGATTTGAGAAAGGTGCTGCGGACAAGACATTGTCCAAAATACAGGAAGGTGATGACCTTCTAATGGTGCAAATTTATGTAGATGATATAATTTTTGGTTCAACTAACCTTGCTTTGTGTCAAAGGTTCTCTCATCTCATGCAAAGTAAATTTGAAATGAGTATGATAGGAGAACTTAGTTATTTCCTAGGTTTGCAGGTAAAGCAGTTGCCTACAGGTATTTTCATCAACCAGGAAAAATACAGCAAGGAGCTTCTCAACAAATTTGGAATGAACACTTCCAAATCATCGCCAACCCCCATGAGCACTTCCGTGCAAATTAGTGCTGATGAAGCCGGAAAGCCGTTTGACCAATCACTCTACAGGAAGCTCATTGGTTCGCTCCAGTACCTAACGGCTAGCAAACCCGATATCCAGTTTGCTGTTGGAGTGTGTGCGAGATATCAAGTAGCACCTAAGGAATCACACTTCAATACATCTAAACGAATCCTGAAGTACATTAAAGGAACAGTCGATGTTGGACTATGGTATCCTAAAGAAGGCGGATTCGATTTAGTTGGATACAGCGACTCGGATCTCGGAGGCTGCAAGCTAGATAGGAAGAGTACAAGTTGAACTTGTAACTTTCTTGGACCTAGACTCGTTTCTTGCTTCAGTAAGAAGCAATTGGCTAACTCACTTTCCACGGCTGAATCAGAATACTATGCTGCTGGTAGTTGCTGTATGCAGATCCTTTGGATGCAGCAGCAGTTGTCGGATTATGGAATTGAAGCCAGAGAGACGCCAATCATTTGTGATAGCACAAGTGCAATTGCAATAACGCACAATCCTGTCCTGCACTCGCGCCCTAAGCATATCAACATGAAGCATCATTTCATAAGGAATCATGTCGAGAACAAGGATGTTCGGCTCGAAAAGGTTCATACAGATATTCAGTTGGCCGACATCTTCACCAAGCCTCTCGACACAGCAAGATTCAACATGCTTAGACAAGAATTGGGAATGCTACACCACTCGTAAGTAATCTACTGTTTTTACTCAACAATTGAGGGGGAATGCTGTAAGACCCAAGAATACAGTATCCACCGTTAATTATTTGTACACTCAGAGCCTTCAATACAGCACTGTAAGGAACAAAGACATATGAATCATCCTACAGCTGACGTGTGCAATAATTAAGGGGGAATACAGTATGACCCATGAATACAGCATTAATCCAAAAGTTGCTGTATGGAATTAAAACCTATATGTACCTTTTAAGGGGGAACGCTGTATCGTCGCGGATACAGCACATACTATAGGATTTCGATTCAGTGAATATTATATTATATTATTTCATTTTAAAATGATTTTTGTCCACGTGCCCTGTCTTTATGTCAAACGTCATTTACATTAAATGCCTTACACGACATCTGGACAACTGAATCTCAAAAGCCGCGATGTTTTCAAATTGTTTAATGTTTTAAAACCGCCGTTTCAGGCATTTAGGGTAACAAGAAATGTCAGAAGTGGGACCCGCTCATATTTTAATATTCCGTGGATAAGTGTACCAGTTACACTCAGTTCATCGTGACCGTTCGTTTCAAAAACCGGTTCCCATCCCTTAAAATCTGACCATTCGTACTCTGGAAAACCCTACTTCGCCGCCCACTATAAAAGGACTGATACTGCCATTAGAGACTCTTTACGCTTTCTGCAAAATTTAAGAGTACTCAAGCAAATACAGCCTACAAAGTTTTCTGCGTTTTACTGCAAATTTCGTTTATTCTCTTTCACATTTTCTTGAACAATCATCAATGGCTCGTCAGACATCTTCTCCCGCACTCAAGAAATCCGCGAACATCATCGATGGACGGATCTTCTCAAGATCTGTCGTCATCGAACGCATTCTCGCTGAAACAAATCACGTCAAACCCATGGAGCTCATCATCACCCGACTCCGTCAGCAAGGTCTCTACCGCCTTGGGAGTCAAACCGCTGAGAAATACGATGTTCACCTGGTTGAGGACTTTTACCTCAACGCCGCCGTTCGCTTTTTGTCGCTGGCCCAGGGAGGTCACGTTGCTGACATTACCGCTATCATTCAAGGAGTGGAGATCTGTATCGACCGAGATCTTCCTCAGAACATTTACAGGCTACCTGCTGAGGGCCTTACCATGGAAGAACTTGAGACTTTTGGGTCTCAAGAGCTGATAACGAAGTACTATGGGCTGTTCACCGGCTCAACTGTTGTTGACGTGGTTCACACCACATGTCACAAAAAGAATTTTTGTTTGCCATACGTGTATTTACATGATTTTTGCTGCAGGATCATCGAGAATCGAACTGGTGCATTCGAAATGTGCACAAATCTGAGATTTAGGATGATGGTTGCAATTTTGACCTGTGAAAAGGTCAATTGGTGCCAGATAATCTTGAAGCGATTGCAGGAAGAAGTATCCAAGCCTGCCACTCAAAAGAAGTCATTTGGTTTAATTTTAAACCATATTTTGACGAAATGCGGACTTTCGCAATCCGCTAATGCGAAGAAAAACAGCTCCCGGATATACTTAGGAGGCGTCAAGCCTTCGGCGTATAACCAGAGCACTCTGGTCTGTAACCACCCTAAAATTCTAAGTATGCCCGTGTCTGAAGATCCAAGGGATATTTCTTTGAAATCCCAGGATGTGGAGTCTTCAAGGAAGAGGAAAAGATCTCACAGCAAGACACCTACTGCTGGTGAGAAGCCGAAAAGGAAGCTAAGGAGGCTTTCTAAAGCTAATTCCACCAAAACCTCTGAGGAAGTTTCTACTGTGGCGCAACCCACTGAACAACTACCCCAGGGCCCAACCCCTGTGGAAGAGGTGCCCGCTACTGTATCGACAGTAGATCCTGAGCCTTTGGCGGCTAAGACGGATGATCGGACATCTGCCAACTTAGAAGACTCTAGCGAGTCGGCTGCCCCTTTGGAGCCAACAGCTACTTCTCCTATGCGGGATTCCACACCCGTACAGGATCCACCTTCCTTCGGGGCACCATCTCCTGTAAGGAATCCCACTTCCTTACAGGATCCCACACCTGTAGAGGAACCCCTCGCTACAGCGGATTCAGACGTTGTACGTAGTCCCTCCCCGGACGCCATTATCAACAAAACCCTTCTCTCTGTGCAGATTGATCATGCTTATGAAAGATTCCTTAAATGGAAAAGCTACAGGCTAGCTCCGTATGACACCTTATACAACTGGAGCGACTGGAGCCACGAAGAGAGATTTGTATTGGAAGTGACGGACTCAACACAAGTTGAAGCCTTGATTCAATGGGACAATCTCTACTGCAAAGAATTGATTGAAAGCCATTTATTGCAAAAATCTGACGCAAGGAGAAAAGGAAAAGATAAGTCCGAGGACTCTCCCCAAAATCCAAAAGATGACGATGACTCAGACGACAATGACGATGCTTTACAAGCTGGTCTGAGAATGAGTCGTGTGAAGAGGCTCAAGACAGAGATGCCTCTCAACCCAAGGATGACGAAGGGCCATGAAGTCGAAGTGAGCCCCCTTCGCCACAGCAAGAGAACATTCCTGACGACGAGGAATCAGTCCCTCAAGTCGAGGAAGAAGAAATAGTTTTGGAACAGGCACCCGAGCCTGCTGCCGCAGAAGAAGAAGTTGTTGCTGAGAGACAACAGGGGGAATCAGTCCCTCCTGTATCCATGTCTACAGACGCACCTTCGCAACATGAGGACACAGCACCCTCTGCCGCCGAACCCGAAAATGCTGCTCCCGCCCCATCAACAGTGGAATCCGACGACGGTAATGTACCTGAGGATGTCCAACTCAATTCACGACCTACCGTGAATCTGATAAGGTTGAATGGATCCGAAGATTTTGCCAAGCCGGATTCTCCCAGCACTGCTGCTAGGAAAGAGCGTCTGCGTGCTCTTGGTCTACAAACTGTCTTCATCCAGGATGCAGTGAATGCCCTTCACTCAGTCGAAAAAGCTTTAGATTGGATGTACTCATCGGCAGTTGAAGAAATGACAGGTTTAAGGCATGAAGTCTCTCGTGTTGTCGAAGCCTTCATTGTCCTGCCCCATGTCTTCAAACAGGCCCTTGCCAATCTGCAAGAGAAGCAAGAAAAGATCCTGAGAGAAGAGGAATCCAAAACGCACATATCTGAGGCCAAGACCACAGCTGCTATGATCAAAACCACTTCTCATCTTCGAGCCCACGACAAAAGTATCAAGGATATGTCAGAGGTGCTTTCCACCCTTGTAGAAAGAATGACAAACATTCAGACGAAACAGGATGCCGCACTAGAGATCCTAGGACGTCTTGATGATGCCAAAAAGGGGGAAGAAGCAAGAGAAGCATCTAGGAGAATAAGGCTACAGCACGAAAGGGAATTTAATGCTGCTCAAGACAGCATTACCGCTGCATTGAACAAGCTAGCCCCTCCCTCTCAAAGTTTTAAGATTTCAGGCTACCGACCTGAGTTTCATGATCCAAATGTCCCGTGGCAAACCTTAATCCAAAGACCTTCTGAAATTCATCTGCCAACCAACCGCCATCCAACTGCCGAAGAGGTGAAGCAATGGAGGAAGAATGAACTGATGAGATACTTTGTTAAACTCATCAGTGAATCCGCCATCTTCAAAAGCTATAAGACATTAGCGGAGGCTGCAGACAAATTCACGAAGATGTTAGAAGAAGGAAAGCTTCCTCTCCAAATCGAGATGAAATCTAAGCATAGAAGAGGAGATCGGATCACCCATCCAGAAGACTGGATTCTTGCCTTTGACAGATCCTACGATGGTAGAGCTATATACCTAGATTGAGGCAACGATTCTCTACAGCACTGGTGGCGTGGAACCGAGAATGACCCAGGGAAAAAGTCATGGAGATATGCGGACTATAGGAGCTTAAATCCTTGTAATTTTTGTTTGTAATTTTTTCCTTCGAAACAGCAAACCGTGTACTCTATTTTTTTTAATATCAATAAAAATGTTTGCTTGTCCTGAAAGATTAAAACTTGTAATCTACTGTGTTGATGTATGATTACATAACTTAATTGTTGAGATAACAATCACAAGTATAGAAACTTGTTTAAAAATTAAGCTGTACGAACTTGTCTACAAACAGTTCATAACTTCAGTTGTATGCATTTAGAATACATTGTAAGATTGTGCCTGCGTGCAAATCATAAGCTTAAGTTGTAAAAATTCTTAGTCAGATGTCGAACTACTTTGCGAAAGCAGTTCATAAATTAGACTAAGTTGCTGAAAGACAGACCATTTGACAGAAGACCAAGAAATCTGCCAAAAATCATCGAGAAAGTCATTCGCTTCATAAAGAAGGTTTTGGCATCATCAAGAAGACTTGAAAGTTTTAAAGTCTTAGGAATTGTCAAAAAGGGGGAAATTGTTGGGATAACAAATACCCTGTATCGAAACAGCCAGGATAATCAATCCCTGTATCGAATTGTGTTGATAAGAGGTTTTGACATATATGCCAATCCTCAATACAGTAAGGAAACTGTATCGATAAGTTGAAGTGTAAACCTGTATCGAAGACCTGTCTCGAATCCAGCATATAGTGGAACCTTTCAGTACAGCAAAGAAGTCTTACAAAGACCACGTATGGAAACTGTCTCGAACTGTCAATACAGTGATCTTCCATACAGCTCTCAACAGGACAAAGAAGGAATCTTCAGAAGTCAAGTCCCGTTGATGAAGAAGTATTTAAATACTCAAAGATAAAGTATTTAAATACTGTCAGTCAACAGATCTTCAAATCCCACAAATTCCGGATCATGCTTTTCATCCCGTTGGAACGGAATCTTGCTCAACGGATTTATCTCAATGGATATATTTTCTAGAAGACTATATATATTTCATCAAGGAGTTGAAGATCAGTTACCAAGTTACGAAATTATCAAGCAACAAAGTTATTATCAGAGCAAAACATATCTCTAGAAGTTTACTGCGACTCAGATCTAAGAGATATACAGTGCTCAACATCTTGAACAACACTTCATCAGCTAGAAGCTCTTAAAGTCAAAGCTGTTGTTCATATCCTGTTCTATCCTTTGAACAAACCCAGATCAGCCCTGTATGGACTGAGTAATCGTTGCTACTCCAGAACTGTGTGTGAAGGAATTTGCATCGAAGAAGACGAAGCTTCAGAACTGTGTGTGAAGAAGCAAGTCAAAGCATTAGCTCAAACCAATCTGTGTGAACGGTTGAAGCTAAGATCTTTATATCAATCTGTGTGAACGATATATTGATTGTGTGTTGTTATAATTACGTAGTTGTGTACGTAGTAATTATAATAAACTTTACTCTGTGTGGAGGACCGGTGGACGTAGAGGGGTTTACCTCGAACCACTTTAAATATTGTGTTATTTACCTTCGCCTTACTTGTTTTAATTACGTGATTAATTAAGTATACACTGCACATCGAGTTCTTTGTATCCACAAAGAACTTCTGTATCTAAGACTTCCGCTACGCACTCAGATTTAAAATCAGTACAGCTTGTTGTTTAAACTACTTCCCAAGCTGTATCCAGTATACTTAGTGGCCAACAGTTCATATCATTGATTAATCATCCTATAACATCCTTTGATCCAACGAATTAAGGTTAGATTTCCTAGAACCCTATCTTTGGGAAATTTTGGGGTTTTTGGGATTTTGTCCGATTCGTTCCATATTGTTGATTAATCCATGATGGGTATGATTAATCTTAGTATTATTCATGTGTTTAACATCATTTAATCCATTGTTCTTCGCCGAATCAAGATATATTTCTTGATTTTCCTTCGAGTTGATTTTTTGGGGGATTGGCTCTTGATTTCGTTTTCCATCCGTTTTTGATGAATCGATTGTTGTTAATGATGTTGTTAAACATATCCTATGGATTGAACATCCATATTTCGGTTGGAAATTTCATTTTCATGTTTTTGTCAGGTCGATTCGTGTTCTTGGCCGTTTTGGGGGAAACCCTTGAACTTTCACCGTTTGTTCCTTGAATTCAGCGGCTTTGGGTCGTACTTTGGAATTCATTTTCGTTGTTATTATTGTTGTTCGTAGTTTATTGTTGCGGGTTGTCGTTCGGTGGAGTCGGCGGGTTCGTAGTCGGTTCGTGCCACCCTACCTCGGCTAATTCTCTGTGTTTGTGGTTATTCGAGGCAAGTACCTTGTCCATGCATTTCTTATTTTGTGAATGTAATGACCGGTGATCGTCTAAATGTGTTTGTTTGGTTGTTTGAAATGAACTTTCAAAAGATTCGGTTTAGTCTCATCAAAGGCTCTCTTTCAAAACGCGTGTGTTTTGAGAATGTTGTGTCTCGTGAGTGATTAAGTGAACTCTATGAATACGCTCGGTGTTGTTGTGCTTCGATAAAATAGATACATATGTTATCTCATTTCGGTACATTGTGATTCGACAATTGTGTCGTGCTTTGTGTTTGTTGCCTTTGGGTAAATTGCTTGGATATCCTTGGTGTGTCATGTTAATTGTGTGAATGCATTTCGCTTACCTCGGGAGGGTCTGACGGGGCAACGGAGGGAATCCAATGGTATAGCCCTGGATTCACGAGTTGGTATGTATGTTTTGTGAATGTATTTTGCTCACCTCCGGAGGGTTTGACGGGGCCACGGAGGGAGTCCAATGGTATAGCCCTGGATTCACGAGTAAAACTTCACGAGTTGGCGTGTATGTTATGTGAATGTATTTTGCTCACCTTAGGAGGGTTCGACGGGGCCACGGAGGGAGTCCAATGGTATAGCCCTGGATTCACGAGTAAAACTTCACGAGTTGGTGTTGATTTTATGTATGTCGAGGACACGTGACTTGGGTTTTTAACCCTGTGAATTGTTGTTGGTTTCATTTGTTAAAACAAAAACCTTTGGGCTGTGACCCCTGTTGATTTTGGAAAGAGAAGGATTCGATAATCCTATAATGTTTTGTATTAAAACTCCCGAGGACATTTTAAACTATTTTGCGAACCGTTCTCGTTATTTGCGATCTTTCGGATTTGGAAAGTTTTACTCAAACTCTTACCTCGGGAAGTATTTTGTTTCGTTGTATTTGAATCTTTGAGGATTCCCGGTTATTACTGTTCTTGGAACTCGAATTGTATGGCTCGTATTTGCACTTTGTACTTGCACTATCAAAATAGTGGAATTTTGCTAACCCCCGAGTAATCGGGGGGTGGATGTCTGTATTTGCATTCAGGTTTTGGGAGCGTAACACAGAGTCGGCATGAAGGATGATGAAAGATGATCGATACTAATCACATGAGGACCTGTTTAATTTTGTATTGGTTTAGTTGTATTTTATTTCCGCTGCAGTATTCTTTCCCCGTTGTACGGGAGTGTGTTGTATTCGACCCCTGCGTGGGCATGTTTTGGGATTGAGTTGTACATATTTTATTGAAAGACCAAATCGGTCTACTGAGTCATTCTAGACTTAAAGGCATTGTTGAGATGTTAAATATTGTTACCAGCCTGGTAGATCCTTGAGGAGAGGTTCTACGGCGTGTAATATCCCTGAGCGGATTAGGAGTGTTACACGAATAACCCCCGCGGTGATCATCTCGTCAACTAGTCTTTCTATCTCATCTTTCTATAATTGGGGGTAACGATAGTGTCGAACATTGATGGGTTTGGTGCCATTTTTGAGAGTAATAGCATGTTCATGCCCCCTTGACGGAGGTAACCCGGCGGGTAATTCGAAAACATCCACGAATTTGGCGAGCAGATCATCTAACTTCGGGTGGACCTGTGATATCGGTCCTCTAATACCAGCCAAACTACTAACCTTCACGAGGTACCCTTCACTCACTGATGGTAAACTGCGAACCAGGGCCTGCATGGTTGACTCGCCTCGATTAAGACTGGGATCCCCTTTTAACGTAACCCGTTCCCCATTATCCATAAATGACATAATCGATTTCTTCCAATTGACACATGTGTAGCCCAAGGTATCGAGCCATTTGATGCCCAAGATTACATCAGTACTACTCAGCTCAAGAGGATAGATATCATCGGTCATCTGGTACCTAGTAAGTGCTAGTATCACTCTCATACAAATCCCGCAACTTTTGTCGAAGTGGCCATTACCCAACATTACCACTGTTTCACGCCCTCCTTTTACCTTAAGACCGAGTGGTTCAATCAGGTATCGCGAAAAGAAATTATGTGTCGTTCCACTATCAATTAAGACTACCACGTCGTGCCCATTAATTTTTACCCGATGCTTCATAGTGTGTGGGGTTTTTAATCCCATTACTGAACTGGCGGACACAGAGACCATGTCGAGATGAACATGTTCCTCTATTTCAGCTTCCTCCTCCTCGTCGTCATCTGTCACCCATAAAATCTGCAACGTCTTTTCTAGGCATTTGTGACTGGGCCCGAACTTGCCATTGCACCGACAACACAATCATTTTGCTCTTTTGTCAGCCATTTCAGCTTCCGTCATTCGTTTAAACGGAGCTCGAGTCACTGGAACTATCGTAGATCTTTGCCCACTACCACCGCTCGACCCCTGGGTGCTGGCCCCAACTGTCGTGACACGATTAACTACGGGTTTAGATGCTAACTTACCTACTGGCATGGCTGTCCCGGATTGACTTTCCTTAATTAAAAGCGCCAGTTTTATCGTAGCCCCCAATCCGTTCGGTTGTAACATACGAATAGAGGTACATAAATCTGGTTTAAGTCCTTTCACGAAATTATCCTCCAACACCTTCTCGGGTATACCCCCTGACTGAGCTGATAACGATTCAAACATCCCCACATATTCTCTAGCGATACCATCTTGCATAAGATTCAAAAATTGTTCGTACAAATTACCTTCCCGCGACGGCTGAAAGCGGTCCAATAATTTTGATTTAAGCTCCTCCCAGCTGCGAAAAGGTGAGCGCTGCTCACTCCAATGATACCACACGAGTACTGGTACTTCCAAACATAGAACCGCGACTCGAAGTCGATCTGCGGACGTCTGCAATCCCTGTATATCAAAGTACCGTTCCACCTTGTAAAACCATCCAAATGCGTCTTCTCCTTCAAACAAGGGCATCTTGATCTTTCTCATACGATGATCGATGCCAGGTACCCACCCTCCCCCGTTACTGGTGTGATTAGTAGGGAACGAGTTAATCGGTGGTCTATCAGTAACCCACGGCCCCCATTCCTGTCCGAACCCTAACCCGGGTCGAAAGTATGTTGTCTTAAATGACTGTTGCTCGAACTAGAGCCCTCTACGTATGCATAAGGTGGGATAGAAACTCACTGGTCCTCTATTATAGCATCGGAAAATTGGTTAGGAAAAGGGAGCCATCCATACCCCATGTACGGCGTGGCTGCCAGCATGGTCGGCGTCGCATGGGTTGCCCATGAGGGTTGTGTCGGTGGTAACATCACAGGTCAGAAGGAGTCGCATAGTAACTAATCATACCTATAGAATTCGACATAGCAGGAATCGATCGTGCTAGGAGCGGCCCTGACTGCGGAATCATAACGGATGCGGTTGTTGATTGGGTGGCCCGTGTCGTTGACTGGGGTGGTGGTTGCAAGGCAGATGGCGGCAGAAAGGAGGTGGCAGTGCTGGGTAGGGCGGCACCGGTCAAGGCCGCGCTTCCGCTGGTGGTGGTGTCCGGCTGCGTCAATTTCAACAGCAAAGCCACCACTTCAGCATGGCGTTGATCGGCGATAGCCTGTCTCTGTTCTGCCTCATCCCCGAGTTGATCGAGTTCCCGCTCCAATTGCTCAAATCGGTCCCCGGCGTGAACCTAAACGTCTTCTGATACTCCTTCTCCGATCAATCCCTTTGCAGCGGTGGTGGCTTTCGTGCTTGGCATGGCTCAGGAAAGTTCTCTGATACCAGTTTGATATAAACTAGTTTGTAAAAAAATGAAATTAAAGGAAAACTGAATTGTCTGATTACTAAATACGTAAAGAAAAGAACACCAGGGAGTTTAGGGGGAAGAAAAGTAAAGAACAAGTTAAACAAAGCCTGCCCTAGCCGATCCCCTTTAGCTCTATTTATTAACATCTGAAAATAAGGAAACTTCCTAATTACCCTCAAACTTAAAAGATAAATACCATACTTAAAATAATTACCTAATTACCCTCAAACTCAAAAGATAAATACCATACTTAAAATAATTACTTAACCACCCCTATCCTTTTGCGCCTCTTATAAATTTGGCCCCATCTCTTCTCCTCTTGCGCTTGATTCGTATCAATGTCACACCATTCACTTTAGCCATTGAGTAAACCCTTAACATAACAGGTTTCATCGATAGGAGCATGAGTTCATGCGACCAATTAGGGTGGTTATCACCTTATATATTGGTCATCCGGAGAACATGAGTTCGGCTAAGTATGCACCACATATAATAATATGAAATCAAATTGTCTATTTAACAACTAAACAAACGTACTCATTCTCCAAAATATTTTGCAAAAGTCTCACTGTGGAATCTAATATCACATGCACCCCATTACAGTGAAGATGTATGTTTTTCCAGCATTGGACTTCTGGATAATTGAGCAATATCCACCAATGTGCAATTCCAAGCTCGTATGGATCTAATATACCAAACAACCTCCCGTGAACTTCAACCTCTGTGGAGATTACAGAAAGATTGAATTGCGGGTCAACTGGCATGTGCTGGCTGCTGGGTAAGGGGCTCTGTCATGCCCAAATACATAGTGGTATAAGATACACTCCGGCGCTATGCTTCAGCGATGCATCCTTTAAGTGCAGATTTACTGATCACACGTGCTTTATATTCACTTAGTTTTATGTCATCATGAATTGGTACTTATTAGAAAAATTTACATCATATAATAGAACATTAATGTCAAACTCGTATCTAATATACCTTTCTATCGGGAACATCTGTGTGTATTGAACTGTACCTGTGAGCAACATCTGGCAAGGAAGATGAATCATGAGGTAACGCATGAGGTCAAAATTTTTTGGAGGAATATTCTTTCAAACTTGCACAAAAAATGAATGATCTCCGTTTACATTAGCCTCAAGTCAGACTTCTTCACTTCTCTTGTGCATAACTGCTAGAAAAACCTGGAAAATACACACGAATGAACAAACACCGAAAATAGGCGTTACAATATGATATGACAGTCATGTCTTTAAACCAATTAACTTGTTTTCCTTGAAATTAACACACCTCCCAATAGTTCTAGCATATCCAGTACGATATCTAGCAACCTTCATCCACTAAAACATCTCAGTCTTCTATTCAGGAGTAACAGTGTAAGCTGCTTTGGGCTTTTTACGCTTCCCCTTCACGCTCCTCAACCACAAATGTTTCTGTATGTTAATTTCTTCAAGACCAGTGTGTGCCTTAGGACCATCTTTCATCTTACCTTCCCAAGCCAAAACAGTTCCCACCACACTTTCACAAATATTTTTTTTCAATATGCATGACATCAGATAGTTCCTTATCAACAACTTACTCCAGTAAGGTAGTTCTCAAAATATACTTTTGTGTGACCACTACATATACCTGTCGGGCTTTTCAAGGGCTGTTGCATGTTTGATATATTTTCAGTAATATTTTTATTAGTGTTATATATATATATATATATGAGTGTTTTGTGTGATAATTTATAATTTTACCAAATATTTATATTATTTCATTTATTAGATTTTTCTATAATTTTATGTCATTATTGTGTAATTAATTAGAATTAAATTATATATGCAGGTTAACCAATCCGTACAAGATAAATCAATTGGTTCAAGGGCGACATTTTTCCAGAATTCAAATATAGTCATTACGGGCCTCGTCTTATTAGTCTCATCTAGACGATCATTCTAAAAAAAATTCACACGAACCCGAATTCATATGAAGAAGTTATGGCCGTTCGAAGGACAGTTAAATAGACGGACCATATTACACCATATATCAACACCAGATTGGACAGTCAAGTCAACTATGAGCTGATGTCATGGTGTAGGGTGTAGAGGGGAGAGAAGAGAAAAGAGAGATTATATTATAAGAGAAAAAAAATTAGTGTGTAATAAAATTATATTTAAGAAATAATATTATGGAGTATTTATTTATTTGTGTTGTTATTAATATTATTATGAGTGGATAATTTTCTTTTACTGAGGTTATGATGAAACCATGTCCATATTATTATTAATATTTATATAATAATTACAACTATATGTTTTTAACGATTATGATTTTTGCTTCAACAGAGGAATATTATTTCATAATAATATCACATATTTTTTATAGTTATAAAGTTCGCATTGCTTTATGATTATTGATGTTAGTTAATTTATTTGATTATTTATTTTCCATTGAATTTAGAAATTAAACTTTTCAAGCAAAGGAAATCTATATTTAAATAATAATTTTGTACTTATTATTAAATCTATAGGAAAATAGTGAGATTGATTTCATATCTATTCCCTGAATTTCTTGGAATTAATATATAAAATAAATAATAAATAGATATTGATGGATTTTAAACCCTAGTAAACTATTTAAAAATAAGTTTATCTAAAATTCACTTAAAAATTATTGTTACTTAATGCAATAATTACAACCATTCAACAATCATATTATTTGGGACTAGGTTAGAATTTAATATAATTTGGTATTACGATATAAGTAATTTTACTTCACCATCACAGTCCTCCTTGTGGAATCGGCCCTGCACCACATATCTATTTCGAATGAATCGTGCACTTGCGAGGATTAGACTTTATAAACAATAACAAGTTTTTAGCGCCGATGCCAGGGAGGTGACTACCGTCGCCAAGAGTTAAACTTCTACTAGTTATTTATTTTACTGCTTTTCTTTCTATCTGTCTTTTTAATATTCATTTTAGATTGTGTTAGTTTAAATAATAGTTAGTAGTAGAATTTTTTTTTTATGATCATAAAAAAATCTGAAAGATAATAAAAACTTGTAATGATAATAAAAAATGATAATATAATTAATAAAAAAAACTATTTATTTTCGTAAAACAATAACAAAAAAATAAAAATATAAAAGTCTAAAAAATATAAAAATATAAAAAAGTTAAAAAACTCGGATCTTTAGGTATTTTTTTTTAAATTCTGGAATATTAATATTAAAAAATTGGAAGTTTATATTTACAATTCGAAAATAAAAAAATAAAAAGTTAAAAAAAATCTGGATCTTGTTTATAAACTATTTTGAAAAGCAAAAATTAAAATATTACTTTCCATAAATTAAATAACAAATCTGAATTATTTCTTTTATTTTTAGAAGAAAAAATGGTTTGTATTTTCTTTTACTTTTCATAAAAAAACTGTTATTTTTTTAACTGTTATCTTTCTCTCTATTTCAAAACAAAATACCAACTTTTTACTACACACGATGGCAGCCATCGTGTGTTGCCGTCGTGTGTATCCTGCCCACGGTCACCATGCTTTTAATTCAATATGTAACTTTAAAAATAAGTATACTGTTAGCAAATACTTGTTAATATATAAGTAACAACACGTAAATTGACGAGTTGTTTTAGAAATTTGTGAAAAGTATAGATGTTCTTGTGCACATGATGACTGCACATGATGGCTGCACACGATGGGACTAACCATCGTGTGCACAAGAACATGCATATTTTTCACTAATTTCTAAAATAACTCACCAATTTAAGTGTTGTTACTTATATATTAAAAAGTATTTGTAAACAATACCTATTTGTAAGATTATAGACTGAATTAACATAATCTAATGCATATCATGTGTAGTATATAGGTTCTCAATGTATAAGTTCGTATATATAAGTTCATCATCTGTATGAAATAGCTCATATACTAATATCAGTTTGCATACGAAGTTATGCAGTTGTTAATGTTTGAGCAAACAATTTTAGAATCACATGCAAAACATCCATATTGACAACACGATAAATCAAATTGGTCAAAAAAACCCAAAGTTCATGTGCACACGATGGCAGCCATGACCGTTCCCACGATGGGACTAACCATCGTGTCCACAAGAACATGCATATTTTCCACTAATTTCTAAAATAACTCGCCAATTTACGTGTTGTTACTTATATATTAACAAGTATTTGTTAACATACTTATTTGTAAGGTTATAGACTGAATTAACATAATCTAATGCGTATCATGTGTAATTCATCAGTGTATGAGCTATTTCATACAGTCTATAACCTTACAAATAAGTATTGTTAACAAATAATTGTTAATATATAAGTAATAACATTTAAATTGGTGAGTTATTTTAAAAATTAGTGAAAAATGTGCATGTTCTTGAGCACACGATGGTTAGTCCCATCGTGTGTAGCCATCATGTGAAACCATCGTGTGCAGCCATCATGTGCAGTCATCATGTGCAGCCATCATGTGCACAAGAACATGCATACTTTTCACTAATTTCTAAAAAAACTCGTCAATTTACGTGTTGTTACTTATATATTAACAAGTATTTGTTAACAATATACTTATTTTTAAAGTTATATATTGAATTAACAGCACGATGATCGTGGGCAAGATGCACATGATGGCAACACATGATGGCTGCCATCGTGTGCGGAACTTGTAAAAACAATGACGGTAAAATATAGTTGTATGAAATAGCTCATATACTAATGAATTACACATGATATGCATTAGATTATGTTAATTTGGTATATAACATTACAAATAAGTATTGTTAACAAATATTTGTTAATATATAAGTAATACACTTAAATTGGTGAGTTATTTTAAAGATTAGTGAAAAATGTGCATGTTCTTGTGCACACGATGGTTAGTCCGATCGTGTGCAGCCATCGTCTGCATCCATCGTGTGCAGCCATCATGTGCACAAGAACATGCATACTTTTCACTAATTTCTAACAAACTCGGCAATTTACGTGTTGTTACTTATATATTGTAATACCCGTAATTTCGATTTTCAGTAACTTCTTTTTTCGACGAAAGTCCATTTTGATGGCTCTATCATGACCGTTTCGTCATTCCGAGAATGATTAATTCTGCACTTTTTATCATTCGAGTTCGTTTCGGTATCGTTTTGTTGAGTTCCGTGTTCTTAAGTGGCTTTTCCGTACTTGAGTTCGATTCTTGCGAATCTCATCCGAAACTGTTGTTTCGAGTTTCTCGTAAGTCCATTTAATGTTATTATTCATGTTGCGAGCTTCGGCTTGGTGTTTCGATCGTGTATCGTGTATTTCGGACGTTTTGGGCCATTTTCGTAATTTCTCAAAGTTTGGGGTAATTACTTTCCCTTGTCGAATTTCGAGCCTTCGGGTGGTCGGAATCGTGTGTTCTATTAGTGCTCGAATTCGTCTTTGCGAGTACTTCGTAACCGTATCTTCGATTCGTATTCAGGTTCGGGTTTCGGGGTCGTTCAGGCCGTCGGAGTTGGCCCCGGCCGAGTCATGGCCGGCGATGCAGGCCGGGCCGATCGCCGAGTTACGGCCGTTAGTGCTCGGAAGTTACGTCGTAAGGCGATTACGTCGTAAGGCCTGGCGCGTAACGTACGTAATGGGCGGCAGATTGGGCGATGACTTCGGTTACGTCGTAAGCCCTTGGCGATTCGTCGTAACCCCTGCTCGCAGCACTATTTAAGGCCCCTGATCGGGTTTTTCACCATTTTTCTCATTCTTTTCCTTCTCTTCCGCGGCTGGGGGTGTAGTTAACATGGAGCTATGTTGTTGAACAATAAATCCACGAAGTTCCAGAGGTTATATCATTGATCAATCGTCCTATAACATCCTTTGATCGAGCGAATCAGGTCAGATTTTCTAGAAATCTAGTTTTGGGGAATTTGGGTATTTTGGTTCATTTCGTCCGTTTAATCCGATTTAACTTAGGATTATGATGGATTGATGATTATTTATATGTATTATATCATTTCCCTTGTTATTCCATGGTTGGATCGTATCGATTTGTTGTTTTGGTCGAGTTATTGATCGATGCCTTGAAGGTGTCCGGTAGAATGTCTTAGAGGGGTTTTCGGACGTTCTACGATTATTCTTCCTCGTATGATCGTTGATTTATTGATTATATGATGTTAGGGTCGAGTTTCTTGTAAAGAAACCATGTCGAACCCTTCCGTTCGTCGTCGTCTTCCGTTTCGATAGCATTGGGCGTTTCGAAGCTTCCCGATTGAGCCGTGTTCGTCGGAATACTTGCGTGCTGATTTCGAGGCAAGTACCTTGTCCATATAATT
Organism: Orobanche coerulescens; assembly: GCA_033398695.1. Classification (NCBI taxonomy): domain Eukaryota; kingdom Viridiplantae; phylum Streptophyta; class Magnoliopsida; order Lamiales; family Orobanchaceae; genus Orobanche; species Orobanche coerulescens. The sequence goes on along the minus strand of CM065806.1, from coordinate 45,349,344 downwards.
CTTGTTTTATGGATATGATAATTAGTGATCGTCTAAATGTGGTTGTTTGGTCGTTTGAATTGAACTTTCAAAGATTCGGTTTAGCCTTGTTAAAGGCTTGTTTTCAAAACGCGTGTGTTTTGTAAATTGTGTGGGTTGTAAGTGACTATGTGAATCCTTTGGATATGTTTGGTGTTGATGTTGCGCTTGATAATGCATGTGTACGTATATTGCTTCTTTCCGTCGCGTTATGGTTGGCGTGCGTGTTGTTATTTATTCGTGTGGTCGTGGACTGACGGATAAATTATGTGAATTGGTGTATTGATTTGATAATTGTTACAACGATTGACTGTGTGCTTGATGTTTGTGGCAATGTGAATACTTGTTGTGAGAGACGTCATATCCGGGAGCCTCTGAGGGCGGGGCGTGTACTCCGGCCTGGTGTACGCTGCAATGTGCGGCTCTATATGGTTGGTGAACGCCGATGTTTAACCTGATGCGTGTTCAAGGGGCGGCTCTTACGGGAGTGACGCCGGCGCGGTGATATGTACAAGGGGCGGCCGACATAGTGGAGTGAACGCCGATGCACAGGTGTTTCAGTGGAGGCGCCTGGCAGGCTTATTGGTAACGGATATTTGAGTGATAGCTAAGACCCCGTTACCGAACGATTATCATATTTCAAAATTCTTTCAACTCTTTTCAAATGCTGGTCTCGATGTAGACCGTGATTCGTGTTTCTGAAAGTGTGTTTCGACTTGTTTTAAACGTTGGTATCAGGGTTAATTAACCAAGGACATTTGACGAGATCTCCGAGGGTTAATTAATCAGGGGTCTTGAGCAGTATTGGTCGGACGAGAGGCTGTGTCTTTGATGGGCTGTGTTGACATTCTGTGTTTTGGGTCAAGGACCCCGTGTGATGTTGAGATGATTTGATCTCGTGTTGATATTATTTGGATTGGGTCGAGAACCCCGTGGAAATATTTGTGAAGACTCGCTTGTGTTGATTGAATGGTTTTCTTGCAAATTGCTTTCCGCCTACTGGTCGAGGATCCCGTTGATTTTGGAAAGAAAAGGATTTGATAATCCTAAATTGTTTTCTATTAAAACTCTCGATGGCATCTTTAAACTGTTTTATAAATTATTTTCCTTGATTTGTGATCTTTCGGTTTTGGAATGTTTTACCCAAACTTTTGCCTCGGGAAGTACTTTTCGATACGTTTTGATCTTTGGGGATTCCTGGTTATTGTTATTCGTGGAATGTGAATTGTATGGCTCGTATTTGCACTTTGTTCTTGCACTAGCAAAACAGTAGAGTTTTGCTAACCCCCGAGTATTCGGGGGGTGGATGTCTGTTTTTGCATTCAGGTTTGGGAGCATAACACATGGTCGACACGAAGGATGATGAAAGATGAACGATACTAATCACACGAGGATCCGCATGATGTCATTGGTTTAGTTATAGTTTATTTTCCGCTGCAGTATTCTTTCCCGTTGTACGGGAGTGTGTTGTATTCGACCCTTGCATGGGCATGTAATGAGGGGCTGTTTGTTTGTCTCTTAATGGTTACATTAAGAGCCTACCTCTGAATCGCTAAGAGGTCAGGACTGTTTGGCAAAAAAAATATGACCTCTTAATGGTTACAATAACCTCTTAACCATTAAGCATCCATACCCTCTCTCAACCATTAAGAGGCAAACAATTTCCAGATTTACCCCTCCTCTTAAATTAAGAATTATTATTCATAATTATTATTATTATTATTTAAATGAATTTAAATAAAAAAATATTAGACATAATTATTATTATAATTTTCTAAATGAATCAAATTAAAAAATACTATACATAATAATTATTATTATTATTTTAAATGAATTAAATTAAAAAATATTATGCATAATTATTATTATTATTTCAAATGAATTAAATTTAAAAATATTATACATAATAATAATTATTATTATTATTATTTTAAATGAATTAAATTTAAAAATATTATACATCATAATAATAATTATTATTATTTTAAATGAATTAAATTTAAAAATATTATACACAATTATTTATAAAAATTAGGGTTTATATTTATAAAAAGGAGAGGTTTTGATACGCAAGGGGAGGAAAATGGGATTTTTAATCGCTACTTTTATACAGAAGGGTAAAATGGTAATTTGTTACCATTCAGAGTTACCATTCAGAACAGTTACCAAACAACCAAATTTCATTCTGCACTCAACCATACAGAGCCTCTCAACCATTCTGGCCTCTAAACCATTCAGCACTAAATCATTCAGCAACTGCCAAACAGTTGTATGTATTTATTGAAAGACCAAATCAGTCTACTGAGTCATTTTAGCCTTAAAGGCATTGTTGAGTTGTTCTATGTTGTTACCAGCCTGGTAGATCCTTGAGGAAAGGTTCTACGGCGTGTAATATCCCTGAGCGGATTGGGGGTGTTACATAAATGGTATCGGAGCTTAGGTTGTGGAAACCTAGGCTGTCGGGTCAAGTCGTGTTGTTTGAGTCTTGTTTCGTCGGATTTTATCGGACTGAGTCGTGTCGCGACGCGTCGTCTGAGTTGGTTGGTCGTGATTAGTATCGTGGGGCGATCATCATCTTCGTGCGACTTGTGGATGTAAGACTCCCTTCTTTGTGTTTGTGCCTCGTCTGATGCGAGTTACAGGTATGGTTATGAGTTAATTGACGGAATCCTCTTATGGATTTTGATTTCGTGATATGTGGTTATTTGTGTAATATCTGAGTTTTCTATTTTTAGTAATTTCATCTTGTGTATATTTTGTCTCATGTGTATTCGATTCTCGTTAAACTCGTTCGATTTCATCATTTTCTTACTTCCGTGAGTTCGTATGATTGAGTAGAGCATGTTGTGAGTTTCAGATTGTTAATCCGACGTTGTATCGTGATTTTTGGATGTTTGGGCTGTTTTTGTAATTTCCTAGAAGTTTAGGTAATTTGTTCCTTGTTCGACTTTGGTTGTGTACCTCAGATCGTTTTGTGGTTCCGTACTTCCATTTCGTGTTATTGTTGCCCAAATATCGATTCCTATTGCTTTTATTCTCTTTCCGGATCATTTTTCGTCATTTTGGGACCCAAGGGGGGGGGTGTGGGTCGCGGCACAAGGATTGTGCGCCGCGCCACACACATTGCCCAGTTGCTGTCCGAGCAGACTGTACCGTGTGCCGCGGCACAAGGATTGTGCGCCGCGGCACACTGCCGAGTCACTGCCGCGTCACACTTGTCCGGGCCGCGGCACACCCGTGTGGCACTTACCGGCCAAAACCTACTGTACCGCGTGCCGCGGCACATGCTGAGTCAGGGCCGCGGCACACTTCGAATGAGCCGCGGCACATCGAGCGGTCTGCCGATCACTGGGCGCAATTTTTGGCCCTGTGCCGCGGCACAGTTCAGCTGAGCCGCGGCACACAACGCGGTCAGCGCTATATCTGCGTTTTTATTCAGCGAGAGTCACTCATTTCCCTTCCTTTCTTCAACCGTACGAGAGAGAGTGGCTTGAGAGGGAGATTTCCTCCATCTATCACTTGATTGTGTAAATTTCTTCATCTCTTTTCGATCGTGTGGCTCGGATTGTGGATCTAACACGTGGTTTTCGGATTTGAGTGCTTGAATCTTCAAGAGGTAAGAACTCTTTTGACCCTAGTATGATTTTGGGGAGGGTTTGGTGGTGATCTTGTATTTTAATCCGAATTAACCGATGTTGTTATTAGATTTTGATAGTATACTCGTGACCCTTGATTTTCTTGTTATTGGTTGGGATGAAATCCCGTTATTACACCGTTGACTGATTTCATTTCCTTATGCACTCTTGGTGTCCGATGAATTGCCCCAACGGGTAGAATTAGGATTAATTCTTACCTTTTCGCATTATTGAGACTTGTTGTATACCGTGATTGTGTTAGGAGCGGATTTGGGAGGATTGTTCGGACCAAAACCTATTCCTTCGTTGTTTTCCTTCGTTTCGTCTTATTCAAGGCAAGTACATGTATTACATTTCGTTATGTATGTTGTGATTTTAGAAATGAATGATGAATTGTGATTTTTGGGTGCAGAGTTGTGTTCCTTCCACCCGGAGTGTCCGACGGGATGTCTGGGGGTCGATACTAAGGGGTACGGCCGCGGAAGGGAACTTGGGTGCGTGTGTGATTGAACTTCCACCCGGAGTGTCCGACGGGATGTCTGGGGGTCGATACTAAGGGGTACGGCCGCGGAAGTGGTATCCCACCCGGAGCGTTCGACGGGATGTCTGGGGGTCGATACTAAGGGGTACGGCCACGGGATACCAGTTGTGATTTTGTGATATCGTGATGATTGGAACTGATTTGATTGCCAAGGTAGTATTCCGGAATATTTATGGCAAATGATATCTGATTGAGATGATAGTGTAAAACCATTTTTGTATATAATGCTGTGTAATTGTGTACTTGCACTAGCTATTCGAATGCTAACCCCTTAGATGGGGGAAATGCGTCTTATGCATTTCAGGTACCGGGAGAGCTGAGGAGCAGGCACGGGACACGCACGCAAAGGATGGGCTGGCCTGATGATGTGGCTCGAGTCTGTATTTTTTATGTTTTGTCATTGCATTTGTCGAGTACTGGAGTTAGACTGTTTACTTTAAAACTTGGTTTAAGTCCCCTGTGTGGGCAATGAATTGGTATTTATCTTATGTTCATGTACTCCGTTAAAATGTTTTGGCCGAGGCCACGGCCTTACTTACTTTTTGAGTGCATCATTTGGGATTACGTTGTGGTTTATGTGTCATGTGTTAGCCTGGTAGACCTCACGAGGGTTCTACGGCGTGTAATGTCCCATTTGTGAATTGGGGTGTTACAATTTGACTCTCATATTTCGTTCATATGAGGAGTAGTGTCGCTGGATTGTGCATGTTGGACTGTATTTCTTTTATCCGCTGCGTGAGTTCTTTTGTAATGGCTTTCGGCTGAGTTTTATTTCGAAAACCGATTCCTTTAACCGAGTTTTTGGCATTATGGCCTTGATCGTTTTGGCGAAATTCTTATGACGGTATTTAGTATTTTGTAAATGGCTTTTGTGAGTTTTTGAAATATTACCGTCATCGGCCTTTTTGGCGTTTTTGTAAATGGTTTTTAGCCTGGTGGGTTCCGGTGCGGGACCCACGACGCTATAATGTTCCGTGTAATTACCTGAAATTTTTGGGCATTCTAGCCTTTTTGGCATCGGCCTTTTTGGCATTGAATTATTTTCGAAAACTTGAGTATCTTAGAAATAAATTTCGAGACGTACGTTTAAAATTAGGGCTGTAAACGAACCGAGCTGTTCGCGAACAAAGCTCGGCTCGGCTCGTTAAGGGCTCGGTTCGGCTCGGTTCGTTAAGAACTCGAGCTCGAGCTCGAAAATCTGTGCGTTAAGAAAACGAGCTCGAGCCGAGCTTGGGCATGTGCGGCTCGAGCTCGGCTCGAGATCGGCTCGAGCTCGGTTCGGCTCGGTTCGGCTCGTTAAGCTCGATTAATAAATATATTTTTAAATTATTTTTTATAATATTTATATATTATATTATAGATTAATATTTTTTTAAATAATTTTCATATATTAAAATATTAATTTTTATATATATATTTGAAAATATATAATTTTTAATGATTATTTTAAAATATTTATTTTAATAATTCAAATATATTATTTAAATAATTTAAAATATATAATTATTCGCGAACAGCTCGAGCTCGGCTCGAGCTCGACTCGGCTCGAGTTGTTCGCGAACAGCTCGTGTGCGGCTAGATTTATTAACGAGCTCGAGCTCGAACACGATTTTTGTTCGGTAAGAAAGCTCGGCTCGGCTCGGCTCGTCAGAAAAAAATTTAAAACTCGGCTCGGTTCGATCAAAGCTCGGCTCGGCTCGGTTCGTTTGCAGCCCTATTTAAAATGAATTGTTTTCTCGTGGTACTTGCAAGGTGCCACAATATGTTTCAAAATTCTTCTACCTCGAGGACCAAAATGTTTTGAGATATTTTCAATGTTTTATAAACACTTTTACTTAGACCCGAGGGTCGAATATTCTGAAAGTTTTTCACTAAAAGAAAGTGTCCTCATTTTTAACAAATGCGAAATGGTTTTCCAAAGTCTCGATAATGATGTTTCACATTTGTACTTTTTTGAAAGGTGATACTCAAGATCAACCGGTGTTTTTATAAATTATTTTCAAAAGGTGGTTTTCATTTTTTTTAAACCTATCAATTCCCGTTAGCATTTGGGAATGTATGTATGATGTTTGCTTTGTCGTTATGATGTTTGCTCCCGAGTATGATTGAATTGGTGGCATGAACGTCGAGGCGTTGCTACGCATTGTTGTACTAGCCCCCTGTGAGAGGTGTGAACTGGTATTTACTAATTATCGCCTCGTGGTGATTTGCGTGTTGTCGCATGAGTGTGAGCTGTTGAAGCTTGGGTTTGTGCATTTGTGTACATGTGTGATTGTTTCATGATGTTTGTAATTATGTGCTGGTTATTGTTCGGGCCGTTGAGGTCGCCTAACGGTACCGTCGTTGCTGTAGTGTTTGTGTGTATATTATTTTACGATGGTAATCGTTGTATATGATATGTGTTATGATTCTTTGTTGTGCTGAGTTGGCATCTCCGCTATGTTGTTTTGCGACGTTATGCCCCATTATATCTAGCATTTGTATTTTCGGTATGCCGAGCCGAGGTGTTTCAACCGTGATGTGCCGGGGCATGCACGTGTAAATTGTCCTTCCCGTCAGTAATGCGTTTCAAGTGAGGACTCGAGGGACATCGAATTCAATTTTGCGAATTGGCTACCGAGACTTTCAGAGTTCGCGCTTCAGCACCGATATCAGGATCGGCTTTGAGAGGCCTTTGAAGGATGTTTCTGTCGGTTGCTTGTTGTGTTGTCACCTTGATTTCGTTGTTGTGAGTTTCGGGGACGACACTTCTTTTAGAAGTGGTCGAATATAATACCCGTATTATTTTTTGCTCCTGCATTTTCTCTTTCTTAATTCTATCGACTCGCTCGTGTTCGTTGATACTTTCTGAACTTGTTCTGTCCTTCGGTTTCATCGTTCGAACGAGCTGTGACCTTGTTTTGAGTCGATCTGGTTATCGATGTGACTTTTCCGAGTTCGGTTCGATTCTTGTGAACCTTGGAGTTGTTTGAATTTTATTGTTCTTCGTGATTCGAACATGATTGTTCGATTTTTGTTGTCTCGATCGTTTGATTGTTCGGTTTTTGTTGATCTCGTCTCATGATTGTTGAACGTTCAGACTCCTTCGTAATTCCCTTAAGTTCGGGAAATTAGTCTCGTTTTCGATCTTCCAACCCTTGGGCGGTGGAATTCCGTATTTGTTCAGCGTTTGGCTCGCATTTTGATTGATGAACCGTTGGGTTGGTCAATCGTATTGATTTTCATTCGTTGTGTTTTGTGACTGTTCGGATAATCGACTTGATTGTACTATCTGTTTGATGACGCTTGTCACTTGTTGGTTTTATTATGTTTCTACCGGTGGCGTTGTGTTGGTCGTCGTGGAGCGAGTTTTCACGCCGTATATTCCTTTGCGTTGCTTGTAACGTTTCGCCGTTGGGCATAAGTTACACTTTTCTTGTATACCTCGTTGAGTCTTCCTGGCGGGATATCGCTTCTCCCTACTTGTTTTAAGTTTCGGGACGAAACTTCTTTTAAGGAGGGTAGTGTGTAATACCCGTAATTTCGATTTCCGGTAACTTTTTTTTTCGGCAGAAGTCCATTTTTACGGCTCTATCATGACCGTTTCGTCATTCCGAGAATGATTAATTCTGCACTTTTTATCATTCGAGTTCGTTTCGGTATCGTTTTGTTGAGTTCCGTGTTCTTAAGCGGCTTTTCCGTACTTGAGTTCGATTCTTGCGAATCTCGTCCGAAACTGTTGTTTCGAGTTTCTCGTAAGTCCATTTAATGTTATTATTCATGTTGCGAGCTTCAGCTTGGTGTTTCGATCGTGTATCGTGTATTTCGGACGTTTTGGGCCATTTTCGTAGTTTCCCAAAGTTTGGGGTAATTACTTTCCGTTGTCGAATTTCGAGCCTTCGGGTGGTCGGAATCGTGTGTTCTATTAGTGCTCGAATTCGTCTTTGCGAGTACTTCGTAACTGTGTCTTTGATTCGTATTCAGGCTCGGGTTTCGGGCTCGTTCGGGCCGTCGGAGTTGGCCCCGGCCGAGTCATGGCCGGGCGATGCAGGCCGGGCGGCTTGGCCGAGTTACGGCCGTTAGTGCTCGGCGATTACGTGCGTAAGGCGATTCGTCGTAAGGCCACGGCGGTAACGTCGTAATGGGCCGCGATTGGGCGATGACTTCGGTTACGTACGTAAGCCCTTGGCGATTACGTCGTAACCACACTGCAGACGGCTATTTAAGGCCTGCCGATGGGTTTTCACCATTTTTCTCATTCTTTTCCTTCTCTTCCGCGGCTGGGGGTGTGGTTAACATGGAGCCATGTTGTTGAACAACAAATCCACGAAGTTCCAGAGGTTATATCATTGATCAATCGTCCTATAACATCCTTTGATCGAGCGAATCAGGTCAGATTTTCTAGAAATCTAGAATTTCGGTATTTTGGTTGATTTCGTCCGTTTAATCCGATTTAACTTAGGATTATGATGGATTGATTATTGTTTAGATGTATTATATCATTTCCCTTGTTATTCCATGGTTGGATCGTATCGATTCGTTGTTTTGGTCGAGTTCTTGATCGACGCCTTGAAGGTGTCCGGTAGAATGTCTTAGAGGGGTTTTCGGACGTTATACGATTATTCTTCCTCATATGATCGTTGATTTATTGATTATATGATGTTAGGGTCGAGTTTCTTGCGAAGAAACCGTGTCGAACCCTTCCGTTCGTCGTCGTCTTCCGTTTCGATAGCATCGGGCGTTTCGAAGCTTCCCGGTTGAGCCGTGTTCGTCGGAATACTTGCATGCTGATTTCGAGGCAAGCTTACCGAATGATTATCGTATTTCAAAATTCTTTCAACTCTTTTCAAATGCTGGTCTCGATGTAGACCGTGATTCGTGTTTCTGAAAGTGTGTTTCGACTTGTTTTAAACGTTGGTATCAGGGTTAATTAACCAAGGACATGACGAGAACTCTGAGGGTTAATTAATCAGGGGTCTTGAGCAGTATTGGTCGGACGAGAGGCTGTGTCTTTGATGGGCTGTGTTGACATTCTGTGTTTTGGGTCAATGACCCCGTGTGATGTTGAGATGATTTGATCTCGTGTTGATATTATTTGGATTGGGTCGAGAACCCCGTGGAAATATTTGTGAAGACTCGCTTGTGTTGATTGAATGGTTTTCTTGCAAATTGCTTTCCGCCTACTGGTCGAGGATCCCGTTGATTTTGGAAAGAGAAGGATTTGATAATCCTAAATTTTTTTCTATTAAAACTTTCGATGGCATCTTTAAACTGTTTTATAAATTATTTTCCTTGATTTGTGATCTTTCGGTTTTGGAATGTTTTACCCAAACTTTTGCCTCGGGAAGTACTTTTCGATACATTTGGATCTTTGAGGAGACCTGGTTATTGTTATTCGTGGAATGTGAATTGTATGGCTCGTATTTGCACTTTGTTCTTGCACTAGCAAAACAGTAGAGTTTTGCTAACCCCCGAGTATTCGGGGGGTGGATGTCTGTTTTTGCATTCAGGTTTGGGAGCATAACACATGGTCGGCACGAAGGATGATGAAAGATGAACGATACTAATCACACGAGGATCCGCATGATGTCATTGGTTTAGTTATAGTTTATTTTCCGCTGCAGTATTCTTTCCCGTTGTACGGGAGTGTGTTGTATTCGACCCCTGCGTGGGCATGTAATGAGTTTTAGTTGTATGTATTTATTGAAAGACCAAATCGGTCTACTGAGTCATTTTAGCCTTAAAGGCATTGTAGAGTTGTTCTATGTTGTTACTAGCCTGGTAGATCCTTGAGGAAAGGTTCTACGGCGTGTAATATCCCTGAGTCAATTTACGTGTTGTTACTTATATATTAACAAGTATTTGTTAACAATATACTTATTTTTAAAGTTATATATTGAATTAATAGCAAGATGATCGTGGGCAAGATGCACACAATGGCAACGCATGATGGCTGCCACCTTGTGCATCCATCGTGCGCAGAAGAACTTGTCAAAAAAATGACGGTAAAGTATAGCTACATACCTTCTCTTTTTAAATAATCTTGTGATTTTTATAAGGATTTTGAGAGACTCGTGTGTCAAAAATAGCCTGAGTGTATTGTAATTTGTTGTACTTCAATTTTAGTTATTGAACGTTAATTTCGGTTGCCAAAAATGGCGAAAATGAGGAAAAAAAGAGTTCAAATTAAATAAAATACAAAAAAGAAAAAAAAAATCAACATCAACAGCTTTTGGAGGACATTTTATTATTTTTAAGCAAAATGGTACAAATAACTTATACTCTTATGAATAATGATATATAACTTGTTAATATTATGGGTTGGTATTAAAAATTGATTCTCTGAGAATTAATTTTTTAATACCAAATCATAAAATTGACAAATTTTATATCCCATTAATAAGAATATAAGTTATTGGTACCATTTTGCTTAAAAAGATTAAAATGTCATTCCAAAAGTTATAATGTTGACTTTCTCTTTTCTTTTTGTATTTTATTTAATTTTAACTATTTTTCTTTTCTTTTTTCTTTTTTATTTTCCTCATATCCTCTACCGATTGATATTAATGTCCAACATCTAAAATTTATCTACAACCTATACATCAAAACAACACAACTATTTTTGACAAATGGTCTCTCAAAATTCTTATAAAAATTACAAAATTATTCGAAAAGAAAAGTTGACGTTCAAATAGGAGTTTATTTGTCGTGCTTCTGGGTTCATAAAGAAGGTATGCATCAATATTTTACTGCTGAAATTTTCTTTTTCCGACAAGTTTTTCCGAACACGAGTGCTGCATACGATGGCAAGCCACCGTGTGCAACGGTCGTGTCCAACGGCCTTGACATCGTGTGCACAACTAACGTTCCACAATCGTTGCACACGATCGTCTACAATTGTGCAGTGATCGTGTTCATAGCTTGAAACTTGCACACGGTAGCATCCGACTGTGTGCATTGGTCATGTCCAAGGCAGACCGTGCTAGAATATTGTTCGCTCAGTTTTCGGAATAGTTATTCACCTTTTTGTAATCAGATGTCGTGGCAGCATATTTTGATAAATCACAGTGGTCATTGGAAGCGATCAACATATGTAGACATGGACTCCTTTTTTGACTACATCTACACGAGCAAAGTTAGTCGTGCAAACCTCGTGGGGGTTATCATAGAGGGGTTGGGTGGTCCAAATGAGTCCAATTACATATTATGGTACTTGACACACATGGCCAAGGGAAATAAAGTAAAAGTCTTATTACGAGACGATACCGAGATACTTCAATTACTAGTAGAATACAAAGAGAATCTGAGATCTATGTTGAGAACAGCAGCTCCTCTACTACCAAGGTTAATATGGGATATAGCAGGTCGAGAGTAGAGCCCGACAACATAATGTAATATCCGTACTTTCTATCTTTAGCAGTTTCTAATTTTGGTGTATGTCTATTTTTTTAGCGGCTCGCCTGTAATCGTTTCGACGTTCTGAAACTATTCTGTTCATTGGTTTTTTCCCTTTTGAACGAGTTTTGGAGGTGCTTTTACGTGTTTTGCTTTATGTTATGATGTTTGTAGCATGTACGTTCGATTTTCAGAAAACTTGTTCTAATATATTGTTTCTTTGTTCCTACAAATCCGCGAGATAGAATTGTTCATGTTGTGAACTTCGGTTCAACATTTTAATGTCGTATCGTGACTTTCGGATCGTTGTTACATTGGACTTATTTTTGTTTTCTTGAGGCGATTCTGCCACCTGTGCGTGTGGTGTAGCGCACGCTACATTTCCTTCATAGTGTACGCTAGATCTTGTAACGGTAGCGCACACTATCTTCAGATTAGCGCACGCTAACTGGTAGTGTGGAGGCAGTCCCGAAGGAACTGGACTGGGATTGAGAGTCTATATCACACGCTACGTGATGCGGTTAACGCACGATAGCTGTACTGCAGTAGCGCCCGCTAGCATCACGGTAATGCGCGCTAATGTTTGGGTATTTCAGGGGACAGTAATGTAATACCTGGATTTTCAGTATAAATTTTTCGCGTTATTTTATCTGAGATATACTGCATAGCTTGGTGTCTATACGGTATGGATAAAATAAATTGAGAACCGAGACAGTTATACTTGTGTAATTGACATTTTTGATTGACAGTTATATAGAGGATATGGTGTATCAGATTGAACTGATTTGCATATCAGGTGTATCGTATGAAAATATTTTTGGGTTGAGTATATGTGTATTCAGTATGCCGTATGTTCGTATCCAGTATGTCGAGACGGACCGGAACAGTTGGATTTTGGCCAAGTATAGAATGCCATCACAAAGACAAGTACGAGTGTTTTATCACGGACCAATAGAAGACGTTATTGTAACGGTTATCCCTCGACCGATAGAAGAGAGTTGCAGAGGTTTTGATATTTATCCTATAGAAAAAGATACTGAGAGAGGACGTAGGCTCGATTATAGCCGAACCTCTATAAATCTGCGTGTTATTTAATTTCCGCACTTTATATTTACGCTTCCGCACAACGGCACAAATACCGATTTTGCTCCAACACACCGAAGGTCATCAGGACCAGTCTGCTAGCTTCGGTAATGCTAATGATAATTTCGGGGTAGCTACTATTTTGCAGCAAGTAGCGAATCATATGGCGCTACTAACTCAGGCGGTCCTAGTTAATCAAGCTAACGTTACTCCGGTTCCGCCTACCGACCCTGGTACCGACAAGTTGCTTCAAGATGCGATCTGTATGCGTCCTCCGCAGTTCGATGATACTTATGACCCTTCTGGTTAGAGAGTTGGCTATTTGAGATGAATAAGGTATTCGAGGCAGCAAACTTCTACGAGTCGAGGAAAGTACCTATTGCTCAATACTTTCTCGTCAAGGAGGCAGCGACTTGGTGGCAGGCGGTGAAACCGCGTGATCGGGCAGCTACGTGGGATGAGTTCCAGGAGTTGATGGAGGCCGAGTATTTCCCGTGGCCGGTGAAAGAGGGAAGGATTAGAACTTTCTTTGAGGCAAAACCATAGGATATTCCCATCTCTCAGGCAATCACGGATTATAATCAGCAGCTACATTATGTGAGAAATCAGGTCCGGGATGAACAAGACAAGATCCGCCACTTCGACATGCAGATGAAACCGAGGATTCATCACTATATGGCAGGCCTCGGATGTATGACTCTGAAGGATTACTAGAATAAGGCGATGGCTTACGAGATGTCTTTTTCGGCTACGGAGGTGACAACGGAGGGTAAAAAGCAGAAGACTTCTGGCAGTCTTCGGGAAGTAAGTTTGGCGGACATCAGAAGACTCAGTATGGATCGCGACCTATGAGGAGTCAGCCCCGATCATTTGGGGGAGGCCATGGCTCTAAGTCTGCTCCGACTGTTCCTGCTCGTGGGTATACTTGTTTTAACTGTGGTCGTCCTGGGCATATGATGAGTGAATGTGACAGGCCGCCGCTACAGTGTCATAATTGTGGTCGTATGGGTCATCGTGCTACATATTGTGCAGATGCGAGTCGGGAACTAGTTACTTAGATGTCAGCCCCGGCTACGAGGGAACCGAGCGTGAATCAGGCTCCCACAACTAATCTGCCTCAGCAATGTTTCAGCAGGGGTCGATGACATGGGCAAATTTCTAGAGGGGGAGCGTCTAGTGCGGGGTCTGTTCCGCCCTGTGTGTATGAGATGAGACGAGCTGAGGATGCTGGCGCGATAGTGGCTACAGGTACCGTCCACATCCTTGACCATCTCGTTTATGTGCTTTTCGATCATGGTGCTACACATTCTTTCATCACTTTGGATTGTGTGCATCATCTGCATGTTGATTGTTTAGTTGCATGCGAACCATTTATCATTAAACTGCCTAGCGGGGATAGTATCGTGAGGGATCGTGAGATTAGAGATTTTTCGGTGAGTATCGCAGGGAGGGCTTGGCCTTCTAATCTGATTGTGGTATACATTAAGGACGAGGATTTGATCCTTTGTGAGGATTGGTTAGACAAACATGGGGTGATCATGAACTATAGAGCGAGGAACATATTGATGTTATCCTCTGACGGTACCGAGCACACCTTTGTGGGACGCAAACAGAGTAGTCATAAATTCGTGAACAGCGCATGTAGGGCGGTGAAACTTCTTCGAGGAGGGTACACTGGTTATTGGTGCTACGCCATGAGGTCGGAAGAAGGGGGAATCGAACTTTCGTCTATTCCGGTAGTAAATGAATATCCTGATGTTTTTCGAGATGAGTTACTGGGTTTGCCACCAGACCGTGAGGTTGAGTTCATCATTTATTTAGAGCCGGGTGTGGCTCCGATTTCTAAAGCACCGTACCGGAGTTGAAGAAACAACTAGAGAAATTGCTATACATGGGTTACATTCGACCGAGCGCTTCGTCTTGGGGCGCACCGGTCTTGTTCGTAAGGAAGAAGGATGGGTCACTGCAGTTATGCATCGATTACCAAGAGCCGAACAAGGTAACTATCAAAAACAAGTATCCGCTTTCAAGGATTGACGACTTGTTTGACTAGTTGCAGGGGTCTACAGTGTTTTCCAAAATCGATCTGAGGTCGGGATATTACCAGCTCCGAGTGAAGGATTCAGATATTCCGAGAACGGATTTTAGGATGAGGTACGGCCATTATGAGTTCGTAGTTATGCCGTTTGGGCTAACCAACTCCCCAACCATGTTCATGCAGTTAATGAACAAGGCCTTCATCGAATATCTCGATAAATGTGTAGTCATCTTTATCGACGATATTCTGATCTATTCGAGGAACGAAGAGGAGCATGCACATCATCTACGCATAGTGTTGAACATATTGAGAACTCATCGCCTTTATGCGAAGTTCTCTAAGTGTGAGTTCTGGTTGAGAGAGGTCATGTTTCTCGGTCACGTAATCTCGGCCGGGGGCGTTCATGTGGACCCACACAAATAGAGGCAGTATTGGATTGGGCACGCGCAAGAACGTGAAGGAGGTCCGTAGTTTTCTGGGTCTGGCCGGATATTATCGGATATTCATTGAGGGATTATCTAAGCTTGTACGACCGCTCACTCAGTTGTTGCAGAAGTTATAGAAGTTTGTGTGGACATACGAGAGGCAGAAGAGTTTTGAAGAGTTGAAGAAACGGTTGGCTACTGCTCCCGTCATAGCCTTACCGTGCGGTAATGAGGGCTTTTCAGTTTATAGCGATGCCTTGGGCCAAGGACTTGGGTGTGTACTCATGCAGCATGGAAAGACGATTGCTTATGCTTCCCGTCAGTTGAAACCGTATGAGTTGAATTACCCTACACACGATCTAGAGTTGGCCGTGGTCGTGTTTGCGTTGAAGATTTGGCGTCACTATCTGTATGGCTATTCTTGTCATATTTTCACCGATCAGAAGAGCTTAAAGTATATATTCACGCAGAAGGAGTTGAACATGAGGCAAATGAGGTGGTTAGAACTGATCAAGGATTATGACCTCAAAATCCTTTATCACCCGGGGAAGGCAAATGTGGTGGCAGATGCCTTGAGTCGGAAATTGGTATTGCTTCGGGCACTTGAGTTACTCACGGCTTAGCCAGAGCTCCAGCGAGAGTTGATAGAGTTGGGGATTGAGGTTGGGTTAATGGGGAGTGACGGACAGTTGTGCGCCCTTGAGATTTCTTCGTCGCTGGTCGATAACATTAAAATCGAGACAGTTAGAAGATCTAATGCGTATCCAGCTTCTTGAGAATGTAGTTAAGAGGAAAGCCCCGGGATTTGTGATTCATGAGGATGGTGTTCTGAGATTCCAAGGTCGGTTGTGTGTACCGAATGACTTAGAATTGAGACAGGACATTATACAAGAGGCTCGTGCGTCACCTTACTCAGTTCATCCGGGCTCGAGTAAAATGTATAAGGATTTGAGGAAGAACTTTTGGTGGAATGACATGAAAAATGAGGTAGTGCAGTTTATGGCCAAGTGTTTAACTTGCCTGCAAGTCAAAATCGAACATCAGCAACCAGCCGGGTTGTTGAAACCACTTTCCGTTACAGAATGGAAGTGGGAGGACGTCTATATAGATTTTGTCACGAATTTGCCAAGGACGAAGACGGGAATGAACATGGTATGGGTGATCGTGGATCGAATAACTAAGTCAGCACATTTTCTGGGCGTCAAGGATACTTGGGATCCAGAAAAGTTAGCTCGTGTATTTATTGTGCAGATCGTGAGGCTTCATGGCATGCTGGAAACTATTATTTCGGACAGGGATGGTCGGTTTGTATCGCATTTCTGGCAGGCGGTACATAAGGCATTGGGGACACATTTACGTTTGAGCACATCTTTCCATCCTCAGACCGATAGACAGTCCGAGTGTACCATTCAGAAGTTCGAGGATATGTTCCGCGCATGTGCGCTAGACTGGAGTAGCGATTGGGAGGAACATCTGGCCCCGATCGAGTTCACTTATAATGATAGCTGGCATGCATCGATTAAGATGGTATATTATGAGGCACTTTATGGCCGGCGATGTCGATCACCGATATATTAGAATGAGCAGTCCGATTTAGTTGGCACCGAGTTGGATTTTGTGTTGGAGACTAGGAGGAAAATCAAGTTGATTAGAGAGAGAATGCTGGCGGCTCAGAGTTGACAAAAGTCCTATGCGGATGTTAGGCGCGACCCTTGGAGTTTGAGGTAGGGGATCACGTCTTGTTGAGAGTGTCTCCGTCAAAGAGGGTTTTCTATTTTGGGAAAAAGGGGACCGTGTCCCGGTATAGATTATGTTTATGTTGATTAATGTTTTCTTTAATTAAATGTTGTTAAACGGGATTGACGGGAAAGGCCAAAAGTGATTTAAGTCGTGTTAGTTGGCTTAAATTATTAAATTTTATCTATTGTAGGCGGTAATGAGAGTATTTTAAAAACTTAGGGACTAAATAGATATTTTGGCAAAACGATGTGCATGGGTCGGCCCATGAAGGGAACCGAACCCCTCCCTTTTTATTTCCTGTTTCCTTGCGTCGCACATCACAGAAACCTCAGCAAACCCTAATCGTACCTACTTCCTTGCTGCCATTTTGAGACCACCGCCATTCTTGTCGGCGAGAGAGGGGTGCAGCGAGAGAGAGAAGTTCAGCGAGAAAGAGAGCAGGAGAGGGAGAAGGAACCGACGGTCGGGAGGGAGCCGAAAACCTCGTGTGGCTGTGGTACATAGTCGTCTGAGGTAAGCTTTTCTTCTCATTTGTTTTTATGTCGTCGCTGTTAAACCTAAATGCCAAAACTCTTAACCCGAATCGCAAACCTTAATCGAAAACTAAAGTTATTTGAAAAAAAATTAGTAAGGCCTCTAGCTAGGGCCAAATTAGACTTTAGTACAGACTGGTCCGGATTTTTACTGTTCGAGTAGTCTGTTTTGTAAAATGCATATAAAATAGTAGGGACCTCGTATGAATGCGTGCAATATGTCCCTGGAAACATAAGACATGGACTTTCTATGTATGGAATAATAATTCGGGTATGATGAGTTTAAGGGAGGCTAAACAGGTCACAATCAGACCCATAGTTTTAGACCTAAAGCTGGAAATTACACGTTTAGACTTGTAGTTACAAGTTTGGGTTAGGACTTCACTTTGACGCTTGATAACACTTCTTTAGGTGGAAAGAAGTGAGTTGGAGTTGGCGGGCTCATATTGCTGTTTGAGGATATCTTCTTTGCTTTTCGAGGTGAGTGCTCTCACTGCGTAGGTTAGGGGTTATATGCGCATTACTGTGGCTCGTGGGTGTGCTAATTAATTTTGCTGTACGTGGTACTAGGTTGTGGCATCTAGTATGGACGTAGGTGTCGTATAAAAACTCGGGGAGGCCCAGAGTTCAGGGAGACCGATAAATACGTATATGGGTGTCTTATAAACTCGGTAAGACCGAGAAATACGTACACGGTGTTGTATGAATTCGGGGAGACCGATGGTTATATAAACAGTTGTTCTTGCATGAGTTTGCCTGTTGAGGATATGTTCTCAAACTGGCATGTGTGGATTACTTGTATCTAACTGTGCTATCCTATGTGGTGTTTGAATTCACTAAGCTTCGTGCTGACCCTTTTTCCTACAAATTACTGTTTCAGGTGCGAGTGGCAGTAAGGCGTGACAGTACACACTGGCGCATTGAGAAGATCTTTATTATTATTTATTTTAAGATTCAAGTTTAGAATTATTACATTTTCCACTGTGTTATTTGGGGTTGGTTGTTAAACTTAACGGTTGTGATGAAATGTTTATTTGACTCTCAACACTTATGGTTTTATCTAATAAAATGGCATTTAAAAAAAAATATCAAATTCATCGTAATTTTTGGGGCGTTACAGTTGGCTTACTGTTTGGCGTTACACCTGTCCTTGAGCCACATTCATACCGTATTTCACATTACTGCGTTGTGGAAGTACGTTCCGGACCCTAGTCACATTATTGATTTTGGCGAAGTGGAAATCGAGAAGGATGTCACGTTTGAGGAGAGGCTAGTGAGAATTTTGGAACGCCTGGATAAACAGCTAAGGCACAAAACTATTCCTTTGGTTATGGTGCAATGGTCGAGACATGGAGTGAAGGAAGCGACATGGGAATTGGAGGAGAATATGCGTGCGAGGTACCCCGATCTTTTCGATCCTTAAGTTTCGGGACGAAACTTCTTTTTAGAGGGGGAGAATGTAATATCCGTACTTTCTATCTTTAGCAGTTTCTAATTTTGGTGTATGTCTGATTTTTAGCGACTCACTTATAACCGTTTTGACGTTCTGAAACTATTCCGTTCTTGGTGTTTTCCCGTTTGCACGAGTTTTGGAGGTGTTTTTACGTGTTTGGCTTTATGTTATGATGTTCGTCACATGTACGTTCGATTGTTAGAAAACCCGCTCTAATATATGGTTTCTTTATTCCTATAAGTCCGCGAGATAGAATTCTTCATGTTGTGAACTTCGGTTTAGCATTTTGATGTCGTATCGTGATTTTCGGATCGTTGTTACATTGGATTTATTTTTGTTTTCTTGAGGCGATTCTGTCACCTGTGTTGACGTGTAGCGCACGCTACATTTCCTTCATAGCATATGCTAAATTGTGTAACGTAGCGCACGCTAACTGGTCGTGTGGAGGTAGTCCAGAAGGAACTGGACTAGGATTGAGAGTCTATAGCGCACGCTACGTGATGAGGTTAACACACACTAGCTGTATTGCTGTAGCGCCCGCTAACATCACGGTAACGCGTGCTAATGTTTGGGTATTTCAGGGGACAGTTGGTTCTGGACTCTGAACTCTGGGATCTAACTAGCAGGTAGCGCGTGCTAGTAGTTTCCTAGCGCACGCTAAATGAGCAGGTAGCGCGTGCTAAGCCCTTCGTAGTGTACGCTAACGACACCGGGAAAAAGCTACTGGACTCCCCGGTGACCCCGTTAGCGCGCGTTAATTGCAAGGATTAGCGCACGCTAATTATACTTAGTATAAATAAGACCCAGCAGCACCCTATTCATCATTTTTCATCTATTCTCCTTCCTTGGACTATTTCCGGCGATTTTGGGCGGCTTGTGAAGATCCCGGTAATCGGGCGTTGGTAATTACCCAAAAACAGCTTTGCCGTCGGTAATGCCGTCGGTATTTTTGATTCTTGACAATTTTCTGAATTTTCAATTGTTTCCATTACCTGCTTTCAATTTATGAATAATAAAACAAACTAGTCATAAATAGCAAAAAAGTTACAATGTTACACAATCGTCATAGTTGTGTCGTCGTACACAATCTAGATTTCTCATCATTTCATCGTACATTAAAAAAAGAAATAATTAGTCTAAATCAAGATCAAGTAGAAGGGCGACTCGGAGGTGGAAGATTTTGTTGTGTCAGCATTTCCTGAATAGCTTGCAACTGTTATTCAAGACGCTGTCTCTTCACACGCTCTTCTTCAATCACATTTGCCTGCTCTTCTCTCAGTCTGCGCTCCTCTGTCAGCTGTTCCTCTAAGGATGTGAATCGAGTGTGGATCTCTTCAGATGCGTGAAACTGGGAGGTTGTTGATCCACCGCCGCTAGAGCCTGTGCTTATGATGCTGGGAGCTAGACTGCCAGTGCCGTATATCATGTTTTTCTTGACATATTCTTTGGCGGCCTCCTTCTCCTGCAGTACAGTCTTATAGATCATATTCAAATCTGCTCCCTCTTCTTTCTCTGCAGCAAGCTCCTTAACACTAGCCTAAGAAGAAAAACATGCTCAATGAGAAAAAGATGCCAAATGGATACAACTTCATAGAAACAGAAATCAAAATGAAGAAATGGACAGAAAACAGAATGCATCACAGAAATGCAGAAATGCATCACATTTATTCCCACACAAATCAAAACAGAAATGTATCACAAAATGAAGAAATAGAATGCAGAAAATCAAAGCATAAATGGACAGAAACTTCTCCCTAGAAGCGCACGAAACAGACAAACAAACTGGACATATTACTTTGAGAAGCGCACGGCCACGAGACGGGCAGAAAACAGCGGAAAAACCATGTAACAATCAAGTTGCTATTTCCGGGAATAGGTATGAACCAGAAACAAATTATACACATAGAGGCGACCTGGGATTCTTCCCCTAGAATGATATGAGAACCGGTAACTTCACTACATGGTATAGGCGTTTGCAAAGAAAAAGGGGGAGATGTCAGACCTATTCGAGTTTTTTAATTGGAATTGAGCGACTTGCGGTTTACATGATATATACTCATATGGCTTTTCTATCTAAACCAACAAAAGCGCCCAAGAAAAGATATCGAGAAAATTCCTAGTTGCTGAAGGTAAAAATACCCTTGCCAATTTCAGATTGCTTAGTTATGCGTAATGCAATCACTCAAAAAAGTGACCAATTAAATTATGTACATGCATATTGGCTTATAATGCAATGAGGATGTAATACCACGAGTATTCCATGCTGCTTAAAACCTTGTACCTCTTTTTAATAATTAAAATGTGCTCATCGTGATGCTTTTACTTTTATACGTATTATGTTTAGACCGTGTTGTGGCTTATAAATTCTTGAAAGTACTTAATTGTGTTGTGATGTGATTTCCTGATGTTGATGATATGTCGATGACTTACCTTGATGTCGTTGAGCAATTATCGGTGCGAATATGACGGTGGCCAACGTCTTGTTCCCCGACAAAATTGCTGGATGAGTCTAAAGGGAAGTCGTGTTATAAGGATTAAATATAATACTATAACTTAGTGTATTGAACGAATATTATGTACGTTACTCGAGCAGTACTACGTACACTATTTTTATAGCATTATGTACGTTAAAGCTTAGACTTTACGTACGTAATGCAGTCTTCAGATGAGATTCTCGATCCCGCGTGGTTAGGGCAACTTTCGGCGCGACAACGACTGCTAGTCAACTGATCATTATGTACGTAATTCAGCCACGCATTCCATACGTAATGGACCATGACATTTCGGGCAGTAGCTCCTAAGAAACACTTACGTATGTTAGCCCATAGACGGTAACATACGTAACGACGTTTACGTACGTAAAGCTTTAGGCATTACGTACGTAATGATGGTCTGATGTTATATACTGACTCTTCCTCTTTCATTTCCTCCGCCCATTGAACAATTCTTCTAATCCAAAAATCGTCCTCCAACCCCCCAAACTGAATTTTAAGCCTTCCTAGCCGTGTATTATCGTAGTAGAGTGGATTGATCAAGCTCCGGAGAAGGTTTTCAAGATCGTCCTTCGTCATGCTTCTTCGTTTCTTGTCAAGTAAGGTAAGTTTGTCGAATCTTGAATTCATCTCAGTGTTCTTAGATGAGTCCTACTAGATTTCGGATGCCTTGGGTAGTTTAGAACTTTCGATAATGATCGGACCAGTAAAAACTAATCACAAATTGTTAATCGTAACCCATCAAGCTAGTATTTTGAATCAATTGTAGTAGTACTTGTAGTTGGATCGTAAAACTCATAATCGGACTTGTAAATCACCAACACCATAGAATCGTCTTGTTATGGATTGCGATTATAATCCGATTATTGTATTGTAAACCCGTCGGTAATTCCTTAATGAATTAATTAACGATTATCGAATTGGATAGGTTATCGAATACGTTAGGGTTTCGGGAGATTTGTGCTTAGTCGTTTTATTCTAGAATTTCGAATTTGAGTAAGTAATGAAATTTCGGTGGCTATAAGTCGTAGTCGTAATGTAGAAATGTTGTACTAGAGCATTATTGTTTAAAGAGATGATAAATTGTAAATTGACAGACCGAGGAATTTAGTAATTCGCATTGTGGTTGAAACATGAAATTTTGGTTTCGACGTCATGAACAAACTACGCTTAGAATCCTAACGGGTCGAGGGAATTGTCGCTAATCGTCATTATCACCATAAGGTATTGATCAACGAATATGTAATAGGTTGAGCTCTCGGGTGTGGTCGTTCGAGCCGTTGTGTTATCAAGGGAGTAACTCTTGTCGAACTTGAGGCAAGTGAACCCTTGCTCGGACTATGTTATATTAAATTCCAAAATTTAATGTGTGTCACTATCTGTGGAATTGTGCTTGTTTTACTTATCTTGTCCGGAGTATTCCTGAGTAGATACTTCCGTGACCCTTGGTTGCGACCTTGGGAGTTTATATGTTGGTATACCGTACGGAAATGTGTTGCGGGATAAAACATGAATGGTACCCACATCCGGAGTATTCCTGTGTAGATGCTTCCGTGACCCTTGGTTGCGACCTTGGGAGTTTATGTGATGATAGATGAGATAATATTGAGTATTCTGTAATATATTGCCTTGTATTGCGGATATCTGATTCTATCAATGAATTTTAATCGTATTGTCTGACCTAGGTTGGCTGGCACGATTCGTCGTGTCAAGCAAATTTGTTGAATATGTGCAGGACGTTCTCGAAGGTTCCGGTCAGGCTTGAGCAGTGTTGGGGAGAAGCCTTGTTATTCTGTTTTTAAATTGAAATCTGAAAACATTCCACATCATGTAATAAACCGAGTACGCGGACTTTTTTTTCTTTAAAGTATTTCGTTTCGTACTTACACTATCACGGGGCTACTTTCCGCAAATTATTTCATGATGATTTTTTAATCTTTTTAAAAACTTGCCTTGTGGGTCCCATATGGAATTCGCAGCACTGTAGCGTCACGAAAAATTTTGGGGGCGTTACAGAAAATGGTATCAGAGCCGAACACTCACGTGGAAAGTCTTATCAAAACATTTTGAAAATGTTTAAAAACCTTCAAAAGTCCAATACTCCAAGCGACCGTAACTCCTCGAGAAATGCCAAGGTGAAAAACACATATGTTTCTTGTAAATCAGTTATTATGTTTGCATTCAGTAGAACTCGAAGAATAATTGTATTGAACCGACCCTCTAGATCGAACAATGGCACATCGTAGATCTAGAAGAATCGTGAACGACGCTCAGGGCTCTGCTGTGAACCAGCAGGAAGGCAGGAACACCGCTGAAACTGTTCCAGATGGAAACCAGCTGCCGTCCAATAATCAGAACGAACAGGAGGCGGAGAACCAAAACAACGGAGGAATGGATCCGACTTTTATTCAGACTCTCGCCCAGGCCATTGCAGTAGGAATCGCCCAGGCCAACCGAGTGGAGCGGGTACCAGTAATTAACATGTAGGAGGACGCTGGAAAGGACCGATGGCTGGGAGAGATGCTGAAGGCTAGACCGCCATTATTTGAAGGTTTGGGAGATAAACATGTGGACGACTGGATTTCTGAAATAGAGACTGCTTTCGAGGTAATCGGATGCCCAGGGAACAGAAAGGTGCCGCTGGGAATCAACCAGCTCCGTGATACTACAGCCCAATGGTGGAGGACCTACAAACCGGAAGACAGAGCAATCAGGTGGACTGAGTTTTCTAAATTGTTGAGAGACGAGTACTGCCCCAGGTCAGCTCAAACTGCTCGCGCACGGAGTTTCTTCAGTGCAGGACCATAGAGCTTGTCGGTACCAGAAATCATTCGGGCCTATAGGACTAAACTAAGCTATGTCTCACAGATGGTTCCATCTGAAGATCAACGAATTTTTCACCTTGCACAAATGGTTGCCGGAAGATGTTCAGCGTTACGTAGCTGGATTTCACTGCACAACTCTGAAGGCATATGAGGACGTAGTCACGGCATACGTCGGTACTGTTGTTAGTACTGATACCGGGCATAACCAAAAGAAGCAGAAGACATCTAATCAGTCTGGGAGCACCAGTAGAATGAACTCGGGGACTGGGTTCTCCTCTAAATCAGCAGTTTTGTACTAGTAGAAGGGCACATCTGACCGGTCCCTCCGCCGGAGCTATTTCAATTGTGGCATAGCTGGACATACCATGAGTCAGTGTAGTAAGGTGGCTACAAAGTGTTTTTCATGCGGAAGAAGTGGGCACATGTATAGCTATTGTTCGCGGGTAAATTCTTCACCAAATCTAGCTCTTTAGAGTCAGCAACGTTCGGTACAGACATCCAGGGCACCCGCCGTGTCCGATTATCAATCTCCACCTTACCAAACCCCTCCGTATGGTGTCGGAAGAGGACGTGGGTGCGGAGGAGGCACTGAACCCTCCACGGGGACACTGCCATCCCGCGTGTTCGAATTGAGGGCTACTGATGATCAGACTGCACCTGCTATCTCAGGTACACTTCTTTTTAATTCCCAGCCTGTTCATGTACTGTTTGATACTGGAGCGACGCACTCGTTTATATCTGTGGAATGTGTTAATCATTTGAACCTTCCTTATATACCTTGTGAATCTTTTACTGTTAAGCTACCCGAGGGTAGCAGGGTTGGGGGTAATTTGGAAGTTCGAAATTGTCTGATCCGCATCGATGATCAGGGCTGGACAGCGAATCTTATGGTTTTTCCACTTTAGAACGAAGATGTTATTCTGGGTATGGACTGGATGACGATGCACAGGACGATATTAGATACCTATCACCTACATGTGATGGTGCCACTCACATGATCAGGGGTCGAGAGCACTTCAGTCCTAAGGGGTCCCTCAGCCTCCTTACCGAGGAAATATCTTGTGACGCTCGAGAAATGTATTACTGGTGTTATGTTCTTTAGGAGGACACATCACAGCTATCAGTTGATAACATTCCCGCAGTGAGCGAATTTCCAGATGTTTTCCTCGATGAATTACCAGGGTTGCCGCCATGACGGGAGATCTATCTCTCGATCGAACTTGAGCCGGGAACGACGCCTATCTCCAAGGCACCATACAGGATGGCACCCGCTGAAATGAAGGAATTAAAGTTACAACTCAAAGAATTGCTAAGGAAGGGACTGATCCGTCCCAATACTTCACCATGGGGTGCGCCAGTCCTTTTTCTGAAGAAAAAGGACAACTCCCTGCCCCTGTGTATCGATTACAGAGAGCTAAACAAGGTCACTATAAAAAACAGTTACCCACTTCCGAGGATTGATGATTTACTGGATCAACTACAGGGGGCGACTGTGTTTTCAAAATCGATTTACGGTCCGGATATCACCAATTGAGGATTCGAGATGAGGATATTCCCAAGACCGCATTTCGATCAAGATATGGACACTATGAGTACATGATGGTGTCGTTCGGCTTGACTAATGCCCCAGCCATTTTTATGGAGTTAATGAACAAGGTTCTGATAGAATTTCTCGATAAGTGTGTGGTGGTTTTTATTGACGACATTTTAATCTATTCTCGGAACCGACAGGAGCATGAGGAACACTTGCGGTAGGTGTTAAGTGTTTTAAGGCAACTCCAACTTTATGCTAAACTTTCTCAATGTGAGTTCTGGATGCTGGAGGTGACCTTTCCGGGACATGTAATTTCAGCAGAAGGCGTCAAGGTAGACCCCTAGAATATTGAGACAGTGATGAGTTGGGAACCACCAAGAAGCGTGAAGGAAGTGAGAAGTTTTCTGGGATTGGCAGGATATTATCGACGGTTCGTTGAGGCTTTTTATTATATCGCTCGACCGTTGATAAATCTACTAAGGAAAAGTACCAAGTTTGTCTGGACAACAGACTGTCAGGAGAGCTTCGACGAGCTAAAGAGGAAACTGACTACCGCTCCAGTGTTGGTACTACCGCAGGGCACGAAAGGATTCGTAATATACACTGATGAATCTAAGCATGGATTAGGATGTGTATTCATGCAAAATGACAGAGTTATTGAATACGCCTCTCGACAACTCAAACTCTACCAGGTGAACTATCCGACTCACGACTTGGAATTGGCTGCAGTGGTCCACGCCTTTAAGATTTGGAGACACTACCTTTACAGGGTGACTTACAAGATTTTTACGGACCATAAGAGTTTAAAATATATTTTCATAGGCAGAGGCGTTGGCTAGAGCTAATCAAGGATTACGACGTGAAGATTTTGTTTCACCCTGGGAAGGCCAACGTCGTAGCAGATGCACTTAGTCGGAAGACTGCGCAGGAGTTGGCACTATTCGGTTTAACGGTACAGCTGGAATTGCAGCAGGAGCTCAGGAGAAATGGTATTGAAGTATGGATACAACACCGCCAGGGAGTTGTGCTCAATTAACATTCATTTGTCCTTGCTTGATGATATACGCTTAGCACAAATGGAAGACCCAGAACTACGCACGATTGGAGCAAGAGCTGAAGAGGGAATTATTTCAGACTACAGGATCCAACGGGACTTGGTGAGATTTAAGAACATGATTTGTATTCCACCAAATGACAAGTTTAAGCAAACTATACTGAAGGAAGCTCATTCTACTCCCTATTCGGTGCATCCTGGGGCGAGCAAAATGTATAAAGATCTGCGAAAGAGCTTTTGGTGGAAGAACATGAAGCAGGAAGTAGCAAAATTCGTTGCTTGATGTATGATATGTCAACAAGTGAATATCAAACACCGCAGACCGGTCGGGATCATGCAGCCCTTACCCATTCCGGAATAGAAATGGGAGGGCATATCATTGTATTTTGTCACCAAGTTACCAGTGATAACGGGAGGGAAAGACATGATATGGGTCATTATAGACCGACTGACAAAGTTGGGACATTTTATTCCAATTTAGGAGACCACCGGAACAGAGCAGCTGGCCACCATCTTTATTTGGAAAATCGTAAAACTACATGGCGTTCCCTCGGCAATCATATCAGATAGAGACACTAGGTGCGTGTCCCACTTCTGGAAGGCTATCCACAAAGCTATGGGTACTCAGCTACATTTCAGCACAGCCTATCACCCTCAAACAGATGGACAGACAGAACGTACGATACAGACCCTGGAGGATATGTTGAGGGCATGTGTACACGATTGGGGTAAGAATTGGGCTAAACACCTCTGCCTGGCGGAATTTTCATACAACAACAGTTGGCATGCGAGCATAGGCATGGCGCCCTTCGAAGCCTTGTACGGTAGGAGATGCAAGTCTCCCTTATGTTGGGATGATGCTTCCGATGTCATCGCCACCGAGTTAGATCTAATCCAGGAATCTATTAAGAAAATTTACATTGTTCGAAAGCACATGTTAGCCGCACAGAGATGCCAGAAGTCATATGCTACGGACCGCCATTGACCGTTGGAATTTCTAGTTGGAGACCATGTTTGGGTCAAAGTGTCACCGATGTGGGGCATTCGACGTTTCGGCCAGAAGGGCAAATTGAGTCCGAGGTTTATCGGCCGTTTGATATTTTAGACTGTGTAGGTACGCTCGCTTATTGATTAGCACTGCCACCATCATTAGACGGAGTGCACGATGTCTTCCACGTCTCTCAGTTGAGGAAGTGCGTTTACGATCCGAATCACAAACTCAATTTCGAAGTGCTAGAGATTTCTAATGATGCTACCTTATGTGGAGCCATGAATTGAAAAATTTATGAATGATGCAACAATGAAGAAAGAATAGATCCTACATAGTGGTAGCATCATCCAAAATCACAATAAAAAGGTTACAATATATAGTTGCATTGTAAAAAAAAGACCAGTACTGTTGGTGAAAACACACACACACACACACACACACACACACACACACATATATATATATATAGCAGAAAAAATAGTATATATAGGCAAAAAACTCATGTTTGTACACCGTTTCCATGACAATCAAAACAACAAGTGTGAATCGAATGTATTCCAAAATACCGTAGATGAATCGAATGCATATATACTTACATCAATATCCGCATCCTTCTGTGTTGTAAAAATTCCATCTTTTTTCATGTGGATAGCCCGAAAAGAGGCATAAACACACTGCTCTAATGGAAGATTGTTCTTCGCTGCCTATTTATTACAAAAATTTCGAAATTATTACGACGCACACTTACATATACAAGCAAAAATAATTAGATAATTACTAAACAACTCTCGAGCAAGTACACTAACAGACTTAGAGCCTCCAATGTGCTTGCTACTACCGGTACCAGGGCCATCCACTTCAGCCATTCGGTTGCCTCTCGCCCTTGTAGATACATCTCTCACCTCGGGAGTATCCTAGTAAGCACACAAACCTTCCCACCAATCAATAGGGATGTATTTCGGCCTCCCTTGATCCCTTTTCTTTTTTGCATCACTTAGAAAATTGCTGAACCTAACCCGTGCACGAGACTCCCAAAGATCATAGACTTCTTGTTCCCACTCAATAGGCCACGTGAAAAATTTCTATGACATATTGCATATCAAGTTAATAAAACTAACTTAACACAATTGAATATAATTAGTTTACATAATGATTACAAATTACCTTAAAGAAGGTATAGTACTGGGCCTTTACGCTATCAGGAGTATCTTTCCAGTTGAAGCATGTCGGATTGGGAACTCTTTTAAAGCTCCTCGTGCACACCCTGGAAATCTGGGGATGAATCACTATCTCTCTGTAACCAAAACCAAATTAATCATTTATATCATCACAATACTTAGTTATAGCATAATCAACATCTTTAAGCATTTAATTTGATGACAGTAAACAAACACCAACTAGTTAAAAATAATTCATCAATTGATGTATTTACTGTAGCATTTTGATGACAATAAATACAATTCCCTAATAAATTTAGTCCTAGAAATATATTTTATATGACCTATAAGTATTGTCATCAACTGATTAAAACAATTTGAACACTCGCTGTAACAAAAACAATTGATGATTAAATAGTAAATAACTAACCCAGTTTTAGTATCTCTTTCAAGAGCAATATTTCTACAGGAAACAACACGTGAGGCTGCCTCAGAAGCTGTCACCTCCCGATCCTCATCTTCAGAAATGTGTGCACTAGTCTCCTCGTCTGCCCTATCTCGGAGTAGAACAATCGGCGGAGTCTCGGGTAGAGCAGACGAAGACCTAACAGGACCTGCTTGTGAGGAGTCTGTAGCGGGTGAATAGTGTCTGGTAGCTACTCATGAGGAGCCCGTGCTACTACGACGCCCACTACCACCACTGCTCATCGAGAACATCTGAGGAAAGAAAAAATGGTTGTAATTAAAATGTGCAACAATTCATAATAGTTAAGCATCGAGAAATTATAGAAACTAAACCTTAAATGAAGATGAGCACCACAACGAAGTTTCTCTAAGCACTGTCTGCAATTTTAAATGCTTTATACAATGTCGAACACCACCATAACAATGTTAACATCATCATAGAGTAAAACAATATGAACTGTAGTCTAAATGGTTAGTCTAATCAAAATTCTTTAGTGTTACAAACTAGGTGAATATTTGGAATCTTTAATGTTACAAACAAAGCAAATGAGTAGAGTACAAGTTAAGCAAGAATCAACATGTACACAGCACACATTGCGACAATACATCATATAACAATCTACATAAAATCATCAAGGCAAACATCGTATAAATAAAGATCGAAAGAAGAGGAAGAATAAACCAAACCGTCCGCAATCTAAATCAAATTTTCAAGTGCACTGCATATAACAATCAAAAATAGAATATTGATTAGCTTGAAAATCACAATATTGACATGATCGTAAAGACTATAACAAATGATCAGAATCATCATCATCATTAATATCTTCCTCATCTGACGTTATTATATATCCATCATATGATGCCTCATCTACATCATCGATATCAATAAGTCCACCCTGTGGATGCGATATTGATATCTCATCATCTACAGTAGCTTGACTACCTCTAGTCCTCATGACCGCGGCATCCTCTTGAAACGGTTGATGTAATGACGATGCGGATGGTTCACAAGCTACTTCAACTCTAGATCTAGGTGTGACTTTTCACACTCCCCACCAATCCTTCCTAGCTTGATTCATACTAGGATAGGAAGCATAATACACTTGAGTAGCTTGATTTGCTAACACAAAAGGTTCGTACTTCTTGTATTTACGGGTGTGGTTTACTGAAACCAAATTGAAATCTGTATTCACCGAAGTCCTTAGAGTTGATAAGTCAAACCACTCACACTTAAATAACACAATTGTTTTAGTGGGTTCACCATTATACTCTACTACACACACCTCCATCAATCGCCCGTAAAAATCTTGCTCATCACTATTATAAACCTCGCCCTTTATGCAAACACCACTATTCATAGTACTTTTATCTGACCCATGGTCAATCGTATGGAACCTGTATCCATTAACTAAACACCTAGAATAAATTTGAACCCCTTACAATCACTACCAAAAATTACACTTTAGCCGACGACTAGCCGAAGAACGGCCGACGGCCAGCGGAAGTCGTCGGCTAAAGTCAGCAAGTTTAGCCGACGGCTAACTTGTTGTCGGCTAAAGTAGTTTAGCTGACGACTTTACTATTGGTCGTCGGCTAAAGTTAAGTTAGTCGTCGGCTAAAGTTTTGTAGTTTAGCCGACGACTAATATACTTTAGCCGACGACCTGCCGTCGGCTAAAGTCTTACATGTTTTTTTGTGCAGAATATATCACCATCAAACACTTGAAGAGACCATTTACAACACATTCGGAAATTACAGAACAAGAAAACAAAAAACAGTAATTTTCTCTGGTTTGATCATTCAAGAAATCATATTGAAGGTATGTTTATTGAATTTTAATATCAGTTATAATTACATTACGCATATAATATATCTATTTGGATGATTATGAAAATGTTTTAGAATTATTAGTTCGTTTTCTCGAATATTTCTTGGTGTGTGTATATATATATATAGATTTGACATCTTTAATTCGAGCTATATATATGATGATTTTAGTCGTAATTTTTGTATGTTCTTGATAAATACGATGTGTAATATTGTTGTTATTTTTATTATAGGATGGTTAAAAGTTGGATTGGTCTGCAAAAATGGGATCCAAGGGTCATAGATGGAATGCGAGGGTTTATTCGATTTGTGAATGTAACACCCCGAGATATTCGGAATAATTACAGCGCCGTAAACCCTTTAGATAAGGATTTACAAGGCTAATTTTAAAAGAAGTGTAAAAATAAACCAATCGAACACTGGTATTCACATATAGATTTGAAACAAACGATCAAATGTGCTGACTTATACAACCATATCGAAAAGACTTTATTAATACAGACATACTCGATTACTCAACGAACCAAGAAGACAAATCATAATCATAAGAACATCAACCACATCACTGAGCCATCTCATCGTCCTGTCGGTACTGTGGCTGCCCTCCCGCTCCTCGACTACCTGAACATCAAAAACAATGTCCACCCCCGAAGGGGTTAGCAAAACAATGCTAGTACAAGTATCGTCATAGAATAAATCATTAATACATCATAAAACATGCAAACGGACTTCCGCCACCGGAATCCAACGATGCGAATCCTCACGATTCCATCTACAATACAGGTAATCCAGCGATCCAGCGCCCTTGGTATAGATCCCCATGATGATCCCGTCGGACCAACGCATGGTGGAAAACCCGTCCAGCGATCCAGCGCCCTCAGCATAGATCCCCATGATGATCCCGTCGGACCAACGCATGGTGGACATTCGATCCAGCGCCCTCAGCATAGATCCTCATGATCCCCTCGGATCATTTATACCATAACCAATCCACTATGCATACACATATGCATTTAATATGTTCATCAATACGAACAAATAATCAACTAATATCATGAGAATTTTCAGAAATACCTCTCATATTCAACAATATGAACAAAACCACAAGCATGATCAAAGATTCAATATAAATCGAACTCGACATATGATACTTGCCTCGAAAATGGCAAGACGAAATACT
The DNA here is from genome assembly GCA_033398695.1 of Orobanche coerulescens. Classification (NCBI taxonomy): domain Eukaryota; kingdom Viridiplantae; phylum Streptophyta; class Magnoliopsida; order Lamiales; family Orobanchaceae; genus Orobanche; species Orobanche coerulescens. The sequence continues at coordinate 45,316,976 of CM065806.1, read as the reverse complement.
TCGATGATCTCAACACACTCGAAGGCCGCCTCCTTCGATCAACGTAACAGGCTCGAACCTTAACAAAAGGAACGATATACAAATCATCTCAAGTCGAACAATGGCCTAACAATTCGGTCTACGGCCGAAAAGCTCAAAATAACCAATCTGCCTGGACTGCTTAGCGCGCGCTACGTACTCTACGTAACGTGCGCTAAGACAGACTGTTAGCGTACGCTATCGTATAAGACTAGCGTGCGCTAGCCACGGTCCGATCGACTCGGCTGGTCTCATAACGTACGCTACGTACGTTTCGGGCGTTATCAGACCCCGATAGCGCACGTTAACTCACACGTGTTAGCGTGCGCTAATATTGCATGGCAGAATACTGCAAGCCGTACTCTGGGTTGAATGGTGAGGAACTCATGAATCCTACCGTGATAATACAAGTTATCCTCGGGCAAATCATGCTAATAAGGTTTGTGGAAGATTTATGATCGTGAAATACAAATATACGGATAGCCAACTCAACATCATAATTCATCTACGATCTTCAAGAAATAATCTAAGTTCCATTTGTTCTACGTTCCAAAACACATGATTCCATCGTGTAAAACGTATCAACTGGGTAAATATCCGATTATTGATCATAGCTTGATTTGAACATGCTTAGGAGTCCTTATAATAGGATGGTTCAAAGGTTCATACGATATATAATGCCGATACGTCAAAAGTATCCTTCTAACATGTGATGAACGAAATACTTGCTATCAAAACATGATTCAAATCTTCCTTATGAACATACTAATCATTGGAGAAGAATCACCTACCTCGAAGTAGTGAAGAACACGGATGAAATGAAGCAATCCAACACCGAAGGCTTGAACACCAATCTCCAATGATGTATGATCTTCAATCTCGAACTAGGAGGTTGATATGAAGTGTTTAGGACGAATGGAGTTATGTTCTAAGTGTAAGAGTTCGGGTTATGGGAGGAGAAAAACTGAAATCTCGAATAGGATGATGTCCTATTTATAATAAATGGCTATTAGCGCGCGCTAGACCCTGTTTGTAGCGTGCGCTAACGGCTCATAGTCTAAACTGTACTCGGCACTTAGCGTGCGCTACGCATATACCTGTAGCGTGCGCTAAGGCGTTGACTCGGCTTTTCCCGAAAGCCGTCCAGGTACACCCGACACGATCCGACAGGGTCCCGGCCGATCTCACCTACCGCACGTCCCAATCAATTTGACCACGCATAGCGTGCGCTAATTACATTCTGTAGCGTGCGCTATGAAACCATGTTAGCGTACGCTACCCTTAGCCTGTAGCGTGCGCTACATGCACAGAATTTCAACCTTACAAATCACCACCATGAAATTAAACGCTCGGCAACATCGGATTATGAAATACGGAGAATAATACTCAGACAAAAGTACAATCATTACAATATCACAAGTTCCAATTACATAACAAAGATCTCGGGCATTACATCCTTCCTCCCTAAAAAGAAGTTTCGTCCCGAAACTTATGATGAAAACAACTCCGGATATTTAGCCTTCATACCGTCCTCCGTTTCCCAAGTGGCCTCTTCGACTCCATGTCGTGACCATTGTACTTTAACCAAGTGTATTGGTTTATTTCTCAACTGTTTGATCCGGCTCTCAAGTATCTTGATTGGTCTCTCTTCGAAGGTGCCATCATTAGCTATCTCGATCTCGTCGAAATCAATGACGTGGTCGGGTCCGTACATACTTCCGCAGTTGGGATACGTGAAACACATTGTGAACATGACTCAGCGATGGCGGTAAGGCCAACCGGTATGCTAAATCCCCAACTCTCTCTAGGATCTCAAATGGTCCGATGTATCTCGGACTAAGCTTGCCTCTTCTCCCAAAACGGAAAATCCCTCGTGTAGGAGACACCTTCAATAGTACGTGGTCTCCAGCGTCGAACTCTAGAGGGCGACGACGTACATCGGCATAAGACTTCGTCGACTCTGGGCGTCAGCAGTCTCTCTCGAATCAAGGCTATCTTCTCTTGAGTCCGAATAATCAATTCGGTTCCGTCCCGATCAAATCCGAAGAATCATCCCGGACAGGGTGATCGGCATCTTCTCCCGTACAAAGCTTCAAATGGTGCCATCTTAATAGAAGCATGCCAACTGTTATTATAAGTGAACTCGATCAAGGGCAAGTGAACTTCCCAATCAGTCGACCAATCTAAAGCACAAGCTCTAAGCATGTCTTCTACTGTCTGTATATTTCTTTCAGACTGACAAACCGTTTGGTGATGATAAGCTGTGCTAAAGTTGAGCTCAGTCCCCAAAGCCCTGTGAACTGCTTTCCAGAAGTGTGACACGAAACGACCATCTCGATCCGAAATAATGGTCTTCGGTGTCCCGTGCAATCTGACTATCTCCGCAATAAATATTCGTGCCAATCTCTCGGGTCCCCATGTATCTTTAATTCCCAAGAAATGAGCCGTCTTGGTTAGTCGATCAACTAAAACCCAAATCATGTTCATTCCCGTTCTAGTCCTTGGCATACTAGTGATGAAATCCATCGAGATATCCTCCCACTTCCATTTCAGGGATCGGAAGTGGCTTTAACATTCCGGCAGGTCGTTGATGTTCAATCTTAACCTGCTGACAAGTCAAACACTTCGAAACGTACTCCGCTACGTCCTTCTTCATATTCCCCCACCAGAAGTTTTGTTTAAGATCCTTATACATCTTCTTCACGCCCGGGTGAATAGAATAGGCGCGCTATGAGCTTCTTTCGTAATAGTCCGTCTCAAGTCATCATCGTCGGGAACGCAAAGTCGACTCAAATCTCGTAACTCCATCGTCTTGTATCACGAATCCTGGGGCTTTTCCTTTCTTTACTTCGTCACATAATCGAAGGATCAGAGAATCGTTCAATTGTTTAGACTTGATCTCCTCGACTAGTGATGAAGTCAGTTCCATCACATAAAGTTGCCCTTGGATTCCTGGTGCCCATACTTCAATCACCTCGCGGATCAGTTCCCGTTGAATACTGGTTTGGGACGTAAGTGCTTCCAACACTCGAAGGGAAACAGGTTTACGGCTCAAAGCATCGGCTACTACATTTGCTTTCCCCGGATGATAGAGAATCTCCAAGTCGTAATCCTTGATCAATTCCAGCCACCTTCTCTGCCTCATGTTTAACTCTTTCTGACTGAAAATGTACTTGAGGCTCTTATGGTCTGTAAAGATCTGACAATGAGTGCCGTACAAATAATGTCGCCAGATTTTCAAGGCAAAGACCACAGCTGCTAGCTCCAGATCATGAGTCGGATAATTAACTTCGTACGGTTTCAATTGCCGAGAAGCATAAGCAATCACTTTATCCTTCTGCATCAACACACAACCCAAACCCTGATTTGAAGCATCGCTGTATACCATAAATCCGTCAGTTCCTTCTGGCAGCGCTAATATAGGTGCTGTCGTCAGCCTCCTCTTAAGTTCGTCAAAACTAGCCCGACACTCCTCATTCCACATGAAGTTTTGAGTTTTCTGTAACAGCTGAGTGAGCGGACGAGCAATTTTGGAAAATCCCTCTACAAAGCGGCGATAATATCCAGCAAGTCCTAAGAAGCTTCGGACTTCTTTCACGTTTTTAGGAGCTTCCCACTCCAAGATTGCTTCGACTTTCTTCGGGTCCACCTGAACTCCGTCGGATGATATCACATGCCCAAGGAAGGTTACTTCCATAAGCCAAAATTCGCATTTAGAAAGCTTAGCATACAGCTGTTCCTTTCTCAAGATGCTCAAAACCACACGTAAATGTTCAGCATGTTCCTCTGCGTCCCTCGAATATATCAAGATGTCGTCAATGAAAACGACCACAAATTTATCCAAGTACTCCAAGAATACCCGATTCATCAATTGCATGAATACCGAAGGAGCATTGGTTAGTCCAAATGGCATCACTACAAATTCATAATGCCCGTACCGGGATCTGAAAGCAGATTTCGGTATATCCGATTCCTTAATTCTCAACTGATGGTATCCCGTTCGCAAGTCAATCTTCGAGAATACCCTTGCCCCTTGCAGTTGATCAAACAAGTCGTCGATCCGAGGTATAGGATACTTGTTCTTGATTGTCATCTTATTAAGCTCCCTGTAATCAATACACAGTCGGAGGGATCCGTCTTTCTTCCGGACAAAGAGAACGGGCGCTCCCCAAGGAGAAACGCTTGGTTGAATATAACCCTTCTGCAACAATTCCTCCAGTTGTTTCTTGAGTTCATACATCTCGGTTGGCGCCATGCGGTATGGTGCTCTGGAAATAGGAGGCTGCTCCGTGCTCTAGTTCAATAGTGAATTCCACTCCCCTCTGCGGAGGTAACCCAGGTAGTTCGTCAGGAAATACATCGGAGAACTCATTCACCACTGAAATGGACGAGAGCTCTACTTCTTCCTCTTTCCTCATGGCATAGCACCAAAGTCCGTGACATCCTTGCTTCAGTAATTTCACAGCTTTCATTGCCTTGATCAATTTCCCCGAGCTTCCCGGTCTCCATCCTCGGAATATGTGTTCAGATCCGTCATCAGCAATGATGGAAATGGCTCTCTCTCGGTAATTCGGCCAGACTCCATAACGGTTGAGCCAATCATCTCCGAGAATTAAATCGTCACCGCAGATGTCAACCACAATAAGATTCGATGGCCAATCTCTTCCTTCTATAGATACTGGGAAATCCTTAGCTTCTAAGGTTCCCACAATTTTCTCTCCGCTCGGTAATCCCACAACATAAGGTTCACAATTATACAAGCACGAGATGTTCAAACGATTAACACAGTTCAAAGACATAAAAGAATGCGTAGCTCCTGAATCGAACAAGACACTAACTGGTTGCAAAAGGATCTGAATCGTACCTGATGCAACAGCTGTGTTCTGATCATCAGATTTCCTCATCTCGTACAGGCGTGGAGGAACGGACCCAGCACTGGATGCCTCTCTCTTCCCAGCGTTCTGCTGCTGAAATCCACTTTGCTGCGTCTGGTTCACACTCGTCTCCTTCGGGACTGGAGCTGGAGCGCGAGTACCAAAAGATCGGGTCGCATTCCCACAAAATGTTGCGCGATGTCCTTCCTGTCCACACTCGAAACAGGTCACAGCAGGCGCGAAACAATCACGTCGAACATGTCCCGCCTTGCCACAGTTGTAACACTTCTTCCCTATGTCAGAAACAGTCGGTGCTGCCCGGAACTTCTTTCCTCCTCGACTAGGATGCGGAGGTCTCCTGGATGAGTGAAAAGAGGACTGACCCCGGCGGGGCCCGCTATTCTTATTCTCCGCGAAGTTGCCCGACACCTTCTGTTTCTTTGCTTCCGTCGATTTCTCTACTGCTGCTTCCTTCATATCGTAGGCCAACGCCTTGTCCTGATACTGCCTCAAGGTGGTACAATCAAATCCGGACATATATTGCTGAATTTCCGGCTTCATTCTCATGTCAAAATGGAAAATCCTTTCCGCCTCGGTCCTGACCAGGTGGCGCACATAAGTCAGCTGGTGATTAAAAGTCTTAATCACTTCCGTCACAATTGCTTCGAATTTTGCGGTGAGAAAAACTCCCGAACTCGGGCCTCTCTAACCGGCGAGGACAATCTGCGCCTCCATCATCGGTTTGAATTCTGTCCAGTCAACATTATGCTCCTCGGTCGAATGGCCTCCCACCGCCGAAAGCCTCCCCTGTCGAGGAAGATACTGGGCGGCCGGAACCTTCCTATCGTTGGGACAATTAATCCCCGCAAAATCTTCTCTAATTCTTTCACCAATGATCCGAAAGCGTCTCGGTGGGCGTCAAATTTCGGAGGATGCAATTTGACCACCTCGGTAAGCCATTTATCTCCCCGATTATCCCCGTTATTCTGCTGTCCCATCGCCGTCTGCATGCGATCCACAACTTGAGCAAACTGGTTTATCTGGGCAACCACCTGCTGAAGCACTCCCGGCACGTTAGGATCTGCATTATTATTTGCCGATCCCTGCTGTCCCCCGGAATGTGAATCCGTTTGACTAGCGGTTATCTCTGGGGTAGATACCGACTCTTCTTGCCTCGCATTACCACGTCCGCGTCCACGACCGCGTCCGCGTCCACGACCTCCTCTCAACATACTGTAAACATAAATACTCAATATCTGGGACAAACTTTCTCAAAGTACATTCATTAATGTTTACAAGACGTGAATTAAATAAAACAGTAGTATTCGAGATTAGGAAACTTACAACCACAGTCCAATTGACGATGCTGGCTCAGCAGTGATGTTACGAACGACCAATAATCAATAACGTAAACAGACCCAACTAACCCGACTGCCAATATATCCATAAATCTTAGCTCCGATACCATATTCTGTAACACCCCGAGATATTCGGAATAATTACAGCGCCGTAAACCCTTTAGAGAAGGATTTACAAGGCTAATTTTAAAAGAAGTGTAAAAATAAACCAATCGAACACTGGTATTCACATACAGATTTGAAACAAACGATCAAATGTGCTGACTTATACAACCATATCGAAAAGACTTTATTAATACAGACATACTCGATGTAATATCCGCAATTTTCGATTTTCGATAAATTTCTTTTTTTTCGGTCGGAGTCCGTTTTGACGACTCGCTCATGACCGTTTCGTCATTCTGAGAATGATTAATTCTACACTTTTTGACATCCGAGTTCGTTTCGGTGTCGTTTCGTTGAGTTCTGTGCTTTTTAGTGACTTTTCCGCACTTGAGTTCGATTCTTGCGAATCTCGTCCGAAACTGTTGTTTCGAGTTTCCCGCAAGTCCGTTTAACTTTGTTGGACGTGTTGTGAACTTCGGTTTGGTTATTCGATCACGTATCGTGATTTCCGGGCGTTTTGGGCCATTTTGTAATTTCTTGAAAGTTACGGGTATCCGTATCTGTAATTGTTGTCTCGACCCGTTTCTTGGTCGCGTATGACTAATTATGGTATTACGCTTTCATTTCGAGTCGTTTATCTTGTCCGCGAACTTTTCGTCGTGTTCGTTCCGTCTGTTTTCGGAAATCGGGTCGTCGAGCCCTGGCGGTTGCGGGACTGGCCGGACGGTTGCGGGACTGGCCGGACGATTGCGGGCACCGGCCGGCAGGTGCGGCGAACGCGTAGCGCACGCTTCTGGCCGGAAGGTGCTGTGCGTTAACCGGGCAGTGTAGCGCCTGCCGTGGTAACTAGCGTCTGTGCTCGGGCACAAGCGATGGGGTTTCGAGGTTCGGACTCGGTCGAGATCGGCGAGTAGCGCACGCTACGCCGGCGTAGCGCGCGCTAGTCGGCGGCGTAGCGCCGCGGCGTCGGCCGGCTAGCGTCGTTACTGGCAGGCGATTCGATCCGGTGGCTCTGGGCCAAGTCGGCTAGCGCGCGAGCATCCGGCCGTAGCGCACGCTAGCGGAAGTTGGGTCGGCGAGTTCGGTCGGCGGGGTTGGTCGGTGATGCCGGTGTTGTGGGCCACGGCCGAGGTACTCGGCCGATCTGGCCGATAGCGCACGCTAGTCCGGAAAGGCTAGCGCACGCTAAGTGGCGATATAAATATGGTGGCAATCACATTTCACTTCGTTTTTTATTTCCTTCCTTCTCCATCCGCGAGTGGCGATTCATGGGCGACGAAGCCATGTTGTTTAACAACAAATCCATGAAGTCCTTGAGTTCATAACATCAATCGATCGTCCGTTATCAACCTTTGATCCAGCGAATCAAGGTAATCTTCCTTAGAACCCTAATTTCGTGAATTTGGGGATTTTTGCAATTTCGTCCAATTCGTTCCGTGTTGTTGATTAATTCATGATGGGTGTGATTAATCTTGATAGTATTCTTGTGTTTAACATCATTTAATCCATTGTTCTTCGTCGAATCGAAGTATATTTCTTGATTTCCTTCGAGTTGACTTTTTGGGGGATTTGTCCCCGATCTCGTTTTTCATCCGTTTTAGATGGATCGATTATGGTTAAATGATGTTGTTAAACCTATTCTATGGATTGTATATCCATATTTCAACTTGGAATTCCGTTTTGGGTTTGTGGAACGAATCGTGTTCTTGGCCATTTTGGGGAAATCCGTGAACTTTCGTCATTCGTTCTTTGAATTCAACGGCTTTGAGTCGTGTTATGGAATTCATTTCATTGTTATTATTTGTCCTTCGTAGTTTATGAACGTGAGTTGGCGTTCGGTGGAGTCGGCGGAGTGCGTAGTCGGTTCGGGCCAACCTACTTGGTCGATTCTCGCGTTGTTCTTATTCGAGGCAAGTACCTTGCCCATACTTTTCTCGTTTATGGATATGATGATCGGTGGTCGTCTTAATGTGTTTGTTTGGTTATTTGAAATGAAGTTTCAAAGGATTTGATTTGGCCTCGTTAAAGGCTTTCTTTCAAAACGAGTGTGATTTGTGAACGGTGTTTTGAGAATTGATTATGATTTGGTTATTTTGAACATTGAAGGATTTTATGATGATACTCCTATTGTTTCAGTTATGGAATCGTGTATTCCTTATTTAAACTTGTTATTGTATTTTTGAAGAGTTTGGTAATGGTGTCGAGTTAATGGCCATCTCTAGTGAGTATTCTTAATGAACTTACATTCTTAGCATGTTAGTATTGCATGAGTAACGTGTGTGTGTGTATGCTCACTACGGGTTAGATCCGACGGGGTCTCGGTAGGGCTCCACGAAGGCCGTGGAACCGCGAGCTTGCTTTTAACCACTGTGGGTTAGATCCGACGGGGTCTCGGCGAGGATCCAAGGCGTGGGTCCGCGGTTAATTGTGGTGCATTTTTACAAATGTGATTCGATATTGGCATTTCGGAAATGAGTGCTTTTGAACGGTTTTCGTTTGCATGCATTGACTAAATGTGTAAGAGGTAAGTTGTTCGTTTGGCTTACTTGGCTAGGATGGCAATCGAGTATTTTGTTGTTTGTTTTAAATCCTTTATTTGTGGATTTTGATGTGGGATACGAACCTCGTGGTCGTTCTTGTGTACTGTGAGTTGATGAGATTTGGGGCTAAAATCCCAATGGTTTTGTAAAAGTCGTTTTACGGATTTGGGGCTAAAATCCCAACGGTTGGTTAATGTCATTTTTCAGAAAGTAAACCTTTGGGGCGGTGACCCCTTTTGTCTTTTGGTTTTCGAAAAGTAGGATTTGATAATCCTAAATTGTTTTCTATTAAAACTCTCGATGGCATTCTAAACCGTTTTATAAATTATTCCCATTGATTTATGATATTTCGTTTTTGAAATGTTTTCTCAAACCCTTGCCTCGGGAAGTACTTTTCGTTTCGTTTGGATCTTTGAGGATCCTCGGTTATTGTTATTCGTGGAATGTGAATTGTATGGCTCGTATTTGCACTTTGTATTTGCACTAGCAAAACAGTGGAGTTTGCTAACCCCGAGTATTCGGGGTGGATGTCTGTTTTGCATTCGGGTTTTGGAGCATAACACGTGGTCGGCACGAAGGATGATGAAAGATGATCGATACTAATCACATGAGGAACCGTACATCGTGTGTTGGTTCGGTTGTACTTTATTTTCATTCTTTGTATTGTTCCGTTGTATGCAGTGTAGTTGTATTTTGTCCCCTGCGTGGGCATGAGTTGTATTTGAGTTGTATGTATTTTTGGAAAGACCAAATCGGTCTACTGAGTCATTGTAGCCTTGAAGGCATTGTCGAGATGTTAAATATTGTTACCAGCCTGGTAGATCCTCGAGGAGAGGGTCTACGGCGTGTAATATCCCTGAGTGGATTGGGGGTGTTACATAAATGGTATCGGAGCTTAGGTTGAGGAAACCTAGGCTGTCGGGTCAAGTCGTGTTGTTTGAGTCTTGTCTCGTCGGATTTTATCGGACTGAGTCGTGTCGCGACGCGTCGTTTGAGTTTGTTGGTCGTGATTAGTATCGTGGGGCGATCATCATCTTCGTGCGACCTTTGGAGGTAAGTCTCCCTTCTTTGTGTTGTGCCTCGTGTGACACGAGCTATTTTTATGATTATTTGTTAAGTGGTGGAATCCTTATGTGAATTTTGATTTCACGATATGTATTTAGTCGACTCTCGTATTTGATTTATACGAGGAATGTCGTCGTTTGTGATGTCTTTTTATTGTTTTTTTTGTCCGTTGTTGATGATTTTCGAATCGATTTGCACGTTTTACAAGTCTCTTGTGGAAGCTTTGTGCTTATACGCGTTCGACTTGTTCACTAGCCAGTGCGGGAGAGTATTTTATCAGTGGTTTTGTTCTGAATGTGGTATTTTATCGTTTATTTTCGTTTAAAGACATGTATTGTCTTGATTTTAAACGTTTTGATGCGTGTGCTAGGAGTTGTTTTAGTGAACGTCGGTATGTGTGAGTTTTGGGCATTCTGGACTATTGGATTTTTGAAAACCTTGAGTATCTTAGAAAAATAAACTTGAGACATACTTTTCAAATGACTTATTTTTGTGGTACATCCTAGGTGCCACAATGTATTTCAAAAAAATTTTCTACCTCGAGGACCAAAATGTTTTGAGATATTTTCAACACTTTTATTTAGACCCGAGGGTCGAATATTTTGAAAGTTTTCACTAAGAGAAAATGTCCTCATTTTTATCAAATGCGAAATGGTTCTCCAATGTCTCGATAACGATGTTTCACGTTTGTACTTTTTTTTTGAAAGATGATACTCAAGATCAATCGGTGTTCTTCTAAATTATTTTCAAAATGAGGTTTTCGTTTTTAAAACCTATCCATTCCCGTTTGATGGAAGGGTATGTATGTGTGATTTTAGAGTTGTCCTTTTGATACCTTCTCCAGTATGACCGAATTGGCGGTGTGAGCGTTGAGTCGCTTTCCACACATTTGTTGCGTTAGCCCCCTGTGAGAGGCGGGATGTTGGTGTTGAATATTATCGCCTCGTAGTGATTCCTGCGTTGTCGCGCATGTGCGAGCTGTTAGAGCTTGGTTTGGTATGACCGTGTGCATCGGTGATGGTTCCGTTATGTGTCCGCTGTTTAATGTCTTGTTACCTTGCTCCCGTATTTGTGAATTTCGTGGACGAGGTCGGAGGTAATGCCCGTACTATTTTGACTTCTGTATTTTCTCTTCCCCCAGTCTATCGATTCGCTCATGTTCGTTGGTACTTTATGAACTTGTTCGGTATTTCAGTTTCATCGTCCGAACGAACTGTGATCTTGTTTTGAGTTGAAGTGGTTATCGATGTTACCTTTTTCGGGTTCAGTTCGATTCTTGTGAACCTTGTTTGGGAGTGACATCATCTGGTTCTACTAGTTCTTTTATTCGAAGTGGATCGGATTTGGAACTCTTATGTTTTTGACTCTGTCGACTCATTTATGTTTGTTTACATTTCTGAGCTTGTCCTGCCCTTGTTTTTGTTTATCGAACGAGTGTGATATCATTTCGGAATAACTCATTTGTCGTTGTGACTTTTCAATCGCTATTCCCTTTCCTGTGGATCTTATGGGAATGCATGTCTTGTAGTTCTCACCAGATCATCCTCGGAGTTGTTGTTTGAACTTTATTGTTCTTTGTGATTCGAACATGATTGTTCGATTTTTGTTGTCTCGATCGTTTGTTTGTTCGGTTTTTGTTCTCGTTTCGTGATTGTTGAACGTTCAGGCTCCTTCGTAATTCCCTTTAGTTCGGGAAATTAGTTTCGTTTTCAATTTTCCATCCTTTAGGCGATGGGATTCCATGTTTGTTCAGCGGTTGACTCGCGTTTTGATTGATGTACCGTTGGGTTGGCCAATCATATTGATTTTCGTTCGTTGTGTTTTGTGATTATCGGATAATTGACTTGGCTATAGTATCCGTTTGATGACGCTTGTCACTTGTCGGTTTTATTATATCCCTAACGGCGACGTTGTGTTGGTCACCGTGGAGCGTGTTTACACGCCGTATATTCCTTTGCGTTGTTTGTAACATTTCGCCGTTGGGCATTAGTTACGCATTCTTGTGTGTCTCGTTGAGTTTTTCCTGGCGGAATATTTCTTCTCCCTACTTGTTTTAAGTTTCGGGACGAAACTTCTTTTAAGGAGGGTAGAATGTAATATCCGCAATTTTCGATTTTCGGTAAATTTCTTTTTTCGGTCGGAGTCCGTTTTGACGACTCGCTCATGACTGCTTCGTCATTCTGAGAATGATTAATTCTACACTTTTTGACATCCGAGTTCGTTTCGGTGTCGTTTCGTTGAGTTCTGTGCTTTTTAGCGACTTTTCCGCACTTGAGTTCGATTCTTGCGAATCTCGTCCGAAACTGTTGTTTCGAGTTTCCCGCAAGTCCGTTTAACTTTGTTGGACGTGTTGTGAACTTCGGTTTGGTTATTCGATCACGTATCGTGATTTCCTGGCGTTTGGGCCATTTTGTAATTTCTTGAAAGTTACGGGTATCCGTATCTGTAATTGTTGTCTCGACCCGTTTCTTGGTCGCGTATGACTATTTATGGTATTACGCTTTCATTTCGAGTCGTTTTTCTTGTCCGCGTTCTTTTAGTCGTGTTCGTTAACCTGGCCGGAAATCGGGTCGCCGAGCCTCGCCGGTGCTGGCCGGACGGTTGCGGGGCTGGCCGGACGATTGCGGGCACGGCGGACGGGTGCGGCAGAACCGCGTAGCGCACGCTAGGGCCGGAAGGTGCGCGCTAACCGGAGGTGTAGCGCACGCCGGTGGCTTTAGCGTCTGTGCTATCGGGCCTCGGGCGATGGGGTTTCGAGGTTACGGACTCGGCCAGATCGGCAGTAGCGCACGCTACGCCGGCGTAGCGCGCGCTAGTCGGCGGCGTAGCGCCGCCGTCGGCCGGCTAGCGTCGTTACTGGCCGGGCGATTCGATCCGATGGCTCTTTGGGCCAGTAAGACGCTGCAGCATCCGGCCGTAGCGCACGCTAGCGGAAGTTGGGTCGGCAGTTCGGTCGGCGGGGTTGGTCGGTGATGCCGGGTGTTGTGGGCCACGGCCGAGGTACTCGGCCGATCTGGCCGATAGCGCACGCTAGTCCGGAAGGCTAGCGCACGCTAGTGGCCGGTATAAATATGGCGAGCAACACATTTCACTTCGTTTTCATTTCCTTCCTTCTCCATCCGCGAGTGGCGATTCATGGGCGACGAAGCCATGTTGTTTAACAACAAATCCATGAAGTCCTTGAGTTCATAACATCAATCGATCGTCCGTTATCAACCTTTGATCCAGCGAATCAAGGTAATCTTCCTTAGAACCCTAATTTCGTGAATTTGGGGATTTTTGCAATTTCGTCCGATTCGTTCCGTGTTGTTGATTAATTCATGATGGGTGTGATTAATCTTGATAGTATTCTTGTGTTTAACATCATTTAATCCATTGTTCTTCGTCGAATCGAAGTATATTTCTTGATTTCCTTCGAGTTGACTTTTTGGGGGATTTGTCCCCGATCTCGTTTTTCATCCGTTTTCGATGGATCGATTATGGTTAAATGATGTTGTTAAACCTATTCTATGGATTGTATATCCATATTTCAACTTGGAATTCCGTTTTCGGGTTTTGACGGAACGAATCGTGTTCTTGGCCATTTTGGGGGAAATCCGTGAACTTTCGTCATTCGTTCTTTGAATTCAACGGCTTTGAGTCGTGTTATGGAATTCATTTCATTGTTATTATTTGTCCTTCGTAGTTTATGAACGTGAGTTGGCGTTCGGTGGAGTCGGCGGGTACGTAGTCGGTTCGGGCCAACCTACTTCGGTCGATTCTCCGCGTTGTTCTTATTCGAGGCAAGTACCTTGCCCATACTTTTCTCGTTTTATGGATATGATGATCGGTGGTCGTCTTAATGTGTTTGTTTGGTTATTTGAAATGAAGTTTCAAAGGATTTGATTTGGCCTCGTTAAAGGCTTTCTTTCAAAACGAGTGTGATTTGTGAACGGTGTTTTGAGAATTGATTATGATTTGGTTATTTTGAACATTGAAGGATTTTATGATGATACTCCTATTGTTTCATTATGGAATCGTGTATTCCTTATTTAAACTTGTTATTGTATTTTTGAAGAGTTTGGTAATGGTGTCGAGTTAATGGCCATCTCTAGTGAGTATTCTTAATGAACTTACATTCTTAGCATGTTAGTATTGCATGAGTAACGTGTGTGTGTGTATGCTCACTACGGGTTAGATCCGACGGGGTCTCGGTAGGGCTCCATGAAGCTGTGGAACCGCGAGCTTGCTTTTAACCACTGTGGGTTAGATCCGACGGGGTCTCGGCAGGGATCCACGAAGCTGTGGGTCCGCGGTTAATTGTGGTGCATTTTTACAAATGTGATTCGATATTGGCATTTCCGGAAATGAGTGCTTTTGAACGGTTTTCGTTTGCATGCATTGACTAAATGTGTAAGAGGTAAGTTGTTCGTTTGGCTTACTTGGCTAGGATGGCACTGGAGTATTTTGTTGTTTGTTTTAAATCCTTTATTTGTGGATTTTGATGTGGGATACGAACCTCGTGGTCGTTCTTGTGTACTGTGAGTTGATGAGATTTGGGGCTAAAATCCCAATGGTTTTGTAAAAGTCGTTTTACGGATTTGGGGCTAAAATCCCAACGGTTGGTTAATGTCATTTTTCAGAAAGTAAACCTTTGGGGCGGTGACCCCTTTTGTCTTTTGGTTTTCGAAAAGTAGGATTTGATAATCCTAAATTGTTTTCTATTAAAACTCTCGATGGCATTCTAAACCGTTTTATAAATTATTCCCATTGATTTATGATATTTCGTTTTTGAAATGTTTTCTCAAACCCTTGCCTCGGGAAGTACTTTTCGTTTCGTTTGGATCTTTGAGGATCCTCGGTTATTGTTATTCGTGGAATGTGAATTGTATGGCTCGTATTTGCACTTTGTATTTGCACTAGCAAAACAGTGGAGTTTTGCTAACCCCCGAGTATTCGGGGGGTGGATGTCTGTTTTTGCATTCAGGTTTTGGAGCATAACACAGGGTCGGCACGAAGGATGATGAAAGATGATCGATACTAATCACATGAGGAACCGTACATCGTGTGTTGGTTCAGTTGTACTTTATTTTCCGCTGCTGTATTGTTCCCGTTGTACGGGTGTAGTTGTATTTTGTCCCCTGCGTGGGCATGAGTTGTATTTGAGTTGTATGTATTTGTGGAAAGACCAAATCGGTCTACTGAGTCATTGTAGCCTTGAAGGCATTGTCGAGATGTTAAATATTGTTACCAGCCTGGTAGATCCTCGAGGAGAGGGTCTACGGCGTGTAATATCCCTGAGTGGATTGGGGGTGTTACACTCGATTACTAAACGAACCAAGAAGACAAATCATAATCATAAGAACATCAACCACATCACTGAGCCATCTCATCGTCCTGTCGGTACTGTGGCTGCCCTCCCGCTCCTCGACTACCTGAACATCAAAAACAATGTCCACCCCCGAAGGGGTTAGCAAAACAATGCTAGTACAAGTATCGTCATAGAATAAATCATTAATACATCATAAAACATGCAAACGGACTTCCGCCACCGGAATCCAACGATGCGAATCCTCACGATTCCATCTACACAATACAGGGTAATCCAGCGATCCAGCGCCCTTGGTATAGATCCCCATGATGATCCCGTCGGACCAACGCATGTGGAAAACTCGTCCAGCGATCCAGCGCCCTCAGCATAGATCCCCATGATGATCCCGTCGGACCAACGCATGGTGGACATTCGATCCAGCGCCCTCAGCATAGATCCTCATGATCCCCTCGGATCATTTATACCATAACCAATCAACTATGCATACACATATGCATTTAATATGTTCATCAATACGAACAAATAATCAACTAATATCATGAGAATTTTCAGAAATACCTCTCATATTCAACAATATGAACAAAACCACAAGCATGATCAAAGATTCAATATAAATCGAACTCGACATATGATACTTGCCTCGAAAATGGCAAGACGAAATACTTCGATGATCTCAACACACTCGAAGGCCGCCTCCTTCGATCAACGTAACAGGCTCGAACCTTAACAAAAGGAACGATATACAAATCATCTCAAGTCGAACAATGGCCTAACAATTCGGTCTACGGCCGAAAAGCTCAAAATAAACAAGCTGATCGCTTAGCGCGCCACGTACTCTACGTAACGCGGCGCTAAGATGCATCGTTAGCGACGCTATCGTATAAGACTAGCGTGCGCTAGCCACGGCCCGCATCGACTCGGCTGGTCTCATAACGTACGCTACGACGTTTCGGGCGTTATCGACCCCGATAGCGCACGTTAACTCACACGTGTTAGCGTGCGCTAATATTGCATGGCAGAATACTGCAAGCCGTACTCTGGGTTGAATGGTGAGGAACTCATGAATCCTACCGTGATAATACAAGTTATCCTCGGGCAAATCATGCTAATAAGGTTTGTGGAAGATTTATGATCGTGAAATACAAATATACGGATAGCCAACTCAACATCATAATTCATCTACGATCTTCAAGAAATAATCTAAGTTCCATTTGTTCTACGTTCCAAAACACATGATTCCATCGTGTAAAACGTATCAACTGGGTAAATATCCGATTATTGATCATAGCTTGATTTGAACATGCTTAGGAGTCCTTATAATAGGATGGTTCAAAGGTTCATACGATATATAATGCCGATACGTCAAAAGTATCCTTCTAACATGTGATGAACGAAATACTTGCTATCAAAACATGATTCAAATCTTCCTTATGAACATACTAATCATTGGAGAAGAATCACCTACCTCGAAGTAGTGAAGAACACGGATGAAATGAAGCAATCCAACACCGAAGGCTTGAACACCAATCTCCAATGATGTATGATCTTCAATCTCGAACTAGGAGGTTGATATGAAGTGTTTAGGACGAATGGAGTTATGTTCTAAGTGTAAGAGTTCGGGTTATGGGAGGAGAAAAACTGAAATCTCGAATAGGATGATGTCCTATTTATAATAAATGGCTATTAGCGCGCGCTAGACCCTGTTTGTAGCGTGCGCTAACGGCTCACAGTCTAAACTGTACTCGGCACTTAGCGTGCGCTACGCATATACCTGTAGCGTGCGCTAAGGCGTTGACTCGGCTTTTCCCGAAAGCCGTCCAGGTACACCCGACACGATCCGACAGGGGTCCCCCGGCCAGATCTCACCTACCGCACGTCCCAATCAATTTGACCACGCATAGCGTGCGCTAATTACATTCTGTAGCGTGCGCTATGAAACCATGTTAGCGTACGCTACCCTTAGCCTGTAGCGTGCGCTACATGCACAGAATTTCAACCTTACAAATCACCACCATGAAATTAAACGCTCGGCAACATCGGATTATGAAATACGGAGAATAATACTCAGACAAAAGTACAATCATTACAATATCACAAGTTCCAATTACATAACAAAGATCTCGGGCATTACAGTGAAGGAGCATGATAGTGATAGTATGATTCATTACTGTCCTTGCAATAAATGTAAATGCCGCAGCAATATGTACCGTTTTACACTTGATGTCGTATGGGAGCACTTGAAAAAAATGGATTTTGGGATAAATATGCATGTTGGTTTTACCACGGTGAAAGATCGAATTCAATTATTCCCCATGATCACGGACAGTATAGTGGTAGCACATCCAATGACCCCACAAGAAGGTTGATTGACGACGTATTTGGTTATTACGACAGGGACATATCGTCTGAAGGTCAAGAATACCATATAGCTGATCAAGCAGTCATCCGAACGCCTACATTGATACCCGTTAACACAATTTCTCTTGATAGATACAACAAGCTAATCCAGCTCCAACAGACTCTTCTTTATCCTAGGTGTCACATGACGGTTCTTGATAGTGTCATAGAGACTATGAGAGTCAAGGTGGAGAACAAAACCTCGATTAAAGCCGTGGATGATTATTTGGAACTTACAGGAAAAATGTATAGGTTTTAGCCGACGGCTACATAGTCGTCGGCTAAAACTGTAGAACTTTAGCCGACGGCTACATAGTCGTCGGCTAAAACTGGAACTATATTAGCCGACCACTTTGTAACCGTCGGCTAAACTCGAACTTTAGCCGACGACCTTCCTTATTTGCCGTCGGCTAAACTTTAGCCGACCGACCTCGGCCGACCGACTTTTAGACGACAACTGGCCACTTTAGCCGACGATTTCCGACTTTAGCCGACGACTTTTTGTCGTCAGCTAAAGTATAAACATTGGTAGTGAATGGCCCTTCTGCAAGGTCCTTAATGCATTGGCTTGCATTACTTGAAGGATCATTAACCTATGACAATTATTAGGTATGTTAGTTTTGTAACTTTCTACATATGAAATTAGTTTATAAATAATTTGATATGAGACCCCACACTTACATATGTTTTGAACCAACTTGCAAACTCCTTTTCAACTCTTGTTTGTAAGTTACTTTCCGTTATCTACGGATTAGTTGCTCGAATTTGATCTTCAAACAATCTTCAAAAAACACACGAGTTATTATATTTAATGAATGAATATATTCTTCATTAAATAAAATATCACGAGGGTACTCATATCAAGTATGTCTCTGAAACCTCGGCACAATTGGATAAAATATATATATCTGCTGCATTATACTCTTTGGCATCAAAATATCGTGAAGGCATTTTTCCAAAAGGACGGCCATCCAATTTGAAAATTGAGAGCATATTCGGATCATCATTTTAATCGGCTCCCCCCTCATCATTTCGAGGCACATTTCTAATCTTCGTAGTCACCCAATCTTCAAAGTAGTATGAGCTAAATGTTGATGCCTCTTTCATTAAGTGGGCATTGGTGATGGATCCTTAAACTTTGGCTTTGTTCTTTACAAAATCTTTAAATGTCTTAATATACCTCTCAAATGAATACATCCATCGATATTGTACTGGACCATCAATGCGGGCTACCTCAGCCAGATGGATAACAAGATGCTCCATTGAATCAAAGAAGCTAGGCGGAAAAATACGCTCAAGTTTGCACAAAGTAACCAGAATTGTTTCATGAAGTCTACACATGTCCTCTATTTTTATTGTCCGAGATGTCAAGTCTTTAAAGAATATACTCAACTCTGTAATTGCCTTCCAAACAGCTTGAGAAAGAACTTCACGAAACCCAATAGGTAACAAGCATTGCATGAACACATGACAGTCATGACTTTTCATCCCTCTCATCTTTAGTTCTTTCTTATCCACGCATCTGCTAATATTGGACATGTAGCCATCAGGAAATTTAATACGAGGTATACATTCACATAGTACTCTCTTTTCATCTCTGTCAACTGAGTAACAAGCTTTTGGATACTTTCCTGTCGTCTCATTTTTCTTCAATTCAGGTCTGATGCAGAGTAATTGCAACCCGTCTCTGGACTTGGTGGTATCCTTGGTCTTTCCCGGCACATTAAGAACAGTGTTGAACACATTGTCAAACACAATTTTTTCAATGTGCATGACATCCAAATTGTGACAAATCAGAAGTTCTTTCCAATATGAGAGATCCCAAAAGATGCTTCTTTTCTTCCACCCGCTCTTAGAATTCTTGGATATCTCTTTGTTTGTGTCATTGTAGTCCTCTGTCACTTTCACAAGACCCAGTGCCTCTATTTGATTCAATATCTCAGTGCCCGAACTTTTCTCAAGTGTAGGTACTTCACATGTCATATTCTTTCTAAATGCTCGTCGGTTCCTCCTAAACATGTGATCCGGCTACAAGAATTTCCGACTACAATCAAACCATGTTTTTTTACCACTCTTAGGAAGAGTAAACGCTTCAGTCTCATCCATGCAAAGAGGGCATGCCAATCTTCCGACAGTACTCCATCTAGATAACATTGAATACGCTGGAAAATCACTAATAGTCCACAACAACACTGCTCGCATTTGAAAATTTTGCTTCAATGAGATGTCAAATGTTGGAACACCCTCTTCCCACAAGTTCACCAACTCCTTTATGAGCGGCTGAAGAAACACATCTAATTGCATCTTAGGATTGCGTGCCCTGGTACTAAGATTGTTAGGAACATGAATTGTTCCTTCATACAGAGTCAAGGTGGTAAGTTATAGGGTGTGACTATAATTGGCCACGATGAATATTGTCGCCCTGATTGTGCAAAAGGTGCAAAACCATCAGTCGAAAGACCTAATCTCACATTTCTAGCCTCCGCAGCAAAATCTGGATAAATAGTGACAAGGTGTTTCCATGCTGGAGAGTCTGCAGGATGATATCATTTGAACCAGAACATGAAGCATGCCACCTCATATCTGCCGCGGTAGCATTTGACATGTATAGCATTTGCAATCTGGGAATAAGAGGAAAGTAGTACATCTTCATGGCTGCCACTTTTTTCCTCCTACAGCTTCCTAAGGCACGACACATATCTTTGTAGCGTGATGTACCGCAGAATATACAACTCTCACTGTCTTTGTAATGGTCCCAATAAAGCATGCAGCTGTTTGGACAACAATCAATCTTCTCTATAGGTAATCCCAACCCAAGCAATAATTTACTTGTACTATAGAAGTTATCAGAACATAAATTCCCTTTTGGATGACTATCTTTCATGAACTCTGCAAACTGATTAAAACACTTTTCTGATAAGTGGTTCTCTGCTTTCAAACTCATGAACCGAGTCATATAAGACAATTGGGAGTAATTAGCACAACTAGGCCACAACTATTTGTCTCCAGCATTCAACATGTCATATATTCGTTTTGCTTCAGGATTTTGTGGTTCTTCCACATTTTCAACATTAAATTGAGGCCCGACATGCTCCATGACCATCGTACGGTACGAATTAGATCCCGACTCGTTGGAATCCATATTCACATCTTCATCCATATCTTCACATCCCTCATCCATTTCAATTTCGCCGTGAAAAATCCAAGTTTTATACTCCCTAATGAACCCAAATTTCCCAATGTGATACTTAACTTTTTCTGTGTCATGAAACTGTATATTATCACATTTTTTACATGGACATCTTATTTGGTCACTCGACATGCAGTTCGGCTGACTACTTGCATACACGATAAAGTTGTTAAGTCCAGAGAGGAATGCAGGATTCCACGAACCATCAATTTTCCTGTGATACATCCAGTCACGGTTGTCACCCATTCTAAAAATTGTAACAAAATAATCATAAATAGATAACATATGAGTATAGCTATACATGTACATATACATAATATATGAGTAAATCTCTGAATGAAATAATGATATTTTGCTTATGATAAGGACAGATAAGCTGATGAAAGATTCATCATTTCAATTTACATCCAAAAATGGGGTAACCAATTATTTTCCACTGTAATAACAACAAACTTAACTGAGATGTAATTTAGAGAGGACGCATAAGATAACAATTAGCTTGTTACAAACATCTCACTGCTCATCATGTTTCAGGCACTATCGAATTTGATTGGATTAAAATGTTTTTGGTATGAACATCTATCCAAAAATAAAAATGTTTTTTGTGGAAATGTTTAAGTGGTGCATTGCCTGTGAATGCTAAACTTTCTGGATTTTTTAACACTATTGATTCTTTATGCCCTATATGCAAATAAGAGATTGAAACCATTTACCATCTGTTCTTTGCATGTCAACATGCTATTTCCTCATCTTGAGCAATAATTTTAGTTTCAATACTTTGTTTTCTAATTGCTTTAATCACCATGTTGGTTGGAATAATGAGGAATTGAAATGGAATGAGGTTTGTGCATTTGTTTTTTATGTGGCTATGCATATAACACAGAAGGTTGCATGTTGACATCCAATTTGATGCATAATGTTTTGTTGCTCAGTGTCCTAAACAAAAGTTAAAAAGTTGTCTAGGAACTACAGTTTAATGCGCAGTAAGCCAGTAACACACTTTTTTTTTGCTGCATTTGGAACTCTGGCACTACAGGACACTTGCTGGCCAAAACAATAAACACAAAGCACTTCTTAAGAAAGAACCAAGAATGGTTGACAGTGATACCATAACAAAATAGAACAAAAGCAACATTTGGGGGCGTCAGATGAAAAGGAACAACAACGCGTCAGAAAGATCACTTATATAAATGAAAACCTGGTAAATGATAAAGCGGACATGGCGGCAAAAGCAAAAATAAACGAAACATACACCCCAAAAAATATAGAAGAGTTGTACGGCCGCATAGAGATGATAAAATTGAGAAAGGAGAAAACAGTTGCACCTGGGGCGGAGCATCTCGATGTCACTGCTAAGGAAGAAGAGTTGTACGGCCGAAAACTTTCAGTGAAGTCACAAATCTAGAAAGAGAAAGTCACAAATCGCTAACAAGATTACATAAAACCATTTTCTTCTGAATGGTAGCATGAAAATAGAGAGAGAGAGAGAGAGAGAGAGGGAGAGAGAGAGAGAGAGACTCACCCAGATGGATGCCGAGTAGAATCTTGCTCCGATCGACGACAGCAGATAGATTTGGGGGGATTTTAGGTCGCCGGAGAGAGAGGCATTTTTCAGGAGTAAACTAGAACAGCACAATGGGTTTCTGGTGCAGAGTATGTATTAAAATTTACCGACGCCAACGGGCCGTCAGTAATGGCCTTGTTAATTTTGACAGATAGCTTAGCGTCGGTAAAGGCGTTGTTAAATTTTCCAAATACTGACGGCGAGAATGGCGTCGTTAATTCAGGTGAGTCACATAATTGTGTAAAATAATCATGACATTTAACGACGGCCGAGGCGCCGTCGGCGAATTTCCGACGGTGAAAGTCGTCGGTAATGACGTCGGCAAATTTCGTGGGAAGACACTCGTGATATGGCGTCGTTAAAGTCGTCGGGGATCGTCCAAATCCACGGGGGTCGGTAACGGCATCGTTAAATGTTAAAAATACCAACGACGTTTACTGGCATCGGTAAACAGCGTCGGTAAATGCTGTATTTTTTGTAGTGTGTTGAGTAATGTTGTTTGGGAACAGTCTGTTTAATATCGTTCACCCTTATTAAGTGTCGGTATGTTTTGTTTCGTAGTGTCTGCCGTTGGTCTCGGGTGGTTGAGATGTGTATTAGCCTGGTGGACTCAAAGGGGTAGGTTCATGGCGCTGTAATATGCCCTGAACGTCTTGGGGGTGTTACACATAATATCAATACGAGGAAGATGAGGAAGACAAGGAAGATGAGGAAGGTGAGGAGGTGCATACATCCGAAGATGAAGATTGTTGTAAAGACTTGCTTGAGTCACTATCTGTGGAGTTTCTTACTTGGGTTTGCCAACATGCCCAAATAGATAGGATTATGAGTCGTCGAAACTTCTCATTCGACCATCAATATGCGAGCGAGCATGAGCCTCAATGTTCAATGCGTAATTGGATCATTCCATTTCTGAATCCCGATAGTGCTGGGACTTTGGGTTGGGTCGAGCAGCCTCCACCTGACACCGGTCGGCTAGAGGTGGGGTCCACCTTTCGGTCCAAGACAGAGTTGAGGATAACTTTACGAATGTATCATTTGGAAAACATGTTACAGTGTACCACTGATCGTTCCGCTGATAAACGTATAGTATTTCTCTGTAAGAGTAGGAGAAACAATTGTCAGTTTAAGTTGTGTGCTATTGAGGATGCAACCATTTGGAGAATTACTAATTTGACCTTGGATAACAGCTGTCATCCTGACTTGAACCGTGTTGCCGCATAGTCGGTCACTTTTGAGGTTGTCGCCCATTATTTTGCTAAAAGATTGACCGGTGAGGGGGTCACTTTGAGGCCGAAGGAGATGATTGCAGAGATGCGTAGGGAGTACATCATCGACATGCTATACAATTTTGCTCTCCGGACGAGGAATATAGCAATAGAGAATACATACGGCGGCTTTGATGAGTTGTATCAGAGGCTCCCATCTTATCTGTATTTGTTGAAACAGTGTAATCCAGGGATGATTTATGATTTGCAGACGACTCGTGAGGTAGTGCTTTGCCACATGTTCGTTGCACTCAGACATAGTATTAGGGCATTTTATACGTGCCTTCGATCGGTGATTATAGTTGATGGGACCCACCTGAAGGGAAAGAATATGGAACTTTATTTGCGGCCGTCACATTTGATGGGAACGAGCAAGTGTTTCCTCTTGCAGTTGGTCTCGGTCCGATAGAGAACGACGAGTCGTGGACTTATTTTCTGTATAACCTGCGCAGATGCTACAATCCTAAGGAAGATTTACTGATTGTGAGTGACCAACATTAGAGCATTCAGAATGCTGTTCGAGTCGTATATCCGGATGCATTCCACGGGTTATGCTATCACCATCTTGAAAAAAATCTGACCTCCTACGGTGCTCATGCTATAGGAATCTTTAGAACTGCAGCCTACACGCATCGTGAAGAAGTTTTTGAAAACTACTTTCCGAAACTACATATTGAAAGCCCTAGTGGTGCTCATAGGCGCCTTTCTGAAATTGGGCTAGAGAGGTTGGATAGGTCGAAGTGTTCAGTACAACGCTACAACTTCTTGAAATCCAATGTTGTTGAATGCTTTAATAATTATATGTTATGAGTGAGGCGTTTACCAGTTTGCCTGTTACTTGAGATATTTCGCCTAATTTTAGAGAATTGGTTCGATGAGAAGCGGGGAGAAGTTGCATCAAGTGACCATGCATTGACAGTGCACACTTTTGAAAAGCTCTCTAACTCTGTGAAAGCCATCCTGACTCTTACTGTTCGAGCTACCACCCCACATGTTTATAAAGTTGAAGAAAACAAAGTTTCTTATGAGGTCGACCTTCAAACCTGGATATGTTGTTGTCGGGAGTTTGATTTGGATCATATTCCATGTCGTCATGTTTTTGCCACTATAAGGTAATTATTTTGCTCTAATGTGCATATCATTCAATGTTTTTGTCTATGTAAGTGGCATAATTGCTTATTGTAACAGGCGCGCTGGTAATGGTTTGTCTGTGTATGAGTTCGTTAGTCGTTATTTCAAACAACAAGGCCTTAGAGAGACTTATAAGGAGCATATTAATCCTATCCCACATCCTAATGAGTGGAATGTCTCACCAGAGATCTCATCCATAATTTTCTTACCTCTAGAAGAGGTACGAAAATTCGGCCGACCAAGGATGAGTCGTGCACGGGCCGCTATTGATAATTTGGCCACAGGTAGACGGCCTCAGGTGTGCGTTAGGTGTAAGGGAAAATTTGGCCACAATAGAAAATCTTGCAAAGCATTCATTATCATAAGTGGTGTGGATTTGAATATCCCTCTAGAAGAAACTCAAGAAATGGATAACAAACGAGGCAAATGCGCCGGCAAAAGAAGAGATGTAGCATTTGTCATAATGATGACCATGACATGAGGGGATGTACCTACCATTAAGCTTAAATTGCTTATGTATTTTTATATTTGTGACTATCTAGCAACAATCAAATGCTGATATTTTGATCCTCTATGGACTATGTATTGATTTATTATTCTGATTATAAGTTGAAATGAAATGCATAATTTTGTCTCTATTTTCTTTATCTTTGAATTGAAATTTAATTGTTCAATGATGTAATCAAAATGCATAACTTTTGAAATAAAGGTGAATATGGAGGCAAACATTAACCATAACAAAATAGCGCAATTTAGAGAGCAATAGTTTACACCAAAAGTATATAACTTTACATAACAAAAGTTACCCCTTAGTTTATCATTAGACCAAAACAAGTATCACTGTGACCATAACAACTATAATTCATCACCATCACACCAAAAAAATAATATCTAAGATTAACTTAAATTTCTTTAAATGAACTTCTATATCAGCTTCAGCTCCATGAACATCTAAATGAACTTCATCTTCTTCTGAAATAACCTCATTTTCATCTACTTTTTTACTTGTCTTCTCAGAAATCTCTAAATCATCATTATTCATGTGGGGCTGGCTTGGGTCACTTGGTTGACTTGGTTGAGTGGGAAGTGGCACATCATCACCATCCAGTATAACTGGAGTGTTTTTAGTGTTTTTAAATAGGCCCTGTTTCATAAAATACAATAATTCTTAGTACACAACTACACATACAACAAAATCAAATATTTGAAATCACACTACATAAAAATTTTTTACTCTGAGCTTTGAGTATTGATTGGTGCATAATTGATCTAAAATTCATATACAAAATATTCATTTTTCCGGGCATAATTGTACTGATTTGTGATTAAAAATATATATTTTACAGATATGTCCAAACATGAGCTAAAAATGGTTATTTTCTGATTCGACATGAAGCATCAAAAAGAACGGAAAACAAGATCAAATCCAACGACGGGAATTTTTCCAGGACAAACGACCATACAAAACGGCGCAAAATGGACTGTGTTCTGTCGGCCGTTTCACGTACGGCGCAACAAGGGCCGTGTCTTGGGCCATTTCACACACGGCCGGCATTTAGCGCCGTGTCCTCGCGCGTATTCCGGAAGAGACCGAGTCACCACAAAAAGGCGCACAAACACGGGGCAAACTGGGCCGTTTTTCATCGCCGTGTTTCAGCAGATGCCATGCAAAATTAGTCCACTTTTGACCAACTTGTGAAATCAACCACAAGATATTTTTTTGGTCAAAAATCTGAAAATTCAAAGACATGGGTGAAGTGTGAACAAAGAATTAAAAAAATGATATTACAATAGATATTTTGAATTAAATAATCAATTGTATTCTTGAAAATCACCTATAAAAGGACATGTTCACCCATTGCAAAATAACACACATTCTTACCAAGAAATCCTCAACTTCTTGCTAAGAAATACTCCTTTCCTTTAGCAATATATTTTCCTTAGAACTTTCAATTTTAGTTTGTATTTTATTTTTGGTTTGAAGTTTTTCTTTCATTTAGTTTGTAATTGAAAAGTGCTTGATCAATAAGCACTTAGTATTTTACTTTCAAATTTTGTAAGCTTGTAACCTTTAAACAAGTTTGAAGTTATATTTTGAAGTTTGTTTCTTGCACTTTGATTCATCATATTCAAGTAAGTTTTATCTATTGCCATTAAGTTCTAGTAATTAAAAGTTTCTATATATATTATATATATCAATTATTTCTATTATAATTTTAGTATGTATAAACCAATGAGTAGCTAATCTTTCTTCCTAGGGGACGGGAAATTTCTATTAGTTTATATATTGAGTATTTGATTGATTTAAACTATTTTTAGGACTAATTGGTTTAAATAGAGATTGATCATATCCTATTTTTACTAATGAAACCTTCTTGATTGATTGTTGAGTGAATTGGAAACATATCTTTTCAATCTATCAAATGTTAATCTTGTTATCAACATCTTAAGATTGCGAAAGTGGTTAAGACATCTTTGATTACGAAAGTACGGAGGTGAAAAGTTGATTACTCGATGAACGATCGTTTATCCTAAAAATAGTCAAGTTAGAGAAATGAAAGGACTAATTGGTTTAAATAGAGATTGATCATATCCTATTTGTACTAGTGAAACCTCCTTGATTGATTGTTAAGTGTATTGGAAACACATCTTTTCAATCTATCAAGTGTTAATCTTGTTATCAACATCTTAAAAAAGTGACAGCGATTAAGACATCTTGGATTACGAAAGTACGGAGGTGAAAAGTTGATTACTCGATAAATATTCATTTTTTCTTTTATATCCATATAAATCAATTCCTATACTTAATTAAATACCTAATTTAATGAACCCGTATTCCCCTAGATTTTATAAATTCCCAACTCATTTTAATTCTATTCATTTTCACTAGTTAAAAATAGTCTAGTATAAATAGTCTTATATAAATAGTCTTATATAAATAGTCTTAAAAAAAATAGTCTTAATATAAATAGTCTAGTTAAAAATAGTCTTAATATAAATAGTCTAGTATAAATAGTCTAGTATAAATAGTCTAGTATAAATAGTCTTAATATAAATAGTCTAGTATAAATAGTCTTAATATAAATAGTCTAGTATAAATAGTCTTGTTAAAAATAGTCTTATTAAAATAGTCTTATTAAAAATAGTTTAGTTTAAAATATAGTGCATTTTAATTTAGTTAATTTTTAAAAAACCCAAAAATATCTTTTTTAATATTTTAGTATTTATTTCTCGCAATCTATAATAAAAAATTATACGAAGCCCTGTTGGACAATCCTCGAGAGAAAAGACCTTGGTAGAACTTACCACAAACTACTTCTACCTCGTATATATTTGCGAGCGACTCAAGAACTCCTATTTTTAGGATAAGTTTTTGGCCGATCAAATTTTGGCGCCGTTGCGAGGATTGTTTTAGGCCAAATATAATTTTTAAATAGGTCAAGTGGCGGATAACGGTACTCGTGACTATTAAAGTCGGATTTTTCGTTTCCCACAAACAATGATATTTGTAGATATTTTATCGTTTTCATTTTAATTTTTTTGGTCATGGATGAAACATTGTTTAAAATTGAAAAAAGATTTCCCTTTCTAAGCAAAAATGCAATTTTAAAAATTTACAAGACAAGGCTTGAAAGGATGAGGTTGCTTACGAATAAAAGCATACCTTTTGACATAAGATTCATTATCGAAGCCAAAGTAAGAATAGAAGGTGAATTCACAGAAACACCAACTAGATTCTTACCAGGGCTTGGAAAAAGTTCATATGCCAAGAAACGACGAGCAAAGATTCTAGCCGTTTGCTATAAATGTGCTAGATGGAACTGTAATGCAAAATGTCGATCTTTAGGAATTCCATCTACAAACAGAGAAGATAAAATTCAGTTCATTAATGATGGTCTGAATAAGGAGAATTTAGATAATATCGAAATTTCTCTTGACACGCATCCTAGTGGACTTGTATATTATGGAATTCAATGTTTGTGGAATAAATTCAAACCAGAATATGAACAACGTCTTGGGAATCTGACGTTAAAAGACCCTGTTTGCCAATTTGTAAGAAAATTGGATGGGAAGCTTCTCCCCGACTCATAGAAGGCGTTTAGGCCGTTTCTGAACGTAAAATCAGAGGAAGATGTGAGCCACAATCACAACTACTGTACATACGCGTAAGTATCTTTTATTTTTGTCGTGTGGTGAGATTTTCTGAATAAAAAATGTGATACGCGATAAATGCATTCATTATTCTATTGAGTAGTTGAAGCGCAATCAACGCAATCACAAACTTGTTAAACAATTTTTACCTTCTTTTTCTTCTATAAATAAACATTGCACTTGTTTCTTTTATTCATCCCTCAAACTTGTACTTTTCTCTTTTTCTCTCTAAATTAATTTCTTTTCAAAAATGGAGTCATCATCTTCCACAAAAAAATTTAGCACAGTCTGCATTTTTGGTGGAGCTAGTTATGGAAAAGATGCATGCTTTACTGAAGCAGCACACAACTTGGGTCGTACTTTAGGAGAAAAATGCATTCATGTAGTTTACGGAGTATGAAGTCTAGGATTAATGGGACGAGCTGCTGCTTCTGCCTATATGGAAGGAGTAAGAGTATTGGGAGTAATCCCAAAATCTCTGGCTGAAAGTAAAATCACCGGGTCAACTATTGGAGATGAGTTTAGATCTGTGAATATGCAAGATCGCATAACTCACATGATAAATAATTCTGGCGCCTTTATCGCCCTTCCCGGTGGTTTTGGCACCCTTGAGGAACTTTTTCATGTGGTTACCAGAGCCCAGCTAAATGTTCATCAAAAACCAATAGGAGTGCTTAATGTCAATGGTTTCTTTGATGGTTTCTTGTCTTTCATCGACTACTCTGCCGAAAAGGGCTTTATTTCGCGTGCTAAGCGAATCATAGTCGTTGCAACCACACCGAGAAGAACTAATCAAAAACTCAATGAATTTGTTCCTCAACAGATCCACTCTAGCTAAAATTGTGCAGGTAGAAGATTTTCTGATGAGAAAAGCGAAAAGTGGATTCATTCCTCTCCCTTTGATAACCCATGACGAACCTCTTGTATTTTTACTTCTGTCGTGTGTAATAATCGTGCTAAATGATGGCGGCTTAAGGAGTTTCTTCTTGATCTCTTGACGCGCATCTATTCGCGATTTATGTATTCTTGTAATTTTTATTTCGTGTTTTGCTTTTTTAAAAACTTTGATGGCAACGTAAGGCGACTCTTCGGACTTTCTTGATGCGCATCTAAAAATTATGTTATACTTACGAGTATATTTTATTTTCTTTGTGTGTGCCTCGTATATTTATTCTCTTGCATTCTAAAAGGCGTTAGGATCGGACATCAACTTTCTTAACAGGAGTATTCTTTTCTGCATTGATTTTTATTTTTTATTTTATAAACTGAGGACAGTTTTATTTTCAAGTTTGGGGGTGGTTTGTTGTAGTATGTTTTAGTGTGTTAGTATTTTGGTGTGTTTTTATTTGCCTTAAATTTTTTTTTTAGTATATATATATATATATAGTATTTTGATTTTTGAGATTTTTAGATCTGGCCATAACACCAATAAATTAGCTATATACAAACTTCTAAAATCGTTTTAACCGGTAAAAAAAATTGTATATTCCAAATTTTTTTTTTTTTGAGCCTTAATCTCTCTTTCCAAGCCTTGTAATTATCATATAAAATCGAGTCATTCGTTACCTTGAGAAAAGAAGAATCAATTGGTTGATGAAAAATAAAACTGAAATTTACTTAATTTGTGGAGTTTTTGATTTTTCATGCTTAACTAAAAATGATTTTACGCAAAAATCTATTCCCTAAAAAAAAAGGAGTCATTGGTGAAAAGAGCTACACGTTAGCAAATAACGGTGTGAAAGCTATCACCTAAAAAAATAAATGACGAAAAGGAGAAGTGTTGAGCAAAGAATAAATGCCTAATTTTGGAAGTCTTAAATTTTGCGAAAAATAAAGGACTAACCATTGTTGGTGCGTAGCTGTCGTCTCGAAAAATTGGTGAAAAGAGCTACACGTTAGCAAATAACGGTGTGAAAGCTATCACCTTTTTACGAAAGAAAAATAATGAGATAGAAATTGTGTTAGTGAAAAGAGCTACACGTTAGCAAATAACGGTGTGAAAGCTATCACTAAAAGGGATGTAGTTTATGAGCGATTTGAATTAATTAGCGGTGAATTTCAATACACTCAATTTTGTGAAAATCACAATATTTGATGACGCCGATGAAATTCTTCTTCATATTGAGTCGAAAAATAAACGAGTGATCGAGAGCAACCATTAAAGGGAGTCGTGTGAAGTCACGAGTGGGAAAGAAATAATCAACCTTTAGGGGGGGAACCTTGCATTTTGGAATTACAAAAATAAAAACCGTGTTTTAACTTCAAAATCGTTAGTAGATTTATTTTGAATCTTGATTCATTTTCTATCTACTGTATAAAGTTGGTTATTGTGTATTAATGGCATTTTGATCTCTTTTTATCTTTATATATAATTATTTTTCTTAAATTTGTGTGTATTATTTTTTTATTTTTTATTTTGTGTCTTATTTTAATTTTTATTTTGTGTGTGATTAATAATGAGTCTTGCTCGGGACTAGCAAGAATTTAAGTGTGGGGTATTTGATTGGTGCATAATTGATCTAAAATTCATATACACAATATTCATTTTTCCGGGCATAATTGTACTGATTTGTGATTAAAAATATATATTTTACAGATATGTCCAAACATGAGCTAAAAATGGTTATTTCTGATTCTTTGACATGAAGCATCAAAAAGAACGGAAAACAAGATCAAATCCAACGACGGAATTTTTCCAGACAAACGACCATACAAAAGCGGCGCAAAATGGTGTGTTACGTCGGCCGTTTCACATACGGCGCAACAAGGGTGTGTCTTGGGCCGTTTCACACACGGCCGGCATTTAGCGCCGTGTCCTCGCGCGTATTCCGAAGAGGCCGAGTCACCACAAACGGCGCACAAACACGGGGCAAAGTGGGCGTTTTCATCGCCGTGTTTAAAGAGATGCCATGCAAAATTAGTCCACTTTTGACCAACTTGTGAAATCAACCACAAGATATTTTTTTGGTCAAAAATCTGAAAATTCAAAGACATGGGTGAAGTGTGAACAAAGAATTAAAAAAATGATATTACAATAGATATTTTGAATTAAATAATCAATTGTATTCTTGAAAATCACCTATAAAAGGACATGTTCACCCATTGCAAAATAACACACATTCTTACCAAGAAATCCTCAACTTCTTGCTAAGAAATACTCCTTTCCTTTAGCAATATATTTTCCTTAGAACTTTCAATTTTAGTTTGTATTTTATTTTTGGTTTGAAGTTTTTCTTTCATTTAGTTTGTAATTGAAAAGTGCTTGATCAATAAGCACTTAGTATTTTACTTTCAAATTTTGTAAGCTTGTAACCTTTAAACAAGTTTGAAGTTATATTTTGAAGTTTGTTTCTTGCACTTTGATTCATCATATTCAAGTAAGTTTTATCTATTGTCATTAAGTTCTAGTAATTAAAAGTTTCTATATATATTATATATATCAATTATTTCTATTATAATTTTAGTATGTATAAACCAATGAGTAGCTAATCTTTCTTCCTAGGGGAAGGGGATTTCTATTAGGTTATATATTGAGTATTTGATTGATTTAAACTATTTTTAGGACTAATTGGTTTAAATAGAGATTGATCATATCCTATTTTTACTAATGAAACCTTCTTGATTGATTGTTGAGTGAATTGGAAACATATCTTTTCAATCTATCAAATGTTAATCTTGTTATCAACATCTTAAGATTGCGAAAGTGGTTAAGACATCTTTGATTACGAAAGTACGGAGGTGAAAAGTTGATTACTCGATGAACGATCGTTTATCCTAAAAATAGTCAAGTTAGAGAAATGAAAGGACTAATTGGTTTAAATAGAGATTGATCATATCCTATTTCTACTAGTGAAACCTCCTTGATTGATTGTTAAGTGTATTGGAAACACATCTTTTCAATCTATCAAGTGTTAATCTTGTTATCAACATCTTAAAAAAGTGACAGCGATTAAGACATCTTTGATTACGAAAGTACGGAGGTGAAAAGTTGATTACTCGATAAATATTCATTTTTTCTTTTATATCCATATAAATCAATTCCTATACTTAATTAAATACCTAATTTAATTGTAATACCCGTAATTTTGATTTCCGGTAATTTCTTTTTTTTCGGCAAAAGTCCGTTTTGACGACTCGATCATGACCGTTTCGTCATTTCGAGATTGATTAATTCTGCACTTTTTGTCATCCGAGCTCGTTTCGGTGTCGTTTTGTTGAGTTCCGTGCTTTTTAGCGGTTTTTCCGCACTTGAGTTCGATTCTTGCGAATCTCGTCCAAATCATTGCTTCGAGTTTCCGCAAGTCCGTTTAACTTTGTTAGACGTGTTGTGAACTTCGGTTTGGTTATTCGATCACGTATCGTGATTTCCGGCGTTTTGGGCCGTTTCGTAATTTCCCAAAGTTTGGGGTAATTACTTTCCATTGTCGAATTTCGAGCCTTCCTGGTCGGAATCGTGTGTTCTCTTAGTGCTCGGATTCGTATTTGCGAGTACTTCGTAACCGTATGTTCGATTCGTATTCGTGTTCGGTTTCGGGTCGCTCGGATCGTCGGAGTGGCCACGACCGAGACGGCCGCAGCAGTGATCGGGTTCCGCCGAGTTACGGCCGTAAGGTGCCTACGGCCGTAAGTGTTCGGCAGTCTGGCTCGACGAATGCCGGTTACGGCCGTAAGGGTCGAGAGTTACGGCCGTCGGTGCCGTGCAACTTCCGGACGAATGCCGTTACGGCCGTAAGGTCGGCCGATTACGGCCGTAAGTGGTCGGCAGGATGTCGGGAGTATATATATGTTCGAGCAATGGTTTACACCTATTTTTCTCATCCCTCTCATTTCCTTCCGTGGCTGGGGCTTGGAGTACGTGATTAGATGTTGTTTATATATCAATCCACGAAGTTCTTGAGTTTCTAACATCAATCCATCACCTCATAACCTCCTCCGATCTACCGAATCAAGGTTAGATTTCTTGATAATCTAGTTTTGGGGAATTTGGGTATTTTGGTTGTTTTCGTCCGATTAATCCGATTTATCTTAGGATTATGATGGATTGATGATTATTTAGATGTATTATATCATTTCCCTTGTTATTCCATGGTTGGATCGTATCGATTCGTTATTTGGGTCGAGTTCTTGACCGACGCCTTGAAGGTGTCCTAAAATGTCATAGAGGGGTTTTCGGGCATTCTTCGATTATTCTTCCTCGTATGATCGATGATTTATTGATTATATATTGTTAGGGTCGAATTCTTGTGAAGGACTCGAGTCGGAACCCTCCCGTTCGTTGTCTTCTTCGGGTCCGAGCTTCCCGGTTGAATCGTGTTCTTCGGAGTGTCCTGTAGCGGTCATTAAGTCGAGCTTTCCGTTGCTCGCGTGCGTTGGACTTGAGGCGAGTATCTCGTCTATATTCTTTATACTTTGAGAATGTGATGTGTCGTGAATTTAACGTGGACTCGTTAGTGACGGTATATTTAACCGTAACTTACTTTAAATGAAGATGTGATTTTATGAAGGTAATTACCAACGTAAACTTTAGTTTCAAGAATAATGATAACTACCTCATCATGTTATTTTGTGATTAAAATAAATACTAGAAATGAGTAGTTAATCAAGAATTGTGGAATCGCGTAATACTTGTATTATTTGCTCGTTGGCCTTTTTCTGAATGATGGTTTCTTTGTGGATGTTGTGCCTTTGTGGAAGTTATGTTACATTAACTTATATGTTACGTGTTTCCGGTTGTAGTGAATATTGTGCCTTTGTTGTTGTTGTGTATCTTAGCGAATTGAGATGTTGTCCGGGTAGGGTCCGTCGAGGCCTCCGGAGGCGCGTGCTTGCAGTACGGCCGACGTGCGTTGTGACCATAAGGTTATCAATTCGGGTAGGTCCGGGAGGGCTCCGAGAATCGACACTTGCGAGTGCGATGTCATGATAACTTATGGGTGTATTTGAATGATGTTATCCGGTAGGGTCCGTCGAGGCCTCCGGAGGCGCGTGCTTGCGAGTACGGCCGGATGTTACGATTTGACCATAAGGTTATCTAATCGGGTAGGTCCGGAGAGGGCTCGAGAATCGTCACTTGCGAGTGCGATGTCAAGATAACTTATGGGTGTGTTCGAGTTTATTCTTGATGACTAATCCGGGTGGGACCCTTCGGGGCCACGGAGACGTTTATTTGTTGATTTGATATCTCGAATTGTTTATGTTTTGAATCTTGAATCCCGATTATATTGGTGAATATGGTTTTGATCTTGAGGTTTGAGTTGAGAATAAAATCATTTGTATGATTTTGAAAGAAAACCTTTGAAAAGGATAAACATTCATATTTCAGATTTTACACCGAGACCCCGAAGTCTCTAAATAATCTCTTACAATGATTTCGGAGTAATCCCCATGGTTTGTTTTAAAGGAATAAATTTTCAAAAGACTTTAGACTGGGGATCGTGTTACTACCTTGTCGAAATGTTATTTTCATAACGGTTGTATTCTTGATGTATAATTGTATAGCTTGGTTACTTGCTAGCGATTCCATCGCTAACCCCTCGTTGGGGATTTTGTTATTTATTCCGTGTGTTCGATCGAGAGTGAGCAACCACGGATTGGCTCGGAGGATGATGCAATGCGCGATACTAGTCACAGCTTGTAGTCCGTCAATCATCGGTGATATGTCGGCTTGAGTTCTTGTCATCCTTGAGGGGATGGACATTTTATGTACTATGTGATCGAGTTGTAATTTAGTTTCATCAGATGTACGGTTATGCTATGCTTTGAGAGACCTAATCGGTCTACGGTATTATGTTTTGGTCAAGTTGACCGCATGTGGGTTTTGATTTGTAGTCTCCCGCCTGGTAGCTCCTTGTGGAAAGGGGTCTACGGCGTGTAATATCCCTGAGTGGATTGGGGGTGTTACATAAATGGTATCGGAGCTTAGGTTTGCGAAAACCTAGGCAGTTGGGTCTAGTTGGGTCTTGTCGAGTCGTGTCTTGTCGGAGTCGTGTCTTGTCGTGTCACCCGGGTGAGCAGTTGTGAACAAGCGAGATCATTGCGATCCGTTGTGATCAATTGTGGTTCGTTGTGATTAGTATCGTGTTGCAGCCATTATCTCCGTGCGGCCTGTGGACGTAAGTCTCCTCCTTTATGTGAGGTACCTGTATTTCATGTTTTTACGTGTGCGAATTAAATGTGATGTGTGTCCTTATTTACACGGTGTTGTGTAAGGGAGTTGTATTCGATGCTCGTGACGCACGATATACGAATATGACTGGACGTATTGATGTTTTGACTTTGAACCGCCGTGTGGGGTGGTATGTTGTGAAATTTGTGAACTTTGATGGGTTTCAAAGTGTGCCGACGATTAATTCGGTGAAAAGCTCAAATGATAGTCCTGGATATATGTTTTAACTTGATGCCCAAATGTGTTTGGTTGAATTTGTGATTTTGTTTGTCGTTTGAGCAGTGGTTTTTAGTTCGATCGGTTTGTTTGGACTATCGTAATTATTCCGCTGCGGGTAGATTTGAGAATATATTTTGAGGGGCCATAAGGGTCGGAACATTTTTGTGAAAGTTGATTTTGAAAATATTTTTATGGTTCGATTAAACCAAAGAAATTTCGTATGAATTTTGAAATCGGTCGAGTTTTGACATAGTTAATCCTGTATTTTCAAATGACACCATCAAAGTGTATGAGGAAAAATGTATATTAATGTATTTTGGGCACCGCAAAATATTACCGTAACATTCGGTTGAGAAAAAAAGAATTTTGTATTTTTTATGTTTTATGTTTGTTATGTTGTTTTGCCCGTCGGAAAATTTTTACGACCTTTTGTCATACAATTCTATAGGTGATCATTTTCTTGCTCAATCTCTATCGACCTAATCATATGGTCCGTGTGACGATCGTGAACCCTAATCGCGATATCGATTGCACTTAGTTGCTTCACCGTGTGGATATTATTGGCGTATTATATATTGTCACAATTCTTGTTAGCAAGTTATGGGTGTACGCCCGTATACGATGATTTCATAGTTCGGTATAATTGTGTGTTTCTTTGACGTTATCCGGATGTGGTAATTTAGAATGTCTTGTACATTGTTTTCAAAACGAGACAGAGATGATAATAGATTCGTAGTTTTGATCAAACTTTTCTTTTCTAAAATTCGCTTCAGCAAATTTTCCAAATTCAGGAATTTTAAAATACTATCATTTGGACGAGCACCTTGAAAAAAAAAAAAATTGTTTTTAAAATATTACCCATATTCGACCCTGATGATATGTTTGTGGTTTTGACCGTGATAAACTTGGTAAAGGTCGTACGTTATGTTAACATGGCTAAGTGAATGATTTATGAATTTGAATTCCTGTCGTTGCAGTGATAGTTCATGTATTCGTGTTACAACTCGGAATGAGTATTTTATTGTGTTATTGTTGGTTGCTCCATATTGATTATGTGGTGGTTGTTTTGTTGTTCTGATCGGTTGCCCATTCAAGATGCCGAGAGGTCGAGGTCGTGGTAACCCTCCGCGCGACCAGGATCGTACTACCAGTAATGGAATTAGTATGGTGTTGCCACCGTGCTCCAACAGTGCGACTGGATGACACATTTAGCTCGGGTGGTTCAGCGTAACCATACCGCGAATGAGGATGTTGGATCGACTCGGTGGCTTAGAGAAGTGGTTCGTATGCGTCCCCCTCGCTGCGGGAGCGGGTGATACTTTGGGCTGGGACGGTTGGCTTATCCAATTGGAGAATATTTTCAAGGCGATTGGTTGTCCCGAGGAGCGGAGGATTCCTATCGCCCAGTTCCTTCTCGTTGATGACGCCGCTAATCGGTGGGAGGCCGTTGAGCCTCAAGATCATGTCATACTTGGGAAGAGTTCAAGAAGTTGATGGAAGCGGAATTTTGCCCGAGGCCGATTCGAGAGCAGAGGATCCGAGATTTTTACCTAGCCGAGCCACAGGATGTACCCGTGTCGCAGCTATTGTCGATTATAGTCGACGGCTCGCCTTTGTGAAGAATCGTGTGAGGACCGAGGAGGACAAGATCCGTCATTTTGATATGCGGATGAGACCGTGAGATTCGACAAGACATGTCGGGTTTCACTTGTGCTACTTTGAGAGAGTATCGAATCGAGCCATGGCGTACGAGATGGCATCGTTATTCACCGGGCCTTCGCATGAGTCAAGAGACAGAGGAGGACGTCTGGAGATTTTTCGGACGGTGCAAGAGATGGAAATTCTTCTCATCGAAGTTTCGCGTAGTCGTACGGCGAAACCTTCAATTTCTTCGTTCGGTGGAACCAAGAGTTCCAAGTTGTCTTCTTTGACTCCTAGTCAGACTGGGAGGTGCTTTAACTGCAATGTTGTCGGTCATGTGCAAGCTAATTGTCCTTCGCAACGGATTACTTGTTATAATTGTGGACTCGAGGGCCACAGAGTTCAGTACTGTGAATTATTCCATGAGGTTTCCCAGAATCGTGTTTCGGCATCGGTATCGGGATCGGTTTGTCGGGACCGTTGAGATTTTGTCGGCCGTGCTTTGTTGTTTGTGACTTCACTTTTTTTTTTAGTTTAAGTTTCGGGACGAAACTTTTTTTTAGAGGGGTAGAATGTAATACCCGTAATTTCGATTTCCGGTAATTTCTTTTTTTTCGGCGAAAGTCCGTTTTGACGACTCGATCATGACCGTTTCGTCATTTCGAGATTGATTAATTCTGCACTTTTTGTCATCCGAGCTCGTTTCGGTGTCGTTTTGTTGAGTTCCGTGCTTTTTAGCGGTTTTTCCGCACTTGAGTTCGATTCTTGCGAATCTCGTCCGAAACTGCTGTTTCGAGTTTCCCGCAAGTCCGTTTAACTTTGTTAGACGTGTTGTGAACTTCGGTTTGGTTATTCGATCACGTATCGTGATTTCCGGGCGTTTTGGGCCGTTTTCGTAATTTCCCAAAGTTTGGGGTAATTACTTTCCATTGTCGAATTTCGAGCCTTCCGGTGGTCGGAATCGTGTGTTCTCTTAGTGCTCGGATTCGTATTTGCGAGTACTTCGTAACCGTATGTTCGATTCGTATTCAGGTTCGGGTTTCGGGGTCGTTCGGATCGTCGGAGTGGCCACGACCGAGACGGCCGCAGCAGGTACTGGTCTGGCCGAGTTACGGCCGTAAGGTGCCGGTTACGGCCGTAAGTGTTCGGCAGGCCTGGCCTGACGAATGCCGGTTACGGCCGTAAGGGTCGAGAGTTACGGCCGTACGGGTGCCAGGCAACTTCCGGACGAATGCCGGTTACGGCCGTAAGGTCGGCCGGTTACGGCCGTAAGTGGTCGGCAGGATGCTGGGGAGTATATATATGTTCGAGCAGTCGGGTTTACACCTATTTTTCTCATCCCTCTCATTTCCTTCCGTGGCTGGGGCTTGGAGTACGTGATTAGATGTTGTTTATATATCAATCCACGAAGTTCTTGAGTTTCTAACATCAATCCATCACCTCATAACCTCCTCCGATCTACCGAATCAAGGTTAGATTTCTTGATAATCTAGTTTTGGGGAATTTGGGTATTTTGGTTGTTTTCGTCCGATTAATCCGATTTATCTTAGGATTATGATGGATTGATGATTATTTAGATGTATTATATCATTTCCCTTGTTATTCCATGGTTGGATCGTATCGATTCGTTATTTGGGTCGAGTTCTTGACCGACGCCTTGAAGGTGTCCTAGAAATGTCATAGAGGGGTTTTCGGGAGTTCTTTGATTTTTCTTCGTGGTTTGATCGTTGATTTATTTATTATATTTTGTTAGTGGTCGAATTCTTGTGAAGGACTCGAGTCGGAACCTCCCGCTCGTTGTCTTCTTCGGGTCCGAGCTTCCCGTTGAATCGTGTTCTTCGAGTGTCCTAGAGCGGTCATTAAGTCGAGATTTCCCGTTGCTCCGCGTGCGTTGGACTTGAGGCGAGTATCTCGTCTATATTCTTTATACTTTGAGAATGTGATGTGTCGTGAATTTAACGTGGACTCGTTAGTGATGGTATATTTAACCGTAACTTACTTTAAATGAAGATGTGATTTTATGAAGGTAATTACCAACGTAAACTTTAGTTTCAAGAATAATGATAACTACCTCATCATGTTATTTTGTGATTAAAATAAATACTAGAAATGAGTAGTTAACTGAAGAATTGTGGAATCGCGTAATACTTGTATTATTTGCTCGTTGGCCTTTTTCCGAATGATGGTTTGTCATGGATGTTGTGCCTTTGTGGAAGTTATGTTACATTAAATTATATGTTACGTGTTTCCGGTTGTAGTGAATATTGTGCCTTTGTTGTTGTGTGTATCTTAGCGAATTGAGATGTTGTCCGGTAGGGTCCCGCCGAGGCCTCCGAGGCGCGCGTGCTTGCGAGTACGGCCAGACGTGCGTTGTGACCATAAGGTTATCAATTCGGGTAGGTCCGGGAGTGCTGCGAGAATCGACACTTGCGAGTGCGATGTCATGATAACTTATGGGTGTATTTGAATGATGTTATCCGGGTAGGGTCCGTCGAGGCCTCCGGAGGCGCGTGCTTGCGAGTACGGCCAGATGTTACGATTTGACCATAAGGTTATCTAATCGGGTAGGTCCGGAGAGGGCTCCGAGAATCGTCACTTGCGAGTGCGATGTCAAGATAACTTATGGGTGTGTTCGAGTTTATTCTTGATGACTAATCCGGTGGGACCCTTCGGGGCCACGGAGACGTTTGACCGTTGATTTGATATCTCCGAATTGTTTATGTTTTGAATCTTGAATCCCGATTATATTGGTGAATATGGTTTTGATCTTGAGGTTTGAGTTGAGAATAAAATCATTTGTATGATTTTGAAAGAAAACCTTTTGAAAAGGATAAACATTCATATTTCAGATTTTACACCGAGACCCCGAAGTCTCTAAATAATCTCTTACAATGATTTCGGAGTAATCCCCATGGTTTGTTTTAAAGGAATAAATTTTCAAAAGACTTTAGACTCGGGATCGTGTTACTACCTTGTCGAAATGTTATTTTCATAACGGTTGTATTCTTGATGTATAATTGTATAGCTTGGTTACTTGCTAGCGATTCCATCGCTAACCCTCGTTGGGGATTTTGTTATTTATTCCGTGTGTTCTCGATCGAGAGTGAGCAACCACAGATTGGCTCGGAGGATGATGCAATGCAATGATACTAGTCACGCTTGTAGTCCGTCGTCTGTCAGTGATATGTCAGTTTGAGTTCTTGTCATCCTTGAGGGGATGGACATTTTATGTACTATGTGATCGAGTTGTAATTTAGTTTCATCAGATGTACGGTTATGCTATGCTTTGAGAGACCTAATCGGTCTACGGTATTATGTTTTGGTCAAGTTGACCGCATGTGGGTTTTGATTTGTAGTCTCCCGCCTGGTAGCTCCTTGTGGAAAGGGGTCTACGGCGTGTAATATCCCTGAGTGGATTGGGGGTGTTACATTAATGAACCCGTATTCCCCTAGATTTTATAAATTCCCAACTCATTTTAATTCTATTCATTTTCACTAGTTAAAAATAGTCTAGTATAAATAGTCTTATATAAATAGTCTTATATAAATAGTCTTAAAAAAAATAGTCTTAATATAAATAGTCTAGTTAAAAATAGTCTTAATATAAATAGTCTAGTATAAATAGTCTAGTATAAATAGTCTAGTATAAATAGTCTTAATATAAATAGTCTAGTATAAATAGTCTTAATATAAATAGTCTAGTATAAATAGTCTTGTTAAAAATAGTCTTATTAAAATAGTCTTATTAAAAATAGTTTAGTTTAAAATATAGTGCATTTTAATTTAGTTAATTTTTAAAAAACCCAAAAATATCTTTTTTAATATTTTAGTATTTATTTCTAATCTATAATAAAAATTATACGAAGCCCTGTTGGACAATCCTCGAGAGAAAAGACCTTGGTAGAACTTACCACAAACTACTTCTACCTCGTATATATTTGCGAGCGACTCAAAAACTCCTATTTTTAGGATAAGTTTTTTGGCCGATCAAGTATCTCCCTCTTTGCCTAGTTCTGTATGGTGGGTTGGGAGGAGGTATCATCCTTCTTCTTCTTGGTGGAGGTTCTTCGATTCCCCTTAAATCGCTTTCACATAATTTTAATGGATTTTAATTGTTTGGAGTTTATAGCGCAAAGGGTTGGACTAACACGGAGGTTCAGGTATATCACTTCGCGTCCAGGAAGATGGGCTTATAGTGAAAAAAGGGGGGACCCATGATGGGCTTTTATACTAAACATAATTTGATACTGCCCTCTATAGTGCACACTATGGTGACTCACGATGGGCACGATCGTGTGATCGATCGTGTGCCACGGTGGCGACTACATGTCACCATGTCCACAATGTCACCATGTTACTGTATCCACATCTGCACATGATGAGGCACACGATTGTGTTCACGATAGGACTAGCCATCGTATTCTAAAATAACTTGTCAATTTACGTGTTGTTACTTATATATTAACAATTATTTGTTAACAATATACTTATTTAACAAGTTATATACTAAATTAACATAATTTATTGCATATCATGTGTAGTCTATATGTTCTCAATGTATTAGTTCGTACATATAAGTTCATCATCTGTATGAAATATCTCATATATTAATGAATTACGAAATAGCAAATACGAGTTTGCATAAGAAGTCATGTAGTAATTAATGTTTGAACAAGCAATTTTAGAATCACAAAACATCCATATAAATAACACATTAAATTAAATTGGCAAAAGTACCAAAAATTCATGTGCACACGATGGGGCACACGATCGTGCCCATGATCGGAATATCCATCGTGTGCACAAGAACATCAACATTTCTCACTAATTTCTAAAATAACTCGTCAATTTACGTGTTGTTACTTATATGTTAACAAGTATTTGTTAACAATATACTTATTTAACATAATCTATTGCATATCATGTGTAGTCTATATGTTCTCAATGTATTAGTTCATACATATAAATTCATTATCTGTATGAAATATCTCATATATTAATGAATTACACGAAAAAACAAGTACGAGTTTGCATATGAAATCATGTAGTAATTAATGTTTGAACAATCAATTTTAGAATCACAAAACATCCATATAAATAACACATTAAATCAAATTGCCAAAAATACCAAAAGTTCATATGCACACGATGAGGCACACGATCGTGTCCACGATGGGACTATCTATCGTCTCCATACAGTCATGGCAGCCATCGTGGGTACACGACAGCAGTTACCTATGACCGTGGGCAGGATTAACCCACGAAGGGCACGATCGTGTGCAGCCATCATGTGCAGCACAAAGCTGGCCTGTATTTACCAACTGCACCATAAATCAGTTTTTCCCAGATTTAACAACACAACACATCAATATTGCAAAAATATATCTGAATTAAAATTAAAATACATACTTAATAGTATCATCAATACATTATCCTAGACTACATCCAACGACAACATAAAGATTTTAGCAGCTAAACCATATCGGTATTTCTTAATATATTTCTCATCCGTTTCCTTGATTTGGTGCCTTCCTGCTGGGTTTGCATAGATGAGTCGATCCAAGTACATGCACGCGAAGGGGCCACAACTGTTATTGTCGGTTTGTATGAACTGCAGTTCTTGTGGCATAATTTTGAAACACATCTTCGTGTCATACTTTTTCTTTGATTGGTTGTTCAGCCAGTACCCAGATTGAGCTAGCACACGAGGCATCAGATGAGTAATTGGTCGCAGTTGGTTGAATCGGTATCGACCATCTTGGTGTTCGTGTGACAAGGAATCGTACAACTCCACGCTCCATGTTATGATGTTAATCTTGATAGTCACCCAGTGGCTCTAGTCGAGGCAACAAATGGCAATGATCTGTTGAAACAAATTATGTAAACATATAATATCATCACATCAAACATAGCGAATCATTTATAAATATCAATTTTAGACTTACTTCTTCGCCATTTGACCATGGAACTGCATTTGATGTATCAAGACTTGTCATAAATTCCTCGATAGATTTAGGCATTTTCCACCCCTTGTAAACCGGCTTCCCTGTCACATGATACTAAGTGGATCATCTGGATGGAGTTTTGCAAACTCGTTAGCCATAATTAACTACAAAAAGCCAAACCACAAAATAAAAGAAACTTCCACATCACACCAATGATATACAGATGAGTATTTTATAGAACCTACATAAAATTAGGAGTCGGCAAGTACAGTGCCAACTCTACCGACACCAACACTACGGACTCCCCTCCAAAGCCTCGCTCGAGTGGCAAGCACATAACAATTT
The DNA here is from genome assembly GCA_033398695.1 of Orobanche coerulescens. NCBI lineage: Eukaryota > Viridiplantae > Streptophyta > Magnoliopsida > Lamiales > Orobanchaceae > Orobanche > Orobanche coerulescens. The sequence goes on along the minus strand of CM065806.1, from coordinate 45,272,688 downwards.
ATCACCTCAGTATTAAAGTCTTCACGGGATGACTCTATGCGGTCAAATAATGCCTGAGTGAGAACATGCCCAGTCTCCAAACTCCGCATGATAGAATCACGTGGCTGCTCCCTAAACTGTAGGTACAACTTCTTCAGAGCCTCACTATTTCTTGGAGGCGCCACCACAAAAGGCTCCCGAAGAGCACCAGAGGGCCGACTCACTCGTGGTGGAAGACTACGCTCACCCAACTAATGCAGCCCGACACTCTCACCAACTTTATCACCCTCAGCATCCCTCTCACAACTATAACGATCATAGACCTATACAATTGGCTATTCGATCCGAAAAACTAGCTGCTCGATCTAAAATAGAGGCTGCTGGAAACATCATACTATAATGATGCTCGTCCTAAAACCAATCGAACATTGTACCATACTGTTGAAACGGCTCATCGAATGGCCGGTACTAATGCTCATAATCCTGAAAATGCAGAGTCGGCTGAAGGGGCTGCTCAGTCCGCTCAAAACAATGTTGAATCTGAGAATGATAACTGTGCTGGATCTGAGAATGGTGACTAGGCTGACTCTGAGAATGGTGATTGTGGGCTGCATCAGAGCTTGAGTGACGTGGTGTAACACCCAGGGCCGACCAATGTAATGGGCAAGATGGCCCTCAGCCCTGGGCAACATAGCCCAAGAGGGCATCACCGGCCAGCCTATATAGTAACTATAGTAGGCAAGTAACCTACTGTACTGCTGTAGGTTCCGTTCGTTCTTTACTTTTTTTTTTAGAAAAACTAGGACGGATCATGGCTACCTTCTTGTTCCCCTAAAGCATGGCTCTCTGAGTCTGACAGACAATACGCAGTCATCAAATTCATACGGCAAATCATCAACGATCGACCACCAGTTCACTACCGTTTTGTTTGCGGTTCGCCTGAGTTTGGACGGACTGAGGATGGAATTTGATTTAACAATTTACTTTCTCATATCATACTCCCATGTATTGTCTTTCTAAATTTTAATTTTGCTTCCCAGTAAATTTTTGATTTTGCTCCCAAATCTTAGTGTGTTAGAAATAAGATCAGAAGTTAGAATCTTGATTATTTCATTTTTGTTTGATTACTTTTGCTTCATTGCTTGGTAATTGGTATTATTTACTTATTTAATTGGCATTATTTGGTATTATTTGCTTATTTGCTTGGCATTACTTGGTATTTTTGCTTAGTTGCTTGATTACTTGGCATTTTTGTTTGTTTAAAAATATTTCCTGGATCACAACCATCTGGAGCTCAAAATAGAAAAATAATGAAAAAACAACAAGAAATTGCTCAATCTTTACATGGATCATTAAATAGATTTTTTGTTAGACAAGAAAAACCCATTGAGAATCCTAATGACAATATGGAAAATCGTGTTGTCAAAGAACTTATTGGTGATCTTAATGATAATGTGGAAAATCTTGTTGATGAAGAACTTATTGGTGATCCCAATTCTAATGATTTTGTGGAAAATATTGTTGATTAAGAGGTTGTTCGTAATCCTAACTCTAATGACTTTGATGAGCCTCATGTTGATGAAATATATTTGAATATTTTTTAGACGAGTGTTTGGGATGGTTTTGGTTCAAAAATGAAAAATTTGGTTAAAGAAAAAAGGGCCTATTAGAGATCCAAATGTTGTTTTTCCAAAAGATGACCAAAATAGACATTTTTCTTGTACTCATTACATTCGTAAGCTACGAAATGGTGAATCATATGATCGAAAATGGTTGGTTTATTTCAAAGATTTGGATAAAGTTTTTTGTTTTTGATGCAAATTGTTCAAAGTTGCTGGATCAAAAAGTCAATTAGCAATTGAGGAACTTAATGATTGGAAACATCTTAGTAATGCATTATCATTACATGAAAATAGTTCTGAACATTGGATTAACTTGAGAGCATGGTCTGAGTTTAAAATGAGGTTAGAAAAGAACCAAACGATTGATAAGAACTTGCAAGAGATAATCAAGAAAGACACCGTTCATTGGAAACAAGTTTTGAAATGCATAATTGCTGTTGTGAAATGTTTGGCACAATATAATTTGGCTTTTCGTGGAACAAATGAATAACTTTATGAAGAGTCAGATGGTAACTTTTTAGGTGTTCTTCAAATGATTTTTGAGTTTGATCCCGGCATGCAACACCATTTTCGTATGATTAAAGAAAAAGAAACTCATCATCATTATCTTAGACATAAAATTCAGAATGGGTTGACTGAAATGTTGGCATCCAATGTAAAATGTGCAATTATTTCAAAAATCAAAGAGGCAAAATATTTTTTTCATCATTCTTGATTGTACTCCTGATGCAAGTGATAAAGAACAATTGACTTTGATTGTAAGATGTGTTGATGTCTCGAGTGTTCATATTAAAGTAGAAGATTTTTTTAGAGTTTTTGGTCGTAGAAGATACATCCGGTATACGTCTCTTTGATGTGCTATAAGATGTTTTGAAATCTCTTGATTTGAATATTGATTGCGTACGGGGACAGGGGTATGATAATGGGGCTAATAGGAAAGGAAAGCATCAAGGTATTCAAAGAAGATTACTTGATATAAATCCTAGAGCTTTTTACATGCCATGTGGATGCCACTGTCTTAATTTAGTTTTCTGTGATATGTCAAACTCTTGTCAAAAAGCAAAAACTTTTTTTGGTACATGTACTGTATTCTCAAATTCTACAAAACGGTGGAGCATTTTACTTGAATATGTTGATGATTTGACTTTAAAGTCTTTATGTGCTACTCGTTGGGAAAGTAATGATGAAAGTGTTAAAGCAATAAAATCACTACTTGGCCAAATAAAAGATGCTTAAATAAAATTAGCCAACATATATGAAAATGGAAAAGTGTGTAGAGATATTGAATCTTTGATAAATGGTAAACTTTCAAGTTTTGAATTTGTTTTAAGTTTGGTCATTTGGCATGAAAGTTTATATCGAGTCAACTTGGTTAGTAAAAAATTACAATCAAAAGATATGCTTCTAGATATTGCGGTAAAAAACTTGGAAGGATTAGTTGTTTATTTTGAAAAATATAGGGACAATGGGTTTGACTTAACTATTATTGAGGCTAAAGAAATTGCAGAAAACATTGGAGTTGAACCTAAATTTCCTCTAAAACGTTATGCTTGTAGAAAAAACATTTTGATGAGATCCCAAATAGTGAAAGAGAACAACAATCTGCACAAGAATCATTTAGGACCGATTACTTTATAGTTTTAGTGGATATGGCAGTTTCTCAGTTAAGAAGTAGATTTGAAAAGATAAAACATTTTGAGTCTATATTTGGGTTCTTGTTTGATGCATCACACTTGGTCAAATTAAAAGATGATATTAAAGAAATGTTGTTTGAATCTTGAGGTTGCTTTGACAAATGGTGACGATGTTGATATTGATGGGAAGTTTCTCGTTATGGAGTTACAGATTTTGCAGGGTATGATACCATCTGAAGCATACGAGGAAGAAAAACCTTGGACGTCTATTCAAGTTATGGAGTTTGTAAGGAAGGGATATGTTCCCACACGTGTTGCTTGCCTACAAGATTTTGTTAACCATACCAGTCACTATAGCATCTGCCGAACTAAGTTTTTCAAAATTAAAGCTATTGAAGTCATATTTGCGGACTACCATGAGTCAAGAGAGGCTTAACGGGTTAGCAATTTTGAGTATCGAAAGTAAGTTTTTAGCGAATGTTGACTATGATAGATTAATTGAAGATTTTGCTTCACGAAATGCACAAAGACCTCATTTTAGGTGACATTATGTTTGTTTTGTTTTTCGGGGTTTTGGTTTATGTCCCCCCATTGTAACTTTTCTTTAATAATAATCGGCGTGGGGATGAGCCGCCTAGCTTGACTAGGTTCCAAATTCCTTAAAAAAATTGTGTTATTAGTTCATTAAATTAAGGGGCATATTTTTGGCCCTCCGCCCAGGGCATCTAAAACTATTGGACCGGCCCTGGTAACACCCCAAATCTCATAAGGGATAGTATACGCCGTAGAACTTTCAACAAGGTCTACCAGGCTAGGACATTCACATAATTTACAATAATCCCATAACAACACATTAATAACATAAATAAGGCCGTGGCCTCGGCCAAAATATTTTAGTTCAAATGCAGAAAAACAGAATGTAAAATGAATTCATTGCCCACGCAGGGGACTTCAACGACATCTTTAAAACAATTTTACGTTTACTCGACTAACTCCGACGAATAACTTAAGCATAATAAAAATAAATAACAGATACTCGAGCCTCATCATCATGCTTGGCCATCTTTTGCATGCGTTTCCCGTGCTGGCTCCTCAGCTCGCCCGATACCTGAAATATATTGAATGCATTTCCCCTATTTAAGGGGTTAGCATTCGAATAGCTAGTGCAAGTACACATTTACACAATATTATATACGAATGCAATCCAACATGATTATCACATTTGAAACATTAGGAAATAATATTCCGGAATACTACATTTTCATCAATACGTGATCATCAAGAAACCATAACATGACATTACATTATCACCAAAAATCCATACTTGGTAACCCGTGGCCGTAACCCTTAGTATCGACCCCCAGAGGCCCCGTCGGACCGTCCCCATGTGGGAAACCACTTCCGCGGCCGTACCCCTTAGTAGCGGCCCCCAGATGTTCCGTCGAACTGTCCCCACGTGGAAGAACAACAACAACAACACACACACATTTATCATAAATCATTATTTATGTCAAATTCACATTCTACATAACATAATGTAATCTATGTACTTGACTTGATTAATAAGACATGAACAAACGGTGAACGGAGAGGACTTTTATCCAACACACTCCAAAGTTTCGTTCTTATCACACAATGATGTTCAATCAACTACAACACTACTGGTATATAAAGAATCACCCTAGATTCTACCCTTAGGATCGATTTTTCGGACACTACGAAGGCACAATCAATCAAAATCGACCAACGGTGGAAATCATAGAATTCCAATCCACAAAACATTTGGGAAACCAAGGGTTTACGGATATATAATCAAAGTCTAATAATAATCTAGATTAATTCGGTCTAGAAGGATGGAATCATCAAAAAAACTCCCAAAACCCCCAAAAAATAGGGTTTTAGCAATAATACCTCGATTAGGATGGTGGAAGATGTTTAATGATGCTAAATCCATCTTGGGAACTCGGAATTATCGAAAGGTGATGACAATCGATCGAACTCTGCACTACTCTGTCCAAATCATCGCAAATCGCCGAAGGAAAAGGAGGAGATATGAAAAAGACAAAATCTGGACTAGAGTCCGCTTATATAGCTGAATACCGTTACGTACGCAACGACACAGGCATAATGTACGTTAATGATTTAACGTATGCTAAAGCATCCATTTTGCATACGCAATGAACCCCACAGAACCCACTGACTCGATGAACAGGTAACATTGCGTATATTGCATGGCAACTTTAGCATATGTAAAAGAGGACTAGCGTAGGCTACAGTTCAACCATAACATACGTAACAACATGTCCAGTGCTCACTGACCTGATGCCCAGGTATCTTTACGTACGTTAGAGAAACCAGATAATGTACGTAATGAGTTCTTACGTACGCTACGCCCGGCAGATAGCGTACGCAATGAATAGTCCAGAGGCTACTGGCTCAATTGCGCATAAAAGATAATGTATGCTAAGTATGAAGCATAATGTACGTTATGCTCAGGGATCAGAAGCACTATTCTAACAAAAAAAGTGACCTGACGAGACATACAACTATCCATCTAATATGATACATTTAGAAACGAACATCAATAAATAGCTCAAACATCACGATAATAGAATGAGTACAATACACGACATGAAACACAAAAATCGAATCGAGTACCAATAAATCACAATAGTTGGAATAAACAGAAACGAAAAATGTGGATATTACATTCTCTCCCTCTAAAAGAAGTTTCGTCCCGAAACTTACAAGATGAATAGTTCAGGGTATCTCGCCTTCGCACTATCTTCTGTTTCCCAAGTAGCCTCTTCCTTTACATGGCTCGACCATTTCACTTTAACCAAAGGAATGGTTTTGTGCCTAAGTTGCTTTATCCTACGCTCCAAAATCTGAATCGGTCTCTCCTCAATTGTGATATCGGGTCCTAGTTCAATCTCTTCAATATCAATAACATGGCTAGGATCCGGTACATACTTTCGGAGCTGGGAGACATGAAATACGTTATGCACGTGACTCAAGAATGGCATAAAACCCAACCATTATGCAAGATCTCCAGCTCGCTCTAAAATCTCAAACGGTCTAATATACCTCAGACGAAGTTTACCCTTTCGACCGAAGCGGTAAACTCCCCGAGTCGGTGACACCTTCAGTAATACATGGTCTCCAATCTCAAACTCTAACGGCCAGCTACGCCTGTCGGCATAGGACTTCTGTTGATTCTGGGCCATTAACAACCTATCATGGATCAAGGCAATCTTCTATTTCGTCTTAACTACTAAATCTGGTTCAGTACCAATTGATTCAGATGCATCATCTCCACACAATGTCGATTTGCACCTTCTTCCGTACAAAGCCTCAAATGGTGCCATTTTGATCGAGGCATGCCACCTATTATTATACGTAAACTCGATCAACGGTGGGTGCGATTCCCAATCATCTTTCCAGTCTAGAGCACAGGCTCTCAACATATCCTCTAACATCTGTAACGTCCGGTCCGACTATCCATCTGCCTGGGGATGGTAGGATGTACTGAACCTCAACTCGGTCCCCAAAGCTCGATGAACATCCTGCCAAAAATGTTGTACAAACCGACCATCTCGATCAGAAATAATACTCTTAGGAGTCCTGTGTAACTTCACAATTACTGTAATGAACACCCAGTCTAGTCTCTCCGGTCCCCACGTATCCTTAATACCCAGGAAATGAGAAGATTTGGTTAGTCGATCGACAATGACCCAAATCATATTCATTCTGGTCCAAGTCTTAGGCATGCTGGTAATGAAATCCATAGGAATATCCTCCCACTTCCACTCCGGAATAACAAGTGGTCGCAATAACCCTGCGGGTCGCTAATTCTCGATCTTAACCTGCTGACAGGTCAAACACTTCGAAACAAACTCGCTAACGTCCCTCTTTAAATTGCTCCACCAGAAGTTACTCCTTACATCCTTGTATATTTTGCTTATACCAGGGTGTACGGAATAATGTGTAGTATGAGCTTCTCTCAAAATCTTCTGTCTCAACTCTACATCGCATGGTACACACAATCTGCCTCAAAATCTCAAAATTCCGTCCTCCTGTATTACAAACCCAGGGGCTTTCCCTTCTTCACATCCTCCCTCAACTGAACTAAAAATTGGTTGTCATACAGTCTCTCCTTGATATCATCAATAAAAAACAAAGTAATTTCTAACGCACATAACTGACCCTGAACTCTCTGAAGCCAAACCTCGATATTCTGACAAATTAAATCCCGCTGGATCTTAATTTAAGGCGTAAGTACTTCTAACATCTGAAGGGCCATCGACTTACAGCACAGTGCATCCGCTATTACATTGGCCTTGCCCGGATAATAAAAAATATCAAAATCGTAGTCCTTGATTAATTCTAGCCATCTCCATTGCCTCATGTTTAATTCTTTCTGGCTGAAGATATACTTCAGACTCTTGTGGTCCGTATAAATCTTACACGATGACCCGTAGAGATAATGCCTCCAAAATTTCAAAGCGAAAATGACCGCAGCTAACTCTAAATCATGAGTAGAGTAATGTGCCTCATATGCTTCGACTGTCAAGACGCATAAGCAATAACCCTATCTCTATGCATCAAAACACATCCAAGTCCGAGGCCCGAAGCATCACTATAAACCACAAAATCCTCATTCCCCTGAAGCAACGGTAGAACTGGTGCGGTAGTCAACCATCTCTTCAACTCCTCGAAACTATTCTGTCTATCTGCGTTCCACTCGAATTTCTAAGTTTTCTGAAGCAACTGTGTAAGTGGCCGAACGATCCTAGAAAATTCTTCGACGAACTTACGGTAATAACCCGCAAGTCATAGGAAACTCCTCACTTCTTTCACATTCTTAGGTGGTTCCCATGCCAGTACCGCCTCTATCTTCTGTGGATCAACCCGAACTCCTTCCGCTGATATCACATGCCCAAGGAATGTTACTTCCTTGAGCCAAAACTCACATTTAGAAAACTTCGCATACAACTGCTCAGCTCTCAAAATGTCTAACACAATACGAAGATATACAACGTGCTAAAACCTTTGTCAAGATACTCGATAAAAACTTTGTTAATCAACTGCATGAACACTTCTGGGGCATTGGTTAGCCCTAAAGTCACAACCACAAACTCTTGATGGCCATATATCGACCGAAAGGTAGCTTTTGGTATGTCGCTATCCCGAATCCTCAACTGATAGTAACCCGATCGTAAATCAATCTTCGAGAATACTGTCGCTCCCTAAAGCTGATCAAACAAGTCATCAATCCGGGTCAAAGGGTATTTATTTTTGATGGTCAACTTGTTTAATTCTCGATAATTGATGCATAAACGAAGCGATCCATCCTTTTTCTTAACGAAATGCACAGGCGCACCCCAAGGTGATGTGCTCGGTCGAATATACCCTTTATCTAGCATTTCCCCCAACTGTTTCTTTAACTCCAACATCTCCGAAGGTGACATACGGTATGGTGCTCGAGAAACAGGAGCTGCATTCGGCTATAGATTAATAGGAAACTCAACTTCCCGTGGTGGTAATCCCGACAAGTCATACGGAAAATATGTCAGGATATCTGTTAACGACTGGAATTGACGGAATGTCAATTCCACCATCTTCCGTCATTAAAGCGTAACACTAATAGCCTACACAACCCTGGTTCAGAAGTTTCATCGCCTTCAAGGCGCTGATCACACTCCCTGATCTACCTGGCTTACAACCCACAATAGTGTGTTCCGTGCCATCCTCAGCCACTATCGATATAGTACGAGTCCGATAGTCCATGATAGCACCATGATGATCTAGCCAATCATCCCCGATGATCAATTCTTCACCCTTCAAGTCTACAACAATGAGGTTTGAGGGCCAATCTCGATTTCCGATCCTCACTGGGCAGTCTCTGACTTCCCGATTCCCAACCATACTATCCCCACTAGCTATACTCACTACGAATGGCTCACACTGAAACAAACAGTCAAAACCAATATGACATACATAATCCCAAGCAATAAAAGAATGAGTAGCACCCGAATCAAATAGCACTGATACTGGATGAGAAAGGATCTGAGTGGTACCTGATGCCACTGGAGCGTCTGTATCCTCCGTGTGTCTCATCTGGTATAGGCATGGGTGTATCGATCCCGAACTCGATACTGCACGGCGGTCTGGCTGACTTCGACATCTACCTCGACCTGAACTCTGAGGACTCTGTGAAATTGGAGCCTTATGACCGACACTAGGTTCTTTCGATGCTGTAGTTACCATCGGAGCTCTGACTGTTCTGGAAACTGCCTCGCAATGTGCCGCACGATGACCACTCCGTCCCCATGAGAAACATGTAACTAGTGGAAACAGATAATCTTTCACCAGGTGCTCACTCTGACTACAGTTAAAACACAATCTTCTACCAAGGATAAAGGGCTAAACTGGACGGTTACTCTGGGAGCCTCCAGCCTGATGAAACGATCTCTTTCTCGATGCAGGAGCAGACAACGACTTAGAAAATTGATTCTCCTTTCCGGCTGAGAAGTTACCCATAGTCTTCTGTTTCTTAGTCTCGGATCTACACTCAGACTCCGGAACTACCATCTCGATCGCTAGAGCGCGGTCTTGGTATTCTTTCAATGTGGCACACATGAGTGGTGCCACGCTCTGTCTGATATGCGGCTTCATGCGCATATTGAAATAGTGAATCTTATTGGCCTTGGTTCTCACTTGATCTTTTAGTATTCCAATTGCTAGCTATAACTGATAATGGCCTGGGATATCGGTACATCCTGATGCGTAGCTGTAAAGAACTCCATGATCCTACGCTCCCGAACCAGCGGTGGACAGTACTCCGCCTCCATAGCGGCCTTAAACTCTTCCCAAGTGGCTACACAATCCCTGGGCGCCACTGCCTTTGCCTCTCACCACTCTGCAACTTCCTTATTCAGGAGGTATTGGGCAATAGGTACCCTCCTGTCGTCAGGACAATCTACGGCATCGAAGGTCCTTCCCAAATGAAGAAGCCAATCCCAACCTAGGGAGTGAGTAGAACCAGCGAAACGAGATGGTGCTCTTTGTCATTTTCTGAAGCCATTTGCTGGCTTCATCTTCCGCAGTCAGGGGTGGATTCTGGCGCCCACCTTGAGTTAACTGAGCTAGCTGAGCTACCAACTGCTGAAGTACAGCAGTAGCTCCTGTGTCGGAATTATTACCCGACGGTTGGCCCTGGCTGACTGATAAGTCCTGCTGTCTGTGAGAACTCAGGGGTAGAGTATTTGGCACTGAATGTGAAGCCGAATCTACAGATGACTAAGAAAGCTGAACTTCCTCATTATTAGCACCACGACCACGGCCTCGGCCGTATCCCGAGCTGGTCTACCATGACCTCTCAACATACTAAAGAGTAAGAAGTGAAACGAGACAAGATCAGCAGAGTTGAGAATTTACATCATTGGTATCCTAACTCACAATTTCAATTCACATAAGAGGAGTAATACAGAGGCGTAGTAGTTTGAGGAGACTTACAGCCACGGGTCGCACGAAGAGATGGTAGCATGATGATGTTAGGCTCAGCCAACTGACACTTACGACACAACTGGCATACCTAAATTGACCGACAGCCTAGGTATTCACAACCTAAGGCTCTTATACTATAAATGTAACACCCCAAATCTCATAAGGGACATTACATGCCGTAGAACATTCAGCAAGGTCTACCAGGCTATGACATTCACATAATTTACAATAATCCCATAACGACACATTAATAATATAAATAAGGCCGTGGACTCGGCCAAAACATTTTAATTCAAATGCAGAAAAACAGAATGTAAAATGAATTCATTGCCCACGCAGGGGACTTCAATGACATCTTTAAAACAATATTATGTTTACTCGACCAACTCCGACGAACAACTTAAGCATAATAAAATAAATAACACAGACTCGAGCCTCATCATCATGCTTGGCCATCCTTTGCATGCATTTCCCGTACTGGCTCCTCAGCTCACCCGATACCTGAAATGCATGAAATGCATTTCCCCCACTTAAGGGGTTAGCATTCGAATAGTTAGTGCAAGTACACATTTACACAATATTATATACGAATGCAATCCAACATGATTATCACATTTAAAAACATTAGTAAATAATATTCTGAAATACTACATTTTCATCAATACATGACCATCAAGAAACCATAACATCACATTACATTATCACAAAAATCCATACTTGGTAACCCGTGGCCGTACACCTTAATATCGGCCCCCAAAGGTTCCGTCGAACCGTCCCCAGGTGGAAGAACAACAACAACACACAAACGCACATTTATCATAAATCATTATTTATGTCGGATTCACATTCTACTTAACATAATGTAATCTATGTACATGCCTTGATTAATACGACGTGAAGAAATGGTGAACAGAGAGGGCTTCGATCCAACTCACTCCAAAGTTTCGTTCCTAGCACACAATGATGTTTATTCAACACTACTGGAATATTAACAATCACACTAGATTCTACCCTTAGGATCTATTTGTCGGACACTACAAGGGCACAATCGATCAAAATCGACCAACGGTGCAAATCATAGAATTCCAGTCCACAAAACATCTGGGAAAGCAAGGGTTTAGGAATACATAATCAAAGTCTAACAAAAATCTTGATTAATTCAGTCTAGAAGGATGGAATCATTAAAAAACTCCCAAAATCCCCAAAAATTAGGGTTCTAGCAATAATACCTCGATTACGATGGTGGAAGATGTTGTAATGATGCTAAATCTGTGTTAGGAACTCAAAATTATCGAAAGGTGATGACAATCAATCGAAATCTGCACTACTCTGTCCAAATCGTCGCAAATTGCCAAAGGAAGAGGAGGAGAGAAGAAAATGACGAAATCTGGCCTAGAGTCTGCTTACATAGCTGAATACCATTACGTATGCAACGACACAGGCATAACGTACGTTAACGATTTAATGTACGCTGAAGCATCTGCTTTGCGTACGCAATGAACCCCACAAAACCCACTAACTCGATGAACAGGTAACATTACGTACTTTGCATGGCAACTTTGGCGTACGTAAAAGGGGACTGGCGTACGCTACGGTTCAACCATAATGTATGTAACAACATGTCCAGTACTTACTGACCTGATGCCCATGTATCTTTATGTACGCTAGAGAAACCAAATAACGTATATAATGAGTTCTTACGTACACTACGCCCGACAGATAGCGTACACAACGATTAGTCTAGAGGATACTAATGTAATATCCATAGTTTCTGTTTTAAGCAATTTCTATTTCTGGGCGCATGTCTATTTTGAATCTTGTAAAGTTTTCGACATTTTGAATCTATTTTGTTCGTGGAGTTTTTCCATTCGGACGAGTTTCGGAGATGTTTTTACGTAATTTTGCTTTATGTTACGTTTTGTCGCATGTATGTTCAATTCTCGTAAAACTCGTTCGATTTCCTTGTTTCTTTGGTTACATGAGTTCGTATGGTTGAGTTGTTCATATTGTGAGTTTCGGTTTGTTAATCTGACGTCGTATCGTGATTTTCGGATGTTTGGGCTGTTTTGTAATTTCCTATAAGTTTAGAAAATTTTATCTTATATTGTCGTATTTCAGATTTCCCGGTAGTCGGAATTGTATTTTCCTTCAGCACTCAGCTTCGTCGTCGTGAATATTTCGTATCCGCGATTTTGGGTTCTGTCCTTGTGTTGCGTCTCGACTTCGCATCACTGCGTACCATCGCATTCAAGAAGAAAGAATCGCCGCATGAATAACGTACGTTATTCATGCTTTATAGCGTGCGCTATCGACACCTGCATAATGTACGTTACACCCTTGTGATAACGTACGTTATGATCCCCGGCGTTTTGGACAGTGGGTTCTGCCCAATTTTTTCCCAGGTCCTTACATATGTTAACTAGCGAGTGTTACGTACGTAAGCTCCTCATAGCGTACGCTAACTGTTTGGCGTAACGTACGCTATCGGCCTCGGAAAATTGGGCAGATTGTTCTACCGTCCAAAATTCTAAAAAATGCGAATTGACAAATTAAATCCAATTCAGCTATTTGAATCCTATTTGATTCATAAAAACTTATCAATCAACGAAACATTTGAGAAACTTATCAATCCTATGTTTTTTCCGAGGAACTGACCACCTTGCCGCTAGATAGAGAGATCGAATTCAATATTTAGATCATGCCCAGAAAGTCACCCGCGGCTAAAATACCGTATCGAATGGCACCGTTGGATCTAAAGAACTGAAAGTGCAACTACAAAAGTTGCTTGATGGCGGATTTATTCAACCCATCGTGTCACCTAGGGAGCTCCAGTGTTATTTATCAGGAAAAAGGATGGGACGTTAAGACTTTATATTAACTACCGCGAGCTGAATAACATTACAATTAAGAATAAATACCCTCTTCTGAGGATAGACGTGTTGCTTGAAAAACTCTAAGGAGCTACGGTATACTCCAAGTTCGATCTTCAACAAGGTACTATCAGTTGAAAATCAAGAGTGAAGATATACCTAAAACTGCTTTCCAAACTAGATATCGCCACTATGAATTTTTAGTGATGCCATTTGGATTAACAAATGCTCCGGCTAAGTTTATGGACTTAATGCACCGAGTATTTCAGTTGTATCTTGACCACTTTGTGGTGATCTTTATTGATGGCATACTAGTATATTCCAAGTCGGAGAAAGATCATGAAAATCACTTGAGGATAGTGTTGGATACACTAAGACGACACAGGCTGTATGCTAAGTATAGCAAGTGTGAATTGTGGCAAAAGGAAGTGACGTTTCTATGTCACATTGTCTCAAGAGATGGGATTGCAGTAGATCCATCTAAGATCGAGACCATTTTGGACTGGAAGAGGTCAAAAAATGTCACTGAAATCAGAAGCTTTCTTGGACTTCGGGTTACTACCGTAAATTCATCAAAGATTTTTCAAGGATTGCGGGACCCCTTGTAATATTCATACTTGTCTACTTTGGTAATTTTCACTTTTAGTGTTTTTCCATTTTTGGAAATTCTCTTGTGATCATTTTGATATTTTAAAACTATCTCATTCTGCACTTTTTGCTATTTGAACGAGTTTCGAGGCCGTTTTAGTTGAATCCGTGAGATATTGCGACTTTTCCACATTTAGGTTCGATTTTGATAAATCTTGATGCAAACTGTCGTTTCGATCTTTCTACAAGTTCGTTCAATATATTTAGTTGTATTGTGAGATTTTAGTATTTTTCGACTTTGAATCATGTTTCCGGACGTTTGGGTTGTTTTGTAATTTCCAGAGTTTGGCTTTGGTTGTTGCTCTATTTTTTTTTCATGCCTTCATATGGTTGGAATCACATGTTTGTTTAGCACTTGAATCTATTATTCAATGTTTTTGATTAGCGCTTCGGGATTTGTGTTAACCTTTGACTTTTTGCATCGTCCGAGCCGTTTTGGGCTGCCGGGCTTAGGCTATGGTGCTGGAGCACTTACAGCCGTAAGTTGTACACACTACAGCCATATGTCATCCTTACGGTCGTATCATGTGTACATTTTTAGCCTGATAGTCCAGTAGCAGAGTTACGGTCGTATTTCCTCTTAATTACGGCTTTTAAGTAGTTAGTTACGGCCGTAAGTTCGAAATCATTACGGCCGTAGTTGAGTTCAAAAATTTCCCAGCAGTCCAGTAGCATAGTTACGACTGTATGATAGGAATGTTACGGCAGTAACTCTAGTCAGAGTATAAAAACTTGACAGACGGGTTTTCAGCTCATTTTTCACCTTCTCTCTTCCTCTCCGGCGATTTGGGCGATCCTGAGGCGAAATCTTGTCAAGAGTTCATCACCCATCAATATTCTTGGGTTCTAACGTGACTTAACCATCACCAATCTATCTCTTCTCCTTCAAATCAAGGTAAATCTTCCTAGAACCCTATTTTGGGAATTTTGGGGGTTTTCGTAGATTTGCCCGTTTAGTTTGTTTTGAAGCTTGAAATGAGATTATGAAATATCTATACCATACCTACTTTCCCTTACGATTATACGAATGTTTTTGTGTATTACTCGGATTTAAGAGGGTTTGGATGATTTCCAACCTCTATGTGACTGCCTTGAATTATTATGAATCGTAGGCGAGGTATTGGGAGTTCCTTCTTGTGGATTTAGTATTGATTGTCGTAACCCTTACGAATCATTTAGGGCCGGAACTGCGTTCTTGGATCTATCGAGCTTGAATACCTTTTTCCCTTTGATTCAATATGTCTCAAATGGAAGTATATGTTTATGATTATATGTTCTTGACTTTGAAAGTGAAGTATATGTGTTGTGTGTGAGTATATGTTCACTGTGGGATGGGCCAACGGGTCCTATGAGGGGTCATTGCTTCTGGTGCGACCCATGAACATCTTTGGGTTAACCACTTCGGGACCGGCCGACAGATCCTATGAGAGGCTGCTGCTTCTGGAACGATCCACAGTTATTCACGTATATGTTTGAAATGTGAATGATATGAGATTTAGTTATTCCGGAATAGTAGTCTCGAGTTGATGAAATGAGGTTATATTTACTTTGTCGTTCAAGAAGTATAGTATTTCATAATCGATACTTGCACTAGTTATTCCATAGCTAACCCCATTCGGGGGAAATACATTTCATGTATTTCAGGTTCTAGATAAGCGGGCGAGAGGATCGGTTTGATAATGATGGGCAAGAGTGATGTTGTGTATTCTCTGTATTATTTATGTCTTCCATTCAAGTTATTATACTTTAAATGACTTTCAGTACTCGAGTACTACGGGATTTTATTTTTGATATTTCCCTTTTTATTGTCCTCGGTCTAATTCTCATTGACTTGTATTCTGTTAAATTTGATGATTACTTTAGACGTCAATTTTTATCGAATTCCGTTCGATTATGTCTGGACCTTGTCGGTCAAAATTCATAGTTACGCGTATGTATAACCTTATGGGTCCTACGGAGGGACTCACGGTGCGGTAATATACCCTGAACATCTTTGGGTGTTACAGAATATGGTATCGGGGCTTAGATTTATGGATACTTAGGTTGTCGGTCTCTTTGGGTCGAATTTAGTCATCATTTGTATAAAGTATCACTACAATGCCATCATCTCAGTACGATCGGTGCTCGTAAGTTATCATTATCTCTCTTCTCTCTTATTTTATGTTTCGTCTTTGAATTTATACCTTTAGGAATCGGTCAATTCGATGGTGTGTAATCGGAACTGTACTCATGAATAATCTCATTATTCCTCAGAATGTCCACGGATAGAGGGCGCGGAGCGGACGCGGTCACGGTCGTGCGCGTGGCGCGGCCAGTGGAGCGGACATGTCTTTCAGCACCGATGCTGGTTCGATCACTCCTACGTTATCGAACTTAGTGCATCCAAGTACATATGGTCAGCAGGACCAGACAGACGGTCAAGGAAATAATGCAGATGCGGGTGTTGCGAACATTCTTTAACAGGTGGCAAATCAATTGGTTCTCTTGATCCATATGATCCAACAGAATAATCCAAACCTGGCGGCTAATACGGGTGTAAAAAGATGGCTCCAGGATGTAGTCCGTATGCATCCTCTATAGTTTATTGGTGCTACTGATCCGGCGGTTGGGAAAGCTAGCTTTTCGATATGGATAAGGTTTTTAAAGCAGTCGGTTGTCCCGAGGCGAGGAGAGTGCCCACGGCTCAATATTTCCTTGCCAAAGAGGCTGCGTCTTGGTGGCAGGCAGTTAAGCCCCAAGATCATATTGATTCTTGGGACGAGTTCAAGGACCTAGTGAAAGCCGAGTTTTGTTCCTTGGCCAGTTCAAAAGAGTAGGATCCGGGCCTTTTTCGAGGCTAAGCCACAAGATATTGCAATTTCACAAGCAATAGTCGAATACAACAAGCAGTTAGTCCATGTGAAGAACCAGATGTGCGATGAGTGTGATAAGATCCGCCATTTCCATATGCGGAAGAAGACAGAGATCCGGTGTTACATGTCTGGATTTGCCTGCACCACACTGAGAGAGTATCACGATAAGGCACTGGCCTACGATTTGTTGAGTTCTGCGACTGAGGCATCTACCGAACAGAAGAAGCAGAAAACCACCGGGAACTTTTCTCGTGACAAGGGTGGTTACTTCAGAGATCCCATTCACTTAACCGTCCTATCAGGAAGTCGTCACGTCCTTTTAGGGCCGAGAATAGTTTTCATTCTGCTCCGGGCACCTCGACTCGTAATGTGACATGCTTTAATTATAATCGTACCGGTCACATCAACCGCGAGTGCCATTTTCCACCTCTGAGATGTAACACTTGAAGCCAGATGAGTCAAAGAGTGATTTATAAACTGGAGGGGATAAGACCGTTGATACTCAAGCTTCTGCCCCAGTACTTACAGAGCCGATTGTGAATCAACAGAAGTCAGCTAGCTAGCCACAGCAGAGTTTCGGTAGAGGCAGAGGACGGGGTCAGTCCGTTATATGGAAAGATTCTAGTGCTGGTGCGATACATCCACGAGTTTACAAGATGCGTCGAGTGGATGATCCCAATGCTGTGGTGGCCTAAGGTACCATTCGTATTCTATCTCGTCCAGTTTGAGTGCTATTTGATTCTGGTGCTATGCATTCTTTCATCTCCTTAGATTGTGTACATCGCCTGAGTATTGATTGCATAACTGCTTGTGATCCTTTTATTGTGAGACTACCTAGTGGGGATAGAATCATGAGTAATCATGAGATTAGAGATTATCCACTGAGCATAGCAGGAGTTGATTGATCGTCGAATTTGATTGTGGTTGATATCGTGGGTGAGGACTTGATCCTCGGTGATAATTGGCTTGAGAGTCATGGATTATTAATTATCGCACTAAGGTCATCAATGTGATGACTGAGGACGGTTCCGAGTACTCTTTTGTGGACCGTAAGATAGATAAGCATAAATTTCTTATTAGTGCCATGAAGGTCGTGAAACTCCTGAATAAGGGTTGAACGAGCTATTGGTGTTATGCTTTAGAGACGTAGGAGGGCACAATCGACCTTTCTTCAATTCCAGTCGTTAATGAGTATCCATATGTCTTTTAGATGATCTTTCTGGATTACTGCCAGATCGAGAGATAGAATTTTTTGTTGAATTAGAGCCTGACGCGACACCGGTCTCTAAGGCGCCTTATCGCATAGCATCTTCAGAGATGTAGGAGTTGAAGAACCAGTTGGGAGAGTTGTTGGAGAAGGGGTACATTACACCGAGCGCTTTTCCTTGGGGTGCACCTGTCCAATTTTTGAGGAAGAAGGATGGTTCATTGCGTTTATGCATCGATTACCGCGAGCTAAACAAAGTGACCATCAAGAACAAGTATCCGTTACCTCATATAGATGACTTATTTGATCAGTTACAGGGATCTCTAGTATTCTCGAAGATCGATTTGAGATCGGGATACTATCAGGTTCGAGTGAGAGATGTTCCGAAGACCGCTTTTGGTACGAGATGCGGACATTATGAGTTTGTGGTCATGCCTTTTGGACTGACCAATACGCCAGCAATGTTCATACAGTTGATGAATAAGACATTTATTGAGTACCTTGATAAATGTGTGGTCGTCTCATTGATGATATTCTGATTTATTCTCAAGATGAAGAGGAGCATGCCCTGCACTTGCATGTAGTATTAGACATTTGGAGAGCTCAGCACATTTATGCAAAGGTCTCAAAATGTGAATTCTTGCTGAAGGATGTTATGTTTCCCGGCCATGTGATCTCGGCCAAAGGAGTTCGTGCGGACCCACACAAGATTGAAGCTGTAATACCCGAGATCTTCGTTCCAGTTTTGTTGAGTTTTTCTGCGGGTTATCGGTTTGGCGCTGTCCAAGTCTTTGGAATGTTGTGCCATGTTTAGGTGTGTCATGAATTGACACGTGTTTGATTCCATTTCAGACCGTTGCATGAGTTTTTGACTCATTGTGGTGTACCGCACGCTATCGTTTGTGTTGTAGCGTGCGCTACTGTGTCATTGTTAGCGCATGCTACCGGGTGTGTAGCGCACGCTAACTGGCAGTCCAGAGGCAGTCCAGGAGCTACTGGACTGGGACTGGAGTCTTGTTAGCGCACGCCAAGATTGGTAGTTAGCGCACGCTATTGTCTGCTTAGCGCATGCTAATCGTCCTTTCTAGCCCACGCTACCTGGTAGGTGCAGATCCGTCCAGGAGCCACTGGATTGGATTCGTGACTCTTTAGCGCATGCTACGCATATTGGCTAGCGCACGCTAACAGTGTTGCGGGCGGAATGTTCTGGAGCGTTGACCCCATTAGCGCGCGCTAATGCAGTGTATTTAGCGCACGCTAATAATTGTCTAGTATAAATACTGGACATCAGCCTTTATTTCGTCATTTCTCACCCTTCTTCATCTCTTTCCGTCGGGAGCGAATTCTTGGGGTGATTTTGGGCGATCTCCATCATCAAGCTTCATCTTGGAGTGGATTTGTGTATATTCAGCATCACCTTATCATCTTCTTTACCCGAATCAAGGTATTCCCTTCTTAGAACCCTAGTTTCTTGAATTTTGGGGTTTTCCTTGGTTTGTGATTCTTAACCGATCTCATCCGATCGGTTGTGTATTCTTGATTGTCTTGGCCGTGACCTTTGGATTGGCAACTCGTTTATTGATTTTATATCACTCGAAACTTGGCTTTTGATTTCGTGGAGAAACTCTTAGATCCTTGTTGTTCTTAGTCTCGTTTTGGATTCCGATTAATGTTGTTAATTTGTGATGGTATTGTTCTCGTAGTATTCGTGGGCTGTCGAGATTCTTGGTCATTTTCAGAAGTTCGAGGGCTGCTCAACCTCATCCGTTCGGGTTGCTCTAGTTTCGAGGCAAGTATCTCGCCCATACACTTTATGTTTCGTAGACGTAATGGTTGATAATTAATTGTATGTGTGCGATCCATATGTTTTAATGAACTTTAAAAAAGATCGGTATATTCTCAATAAAAGGGTTTTCTTCAAAGATAGCGCGTATGCTTCGTGAATAAATGTGTTTTCGGAATATGTGAGTATGTGTCGTATGTGGGAAAATGCTATAATCATATTTCGTGAATATAATAGACCGTAATCACTTGCCAAGGATTGTGTATTGATATGTATACTTGTTCGGTGAATATGTGACGTTGTGTGGTATTGGTTATTACTTCTTTGTAAGGAGGTTGTGGTGCTTAGTGTTGTTTAACATTGGTACTCGTTTGTTGTTGTGTGTGATTGTTGTAAGTGATGTGCCACTGGGTAAGATTGTTGAATCTCCGGGATCCGTCGTTGCTAGTACGGGTCGGGCATGACTGTAGGGTTATCCAATGGGGTATATCTTGCGGGGACTCCGAGGTTCGTGGCTTGCTAGCCCGATGCCGGGATAACTTGTGGGGTTATCCAATCCGGGTATGTCTTGAGGGGACTCCGAGGTTCGTAGCTTGTTGATGCGATGCCGGGATAACTTATGGTTTTGGTTTGGTTGTGTGATGTACGTGTCATGGGTTGTCCAATCGCATATGTCTTTTGGAGGCTCCGAGATTCATAGCTTGCTAGTGCGATGCCAGGATAACTATGAACATAAGTATGGTTATGGTCACGTGACTGTTGTCACGGTGACATATGATTTGATATGGTTTCCCATTGGGTTATCCACTCGGGTATGTTCTGCGGGAGCATCTGAGGTTCGTGGCTTGTTAGCACGGGACGCGAATAATCCTTGGGAATATGTTGATATGTATGTTTGGGTCGTTGACCCCGTGCCTTGTGACCGAAATGGTATGATTGGGGCGTGGACCCCGTGTGTTGTTATCATAATTGTATTTTGGGAAAATGACTTTTGGGTTGTTCCCTAAGTGGTTTCGAAAGGCTTGATAATTCTTAAATCCCAAATGTTTTCAAAACTCCCGAGATCGTAAAATGTTTTGTAAGACGTATATCGGGTTTATCCTTGCCTTTCATGATTGAACTATTTTGATCAAGTAATTTACCTCGGGAAGCATGTTCACGATTATTATGTGCTTGGGGTATGTTGTGTATGGCTTGTATTTATATTTTATACTTGCACTATCAAAACAGTAGAGTTTTGCTAACCCCCGAGTAATCGGGGGGTGGATGTCTGTATTGCGTCCAGGTACTTGCAGGTTGCTGGGGAGCGAATCACAGGATCGGTACGAAGGATATTAGAAGACGGCGATACTAATTACATGAAGACCAGTCGTTGGGTATTTTGGTAGAATCTTGTTGTTTACCTATCCGTTGTGTTGTTCTCTCATTTTATGGGAATGTTTATGTATGTCAACCCCTGTGTGGGTATGAGTTGTGAGAAAAAGTTATGTATATTTGATGTGTGTGTTGTGGTAAAAGACCAAATCGGTCTAATGGTTCGTTATTAGCCATGTTGGCACGTGTTGTGTTGTTGTGTTTTCTTTATTTAGCCTGGTAGATCCTCACGGAGAGGGTCTGCGGCACTGTGATATTCCCAATTGATTTGGGGGTGTTACAGAATATGGTATCGGAGCTTAGGTTGCGGAAACTTAGGCTGTCGGGATGAGTTGTGTGTAGTCGATTCTTGTCTTATCAAGTTTTATCTGATTAAGTCGTGTCGCGACGCGTCGTCTGAGATGTCGATCGTGATTAGTATCAAGGTGCAGCCATCATCTTCGTGCGATATGTGGATGTAAGTATCCCCTATATATGTTGCATCTCGTGTCACACGAGCTTGTGTGATTTTTGTGTTATGATGTGAAGTTAAATGTGAATCGTGAATACGTACTCCATGATTGTTGATTCTCGCATTGTACTGGAATGAAGAGTGGTGCCGGTGTATATGTATAATGTGTATATATATATATCCTTGTATAAATCGTTTTTACACGAGTAATGTTTTGCTGTGGCTACGCAAAGAAAGTTTGTCAATGTGATATTTTAAAAGCTTTAAATGTTTTGGGAAGTCACGTAAATTTTATTTTAAAACATCCTTCAAGAGAGGAAAAGTTTGATTTTCATGTGATGACCTCGAGGCCGAATATTTTGAGAATTCAAACTACTTATATTTTATTTCCATCTTATATTGCAAGTTTTCAAAATTTTGATTTTAAAAACTCAAATGAGGTCTAACAATTTACTTGAAACGTGACTTTCGCTTTTAACTTTTCGGTTATGAATTTCGGTTAATAGGTATGTAGTAACGATGTTATTATTATTTCGATTATAATGCTCAAAGTTGTGACTAAAGTGGTGGTGTGAACACTGTTGAAAGAGTTTTCTTGACCGAGAGGTGGAAATTCGGTTTTAAATGTTAATTATCTTCTAATGGTTATTTGCGTAATGTTATAATTATGTGAACCGTTAGCGTTTGGATTTGTACGCTGCTGTTTATTTGTAACCTCCTGTCTAGTATCGTTGGAAGGTGAGTACGTATGTGTTGCCAAACTTGCACTGTTAGCGCACGCCATCTTTTGTTGTGGAGCGCGCTTACTAGCTGGGCAAAAGTTTTGGGACTGCATTTTTGCCGTGAGGCCTAATTTTTGAAGTCTATCATCTGTGAGTGGATTCTATGTGTGATTGTGTGATTTTTGTTGTGTTAGGTTGTTGCTTGTTAGTATGCCGAGGGGCAGAGGTCGTGGTCGTAACCATGGTACTGATGGCCACGGGGATCAGATGCGGAATCGAGAGAATATTGCCGAATGATATTGGTATTGGTGTTGCTACTATATTGCAACAAGTAGCAGAACAGATGACTCAGTTGACCCAGGTTGTTCAACGCAACACTGACGCGACTCGGAAAGTCGGTGTAAATCAATGGCTTCGAGAGGTAGTTCGTATGAATCCCCATCGATTCGCTGGTGCTATGGATGCATTGGGCTGGGATGGATGGCTTTTCCAGTTGGGAAAGATATTCGAGGTTGTCGATTGTCCCGAAGAGCGGAAGGTACCTATCGCTCAGTACCTTCTTGACAAAGATGCCGCTAATTGGTGGGAAGCTGTTAAACCTCGTGGTCGTGATGTCACATGGGCGGAGTTCCAGGCATTTATGGAAGCTGAGTTCTGTCCGAAACCGATTAGAGAACAGAGAATTCGTGAGTTTTATTTGGCAGGACCGCAAGATACATCAGTGTCGCAGGCTATCATCGACTATAGCAAACAACTCAGTTATGTGCGAGACCAGGTGAGGACCGAAGAAGAGAAGATCCTTCATTTTGACAGATAGATGAAGCTGGGGATTCGCCAGTATATGGAGGGATTCACTTGCACTTCGCTGAGAGATTACCAGGATTGATCTTTAGCCTACGAACTAGCATCGTTATCGTCGGAGCGTGTGCCCAAGTCGAAGAAACAGAGGATGTCCGATGACCTTATGGACAGTACAGGAGTTGGTGTTTCTGGATTGCAATGCCGTATTCTTTCTGCCGTGAAGCTCCATCGCTCGATGCGTGGGACTGAGAGTTCCAAGTCGTCTGTTTTGACTCCTCGTAAATCCAGGAGGTGTTTTAACTGTAATGTGTCGGGACATGTTCGTGCACATTGTCCTTCTCCGCCAGTAACGTGTTACAAGTGCGGACTCATGGGACACCCGGTTCAGTTTTGCGAGTTAGTCACTGAGCCTTCCGAGGCACAGACTTGATCACAGATATCAGGATTGACTCTGAGGAGTCCCTGAGAGATATAGTCTACCAATTGTGTGTTATGTTATCTCCTTGCCTTGTTGTTTCGAATTTCGGGGATAAACTTTTTTTTATTAGAAGTGGATCGGATTTTTGAACTTCTGTATTTTCAACTCTATCAACTCGTTTGTGTTCGTTGATATTTTCTAAACTTGTCATATCTTGTGTTTTTGTTGATCGAATGAGTTGTGTTATTGTTTCGGATTAATTCGTTTGTCGTTGTGACTTTTTCCGAATTCGGCTCCATTCCTATAAATCTTGTGTAAATGCATAACTTGTCGTTTTTACCATACCACCTATTGTCTCGAGTTGAGGTGTGAACTTCGGAGTTTTTATTTGATTTTTGTTGTTCGTCGTGATTCGAAATTGATTGTTCGACCACAGTTGTCTAGATCGTTTATGTCCAATTTTTGTTGATCTCGTATCGTGATTTTTGAACGTTTAGATCACTTCGTAATTTTGTTAGTTTGGGAAATTATCTTTGTTGGCGAGCTTCAAACCCTTAGGTGGTGGAATTTCGTATTTTTTCAGCGATTAGCTCGTGTTTTGACTGATGTACTGTTCGGGTTGGTCAACCATATTGATTTTGTTCATTGCGTTTTTCTTATCATTCTGGTTTAGCGATATGGATGGTAGCACCCACGTGCTACATGTGATTCGTTGCAGGTCTTCGGCAAGGGATAGCGTGTGTTACCTGGGATTGTTTTGCGTTGATAGTTTTATGTTTTAAGTTTCGGGGACGAAACTTGTTTTAAGAGGGGTAGAATGTAATACCCGAGATCTTCGTTCCAGTTTCGTTGAGTTTTTCGCGGGTTATCGGTTTGGCGTTGTCCATGTCTTTGGAATGTTGTGCCATGTTTGGGTGTGCCATGAGTTGACACGTGTTTGATTCCGTTTCAGATCGTTGCATGAGTTTTTGACTCATTGTGGTGTACCGCACGCTATCGTTTGTGGTGTAACACACGCTACTGTGTCATTGTTAGTGCACGCTATCGGGTGTGTAGCGCACGCTAACTGGCAGTCCAGAGGCAGTCCAGGAGCTACTGGACTGGGATTGGAGTCTCGTTAGCGCACGCTAAGGTTGGTAGTTAGTGCACACTATTGTCTGCTTAGCGCACGCTAATCGTCCTTTCTAGCGCACGCTACCTGGTAGGTGCAGATCCGTCCAGGAGCCACTGGACTGGATTCGTGACTCGTTAGCGCACGCTACGCATATTAGCTAGCGTATGCTAACAGTGTTGCGGGTGGAATGTTCTGGAGCGTTGACTCCGTTAGCGCGCACTAATGCAGTGTGTTTAGCGCACACTAATAATTGTCCAGTATAAATACTAGACACCAGCCTTTATTTCGTCATTTCTCACCCTTCTTCGTCTCTTTCCGTCGGGAGCGAATTCTTGGGGTGATTTTGGGCGATCTCCATCATCAAGCTTCATCTTGGAGTGGATTTGTGTATATTCAACATCACCTGATCATCTTCTTTGCCCGAATCAAGGTATTCTCTTCTTAGAACGCTAGTTTCTTGAATTTGGGGGTTTTCCTTGGTTTTGTGATTATTACCCGATCTCATCCGATCGGTTGTGTATTCTTGATTGTCTTGGCCATGACTTTCAGATTGGAAACTCGTTTATTAATTTTATATCACTCGAAACTTGGCTCTTGATTCGTGGAGAAACTCTTAGATCCTTGTTGTTCTTAGTGTCGTTTCGGATTCCGATTAGTGTTGTTAATTCGTGATGGTATTGTTCTCGTAGTATTCGTGGGGCTATCGAGATTCTTGGTCGTTTTTGGAAGTTCAAGGTCTGCTCAACCTCATCCGTTCGTTGTTTGGTTGCTCGTAGTTTCGAGGTAAGTATCTTGCCCATACACTTCATGTTTCGTAGACGTAACGGTTGATAATTAATTGTATATGTGCGATCCAGATGTTTTAATGAACTTTAAAAAAGATCGGTATATTCTCATAAAAGGGTTTTCTTTAAAGATAGCGTGTATGCTTCGTGAATAAATGTGTTTTCGGAATATGTGAGTATGTGTCGTATGTGGAAATATGTTATAATCATATTTCGTGAATATAATAGACCGTAATCACTTGCCGAGGATTGTGTATTGATATGTATACTTGTTCGGTGAATATGTGACGTTGTGTGGTATTAGTTATTACTACTTTGTAAGGAGGTTGTGGTGCTTAGTGTTGTTCGACATTGGTATTCGCTTGTTGTTGTGTGTGATTGTTGTAAGTGATGTGCCACCGGGTAAGATTGTTGAATCTCCGGGATCCGTCCTTGCTAGTACGGGTCGGGCATGACCGTAGGGTTATCCAATCGGGTATGTCTTGCGGGGACTCCGAGGTTCCTGGCTTGCTAGCCCGATGCCGGGATAACTTGTGGGGTTATCTAATCCGGGTATGTCTTGCGGGGACTCCGAGGTTCGTAGCTTGTTAGTGCGATGCCGGGATAACTTATGGTTGTGGTTTGGTTGTGTGATGTACGTGTCATGGGTTGTCTAATCGGGTATGTCTCGTGGAAGCTCCGAGGTTCATAGCTTTGCTAGTGCCATGCCAGGATAACTATGAACGTAAGTATGGTTATGGTCACGTGACTGTTGTCACGGTGACATATGATTTGATATGGTTTCCCATTGGGTTACCACTCAGGTATGTTCTGCGGGAGCATCTGAGGTCCCTGGATTGTTAGCACGGGACGCGAGTAATCCTTGGAAATATGTTGATATGTATGTTTGGGTCGTGGACCCCATGTCTTGTGACCGGAATGGTATGATTGGGGCGTGGACCCCGTGTGTTGTTATCATAATTATATTTTGGGAAAATGACTTTTGGGTTGTGTCCCTAAGTGGTTTCGAAAGGCTTGAGAATTCTTAAATCCCAAATGTTTTCAAAACTCCTGATATCGTAAAATGTTTTGTAAGATGTATGTCGGGTTTATCCCTACCTTTCATGATTGAACTGTTTTGATCAAGTAATTTACCTCGGGAAGCATGTTCACGATTATTATGTGCTTGGGGTATGTTGTGTATGGCTTGTATTTGTATTTTATACTTGCACTAGCAAAACAGTAGAGTTTTGCTAACCCCCGAGTAATCGGGGGGTGGATGTCTGTATTGCGTCCAGGTACTTGCAGGTTGCTGGGGAGCGAATCACAGGATCGGTACGAAGGATGATGGACGACGGCGATTCTAATCACATGAAGACCAGTCGTTGGGTATTTTGGTAGAGTCTTGCTGTTTACCTCTCCGTTGTGTTGTTCTCCCGTTTTATGGGAATGTTTATGTATGTCAACCCCTGCGTGGGTATGAGTTGTGAGAAAAAGTTATGTATGTCTGATGTGTGTGTTGTGGCAAAAGACCAAATCGGTGTGATGGTTCGTTATTAGCCATGTTGGCACGTGTTGTGTTGTTGTATTTTCTGTATTTAGCCTAGTAGATCCTCATGGAGAGGGTCTGCGGCGCTGTGATATTCCCAATTGGTTTGGGGTTGTTACAGAAGTAGTGTTAGATTGGACACCACCCAAAAATATAAAGGAAGTTCGTAGCTTTTTAGGTTTTGCGGGGTACTATCGTTGGTTCGTCGAGGGGTTCTCTAAACTTGATCGACCGCTTACATAGTTACTCTAGAACACGGAAAAGTTGTTTGGATTGTTGAGAAACAGCAAAGCTTTGATGAAATGAAGAAGCATTTGACGTCAGCACCGATTTTGGCTTTACCGCAAGGTAATGGGGTGTTTGCAGTATACAGCGACGCCTAGGGTCAGGGACTCGGGTGTGTGCTTATGCAGTACAATAAGACAATAACATTTGGGTCGCAGCAATTGAAGCTATATGAGATGAATTATCCTACTCACGACTTTGAATTGGCAGCAGTCGTGTTCGCACCAAAGATTTGGCGGCGTTATTTGTATGGCTCTCTGTGTCGGATCTATACGGATCACAAGAGTTTTAAATACGAAAGAGTTAAATATGAGGCAGCGCCATTGGTTCGATTTATAAAAAATTACGACCTGGAAATTCTTTACCATTCGGGAAATATATTTTCAGTCAGAAAGAGTTTAATATCCGTATTTTTTTACTTTTGGTAATTTTCACTTTCAGTGCTTTTCTATTCCTGGCGACTCGTTTGTGATCATTTCGATATTTTGAAACTATCCTATTCTGCACTTTTCGCTATTTGATCGAGTTTCGAGGCCGTTTTAGTTGAATCCAAGAGATATTGCGTCTTTTCCGCATTTAGGTTTTATTTTGGTAAATCTTGATGTAAACTTTTGTTTCGATGTTTCCACAAGTTCGTTCAATATATTTAGTCATATTGTGAGACTTTGGTGTTTTTGTTCGACTTCGGATCGTGTTTTCTTGACGTTTAGGCTGCTTTGTAATTTTCCAAAGTTTTGGGCTTTGGTCTTTGTTTTTTTTCATGCCTTCGGATGGTTGGAATCACATGTTGTTTAGCGCTTGAATCTGTTTTGTGATGTTTTTCATTAGCAATTCGGGGATTTGTGTTAACCTTCGAGTTTTTGCATCGTTCGATCCATTTCGGGCTGTCGGGCTCAGGCTGTGGTGCTGGAGCACTTACGGCCGTAAGTTGTACACATTACGGCTGTATGACATCTTTAAGGTCGTATCATGGGTATTGTTTTAGCCTGATAATCCAGTAGCAGAGTTACGGCCCTACTTCCTCTTAATTATGGTCGTAAGGTCGTTACGGCCGTAAGGTCGAAATCCTTACCGCTGTATGTTGGGTTCGTAAATTTCCCAGCAGTCCAGTAGCATAGCCGTAAGATAGGAGTGTTATGGCCTTAACTGTAGTCAGAGTATAAAATATTGACAGATGGGTTTTCTGCTCATTTTTCACCTTCTCTCTTCCGCTCCGACAATTTAGGCGATCCTGAGGCGAAATCATGTCCAGAGTTCATCATCCATCAATATTCTTGGGTTTCTAACGTGACATAATCATCACCGATCTATCTATTCTCCTTCAAATCAAGGTAAATCTTCCTAGAACCCTATTTTGGGATTTTGGAGGTTTTTGTAGATTTATCCGTTTAATTCATTTTGAAGCTTGAAATCCGAGATTGTGAAGTATCTATACTGTATCCACGATCCCTTATGATTATAGGAATATTTTTGTGTATTACTCGGATTTAAGAGGGTTCGGATGATTCCCAACCTCTATGTGAATACCCTTGAATTATTATGAATTGTAGGCGGGGTTTCGGGAGTTCCTTCTTGTCGATTGAGTATTGATTCTCGTATTTCTTAATCGTTTAGGTCCGAAAGTGCGTTCTTGCATCCACTGAGCTTGAATACCTTTTTCCCTTTGATTCAATATGTCTCAAAAGCAAGTATATGTTTATGATTATATGTTCTTGACTTTAAAAGTGAAGTATATGTGTCGTGTGTGAGTATATGTTCACTCTGGGACGGGCCAACGGGTCCTCTTAGGGGTCCTTTCTTCTGGTGCGATCCATGAACAACATTGGGTTAACCATTACGGGACAGGCCGATGGGTCCTCTGAGGGGTCGCTGCTTCTGGTACGATCCGTGGTTAATCATGTATATGTTTGAAATAAGAAATGATATGAGATTTAGTTATTCCGAAATACTAGTCTTGAGTTGATGAAATGAGGTATGTTTACTATACCGTTCAAGAAGTATTGTATTTCATAATCGATATACTTGACTAGTTATTCCGTGGCTAACCTCATTCGGGGAAAATGCGTTTAATGTATGTCAAGTTCCAAACGAGCGGGTACTGGATCGGTATGATGATGATGCGCAAGAGTGGTGTTGTGTCATGGTCTCTGTATTATTTATGTCTTCCATTCAAGTTATTGTACTTTAAATGATTTTCAGTACTCGAGTACAACGGGATGTTCTTTTTGATGTTTCGTTTTTTTTGTCCTAGGTCTAATTATTACTTTCGACGTCGATTCTTATCGTCTTCCGTTTGATTATGTCTGGACCTTGTCCATTAAAAATTCATGGTTACGTGTACATATAGCCTTGTGGGCCCCGCGGAGGGACTCACGGCGCTGTAATATACCCTGAATATCTTGGGGGTGTTAGACCCCTCACCCGACTGACCCAAAAGCAAGTCACATTTGAGTGGACGGATAAGTGTGAAGCAAGTTTTTAAGAACTCAAGCAGAAACTGACCACTGCACCAGTATTGGCGTTTCCAGAAGAAACGCAAGGGTTTGTCGTTTATAGCGATGCCTCGGAGGACGGTCTGGGTGCAGTACTAATGCAAAGCGGAAAGGTAATAGCATATGCATCACGAAAACTCAAGCCACACAAGAGGAATAATCCAACGCACGACCTTGAACTTGCAGCAATCATTTTTTTGCTTTGAAGAAATGGCGTCATTATCTCTATGGCGTCGAGTTCACAGTATTCACAGACCATCAAATTATCAAGTATTTATATTCCCAGAAGGAACTCAATCTTAGACAAAGGAGATGGGTAGAACTTTTAGAAGATTACTGATGTATGATTCAACATCATCCCGGAAAAGCGAACATCGTGGCTGATGCTCTGAGTAGAAAAGCGAGTCTTGCGAGATTCATGATTCGGGAATGGCAAGCTTTAAAGAAAATAAGCCACCTAAAACCGATTCACGAAGGCAACCGTTTTGTTTGTGCGAAAGTTGTAGTAAGACCAAGACTGATAAAAGAGATTCGAGAAGCTCAAGGAAGAGACTTGAAGCTTCAGGCCTTAGGGGAAAGGTCGCCCGAGGCGAGAGATAAGAATTTACCATTTCTAAGGATGGAATGATATAGTTTAAGAATAGGGTATGTGTATCACATGATGAAGAGCTTAGGAGGAGTATTTTCGAAGAAGCTCACTGCTCAAGGTATACCATACACCCTGGAGGCAACAAAATGTACCGGGATCTTAATAAGTACTTCTGGTGGACAAATATGAAGAATGAGGTAGCTGAGTTTGTAGCCTGATGTCTCACATGTCAGAAGGTCAAGGCTGAACATCAGTGACCTTCAGGACTTTTGCAACCTTTAGACATCCCAGAATGAAAATGGGAAAAGATTACCATGGACTTCATCACTGACTTGCCTACTACAAGAGGAGGTTATTGTAATATCCGTAACTTTACATTTTTGGTGTATGTCTATTGTTATCGACTCGCTTGTAACCATTTCGACATTGTGAATCTACTTTATTCTTGGACGTTTTTCATTTGGACGAGTTTTGGAGATGTTTTCACATAATTTCGTTTTATGACATGTTTTGCCGTATGAACGTTCGATTCTCGTAAACTCATTGGTTTTCGTTGTTTCTTGGTTTGTGCAAGTTCGTATGGTTGAGTTGGTCATGTTGATACTTTCGGTTTGTAAATCCGACGTCGTTTCGTGATTTTCAGGCACTTGGGCCATTTCCTTTGTCGCATTTCGGACTCTCCGGTGGTCGGAATTATATTTTCTTTTAGTACTTAGCTCTGTCGTCTTGTATATGTCGTGTTCATGTTTCTGGATTCTGGCCTTGTCGCGCGTTTCGAGTTTCATACCGTCGGCAGCAGCGTACTGAGCTGAGCAGTACTGGACTGCTGTGTGAGTAACGCACGCTATTCCTTACATCCTTGCGTGCGTTATTGGTGTGCTGTTAGCGTACGCTAACTCGTTGTTATTAGCGTGCGCTATCGGGTAGTATTTAGCGCGTGTTAAGCCTGTCTAGCGCACGCTAGCGATGTCGGGCAGTAGCTACTGGACTGTTTATGGTCCCGTTAGCGCGCGCTACCTTTAGATGGTTAGCGTGCGCTAACTATGCGATTTAAATAGACCAGCGGGCAGGTCAGAACAGCAGTTTTTCATTCTTTTCTTTCGTTTTCTTCACCGGGCGATTCCAGAGGGCGATTCCCTTCAGTTTTGATTGGAGAATTCTTCGTATTCCTTCACCGTAGGTTCGTGCTAGCATATCATCATCAACGTAATCATCCTCCATCGTCCGAATCCGAGGTAATTTCGTCTAGAACCCTAACTTGTCAATTTTTGGGGGTTTTCCGGGTTTTGCTTTTTAGACTCAAATTGTTCAAGTATGCTGTATATTTCCTCATCGATTGTTATTATCGGATGAATTCCAATCCATTTCACCTAGTTTAATCCGTGAATGGTTGATACGGGGAGATTTTGCGTAAACCCTCGCCCGTATCGATGGAACGTTTATTGTCTTGAATTGTAATCGGGGTTATGGGTGTTTTCCGTTCGATTATTGTTGTCCGTTAGGACTGAGTTATATTGATCCTTCATTTAGGAACCGTCGTTTTCCGTCTGGATCATTCGTAGTCGTTGTTCGTCCCCATTTCGTCGGAGATGTCTCAAAGGCAAGTACTTTACATTTGTTTACATGTTTTAGTATTTGAATTGTGGCTATTCGTGGTTGTTGTGGATGGATATGTGTATGTTCACCTAGGGATGGTCCGATGGGGCCTCTAGGGATACGTATTGCCGTGTGTGTGCGTATCACGAACTGTGGTTAACCACCCAGGGATGTCCGACGGGACTCTGCGGGGTACGGTGGCCGTGAGTCTCGTACCAAGGTTAACTTTGAATTGTTTTGTTGGAGAAAATGTGTTTTGTGCTTGTGCACCGTATAATATTCCGGAATATAAATGATTTCTAAAAATGATTTTTGGCGCATATATTCATCTGATTAGAATGTAGTTCAAATGGATTGTACTTGCACTAGTAGTTGTCGCTAACCCCTTAAATGGGGGAAATACTTTTTGTATTTCAGGTACAGGTCTTGGAGACAAACGAGCACTCGAGCCGTATGAGGATGATGGGCAAGCATGATACTGTTCAGTAGTCAATTTTTGGTGTTCTGTTCTGTCGGTTGTTATTGATGTCTTGTGTTGGGATTTCTGTATTATAAAATTGGTTTAAGTACTCGAGTACTTCCTTTTTGAATTTGTGAATATTGTGTTCCCGTTTTTGGGAAATGGATTTGATGTTAGACTTTATTTGTCGGATTGTAGTCTTTTATTTGAATTATCGTTTTGTTGATGACTGTATGTCTTTGTCGGATGTCAATTTGGTACGTTAGCCTGGTGGAATTCCATAGTGTGGGGTCCACGGCGCTGTAATATGCCCTGATCGTCTTGGGGGTGTTACAGAATATGGTATCAGAGCTTAGGTTTATGGATACCTAGGCTGTCGGTTATTTGGGTCTAGTCGAGTGTCGTTATGAACAGTATCAGTGCTATGCCATCATCTCAGTACGCCGGTGCTCGTAAGTTTTCCCTAACTTGATTCGTTATGTTACCCTGTTCTGTTTCCCTTCCTGATATCTTGTTGCATCTTGCGTATGAATTGTACTCACCCGCTGCTGCTTCAGAATTCCTGCTGGTAGAGGACGCAGACGTGGTCGCGGACGCGGTAGGGGACGTGGCGCAGCCGGTGGGGCGGCCATGTCCGATAACTCGGGAACTGATTCGGCTATGCCTTCTTTGTCGAGCAGTGTCCCGCCTAGTTCCGGGGGTCAGCAGGACCAGTCTGCTAGCTCCGGTAATGCACATGAGAATGTTGGAGTAGCGAACATTTTGCAACAAGTAGCAAACCAGATTCCGCTACTGACTCAGGCCGTTTTGGTCGGCCAGGCTAATGCTAACCCGGTTCCGCCTACTGGATCCGGAAATGATAAGATACTTCAGGACGTGATTCGTATGCGTCCTCCGCAGTTTGATGGTGCTTCTGACCCTTCCGGTTGGGAGAACTGGTCGTTTGAGATGGAAAAGGTGTTTGAGGCTGCTAACTGCTCTGAGGAGAGGAAGGTACCCATCGCTCAGTACTTCCTCGCCAAATAGGCGGCAACGTGGTGGCAAGCGGTGAAACCACGTGATCGGGCAGCCACTTGGGCAGAATTCCGGGAGTTAATGGAAGACGGGTTTTGTCCATGGCCAGTGAAAGAGGGGAGGATCCGAGCCTTCTTCGAGGCTAAGCCCCAGGATGTCCCGATTTCACAAGCAATCAAGGACTACAACCAACAGCTGCATTATGTGAGAAACCAAGTCCGAGATGAGCTTGATAAGATCCGCCACTTCGATATGCGGATGAAACCGAGGGTGCGTCATTACATGTCTGGTCTGGGATGCACAACTTTGAAAGAGTATCAGAATAAGGTGATGGCTTATGAGATGTCGTTTGCTGCGACAGAGACGACAGCCGAGGGGAAGAAACAGAAGACCTCCGGCCAGTTTTCGGGAGGCAAGTCTGGTGGGCATTCGAAGGCTCATTCTAGTTCGAGAGTCTTCGGGGGCCAGTCTCCGTCATTTGGGCGAGCAAACGGTTCCAATTCTGCTCCTACTGGTTCTGTTTGCGGTCCTACGTGCTTTAACTGTGGTCGTCCCGGCCACATGATGAGTGAGTGTGATAGGCCCCGATTCAGTGTCTTGCGTGCGGTCGGATGGGACATCGTGCTAAGTTTTGTACGGATGCAGTTCGGGCGCCAGTTACTCAGATATTAGCCCCAGCTGCGGGAGAGCCGAGTGTGAATCAGGCACCGACAGTTCCTCAGCCACAGCAGAGTTTTGGTAGAGGTCGAGGACGTGGACAGCCTTCTAGAGGGGGAGATTCTAGTGCGGGGTCTGTTCCGCCCCGAGTATATGAGATGAGACGAGTAGGAGACCCAGATGCGACGGTGGCTATAAGTACCGTTCACATCCTTGACCATCCTGTTTCCGTATTATTCGATTCTGGTGCTACGCATTCTTTCATATCTATGGATTGTGTGTGTCGTTTGCATATTGATTGCCTAGTTGCGTGTGAACCATTTGTTGTTAAATTGCCTAGTGGGGATAGCATCGTGGGGGATCGTGAGATTAGAGATTTTCCAGTGAGTATCGCGGGGAGGGTTTGGCCTTCTAACCTGATTGCGGTAGATATTAGAGATGAAGATTTGATTCTGGGTGAGGATTGGCTGGACCGTCATGGGGCGATCATGAATTATAGAACAAGGACCGTTTCGAT
Source organism: Orobanche coerulescens (assembly GCA_033398695.1). Taxonomy (NCBI): domain Eukaryota; kingdom Viridiplantae; phylum Streptophyta; class Magnoliopsida; order Lamiales; family Orobanchaceae; genus Orobanche; species Orobanche coerulescens. Next base: position 45,237,781 of record CM065806.1, on the reverse strand, counting down.
GTTAGCCTCTGACGGTATCGAGCATTCTTTTGTGGGGCATAAGCGGAGTAGCTAGAGACTCCTGATCAGCGCCTTGAGGGCGGTGAGGCTTCTTCGGGGAGGTTGCATGGGTTATTGGTGTTACGCTTTGAGATCGGAAGAAGGGGGAGTCGAGCTCTCGTCTATTCCGGTAGTGTGTGAGTATCCTGACGTCTTTCCAAACGAGTTGCCGGGTTTGCCGCCGGACCGAGAAGTTGAGTTTACCGTCGATTTAGAGCCGGGTGCAGCACCAATTTCTAAGACGCCATACCGTATGGCGCCTGCCAAGATGCTTGAGTTGAAGAAACAGTTGGGAGAGTTGCTAGACATGAGGTATATTCGATCGAGCGCTTCACCTTGGGGCGCACCGGTCCTGTTTGTGAAGAAGAATGATGGGTCACTTCGTTTGTGTATCGACTACCGAGAGTTGAACAAAGTGACCATCAAAAACAAGTATCCGCTCCCAAGGATCGATGATTTGTTCGACCAATTGCAATGGGCAACCGTGTTTTCGAAGATTGATTTGAGATCGGGGTATTATCAGCTCCGAGTGAAGGATACCGATATCCCGAAGATGGCCTTTCGGGCGAGATACGGTCACTACGAGTTTGTGGTTATGCCTTTTGGGCTAACCAACGCCCCAGCCGTGTTCATGCAGCTTATGAACAAAGTCTTTATCGAGTACCTCGATAAGTGTGTAGTCGTTTTTATCGATGACATCCTGATTTACTCGAGGAGCGAGGAGGAGCACGCCCGTCATTTGCATATCGTGTTAGACATTTTGAGAACTCAGCATCTTTTTGCGAAGTTCTCAAAGTGTGAGTTTTGGTTACGGGAGGTTATGTTTCTCAGTCATGTGATCTCGGCTGAGGGTGTTCGTGTGGACCCACATAAGGTAGAGGCAGTGTTCGATTGGGTGCCGCCCAAGAACGTGAAGGAGGTCCGTGGTTTTTTGGGTTTGGCTGGATATTACCGTAGATTCGCCGAGGGATTCTCTAAGCTCGCTCGACCGCTGACTCAGTTGTTACAGAAGTCAGAGAAGTTTGTGTGGACCGATGAGAGGCAGAATAGTTTTGAGGAGTTGAAGAAACGGTTGATGACCGCTCCTGTTCTGGCTTAACCGAGTGGTAATGAGGGTTTCTCAGTTTTTAGTGATGCTTCGGGCCAAGGGCTCGGATGTGTACTTATGCAGCACGGGAGGACGATTGCCTACGCTTCCCGTCAGTTGAAACCGTACGAGTTGAATTACCCTACACACGATCTTGAGTTGGCCGCAGTTGTATTTGCATTGAAGATCTGGCGTCATTACTTGTATGGCTCATCGTGTCAGATTTTTACCGATCACAAGAGCCTGAAGTACATTTTCACGCAGAAAGAGCTTAATATGAGACAGAGGAGATGGTTGGAGTTGATTAAGGATTACGATCTCGAGATCCTTTATCATCCGGGTAAGGCTAATGTAGTAGCAGATGTCTTGAGCCGGAAATCGGTATCACTTCGGGCGCTTGGGTTACTTACGGCTCAGTCGGGACTTCAGTGAGAGTTTATGAGGTTGAGCATTGAGATTGTGCTACCAGAGAGTTCCGGGCAGTTGCGTACACTTGAGATTTCGTCGTCTTTAGTCGACGACATTAAGTCGGGACAGTTAGAGGACCCGATGCTTGTTCATCTTCGAGAGAATGTGGAGAAGGGGAAAGCCCCGGGATTCGTGATACATGAGGATGGTGTGTTGAGATTCCAAGGTCGGCTTTGTGTTCCGAACGACATGGAATTGAGGCAGAATATTATGAGAGAGGCTCACGCGTCGCCTTACTCAGTCCATCCGGGCTCGAGTAAAATGTATAAAGATTTGAGGAAAAATTTTTGGTGGAACGACATGAAGAATGAGGTAATTCAGTTTGTGGCTAAGTGTTTGACTTGTCAGCAAGTCAAAATTGAGCATCAGCGGCCAGCCGCGTTGTTGAAACCACTTCCCGTCCCGGAATGGAAGTGGGAGGATATCTCCATGGATTTTGTCACGAACTTGCCAAGGACGAAGACCGGAATGAATATGGTGTGGGTGATCGTAGACCGACTGACTAAGTCGGCACATTTTCTGGGCATCAAGGACACTTGGGGTCTGGAAAAGTTGGCTCGTGTTTTTATCGCGCAGTTAGTGAGACTTCATGGTACGCCGAAGTTTATTATTTCGGATAGAGACGGCCAGTTTGTATCGCACTTCTGGCAGGTGGTACATAAGGCGTTGGGGACACGTTTGCGTTTGAGTACATCTTTCCTCCCTCAGACCGACGGGCAGTCCGAGCGTACCATTCAGACGTTCGAGGATATGTTACGCGCGTGTGCGTTAGACTGGAGTAGTGACTGGGAGGAGCATCTAGCCTTGATTGAGTTTACGTATAATAATAGTTGGCACACGTCGATTAAGATGGCACCGTATGAGGCACTTTATGGCCGACGTTGCCGATCACCGATAAGTTGGGATGAGCCGTCCGATCTAGTTGGCATCGAGCCAGACCTTGTGTTAGAGACGAGGGAGAAAGTTGAGTTGATTAGAAAGAGAATGTTGGCTGCTCAGAGTCGACAAAAGTCTTATGCGGATGTTAGGCGTCGACCTTTGGAGTTTGCGGTGGGAGATCATGTTCTGTTGAGAGTGTCTCCATCGAAGGGAGTTTTCCGTTTTGGGAAAAAGGGGAAGCTCAGCCCGAGGTATATTGGGCCTTTCGAGATATTGGAGAGAGTTGGTGAGTTGGCATACCGTTTGGCTTTACCTCCGTCGCTGAGTCATGTTCATAGCGTATTTCAAGTTTCCCAGTTGAGGAAGTACGTTCCGGATCCGTCCCACATTATTGATTTCGGAGATGTGGAGATCGAGAAGGATGTTACGTTTGAGGAGAGGCCCGTCAGGATTTTGGAGCATCGAAATAAATAATTAAGGCACAAAACCATTCCTTTGGTTAAGGTGCAATGGTCGAGGCACGGAGTAGAAGAAGTGACGTGGGAATTAGAAGAGGATATGCGTTCGAGGCACCCCGAGCTTTTTGATTCTTAAGTTTCGGGACGAAACTTTATTTTAGAGGGGGAGAATGTAATATCCGTAACTTTTCATTTTTAGCAGTTTCCATTTTTGGTGTATGTTTATTGTTATTGACTCGCTTGTAACCGTTTCGACATTGTGAATCTATTTTATTCTTGGATTTTTTCCATTTGGACGAGTTTTGGAGATGTTTTCACGTAATTTCGTTTTATGACATGTTTTGCCGTATGAATGTTCGATTCTCGTAAAACTCGTTCGTTTTCGTTGTTTCTTGGTTTGTGCAAGTTTGTATGGTTGAGTTTGTCATGTTGAGACTTTCGGTTTGTAAATCCGATGTCGTTTCGTGATTTTCGGGCACTTGGGCCATTTTTGTAATTTCCTATAAGTTTAGGGAATTCCATTTCCTTTGTCGCATTTCGGACTCTCCGGTGGTCGGAATTATATTTTCTTTCAGCGCTTAGCTCTGTCGTCTTGTATATGTCGTGTTCATGTTTCTGGATTCTGGCCTTGTCGCGCGTTTCGAGTTTCATACCGTCGGCAGCAGCGTACTGAGCTGAGCAGTACTGGACTGCTATGTGAGTAGCGCACGCTATTCCTTACATCCTTGCGTGCGTTATCGGTGTGCTGTTAGCGTACGCTAACTCGTTGTTATTAGCGTGCGCTATCGGGTAGTATTTAGCGCGCGCTAAGCCTGTCTAGCGCACGCTAGCGATGTCGGGCAGTAGCTACTGGACTGTTTATAGTCCCGTTAGCGCGCGCTACCTTTTGATGGTTAGCGTGCGCTAACTATGCGTTTTAAATAGACCAGCGGGCAGGTCAGAACAGCAGTTTTTCATTCTTTTCTTTCGTTTTCTTCACCGGGCGATTCCAAAGGGCGATTCCCTTCAGTTTTGATTGGAGAATTCTTCGTATTCCTTCACCATAGGTTCGTGCTAGCATATCATCATCAACATAATCATCCTCCATCGTCCGAATCCGAGGTAATTTCGTCTAGAACCCTAACTTGTCAATTTTGGGGGATTTTCCGGGTTTTGCTTGTTAGACTCGAATTGTTCAAGTATGTTGTATATTTCCTCATCGATTGTTATTATCGGATGAATTCCAATCCATTTCACCTAGTTTAATCCTTGAATGGTTGATACGGGGAGATTTTGCGTAGACCCTCGCCCGTATCGATGGAACGTTTATTGTCTTGAATTGTAATCGGGGTTATGGGTGTTTTCCGTTCGATTATTGTTGTCCGTTAGGACTGAGTTATATTGATCCTTCATTTAGGAACCGTCGTTTTCCGTCCGGATCATTCGTAGTCGTTGTTCGTCCCTATTTCGTCGGAGATGTCTCAAAGGCAAGTACTTTACATTTGTTTACATGTTTTAGTATTTGAATTGTGGCTATTCGTGGTTGTTGTGGATGGATATGTGTATGTTCACCTAGGGATGGTCCGGCGGGGCCTCTAGGGATACGTATTGCCCTGTGTGTGCATATCACGAACTGTGGTTAACCACCCAGGGATGTCCGACGGGGCTCTGCGGGGTACGGTGGCCGTGAGTCTCGTACCAAGGTTAACTTTGAATTGTTTTGTTGGAGAAAATGTGTTTTGTGTTTGTGCACCGTATACTATTTCGGAATATAAATGATTTTTGGCGCATATATTCATCTGATTAGAATGTAGTTCAAATGGATTGTACTTGCACTAGCAGTTGTCGCTAACCCCTTAAATGGGGGAAATACTTTTTGTATTTCAGGTACAGGTCTTGGAGACAAACGAGCACTCGAGCCGTATGAGGATGATGGGCAAGCATGATACTGTTCAGTAGTTAATTTTTGGTGTTCTGTTCTGTCGGTTGTTATTGATGTCTTGTGTTGGGATTTCTGTATTATAAAATTGGTTTAAGTACTCGAGTACTTCCTTTTTGAATTTGTTAATGTTGTGTTCCCGTTTTGGGAAATGGATTTGATGTTAGACTTTATTTGTCGGATTGTAGTCTTTTATTTGAATTATCATTTTGTTGATGAGTGTATGTCTTTGTCGGATGTCAATTTGGTACGTTAGCCTGGTGGAATTCCACAGTGTGGGGTCCACGGCGCTGTAATATGCCCTGATCGTCTTGGGGGTGTTACGGTTATAACACGATTTGGATTATCATGGACAGACTGACGAAGTCGGCACATTTCTTGCCGGTAAGGAAGGACGATAGCCTACAAAAACTGGCTAGAACCTATATTTGGGAGATTGTTCGACTCCACAGAGTGCCGGTAGATATTGTGTCTGATCGCGATCCAAGATTCGTATCCCGAGCAGTTTGAGAAAAGTTAAGAACTACTCTCAAATCTTAATTTCCATGTCATCTTCCCTTCTTATTCTAACTTAAATATATCATGCAACAAAAAAAATAAAATAAACATCAATGGTATGGTGATGTCTCGGCCGAATACAAGAGCCAAAGAGGAGACCAATTCTACTAGCTAAAGACTTATAACGAATCCATACCGTCAAGAAATCGATGTGGGTGAAAATTTCTTTCAAAACACTTTAAGTCTTCGAATTGATGCATGTCAGTTTCCTGGAAATTATTATATACATATGCGTGGAACATGTTCTAGGTGAGATATTTTGAAATATTATGATTCCATGTATAAAGAGTTATATTGTTATGAATGAAGACATATTTTATGTGAAATTTTTGCATGCTACATGATTAAATGAAATTTCATGAGACATGCTAACAAATCAGAAAATCATGTGTTATGTGACTTGTATGATGTTTGACTAATTTAATTGTGGCTAAATGAGACTTGAAGCAAAGGAAACGAGCATAAAATGCTAAAAATGTAATTGATTGAAAATTTAAGGACCAAAGTGAAAAACGTGAGAAACTTTTGGTTCAGGACTGAAAATAACCTGTTTTTAAATATATAACCTAAAAGAAAATTTATTTAAGTATAAGTACTCTGCACAAACAATTTCGTAAGAATCGGGATTGGTTTTCTAAACATAGGGGTCAAATATCATTTTTAATAATTTTGGGGTCAAAATGTAAGAGATAAAATTTCTAGACCAAGTCCGATTTTTCTTTTTTCTGGAATTTTCATAAATCTGGAATTCCATGTTCGACATGAACCTTCTGGTAAAAATTCCATTGCCATTCGAGTTAAACTCGAAGTTTTATTGGCTCTCGGAATGAACTTCGTTAAGTTGCGGGAATTCGTAAATTCGGAAATTTTAGCCCCAAAACGGAATTTCTATAAATACATTTCAATTCTGGACTCTTCTAAACATAGTCTACTTTCCCCGAGAAATTTGAAGGTCACCCGAATCCAAACTCATTTCGGTGTTCCTCAGAAACGTAAGTAATTAAAGTAAGGGCAAAATAGTCCTTTGAAAAAATTTATCTGAAAATGCGGATTGGCAAATTTTAAATCATGTTCAGATATCATAGAAACTTTTCAGTCAATGAAATATTTGAGCGCTATCTTCTGAGTTCTTAAGTTCCTATTGCTCGTGCCACACATTAATAAAAATATTAAGTATTAACATATATTGATTGTGTAATTGAAAAAGTGCACTTGTGCATATATATTGTGTAGTGACTAAGTAACGAATATGGTTGGTTGGGAACTAAGTGCTATACAAATAAAGTGTCACGGACGGTACGACCCACGAACTCTGCTGGATCAGAGTGCCTCATCGACGGATGGGTGCACTTTTGAACCATATGAGAAGAAGCGTCTGCCCACGATCCGGGGGCCACCTCTTGAATTGTAGAAGCCACCTCTAGAATTCCAAATCGATTTGGGATGGTTAGATCGAGTCTTGGATCGAGCAGCGTGGATGCGGTTCATGAACGAAGCTGTCGTTGTTGCCTATTCCCATAACCAAAGAACAGAGTATTCCGAGGGACCTGGGTCGTAGAATTGGGGTATAATCGCGATTATGGTGTGATCCGGGTATTGACTCATTGCTAAGGATATACCGAGCCCAGATAAGAGATAAGAAAGCACACGTTAAGTGTGAGAGCGAAGGCTCAACTACTGGGACAACGGTCCAAATACTGGGGCACGGCCTATACTGTTGGGAGTCATAAGGAGAGCTTAGGTTCCAAAGTCCATATCTGCAGGATCCAAAGCTATATTGATTGAATAACAAATCGACTGACTGATTGATTATAATTTTCTATCCACCGGGATGGAATTTTAATTTCCAATAACTAAAAGATCGTTTTCATAAAATACTAGGCATACTTTTGTAACTTCTTCTCTCTTTATTTATTAAATATACAAAGACATGCATCACTCAAAATTTTGCAAAGTGAAAATAAGCCACACTCGCACACGTTTACCCACACCTTGAGTCCTTTTGTCTCACCCTACTGTTTTGATTTTAAACCAGACTATGAGCAGATAGAAGTAGATGAAGAAGACTTCAGAAAAGAGACTGTCTAGATTGCTCCGCTGCCGAGACATGAATTTCTATCGTTATTTTAATTTGTAATAAATAAGTTTATACTACGTAATTTAGGTCGTTTTATTATTCCACTGCAACTTTGTAATCCAGCTAAATTCGAAGATTTCTGTGTATCAACGGATCTTAGGATCATCGGGTTAAGATCGTTTCTTTAAATTTTATCTTGTTGATATTTAGATTCCGCTATTTATTGTATGTATCTCCATAAATTGATTGATCGACTGATGCATCGCGTCCTCGTCCTCCCCGATATTTGGGGGCGTGACAGTGTTCATATATTCAGTGATTGGAGTGGATTGTTGATCTTACTCAGTTTCGTGTATTATGTGCATTGGAGTCTCGAACATTTAGGATTTTGGAAAGTCTACTCATGCCAGTTACGTCCGCAACTTGTGAACATTATGATCATGATACAGTCTATAAAGTCGTATGCCTGATAAGGTACAGTTGTATGTGTTGGTGTTCATCGTTGTGTCGTATATTACAGTCATAATGTTATTGAGTTACAGCCATAATGGTCCTGACTCTAAGTTGGGGTTGGTGAGATGTGTAAATTATGGCCTTGTAATTGGTCTGTTACGTCCATATATGTGGTGGTTACGGCTGTCATACTCATTGGTACGGCTATAGCACATGGCAGTATATAAAATTGCAGCTCGGGCTTTACACCCATGTCTTCACTCCTTCATTTTATGCAAGAGGTGCGATATATGGAGAGCTTTGCGAGTTCCAAACACTTGAGTGTTCGTGGAATTGATCATGTTTAACAATTATTGAGCTTGGGAAGTGTATTGAAGCGGATTCAACTCTGGGTTTGCATCTGAATCTTCAAGAGGTAGTTATTCTTCAACTTGGACTTCATTTTTGAAGGGATTATGATGTGCATGAAGTTATAATCATAATATATATGAGCTTATATTTATGATGATGAAGTGGATATATTTATCCCTTTGAATTATTGAAGTTGTTGTGAAGAACACTTTGATGTTATGTTATGAATTGAACTTAAAGGATTCGGTTATGTGTTGATATACTCATATATAATGATGATGTTGTTCTCGATTATAAGTTGAAATAATCGAATGATATGATTCTTAGAACCTACTATCATGCTTTAGAAGGAAAATGATAAATTGTTCTTGAGGTTCTTGGTGTTCTTGAAGAAACTAATTGAACTTGTGGATTGTCGATATTAAATGAATTTTACTCCATTCGAGGTTATTTGAGAGGTTATTGATTTCATTGAAGGGTGTTTGTTCATGGAAGGACATTTCATCTTCGTTATTGAGACAAGTTAATTCTTGCTTGGTTATGAAGATAATGATCATGCTTATGAATGGTGTACATATTATTGTATGTTGTTCTGTGTTTTCATATGGACAGTTACTCCTTGAGGCTAATTAGATACATGACCCCACGTGTATTCGATCAAAATATACTGGTGGCTTGTGTACGAACATATTTTCCATACGGGGCGTAACATGACCTCTGGCCTTCGAGTTGGATTTGGACGTTCATACCACATGTGTGATTGGGTGTGTCCGACAGTTGTGATTATCATTTGTTAGCATTTGTTCACGCTCATATTGTATTGCATATATATGTTCAACATCTCGGGATTTTTTGTTATCTTGCATATTTAACTCTGTGGTTTTTGATGAATTATGTGTTTTGTATCGTATTTTAGGTCGAGGCAAGACAAGAGCAAATGATGAACACGGTGGCGGCGAAGAGCCTCAAGGATACTAATCTGGTGGCCTGAGTCGTCTTGATTCATATTGTGTTATATTTTAATTCCGCTGCATTATACTCCTTGTACTTTATAATATATATTGATTCGGCATAATTCATCTTCATATGGGGTATACTTGTACTTTTGAATGATTATGTAGATTGATCCACGTAGTTAGTTAAGTATTGTATAAACTCCTTATCGGAGTATCTTGTAATGTAATGTGGTTTGGTACTACGGTTATGTTATGTTGTTAATTATTGATAATGTGTTTCACCTGGTGTGTCCTAGCTAGTTGGGGGTTCACGGTATCACTAGTAGAAAAATACCATTTCACATCGGACATTTTAGATCGGTTCTATAATAACCGATTTAGAAAGTGATGCGTCCATTTTCTAAATCGGTTCTAAAATAATCGATCTAGAAAGTCCACTTTCTAGATCGGTTCTAAAATAATCGATCTAGAAAGTGACATGATCATTTTCTAAATCGGTTGTTTTAAAACAGATCTAGAAAGTGGACGTTCTAAATCGGCTATTTTAGAACCGATCTAGAAAGTGGACTTTCAAAATCGGTTATTTTAGAACCGATCTAGAAAGTGCCTTTCAAGATCGGTTATTTTAGAACCGATTTAAAACCCACTCAAGAAATTATATTTAAATTTAATATAAATGCAAGTTTCTCAAACAACTCACCTTAGCCTAGTGGTTGGGACTTCACTCCCCAACCACAAGGTCAAGGGTTCAAACCCTCATGACAACAAATTGAAATACATTGATATTTCAAGACTGTGTCGGGCCCGGTCTCGGGTTGGGTCTCGGTCCGGACCGGTTGTGGTCGGGTCGGGGCCGGACTGTGGTCGGGTCGGACCCGAGCTGGGTTAGGGTCATTTTTTTTGGGAAAAAAATAAGACTTTCTAGATCAGTTCAAATAGACATTCTAGATCGGTTAAATAACCGATGTAGAAAGCATACTTTCTAGATCGGTTCTGAAAACCGATGTAGAAAGTCCAGACTTTCTACATCGGCTGGATCTATAACGGTTTTTTAACCGATTTAGAATGTCTATTTTACCCGATTTAGAAAGTGTTTTTTCTAGTAGTGTATTGTAATAGTCGCATAGTTTGGAGAGTATTAAGTACGTAGGTCAGATAATTCCTCTAATCCTCGTTGAGTAATTTATCACAGAATACAAAGTTGGTCATCGTTATTCTTATGTATTTGACGATATAAGAAAATACCACCCCACATCTTACTCTCATGTATTTAATATCATGTTCATAACCTAAAAGAAGTCGAGGTTACCAATATTCCAACAACATTAACGATAAAGTATTGTTCTAAAATTTAGGATATTACATATAGAATATGGATAAAAAATGAACTTCGCCCTTATGCAAGAACTAGGAATATTTTCCATCCAATTAGGAGGGACTATTTAGATGGAAGGTTTACTAATGGCCTAATGTGGCGCATGGATGCCTTGAATAACTGAAAGTATAATTTCTCCACACAAATAAAGTGTCTCCATTAAAATAAATAACTTATTTATTTCAACAAAACGTAGGACCAAACTGATCCTTTTTTTTAAGAAAAATATATCAAATTAATTATTTTTTGTGCTCTATAATTTAAGATGTATATTGAATACTTAAAAATATAAAATAAAAATTACTACTAATTTATGAAAAAAAATACCTAAAATATAAGAAGTAGTGTATTCTTATAAACAAACAATATAATCTATTTATATATATATAGTATACTGAACGTATAAAAGCAATTCATATTATGCATTTAACATATTGCTATCTTCGGCTAAACTCACTGCTATATATGGTATCCGTAAAATGTTTATCAATGGATTTAAAGCTTTTATTGATGGGAAAATGCATAGGTAACAAGTGGATTTCTTGTTGTGAAGCCTAAATGTACAAAGCTGAAATTTTTGAAATAAGTAGATGGGCCAACTGTCATAATCACGACGATATCCAGGAATTAAGTTCTTATAGTTTAACCTAAAATTGGTGCAGAGGAAGCAGACAATCTCACCAAACTACCTCGTAACCACCTCGTTTAACACTTAAAAGGAAAGAAGAAATCCTTCTCAAATGGCTACTCCACGTATACGGCTGCATGCATCCGTCCCCACCAAACGCATTTACACACACATGCAGCAAAAAAAAAAAAAAAAAAAAAAAATCTTCTTCTACGTGTTCATATTCACACTTACTACGTGTTTATGCACAATGAAAAGGATTCAATATATACATGTTTCCACAAATCCACTTCTTAATTTCTCAGCATATCAATAATTAAACGCACCACCCTAACTTTTAAAGTTTGTGCTTGTGCACAATCTTGTGGATCCAATGACAACTAGAAGAACAGAACCATCTGAAGGTGGTTCTTGGTGGTGGGCTGGCGGCTGCGGAGGTGAAAGCCAGCTAGTTGGAGGAGGGCAATTCATACTTGGTGAGGTGGAGCAGAATCATTCACGTCATCGTCGTTGGTTTGAGGCTGTCGGCCGATGTCAGCGTACAGGGACGATGGTGAAACCCTATCAGCAGCCTCACAATCAGTGTCTCATTGAGCGACAGCTTAATAATGATTCAGATTTGTATCCAAGGCCTCGGCTTCGTTGGACACCTGATCTTCATGACCAGTTCGTTAAAGCTGTCGACGAACTTGGTGGAGCAAATAGTATATATCATATTATCCGCCCTTTTATCGTTGAGTTTAATTTTTTTAGTATAATGATGCATCAAAATGTCAAGCACTAGAATTATGTAGTATATGCGTCAAAATATCGATGCATTAAAATAATGCATTCCGTGATAAGTTTCGTGATAATAAATCTTGGTCATCCATTTAATCGAGATCCATGAACTAAATTTATTCTTATTTCTTCACATAAACCTCATTCTCACAAGAATCACTATATATATAGATAGATAGATAGATAGATAGATAGATAGATAGATAGATAGATAGATAGATTAGATAGATAGAGAGTGTGTACTTTAATTTGTTACAACCCTTCATACATATTCATTTGTGAGAATCAATTTAATACCAATTTATAAAGTTAATAAATTATATATCACATTCATAAAAGTAGAAGTTATTGGTATCGTTTTGGTTAAAAATACTAAAGTACCCTTACTCTCCACCGAGTGCACCGCGAACGTGCTCATGATCGCTGCACCACAATCGTCTCCCATCATGTGCAGCGATCGTGTCCTTGCCCACGATCGCTGCATACGATCGCCTCCCACCGTGTGCCGCGATCGTGTCCAAGACATAGGATTGCTTCGATCAATTTTAAGGGTATTATTGTCTTCAGTATCAATAACTTCTACTTATAGATGGGATATATAACTTGTATGTCTTATTGATTGATATAAAAAAAGAAATGACCAATATTAATTTCTATACCCATATATACCAATCTATGTTCGGCAAAGATTCATATGAGACCGTTTCATGAAATGTATTTCGTGCATTGAGCCTAAATTTTATTCTTTTAGTTTGTTTTTTTCAGTTTTATTTGTTGAATGCGGTTTCCATTTTTTTTGGTTAGTTTGCTTTTTTCTTACCGTTTTTCGGTTTTATGTAATCTTTTATTTTGTATAGGAATATTATTGTTTATTTTTTTTAGTTTTAACTTTTTAGTAATTTTAGGTATATTTTTTATTTTATTTTAAAAAATTTAATATTAGAGGACAGGCCGGCTCACCATGATTAGACCAATTTATTAGATAATCAAATCTCACGGAAAACTTACTCAACTGTGTTTCTTCATGGTAGTAAAAGAAAAGGTGGTTAATTTAATTGGATTTATTTTTAATTATGTGCTAATCTTTCTTTCACATTAATTTTGTATATTTGCAGAGGCAACACCTAAAGCGATTTCAAATCTGATGGATGTCCAAGGACTCACTCTTTTCCACTTGAAGAGTCACTTGCAGGTCTGGTCGATAATTACCTGGACTTTTGGCAAAAATTCATACGTATAAGACTATATATTCCCTTAAACTTTTTCAAAAAAATTAGTTTTTTTTTTCTCCTTCATGTTTTCTAATTCATATAATTTTTTATAAAAAAAACAGTTTTTTTAAGGTTCTTTTTTAGTATTTTATTTTTTTTCTATTTTTTTTCAGAATTTTTTTGGTTATTCATTTATTTTTCATTTTTTATGGTCCAATTTTTCCATAACTTTCTATTGTTTATTTTTTTAGTTTTTTACTCTTGGCTGTTTATACATACTTGAACCGAACATGAAGTTTGAATAGAAGAATATTCCAAGTGCTAATTACTGCGAACAGAAATTCAGGCTAGGCAAGACATCAAGAAGATTGTGGAAACGGGAACTTGTCGTACCTGCCGGTCACTGTAAGTTAATATGATAAGGCTCCAAATTAACGAGTATATATACTTGTGCAGATTAAGAGTGTGTATAAATATATATCATTCACAGCATAGCAAGGTATTCACTGTGTTACATATAAAAAGAATGATATACACTTTGTAGCTTAAGAGTTTGTAATTTTCAATATAGCAAAATGAACATTTTAGTAGGTACTCTTGGAATACGGTGTAAAATTGGTAAGTAAATCAGTTTGAGCAACAAGATCATTTTTGAGAGATTTTACTCCTTCAAAATAGAGTAATACCTCTATAATTTATTACTGTTCAGAGAGGTATTAATTATCGTTAACTAATAAGTTATTAATTAAAAGAAGTGTTTAAATGCAAAGTGAGATTTTATATTAAAGAAAACTAAGTAATGAGTTATATATATTTTGCACATCTGTGAATTATGTTATTCCTATCTAAAAATATATTAAAAAATACAAAGGTACTATATATATGTATATATATATATATATAGAGAGAGAGAGAGAGATATTTTGGGATAATTGTCATTTAGTTCATTTCCCCAAATCCCTTGCAAGAGAAATTCCCTCAATTCTCAGCTGATTATTTTGAAATTTAATCTTTATAATTTTGTCCTATAAAATTATACTTGTTGGGCCGGGTTTAACTTTGTGACGCTTATTAGGCCGCAAAAAAGATGAAAGTAGGTCTCCATCACTTACCATGGAAGAGTTAGAGCAGCAAGAATCTCCATTCCCAAATCCATTTATTAAGAGTGGGTAAGACTCAATATTCATCCTTCATCATAAGTATTGCTCGGACAGTAGGATGTGTTGGTGAGACTCTTAGCGACAAACTTTGTTATTTGTTCCAACATGATATATACTGGTTCGTGAGCATAAAAACTTTTATAGCTTTAAGAAATACTCCATATTTCATGTTTTCTTCTTTTTTTTTTTACTAAAAATAATGCTTTTATTACTATTTAGTCAAGAAATTACTTTTAAATCATAAAATTTCACCATTTTCTTGCTTAAAAAAAATGATAGTGTCTTACTTTGATCATTCATAGTTGTAATGAATTTCCTCATCTCGTCAGCTGCACTTGATGTATAATTTCTTTCAGATTCATACGTGAATGCAGAATCAAAACATTGGGTGCTGCTCAGGCATATGGAAATCTGCATCCGCTACTAGTTGAAGTAATTAGCTAGTTTGAAAACTTAACATACAATGAAAATGAAATAAGAAGTGAACCAAATTAGTTTTCGTACCATAAATTATGATAAAGGAATACCGTCTCATGAACAGAGCCGTTGCTGACGATAAGCGGCCTAGGCTTCTGCTTAGACCACTTTTTGACAGGCCTATTTTTTTCGCATAACTATAACAAAAATATAAAATTAAAAACATTATTATGCAAGCATCTTCGCTTTTTTTAAACCTCGACTTTTTTTTTTTTTTTTGGCTTATGGTCTCTCAAGTCGCAACTTCGGATCTGCTCATGACTTTGTGCAAACTTAGGTATACCATAAAAGACTATATTTTACTATTATATTTGCAATTCCCTTCCATATATTTATAATCTGTCTCGTTAATCTTGCTGCCGCGTAGCCTCAACATGGAGTAAAGAACTCGGCAGCAGAAAAGACAATTTCAGTTAAAAATATAAATCAACAGGCAGGTCCTTCAGCAACAAGTCCCATAAAACTGGAGGAAAATCATGCTGCTACCAAACCTGCTCTGTTGCCACTCTTTCCGCATATACCGTCATATGGAATCAATAGCCCTCCACATTATGTTCCAGAGTGGTCCGAATTACTCGACGGAGAAAGAAAATCACTCCCTACTGACAATGCATTCATGGATGATTATCTAAATTCCCTTAGCTACTCATCTGACTTTGCTTTAACTAAGATCCCTGGATCACATCAAGCTAGTTTGATGTTCGGAAGCTTCTTTGATGATGTGGAGAGCTTCTCCAAGGTAAATGAAAATGATCTTGCTATGGATGGCAGTGATGTGGGCGCTGCAGAAACGGCGACCTTTTTGTCGGAGTTATGAGATGTTTTCCCTAGTGGAATGTAGAACATTGTTTCAAGAAATTTTTTCTAAATTCGTCTTTAAAGGTTGTAACTATGTCTAGTAGCATAGTTTTCTTGCATGTAGTTTAACTCAAGATGTGTCTAATGTGCAAAAACAAGAAACAGTTTTTGCTTGCAACGCATGTAGTATTAATGTGCAAGTATCCTCTTTTAAATCACACAAAAAGAAAATGATAAAGTTTTACGTCTGATGCCTTTCCTGTCGCAATCTTTATACGAAGGAGAAATAAAATGAAACTCAAAAAACATAACATCAGTAATATGGAAAAATATAATGAGACGGTGAGGAATCGAGATAATTGCTATAATCGTGCGACAATACGTGATTAATATTATAAAACCACGTACATTGCAAAAATTAGATTGTGGTAAATAATTAATAACTTTAGAATGGAAATAGATTTGGGTGCAGCTATCTCATAGTGGGTTCTTTTATGCATTTATAATATGGAAGTGCTTGTATACTTCTCTTTTTGGCGGAAGTGATCTTATTACAACATCTAAGCCTTAGTCCTAAAATGATTTGGAGTCGGCTAACATGAATCAAACTTTGAAAACGTCAATGATCGTTACATAAATAACATAAAAGGAAAAAAAAAAAAAAAAAGAGGAAAAAAGTAGAGAAAAAAACAAATAAAAAAAAGAGAATGAATGTTTAAAAAAAAATGAAAAATCCTGAAAAACAAATTAAAAGATAACATGAAATAAAAGAAAATAGGAACAAAATATAGATAAAAAAAGAATCAGATTTCATCCACCATCCGTATTCCTTCCTGCCACATTTGCCTCTCCATCCCCATACTTTCTCCAATTCCAAGAAACTGCATATCATTTTCAATCATCTTTATCCAAGTTTTCTTGGGTCTTCCTCTACCTTTCACAATATTACTTGTTCCCCAACTTTCTAGCCTCCTCACTGTGGCATCAACATGTCTTCTTCTTACATGACCAAATCATCGTAATCGATTCTCCATCATCTTATCTTCTATAGACGCAACTCTTACTTTCTTTCTAATCACCTCATTTCTGAGCCGATCCTTTTTTGTATGACCACACATCCATCGTAGCATACGCATCTCCGCTACATTCATCTTTTGAATGTGACACTGTTTTATAGCCCAAAAGTCGGGCCATATAACAGTGCAGGCCTAATTGCCATGCGGTAAAATTTATCCTTTAATCTATGAGGCATGTCGAGATCACATAAAACCACTGTGGCACTCTTCTACTTCAACCACCCTGCCTTTATTCTGTGAGCCACATCGCCTGCGGAAGTGATCTTATTATTTAAAAAAAAAACAATTAACATTTGGAATCACTAGGTACAATTGTTTTCAAGCAAAAGTTGAGAATCACTTTTTCTTTTAATGTTTGAAAACTCCCACTGTCATCCATACCGACTTCACTAGCAGCCCAGAAAACATATATTCGGATCCGCTGATCCCTTAAATGCAAATGAATGGCCTCTCCTATGAGGAACTTGTTCGCTATGAGAATTGTGAAGGCAATAGTAAGTTAATAGTACCTTCCATCCAAATAGGACAGACAGTCTGGATGCAAACCACAGGGGTCTCTCTCCTCCCTGGAAAAAATATCATCAAAGACGAGCTTATCAAGTATTGAACCACTTTTTTTACCAAATTCTTCCAACATAAATTAGTATTCTTCAAACATGATCAAGATCCTAATCATGGAAATAAACTGTCACAACTGTGTGGGTGGGTGGGTGTGAGGCATACCTTGACAGGAGGAGTAGACGTAGTTTTTACAAGGAAACTTTTCTTGAATATTGACCTGCCTCCAAGAATTTGCCTTGCCACATCCGCACAAGAGCAGATGGATGATGAAGAGACCAATGCTTGCACAGCCATTTTTTTATTTTTTATTTTATTTTTGTGAACAGTTTACTACTGGTACTATACTTTTGTTTGAACGCAGAGGAGGAGGAGGAAGAAGAAGAAGAAGAAAGAAAAAGGATAATTTAGCAGCACAGGAATAATGAAGACAAGGTTGGAATATGGGCCCACCAGGAACTTTGTGGGGCTTGATACTAGATATGGAATCATATAATTGGCTTTGCAGTTTGCAGGATGTTCAAAAATCTTATACTCTCTTGTAGCCTGATATGATTCCACTGTTCTATAATCCCGTCCGGCACCTCCCATTGGAGCACGCGCAGCGCGGTTCTTTCAAAAAAACTAGATTGTGGTAAATAACCACGTAAGCCTGACCCGTCTGAAAAAATTAGATTGTGGTAAATAATTAATAACTTTAGAATGGAAATAGATTTGGGTGCAGCTATCTCATAGTGGGTTCTTTTATGCATTTATAATATGGGAGTGTTTGTATACTTCTCTCTTTGGCGGAACTGATCTTACTCCCTCTGTCCCACCGATCTTGGTTCATATTCCTTTTTGGGTCGTCCCAAGATACTTGGTCATTTCCTTTTTAAGACACCTTTATCTCTCACAATTTAAAATAATATATATTCATACCATCATTTTATACACTACTTTTCAGCTTTTCTTAAATCCCGTGCCGAAAAGGAAATGCTCAAGATGTGTGGGACGGAGGGAGTATTATTTAAAAAAAAAAACAATTAACATTTGGAATCATTAGGTACGATTGTTTGCAAGCAAAAGTTGAGAATCACTTTTTCTTTTAATGTTTGAAAACTCCCTACACTAAAAGAATACTGTCATCCATACCGACTTCGCTAACAGCCCAGAAACCATATATTCTGATCCACTGATCCCTTAAATGCAAATGAATGGCCTCTCCTACGAGGAACTTGTTCGCTATGAGAATTGTGAAGGCAAGAGTAGGTTAATAGTACCTTCCATCCAAATAGGACAGACTCTGTCTGGATGCAAACCACAGGGATCTTTCTCCTCCCTGGAAAACATATCATCAAAGACAAGCTTATTAAGTATTGAACCACTTTTTTTACCAAATTCTTCCAACATAAATTAGTATTCTTCAAACATGATCAAGATCCTAATCATGGAAATAAACTGTCACAACTGTGTGTGTGGGTGTGAGGCATACCTTGACAGGAGGAGTAGACGTAGTTTTTACAAGGAAGGAAACTTTTCTTGAATATTGACCTGCCTCCAAGAATTTGCCTTGCCACATCCGCACAAGAGCAGATGGATGATGAAGAGACCAATGCTTGCACAGCCATTTTTTTATTTTTTATTTTATTTTCGTGAACAGTTTACTACTGGTACTATACTTTTGTTTGAACACAGAGGAGGAGGAAGAGAAAGAAGAAAGAAAAAGGATAATTTAGCAGCACAGGAATAATGAAGACAAGGTTGGAATATGGGCCCAACAGGAACTTTGTGGGGCTTGGTTGAGAGCTTTGGGGACTGGGGCTACAACCATACGCTTAAGCAACCAGATAATGTGGGGATCCTGCTATCAAATAGAAAGGAACAAGTGCCGTGGCATTGTGGATGATACTAGATATGGAATCATATAATCGGCATTGCAGTTTGCAGGATGTTCAAAAATCTTGATACTCTCTTGTAGCCTGATGATTCCACTGTTCTATAATCCCGTCCGGCGCCTCCCATTGGAGCACGCGCAGGGCGGTTCTTTCAAAAAATTACTCGCAAAATTTACTCTTAATCTAACTCTTACACCATTTGAAACTCCTATTTTACGAAGACATGTACCAGCTCTCCAATTTTAAAAATTATATTATTAAAATAATAGTTTTTTAAAATAAAGAGAGAAACGTAAAGGAAAAAGAAGAAGGAAGAAACGAGCGAGAGAAAAATAGGAGACGGAAAATAAAGGAGTTGTATCTTTTAGATTGAATTTAAAAAAAGGGTATATTTTTTGTGGCCACCACCAAACTTCAGGTGATCTCATGGGTTGAATTTCCAACAGATTTTCACTCTTTTTTCCCCTAAGTTGAGGTCTCACGACCTCATCGCACAAATGATCCTTTAAAACTAAATTTTAAATTACAAAACTACCTAAAAAATAGAAAACCACACAAAAATCTAAAATGACCAAAATACTAAAAAAATTGAATAATCTTAACCAAAAAAAGATATAAAAACAAAATAAAAACCTTAAAACACTGAAAACCTACGAAATATTAGAAAACTGAAAAGAATAACTAAAAAAACTAAGATTTAGGTCTAATAATATGAGATCAAATTGGTGGCTCACCCAAGAATTTGCCTGCTCTGAAATGGCATGATGATTTCAATATAGTCCAAGAGTAAGAGATAAGAATCATTCATATGTGTGCTTAGTCTTCAACGAGTTTACTTGCATATCTTAGGACAAAGTTAACTATCGCCTATGTTGCACCGGTATAGGAGAACTGATGCAAATACGACATGACATGACATAGGTACAGGGAGTCGGATTTTCAAAAGAATAGGATACAACTTCACAAGTATTTATATATAAAATCCTTTAAAACATATCTTTTGACCAAAAAATATTGTAAATATAATAATCAAAATGCACGTATTTTCACAATTTCAATCATTTAAAAAATTGAAGACGATAAAAAATCTTAAAAAAACTTAAACAAAATAAAATTTTCAACAGGAACATTTTATGTTAGGTTATGAAACGAACGCCCAAAAAAATTTGAAGTTTGGAAAGTACACTATCAGACGTATCTTACATGTATCCTCGAATTGGGGGCGCATATCTCCCGCTGCCCATATCCTCGTCCGATTTTCTTTAAAAGATGCTAAGATTCGCCACGTGGCGAATGAGATATATATCCGAGACGAATCGCACCCGCACGAATCAGAATCTACATAACCCAAAAATCTGAAGAATCCATGCAACATAGACTATCACATCAAGCTAATAATTAGAAGATGAATTGATTTTAACTGACTCAGTGATAAATAACATCAACTCAAATTGGGCTTTGAAGTAAATTTGTTTAGGGAACAGGTATGTAGAATCTTGTTAAGTTGTGGCAAATATTGTAAATTATGTTGCATGCATTGCAGCATGTAATATCCGCATTTTTCATTTTCCATACTTTTCCAATTTCAGCGACGCGTTATGATTTTTATGATATGCTCTCTCTTTCATTTGTGTTATTCGGGCGAGTTTTGTGGTTATTTCGGATTATTCCGTGAATTTCGCCATTTTCCTCATAATGGTGAATGTGACGGACCCGTTTTCTTGTGTCTAGACTTGATATTTTTCGTGTTTTATTTAGCGCTTGAGTTTGAATGTTGAGGTTCTTCATAAACACTTTCCATGTTTTGTTGTAAATCTTTAAGTTTTGCATTGTCCGGGGGCCGTTCGGGCTAACCGGGCTACACGGCTGCCCTGTTGATGCAGTAGGCAAAGCGCACGCTATGCAGTGTGATAGCGCAGACTAATATGCAGCATTAGTGCATGTTATCGAGATGGTTAGCACAGGCTAACGGGACCGAGACAGAACCCCAGGTTCTGAGGCCCGAGAGCGCGCGCTAATAAGCCTTAGTGCACGCTAACTGCGTCCGAGTACCTATGCGCGGACAGCAGTCTTCTCTGCGTTTTTCTTCACTTTCTCTCCTTGCGTGACAGTTAGAGCGATTTGAAGCACGGGATTTGGTGAATCCACACCAAACTTGTGTTCCTTGTGAAGATTAAACACCATTTAATCTTCCTTCATCAACCTAATACAGATAAATCTCCTAGAATCCTAGTTTTGGGGAATTTAGGGGTTTTCATTTGATTTCACCTCCCTAGTCCGATTTAGTCTACATTAATGGTAGAACTGTGTTTGAGTAGTCATGTTATATTGTTTTTCTCCCGGAATTTATGATGAAATCCTCGCAATTCTCATCCCCAAACGTATTGGGTCATGTATGCCCTCGTAACATCCGGTTAATGGTTCCAATGGGCGGTCTGTAGGAAATCCCTTATTTTTCAGTAGTATTATGGTTGATTGACTATCGTATGTGTTTCCAAAAGATTCTTCGTGGCTTGGTTGAAACAAGTCATCGGGGAGATTTCAGACTGAAGTCCTTTCCGTTCACCATTCTCCTGCGTAATACTCCCTCCGTCCCTTAAGTATAGGCACTTGTGTGAGTGGCACGGGTTTTAATAAAAGGTGTGTTGAGTGGAGGGAGAGAGTATGACTTTATAGAAAGAAGTTGTGTGTTGAGTGGAGAGAGTATGATTTTATAGAAAGAAGGGTAAAGTGATTTTATGAAAATAAAGTGTGCCTACTCTTTGGGGACGGACGAAAATGGTAAAAAGTGCCTATACTTGAGGGACGGAGGGAGTACCAATCAAGGCAAGTACATGGATTATATTATGTTAGGTATTATGTTATTTTGATGTGATTGATGATCTATGAAATTGTTATGTGTGTGTGAGTGGTTCATCTATATAGGTCCAACGGGCCTCTGGGGATCTACGCTAAGGGCGCTGGATCGTGGAGTTGGTTTCCCACCCGGGGACGGTTCGACGGGACCTCTGGGGGTCGATGAGCGGCATGAACATAGGTTACCTTATGTGTTGTTATTGTTGATGATGTGCGTTTGACGTGTTATAATATTCCGAAATATTGCTTTGCAATTGTTTACAAAAATGTGAAAAGTAGAATTTGAAATGTACATGTGTATAATGTTGTGTAATTATGTAATTGCACTACTATTCGAATGCTAACCCCTTAAAAGGGGGAAATGCAATTTAGGTGATGGTCAGTTCGAGGAGCACGCCCAGGAAGCGCATACGTAGGATGGTCAGCCATGATGTAATTAGGCTTGAATCTTGGGGCTTAGTCTTAACATAATTTATTATTTGATGGAGTTGGTTAGGTAAACTATGTTTGTTTTTTAAACTGTCGTTGAAGTCCCGTACGTGGGCAAGTTATTGCTCTACTTTATTTTGTGTTTTACAGTAAAC
This sequence comes from Orobanche coerulescens, assembly GCA_033398695.1. Classification (NCBI taxonomy): domain Eukaryota; kingdom Viridiplantae; phylum Streptophyta; class Magnoliopsida; order Lamiales; family Orobanchaceae; genus Orobanche; species Orobanche coerulescens. The sequence continues at coordinate 45,215,157 of CM065806.1, read as the reverse complement.
AAAATTATTTTGGCCGACGCCACGACATGAGTATTATTCTTGACGTATATTTTATTTTGAGATTGTGTATACATGTGATGTGGTTAACCTGGTAGACTTTCGTGGGAGATTCTACAGCGTGTAACGACCCTTGTGTTATTTGGGGTGTTACATTCATGGTATCAAAACTTAGATTGATTACCTAGGCTGTTGATCAGGTTGGGTCTATCTGTCGAGTCGTAAGAGTCAGTTGTTAAGCCTAACATCATCGTGATGCTATCTAATCTGTGCGACCACGTGACTGTAAGTCTTCTCAAACTTTTATGTTCCTTTACTACTCATGTAAAATAAAATCGTGAGTTGAAGTGCTCGACGATGTAAATTGTAAACTGTGTTGATCTTATTCCATTTCGTTTTCTTATTTCTTCCCTATGTTGAGAGGTCGTAGTAGCTCGAGGACGCGGCTGAGGCCGTAGTTGTGGTGCTGCGAATGAAGGAATTACGCCTTCACAATCAGGCACTAATTCGGCGTCGCACACGGTGTCTGATACTTTACCTTTGAGTTCCGACGGGAAGTTTTCAGTCAGCCAGACCGACGTGTAATAACGCCGACATTGGAGTTACCACTATTCTTCAGTATATGGTGGCTCAGCTGACATCAAAATCCGCCCCCGGTCGTGGTTAACGGAGCTAGCAAATAGCTCCAGGAGGTGATGGGGATGCATCCCCCGTCGTTTTGCCGGTTCTACTGATTCAATGGGTTGGGAAAACCGACTCTTTCTATTAGGAAGAACTTTTGATGTTGTGGCTTGTCCGGATGAAAGGAGGTGCATATTGCCTAATACCTCCTCAATAAGAAAGTCGCAGGTTGGTGGGAGGCAATGGCAGCCAGGGACCGTATGTATAGCCACTTTCAAGACCACCATAGAGGTGGAATACTAACCGCCACCGGTTCGAAAGCGCAGGATCGTTGAGTTCTTCACGGCTACACCTCAGGATGTGTCGATATCCCAGGCAATAGTCACCTACACTCAAACAATTAAGCTATGTTAGAGACCAAGTTTGAAGTGAGGCGGATAAGATCCCTTATTTCAACATGCGTATGACGCCTCTTATCCAACAGAGTATGGCACCTCTCATGTGTACTACGCTGAAGGAGTATCAGGATCGTGCAGCAGTTGAGATGGCTATCTCAGCATCAAAGGTCGGTTCCGAATCTAAAAAACAGAAAACCACTAACAACTTTTTGTGCAGTAAGGGAAGGTGGATTTCCTAAGTCGCAGTATGCCCATGCTTCAGGTGGATGACTGTTTTATCATGCCGGTAACTCCCATGGTAACCGTCCAATTCAATCTTCTGTTGCGGGTGGCTAGGTTTGTTTTAACTGCAATCAGAGTGAGCATATTGCGAGAGATTATCCGTTTCCACTGGTTACTTGTTATTCGTGGGACAGAGTGGACATCGTGCAATTCATTGTAAGACTGTTGCTAGAATAGTCAGAACTCCGATGGTAACTACGATACAGAGAGAGCCTAGTGTCAATAAGAAAGCCAAAATTTCTCAAACTCTTAGAATTTTGGTCGAGGTCGGGGTCGGGGCCAACGAGACCGTCAGGGAGTGTCGCATAGTTGTCAATCGCGCATAGCGCCAAACAGCGACGAGGTCCCTATGGCTATAGCGCACAGCGATGCGAATAGCGTGGGCTATTTGAAAAAAACGCCACAAGTATAAAAGTGCATAATATATTACATATACTAAATCCAATTTACAAGTTCATGCATAACCTAAAAAGTAACAATAATATAACTTCAAAAGACAAAACATCAATAATAATATTAGATTCGAAGTCTCCGCAGCGAAGGTGAAAAGGGGGCAAAGAATACAGGAGAAGGACAATGGTACTAGGATTTCTATGACCAAAAAACGTTTAAGAAAATAGAACAGGTTTTGGCCAAAAACGTTATAAAATAAAATAAAAAAGGAAAAAGAATTCTAGACAGATACATGGAATAGCACCGCTATAAGGCACTACGTTAAGTCGCGCTATCGCGACAATAGCGCAGATAGCGCGCGCTACTGGAAAATCTGTAGCCCATTGCGCCTAATAGCGATGACCCGCCGCATCGCGTCGCTATTCGCGATAGCGCTCGCTACGAGCGTTATTGACAACTATGAAGTGTCGAGCTCGGGATCAGCACATCCTCGTCCCTATCAGATGAGGCGCACGGATGAGACAGATGCTCCAGTGGCAGTAGGTACCACTCAGATCATTTCTCATCCAGTTTGGTATTGTTCGATTCGGGTGCCACTCATTCTCTTATTGTATTGGATTGTATTCGTCGTCTTGGTATTGACTGTTTATTCGAGTACGAACCATTTGTAGTAGGTATGTCTAGTGGGGACCGTATGGTTGAGAATCAGGAGGTCAAAGACTGTCAAATGAGAATTTAGAGTATGGATTGGCCTTCGAATCTCAGTGTTGTGGATTTGAAGAGTGAGGATTTAATCCTCGGGAAGATTGGTTTGATCGTCTTGGTGCTATTATGAACTACTGAACCCGTACTATTTCGATAGTGGCTGAGGATGACATCAAACATAATTTTATGGGTTGTAAACCTTAGTGTGCCTCTGTTCAACAACTTATTCCGGGCTTCTCATGTACTTCATTGAAGCAGCAGATTTAGGTTTGAAATTAAAAGGCTGGGCAGCCTTGCCTTTTGTGCCGGCACAAGATTTTGAGCTCTGCATTGTATTAGAAGTTGATGTGGAAGGTATCTCTTCAACATCATCATCGATGTTCTCTTCTTCAATCTGCACATTTTTTCTACTCTTCTTCTTATTTTGCACATACTCACTCATTTCTTTGGCAATTTCTTTGGTAGTTTTGGACTTTTGGGACATTTAGAAATATCCGGATATCCCCCAATCAAGTGTTGTTTAAACCGATTAATTCCTCCATGATTTTGATTCCCGCAAAGAATACAGTTAACATCTTTATTGCCTTCGGGATTAGGATAATATGCATACTTCCATCCGGATCGTTTGATCGACTAGCTTTTCTTTTAGGATCTTTAGCTAACTCTCTCCGAGAATTTTCGGTTTCAATATTTTCATTCTCCATTGCTTATTTTTCTGCACAAAAACAAGCTATAATCAGTGAATACTGAATATGCAGTCTGCCGGGGGCCAGAAAGTTTGTTGTTCAAGTGCAGAATGCTAATGCAGTGCAGAAATTGCTCAAGTGAAGAATGCTCAATGCGGTGCAGAATGCAAAAAAAAAAAAAAAAAAAAGAAAAAAAAAAAAACTGAGCAAAATGCAAAAATTAATTTTAAAAATAAAACCGAAAATTAATTATAAAAATAAAACCGAAAATTATTTTTTAAAAATAAAACAAAAATTAATTTTAAGAAATAAAACAGAAAAAATTGAAAAATAAAAATAAAAATGTATGTAATATACACCCAGTAAAGAAAAAGAGAAGAAGAAAAGATGAGAGAAGACAGGAGAGGAGAGAGAAGACTTACCGAAGGAGATGAAGCCGCCATTGAAGTCGCCGGAGGAGATGAAGCCGCCGTTGAAGTAGCCGGAGGAAATGAGTCGCGGTCTGTCGCGCCGACTGTCGGGGTGAGATGAGTCGCGGTCTGGAGAAAAGTCGTGCCGACTGTCGGGTGAGGAGAAAAGTCGCGCCGACTGTCGGGTGAGAAGAGGAGAAAAGTCGGGTAGGTGGTAGGTTAATTAAAAACCCTATTTTTTTTTTAATTTCAGGTCGGGTAATTGGGCGGATTGCGGGTCCGGGTCGGGTCGACTCCGGGTATAACCCATGAACGACTAATACAGAAGTCGGGCATCGACTTTTTCATCCATGTCGACTTTTCGACTAGTCGACGTGACAACCATGAGCTTGGTTCTGTTCTAATGCAGAGGGACAAGGTGATAGCTTATTCGTCTTGACAGTTGAAATCGTATAAGGCGAATTATCCTACTCGTGATTTAGAGTTAGCTGCAGTTTTTTTCGCTTTGAAAATTTGGAGGCACTGTCTTTACGCTCGGCGTGTAAGATTTATAGTGACCATAAGAGCCTGAAGTATATTTTCAACCAAAAGGAGCTGATGAAGCAACACAGATGGTTAGAATTGATCATGGATTATGACCTTGAGATTCTCTAGCACCCGGGTAATGCGAACATTATGGCTGATGGATTGAGTTGTAAGTCGGTATCGCTTTAGATATTGGATGTACTTACACCTGAGTCGAGGATCCGCCAGGATTTGATTAGACAGGGTATCGAGGTCTGGCTTTAGAGGATCCAGGAACAGTTATGCATTTTAGAGATCACTTCGTCATTGATTGATGACATAAAAAAAAAAGCAGTGTGAGGATCCACTTTTAGTTAAGTTAGAAGAGGACGCAGTAAGGGGGAAAGCCCCGGATTCGTGGTCCAAGAAGATGGTGTTTTATGGTTTCGAGGTAGGCTTTGTAATACCATCTAATGTTGAGTTGAGGTAAACGATTTTGCAGGAAGCTCATAATGCACTTTATTCCATTCATCCTGGTGCGAGTAAAATGTACAAGGACATAAGGAGTAACTTTTGGTGGAGTAACTTGAATAAGGATGTCAGCAAATTTGTATTGAAATGTCTGACCTATCAACAGGTCAAAATCGAGCATCAACGAGCCGCGAGGTTGTTGAGACCACTCTCTAATCCTGAGCGGAGAACATGAATCGATTCCATGACGAAATGGGAGGTGGTCCTAGGCTTATGATACCAGATGGTCGAAACGTGAACACAATTGTATTGTGCACTATTTGAGGGAAGCTTCACCTGAGCTGGTCGGAAAAATATCGGGATGTAAGAGCGTGTATCATTATGAGCCATTGTGAAAAACTCGACATGCGTGAGGCACTCTGCGGCTAAGGAAACACGGTCCAACCAAGGTACTAATGCCGAGATGTGCAGATGGTGAAGGTTGGTCTCGAATCTGTGATGTGGTAGGTGCATGGCGCACTACAGGTACGTGCGGGGCACACTATGAGAGACCAGTCCATCGGGGCGATGGTACCGCAAATGAACTTGAATGGCCACGATCCTTTTGTAGGTGTGCTTCAATACAGTGTGCGGAAAGAGTCATTCTACCCAGCACGAGGGTCTGCTGTTATTTGGATTGGGGAGGATGTCACGACCCGAAATGTCGTGATCGTGTTGACCGATCAAATAAGGCTTGCTTTCTGGTTAGCTTGCCACTATAGGGGTAAAGGGGAAAGATTAGCATTTTAAGGCATTGTTCGTCCAGATGCTACGATCTGGCCAAGTTAAGCATGCATAACCAGTTTAGTCCGGGGAGCTTCTCGCTGGTCGAAAACTTGACTATGAACAGGATTGTTATGGGTAGGACACAACTAGTCGGGGGCTATTGCCGCCTCCCTGATGAGCACATGGCAAGCGAAACTAGTTGGAATGCATATGTGGGATAGGCTGGTCTCGGGGCGTGAAGGCCCTGGAATGCCGCACGGGCTTGAGAACTCCCGTACGTGACACTTAGCACACGCTCTGCGTCCGAGTACATATACACGGACAACAGTCTTTTTCTGTGTTTTCCTTCACTCTCTCTCCTTGCGCGACGGTCAGAGTGGTTTGGGCGATTTGAAGCACGCGATTTGGCAATTCCACATCATCTATCACCAACCTTGAGTTCACAACATCGTCCAGGTAAATCTCCTATAATCCTATTTTTGGAGAATTTAGGGTTTGTCATTTGATTTGGTCTTCCTAATCCGGTTTAGTCTAGATTAATTGTAGAATTGTGATGAGTAGTCAGTTTTATTGTTTTCCCCCCGAAATTTGTGGGGAAATCCCCGCAATTCTCATCCCCAAATGTATTGGGTCATGTGTGCCATCGTAACGTTCGGTTAATGATTCCAATGGTAGTCTGTAGGATATCCCTTATTTAATAGTAGTGTTATGGTTGACTGAATATCGTTATGTGTTAGGATCGAATCTTCGGGGATAATTCGGACCAAAATCTTTTTCGTTCACAATTTTCCTGCGTAATACCAATCAAGGCAAATACACGAATTACATCATGTTAAGTATATGTTATTTCGACGTGACTGATGATCTATGAAAAGTTAAGTGTGTGTGAGTGATTCATCTACTCGGGGACGGGTCCGACGGGGCCTTTGGGGATCTATGATAAGGGCACTGGATTGTGGAGTGGTTTTCCACTTAGGGATGATTCGACCTGACCTCTGGGGTTCGATGTTAAGGGACATGGCCGTGGGTTACCTTGTGTATTGTTATTCTTGATGATGTTGTATTTGATGAGTTATAACATTCAGGAATATTGCTTTGCAAATGTTTACAAAAATGTGAAGTGGAATTTGAAATATATATATAATGTTGCGTAATTGTGTACTTGCACTATCTATGATAAGGGCACTGGATCGTGGACGTGGTTTTCCAGATGATTCAACCTAACCTCTGGGGGTCGATGCTAAGGGACATGGTCGTGGGTTACCTTGTGTATTGTTATTCATGATGATGTTGTGTTTGATGAGTTATAATATTCAGGAATATTGCTTTGCAAATGTTTACAAAAATGTGAAGTGGAATTTGAAATATACATATATATGATGTTGCGTAATTGTGTACTTGCACTAGCTATTCGAATGTTAACCCCTTAAAAGGGGGAAATGCATTTGAGGTGATGGTCAGTTCGAGGAGCAGGCCTGGGAAGCGCATGCGAAGGATGGTCAGCCATGATGTTATTAGGTTTTGAGTCTTGAGGCTTAGTCCTAATATAATTTAATCTTTGGAGTCCGTTAAGTCTTGAGGCTTAGTCCTAATATTAGGTTTTGAGTCTTGAGGCTTAGCCCTAATATAATTTAATCTTTGGAGTCCGTTAAGTAAACTATGTTTATTTTTTAAACTATCTTTGAAGTACCCTGCATGGACAAGTTATCGCTCTACTTTATTTTTGTGTTCTACAGTAAACAAAATATTTTGGCCGAGGCCACGGCCTAAGTATTATTCTTGATGTATATTTAATTTGGGGATTGTGCATACATATGTGATGTGGTTAGCCTGGTAGACCTCCGTGGAAGGTTCTACGGCGTGTAACGACCCTTGTGTTCTTTGGGGTGTTACACTGCCTTTGCAAATACACTTTGGCGATTTGATGGGTGGCAAAAATGCCTACAGGCATAGAGTTTGGAATACAATTCAATTGGAAAAATACATTAAGAGATTTAATGTTAGGCTGAGCCAAGAATATGCTCCCCCAAACCCCTTAACGCGATCAACTAAATTATTCACACTAGATAATAAAGTTCTCAAGGGAAATATTGCATGTTATTCCTAACAGGCACTCGATTTTTTCACCATTGACAAAAAATTCAATCAAATATTGTAGAACAACTAAACTGTGACAGGTGATATAATTTATATTTGATGTTATTCAATTTGTTACAGGATTTGTAATGGAGATCCCCATATTTTACGACTGGTGAAGGCCATATTATTCAACATTCTGCAAATGTACCTTATACAAACTGTTGGCCTTCAAAGAATATTACGGCCACAATCTCCAAAGGTTACGGGACTATTTGGACTCAACGTCTTGCAAACCACAAACCATGTTGGCAGGGACTGCTCTGTCTATCATCTTTGGATACGACAAGTTCAAATCTGAAAGGTTGAAAGTGAAATATTTAGCTATTTCGTAGGAACATACAAAGTAACTTGCAGAATTCAACAGTGAGTTGATTCAAAACTAGAAAAGGCCATTACTTACTTGACATGATGTTTTTGAATGTTTCCTGCAAAAGACCACAGCAGAATATACACATGATTATGCAAAAGTCTTCGGCTTGTAATGAAAATTGTTAATTCCAACGAGGGAAGAGTTAGGATATAATATCAGTATTTTAGTAGTATTTGAATTTGATATAAGTATTTAACTAGTATTAGAAGTTGATATTAGTATTAGTAGTATTAGAATTTGATATTATTTAACTTCCTTATCCTAGTTATTTCCTGATCTAGTTGAAGACTCTTTACATATAAATAAAGGCTTAAGAGCTACATTTTTAATCATCTTATTGTTATACTTTTATATTGACAACAAATATTGATTACTAAATTTTCTGTCAACTCTTTTTTTATTGAAATTCTCCCTCAATTACTTCATGTTCGCTACCACCTCTGCATGAAAGCAAGTTGTTCTTTCACGATTTTCGGTTGCACACAGATTTAGTTGAGTCTCCACCAAATAATTTCATCAATTAATGTTCCAAAGCTTTCAGCCCGCAGTCAACCTTCAACCATAGTTTTGATTTTGGATTTCTCAAATTTCACAAAAAAAAAAAAAAAAAAATCAGAAACACAACCTAAATCCCTCGTTCACTGCCTCCACGTGGTGCCACGGCCATCACCGTGCCACACGCAGTCCAGACTCTCCACCGCCAGCCGCAAATTTGTTTTGAGAAGTCAAAACTTGTACACCTAATTCGTGAGTTTCAAACGCGAACTTCTCCACATCACGGTTTACTTTTGCTCCAGTCCAGTTATCGTCGTTCCATTGTCTGCGACCAAGTCTTCAGTTCATCGCCCTAGATCATTCGCTCAGATCCAGCTTGCCAGATCACAAATCACGAATCTAATGTCAAAAATTGCAGATCTAGTCTCGGGAGTTCTTTGACACGAAGTCCATCCAAAAACGCCATCCCACCGTGTTCTAGCCGCGCCCATGTCCCCGTGGTTATCTTTGTCACTTGCCAATCTCCTCACTTGATTCGAAGACCACAGTCACCACTTCCTGATATAATTGTAAGGTCACATGTCCTTGCATTTTGGTGGCATGAAAATATTAGCCATTTTTCCTTGGGCCCATCCTTATTGGGATACTTAATTCAAAACCTTAGTTGGGCCAGAAATCTATGAGCTATTTGGTTTTATATGAGTTTATTGAAAGTATGAGATTAAACAGAAAGCATACTACCCATTACTAAGAGTTTTGCCGTCTTAAAATTGCTTTGAGCTTTGGATATAATCTAGGGATTGTGTCTATTATTATGGTTTCAATTTGAGGATGTGACCCATGAGAGCTCAACCTTTATTTCCGGTCTGTAATTTAAAATATGGGTTATACAACAGCATAGGGAGGCATGCCTATTGCATTAGCATTAGACATGTGCCTAAAAGCCGTTTCATTTGCTTTTTTAGCCCAATAGAATATTTTGTAGGACTTTACTTGGGGAATATTCCATTATTTATAAGGTATTAATTTTATTATTGATTGGTTAAAAGTATTTTTTTTTGGATCTTCTGAGTAAAGCGCTGGTGCTTGAAAGCACACTTTAACCAATGTTTTAAAACTCGAAAAGCGTTTTCGAGGCGTTGTGCAGTCATGAAGCGAAGCGTACGCCTCGAGGCGGTCCGAGGCGTACGCCTCAATCTTTGAGGACAAAAATCAGAAAAAAAAAAACTAACATAACAAATAATAAACAACAATATCATAAGCACTAAATGTTATATGTCAAAAGACATCACAAACTAGATAATATGAAACATAAAACTAGGTAGATAAACATAAAACAAGTGTCTTCAAGCAAAAACTCCAGAAAGTCATAGATTTTAAAAAAAAAAAGGAACATAACAATTATCATTATCTAATGAAATATTGAATCATCTGTGTCCAATAGTTTAAAAAACTCATCGAACTCGTCATTCCCATCTTCGCCAGCACTTGAGGGATCATCCATGGAATCATCGTCATATCTAATTGCTCTATCATCTTCCTCCTCTTCATCACGAATTCCCATTCTGATTCCTCATCGATTAATTGCAATCTTTTATGTTTATGATCTATCATAAAAATAAGATCATATTAATTATAATGTTCAATTTCATTAAGTAATTTTGGTGGAGAAGGCCGAAGGGAACAAACCATTTTTCCTAGTGTCTTATTGTGAATTTTTTTGTTGTGAACTTCCACTCGCTTGATTAATTTCTTCCACCTCAACGTCCACATCTTGAGCATCTTGTATCGCCAATAATGGAACATGATGCCCAAATTCTTCGCCTTCGCAATCCGGCGACAGAGAGGCCCGGCGAAGAGATCTCCGGCGTGCGTGTGTGTGCGACTTTGCTGCCGGCGACAGAGAGGCCCGGCGACAGAGATGAACGGAAGACTGGAAGAGAGCAGAGGAACGAAGAACAGCGTACTCTTTCTTTACGGCGTGTTTGGTGGTTGTGTTTTTAATTTAGGGTTTTATCTATATATGGTATTATAAATAACGAAAAAGTAAAGAAGTAAAAAAAAAAGTAAAAAATAATCAAAACCAGTCAAATACCAGTAAAAAACCACCAAACAAGCCAAAAATCACCCATTAGCTGAAGCGTCCGCTTTTTCGCCTCGAGGCGTACACGCTTCGAGGCGTACGCCTCACCCGAAAAAGGCGTAAGCTTCACCCGGAGACCCCCAAAGCGTGCTCCTCGGGTTGTTTTTTGTCCGCTTCGAGTCAAGGAGCGCCTCGAGGCGTACGCCTCGACCGATTTTTAAAACATTGACTTAAACGCTTCAAAGCACTAATATAAATTGTTATTTTATTCATCCACACTGTTATTTTGTCAATTTACATGTTTTGTCATATGTAAAAACAAATAACTCATTTGTTTTCCTTTTGCTACGAAATCATGATGGAACTAAGATAGTGGATGCCGTTAAGTTGGGTAAATTTGGTTGTAAACCTAATCTCATCATTCGCTCTCAGTTGCAATGATCTTAGCATTCGTTGTCAGTTGGGCTACGGGCTCCAGGCGGGCTACCTCAGCAAGGTGCGTGCGCCTCAGGCGCGCCTCGACAGTAGGACATCTTTATTTGGTTGTATTGACACTTCGATTTTATTAATTATCAAGTTTTTATGGATAGTTATATTTTCTTGTGACTATGTTTTCACAAATTTTATAATTCAATTTAATTTATTTTTTAGTTTTTATGGGCCTCACATCTCTCAGGCGCACGCCTCGCCTTGCGCCTCAGGCGATGGGAGCCTGAATCGCCTTGGTGTGCTTTTCGCCTTTAACAACTATGGCTACTGGTGTGAGCCAGGGGACCGGCTAAGTGTTACTCACACTCTTCGGATCATCCCATTGCTAAGTCAGACTAATCTACAAAGTCGCGCAAACAAGATAGACGACCGATTAATTTGAGCTTATTCTCTCTTCATGAATATTTGACATTAGATCTAATTTAATTTATTGGATAAGTTAATTCGGTCTTATGAATTATTAAAGTTACTGGGCAACTAATTTAATACATAATTAAATTCTTAGAGAAATTATTGTGATAGATATAATTAATTAATTAATTAAATTAACTAAATTATATTATCACATTGAAATGGATATAAGTGTGAATAATGGACAAGGCACACATATTAAGGCATATGCCAAAGGCCATATAGGGCGACCCAATAGGGCGTGGACTGAATTATAAGCATCATCATCATCATCATCATCATCAACAGCACCTTAATCCCAACTATGTTGGGGTCGGTGGCATGAAGATTATAGTGTCGTTTAATTGTCTAAAATTACTTAACACCATAACTCATGCAAATAACAAAGTGGCAAAGTTTTACGCCGGATGCCCTTCCTGTCGCAACCTTCATATGAAGGAGAAATAGAACGAAATTCCAGAACCGTCAACATCATAGGTTTTTCCATTTATATGGAAAATATCATGAGACGGCGATGAGTTTGAGATAATTGCTATTGTCATGTCACAATATGTGATTGATATTGTAAAATCAACACATACATCATGGAACATGACTGAATTATAAGCAGTGTTCTAAAAATCGGCCTAGGCGGCCGCCTAGGCGCTAAAAGGTGGCCCTCCGCCCCCACTACCCCCTAATTGGTTCTGCCAGGCGGCTAGCGGGTCTTAGGCGGGCTAGGCGGGTCCTAGGCGGGCTAGGCGGGTCCTAGGCGGGCTAGGCGGGTCCTAGGCGACTACCCCATCTGTCCAGATTTTTTTTCTTTTCTATTTTATTTTTTAACGTTTTGTCCAAAAACGTGTTTTCCTTCGCTGGACCCTCAACCCTAAGTACCGTTTTCCTTCTTCTGTATCTCCCGGTCCATTCATTTCTTCCTTTTCACCTTCGCTGCGGAGACTATCATCTAATTCTCCATCTGCCATTTCACCTTCGGTAGCTCACCTTCTTCTAGTCCACTTTTTCCATTTCGGCCGTTTTATTATCTTCAGAGTTCCGGCGGTTCTTCCATCTTCTGGTCAGTGTTCTTCCAGCTCACCTTCGGGTTTTCTTTTTCTTTTATTTTTTTTAAAAAAAAAGCTGTTGTAGATGGAGAACATATATTGGAGGAAGGATATGGAGATGAGGAAGACATGGAATTTTGACTTTAGTGTGTGACTTTTGCTTTTTGAATGTTTTTTTTTCAAGACTATTGGAATGTTGTTTTTTTTTCATGACTATTTTTGAAAAGAATATTATTATGCATTTTGTATGCATATATAAAAATAAATAAAATATAAAATATATAAAAAAAAAACCGCCTAGCGCCCAGCCGCCTAGGCGCCGCCTCCAAGGCCTAGGCGCTAGAAGGTCCCCGTCCGCCCGCCTACCGCCTAACGCCTTTTAGAACATTGATTATAAGAGGCCCTCTGAAGGCTCACTTAATGTGAAGTGGCAGTATATATATACTACTAAGGCTAGGTTTTGGAAACCCTACTTTATCCACCAAGTAGAAAGAGAGAAAAAGATAACTCCCTCATTTCTTCTTGTAGTCGTCGATCCTTGGAGGAAGAAGGAGGAGAATTTTTTTGTCGTGCCATCCGACATGTGATACGTAGAGAAGGGAACGTATTTGTCATCAGATCATTCGAAAAGCCTTCGGAATCATCAACATCACAAATCGGCTGAAGCCTCGTCTTAAGGGTATAAAATTTTCAGCCCTTGCATTTTAATTTATAATTGTGTATACAATCCTTGATCGATCCTCGATGCGTTTTGTTTTGGCCTCAATCCCAACAGCTAGAAGTATTACAACATCCCGATTATGAGCTAAGATTAGAAGTTGATTCTTGTCTTAGTGAAATTATAAGAACCACCAGCCCTGATATTCCATGTGATGAGAACATATTGAACGTTGCCATGCTAATTCATACTGTGAGAATATGTTTTATACAATTACGATATTGCGTGAAAATATGAGAATTATAGTTGAAATAATCGCTAATCGCAAATATGGCTTGATCGAGTCGGATCTAGATTGTGATCAGTTGATTATTGAGATTTTAAGCACTTTTTGACTTGTATATATAATTATCATGGGAAAATTATCTTCGGATATTTGGAGGTCATAACTGAAATTCTTCAAGAAAGTAAAAGAGAGACGTTGGGAGATTTGTTCTACCCAGTTTTAGAAGTTATGAAGGGACATTCCAATCTAACTTTAGAGATGTTAGCTGAATAAATGTTTAATTGTGAGGAGTTGATTTCCATGTCTGCTTGAAGCACTGTGAATGTTGAGGAACATGCAGTATAAGCTCATGTAGAGTTGGTGGGAAGTTCTCATTTACAAGATGATCTCATTCCCAATAGTGTATATAACACTACATTTCAGGAAAATTGTACCGAAGGTTTTCTTGCACAATATCTAATTGAAACATCACCACTTCTTGAAGACCTTCCTACCAACACTTTAAGCACTCCGATTGTGTATGATTTAGAAGGACTTATTTATGTTGAAGAGAATAAACGAGGGTTAAATTTACAAGATGTAAATCTCATAATGAAGCTCTTATTACCATGCTTGACACGAATTCTTATGGAGTGATCATATTCCTTCATCTGATCTTTATCATCTTCAAATAAATTGTCATACCAAGATTGCATGTGATGTATTTAATTCTCGACTACCTCCAAAACTGAATAAGAAAATGAAGTATGCTTTTGGTAGAAAAGCGAAAGTGAGGAGACACAAGGTGTTTGAAGAAAAATCTTATCATGTTGTTGATGATTACATTTGTGCTATCGTGTTTGTTGAAAAGGACGTCCCACTGCTTATTTGCTTGACGATAGGATTCAAAGCTATTTGGTTGAATGGACCGGTCGTCCTAACTCGGAGATCATCAAGAGTTTCATCAAACTTCCCACGTTCAATTTGTTGATCATGTTTTTTGCTCTCGCATCCAGTAGGGGAAATGATGGAAAGTGGAATACAATAATTAATATAATTGGAAGAAGAATAGTATTTTCATAGTATGAGAATTGATATTAGTATTTTAGAACCATTAGAATTTGATATTATTTAGTTCCTTATCCTAGTTAGTTTCTTAGTTTAGTTGGGACTTTTAGAATATAAATAAAGGCTTAAGAACTGCGTTTTAATCATCTTATTATTATCTTTTTATGATTATTGACATTAAATACTGATTATTGAAATTTTCTCTCATTTTTGTTCTTCTTTATTCAAGTTCTCTCTAAATTTCTTCGCTTTGCTATCAGATATGATTATAAATAAAGAAACTTCCTACTCTGGTAAAATGTCATGAATTCGTACAATAACTTAATCACATCCTGTTCACGAGAGGTTGGACATTTTATCATATATTCCTGAAAAGATGAAGTCAGTAAAATAACACACACACACACACACATACATTACATAGAATCACCTCATCTTTTGTCAGGCGGGAATTGTACAGCATCTCCTCTCCAACAGTACTCACCTAAAAACCACACTTGTGCATAAGCAACTCAGTGGTGATACCGTTCATCAAAAATACAACAAATTTTAGGTGTATCCTTACAGAGAACCCTTTGTAATCATGGGCTGGATATACAAATGTGTCTTTAGGCAACGTAAATATCTGTTTTCAGTAAACACTCTGCGGGAGTTAGGCAATGGTTGTGAATAAATGGGAATTAAAATTCACAATGTAGACCGAGCAAAGTCAGGTTAAGAAAATGTTATCTGCAATCTTACTTGTGAATGAACCGACTTGTACAGCTGCTCAGAACTTCCACCCTGAGATAATTAGTTCAACAATAGTTCAAAGTCAGCATGCAGAAACAACTGCACAAGTCATAAAAACCATATTTGAATTGTAAAAATTTATAATTGTCGTAATAAATCATAAATTAGAGACTGAGGAAATAATTTCTTGACTGATTGTGCAAACGTCAGTCAAGTTTAAACTTAAGATTTTAGCATGCAAAAATGGGTGGTGTCGTCTTTCTATTGTACTCAATGTACTGTGAAGACTGCTTTAAGAACCCACATCCAGCTAAATCTTTTAATCCTGCAATAAATTTGTCCTATTTAAGCCTAAGTACTCTAAACTGAGAGTGGAGCATTTGCATTTATACTTCCACCTTTTCCCATTCAAAGGCATTCCGGGGGCATTTGTAATATCCGCATTTTTCTTTCCCTTGTATTTTCATTTTCGGTGTATTTCTCGATCGTAGTGACCCTCGTGTATCTTTCAGTGTATCCTTCCTGTCATCTATTGAACTGTATTCTCGTTATTGTTGTGCGGAACCGCCGTTTCGGGGTTGCCGTGGATCCATTTCGTGTTATTGGTTCCTAAATATCGATTCCTATTGCTTTTATTCTCTTCCCGGGTCGTTTTTCTTCATTTGAGGACCCAAGGAGGGGTGTGGGCCGCGGCACAAGGAGTGTGTGCCGCGGCACACACATTTTTCAATTTTTGGCCGAGCGGCCTGTACTGTGTGCCGCGGCACATGCCGACGGGGCCGCGGCACCTTTGCTGAAGTCAGATCTTGCGCGGCACACCGTCGGGCAGCACATGCTAAGTCGATCTGCGCGGCACACCCATCCGGCCCCGGCACACTCGTGTTGCATTTTCGGCCAAAACCGTCTGCATCTGGTGCCGCGGCACATGTCGGGTGGCGGCACCTTCCTCGGGAGCAATTTTTGGCACAGCCGCGGCACACTTCAGCTGGGCCGCGGCACACAATACGGTCAACCCTATAATTGCGTTGTTTTTGAGCGAGAGCAACTCATTTTTTCCTTCTTCTTCCATTTACGCGAGAGAGAGAGCTTGAGGAGAGAACTCTTCATCATCAATCACTTGAGTATTCATTTTTCACCATTTTCATTCGGTTGTGAAGCCCGGATAGTCGATCTAACGCGTGTTCTACGGATCATAGTACTTGGATCTTCAAAGGTAATATCTCTTAGAACCCTATTTTTGGTTAATTTGGGGGTTCCGGGATTTTCGTCCGATTCATTCCGTTTTGTTGGTGGATTCATGATGAATACGATTAATATTGTTAGTATCATTAGCTTTCCTACGGATTCATGGTATATTTTGTGGTTTTTACGGAATCGAGAGGGTTTGGTTGTGGTCCGCCCTCGTTGTTATTTTTGTACGAATATACATGAATCGTAGGCGGGTTTTCGGGTGTATTCCATTTCCGTATTCGTCTAGAGTTGGTTGTGATTGTGTTCTTCGAATCGTTAGGTTCGGTCTTTATTGGTTCTAGCGTCACGGTGTTTTCCTTCCGTTCGTTGCGTCGTCAATTGTTCGAGGCAAGTATTTTTGGAAACCTTTATGCTTAACGTGAAATGGTAATGTATATCGTGTGTGATTGTGCTCACCCCGGGAGGGTCCGACGGGGCCTCGGGGGAATCTATGACTTCACTCTGGATTCATGAGTTTGTTTAGCTAGCCAGCCCGGGAGGGTCCTTAGAGGCCTCGGGTGGGATTTGTAGCTTCGTCCCTATCCTAGGCGATGCATGTGCGTGATTTGTTTTATGATACGGCCAGCCCGGGAGGGTCCTTAGAGGCCTCGGGTGGGATTTGTGGCTTCGTCCCGGTCCTAGGCAAATGTGATTGTGATTGTTTGTTTCCGGAAAAGACATGTCTGGTTTTGGTTTTTGAAATGATATTTGTGCATGTACTATGAAATGTGTAAGCGATTGGTTTGCCTTGATTACTTGTACTAGCGTAATTGCTAACCCCTTTGGGGACCCGTTTTGGGGAAATTCTTGTTATGAATTTCAGGTTATGATTATCCGAACGAACGAGCACCGGGACAGTACGAGGATGTTGGTCAAGGTCGTTGACATGTGCATTTGGGTCTTTTTATTTCTTTTGTTCATTTCGATATGGTTGTTTCCACAGTTATAAACTTATAGATTGTACTCGCGAGTACTTAGGATTTTCTTTTCAAACTCCGTATTGTATTACTTTAAATTGTTATAATGTCGGTTGATGCTTATTTCGCCGGTTGCTCCGGGCGTATCTTTTTATGTCATATTATTTAAATGTGTGTCCTCGCTGACCGAAATGGTTAGTCGAGTGGTGTTTTCTTGTTGTAGCCTGGTGGGTCCCATGTAGGGGTCCACGGCGCTGTAATATACTCCGAATATCTCGGGGTGTTACAGCATTTGCGTCCTGTGTCATATTTTCGGAAGGGTTGAGTTTCGACACAAATGCTTAATTTTCCTTCTCTTTAGAACGAACTACTTATGTGCTTCAAGGGACCCAATGGGGCGCAACCATCAAACTGATTAACTAAATAATTAATGCTCCACAAAAGCCATATGGGCTATAACAAGAATAGTCCAAATATAGAATAACAATGTCATTCATCTATTCCTGTACATATTTTTCTTTAGTCACTGCTTTCTCCTGATAAAGCACATTTCCCCGCTAAAAATTAAATTTTGGGTAGAAAAAAACTATTCCAGATTGAAGTGAAGAGAAACCAACTTTAAACGTAAGGTTGGCAAAAATTCACAAGAAGGTGGAACTTGGTGGTTCAGTTTTTGCATGACCAACAATACCTGAAAATCCGTCCTACCACATCCACGTATTAATAAAGCATCACCAGTAAAAGCCATCCTTGGTTCAGGCTGATTAGGTCCATCACCTGTGACATAGGTTACACAACCTTGTGTGTGGCCTGGTGTTGCGCGAACCTGCAAAACATAAGAAACACGAGTTGGTGATATGATATCACAAATATGACATCATACAACTACAAGAAACCGGAAAACCATAACCATACAAACAGCCTTGATTAGTTCGCATACATAGCCTCCCTCCCTCCCTCCCTCCCCTCCCCCCTCCCTCCCTCCCTCCCTCCCTATTAGAGCAAAGAAGATGAAGGAATGATAAATTAGAGCGTAGGTGGTAGCGAACTCAATAGGCGCCTTTGACAAATATAAATAAGAATTACTAGTGTCAATCACCGAATTTACCACATGGTCAATCAAACACTTGATCTCCAAAACTCTACGGTAGGAATAATACAATCAGTTTTTCAACCCACGCCGACCAGTTTATTACTTCCAAAACACATCCCCTGTTTATCTCATATCATGAATATCATTGTCCAATAAACAGCAATTTCATGTACCTCCAGAAAGAGATCACCAAAACAGATCTTGTCGCCAGGTTCAACCAAAAGGTCAGCTTTTGCATTGCTCGCCTTAGAAATGATAGATAGCACTCCAGGACTCTTACTCTGCATAACATAACAATGTAAATGTAAGAAGGGAACATGTCAGAATGCTGTCTCAGAATTTCGAGCTATCATGTAAAATTAAAAGCAGTTATGCTGCATTAAAACTCAAGATATTCTTAAAATTCAGCTCCATACCACATAAGCATTTGAAGGAGAAAAAAACAGGAAAAAAACAATAAGAAATATGTAGTCACACGTAGTATTGAAAAAGCCTAAGAAGTAAGGACGAGCCTTAAGCAAGCCAGTGCCAGTGACATGATCTGCATGTACATGAGTATTGATTGCACATATAAGTTTCAGCCCCAACTCTTTCACTAGAAAAAGATCTCTGTCCACTGTCTTGTCTACTGGGTCGACCAACTGTGGAGAATGATAAGTTGCATTAGTACATGAATCAAGAACTCAACTAGAGAATAATAAAAGAGTGGAATTCTTATTAAATGTCGAAACATCAACACCAAATATCCGAAATGAAAACCGAAGTACAGTATTCTGAATTACAGTCTATTACTTCTTTTCCTATTACCTACAACTTCCGTAACTGGATAAAAAAAAACTCATGGCCCGTGCACATCCAAAAAAAACATTCACTCAAAAGGATCTTCACGTTACAATTCATTTTCACTATTACAAGCATACATGCTATGTTGGCCTTGGAATTTCGGTGAGGAAAAAAAAAAAAAAAAAAAAAGATGAAAGCTCCAACCAAAAAACAAAAAGAATACTAATTAAGCAAAAGGTGAGGAAAATATTCTCCACATTATTTTCTCATCAAAATCCAAAACCAGATATAACCTGTTCAGAAAGGGAGGAGAAGAGGATTAAGTTGTGAGTTAAAACAGACCACAGATTTTGCATCATAAGTCTGTCAACCTGGTCTGTGACGTCTGTCCAGTATTTTATTAACTAAGAATTAAAGAGCCAACTACACCAGTTTAGTATGAACAGGCAAACCATTTCCATTCTAACACAATCTTTTCCAAAAAAAAATCAAATCTCAAAAAAGGTTTAAAATGGATTGGCAAGCAATAACTGCAACAATTTAGGCGCACTCTCGTTAAATCTCAGAAAAGCCCCAATCAATCCAACCCTTGGTACTCTAAACACAATGTCAAAATCATCAAATTAACCTGAAAATATATAATCAAACAAATGATAATGACGTACAAATAATAATAATTATAAAATAATAACAAATATTGTTATTAATTAACACAAATGAGGCAGGAAATTAAGGCAATAAGAACTGACCAGAGCTGGTTTATCAGGATGAGAAGCATCGGCGAGAAGGTAGGTGTACGTAGACGACTCCTTCTCGAAAAGCTGACGGAAAAGCAACTTGCACGAGGAAACGGACGACGTCGAATACGAAACTGGCCCCATTTGCGATCGGAGCTTTGCATTGACTGTGAATATTTGAGGAAAATAAGTCTTGTATTTCGCAGCAGAAAAAGTAGCTGGTATCTGCAAAACTCGGAATTTTGAGAGCATTTCTTGCTGGGGAAGAAGGATTTGCAAATACTACCAATCGAAGATGGCGATTACGACTACCGAGTACCAATTGCCAATTGTTATCTTGAGTTGTTTTTTACTTTCGTGCTTTTACCGATTGGATGCAATATTTCTTGCCACAAATTTCCTCGGATTTATTATGTATTATATAATACAAGTCCATCCGTGCGAGAGTATTTAAAATCTATACACAGAAGAATAGCAAATTAATATTTAAGTTATAATAAATATATTATGCATAAATTTTAATTACTAATATACACGATATATTACAAATGACGTGTGCTACTCTTGATGAAGTCATAAATTACAAATTTCTGAAAACTTCCCTATACACAACATTAATAGTTGTGTTGACATGTTTTTTCTCATCATCACAAATTAGAACTTTCAGACATTTCCTATTTGTGACTCTAGAAAAAGCAACAGTATATATATGATTGCACGATAGCGCACGCTACTAAGGATCACGATAGCGCACGCTACTAAGGAAAAGTAGCGCACGCTAATAACAATCAGTATATATATGATTGCAGATGTGAATTATGTTCATTCAGCCATTCCTTCCTTTATTTCAAGAGAGAGTTTTTAGAGAGAAGTTTGAGGTTCCAAACACTGATTGATGATGATCTTTAACAAGATTAAGCTGAGGAACATGGATTAAAGTCTGTTCTTGAAGTTATTGATGATTCTTGAAATGAAGTTCATTGTTCTCCTTCATGGTTCGTCTATACAAGGTAATCACGCTTCACCTTTGGATTTCGTTTTGGATTAAAGATTGATGTTCTTGAGTTAATGATTATCATATAAACAAGTTGATAAGCATGATTATGAGATGGATTACCAGAGTATGATGATATTAATATGATTCGTGTGATTTGAATTGTATCGTTCGTTTTCGTGAGATAAGTTGGTTAATCCTTCTCCTCCTATTCGGATGTTGATGTCATTGTTGATGATTAATCTCTATAATGTTAGATTAGCGAAGTGTTGTTAAGGTTCATGGTGTTCATGATGTTGATATTTGAGGAAGAAGATGATATGTGAATATATGAATTGGATTAAGAGTTGGATGATTACCTATATGTTAAAGGATATCTGATTTCATTGTTTTGATAGCTTTGAACTTGGTTCAAGATCACTTAGTGTTCTTGACAATCGCCATATGTTGATCGGTATCCGAAATACATGCAACTGCATGTCATTAGCGCACGCTAAGCCTACTGGCTAGCGCACACTAACGGGAGCAACTTAACGCACAATACACTAAGTAATTAACGTGCGCTAAGTCAACAGACAGGGTAGTATATTCTGTTTCGGTTATGAATTCGTGATCATTTAAGTTGGTTTGATCAGACTTGTGGTTAACTGAGATATTGTTGAGCCATTGGGTTTGTGAATTGATTTAATAGATTGTTGATTGTTATTGAACTTGTTGTTTATCGAATTACTAGGTTGAGAATATTGATCGGTGATTATAACCGTGTGTTGCGGTCGAGTTCGAGGATGTTCGTGAATTGCTTTGGTCGGGACCGAGGAACTTGTAGATGACGGCAATGGATTTGGTAATAGCTTCCTCGTCGTTGTATAGGTATCGAGGTAAGTTATTACTTGGTCAGTTTATAGTATTTAAAGAATGGTTTCCGTTTCATTCGTGTATAATTCGTATAGCAATGTTTATAATCGTAATCACAGGAGATTTGGGATTATAAATCATATTCGAGTTTTGGGAATCTAAATCATAATGTATATGATATAGTTTTTTTATTGGTATACTTGTATATCGAGGATATATTGTGATAAAGTCGAAGATATGAATTATCTGCAATCCGTGATACTTTGGACCGTCGAGTATTGAGGATAATGGTTTGTGATGGTTTAGACATTGAGATCGTTCTCGAAGGACTCGGGGCAAGTACTCTAATCATTTTTATCATTTGTGTCGATCATGTCGTGATACATTCGTGTATCGTTGTTGTCATGTATTTGTGCATTGTTGTTGTCGTGTATTGTGTAATGTTGTTTTGTGCAGTTGTGCATTGTTGTCATATGTCCACCTCGTGTTGGTCCGACGGGATCATCGGGGGATCTATGCTAGCGTGCACTGGATCATCGGATGGGTTTTCCACCTTGGGTTGGTCTGACGGGATCATCGGGGGATCTAGGCTGTGAAGGCTGGATCATCGGATTACCATGTATTGTTGTTGTGCATATGTATATTATGGGTTTGCCATAAGTATACATTGTCGTTATTCTTGTGATCATATTGACGTTGTCATATGGGTATGCATTTGTCGGTCTTGTGTTAGGACCATGTCCGTATGTTGTGTTGATCTGATCTCGGATTAGACTGACGTGATTGTAATGGTATTTCGTATCTTGAGGGATGTTCCGTATTTCCTTGGTACTTGTATTTTATGGACAATCGGTTATCGTATTGGAATTATCGACGTTATCCGATGGATTGAATTGGCCAGAGTTGGTATAATTTCCATATCGCGAGTTATGATAATGTTTTGAGAACCTTGGGTATTGTTGAGATACCGTACATATATTTCGGTATTATCTTATTGTGTTGTTAAGGATACGAATCGTGGATTTTCGTAAAGTTACGACGGTAAGATTACATTGGTCGTATTCTTACTTAGTATTTCCATTGATATGTAATTATTGACGTGATGTGATGGTTATCATTGTTGGATATTATGGCTGACCCCGTCGTGGGCTTTCTTTTTAGGTTCTTGGATTATCAAGCTTGTAGCGGTCGTGAAGAGATGAGCTTCCCGGAGGATACTGTCTAGGACATGTATTTGTGTATTGAGTTTCTGATCAGTTGTTGTATTCCGCTGCTAGAGTATTTTAATTGTTTGTCTTTATCCGTTGCATGAGTATTTTTAAATGGCCTTTTGGTATCTAGTAACTTAGGTTACTTTGGGCAATCATTTTCTAAATCTATTCCGTCGGTACGTGTAAGCGATAGCTTAACGTATGTTTTTAAACTATTGAGTTTTAGCATTTCGGGCCTTGTGGTTTCAAATGAGATTTTACGACGGTTTTGATAAACGAGTTTTATAAAGTCTTCGAATGTTTTAAATAGATAATACCGTCGTTAGCGTCTTGGACGTTTGTAAATGTTTGTGAAAATTTCCTTCAGCCTTGTGGGTTCCATCTCGGGGCCCACGACGCTGTAATATTCCTGGATAGCTCTGGGGTGTTACACGTAGGTCTTGCGATCGTATATACGATATTGGCATTTGGAATGCTCGATTAGATGGTAAATGATTTGGAATCATTTTAGTCATAATCGTGGTATATGTTTTTTCGTTCGTTATAGTTGTATTTTTCGTAAGTTTATGTCTAAATATAAATCTTCTATTTCTTGAAAATATGATTTATATTGCTGATATGAATGTTAGAAAATATAGATATTGGATATCCGGTCGAAAAACTAGCCCCGAATTGTTGTTTGACGGTCCGGGGGTGGTCCAGCGAGGGCCGCGGCCCCGGTGGCTCGGGCCGTGGCCCGGTGGTTGTTGCGGCCCACTGGTAGTTTCATCTTGTGGGCCGCGGCTTTAGGGCTTTTGGCGGCCCTCTGCCCAATGGTGTTTTTCGGGCGCGGTTCAGCCCATTTCGGACCCGTTTCGGGCTTGTTTTCTTCATGTATTCCTAAAATTAATATCCCGCATGTTAAATTGGATTTAATATGATTAAAATGATATATGGTATTTCATTTTATAAGGGAAAATTGATTTATTGGAATACTTGAACGTTTTTCATATTACCAGTTGTGTGAATCGATTGGATCGATTCGAATTGTTGATTGGATAAATGTATCTCTACATTTTCTGTTTATATAGTATTTATTGGATGAATGCTTTTGAATGGGGGTGTGGTTCATGGACTTAGTTTTTGAATCGTTCGTTTTATTCGATTGGGTTGTAAAGGCCATTTTGAGCCTATTTATTTTACTAGAAATATTTGTATCTAGGATGCAATTTTCAATGTAAAATTTATATGTAATGACGAAGACCGGAGGAAGATCCATTTCGAGAAGACGAAGATTCAAGACGAAGACTTATAATTAGATTACGAAGTTTTTCTTTTCTAGGAACGGTCCATGAACCACATGTTGGTAGCAACTAGGCTGTGAATGGTTTTTTCATATTGTATGAATGCCACAAATGCGCTTAAATGATTAATGTGCAAAGTGTAACGTTAATCGCGAAAATTCTCCCACAACAAATTATTAAGTTTATAAGGTTTCAAGGTTTTCCTTCCCTCCATCGAGCTTTCGGGAAATTGAAATCCAAACCGGATGTGCTATGCTTCCGAGTTACCGGGTAGTCGTCGGGAGGACGGATAAATTAATGGAGCGCATTGGATGCCTTCGGTTGGAGCAAATTTTATCCCTAGAAACCTGGTAGGTTGCCGGATAAGATTCAATTGTGAAACTGATTTGCGTCGATGGTATGAACTTAACTTGTTCACGAACCATAGAAACCGTATAGGTTGAGGGGAGTGAACAAGGGGAAAAAGAAGATCGAATCATCCATTAGATGGGTTGGTGTTGGACACCACTTTATGAAAATTAATAGACTAGAAACCTGTTCGGTTGCCCTCTATTAAGATTTATAAAGAACTCGATCACCACTATGAAGTAGAGCGATGATACTTCCGGATTTCACATGGGAGTGTGTTATTCCCAAAATAGTGGGAGTTGGGTAACAATAATAGAAAAGACCTTAATTCTATACTCAGAACATAATTGAACGAGTCACTAATTAATCTGTCCTACTTAATGCAGACATAACTCTCAATATGACAATGAACCCACTCGCAATTCTACTCGAAAAAAACACCTTGATGGGACCTAACTTTGTGGATTGGCTCCGCAATCTGATGATTGTCTTCAGTATAGAGGCACTGGGATACGTCTTGGAGATGGACATTCCGGCGCCTCTAGTGCGGACAAGAGCCAATCAGGAAGAGATTGAAAACCACGAAAAGTGGGTTAAGGATGACGTGAAAGTCCGTGCTTATATGATGGCTTCCATGTCTAATGAGCTTCAGAGAGCTCATGAGAAAATGACTTCTGCTAGGCAGATTCTATCTCACTTAACCGAGCTTTATGGTGAGCACAGTCGAACTGCTAGATATGAGATATCCAAGCAACTGTTCGGTGCAAATATGAAGGAAGGTGAGAAGGTTGGGGAATATGTCCTCAAAATAATATCCATGATCGAGAGTTGGAGGCTCTTGATTTTAAAATGGATACTTCTCTCCAAACCGACCTTATCCTACAGTCTCTCCGTGAATCCTTCTCACAGTTTGTTAAGAACTTCAACTCCAATGAGATTGCATGTAACTTAGCTAGGCTAATGAACAAACTTGTGACCGCTCAGTCTTAGATGAAGACTCCGCGGATGAAGGAGTCTGTCCTTGTGATTTCTTCTGGATCTCGGAAGTCCAAGAACAAGAAGAAAAAGACCAAGAAGCAGATGGGACCACAAGTCGAGGATCTTAAGGGTAAGGGCAAGGCCCCAATGGTTCCGAAGATCAAGAAGAAGGATGCTTGTCTCAAGTGTGGTGAGCTGGGCCACTGGGCAAGAGACTGTCCGATTCTTCATGGCACTTCAGGTATAGAACTTTTAGTTTTGGAAACAAATTATTCTGCTACTATATTTTTTACTTCTTGGATACTGGATTCTGGTGCTAGTTCTCATATTTGTACCGTGAATCAGGATCTGAAACTAAGTAGGAAGCTTGGAGCTAGAGAAGTTATGATCACAGTCGGAAGCGGGCACTGTGTCGAGGCAACCGACATAGGATCACTTCTTTTGGGTTTAGAATCCGGCTTTGTTTTGACTTTAGAAGATATACTTTTTTTGCCCAAGGGGCACAAAAACATTGTATCCATTCCGGTCATGGACCGAAACGGCTTTTCATTTTTCATTGGTGATGGTTCCTGCAAAATTTATTTCAGAAATAAACTAGTGGGTAGTGCTACATTGTTAAATGGATTGTATCATCTAAATCTCAGCAACAAAGTAGTTGTGAATACTATGACTAGAAAACGTGGTAGGGATGAAACCTTTCAAGTTTTGAAATGGCATCTTAGACTTGGTCATGTTGGTCAGACCAAGGTTTACAAGATGGAAAAAGATGGACTTATGGGTCCATTGGGATCAGATCACTTTCCTACTTGTGAATCTTGCCTTAAAGGCAAAATGACTAAGTCCCCCTTCACAGGGACTTTTAAAAGAGCCGCTGATAAACTGGGATTAACCCATATCGACATATGTGGTGCTTTGGAAGCAGCACGTGACGAATATCAATATTTCATTACGTTTATAGATGATCATACTAGGTATGGTTATGTATACTTAATGAAACATAAATCCGAGGCCTTTGAAAAATTCCAGGAATTCAAGGCCCTAGTCGAGAAATAAACTGGTAATCATATCAAAGCACTTCGGTCGGACCGAGGTGGCGAGTATACGAGTACGGAGTTTGATGAGTTCCTTAAGGAATATGGAATAGTTTCATAACTAACACCTCCAGGTACTCCTCAGTTAAACGGTGTGTCAGAAAGAAAGAACCGGACCTTGTTGAACATGGTCCGTTCCATGCTGGGCTATACTGACTTACCTATTTACCTGTGGGGGTATGCACTCCTGACAGCCGCTTACATCTTGAACAGATGTCCTTCTAAATCCGTTCCTAAAACTCCACATGAGATGTGGGAGAGCAGAAAACGAAGTCTTAATCATATTAGGATTTGGGGATGTCCCACCTATGTCAAGAAGACTAAGGTGGAGAAGTTGGAAGCTAGGTCCGTGAAGGGACGTTTCATTAGATTCCCATCTGGGATGATAGGATATCTATTCTACATGCCTGAAGATCGAAAGATCGTTGTTGCTTTACAAGCACACTTCCTGGAAGATGAGTTCATCCAGGAAGGCGGGGCAGGTAGAAGTATTTCTTTAGAAGAATACAATGAAACTCCTCGGGAGACACCTGTGCAAGAAACTGGAACCGAACCTTCTGAACACAAGTACAACCACCTTGTAGGTCTAGTAGGGTGTCTCATTTACCTGAGAGGTATGGGCTTGTGCACTTGGAGGAGATGGGTCTCCATGAGGTTCCAAGTGATAGCCAAGAGACCGACCCAACGACCTATGACTAGGCGATGGTGGATGTAGACTCTGCGAAATGGCGCAAAGCTATGGAAGCTAAGATGGACTCGATGCATGTCAATCAGGTCTGGACTCTGGTAGACCGCCCCAAGAGCATAGTGCCCATTGGGAAAAAGTGGATCTACAAGAGAAAGACTGATGGTGATGGCAAGGTTGACGCCTATAAGGCCAGACTTGTGGCAAAGGGTTATACCCAGAAAAAAGGGATCGACTACCACGATACCTTCTCGCCTGTAGCTATGATCAAGTCTATTCGCATGATGCTTACTATAGCTGCCTACCACGATTATGAGATATGGCAAATAGACGTAAAGACGGCTTTCCTTAATGGATTCATCGAGGAGGAAATCTATATGGAGCAGCCTAAATACTTTGTATCCGAAGTCGATATTCAGAAAGTGTGCAAGCTTCAGCATTCCATTTATGTACTGAAGCAAGCGACACGTAGTTGGAACCTTCGTTTTAACGAGGCGGTCAAAGAGTTTGACTTCGTGCAAAACGAGGAGGAACCTTATGTATACAAGAGGGTTAGTGGGAGCAAGATCTCATTCTTAGTACTATATGTAGATGACATTCTACTAATAGGAAATAATGTGGGAATGCTCAGTTCTGTGAAAGCTTGGCTTTCGAGTAATTTCTCCATGAAAGACTTGGGAGAAGCTACCTATATTCTTGGTATTCGACTCTACCCGGATAGAGCGAAGAGAACAATAGGTCTTTCCCAAGCCCTCTATATAGATAAAATCTTAAAACGATTTAAGATGGATGATTCTAAAAGAGGGTTCCTACCGATGCGACATGGAATAAAACTCTCCTTGAAGATGTGTCCTCAAAGTGAGGAACAACGGAAGGAAATGAGTAATATACCATATGCTTCGGCCGTGGGTAGCCTTATGTATGCTATGTTGTGTACGAGACCTGACATTGCACATGATGTAAGCGTGGTGAGTAGGTTTCAGGCAAACACAGGTAGGGAACATTGGACTGCCGTAAAGAACGTTCTCAAGTACTTAAGAAGGACTAGAGATATGGTTTTGATGTATGGCGGTGGAGAATTAGATGTGGTGGGATTCACTGATTCGGACTTCCAAGGACTGAAGGACGACTCGATGTCTACTTCTGGCTACATATTTACTCTTAATGGAGGAGCAGTATCTTGGCGTAGTGCCAAGCAAAGCGCGACTTCTGATTCCACCTGTCAGGCTGAGTATCAAGCAGCCTCGGAGGCTTCCAAGGAAGGGTTCTGTATTAAGAAGTTTCTAGGAGAACTTCAAGTGATACCATGTCCGAGCCGCTTGTTCACTGCATCGCGACAACGACGAGTCAGTAGCGCAGGCCAAGGAGCCGAGGTTTCACAACAACACCAAACATATTGAGAGGAAGTATCATCTCGTAAGAGAATTTGTTCGCAAGGGATACATTGTTCTGCATAGAGTAGACTCAGCCGACAACATCGCTGATCCACTGACCAAGCCACTTTCTCAGACTAGCTTGGAGCGTCGTCTGGAGAACATGGGTATTAGATACCATAGTGCGTGGCATTGAGTGTAAGTGGGAGATTGTTAGGATTATGCCCTCGAATGCCACGCAGAGGATGTTGAGTGAGGGCATTGTACTTGTAAATTATGTAAAACATTTATATAAGGCAATGAATGTTTCTTTATTTACTCGTAGTTACTGGCATTCTTAACTCGTAAATATACATATAGAAACTAGTCCGTGTATTTGAGAGCAAAACGTTCCACTCCTTATTGGATAAGGGGGTAGGCACTGGAAAGGTTTATAGCTCAAATACTTAATCGTTCGCAAGTCGATGAAACTTGACTGGGCGTTAAGTTTATGTGAAGACTTGTATGACGTGTTCTTTGACATGTAGAGTGCCTGTCGAACACTAATGGTTAGTGGGAGCACACGTTATAGGTATGCTAATTGGATTAGTATACTCGAACCGACTCACCCTCGATTCGTCACACAGATTTCACTCCGGGACAGTCAATGATGTAATATCTGCAAATTTGATTTCCGGTAATTTTCTTTTTCTTTTTGGCGAGAATCCATTTTGATGACTCTCTTGGGAACGATTCGTCATTCTGAGAATGATTAATTCTGCACTTTTTGACGTCCGAGTTCGTTTTGGTGTCGTTTTGTTGAGTTCCGTGCTTCTTAGCGACTTTTCCGCACTTGAGTTCGATTCTTGCAAATCTCGTTCGAAACTGTTCCTTTGAGTTTCCCGTAAGTCCGTTTAACTTTGTTAGACGTGTTGTGAACTCCGGTTTGGTTATTCGATCAAGTATCGAGATTTTCGGGCGTTTTGTGCCATTTTGTAATTTCCCAAAGTTGTGGGTATCTGTCGTCATACCCATTTCTAAGATGTTCTGTTGCTGTCTCTCTGAGTCGATAGCGCATGCTATGCTTTGCAGCTACCACGAGCTAAGGTTCCGTAGTTAGCGCACGCTAAGTGTTGTAGTTAGCGCGCGCTAACGGGTGGTGTAGAAACAGTCCAGCGGCCACTGGACGGGGTTCAGACGTTGATCAGCGCACGCTACTTAGTATCATAGCGCGCGCTAGAGTGTGTTGGTAGCGCACGCTAAGGGGAGGATAGCGCACGCTACCTAGTAGTTCAGGGCAGTCCAGGAGCTACTGGACTGGGTCTGAAGTTCTTGTTAGCGCACGCTAACACTTGGGGTTAGCGCATGCTAACAGTGTATTTTTGGTCAGGAGTTTTGTTCGGTGCCGCGATAGCGCACGCTAACCTTAATGATTAGCGCACGCTAATTGTGTCCAGTATAAATACTGGACACCAGTCTAGAATCTGCATTTTTCTTCATTTCTTCTTCTTCCTCCGCGAGTTTGAGACGTGGCGACTAGGGTTCACATCTGGGCTGATTTTCTTCCATCCGAAGGTGTTTTGGAGTATCCTAGGTGATTATAACATCATCTAATCTATTGTTCTTCGTCGAATCAAGGTATATTTCTTGATTTCCTTCGAGTTGACTTTTTGGAGTTTTGTTCTTGATTTCGTTTTCCATCCGATTTTGATAAACCGATTGTTGTTTAATGATGTTGTTAAACATATCCTCTGGAGTGTATATCCACATTTCGGGTTGGAATTCTGTTTTCATGTTTTGACGGGTCGATTCGTGTTCTTGGCCGTTTTGGGGGAAATCCTTGAACTTTCGTCGTTGTTCTTTGGATTCAGCAACTTTAGGTCGTGCTATGGAATTTATTTTCATTGTTGTTATTGTTGTTCGTAGTTTATTGTCGCGGGTTAGCGCTCGGTGGAGTCGTTGGGTTCGTAGTCAGTTCGTGCCAACCTACTTCGATCGGTTCTTCGCGTTTGTGGTTGTTCGAGGGAAGTACCTTGTCCATACAATTCTTGTTTTATCGATATGATAATTAGTGATCGTCTCCTTGTGTTTATTTGATCGTTTGAATTTCACTTTCAAAGATTCAGTTAGCCTTGTTAAAGGCCCTCTTTCAAATCGCGTGTGTTTTGTGGACATTGTGTTCTTGGATGGTTACGTGAATTACTATGAATACACTTGGTGTTGTCGTTGTGCTTTGATAATATATATGTATATATTATCTCATATCGGTGCGTTGTGATTTGACCATTGCGTCGTGCATTGTGTTTGTTGCCATTGAGTGAATTACTTGGATATTATTGATGTGATATATTATTTGTGTGAATGTGTGGATATGGTTCAAGGCCTACGGTGACACATGGCATGTGATCATGTGGTCAGGATGCAACAAGTGATTGATCCAACCGTGAGAGCCTAAGATAATCTACGGTGACACATGGCTCGTGATCATGTGGTCAGGATGCAACAAGTGATTGATCCAACCGTGAGATATGGTGTGTGATTTGTTCAACTAGCCAGCTCGGGAGGGTCCTTAGAGGCCTCGAGTGGGATTTGTGGCTTCATCCCGGTCCTAGGCGATGCGTGTGCGTGATTTGTTTTATGATTGTGGCCAGCTCGGGAGGGTCCTTAGAGGCCTCGAGTGGGATTTGTGGCTTCGTCCCGGTCCTAGGCGATACTTGTATGTGATTATGTTGTGTTGATTTTATGTCCGTTGAGGACACTTGAATCGGGCTCTGGCCCTGTGAATTGTTGTTGGTTCTATTTGTGAAAATAAAACCTTTGGGCTGTGACCCCTGTTGCTTTTGGAAAGAGAAGGATTCGAAAATCCTGAGTTGTTTCTATCAAAACTCCCGATGGCATTTTAAATCACTTTATAAATTATTTCCCTTGACTTGGGATCTTTCGATTTTGGAAAGCTTTACCTAAACTCTTGCCTCGGGAAGTATTTTGTTATGTTTAAATCTTTGAGGATTCCTAGTTATTATTGTCCTTGGAACTTGTATTGTATGGCTCGTATTTTTGCACTTGTACTTGCACTAGCAAAATAGTGGAATTTTGCTAACCCCCGAGAAATCGGGGG